>CM033320.1:69491612-70918487 GCA_019359835.1 Pharus latifolius | reverse complement strand
GGCATAATAGTAAGTCTGTCCAGGTGACATCATTTAGGAGGATATGTTCATGATTGTTTTAATCTCTAACTACTCATTGCTTCAATTGAAGAATTATGTACTTTATAATACATGTTACAAGAATATCTTCCTCTAATTTTACACCATAAAGCTTATGTTTTTTTTGGTTTTGCAAGTGTTGCCTTGAATTGTCTACTGCACACAACCTACAGAGCATAATCTATGTGGTTGACTGGACATTGCCAATCATTTGGTTTCTATATTTTGTATTTATTGTGGAATTTGTTTTGAAACTATTTCTTGTTTACCATCTGGCACTCTGTTGTTCAGTTATGTGTTTTTTCTTACCATGTTTTTCTTCTTGAAGTTTGTGGACTTCAGAATTGGGGAAGGTTCGGGATACCTGCGTTTTGAGGATTCTAAGGCAGCTGAAAAGGCCCGTGCTTTTGCAGTACTTGCTGATGAAGGTAGCTTGGTTCTCAAGGACCACACTGTTACTTTGGAACCCGTGACTGGTAAAAACTACACCTTTTCTCATTTGATGTTAACTTTTCTTAGCTTCAAATTTGAATTGCTGTCAAGATAACCTGATAACGCACGTAAAATGTTTTTTATACTATTTTGTGGTACTGTTATCCTTGTTATTGATGGATGAATAGCATCCCTGTTGGAAACGTTGTTTGTCTCTGAAATGAAATCAGCAGATCTAGATCCTTCTAATCACTGGTTTGATAAGTTAACTTGTTTTGTTTTCTGCAGGTGAAGCTGAAAAGGATTATTGGAACAAAATACGTGGCAATCAAGAGAAATACAAGGATAACAAAAGCTACAAAGGAAGGTATTCTTTTATTTTCCATATTTCGTTTGATGCACACTACGTCTGGAATATCTCTCCAATGCTGCTGAGGAACCGACAATAATTCAGAACATCCCCAAACTGTGATGTCTTGTGCACTACGACATTGTGTTTAACACAAGCATTCTTCATAACTCTCTATAATTGAATTGTACTCAAACTGCTCTTCCTTGTGCATGCGTTGCAAAATTTCTGGTGTTCACCATCTTGCATATATTTATTTAACTGAAAGTTAATAGTCTCTTGGCTTGTGGTCATCACTTGACTGTTTACAGAACATATAACGTGGCTTTTGTTTCTTTGGGTATAACTTTGGTAGGGCCGGAAAGAACAACAGAGGAAAGCAGTTTGGTGGGAAGCGAGGTCGGCACTTGGATTCGTCAGAAAAGTTGTCGAATAAAGCACAAAAAGTCGAAGCTTCTGCATGAGTTTTGATAGCACGGCTCGACTGAGAAATGTTATGTTCTCTGCTCTCTCCTAGTTAATTGGAGAACCCTTTTGTCGTTGTTTTGTATTATTTCCTTTTTTTTTTTCTTGTGGATCCGTTTTTAACGTACATCGACAAATTATGAGCCTTCGATAATGAGAGTACGCGCATCTAGTTTCTGTTATGAAGGCTACTAAGGAGTACTTTCACGCTTATCTCGGGTTGAATTTAGAGCTCGAGTCTGAAAGGAGATTGAGTTTGGCTTGAATAGGCTTCACAACTGTTAAAAGATCGGAAAAATAAACATGGATTATGGCTCGGGTGAGCTTGACTCGGGAATTATTTAGTCAAATTTATAATAGGTCAATTTTTTTATTTATTAGATAAAGTCAGAATTGTTTGACAAGGTGTTCCGCATATAAACCAAATAGTTTGAGGAGGGGAAGGATATGTGGGAAGAGAAGCTAAATTATGTTGGGTGTTTCGTTGACAATATGTTGAGTCGACACCTAGCCAAATATCTTTGGACTATGACTCTTACTAGTACGGCCCAATTTTTTTAATGTCGGACTGGTCTCAGTGTTTTAACTAGATTAGGCTTAACATCCCACCAAACACATAATGAATTAGTGAAATTATTAATCTCAATATTCGGAGTGAATATTTAATATTGATAATATGAAAAAAAAAAATTATACTTAGAGTGTATAAAAAAGAAATTATCTGTGAATATATTGTTTTTTAAAAAATGATAAATATTTGAGAAGACCAAGCTTTGAGCAGGGGTCTAACCTGCGCACCAAAGAGCTAAAACCCAACCACACTCTCGGTCCGGCGAAGCCGATGGCTTCTTCCACCGCGACGGCTGCGGCGAAGCTCTCCTCCTACTCGCCGCCATCCCGCGTCCTTCTTGTGCCGCCAAAGCCGCTGTGTCCTTCCCATCCTCCCTCTCTGTACGCACACAAGAGAGAAAAAAATCGACACAACCACTCTCTTGGTCTTTTCTGTCTTTCTCACTCTTTGTTTGCTCTCTTGTTCTGGTCAGGTACACCTGCGGCAATGATCGCAAACGCCCGGACAGCGCAGCACCCCGTCACCGTGGAGCACCGGCGGCTGATGGGGTCGCTGACGAACACCGAGGGGCTCAGGTTTGGAGTGGTGTGTGTTCTCGATCAAGAAACACTCGTTGTTTTAGCATAGGAACTCTGGTGGGTGCACTTGGAGATTGGACATTGGCAAGCTGCGTAAACAATAGTGAGAACATACCCCGCTCAGCATTTGTAATGTTGGCTAAGATGGGCTGCACATATTTTGCACATATTTATGTACATTGCGTCGTGATTTGTGATGAGTTACTGTGCTAGTTATCTATCTTGTTCTGTAAAATGTGAGGACACATAAATTAAGGAGATGCCCTTTGGATAGTGTAACTCCAGTTCCTTGATAATCTGCAGGTTGTAGCACGATTCAATGAGATAGTGACAAACTTGCTAGTACAGGGAGCTCTGGAGACTTTCCAGCGATATTCTGTCAAAGAAGAAAACATAACAGTACGCGTTTTCCTGTACCCTTTATTAAATTGTTTCATATTATGAAGAATGCCAGATTGATATGGATACAATTAGCTGTAGCTAATCTTTTGTGTCGTCAATGTGCTTGTTGTGGAAAATTCTTTTGTGTCGTCCTTCCTTATTGAGGTAATAATGCTTTCTACTGAAGTAACTATTATCCCTAAGCACGATGAAACGTTAATGTAGAATAATCTACATGAAGATTATGTTCTCTATACCATATGCATGTTATCTCTATTTGAATTCAATGAACTTGTAAGATAACTTTTTCTCTGACAACTGTTTGTGAATTTTCTTTTTTTTTTATTATCCTTTTACTATGATGGAATAATGTAAATTTTCTCTTTAGGTTGTTAGTGTTCCTGGAAGATTCGAAATTCTTGTCACAGCACAAAAGCTTGGGAAGTCTGGAGACTTTGATGCAATTTTGATCATTGGTTCTGTGGTAAGTTTATTTTGAGATGATGTTGTTTCCTCCGATGATCCAAAAGCTGCAGAAGGGCTCATATTTACCAATATATGATGTTACTAGCTTGCGATAATCTACTTTGATTTTTGTGTAGATCAGAAGTGATACAACCCACTATGATGCTGTTGCAAACTCAGCTACCTCAGGAGTACTATCTGCTGGATTATCTGCTGGTATGCTGTTTTTTCTCCTTCTCAGACTCCTTGGAAGTCATTACAGTAGGAACTTGATTCCTATTACTCCCTCTGTGTCTAATTATGGTGTGTTTTAGTAGAAATTTGTCGCCTTCTCCCAGTTGGCAAGGTTCACTGGTACTCCGAAGAAGCATTTAGCTGTATTTATTGGCATGACAAGAGGAGAAATATTTGAGGTTTCTAAACAATCACCTCAAGGAACAAATGTGTCTAATCATGACAGAAAGCAAGTCGGCAAGATGTTGCTTGCATCTCACAAAATTTTTATCCGATAAGAAGAGGGATATCAGCATGAATCAGCTGTATTTATGTACCTTCAAGTTCCCTATTTGTGTACCAAAATTTTCTGTTTTGGATATAGTTCCAAAGTGCAGTGAAGTTTTATGACGTGTTCATGTTGTTTTTCTATCAAAAGTGAGACTACATTTACGTGTCAAATTAAGATCATTGCAAATTGATACTTTTTCAATGGTACTGCAGGAGTCCCATGCATATTTGGAGTCCTGACCTGTGATGATATGGACCAGGTAATATGTGATTGACTATTCTACAATATTTTGCCAAATGCTGCTGACACTATGATGCTTGTTTTCTTTCCAAATTCGTTTTTCCTTTTCCTTTTATTCTTGTTCAAATCAGTTATTTATCCTATATCTTGGAATATCGTGTCATCAGAGGCATATCTTCTGTTACTTTTTGTATTACTTCTTAGAGTTGACCTCACAAGAGGGTGCCATTCCAGCATTCATCCTTACTGATCAGCTTCTTTGAATGGTTCAAATGGATGACCCAACAAGTTCGAACAAAATGTTTTATGAAATCATCCTATGGATGTTATATGATCTTTGTTGATTATGTGACCATTCATAGTTCCCTTTTTAAGTTACACTCGCTGTTTCACTCCGTATTTTATCAACCAACTTGGTTACTGCCACTCAACCTTTGCAGGCTCTAATCGTGCTGGTGGCAAAGCTGGAAATAAGGGTGCTGAAGCTGCCTTAACTGCAGTAAGTGCCTTTTATTCTTGTCAAGTCAGATAAAACCTATATTCACTTTTATTTGACAAACTTTGAGATGGCCTCGCTGTTTAGACATCATCTAAGCTGAGAATATGTGGATGTTGATTGCTTGGAACTTGGAAGTTGCAAATTTCGCTCCTATTCATGTCTATCTCAGTTGAGCTGTTTCGGTCGACTAGTTTTCTCTTTCAATAATTGTTACAACGATTACAGTCTACCATTTTTTTAAAAATTCTTGAACCTTGGTAGACTAACGAAGTCAATTTATTGTTTCAAATATGATATTCAATTCTTAGAAATTTCAGACCATGAATAAATGTCTGTCACTGTATGTGCACTGTCACGATGAATAGAGCTATGTTGACTTCAATGGCAATTCTTGAGAGAGCTTTCCTATTCTCATTAATTTGCAGTTTTGCACCATGAAATGAATCTTGAAGGATCAACTGCCTGTAGATTTATACACTGTTAAACCAGGATTTCTTAACAAGGTGGCAACCAGTACTAGTTTTCGGTTGGTTCTTTATGGCCCGTACTGATGATTTCATGTGTCAACCTAACAGTTCAGGTTTATACTATATTAGAGCAAATATTTGATCACACTTTAGTTTCAGTTTTTGGGCCAGAGAAGTTGAAATCATGTCCAAATGAGTGGCTTTTCATATAGGCTTTTTCCTATAGGCTTTTTCCTAGAATCCTAAGCCCTTCGTTGCAAAGAAGTTGAATCAAGAAAGGGTGGTTTTTGTGCTTTCTAATCCTTCTACCCCAAACACCTCATATACTCAAAAGCTAAATTTTTTACCAAACTTTTTGGACTTTTTTTAATGTCAACTTTATGGGTTTTTTTTTTCTTGGAGAGTTGCAACTAGAAGGCCATTTGACCTACCTACAGTTTCGCTAAGTAGGCCAGCTTATGAGATTTATGGAGGAGCTCAAAAACATTATTTTTAGAAAAGTTTGAAAAATTGTTTGATAAGAAATTTAGTTTATGAGTTTATGTGGTGTTGAAGGGGTGGATAAGATGAGAAGCCGCATAATCTACTTCACCTTGACTTTGGAATCTCTTCAGTAGAGGGTTTCCGCTTAATGTGAAAAGCACCTCCAACAAGCTACCCATTTGGCCCCGGTTTTGGCTTTTCTTAACTAGAAACTGAAACAGATGCGAGGCCAAACAGGCCCAAAGCTGTCAGACTCACAAGATAAGTTAACAAAACTATCATTTGGTTCACAGGAATTCCACAGGTAACAGAACAGCACAAAAGCATGATTTACCAATGGATCAAAACCAAATCCAGGCCATGCATTAGGTCAAACTAACAGTATAGCAACCAACATTGTTTAATAGGAGTATACAACCTCCAACTACTAGGCATAGCAGTAGAACACATCCAGGTTTCTCATCCATGAGCCTAAAAGTCAAAATACTACTACAACCGTTGCTTCCAATTTTAGCATAGCAACTCAGCAGCTGCTAGTTAGACTAAGCATTTGGTCAGAACCATCAGATAATACATGCAGAATATGAGATACAAGGCTAATAGCCTCAATTTCATAAATCTTAGCGTTATACAGATTCTACTCCTGGGTCGGATTAGTTGCGACTATTGAGAGGGGTTGACATGCCAGTTTGAGCATCCACTGTACGACGCAACTCTTCAAGGAAATTCATCTATCCTCCCCAAGAATTTCAGGGAAACAATTAGTAGACAGCAAGTCATGATACATAAGGAAATTGCGACATGAAGATAATTCAAACCATACCTGATGAGAAACTTTCATGTGACCCCACGACGACCCACTAGATCCAGAATACATTACTGGTTTTTCTGGTCAAACATCAAAAGAACATAGTTATTGACATGAATATTCGGTTTATATGCATGAATTCTGAATGTATCTGAATGCGCTTTTTACATTACTGTTGCTGCTATCATCATAATTATTATAACTGCTACTATTATTACTATAGTTATTGTTATTACTACTATGACTACTACTAATATCAGTACTTCCACTTTGAGGATAAAAGAGCACGCAAGAAGTCAGGCATAAAATCATAAGTTATCCTACTTCTTTGTAAAGCCTGGATCAAAAATCCCAATTCTCCTATTCAAAAACTCCATCCTAAAACATCTAAGCTATCTTTCTCATCCTTCCCATAATAAATCTCCATCATTCATGTCATCTGAAGTTGCTCAACATAGGATGAAAGATTGATAAGTCATAAGATTGAGAAATAATCAATCATGAATTTTAGTAGCAAAGTAAAGATCAATACCATGTTTGACAGCATACTGACACAACAATGTGACACAAGATGAAATGTAATTGATCTTTTCAAATCCTCAGGTCACAGATTAGTCAGTGGCAACAGTTCACAAGATCAAATAAAAACATCTTTACTGGCTGCATTTCAGATAAACACTCATCCAATTTTGCATGACTATCATTGTAGAAAAGTTGCAGAGCATAGACACACATCTCTCCTTAAGATGGACTGTTTCTTAAGAGTTGCTACATGCATATTTTGAGGCAGAAGAAAATAAATCATGCTAATGCTGGAGCTATAGTATATTGTATTAAGGCTGTGATGAATTATCAAGTGGTTAATGCACATAGAGCAGACAACAAATTCACTTAAACTGCAGAATATGTAGTAAGATATCAATTTCAAATTATCCATAGTAGTTCTTGCATCTTCAACATCAACATATTGACTTTAACAGCCACCTGGGGTAGGATGAGAAATATTGTATGAAAACTCACCAGAGGAATCTATTGATTGATCATTGTACATGTGCATTGCAGCAGCCCAACCTACGGAGGTATGAAATACAGACTCATTATAATGAAGTAATGAACGCTAGGAAATAAAGTTAATTCAAAGCTATACACGAGAAATAGGAATGCAACAAAAATGAACACTAGATCTGTGCAAACTATCCCCAAGGACCCTAACCAAAAATGGCTGATTTTTCTGGTGAACAGTGCAAAGCATTCCAGAATCAAGACAATGCAATGATATGTACACAGTGCACTGGGGATGACAGGCAAAGGACTGTATGTTGAATGAAATAATATTGAGGAAGAGATTACAGGCTTAACAATATGAGGTGCAAGGTTAGCTATGTTTACAGATAGAACTGGAAGACATAAGCATGGAACTGGGGAATGATGTGTTTTGTCTTACAATGGCCCATTACAAAAAAAAGTGTGTTGGATAGACAGAACAGCTCATAAGTTCATCACACATGCATGGGACAGTGAGCAATAAGAAATCACACATGCTTTCTATGGTTATGTTCCCCTTAAACTATGTACCACAGTAATACAACTCACAACAGTCATCAAAGGACTAGATTTGTTAACACAGTATTTATATGATGCAATTAAAAAGAGGGTAAAAGTAGTTAACGTTAGCTGCATACTTACGGTCACTAAGAAGTTGTGCAGCCTCACTGGTACAGCATCCCTCTAAAGGTATTGATCTTGATTGAATGTACTCATTCTGAACATTGCTGCTGAAAGCCTCACGATGATCTATTGGAGGAAGGTTTTTCAAGGAAGGAACATGGCTTTTCTCTCCATCATTGTTGTAGGAGTAACTAGCCTTTTCAGACCTATCTGTGTAGTGAAATAACAATTTCAAGTGTCACAAGTGTTAACTAAATATCACTAAGTATCTAACAACATACATTAATAACACAATAAGACATAAACAAGATAACAAAAATCCATAAACAATGTATGGAAAGCAAAGTGCAGGCATCTCCATGTCCGAAGTTGATGAAAAACTATCAGGATTGATCATCCAAGTTAAACATTTAAAAAAATATATATTTTAGGTTACTTCTGAAAATTGTTAATTCTAGTCTTCAAGATTGCAGGTGATTTAGACTAGATGCATAGTGGGTGACTGTTGGAACTGAAATGTGTTTTTTCATTCACACAATGGTGCAGAGAGGGTGCATACAAGCATTTTCATGTGTTAAAGGATCTCCTTGTCACCATGTGGAAACTCTTGGGCATGAAATATTCTGCCCCTTTGTAGAAAAGAACAGCCCAGAACCTGCACTTGTACTATAAAGACATCTCCAAACATTCTTGAGCCAATCTAAAAGAATAACGATTAATATTATAAATCTGTGCAACCAAATCAGATCATCCTGGCAAGACCTTTTGATGCATCTGAACTCAACATATGACAAAAAGGCATGAAGCAACTAATAGAGCAATCATCAATCATCTAATGCAATTAACTGCATACAAATTAAAAGTACCTCCAGACTTGCGCCGACTGTTCAGACGATTCCTGAGGCATATCCACAGTAAATACAGGCGTCAGTAACCAAGTCATGAGATTGAGCACAGCAAGTATATTGCAAGAAAGCTGATAGGACTAGAAGCATACAACAAAGAAAAGATAAAAGATAACATGCCCAACAGATTGTCTATGAGATGACAAAATACCAGCCGTTCAAATAATCCTATGATCTACAGACTATAGTAAGTCGATTAATAACACTACAAATTTTATGCAAATGATCTGAGAACAAATAAAGAACACAGATTTTTACATGCTACCTCAGATCACACCCACCATTGCAGCTTAAAGGAGCCAAGAAATTGCGAAATGGCCAAATCTACCGAGCTCAAATTGTCGGGACATGTCTTAAAAGCATAACAGCTCAAACAAGCCAAGAAAGAGCCCAAATCCAAGGGAACTAAGCCTTGACACCAAATCCTCCCCCAAATAAGCTCATATTGCCAACATATACACCAAATTGACGGAAGGAACAACCTTATCTTAAACTTGTGATGCATAGATACTTACTAAAGACGTCCCAAATGCCAAGAAATGGCACAAATCTTATGACCCCCCAACTCACTTGGAAAAAGAAAAAAAAGAAAAAGAAAATGTGAACAAGAAGACGGCGACCTTTGCACGGGAGGAGTGTATCTCTTGACGCTGTCCGGATTGCTCTCTGCCATCTCAGCTCGGCCCAAAAGGAAGTATCGAAGCTAAACAGCGGGGGAAGAGGAGAGGAGAGGAAGGATCGGTGGGTGGCGTTTCTTCCTCCTCCTCCTCTTTCCCCTGCTCTAACGAGGAGGGGCACGCAGCTCAAAAAATCCGGTCAAGAGGTCTTCACAGTGACAACCTGGGCCGAAACTTGGGAGTGATCAGACATTCAGACGGTTTTTAGACTAATGAGGACCATTTTTACCGAAACTGCTCTCGGCACACAAAACAGGGAGACGTGCGTGGACTGCGTGAAAGGTAGATTTGAAATAGACGGCTAGATTACCAATCATATATCAAGATGGTAATACTTGATTTGTCGCTATTAATCATTTTTTTATTTGTAGCCAGACAATTAAGATAGTCATCTTACGGATCCTAAAAATAGAAAAGACTAGCAAGAGGTGGAGGTTTATTGGGGCCAATAAGCCTGTCTCCAACTGGCGACCACGATCAGGCGTGTGGCGGTCAAAGCCGCGACCAGGCAGGCGTAAGCGGCGCATGGTACATTAACGAGCTGCTCGACCAGGCAGTCGTGGCGCGCTCTTGAAATGGCGGACCCCATTGAGCGCGTGGCAGTCAAAGTGGGTATGTTGGAGGAGGTTGAAGGCGCGCAGCGGTCGAACGCTACGCGTTTTGTGGGGCCCATCATTTTGAGACGGGGAGGAGGAGGCAGCGGCGAGGATGTGGGAGGAGGCGACGATGGGGTGGCGGGGGACGGGGGAGGAGGCAGGGACGAGGCTGCGGCGGACAAGGATGGACAGGGTGGGGACGGGGATGTCCGAGGCGGCGGCGGCAGGGACCAGCGAAGAGGCTCTGGAAGAGCATTTGTATTGGAGAGGGATGAGAGGCTGTAGTCTCTCGAAGAGCCTATGTATTAAAGAGGAAGGAATTTTTGGTGGGGAATATTCTTCTGAAGAGCCTGTTAGCAAGAAGTTAGGGTTGGAGACAGCCTAAGGGCAACAAAATACAATTGCTCCAGATGGCGCTCGAGCGAGCTGTATTGTCCACGCCGGCTCTGCTGAGATGTGCGCAGGGGTGGCGAAGCAATGGTCACTTCAAGCACTTCATGTGGGCCCAGCTAGCCAAGTGCCAACTGAAGCAGCCACATTAGAGAGGAAGATGGCTTCCGGTGAGGTATTTTGTGGACCTCATGTCTTCGCATTTTGGACCTCATCAAACTGACAAGTGGGACCAACACATTGCAGGGACAATGTGTCAGTGGCTGGGTGTGGACTAGTGTGTGTGTGACTCGGTGCGCAAAGCGACAGAGGTGGGGCCACAGACCACATATAGGGGTGGTGGGTGTATTTGCCTTGCGTGTCACCCGCATCACGCGTTTTCTCACCCAATGACATTGATGAGTGGGTTCAAATTCGATTAGGGCCACTTGTCAATCTGTGTTTAAGGTTTTATTTTACGTACATTGAAATATAATTGTATCTACCCACACAGTATACCAGTGTATGATACGTGGTTCCTCTGTCTGTATGGCCTAAATGCCAGTCTCACTAGATGTTTTGACCTGAAATATGGTCATTGGGGACTACTTTTGGAGTGGGCACCACATATCAGTGTCTCAAAAAAAATATCCGTTAAATATAGCCGTTGGATATATTGAAATTGTTTTGTTGTAAAATACTAAAAAGGTCCTAAAAATCCTGAAAAATTGTAAAAATAATTCTAGAAACTTTTTACCCTCATCTCCCTATAAATAAGACCTATCTTGTGCTCATTTGAACACACCAAACTCACACCATTAAACATCAATCCTTCCTAAATTTCTCTAAAAATTCCATATGGATAATAATCTCTCAATGGTTTTGTAAACTAGCTTAATTCTCCGAATTTAACCAGAGAAAACCCAAAAACACACAGTAGTCAAGTTCCATAAAATTTTTCACCCCCCCTACACACATACATATCCTTTGGATATCCTCCGTATGCACAATCCCCTCCATATCCACAGGGCCCTTTGTACCCCCTTACGACCAAAATTTTTTACTTTGTCAATATGTCGCCAAATGTTACACAGTTCTCGTCATCACAACTCCTACCAAAAATTCACAATCCACATTGGCCTCCGACAGTGGTACGCCACATTTGGCTCGGCATTTTATTATCGACAATGACAATGGCGGAAATGTTGTCGCAAATGGTGGAGGATGTACTAAGCGACTACTTTGATTGCAAGATGACAACATTTGACTAGTGAGTGTTTCTTTGACATTGAAATTTCATTAATTTATTTTTTATGTTGCGGGGCCTATTTTTATTCCTCGTATTTTGGCCTCCAAATATTTAAACAATTTATTTTTCTCATCATGTAGATCAGTGCTTGGTTGAATAATCTTCTCGACCTAGTCGACAAAAACAAACAAAAGATTTGACGTGTATTGGGAAAAGGTCGCAGCGAGTTACAATTGGAGTAGTTTGAAAAGCTGTAGGAGAAAGGTGAAGCACTTCAAGGACCATTTGGCAAAAAAACTAACAAAAAATTTATTCAGTTTAATAGTGTTTGGTGTAGACTGAAGGAAGTGTATGCTAGTAGTCGTTCCAACGACCAACTGATGGCTTCAGGGACATGAATTGCACAGGAACGAGATGGACCATTTGTGGATGGCAGTTCAGAATCAATCAAAGTAGAGGTCAACCTATGCCAACACTAGGCAAAGATCCAAAGTGAATGAACCTGGTGCCTACATGTCTTCATTGAACACAAACGATATCCTAATTGTGGAGACAATGCTGGAAGGTCAGGATGCGGCGAAGGAGAAGCGAAAAGAGAAAGACAAGATATATGAAACTGTAGTGGTTACTAAAGAAAACATGTGGAGCTTCGAAAAAATTCAGACAGATTGTGCAGAACTGGCTAAGGACGCTCTTTGTGCAGCCTCCTCCTTGCGGGATATGTCTAAAAGAAGAGAAAAGGTTACCTTTGTCGAGTCGTTAACAAAATTGGTGACGACAAATATAACAAAATTAAATGACAAGCAAAAAGAGGCTCATGCGACCGCATTGAAGTATGTGAGAGATACGCTAAAGGAGAATAATAAGAAGATTAGGTTATCTCGTTGACCTTCTTATTTAATGTATCTTATTATTTTCACGTGTGTAGCTGTAAAACTATGTACCATCGTTTCATCTATTGGAAATTAGCTGTCAAAATATTCCTGTTGGAATATAGCCGTTGCAAACTAACTGTTGGAATATTCTTGTTAGAATGTAGCCGTTAAAACTATTCTGGGCCTATATATTGCGACCCATCACAACTCATCATTTTCATCTTCAAGTGCATCTTCAAGTGTCGTAGCTCTGCACTACTGCTACTACTGCTACTACTACTACTCTCAAAAAATATTGTCCAACTCAAACTCAAGCTCAAGCACATATAATTGAATTCAAAGAAGGAAGCAATAAACAAAGTGGAAGATTTCGTGGCAAAATTCATAGAGGACGAGTAGGCCCTACAGCCAATACAAAATTGTATCATCGTTGGTATTAAAACTGAGGTAGAAGTTTGTAACTCTAGTCGTCGATGTCGCGGTAATAGGAAGTACATCAATAAAGACCGTGAAGGTGGCCATAGCCATCTCATGGTAGATTACTTTTCTTGACAATTCGATTTACCCCGACTACCTGGTTTAGCGGAGGCTCCAGATGAGGAGAGCCATCTTCCTTCGAATCGTTGAAATTCTTGGTGAGTGGTCTTCTTATTTCAGTGAAATGAGAGACGCCCTCAATTGAAGGGACTATCTCCTCTATAGAAATGCATTGCGGTCATATGTATGTTGTTGTATGGCTCCCCTGCCGATATTGTTGATAAATGTGTGGATAAGGAAATCTATGACAATCTAGTGCTTGAAGCACTTTGTTGAAAGAGTCATCGACAGGTTCGGCGAAAAATATCTCGGGAAGCCCACCGTCGATGATATTTAATGTCTACTGCAACAAGGTGAGGATCATGGTTTTTTAGGATGCTGGGAAGCATTGACTATATGTACTGGGAATGGAGAAATTGCCCAGTAGTATGGAAGGGACAATTTACTGACAGTGATTACGGAGTCTCTACCATTATATTCGAAGCGGTCGCCTCTCAAGACCTTTGGATATGGTATGTCTTATTCGATGTTGCTAGCTCCAACAATGACATTAACGTGTTAAACAAGTCGCCCTTGTTCACGAATGTTTTGAGTGGGCAAGCTCATTAGGTTCAGTGCTCCACAAATGGAAGATAGTACAATATCAGGTACTATTTAGCTGATGGTATTTACTCAGAATGGAATACCTTTGTTAAGACGATACCTTTATCCTAAACGAAAAAGTTCAAATTGTTCGTACAACATAAGGAGTAAGAAAAGATGTGCAACGAACTTTTGGAGTCTTCTAATATCGGTTTGCCATCCTGCACGTCCCCGCCTATTTTTGACAACGCTCAATCCTTGTGAATATCATGCAAGTATGTGTCATATTACACAATATGATAATTGAGAATGTGCGAGACTGTGTGGCCACCTCAATAATTTCTACAACAATCAAGAGATATCTATCGTAACATTGCCTCCTTTCCACAATGATATTCCGATTGCTTTCGCTGATATACTCACAAAAAACGATGAGATCTGTGCTCAACCATCACATATGCAATTCAAATGGGATTTGAGTGAACACATTTGGCGATCTTTTGGAGGCAATCATATAAATGAGTAGTTAATTTTTAATTACTATATTTATGTTATCCTTGAATATCCAAATGTATCCAATTTGTAGTGTGTTCAATGTTATTTTTCTATATCCGAATTTAATAAAAAAATTTATTGTCTTTATGTTAAATTTTTTATTTGCAAATCTCTATTTGTTTTTATTATATTTGAATTATATTGAATTAATTTATTAGTTAATTCTTTTAAAATTATTAATAACTACATATTGTAAAAAGTTGTATATCAATATTTATATGTAGGATCCACCAAAAAATCATCAAATAACCTATACATCGAAGTGCTTAATTCTTGGAGAGGTGTTATCCACACGGGCCTCACTGAAAAGTCCCCCAAGTATCATATAAATTGGAGGGCCCAGTTTTCTGAGTGATTATACGCACGCATGACATGAAAATTTTTTTGAAGAATCTGTTTACATTGGACTAGGTCTAACAATACCCAAAAAAGAAATATAGGTGGCAAGCAACTTTTGACCCAAGTATTGTTTGGCGGGCCATCAACACCCCACACAACCCAATTTCAGTTGCTGTTTTCCCATTGCTGGATAGCGGCGTGTCGTCTATTTAAGGAGGTTAGGCCATTTTGCGGGGTCCTTTCCTTAATCTTCTATCAAAATTCTATCCAATTTCTTTTGCCCCTAACTCCCGGATTCATGTCTTCCAAACATTTGGTTGTGAGAAGCTCTCGATTCATGTATTGTGTAATACAATAAGAAGTCTAAAATAATAGTCTATCTTTAGGCTAACTCTAATACTAACTCCTCTTCGAGAGGTTCTCTAGGAAAATATTCCCCGCCACATCAGTAAAGAGTCTCTCCGAAGAGTATTTTGGTCTCTAATGCAAAAACTCTTCCAGAGACTCTTCGTTTCTTCTCCTCCTTTCCCTATTTTTCTTGCTTTTTCGTCGCCTTCTAAGATCCCGATCTTGCCGCCCTTCTTCACCATTCGCGTGCCGCCTCTGCTCTTTTCCACGCGCCGTCATCAGATCTTCACTGCATTGCCGCTGTCCTGCGGCACCGTCCCAAGTGTGGATCCACCCAGATCTACTTTGCCGGAACTACTCCGCTAACGCACTTGCTTTGCCGCCACACATCGATCCTCACCACCAGATCTACGCAGCCGATGAATCCACCGGATTTCATCATCGCTACATGTCGCTACGCCCGCACCTCACACATCTTCGACGAGCCTGCTACTAACGCGTTTCAGTGGAGGGCCCCACAAAACGTGTACGCCTTCGACCATGTCCAACGCGGGCGCTTCGATCACCGCGGACTCGGTGGGGCGCGCCATTTTGAGGTTGCCCCGTGACCACGTGGTCGAGTGGTTCAGCCCGCGCTCGAGTGCCGCTTGCACCCGTTCACCCGTGGCTTCGACCGCCGCATGCCTGGTCGAAGTCGCGTGTTGGAAACAGCCTTAAGCTGGTTCAGTATTTTGGTATAGTATTTTCTTTTTTAACACTTTAGAACTATATATTGTTTTGATATGATATTTTGCCACTTAAATATAAATGGGACTCTTCATTTTAAAACAATCACGCTTCCGCACTAATAGTCTATTAGGAGCACAAGAATTTCTCAAGAATTTTAAACAAAATCTCACATTTAGTGACAGTAAATGTTTTTTGCTTTCAAAATTCTTACATTTCATACAGAGTCTAATTTATTGTCTGAATTATTATTATTATTTTTATGATTTAGCAGTTAACATCTACTAATACTTGTAACACGTATATTCTACATATAATTTGATTGGGAAGCAACAAATACCCTATTTCTACCCCTACCACCCACGACCTTCCATGCATCAACACACACACATAACCTACCTGTTTGAATTAGGTGATTTTTACAAAAATTTTGAAAAAAATCTCACATATAATGAGAATAGATGTTTAATATCTGTTTAAAATTCTTCCAAACAAACAGATCCTAACTTTGATAATACAGATATGAGTGTCTTTCTTCTGGTTTGATCATATTAAATTAGACCCGAGTTTTCTAGTCCTACCTTGCGGCAGCAGTCACTTACAATGGTCCATTGCCCGTTGGTTCCTGCCTTCCTGGTGGGTTTATTGTCAAAAGACAGCGGGCGAGGCTCTCCGCGCGCAACATTCCTGTCTGTTGGTAACACAAGTGATGCTAGTGCTCTCTCGGCCGGGACAACGGCCCGTAAGGTACGCCCTCCCGGCTCCAAAACATGCGCCTCTTGACCATTTTTACCACGCCTCCTAGTACAACTGGTGCGAAGTGAATCCCACGGAAGGTGTGTAGGTGTCCTCGACTTGCCAACTTTTAAAAGAGATATGGTCAGTTTCTTAGCGCACTTATTCTAAAGATGAAGGTAATATCATACATGAGATGAAACCTTGAGACTATATCTGAGAGTATGATACGTCTAAAAAAGCATGTTTTGCAATCTACTTTATATAATCCATTTATTTGAGTGATTTTTTAGCTGTATTTGTTACAACACAACAACAAAAAAAACCTAGTTTCATGAAAACAGAACCTAATATATTTTTTCCTAACCATAACAAAACTAACAACAAATGTCTAATCCAAACACACACATGAGGTTGCCAACAAATGATGGTAGTTTTTCAAGTTGCCAATAAGCATTAGCTTTTCAAAAGCAATTTTTCTAAGGTTTAGTGTTGTTATTATCTCACTACAATCTTAAACATAATCTAAAAAATTCACAAATAAACCACTCAATATGTAGTTGATAAAAATCAAATTCTTACCTTTAGTCAGACAACTTAGATACAAATATGCAACACTAATTCGACTATCATTTGTTGGCCTCCACCTTCCACTTTTTTACATTATACTACCAACAGATTGTTTCGTACCTTTTATCTTTAGAAACAAAAAGCACACATTTTCTTTTATTTGGGTCGCTAAATTAGAAACTAGCATTTCAAATTAAAATGGGCGAGAAGTACATAGTTTTTTACAAATTAGTTACTTGATTTTTCTTACACATCAATTTAGACTATTCAAATTCTAATCAAATAATTAGAATAAAAAAAACACATACTAAAATTGAGAATCTGATTCCCACAAAGAGACATACGAACCGATCTTAACCATCGAGAAGAAAACCAAAGGAAAAACCCCAAGAAAAGTTAAGTACACTCTGACAATGAAGTAGATGGAATACCGAAATACACATTCCGCACTGAAAAATTGATTCGTGAAACAAAATTGACAGCGCACTCTTCCGTCTCATGGTTTCCTACATGGCAAAAATCTATCTATTCTGATTGGTTGGTTGTCATGGTGCCCCGACATGAGATGGCAGCCTTGCTTATGCCGATCTCATCATCTACTGCCATCATTTCACCTTGGTGTGGGTTGAGGTTTGATTTCCACAAATATTTTAGTTAGACAACTCGCATTCTTTGATGTAGTCCTCCTCTCCATCACAATAAAGATCATTTCAAATTTAGATATACCTAATTAATAGATTGTCTCATATTTGTGTTAAAACAGACTATGTGTACTTAATGTCTCATCTATCAGAAAAAACTCTTAATGGATTCAATTTCTAGAATTATAAGGTGTTTCATGAGCACATTTATTTGTTCTCTATATTTTTATCTCTATGATGTGATGTGTAGACAACAATACTAGATATAGATTACGGAGATGCATTTGTCATTGACAAAAAACACAAAACAACACACAAAAAGAATGTGTCTTAATCGGTTCCTAAAAACCAATCAGTTCCCCGGCTAACTTATTATTTTTTTCCTTATATTTTCTTGAGTTTTTTCATCTCTTTGATCTTGTGTAATCACCAATTTATACAGTTATTCTAATATCGATAGTCGGTTGGGACTGATAATACGAATAACCACTAATAACCAGCTAGTTTTCGATGGAAACTGTGATTACCCATTTGGCCCTGTTTGGCCTTTTTGGTTTTGTAACCTATCCTCTTATCATTGCAGATGGTTTATTCTCCCCGAATATGCCTCTTCTTCGTTCGCATCATCCTAGCATATATTTGACATCTGCCGTCTTATTCTCTAGCTCGAAATGGCACAAGGTTTCTTTCCCTCTCACTCCTAGTCCTCTCCATGGAGCTTCCTGGTGTGAATTAGTGAGATTAATGCAGCTCTGAACCTGTTTTGTTGGTGGTCATCTAACCATGCATGGAAAGAATGGTGCCTATGTGATGATGGTTAGATGACCATCAGCAAACATGTTCATGAGACATGCATTGCATGCAGAGGCTGATATGGCCTGTTTGGATCTCTCTTGGCTACTGGTCTTTAATTGTTGCATGAAGTCTATGGTTTATGAGCTTGTTCTGTCACTAATTAATGGTGGATTGGTAGAAAGCATTGCCATAATTACTCTTAAATATGGCATGCTTGCACCATGCTTCTGGCCTAACTGACCTTGTATTATTGTAGGGCATATGCTATGGCCTGTAAACTTGTTCTGTGATGAATGCTGCAAATGCATGGCATTTATGCTGCTAGTCATCTCCCTCCCCCATAACTTTCTTTCAAGTTCTTGTATATGTTGTTACTTGCTAAATGTCAATATTTCTGTTTCTTTTTCCAAATTTCAGACTAATCTAATTTCCTTGCAAGAAAATTTGTGACAATTTTGTTGGAAATGAGTGTCTCATTCTCACGCAGGAGGTTATGATTCTCGCTCAAGGTGTATTTGGCTTAAAGGTCTTTTTATTAGTCAGAGAGTAAGTTTTGTTTGTCCAGCTCAAAATTGCCGAAGTAGATGACTAACAATTCATGTTTTATTAGTCAGAGAAAGTTTGGGTTTTATTTCAATTAGAGTCTAAATCTTAGTTCAATTGTTTTCTATTTCTATTTAGTTTTCTACTTCAACTCTGTAATGGAACTTATAAATATATAGTCATAGTATAGTTTCAGAACAGACAATTTAGAATCAATAAAATTATCAAGTTTTTAAGTTATCAAAATGTCTAGATTTGAGAATGTAATGGCGCATCTCGTCTGATTTACTCCTTTTCTATCATTTCGTGTGCCTTTTTTATTCACCCACTGTGTCATGCATGCCTGCACTACATTAGTTAGTATCAAAGAAAAGGTTTGAATCTGTGGTTGGTGATTATTATCTGGGAGCTCACGTCATGTATCTTTCACCCATGTCGATGCCAGGAAGAAAAGATGACGAGGCTGCAAATTATCACTACCAAAGCCATTGAGATATCGATGCCGATCTATCGAATCAGGAGTTGAGGCGTCGGGTGGAAATCCTTGCGTAGCAAAATCGTGGCCATGCATGTTCAAGTGGCATAACTTGCTTGTGGAAGGAGATGAATTAGCGTACTTGCCAACTTTGAAGAGAAAGGCGTTGAGGACAATAGCGATGAATTTTCAAACAATTCAGTTTGTAGGAACAATTTGAAGTCAAACTGTTCCATGCCGATTATCTGTGTGGTCAATCCTACATTGTGTTGAATATAGACCCTATTTAGGGTTTCGGTGATTGATGATGAGCGAAAAACACAAAACTAATACGTTTATTCTTAGCTAATTAAGTTTCAAGTCAAAACATGATGATGGCGACATAAGAGCGTCAACAGACCCCTCAACTCCTCAACACACGAAATAAAAATGAACATGAAAGCTGTTGAATCTTGAGTCCTAATTAGGGTTTTGGTGATTAATGACATCCGTAAGATTTGCGACTAACCCTTGTGTGTGAGACTCAGATAAATTAGAGGAGAAAGCATCAAGAAAGTGCAAATCAAGATTATCAAGACTCCACGAAGCAAAAATGACGAAAACCCCGACAAGAGTACAAATATCTAAACCTAACGCTTTTATGTTTTGAAAATTTCTAGGTTAGATGGTCATACTATTAAGAGGGGTCTTAGCACAAGTCTCTTGATCAACCTTGAGATCTTTAGAAACTCATTTGCATATGCATTTAGCCTCAAATCAAAATTGAGTCAAAATTCAGCATTTCTGTTTTCGTTTTGTACTGGCCGGACAGTGTTTGAAGTGACCGGACAATGTCCGACCAATACAAATATCTTCTGAAAATTGCAAAACGAGAACCAAAGACAAATAAACTTGTCCGGTGCATCTGATGAGGACATCACCTATGCGAACATGCTCAGCACTCCTTCCACTACGTCGACATCATCCATGTATGTTATGGTGGCTCCATTGACATGACTTTATCGACCTCCACCTTGGCCAGGTCGATTACATGAGTGGCCTCCTCGGCCTCCGGATATCGCGTCATCACCACCGGCAGTTCGGCTGCCACCTTGGCCTCCTCCCCTATGTAGTGGCATATTCAAGAAAGGCGTTTCTCCGTATCCAACATATGCGAAGCTCCCACAAGCCACATCGCTCAAAGACCGGTCAAACAGAAAGCCAATTCGTCCGCGAGTCCAGTTCGGCCACCAAGAGCAGTCCAACTTTAAACGACCACAACTGGGTCATACGAAGTCCGTTTTTGATGTTCTTGGTATGCATGGACAAGCCCACGACGAGATCTTTCCAACCGATCTGGTCCCAAGGCCAAATTCCATCCGAGTCAACGGGAATCATGAAAATAAGATGATGGACAGAATCTGTCAGGTGCTGCGTCACCTCAACTTTGGGCCCAAGGCCCATGTATCCCTAGGGTTGCGTGCCCCATGGCCAGCATGCCCCCTCTAGCCGTCATACGTCTACTTAAGGCCGCCACCCCTCTTCTTCATCCTTGGGTTTTGTTTAGTCATAGTCTTTCCTTTGTGAAGCTATTAAGATATTCTTGTTGGTCGGCTAGATCAACATCAATATCTGTATTCGGAACCCCAACTCTTTTTCGTGATTCAATCTATATTTGCAATTTCAGATTGCTTGTTTATCTTGTTCTTGCTTGTTCTTCGATTGCTTGCAGGAATAGATCTTCGTGATCAGGTCGATCGTGCTTCTAGTTCAGTCGATAACAATCCGAAGTTGGTTCAGCGATTGCCAGAGCGTATCAGTCGTGTACGGTTGGTAGCCGGATCGTGAGAGTCGTCTTCACAAATCGATAGTTCTTGTTCTCATCGAAAGATCGGACCGCCCGTGTCGCATCAGCATCTGTCCAATATAGGCCGGACACTGTCCGAAGTGACCGGACAATGTCCGGCCAGTACAATTCTCACGGCAAGTTAAATTGAGACAAATGTATTTGTCCGGAAGCTTTTGTCCGAAATGCACCGGACATTGTCCGAAGTGACCGGACAATGTCCGGCCAATACATTTTCTGGTAAGCTGAAAATACATGTGTTAACAGAGACATATGTATTTATCCGGACATTTTGTCCGGACAAATTGATTTGTCCGGCGTGTACATGTATTGTTAAACAGGAGTGTTAACAGAGACATATACATTTGTCCGGACAAATCCATTTGTCCAGCCTTCACAAAATTTCTCAAACGGCTACTGACACTTGAAATTCACGTGAGCAACGGTCAAATTTTTTGTACTGACCGGACATTGTCCGAAGTGACCGGACAATGTCCGGCCAGTACAACTTTCGCCCAATTTTCTTGAAAACGATCGTTTTGCTGAGAGTATATAAACCCCACTGTTTGTAGATGTTGTATACACATGAAATACATCTCTAAACTCTTGTGCAACAGTGTGCAAACTCTCTCTTACTCATTCTCTAGCAATTGAAGTCAAAACTTGAGCAAACCTTGAGTGCTAGTTGAGTGAAGTTGATTTCAAGCCATTTGCATTTGCATAGTTGTTCATCAAGCTTTGAGGTTGATCAAACAAGGTGTTAGGCTTGTTACTTTTGGTGATTGCCGTCACCTAGACGACCCGGGAGGTCCGGCGATCTCTCTATCGACGGTGTGTATCGGAGAGGCCCGGCGATTGATTGTACAGGCTCGGAGCTCGCCTATCCGGAGAGTAAAAGGGCTACCCCTAGTGAAATCGAAGCATAAGCTCTAGCGAAGAGCGCTTCAACGAGGATTAGTGGAAATCGGCAAATTTCTGAGACCTCGGGAAAAATTCGATCTCTTCAATTATTTCTATTACTTGCTTTATATTCCTAGAGATTGAATTGTTGCTCTTAATTCTTTAGAAATTACAAAACTTGTCTTGTGTTGTCTTTCATATCTTTTGAGCTTTGTTATTGCAATTTAGGGTGTTAATCACTAGATTAAAAGTAAAAATTTAAAAACCGCCTATTCACCCCCCCTCTAGTCGGCATCTTTCGATCAACAAAAGCGACAAACAGAGACCCATCAACTTATCAATGCACAGCCAAGATAAAAATGAAAATTAAGAATCATTTTTGTAGGTTTTATCGGTCATTGGTGTAGAAGTCGATTGAATTTTTCTTTTTCATTTTAAATGTATCAGTCGTATTATTAAGAGGGGTTAACTTTAGTAGGCTGATCTATCTGAGATATTGAAAGTCAAAGGCAAGCTAGAGCAAAATTCAGAGTTCAGGGATAAACTTTTGCTCTTAATTGCATTGATCGGACAAAGTCTGCTCTGAGCGAACAAAATCCGGCCTATACAAATTTAGCCTCAAATCTGCACAAGTGTAACCAGAGACGTTTTCATCTGTCCAGCCTCAATCTGCCTGACATGGCCGGACAAAATCTGATGTGATCGGACAATGTCCGGCTAGTACAATAATCTTGTGAGTCAGGATTTTAAACAAAGTGTTGTTGGATCTAGGTCGATCTAGATATGTAGGTTTTGAAGATTAATGATGATTTGGATAAACTCCTGATGATTAATGTTAATTTGGATAATGACAACATTGATGATTAAATGACAACTTGTATAAACTCTGGTTTAGCACAAGTACATTGAATTGTTAACTGTTAAACTCTAGAAGTTGATGACTCCATTTGTGGTTTGACATCGATACATATGTTGAGGGGGAGCTCATCGTGTATGTCATTTGAATTTACATTGAGCTTATGCTTATCTTTATCATGACATGAGTAGTATGGATCGTGTGCGTACTTCTTATATCATATATGGATCTATATGATTGTACGATTCATCTCTTACTCATTTGTTGCTTATCGAAATTGGTTTTGTCATTTTGCCGAAGAGAGAAATTGTTGAGTTAACTCTTGTGTGGAGTAATTTCTCTTGTGGTTAATGACAACCTAAATATGAGACTAAGTTATGCATTGAGTGTATGTGTTGTAGTCTCAGAATGGTTGCAGAATGAAAGCAACCAAGGGCGTGAAGAGGATGATGTCGATATTAGTCATCTCAAGCGAGGTCAAGCTTAACGAGATCGAGCTCTGCGAGGTCAAGCGTCGAATGGTCAAGCTTCACGAGGTCGAACTTCATTAAAGATAAAATCCAAAATTAAGGATTGTTTTCTTAGAATTTTACCGGGCTCAGTGTTTGGAGGTAGACCGGGTTGATTGGATTCTTTTTGCTAGTTTGGCCGTACTATTAAGAGGAGTCGAAAACTAGTAGCTTGAATCTATCTAGTGTGGAAGCTCAAATACATTCATATCATCTTGCACTAGCGATTTCTCACCTCTTGCATTATTAGAAAGTTTAAGTGTAGTTTGTGTTGCATTAGAGAAAATGTTTTGAAAACTGCACTTAATCGTAGTCGCCAGCTAGAGCAATCTGTTTTTTTCTAGAGTTGATCGTGGTCGTGTTCGCCGGATTGCCTGTATCTTTATTTGGAGTTTGGTCGTGGTCGTAGGAGTTCAAACTGGTCATACTAGTTTTCATCTCGATTGCGTACGCTCGACCAAATCCACTCAACCACCTGTTTTTGACCGGATATTCGACCAATAGCGTAAAGTTCTTCCATAAATTTGGTCGTGGTCTATGCTGAGTGTCAGCAGACATATCCACGAGAAAACAGACAAATTGCATTATAAATGACATTTGTGTTGGACATTTTGACAACAGGAAGGTTTTTGAATTTCCTAGAAATATATAGACCTATCTAGGTCTCGTTCTTTTTGACAAAATTGTAGCCCTTTGAGTTATATTTCCAACAAGCTAAAAAATACCTCAATCGGATCTCTAGATCAAAAGTTATGCTTATTTTACTATCAACTTACATTGGCCAGACATTGTCCAGGAATGGCCGGACTTTGTCCGGCCTGTACAAATTGCTTTGAGCTAAATTGAACGTGTAACCCGAGACGTTTGCATCCGTCCAGGGGATTTTGTCCGGGGTAGGCCGAACATTGTCCGCCATAGCCGGACATTGTCCGGCCTTTACAAAAAGTACCCCAACGGTAACTGATTGTTTGCAACGATCGGATTTTCTTGCATTGGCCGGATAGTGTCCGGCATGGTCGGACAGTGTTCGGCCTGTACAAAATTTCATCAGGATGTTGCAAACGGCTAGTTTTCTTTGAGGGCTATATATATCTCGTTTTGAGTTTCATTTGAGGCTGCTCAAGAAGTGGAGTGTATAAGCTAGCCAAGACTTTGCATTTGATCAGTTGCATCTAGAGGCTAGAATTTGAGTCAAAATCTTGAGTGGATTTGAGAGAAAGCATTTGAGAGAGGTTGTGAGTGCTTAGTGCACTTCATTCTTCATTTGCAAGCTAGTGCTAGAGTGTTGTGCATTTTCATTGCATCATTTGAGCTTCTAGCACGAGATTCATTCAAGTGAGCGCATCCGACTTGTTACTCTTGGTGAATCACCTTCGCTTAGACGGTGTTGGAGGAGAGTCGCGATCTCTCCGATTGAAGTTTGTTGGAGAGACCGACAAACAAGTGTGAAAGGTGGGTGCTCGTCTATCCGGTGTGGAGGAGTAACCCGAGTGAAAATATCTTTAGTGGATATAGAAGCGAGACTCACGCGTGAGTGGTTCAACGAGGAGTAGGGGAGATCGAGCGAGTCTCCGAGACCTCGATAAAAATCATTGTGTCAATTGTTTCCTTCTTATTCGTTTCATATTTACCTTGACACAATTGATTATATTACTCTAGTTGCAAGTTGAATTGTATATTTCATATTGATTAATTGCAACTAGATGTTAGATGTTTGTTTGTAAGCCCTATTGTTATATCTAGATCATTCTAAACATCTTTGAAAAATTACTTAGTGAGTGAAGTATTTTTAAAAGTCTCTTATTCACCCCCCTCTAGTCGGCATCCTTGATCCTACAAGTGTAACCAGAGACAAATGCATATGTTCAGCCTTCATTTGTCTAATTTGGCCAGAGTTTGTCCGGTCAATACGAAAACACAGCATGATGCAATTTAGACCAAGTGTAATCAGAGACGTATAAATTTGTCTGGACCCATCTGTCCGGCCGAGCACATATCTGTCTGACCTATACAAATTTGTCTCGACCGGTCACTGGCATGTGTATTAATTTCCCAATAGTCACTATTCAGTTGCACTAACTAAACAATCTCTTGTGGCCGGACAAAGTTTGACCAGTGCAACTTTCGTCTGAAACTTGCCAAACGGCTAGTTTCTGTTGATGGATTATAAATATGCATCCTTTGGCTTTCACTATAGAACTTTTGCTCTCATAAATCATTGCTATTGTTGCCAGTCATTTGAGCTCATAAATTCCTTGCATTTAGAGCTAGTGTGCATGTTCAAATTCTTTAGTTGCATTGAAGAGCTAGCTTCGAGAGAAAATTCTATTGTATCTTGAGCGTCTAGAGTTGAAATTGATCAATTAAGATGCTACACTTGTTATTGCCGTCACCTAGATGACTCGGGAAGTCCAGCGATCTCTCCATCAACGGTGTTTGTCGGAGAGGCCCGGTGATTTGGTGTGAAGGCTCGGTGCTCACATATCCAGAGAGGAGAAGGGCAACCACTAGTGAAATTGAGGCGATACTCTTGTGTATAATGTTTCAACGAGAATTAGTAGAAATCGGCAAATTTTCGATATCTCGGGAAAAATTGATAGAGTTTTCAGTTATTTTTCTTCTTTGCAAATTTCATATTTAAAATTTGTACATTGTATATCTTAATCACCCTTGGAGAGCAATATTTTGATTTGTATACTTGCTATTGAATTGTAATAGTTTCAAATTCTTGCTTTAGACTAAAATAGTTGCGATTAAAATTTTAAAACCGCCTATTCACCCCTTCTGGTTAACATTCTTGATCCACACATTGCTTGTCGTAATTTTGGCAGGCATAGTTCCTTCAAAGTCCATTTGCTAGTGTTTTTGAGTGAACTTTCGGTTGAGACTTTTGCTGATTGCCTTTATCAAGTGGAGAGAATATTCAAATACAAAAAATTTCTTGAGGAATGTGTTCTTGCAGTCACTATATGCCTAATGGGTTATGCATCTACTTGGTGGAAGCAACTCCAAAAGAGCTGCAAGATGCATTGCAAGTTGAAGATTGTTCAATCATGAAAGATAAGATTAAAAAAAGAGTTTTTGGTGTTTAACTAAGAGCAAAATTTTCTAGATGAGGATTCCATATACAGTAAGTGTTCCTTTTCGATAAGATCAAATTCGATCACAGCTTCTAAACGTCTGATAAAAAATTGCGGTATCCATTCTTTGTTTACAACAGTTGCTCCCAAAAGTGCAGCCAATTATAACAAGATGTTAGTAGGAAAAGTTAATGAGGAAGACCTGTCGGAATTACGGAAGAATCCTACCTCCAATGAATTAGATGAAGAAGAGGAAGATTGTTTACTGGAGCTAGAAGGTAATCCAAATTTTGATTTATCATGTGTGAAAAATAAGATATTTTTCGATGCCAATGTTGGAGAGGTTTTGATGCTGGAATAATCAATACCGACACAACCCTGTTGCATCTAGACCCTTTTTGGGTTGATTTTGATTATTGATGATATTAAGTGTCTTGGAAAAATCGTGTCTTTGAGCTATTTGTATGCAGTGTTATTTCTGTAAAGTTTGCAAGTGATTCGGGAGGATCTGCAAAGGTCGCAGTGTCGCCTGAGGTCACAGTCCAAGGTTGCGAGCCAAGGTCACAAACGCAAGATCGCAATGTCGCCCAAAGTTGCAGTCCGAGGTCGCGAGCACAAAGTCGCCAAGAAGGAAGCAGCAAAGACCTAAGATAAGTGCTTGTTTATTGTACCGGTCTCAGAGTTTGGAGTTTGATCGGATTTTATAGAAATTCTTTTTAGTTTTTAACCATACTATTAAAAGGGGTTGTGAAATCTCTTTTAGTTTCGGCAAAAATTGAGAAACTCTTAGATCATATGTTGCATTCACATTCATTCATATTCTTGATCAAAATCTGAGAAATATATAGATTTCAAAGAGGGACTGAAACTGGTCTTTTGATTACTGTTCATATGACAAGACACTGTTCATTCAACCAGACATTCCAACGGTTATTTACTAGCCGTTAGAGGTCGTAGCTGGCTGTTAGTTATACTGATTTCTTTCATTTTCGACCACAACGGCTAGCTGAGAGGTTGGGCTATAAATATAGGTGTTTTGAGCAGTATTACCATCCATCTCAATACATATTCTCTTATACACCTTCAAGCATCATCTCTCTACTATTTTGAGCAGTATTTAGAAAAAGTTTTGAGTAGTTTTTCAGCTGATTTTTGAGCAGTTTTAAAGCACTTTTGAGCAGATTTTCTCTACTATTTTTTTGAGCGGTTTTTAAAACTATTTTTGAGCAGTTTCTATTCACATTTTTGAGCAGTTTTATAAACAGTGTTTGAGCAGATTTTTGAGCAGTTTCTGTTCACATTTTCGAGCAGATTTTTGATCAGTTTTATAAACAATTTTGGAACTGATTTTTAATCAGTTTTATAAACATTTTTGAGCAGATTTTTGAGAAACTTCTGTTCACATTTTTTATCAATTTTATAAACACTTTTGGGCAGATTTTGATCATTGTTTATAAATTTTTTTAGCAGTTTTTCTAAAGAATCAAGAGATATATTTTTTGATATTCACTTGAGCCCAAATGCTAAAATCTTGATCTTTTGGTCAAGTATCATTCATTGTGATTGAGAGAGATCTTCTAAGAACATTCATTTGCATCCTTAAAAGTTTCTCGGTATTTGTTGGGGGTCAAGAGAAGATCTTGCAATTTGTTACTCTTGGTGAACGCCCTCACCTAGACGGTTTGGAGGCGTGGCCGTTAACCTCTCCATTAACGGAGGTTGTCGGAGAGACTCGGCATATTTTGTGAAAAGTATTGGTGCTCGCCTATCTGGAGTGGAGAAGGAGCAACCTTAGTGAAAAATATCCTTCGTGGATATCGAAGCAAGACCCTTCATTTGAGTGCTTCAATAAGGAGTAGGAGAGACCGAGCGAGTCTCCGAGACCTCAGGATAAATCATCGTGTTTGATTTTCTTACTCTTTCTTAGTGCAAAATATTATTAAATTATTTCAGTTTATTTGCTATTAGACTTTTCCTTGAAAAAATTGTTTTTAGTCAAAAAATTTTAAAACCTCCTATTCAACCCCCTCTAGTCAGCATCCTCGATCCTACAAACCCATCTATGATGAAAAACTTCAGAAAGTCATCATCGAGAAAACTATTCCATATTCTAATGGTTTGAAACTTCTAGATGGTGACATCGTGAACGATCATCTGGAAGACAAACTTATTGGAGTAGCACAATTGAAGATGAACATATTTTCTCCATCAGAAGCACAAACAAATATCCAAACTCGTGGATGAGTTCTTTTCCAACCGTCAGAGAAGGGTGTTGAGCGGATCAATGATGACACATATATTCTAGAGAATGAAACTACTATGCTAAGTAAGCATAAAATCATAGAACAAGAGATGAATAAAGCACTAAGAGCAATAAAAGTGTGGCATGGTATTTATCTTCGCAAACACAAACTAAAGAGGATATGTCAAAGCCAATTGAATGCTTTACTCAACACAAGTAAAGGTTCAACCGATAAGAATAGCTTGAAAAAAAAATTATCATCAGCAAGTGCTTATTGGTTTACATCATCAAATATAATTTTTTTATGGTCATTGTTGTGGTTCTTGTGACGTCAACCCAACAAGTGAATGTTTCTTTGAGAAGAAATTCATATAAGTGATCATTAATTCACGAAGAGAATTGAT
Source organism: Pharus latifolius (assembly GCA_019359835.1). Lineage (NCBI taxonomy): Eukaryota > Viridiplantae > Streptophyta > Magnoliopsida > Poales > Poaceae > Pharus > Pharus latifolius. The sequence goes on along the minus strand of CM033320.1, from coordinate 70,889,204 downwards.
TGGGCTACATTACCAAGTTGTTGATTCTACTACAGAAGACATGAAGAATCTTCGAACTCAAGGACGAGTTCTTTTCCAACTGTCAGAGAATGATGCAACAAAAAAAAGCCAAGATAAGATGGCTTTATTAGGAATAATCTTTATTTGGAAAGTTTGGTTTTGTTTCAATTAGATTTCTTAATTCAGTAGTTTTCTATATCTATTTAGTTTCCTACTTGAACTTTCTAATGAGGCCCATAAATATATGATCATCGTTTAGTTTGAGAACAAATAATTTAGAATCAATAAAATTACCCTTTTTTTGAGTCATTCGAATGTCTAGATCTAAAATTATGATAGTGCACCTTGTCTAGTTCACCCTTTTCCTATCCTTTTGTGTGCCTCTTTGATTCGACCATTGTATTGCACCCGTCCAGGCTACATCAACACGTGCTGCTACCCTGGCCTGTGCCCGTCTAAACGTCGCTGGCCTGCGTGTTGTCATGTCGGCCTGTGTGCCTATGCTTTAAAGGTGTTGGACAAAATATTCAAAAGAACAAACTAATGTAGTGGCATTTGTGTAAAAATTTAATATTCTTAAAAGGATACAAATGTAATTTTGAGCAAAATCAACTCTTTTAACCTTGTCAGAGGAGCATTTTTAGAAGATTTTTTTGGATTGCAGTGTTATGAGACCAATAAAATAACAAGTGATGGTAATTCTCGAATTTTCTTTTTCTCCAATAGCATAGACTGAAATTCCCTAGTTTTAAATTCAATAAGCCTAACATATTTTTATTGCAAGGCAGTGGGATTAGGGCCCATTTGGCCTAGTTTATCCGATTTTCAGTTTCTCAAATAAACTAAAATTGAGCCAAATAGAGGCTTAAATTTTAGACTTATCCTTTAAACTAAAGTCTCTTTTGAACTAGAAACACCAAATAAACCTAACCTCCTCCCTACTAACTTGTTGGGCTTATAAGCTTGAGCCACCTTAAGCTAAACTAGGCCAAACGAACTCTTAGAATAACCCTATGACTGAGAGAGCAGCTTCCACCAAATTTCCTCCCCTTACTACTAAGGAAAAATAACTTCAAGTCGAGGGCATCTCTTCCTCTCTCCTCCATCGACTCTCGCCGACCGTGAGGGAGAGGGGGCCTCCATCTTCTGCTCTTTTTTTTCTTTTTGGTTTTCTTGTGCTAAGCTCTTTCCCTGGAGTTGATCTATGGGTGCTTGTCGTTGTTGGTTAGATGTCAAACTTGCATAACCCATGCTCTATTATGCTGTTGGTGGCAAGCTCAACACTAATCAATCATGGGAGGAGTTTGTAGTGTAAATAATCTCTTCTTTGTTTCTTCTTTCTTTCTAATGCGGTATTAGATCTAGATTTGAGATTTTAAGAGGTTTTATATAGATCTATTTTTGTTGGTTTTTCTGTAGACAAATTTTGTGGAACAAGCCAATGAAGTTCCAACAGATATCATCTCTGATCTCGACCATAAAGAGCCACTAGCGAAGGTGATGTTTCGCCTCCAAATCTGATATAAACACCAGTATCCTTCGTGGCTGCCGGGATTAGATTCTTCAAGACAAGTCATCCTAATGCCATCCAAGTCTAGTTAATGTCCATAAAATGTCTTCATTTTCATCTTGGATTGGATCAGGACTTATCAACGGTGGACTTTTAACACACATGTACTATCTAAGAAATGTACAATAAAATCTTTGTGATGTAAGGCATGTTTCTTATAGACTAATGTGTTTTTTAGATAACATAATTCACAGCTTTATAATTGTTTCGATAATGTTTTGTAATCTCTTTATTGTAACATGTCTCAAAACTCATTAAAATTTGATCCTTTGAGGATGAAAAACAAAAAGAGCTATTAGCCTTCCCTTCCCCACGCCAAAAATATCTCCTATTCCAAACAAAATTTCCCATTTCCCTCTCACACTCCGCACCACCCATGGCTGCCACCGCCGCCTCCTCCTCCTCCTCCAGCTCCTCCTCCTCGCAAAACCCTAGTTTCAAGCTCCCCTCCTGGCCGAAGTGGACTTGCCCCTTGTCTTTCCTCTGCCCACCCCCACCCCCGCCTCCCCCTCCCCCGCCACCTCCTACCCCGCCGCCGCCGCCGGCGGAGCCCCCAGAGGCGGCAGCGCCGGGGAGGTGGGTGCGTCGGCCGGGGCTGCGGCTGACGACGGAGTACGACAGCGAAGAGGCGGTGTTCTTGCACAAGGTGTCGTGCAAGCTCGCGGGGGGGCTCGCCAAGCTGCGGCTCTCGTTCCAGAGCTCTGCGCTGGTGCCGGGGCAGGGGGAGCTTGAGCCTGGGATGGGGGGGGGACAGCTCTTCGCCGCGCCTCTACTTGGGTTCATCACCAAGCACTTCTCCGTGCTCTACGACGTCGAGGGCCGCAATGCGCTGCTCCGCGGCGACGCCTCGCTCCCCGGTGGCGCCGTCCAGCTCCGCGGCTCGCATGATGTCAAGGTATGCGCCCCCCACTTCCTCCCCATGAGTAGGAATTAGCTTGAGATGGCTGGCATTGACGAATTCCCTGTGTATGTGAAGTAGTTTTTTCCCTGAAGAAGCAGCTGAGTTTCCTATGTGTGTCTGCTTTGAAATGACGCTAAATTTGTATGATGTGTTCTTCTAAATGTTTTTTTATTTTAAAATGATCACTTACCTTGTTAGTGTGGCCAATTTAAATGATCTATAGCTTTGATTTTTTTTTTTCATAGCATATATGAGTTGATGTAAATTTGTAATCTTGTGATAATTTGGTTGAAATAGTTGCTCTATGGTGCCATTTAAGGTATGCAATAACTCTCTTTTTTTCTGTGTTTTATTCCACCATTCTAGGTCCATCGAAATGATCCTTTAAATTGCTTGATGTAATTATCTGATCTATCTTTGATTCATATTTGTTTGGCTGTTAAATTAATACAATCGGTAAGGTGGTGAGGATTAGACGGAGAAGTTGATTCACTCTTTTCAAAAGGCAACTCCTCAGCTTCATCTAGAAGCATGGCAAGAGATTAGACTTCTAGGCAGGGAACAAGATGATTATCTTAGAATGAATGCAGGAGCTACTTTGTCCCAAACTTCTGATATGCTTTATTTCATCCAGAAAACCTGGTTATTGAAGCATATATGTTGAATATGTTTGTAAATGCAGGGAGGCCATTATTTGCATAATGTTTGCATATGGCAGATTCATTTTGCGATACAAAAATGAATTCTTAGGTAATTTAGCCGAGATCTATAAAGGTGTCTTTTATATGCTATCTTGAATTATTGTTGAGTGATATGAAATAGCTGGTAGTTAAATCCCTATATTACTAAGTGAACAATGTCACGATTGAAATATGTGGATCGGTAAGTTAATCTACTAAAGGCATTCTATTTGTTTATTTGTTAGATAATAAATCACAATAATAGACTATTAATGCCGTCTGTTTTTATTCACAATGGGGATAGAATGAATGTTATGTGTCCTTCACAGAAATCATATTTCATCTTTTGTGCCCTCACTTTCTGGCAGCATATCTGTGTGCAACTGTGCATTTGTATAATTTCGCCCCCAGGAATTTGTTAGTTTATTTTATTTAGTGATCCATTCAGGCCCTCACTTTTTATTTAGTTTCTAGAAATTTTCACATACAGGCCATTGAATTTTGGTTGTTATGTATGCCGTTCTTTCTAATGGCCCTTTTGTTCTATTCTCAGGAGCAACAAGGAGAAGTTTCAGTGATAACTAGGTTGGGTGATCCTTCTTATAAACTGGAATTGTCATCCTTAGTGCCTTACAGTGGCCTGGTGAGTATCGAAGTGCCTAGGCAAGTGACTTTTTGTTTCTTTGATTAAATGGACCGATCATTTTACTGTTATAATTGATGCCATGGATACATCTTTATCTTTGATAGTGATGAAAGTATCTTTTGGTGATTCCTAAGTTTGTAGTCTGAAGGTTTTGTAAATATTCTGGAAAAAAAATTGTTGTTACAATAAGGATTCATGCAGATGTCTTTTGCTAGAAGTCCAGAATATAGAATATAAACCATGATGTTTTTGGTGCAGCCAAGAGCAACATTGCATTTCCCTATAGGTGAAGTTTCAGTGATAGAGAAGAGAAATGAAGACGACGAGAAAATGTTGTCGATAAATGGGATTGCAAAATCTGATTTTTTGGATGGTATTCTTACTGCCCAGTATGATGAAAATGATCTGAATCTAAGATATTGCTATAAGGTATTTATCTGATCTAGTCCTTTGTTTTAATTTTCAGATTATTCATTTAACTTGGTTTTATCCATGCATTTTCTATGACAGGACAACAAGTTAACTTTAATTCCCAGCGTCTCCTTGCCTTCCAATGCAGTGTCCCTAGAATGCAAACGGCGTTTTAGTCCTTCTGATAAATTGAGGTCAGCATGACGTCATTGTTGGTTGTCTCCATTACTGAATGTATCTATTATTTGAGTAATTTTATCTTGAAGGCTTTCCAGTCCTACTTCTCTCTTTGAATTCTGCAAGTTTGTACTTACAAAATATAATGCAAATTTCATTTATTTCTGCTTGGCTGTAAACTTAGTAATTTTCCTGAATGCATCTACTTGCTTGGCTGTAAGCTTAGTAAACTTTTTGACAGTCATGACTTGCATTAAGTTTTCCTAGTGCATCTTCATGATATTGATTATTTTCTTTCCTTGCAGCTATCGCTATAACTTTGACACTGATGACTGGAGTGCTGTTTATAAGCATACGGTTGGTAAAGATTTCAAATTGAAAGCTGGTTATGATTCAGGGGTGCAAGTTGGATGGGCTTCCCTTTGGGTAAGTACATTGCAGCTGTTTTGTTTTGACTATTTCAGCACGTCCTAGTTTCCTACTTTTACTACTTACATTGCCTTTAGACTAGTACTATATTCTATCACTCATTGCACCCACTGAAAAGATAATAAAGATGATACATTGGCAAAAAAAGAAGGAAAAAATTGACCACAGATTGTCCTGAAAGCAAGATGTTACCTTGTAGATCTTGTCACCATTTAGTTGTGCTCTATCACAACCTTAGTTGAGCATCCTTTTAATTATACTAACAGGTTTTGATTCTCTTAGTTGTTTCTTATGTTATATCAAGAAGAGCTCTTATACTGATACTTATCAAGTAATCTCTTGGCTGAAATGTGGATTGTATTATGTCTGGACTTCAGATCTGTAGTGACGCGATAATGTAGGAGCTGATTGGTTCCCTGAATCTTCTTTCTTTAACATATTACAGCTCTTCAGTGTCTTCTGAAGACCATTTGTATGCACATTAGTAGAATCAATTTTACTTTCTGCAATGTATATGCTATAGTTAATCAGAAAAGTATCCAGCCTGTTCTGTACATTGTAATTTAATGTTTTAAGAATATGATGGGTGTTCTCTCTTTAATAATGGAGAAGACAGTAACTGGAATTTTGAATAAAAGTTCTGCTTGAGAATATTGCAAGCTGAACAAGCTTCTTTTTAGCATTGAACTTTGTCACTAAAACTTGCATCCCTGCATCCCGTGACTTTATATCATTTTGAGTGGTGATCTATCAGCATTGTCTTCTGATAATGGGCTTAAGAAGCATTCAAGTTTTGCTGTGCAATGCAAGAATTTGATGGCAAGTTTTTTTTTTATGTTAGGTTGGAGAAGAAGATGGCAAAGCAAAGACAGCACCAATGAAGATGAAACTTCAGTTTATGCTTCAAGTGCCCCAGGATAATTTACGCAATCCTGCATTTCTATTTCGTGTGAAGAAAAGGTGGGATCATTAGCCTGGTACATTTCTCCACTTATATGGAGATAGCGGCACTAGGTACTGGGCCTTTGGCCAACTTTTTTTCTTTTTCTTATGTAAACTACATTGGTCATCAATGGCTAAACATTCCATGGAACCTTTCAATTTATCATGTATTTTCACTGACTGTACATACCGGCCAGCACCAGAAGCAATGTGACTTCATGTAGGAAGCAAATCAAATTTGATGATTACCGGTACAGCAGCGCTTTGTGCAGATTGTTGTTAAATTGGGATCTCTCACATCTGAGCCATTAGGAAAGCATGCACTCTGATTAGAATTTTTGGGGTGCCAACAGTGCCTTCTTGGGTAAGAATGCTGTATTTGATCCAGCCCAGAACTTCAGCTGTTCTTAACGCAATGTCCACTATGTCAAGCTGTTCTGTTTTAGCTGCTTTTCATTTACAGATTGATATCATTGTCTATTATGGGTTTCTTTCCCCCTTATGTTGTAGAACAACCGAGGTGCTATCATTTTGTAGTCCTTTGATCTCTTGTGAAGGCTCCAGTGTTCACCATAGGATTGATTGACCTTGCTGTCTGTTTTAAAATTGTAGCATGTAGATTAGTTTCACTCCCGATATCTTGGCCTAGCTTCGCTGCATACAGGAGGGTAGGTTGGTAGGTAAATCTGATTTATTTTCTACTAGAGATGATGACCGATCATTTCTTCAAAGGGGAAATTAACTAGAAGAGATTTTAAAAAATGGATTTTATTATAGGACATTGGACTAGATGTGAGGTTAATCTGTAAGTCTTGGTTCCCTTGAATTTAATGAGATACCAGTGTCTTATAATTAAACATAATTTTTACATTTGGTACAAATTGCCTCTTCGAGTAAAATTAAGAATATTCTTTTTTCTAAGCAATTGGTAAAGAAAATTCGCAGAGTCATAAATGGAGCCAGGCAACAATGGAAACAGTACTATCAGCGCAATAGTGACCATAACAATTTCTTATCCATGACTGTACTACATACAGTGGTTTACCATTATCTTATCCAAGGTTGTACCACATACAGTTTGGAGATACACTGGAAATATCATTGCAAAAGATACTTGTAGAGACAAAGAAGCATGGTCATCAAGGTTCTTGTCTGAAACAAGAGAACCACATACATCACGGTGTATAACTGACGTTGAGGTTCAAGTATAGAGCAGATTGACGACACAAGTACTCCCACAGTCAAGCAGAATCATGTTCTTGCATCACGTCCAACAATAACTATTCTGTATTTGACGGGCTCGGAGGTTTCTCCTTGGGATGCTTTGATGCGTAGTGATCAACCAACTGTTTCTCATTGGCCAGTTGCACCTGCACACAAATAGGAGATGTTGCATCAGGCTTATCCGCTTATATGAAGGTGGCAACCATGTTCATAGAAAGGTAATATATCCATATTTATCACTCATAAATATCTTGTCAAGAAATTCGAAGGTGGCAGCAGGGAAATGCACTTGGAAGTGCTGTTCGGAAATCCTGCAGTGAGCGGTGACATGCCTGCGAACTCTAGATACCGCCTTTCTTAGAACACCGATAACACCCCAAGCCCAGAGCTCACAAACAACATTTGCACTTTCGTCCTTGCTGGCTCAAATGGATTAACCTAGTTGTCAATGATTAGGATTTAGGGTTTATATACTATCCCTTCTCACACTATATTGGGGTCTCACAAGACTGCTTTTCACAATCTAGCCAATATACTTATAGGATATTTCAAGTAATAATATATTAAATTTTATAAACCCGGAAACTGTTTCTATTTGATTTGTAGACAACCAATGATTTCCAAAATTGAATGTTTCTACCACTTTGGACCTTTACTCCCACGTATGTATGCATCAAACCTAACAAATGCAAAAATCAACCAAAATACTCCCAAGACTGCACCTTTCATATATTCCATAAAAGAGTATGCATGGCATCACATAAATAAGGGCTAGGCAGTAGCATCCAGAACAATAATACCAGAGGAAAGCAAGCACAAAGCCACCAACTAAGCCAAGCATTTTGATCTATGTAGTTGCGAATCTCAATTGCCAACGCAGCACTCAAATGTCTGAGATGGACTGCGTCTGCACATTCTTCGCAAGGTTTTCCACGGTAAGGGGTTGATCGAATTACGGATACGATGTCGATGAGCAAGGAAAGACTAATCCCCTGAATCTATTAGTGCTACTATATGTTCCACAAGAGCAACGCAATAATAATCCTAATCTCATCTAAAAGTAGATAAACTTGTACAATTGTTCAACAATCACACTCACAATAGCCGAGCAGATTGAAACATAGCAGCTGCTCCTTTGGTTTTGTCCCCCTATGCTTGAGTTTTTAGGCATCAATCCTATCTTATACATGTAAGATGAGATCATACAATTAGACGAGCAAGAAAAGAAAATTTGGTAAATCATACCTTGCAGATGGGGCAGATGACCTTGAGGCCGACGGCGCGGGCCTCGAGCTGGGAGCCCTTGGGCTTCTGGTTCCTCTCCGCGTTCTTCTTCTGCGCCTCCATCTTCTGCTTCCCCCGCGTCATGCTCCTGGATCGATCACCCGATGGCTATGGAATTCCTCCCCTGATTCCCACCACCGCCACCGACAACTCGACACCTCCACTGCACCTTCTCTTTTTTTCCTTGGCAAGGGCTTAAAGCTGCTTGTAGCCATTGGGCTGGGCCTGCAAAGAAGTTCAGTGGCATCCTGCCATACGCAGGCTGCGGCCCTTTTTTCTTTTGCCTCATACTGAGGCTGCCTGGTTCGTTCGCATGCTCCTTCAAAAAAATTGGGGCTGTTTATGACGCAGATGCAGGTGCCTGTTTTCTATTAGATAAGAAAGAAATATCTAGCTATTAGCGAATCTCAAAAAGAATTTGGCAAACCAAAGTTTGGCAGTGAACTTAATTTGGCTTTCCTTTGTTTGGCAACTAATATTTGGCACATCAAACAATTTTAATCAGAATTTGATAATTTTTCTATATACACCTAATTTGTCCACCGCACTTTGATAACTAATATTGTTTATTAGACTCATTACAAATCAAACATATTTTTATAGTCAATTTCTTGATCATGACACACAATTAACTATAGCCATAATCATATATTAGTTTGACAATTTTTTTTTGTAGTTTACCAAACACACTTATAAATTGGAATCGATCCAAAATTTGTATGCACGTATGAAAGTCTTACACACTTAAATTTGAGCATATAGGAAAGCCTAGCAATGCCTAATTGGCTATCACTAGAATACTAATAAATTAAATCAAGCTCATACATGTGTAGTCAAACTAAAATTTTCAAGGTTTCATGCTAGATATATTGACGAGGAAAAAAAACAAATGACTCTCCTTCAGCCATTTACAAATCCTAACATGTAATAAAGCTGGTGTTTGCGTTGTTGGTCCGTATTAGGTAGGAACTAGTCTAAGAGGATGGGAGAAATTTTTTAAATAATTCATTAAAAAAGATAAATTTTAGAAATAGTTTTTTGAAAAAAAAATTAAAAAATGATTTTTAGTTGTTGGACCAGTTAACAACTGAATTTTAATCATTGGCCTAAAGTGATCGAAGATGTGTAACTCATACGAGTGTTATGTTAACTAGTTGAGGTGTGCTTGAGTGCTACGCAAATTTTCAATCACTAACCTGTCTAGTAACTTAAACTCACACGTTTAAGTGGCTAGCTAAATTAGCGACTAAAAATTATACTAATAGGTGGACCCAATTCAACTACTAACTAACCATTTAAACTCCTCAAACGGGTTTTGGAGTCCATTTGAACTCAATTTTTTAACTGTCCAATTGATTTTAACTAATATATGTGGGTTATTCGGATGATATTTATGTATAGAATAGGAACAATTGATTAAATTTATATAGAAAAACTGAAAAGATAAACATTATTTGCAAGCAAGATGTAGTTAATATACAAACACACATGATCTACCGTCTCTCGCTTCGTCGGCTACAGGCGACTAATGCTCAAAACAGTAGAGGGGGACACATGCCGCCGCGCACTACCACAACGGCACCGGCTACAGGCACGGCACGAGCACATGTATATAAAGCCGCGTGGTCGGTTACGGCAAAAGCAACGTCCAGCCGGCACAAGCGGGGCGGGTCAAACCGGTCAAGTACTCGTGCAACGTACACTTTCGGGCAGATTAACGAACCTGCGGACGTTGGCGGGCAATGCAGGGCCTCGACAAGGGCACCACCATGTTCTCCGCATGGAACCTAGAGAGAGTTTCTCGGGTTTTTTTTGGCCATACGCTACATCTTTTGGTGATCAGGTTGTATGCATAGTACACGTCCACACCCCATGGTCAGCGAATTGAGTGCACCACTGCTAAAAAAATTGAGTACACTAACATTTCGCAGCATTGCCGTACCAACGTAATATTTCAAACTTCAAAAAAACTCAAATCTAAGTTTTGGAAATTGGATACAAAATTAGTTACCTGTTGGAATTTTTTAAAAAAATCCCAAAATATGTCTAATGTGATCAAGTTTTTTATCCTAAATTAATGAGTTAGATCATGATCCACATAAACAACTAATTTTGGTAACTACAGACCCATCTAAATTTGTTTAGCTTGATGATTATTCATCAATTTAGGATAAAAGAACTCTTGCATATCAGTTTTTTCATTCCAAAATTGTAATACACAACCAATTTTATACCCGACTTCAAACTTCAAGCAAATCTACTGCAAAGTTGAAGGATTAAAATAGACTTGGTATTAAAATTGGTGGAATAAAAATAAACTTTTCCCATGAACAAACTAAAGAAGGATGTTGCCGGTATCAGTTAAGAAGCACATACGATGAGCATACGTAACAATGCAACATAGTGTCCCTGTAAATCGATTTACCAGTACGTTGGAAACAACCCTGCTATTTTTCCCCACATGCATGAGATTAAAACACATTTTTCTGCCACATTCGAGCGAATTGCTTGCTAGAACATGATTAAGGCAATTGTAACTTGTACATAGAAGCATTAACTAAACCTTAAGATAACCAACAGTAACCACCTCAAAATTATTCCCTTTACCGACCAGCTAGATATATGAACAAGATTTCATTTATACCAAGAATCAAAACAATGGGCAAAATGACATTCTTCAATGAAAGATGAACCTATTCAAGAACTTCAGAGTAACTAACTAAACTGTAGAGCCTCATCCACCAGCCTAATAACAAAAAGGAGAGACCCTTGAAGGGCTAATCCAAGTAGAACAGCGTTACAATCTTCCTAAGGTTCTTTGCTTCCTGGCAGGTTTCCATCAGCAGCTTGCTGTCATGAAATGCAAAACATATCACCTGTTGGACCTTTGAGATGATGTCCATGTTGCATAACCTGAAATTACACAAGGTATTCAGCACAGGTAGCAAATTCTAGTCACGGCATGAACTCAAAGCAAAACACCCTTCTGGTGGCATGTGGGAAAATCCCTCTCCATTAATATTTTTATTCGTTTAGTCATGAAAGTGCGCTAAATCGGGTTTCTGAACTGAGCAATATCGTTGCACTCGATCAGTACCGGATATCTAGAATCAATTGTCTAAAACAAACAGATCAACCAAAATATGATGACTTCTGTCACAATTCTAGTACAATACCATATTTGTTAGGGAGATGGTTCTGAAACTACTGATGCATGGTAGTAACTAGCACCAGCCGTTGCATGCCCAATAAGTGAATCAGGATCTAAATAACAGGCAACTTGAAAAAGGTATTGAACAAGTCACTACTAGGAAAAATCTGTTGGTGAAACATAAGAACTAATAAGACAAAATTTTATAGCAAAACATATACTCCAAAAAAGAGCGAGTATAACAAGGATAGCTGATGAACCTGCTAGCCTCAATTAGGGGTAGATGATCATACTGAGGTTTCTCAATTAAATTTTGCACCTGGAAAATTCATAAAAAAAAAGTATGCATTATTGAAAAGTAAGTTACTTTATAGAAGGAGCACATCAGTGTATTTAACTAAGAAAATTGCAACAATTTGTGCGCCACTTTACCACAAATAATGCATATAACAGTAGGGGTCTAGTTAGTTATCTGAGATCATAAGATACTACCAGTGATGACCCAGAAGCCTTGATTCTCAGTTTTGCCGCAACAACTCTTAACTAATAGGGCACCATTAGAGCTTTCTGATAATATACCAATCCACATTAATGATCAGTTTTGTTGCAAATAGAATCATAAGCTGGCCAAACATCCTAGGGATCAATATGTTCTCTAAACTCAGAGGTAAGATCTGATGTATGGCAGACCTATGTGTAATCAATCAGTATGACAGTTTATACGTCAAAGGCCCAAACTGAGGACAAGGAAAATACTAGCTTGATGGAGGAGAGATTAGGGTGACCTACAAGTGGTAAATCACTTCAGCAACAGGTCATTTTAGCTGGTAATAATATGATTATATTAATAAAAAGTGTAATTTTTTTCTTGTCTCTAACAGGAAAACAGCGTTCTACATCAGAACCATTAAGTTGGCAATTTGATCAGGCATACACAAAGCAAGGCTTATAAAATGAATATAATAAATCATACAGCTACGTCAGTACACTCAACCAGGCACCCAAAAACATACATGTGTTACGCATCAAACCTATTTACCAACAACATGAATTCAGACTTTTTCATGTTAAATAATTATGACAATAAGAAATGCATGCATCTTGCATGTTCAAGATAAGACAACACCAAGCTTAAAAGTCAAGAGCTAGAATAGTAGTGTAATCCAAGGATCAATGTACCAATCCACAAGTGTTGTAGCATTAGTGTAATCCAAGGCAGCAAAAGGTAGTAAATGTTTAATTCAGGATTGAAAGATTGCTAATTGGTACTTTAGATAACAGCTCTTGGCTTTCAGGAGGCTGCTTCTTTAGACTTTGAGGCAATATTACAGTAAGCAACTCTGGCTTCTCTGCTCTTAAAGCTCCCCTGATAACAGCTGCGTTAGTTCCAGATGCTCCAGATGTGAATATATGGTTTTTCTGCAATTAGCACAAGAAAATGGATCTGTCTGCCAGGGGAACTAAATATATGATGAATGCTGATGACAGATAACTCAATAACATACTGTTATGACCATAGCATAGCTCAGGATCTCAATAAGTTGTTGATGCATATACCCCATGTTGCGTGTGCCAAAAAAACCTATCGCTCGGGGTCCTTGCTGCTGAATAGCTAGCAACTCCTGCATCGCAAACAGTTAAATGAGATCACTCCAAAGGATAAACCAATTAACACACAACTTTATAGTACAAAGCAGTGTTTTAAGTTCTGAATTGTGGGATCGTAATGGCAGAATGTTTTCACAGTGGATAACATATGGCAGCGATATAGGAGGCCCATCACACTTGGCTACATTTGCAGAAATAAAATAAAGTAACTCAAAACAAAACATCCAAAATATAAAAAGTCGATATATTTTTCAATGAATACGGAAGATCTTCTTTTGGGCAATTAGCAGGTAGAGGAAAGAAATATGAAAGGTCCCACGGGTGGCGGCCTAGGCGACCACCCCCCACACCGCCCCCACCAAGCTCGCCGGTGCAAGTAGATAACCCTATAAGCGCTCCTTCCATCTCTTCTGTGATGGTTCAAAAAGCCCCCACAGCCTTCAATTTGTTCCATGCAACTTGCCCCCCTCAGGTTCATCATGGCAGTTAGTTGGGTTTTGGGCCATTGTCTCATTTGGAGTTGACTCTATGTTTAAACTCCATCTTTCACAAGTTGAACCAAATCCCCAAATCTAACCTAACCCTAAATCATGCATCATTGCTTCCTCCTGAATCTCAAGTTGCCCATCGCCTATTGCCAAACTCCTGCCCCTCACTTGACTCTTGCCAACACCCGGCGCCACCATTCTCTAGCACCCAACAATTGTGTCTAGCCACAGGTTGCCAATAACAAGTACCCAGAAGGCGGCCGCCAACATCCTTGCAATGAGTTTTGCTCCATTGCGGCTTTTTCATCCTATACGACTTCGTTCCCCCTCCAACGAATTTGTAGGTCCACCACTGAAAGGTCCCATGGCAATATGGGCAATATGGCATATTTGGTATAATGGTGATATGTATTGATTGTTTCTGCAAAGTCAAGTAGGAGAGCAAAAACAAAATTGGAAAGTCAAATATGCAATAAAGCTGTCAAATAAAACTAAGACGCCTCCATTCAAAAGTACTCAGTACATGCTAGCCGGCATCCACTACAGCAGTTTTTGCAGCCTGCCATAGCCCCACAATGGCACATACTTGCCACAACAGCCACTTCATAGCGGTTAGAGCCTATGCCTCACCGTAGAGGCGTTGTGCACTATCTAATTCACAGTAAATAATGAAATGAAAAATTTTCTTCTGTCACTAAAAAAATTTTAAAATTGTAATTCATGAGGCTAACAAAGTGAACTGGACCCACATGTCAATATCCACTAGCAAATACAAAATATTGAAATTTTGTAGTGGCATAAAAAAATTTGCCCCTAATGAAATCTGTTCAATAAAGATAACGAAATCTGTTTCAAACAAATTTCTGAAACTAATTACCAGCATAAAAAAGTAACTTTGGGTGGATTGAACAGAAAACACTAGATTGATAAGGAGTACCTGCAGGTAATCAATGTCAGGAGTTGGCTTGTATTCTGGCACCACAACCGTGGCTGTACCCTTAACGAGAGTATCAGCCTGTGTAGGAATCTTTACACCATTATCATCATCTGGTCCAAACATAATCACGTCTTCTCTTCCTTGACCCCTCCAATCGCCTTCATGCCCATCTCTTCGCATGTATCCACAGAGCAACTATACGAGCACAATAAAAACAGCCCCTGGCAGTAAATCATCAGTGAAAACCAAATATATTAAAAATGCAGACACCAGAGAAACTAGGCTTATTACAGTTTAGTTTGCATCTTATGCAATCATCAAAATTAACCTCCTCATCCCAAATATGACAACAGCATGCCCCAGAAAAGGGTGAACTATACACCGTATCTGGGAAGTGCTATATAACTAACACTGTGGACCATGTAGTGATTGTTCTCGAAAAATGTTGGCTCGACAAAGAACGGTGGCTTTTAAGTTTTATATCTTCATCAGCCAAGTAGATTTGTATCCTCTTCTGTTACGTTGAAACAGCACAAATGGCAGGAACCCACGGGCCATTCAATTAGAAATCAACACTTCGAATGGACGGGGGCAAGAAACTAAGGTGCTAGGGACTTCTTGCTCACCTCAATCGCAGCCATCCAATTTCTGTTCAGATAGCTCATAAGCTTGCCTTCCACACTAGGCAGGGAATCCAAATTCCTATAAAGGACGCCAAAATAACTAACATTTTCTTCTTCTCTCTTCTTTCTTTCTTTCTTTTTTTCTGAGCAAACAAAAAGATCATTTTGCCATTCTAGATTGAAAAAAAAAACTTGAATATTTCAATAATAATCCCAACGGCAAGTTATATTGTTGGATGGCAATCTAATGTTTTTGCATCTGAATTACAGCAGATTGCACATTTTGCAAAATACAACGAGACATAATTTCAAGCGCTTCTTCCTTTGACGATAACGAATTGATATTTGATGATAGCGTAGTCAATTAAACACTCAAAAACACAAAAGTTCACTCGACAGCCCAATTCAACCCACTTTCCATCTCCTATTACATACTCATTTTTCAGATTATCTAAGCCGATTATTTCACTTGACATCAAGAAATCGCCTTCACAATCAGCAGCCAGACATAAAACAACAAACAACACAAGGACCAAGATTGTAATCCAATATCAAGAAGCCTATACCCGGTGCGCCTTCTTGGGCCTCCACGCCCACCCCAAGAAGCCGCTAGGGCTTCGCGCTGCAGGGACGGAGGAGAGCGCGAATCTTGGAGCAGCAGCAGCAGGCGGCGGCGGCGGCGGCGAGGAGAGGCCGAGATGCGCCGCCGCGGCAGGAGGGGCGCAGCAACCCACCATCTAATCCTGTGCGAGCTCTGTTGCTTCAATTCTTCTCTAAAAATACGTGGGAATTATTAGTTGGTGTGGGTTATGCGTTATGGGGAGGGGGAGGGGAGGAGGGCATGGCTGGCTGGTATGAAGTTGGGATTTTATTTGTTTGTCTCTTCTATTGCTCCCTTGCTGAGCTTACCTGGCTCTAGTTTCTGTGCGGGTTGGATAATAGGTGGCATAGATTTCCATCCTTGCTTTAGATGGTCATACTATATGACAAGAGACGAAATATCAATATTGTTTTTTGATATACAAATTGTTATGGAAAATAACAAATTTGCTATATTTGTTATAACAAATCTTAAAATGATCTCACACACCAATAGTCAAATGCAAACAAAATCTTGCACTCACATGTACATCTTTTATATTTGTGTTTGATTGAATTTTTATGTCGATGCGTGTGTGAGCAATTAGAGGTGTTGTCAACAAAACAGATACTTTCATTTGATTCATAATTTCTTAAAAACAATTAGACCACTTTATTCACTGTCTCTTAAAAAAATTAGACTAGATCTTAGATATAAAGCATAAAGTATATAGTTATTATAAACAATTTACACAAATTATTGACTTACTAATATCATCGGTTGTTTTGCTGATTCTAAATATCAAATTGGAAAATGGTACAAAATATTCAGTAAAATAAATCAAAATGGAAAGTACTGCTACTTTTTTTTTTTGATAATTTCAGATATAATAATTCAGTTAGTTCAAATCATAAACAGACAATCATGATTTGATAGGTGTCAAATGGTCAGTGTTACGAGATGATAGGTAGGGTTTATGAAATACGAAGAATCTAATTTTTTTGTGTAATTTATGTTATGTCGTTATTTGTCGTGGATGTCTCACTGATATATGGTTTAACCTCAACTTATTTAACAAAAAAAAATTGAATGATATGAAAAAAAAAATTTCAATTTTGTTTGACCTTTTTTACACCCGTGGAGAGGAACAGCTAATAATAATATGTGACCTCTTCAAAAAGAATACTAAAAATATATCTAGGCTAGTATCCTTTTTGTTGTTGGGTGCGCTCGTGGGGTCCAATACACAAAAGCTGATGTGAAACGCTTTACCGGTGGGGATTGCGTGTGTCCCACCGCCTGCAATGCAAATGCAACATCGTGAGAAGATGGGCAGCTCGGCTAAGGCTTTGCCTAAAGCCTACCTTCTCCTCTCGCTGTATCTTCCCCCTTCTTCAGTTATGGCAATGCTATTTAGCTTTTGTTCGTCACATGACTAATATTTCGCAAGCTAGAGCCAATGGAATCCGTAGTACAAGATTTGATCAATTTTTTACGCCATCTATTGCTAAATATCTTACAGATAATTTTCCCATATATTTTGATAGCCAAAAAGACTATTGCCACTAACGTGATGTCTCGGCTATAAATCAGCCATATTTTTGTAGCCTTTTTTTCTTTTCTTTTTTTTGGTTCAAGCCACACATTTGGCAACAGTTAAAAGCAAACGATTGAAAGGCAATGAAGCATGAATCTTATTCTGCCAGTCAGTAACAATACATGAGCAATCTAAGCTTGCCTCTACAGAAAACATTATTCAAAAAGTCAGCGAGTTAACGCATTAGCAAAATGAAAGCGAAATCATCCAAAACGAGAAGGCAACTGAACAAAAAATGTCTGCAAAGTTCGTTCTAAGTTCTAACAATGAACCAAGCAAGAGTCTTTTGCTGATACATCCTACATGATGTCCAGCTACAGAGGAAGAGAATAACCGCGAAGATACTTCGAATCAACTCCAGATTCGCGAACCAGTGCCACTCGCCCGGTTCTGGCAACCTGTGATAGATGGAACAATGGAAATAGGAAAGCATCTGGTAAGCTTTTCGGGATAAACTTGATTGAGAAAGCATAAAGGTTCCTCCTTCCAAAGATAAAGCAAAAATGAAGATGCCACTAAAAAGTTGAAGCAAAAATATACAATTGAGGGCATTTGACTTTATATCTTCAAAAAAAGGAGCATCCAAATAGGTCAACATGGTTGAAAAGGATTCTGTAGTCAAAAAGGGTCTTTCTTCCTTTTTTTTTTCTAAAAAGGGGATAGCAAGAACATGAGGGCAATATCTAAGAGATTTGAACGCAAAACTAGAAACCTGCCAAATAAAGGCCAACTAGTTCTACTGGACCAGTTCTTACATTGGTCTTCTGGTTCAACGAAGCAATGTACGTGTGCACTGCTCATGATCAACAAGAGATAATTGAGCAGGCGCAACGCAGCTCTTGGCTGATGATGATTTAGGTTCAACAAAGAACAAAAACTAGAAAATGTTCCAAGCACCTAGTCCTGTAGCCAGAGTATAGAACTACTCAACTACTAGAAAAAATTTTCATGATATGAATGGCTTTGTTAGAAACATAAATGTATCATTTGGATAATGCTTGCCAAGACCATGAACAATATATGCTCTAATTACATGCAATAACATAATTAGTTTAGTTAGACTTTATTACGCTAATACGTATGAGCAAAAATAACACAAAAAGAGAGGCAAAAGAAAAGTATTGTGATCAACCATGATCATCAAGAACCACTAACAGATACTTATGAAATCTACAGAACAAGGTGTACATGATGAGAACATACCTCACAGATGCCATAAGGCTCCAATAACCTTTGTAATGCAACCATCTTGTCGAGATCCCCAGTAAGCTGCATATTATAGTAAAACCTATATTATGCAAGAGCTTTTCAATAATTTGAATACTACTAAGATTACACAAAGTTTGATGGTGTCAAATATTCAATGTTTCTGTCATCTTGTAACCTTGAACGGTTGAAAACAAAGTAAAATTTGAAAGGCTCGGTGTGATTCAATTTGTTTTTTGTATACAAGGTGGTTCTATTGATCTCAAGTTTACACAAATGCACGCTACCTGTTTTGACTTTGGCTTTAGTGATATGGAGAGAAAGTTAGAACCAACAATCCGGACAAGATTTGTGCGTTGGCACAAAATGTTGGCATCCAACGTTATTCTAGGTAAGTTTCATTGTTTCTGAGATGTGCTCACGTGTACACTGGGCATGTCGTGCACAATCTAAGAGAAATCTCCAGACTATCCAAACCGCTATATATGAACTAACCTCCTCCAATCTACAACACAGAACATTCTAAGGTCAACAAATAGAGATATACTCTTCTAGCTTATAAGTTTAGCTGGATACAACATCTACGAGAGATGAAGCAAAAAGCAATGAAAGGGCCTATTTGGTTGGTGGAATATTCCTATCCTGGAATCATCTTATCCTAGAGGTACCACTAGTTTTGTGTTTGGTATGAGGTCATTCTACCATGGGAGGATGGGAAAAAGTAATAGTCAATCTAGCATGGGGAGATGGGAAGGAGTAATAGCTCAACCATCCGAATGACACCGTTCCAGCAAGGGGTCATCCAAAATGGATCAGCCCATTCTAGCATGGGGGCATTCCACTAACCAAACAGCCCCTAAAAGAATGAATTGGTTTCTGCAGAGCATATTTTGGTCATATCAAATATCTGAAATCAGCATGGGTGGTACTGCCATGAAGTTTTCTGATTGCATAGAGGGACTCCACAAAAATAATTGTCGAAACTAAAGTGAAGAGCATTGTTTGCATGAGATAGCTTTGCTGTGTTTTGTTGGAAGCTAGCACCAACAAACTTGATAGTTTGATGCTCTCGATTGGAACCATCATAGACAAGATGAACAACAAAGCTGCCAGTGGTATTAGTTACCAAATTCTCACCTTAGCTGTAGCCACCACAACTCATTACAACTATATTAAAATAAAAAACTACATAAAGTAGAAAGATGATAGAAGTGAAGCAAAGCTGCAATAATCACGAACAATATTGGTTGTATATTTAAGAAAGAAGCTCACCTGTAGTGTAACTGTGTGATCAGAAACATCAACAGGTTTTGCTCGGAAGATTTCGGCAATATCTAATATGTCCCTCCGAGCAGCGGCATTTACAGAAACTTTAATAAGTATCAGTTCTCTCTCGGCAAAAGGTAAGTGAGTTATGTCATGAACCTGGGGGAGCCAAATGTCGTATATTAGCATAATATGTTCGCCAATACAATGATTGGAAAAAGATATTGCATCCCACTTACCTCATGGACATCAATAAGCTTGTAAAGCTGCTGAACTAACTTCCCAATAGATTCATTAGTGCCAGGAACAACGGTCATAATACGTGAAATGCCTTCCCTTTCAGCAGGCCCAACAGCAAGGCTCTGACCAGTAGTATGGTCTTGTCAACAAGTAGTCAGACACTACTAGCTACAAGAAACAAAACTTTTCAATAAAGAAAACCTGTATATTGTAGCCCCTGCGTGCAAAGACCCCTGTTACAATGTTGAGAACACCAGGGCAATCATTCACAAGGATGGAAAGAGTATGTGAGCGAAGTCCACTTGACTGTACCAAACAAAATCATCATTAGGTTAGCAGCTGCACCATTATTATACATTAATATGTAGATTAAGTATTAGGACTAATGTTCAAAGCTACAAAGGCTTTTATTATATTTGACAAGTTGCCAAAGATTATGCAATTGGAAAATTTGAACTCATTGCAGTTACATTAGAATTAAATTACATCATCGAATAACTAGCTTATAGTATAAGAAGCAAAGCCCAATAATGGTTCTTTTACAAACAGAAAAAATTTTAGAACTTACATCTTCATCATCAAGAACACCCCAGTGGGCATCAAGCACTTGGTTCATGGATAAGCTCTCATAAGGTTCCACAGGATAAACATCACCCTGAACGATCCAAAATTCAAACAAAGTTGCTAAGAATCTCTTGTATGAACAAATGTACTTATCATCATAAGCTTAGTGAGAGTCCAAAAATACAAAAAATAGCATAGATCATTAGTTATTTGTTGTTTCAGTTATCATCATCAAAAAATTAGGAATGCCAATATGATCTAGCCTGGCAAATTCACATACTCATGTGAGCTGCACACTGATACATCCATGGTCCACCACCATTCGGGCATACAAAGTATCCTGCTACTGCAAGTGCTCATCCATTGTGGGGTGCATATAGACATGTGTGTGTGCTATGGTGTTCAACAATGCGATCTCATGTACCAGCCAATTTGCACTTTTTGAGCCCTTTGATGACTCACAACACAAGTAGTTCTGCTACCAATGCCCCTTTAGACTTTTGAAGCTATTACCCCACCACAGTGAACTAATGCCCCAAGAATCCAAGACTGAAGGCAATGGTTCAGATGCCCTATGTTCAGTGAATAATGCACTCATATGCCTCAAGGTAATTGTTCAAATGGATTAGGTGATTATCACTTTCAGAGCCCTTTGATGATACACAACAACTGTAGCCCTTTATGACTTTTGAAGGTACCACAGCCTTCAGTGAACTAATACCCCAAGGCTGAAGGCAACAGTTCAAATGCACTAGGTTCAGTGAACTAATGTCCTCACATGCTTGAAGGTAATTCTTCAAATGCATTAGGTGATTATCACTTATCAGTAATACTGAACTACATTTGAATAGGAAAGCAGAACTGAGAGTGACCAAAAAAAATTTGGACAGCTTCATAAGCACAGAAAAAATACCCCAGAATTGGACGGTTGATCAAAACTGCCATTAACTGTCCTATTCACCGAAGTAAGAAGAGGATTTTTGGGCAATGCCTCTACAAGGTCTGGGTAAGAAGCAGCAGAGAATCCCCAGAAACGGGCAGTTGCTCCAATCTTTTCACGCCTCAAAGCAATCTACAGAATGCAGAAAATGCAGAATTAACACTATGAAACACATATAATGTGCCAGTGGCATTGTGCCACTGATCTGAAAATACACAGACCTTTCCCGTTCTACAGATTTCTTTGATCCCAAATTTGCATAGGCTTCTTTGCACTGCAACAATCTTCCCAGGATCTCCAGCTACCTATAAAATTGGTCAAACAAGCATCAAAATGCTTAATTGTGCAGAAATTGAGGATCATCTGCCAACATATATAAACCAGTTCAGAAAATCTACTTCTATAGTGAGGGTCTTCTCTGAAATATCAACTACTTTGGCTCTGAAAATATCAACTAAAACCATGACCTGTCAATACAAAAAGAAAGTAGAACAATAAGACTCACCTTGTGTGTATCGTAAGTACAGATACTAATTAAGAAAGTAAGTGCAAATTGTCAGATTATGAAAATTATAAAGTTTATCAGAGTATCTTACCTCAGGATGCCTATCTGGCTCAACATTAAGTTTTATAAGCATCAGCTCTCTTTCAACCTGTGGCTCCCTAGATAGATCATCAACCTGCAATTTATTGGATCAAAACAGAAAGGGTTACTACGGATTTCAGAGGATTATTTAGATTCTTATACAAGAATATGCGGAGAATAAATAATTCTCCAAGCCAACAATGTACCCATGCTTTGCATAAAAATGAAAAAAGCAAACCTTGCCAGTGAAATTCATCTAACAAATGAGACAGAGAAAGTAGAGTAGGCACATACAGTATCAAGATAAAAAAGCAGGCAGTAACAGTATAAGATCAGTTTAGAAAAGCTATGTTCTTCAGCTATCTATCTCGCATGACAAAAGAAAGTTTTTCCATTGCCAGCCCTCTTTTTATAGAAATTTCAGATTAAGACTTCTCAGAAGAGCTAGATGTGTCCATATCTGCATATTTCTATTTTCAGCAACTAAGGTAACTTTTGAACTCTGCCAAGCAACTCTATCAGTACTTAGGTTCTAACTACAGGTTGCTTAATAGATTATAGAAGAACCAAACAACCAAGACTTCAATCATTCCAGTATATGATCAAAATTATGACATTATAGCATTTGCAAAGAAAACTATAGGGCTACAACATTTCCTTACGCACAGCATATGGGCAAATAATTTCAATGCATTACATTACCAGAATACAAAGAACATGGAATTTTTTATTGGTGAGCACAAGTTACAAAAAAAAAAAAAAAAAGTTGGGCGCACCACAATTATTTAGGTTTTTGTTTTTGGTTTGCAACAAGAATTGTAGCAGCGACAAAACCTTAGGGCTTAGGCAACTTGGCCCACCTATCAGCCATACAAACTTGGCAAAAAAAAATTTCCACGCTTGTGCCATGCCTCACTATTTTGGTAACTTGTGTTTAGCAACTAAACAAGCCCATAGTACTGCACATTCAAAGTAGTTCATGAAAAATCACCTAAACAGTTGTTTAGTTTCCAGCATTGACAAGATAGTCAAACTGCTTATGACCAAATTAGAAGCAACAGCCTTTGCACTTTATATCCAACTAAGAAAATGCACCATACAAATTGAGATGTTCAAACAAAACAAATAACTTAAAAAAAATTAACTCAATAATGACCATAATCTCAAAAAACCAACATCTTGCTCGGTATTAACATTTTCACTAGGCTTATCCAATCAAGGGCTATAAGTCTCAAAAGGCTTTATTCCAAATTTGCAAATCCAACAAAAATTCGATCGCCCCAACTCACATTCAAAACATTGACAAGCTTATTGAGCTGCTGGATGACTTGCTTCAGCACTTTATCCGTCCCAGAAACAACAATCGTGAACAACGCCTTGTCTTTGTTCAACCCGACCGCGAGCGACTCAATGTTGTATCCTCTTCTAGCAAACACCCCGGCAATCCGGTTTATCATGCCACTCTCGTCCCCGACGAACACCGATATCGTGTGGCGCCGCACCCTGCTTTCCAAAAAAAACCAACCAAACCACACCAAATCCATCAAAAGAATCCCGATGCAAAGCTTATAGGAGAACTAATCGCAACATGAATCCAGGGGCGAAAGCAACATTGTGGTGGGAAGTTCTTACGGGTCTCTGGCGGAGCTCGCGGGGGCGGCTGGGCTCGCCGTCGTCACCGTGGCCGCCTCGCCGCGGGGGCCCGCGGCCGCGGCGACGTGGCGGCGGCAAAGCGGCCGGGGCGGGAGCGCCACGCGCGTCACGCAGCCCGGGCGGCAGACGGGGCTGACCGCCGGCGGAGATGGCCGGAGATGGGAGGGGTGGGCTGGAGCCGACGACGCCATGGACATGGCGGGCATGGAGGGGGCGGTGGTGGGTTACTGGGGAGGCAGTAGGGGTGCTCGGATGGTAGTGGACCGGGCTAGCCGCAGGGTTTATGAGCATCTGAAATTGCATCTGTGCCCTTGGGGGTTTGGTTCGGACTTGTGGCACTTGTGATCCGCACGATGGATCACGAGTGGCTTTGCTTTGAGAGCTGGGCCCGGTGGCTGATCTGTGGGGTCCACATAAAATTTTAGTATCTTCGTGATGTTGATAGCATAATGCCTCCATCTCCGTGCTCAGGTAACTGGCCCATGCAGGATTGCCGGACTGGGCCTTATCTGGGCATTTGGTTGGGAGCCTGGGATGGCTATCCAGGAGTAGCAACTGTAGTATTGTGACGGGTGAGATATTTTAGTTATATAAGATATTTGTCATATATAATAAGATGTTATTATAGTATAAATAATTATATTATTTACAAATAATATATCAAACCAAATTTTAGCAAATTCCCGCTCTAAATACAGAGTGATGAAGAATGGCGAGAGAATTTTAAAATTGCTTGCATCTCCCTATGCCAGATCAGTTTCTGCCTAATGAAACACACCCCCACCCCGTTGTAGCCACTTGTCGACCATCAAGTCTCCTGTCTTAGTGTCCCCCCAAAACTGATTGAGGTCACACATCCTCTTCGTCCCTACATCAGATAGCAAGTTTAGTTGTTCTTAAACTCCGTAAAACAAACCCTACATCAATTAATTATAACTTTTTGTCACACATGATGATGCGTCAGGCATCAGTGCCATTTAAGCGAAAGTCAAAGCATCTGAATCTACGAATATTGGTGCGCTATCCACACCGTCATAATATTTGTAAAATAGCCAATGTAGCACAGCATGGAGCTACAGGTATTTTTATTATAAACAGTTAAGATGACCGTTCACAGCTAGCAGCGCATCTTAAAGTAATCATAAAAGGCGTAAAAAGAGTTGGTGGTTAGGCTTTTGCTAGACGTTGGATTGAAATAATCTGCCTTCCTTACAGGAGAAAAAACAAAGAATATTTAGAATCTTAGTTGGCTAATAAAAATTTTGAATCATCAATATTGATAAGAAATAAAAATTAAGGTTGTTAATTATCCCGAGAAAAATTATAAATTTTCCAATCACTTTGATCTGAATTGTTAATTTTTAATCTAACAATCCAAATAAAAAGAAATATGCATATTTCATTCTCTAAATAGAAGATATTAATCCATAAAAGATCGTTGTCTAGCTAAACAGCAATGCAGATGGTGTGATGGATCTTTACCTCCTTTAAAACAGTAGGCAAGACTCGATAGGATGTGTTACTATGTTAGCACTGTCATAGAAGACTTGCAAAGGTATGAGATAACTTTTATGTGAGTGACTATTTTATGGTTAACAGTTATGGTCAATCTAACGTAAATACAATATGTGTCTCAATATGTAACACAAAATTTATACAAAGTTTAAAATGTTAAACATTTTAAACTTGATGTACTTATAGTTGTGCAAATAATCTACTCATCATTTATATCTCTTCGTATTTTCTCCAAATTAATTCCAAATCCCCTCATCATAATTCTCAATCTCCTCATGTTCTCTTCCTTTGTTCTTTCACTAGAATTCATTCATCCTAGACAACAAGCTATTGAAAGGGATGGCTATTCATTATTCACAGTCACCTCCCCTTCTCCTCTACTTTATATATCTTTACAGCTTAAATTGCTTCTCTTCTGTCTTACTTGATATTTTAAGTCAAATATGTTTACTAAAAAATTTTACGAATTTTGCATTATAACAGTTAAGATGGTCTTCTCTTTTAAAGCAAAAAAAAAAAAAGTAAGTAAAACCTGGTAGATCAAACTAGACGTAAACAAATCTAGCCTATGACGCAGTCTGAGGTAGGCTTAAGACTAAGTCGATTCTATTTTACTGTATAAACAACACTAAATTAGTCTAGTTGAACATTTATTGGACTTAGGTCTATCCCCATTAAGCTAATCAGACTTTTCCACAACCTAATATTTGCTCATATCTAGATAGAACTGTGCTGGTCACGTCGGTAAGGTTTAATCAACAAAAAGAATTTGCTTTATCAGATTCTTGTGCGTGTTGCGGACTGTTCATGCCCAATATGTAAAGTAAATCATCATCATAATCAAAAGTATAAATAAATACAGCGAAATTGTGCTTGAAAGAAGCAGCAGAAAGCAAAAGGGCACCAAGCAAGCAGAGTGTACTAAAAAGGGGTGGCACTTTCACCCGGGCCCCGTGGGTGGGTTCCGGAGGACTCGTCGTTTCGTTGTGGTGACTTAAAAGGACACGGCCGACACGCCTCCAGAAAAGAATTCCTCGCCTCTCTCGCTTTCTCTCTTTATCTTAACAAAATCCAAACCGCAAGGGACTTGAGTACGTCATATTTACATGGCCCATAATTGCTCATCCGCGCCAAGTAACGTCCACGACAAGAAAACTATATCACCCACCGCATGGGCCCACCTGTCGGTGCTTGCAAACACTATTGCCATGATTTTTTACATGAGAATTGATTCTAAAATTTCAAAAATAGATTTTGGCAGAAATTTTTTAGTAGTAAATGGATCTAGAATGGTTCCAGCTCAACTACTAGTAATATTAAATAGAGCATGGTTATGGTACTTACTTTTTTACATACAAAATTTTTTTAAAACAAATGTGAAAAAAATGACAATTTAAAATAAAAAAATATGATAGATTAAAATAAGAAAATACGATAGTCTAAAAAAATGTGACAACCTAAAAAATATAATAATTTAAAATAAAAATGTTGCAATTTAGAAAAAATAAGACAATATAAAACAAGAAAATATGATAAATATAAAAAATGAGATAACATAAAATAAGAAAATACACACCCAATAAAATACGATAACAAAAAAATACGACAATTTTAAAACAATGCAACAAGTTTATATAAGAAAATATAACAATCTAAAAAAAATATAATATCTTAAAATCTATTAGATCGAATTATGACTAATGAATCAAGATCTATTGATTGGTATCAAAAAGTAGAAGTTGATAAAAAAATAATTTTTTTTCTTAGTCATTTCTTTAAATAAAACATTAAGATCCCAGAACTGAAATCATAGATCGTAATTATGGGTTTGAATTTAGCATCGTGGCCTGCGGGTTAACCCAGTTTGGATTCTCAAGTGAAAGCTATCTGGAGCTGATTTTTCTAACTAACACCACATCTCATGTTGTTAACTCTATGACCTAATTTCTTACCGGCTGGCCGTAACCTTTAGATCAGTTTTTTAACAAAAACAATTTTTATCTAAAAAACTGTTTAATGAAAAAGTAGGCACTAGTCGCTCTGCTCATTCATGGGTTGAGTTGCTTGGGCAAGTATTTGTCGGTACTACGCGAGTAGTCATTGCGAACACTTCACTAGCTTCTACATGAACGAATTTTTGATGCTAACAAACTCCACACGCAGAGATGGAGATGCTTTTTCTTTCTTAGGTTATCTCTAGTCCAAACGTTTCCACACGTCGATAGACGGGTCTCACACCAAAAATAATAAAAAATTCAATTGATGCGAGAGGAGACTCCTCAACATGCAACACACGCTTCGGCCTTTTTAATTTTAATTGTCTCAATTTTTTTGTAATTGAATTGTGTATAATTTTATTTCTTGATTTATGTATTAATCTAATTCAAATTAGATGCTGATTATATTGAGAAAATTGTAGATCTTTTAATTATCTTCGTATAAATACTAAACATCGCATATATTCAATTTTTAAATTAAAAGTTATTGCTATTTTACTAAAATCATCTCGATGTACCACTTGTGGACCTGTACGAAACACCTCGTGAAACGCTTTTGCGTTCGAGTAAGTGTTGTTTTGAGTGATACTTCGTACGCGTGACAAAATATACACTCAAAAATATTCTATTGAACCGCTTGACAAAACATCGATGAATTGAAAACAACGTGCATATTCACTAAATCAAGCAAGCAAGCGCGCACACACACAACAAATCCCGTGCAGCACGCATTCACTGTTACTTTGGCGGCGTCCAATGGCGACAAAAAAGAAAATATAAATCTAGACAACTCCCGGACCATTTCGTGCTGCACGCCTTTCTATCTTAAAAAAAAAAAGAAGATTCCAAACAAAATTGGGTCCATGATGTCGATATCTATTTTTTTAAAAAAATTATAATATCTATATTATTTATTTAATATTAGATTTATTTCTATTCTTCTCCTTATCCCCACTACTCTTTGCCTTTCTCATACTATCCAATCCACTCTCATCCTACACGCTCCCACTCTTGATGACCGCTGCTCCTATCACACTATTAAGATCAGATGACTAACTGATACGGTAAAATTAGATCTACGACAAATAAAAAATAGAAAAAGAATAAGTAGATTTTCACGGAGTTCGACACGCCGACTGTGTCCTACATTTTTGCCTGACGTTCTCGTCAGGATTTCACTATTAATGATTTTCAGACAAACTGTCAGATTTGCAGCGTCGGATTTACCGCAAACCCTTTACAACGACTTTCATATTTAATATAAAATTGGGACAGCCATAAACTCTCCGCTCATATATCATGATAAAACGACATTTGCATGCATGTAGAATGGTCGAACACGACTCTTTATCTGACTAACCTATACAATATTTTAATCCTAGAAAGCATCAATATATTTGATCAAACTACATGATAATATTATATTGAATATGCCTCAATATTTATAATCTCAATTTGTTGAAATTCAAATATAAAATAAACTTTAAAAACAAACAGAAATCAATTTGTACCAAATTTAGTTGCAAATAATATGCATTGTTTACATCAAATCTTATTTTTTCATATGCATGGTTGAAAATCAATCAACGAAAATTTTCTCTCAACACACACTCTTTCCTTCTTCCCACTCTCGCTGCAACTCCCTTTTCTACTCTTGTCGCCACCATAGTTTTAAGTACGACCAATGTCATTCTCCTCTTCCCTTACTGACTACTGCCGCTTGCCCCTAATAGCGACCATACTGTCTCGACATCATCACTACTTCCTCCCCCATCTCGTCTCTTATCTCTCATCTCCTCCATTAGATGCCTATCAACATCACCTGTGACTGTCGCTATTTCACGACCATCTGCTACTAATGATACTGAAACAATTAAACTAATCTTGGAGGAACTAGATCTATGAATATGTGATCTAAAAAAATCTAAGAGTGTGAGGTTTGATCTAATAATGAGAAAAAAACTGGGTGCAAAATTGAAAAAAATACATACAAAGACCCTTTAGAAAAACTAAAAAAAATAAAGAAATGAAAATACAATGGTTCATGAGGGACATAAATTGTGTTGGAAATTTCCAAAGAGTAGAAATGTAGAAATGTGTTCGGTCGTTGAATCTTACACAAATAATTTTAGATGAATAGAATAAGATACATCAAAAACTCTCTTCATGAGATCTAATAAATAAATCTAGAGAACTTAGTGGAGAAAAACTTTATATTTCTCTCTCTCTCTCTCTCTCTCTCACACAAGCTACCCATATCAAATATCGGCCCCACCTGTCCGTCACCAGTGGACTCACAGAGCCCGGTAGTTAAAAATCGGCAGTTTTTTAAAACCGGCACCTCCTCCTCACCGCGCTTTTTTCCCACTACATGGGGACTTTTCCAAATTCCAACTGCACAAATTTAGTCTAAAAATTATGCGCTTTTACCCTTCTCTGCTTCCTACTATTCAACTGACTAAGACTATGATACTACAACTGTTCAAATCTAATTAATTTACTTTTAAGTACTCTCTCTATCCAATTCCATTCAACTATTTATTTAATTATGACCATATCGCCAAGACCCAGTCTCCAATCCCCAAAAGCATCACACACCAACTGCAAAAATTTCTATTACACTTAACTCCAAACATATCAATTTGATCTGCCCTCGAGAGGAGGGAAGGTAGCTAACCGCGTCGGAAGGATCCGTGTGGGGGCGATGGACGCGGCGGCGAAGCTGACGCGGAGCATCTCGCGGCAGTTGTCGACGGGCGCGTCGCGGGTGTGGCGGCAGCTGTCGCTGGAGCCGCACACGCCGCGGCGGCCGCTGGGGGTGGCCTCGCGGTTCGCGCTCGCGCGGCAGTCGTCGCTGGACCCGACGCCGCGCGGGCGCGAGGGGGAGGAGGAGCGCGCGGGGGCGCTGCTGGCGGTGCCGGAGAACCTGGACGCGACGATGCGGCTGCTGTTCGCGGCGTGCCAGGGGGACGCCGGCGGCGTGGAGGAGCTGCTTAGGGGAGGGGTGGATGTGAACAGCATCGACCTGGACGGGCGCACGGCGCTGCACATCGCAGCTTGCGAGGGACAGACGGAGGTGGTGCGGCTGCTGCTGGGGTGGAAGGCCAACATCAACGCACGCGACCGGTGGGGGAGCACGGTAATTTCTCACGGCCTCTAATCCCCAATGGTGTTTGTGTTTTACTGTTTGTTACTCTGTTCTTTTCGGATTGTGCGGTTAGCCTGTGCCACTGTGCGCAGGATTGTTCGGTGTACTTCTCACTTCAGTATGGTTGGAGATGACATGTTCATAAATAAATGTGTACTTTTGATTGAACTCTTTTGTTCAAAGGTAGCTTCAAGTCGTTAGCGCAATTATATCACACTACAAGGGACGCGATAAGACATAAATGTGAGCATTGTGACACTCTCTTTGATCTCGACGTTGTGCGAATTAGTGCATGGCATATGCAGTGTGTGGGGGGATTTAAATTTATCTGTAATTATGCAGTGCTAGGGAAAGATGAGAAAGAAGATAACATGTTGCGAATGACTGCATTATGTTGAATTAGAGAATGAAGTATGAAATATGATAAGGGAATTTTTCTTTTTCTTTTTCTCTGACTCACCCATCTCCTTATAGCCTTACTCCTTGCAAGCACCTGCTTGTGTCAATAGTCACCTCTTGAATTTTTTTTATATAAATATTCTTTTAAACAGAAATTACAAATATGACCCACAGTTAAAAAAATTTGCAAACATAACCCATTTTAAATTTGCAACAATAACCCATGTGTCGCCACTTAGATTAACTGCACTTCTAAAACAGATTATTTTTGCAAATTCTTCAAATTATGGGTCACATTTACAATTTTGTTTTTAAAATGTTATTTATATAAAAAATTTGTCACCTCTTCTATCGTACTTCTGTTGGTTTGTACAGAAAACTCATGTGAGGGACACTCAAGTGAGCCTACATTTTGAAGGGCAATTAGAGAACTCGTATCATAATTCTAATAGTTACAATTCTATTAGTTTGGATGAAAAAAAAAATTAGCACAATCCATGTGAGTTTTCCATCCAAATTAATGGAATTGTGGCGAATAATGGTGTGATGTTAGTTTTTCGTTAGTGTCCCTCGTAATGTAGGTTTACATGAGTGCCCTTTCATGTGAGTTCTCCGTCCAGACTAACAGAATTATGATGGAAGAGGTGAAGTTAAAATAGTTTGGTATTTGTAAGAAGGTGGGCGAGTCAAACAACAAATCGTTTTTTGAGTGGTGGGGTTTGAAATCCCCTTGCTTGTGCGGTGGCAGGTGGGGCTGGGTGGAATGTAATTTCCCCTTAATTGTATGGTGGCTATTTAGTTGAATAAATCATACAATTCATAGAAAGCATGTTGTTTGTAAGAAATATCTAAAAATGTATTTTATTGCATAATATTAGAGGCTACATTTAGTGATGTTTTCAATTGTTCTTGAGGGAATATGATTGTCTATCAGTCAGCAAATCAAAATAGTCCTTTTGCTTAGAGGTCGTGGAACTTAGGTTAGGTAAAGTTTAACCTCCGAAACAACATATAGGTGGAATGGTAGTCAAAAGTTTGATTAAATTTACACAGTGCAAGGAGATAATTGTCTAATTCAATTAAGTTTCTTCCAATTTCAGCCAGCGGCAGATGCTAAACATTACGGGCATTTTGAAGTTTACAACCTTTTAAGATCAAGAGGAGCAAAACCTCCGGTACGTTGCTTCTATGAAACATTAGGATTTAGGAATTATTCCTTGGCTACTTTGATACATAGAGTAATTATTCATATGTGTTTGGTTTGCTCCCTAGAAAACAAGAAAGACTCCAATGTCTGTGTCAAACCCTAAAGATGTTCCAGAGTATGAATTAAATCCGCTTGAACTCGAGTTCCGGAAAGGAGAGGAGGTTACAAAGGCATGTTTTTATAAACCTCCTCTAAATTTTCTTCCACTTTCTTTGTTCTTTATGTTTTACCTTAGTATTTCCTCAACTAGTCCTTGATATTGTTCCCTTTAATACGTTCTCTTTTCTCTGTATTCACACAAATGTAAATTTGCTGATTTCTTGTGCTTTATGCAAAATTTTGACAACCCTTGTCAAATATAACTTTTACAGGGTCAGTATGTTGCTAAGTGGTACGGGACAAAAGTATCCGTCAAGATACTTGACAAAGATAGTTTCTCAGATACAGATAGCATGTATAGCTGCCTCCCTGAACTTTTACCTGGAGTAACCTTTAATTCAGAAGTTTCATTTTCTTTCATTTGCTACGTGCCATACATTAGTATGCCACACACTATCAATTACTCCCTCCATTCTTCTTTATATGTCATTGTAAGTCTCTGCACAGTTATTAAAAAGTCATGTAAGACTATAATTTTACCCCTAGCTGTTGTGATTAATGTGGTAGATGAATTTTTTGCATCCAATTAATTAATGATCAAGTGGATTAATGACTATGAGGAAATTTTAGAAATATAGGGTCATATTTTACCACAAAAATTTAGAACAATATTCTTTTAGATATAAATCCTTCTTTCTAAAACAATAAGTAAAAAATTATGGAGGTAGTAGTCATTGCCATGATTTACCTCTTTTCTTCTACAAAATAAAACTATCTGCAAAGTATTGTTTTGTGCAACAGAGTTTTAGAATGCTGAAATTTAATTTGGTACATAGCAAAGGATGATCATTGGAGATGATATAATCATATAGCCTTGGGCTGTAGTCTAGTTGATATTCTAGTTTGTGAAGTTGGCATATCTGAAGATCCTATGACTCTGTTTTGGACCTTTTGGTGCATCTTTTGGTTTTGAGTGTAAATCTTTATTCTTGGGTTCCAAGGTACCCAGTTATATTTCATGTTGAAATCGCAAGGGCAATGCTTATCTCAGTGATCTAATTCAGATATCTAATTTTGTAAATTAAACTGAAAAATACTTTTAAGCTTTGAATATTTTCCATCTAAATTGTCCAGTCGACAATCATTGGCTTTTTGTTGGTTATTTTCCATGTAATGCTTCTAAGTTCTATCATTTCGTCTACTCAGACATGCCTTCAAATATGAGCTAACTTTATTGGAGAAAGTGCGGCACCCCAATTTGGTCCAATTTGTGGGGGCTGTTACACAAAATGTACCAATGATGATAGTTTCAGAGTACCATCAAAAAGTAAGTGCACTGTGCTAGATTCTGTGAGACAATTGCCCGAGTTCTCTTTCCAATTCCTTCTTCAAATAGTGGGATTTTTCCCACATATTCATACAGTACTTTGAACTCAAGTCACTTGAACAATATGGCTCTTTGTTGATAATGATTACATCCGAATTTTCCTGCTTAGGGTGATTTGGCCAGTTATCTTGAGGAGAAAGGTCGGCTCCAACCTTATAAAGCTATCAGATTTGCCCTTGACATTGCAAGGTACGCCATGACCCATGAAGTCTTTGACTTTTTTTTTCCTTTTTTTTTTTGCGTCAAACGATCTGACTTATTACTTACAAGACATGCAAATTTCAAATTTGAAACCTACTGTTACCTGAGTATTTTTTCTTCTTTGCCACTGAATTTTTGAAGTGCACCAGATATTTTAAGCACATCATTATGTGCTCACCTGAATATAAGATATTTTTTCTTGCTTTCTTCGCGTGCTTGAAATGAAATATTCCAACTGTATTAATTTTTTTAATGATGGTCTGATGGCTGTGTTTTGATAACCATAGCAGAAAAGATGAATTAGTCCTGTAGATGAACTAGTTTCAGATTTTCAATTGCATAAAATTTCACTAGAACAAAAATAAAATAAGAACTACAAAGCTGATTTCTGCTCGTGTTAGATGTATGTTGTTCTACTGCCAAACCAAAACAACATGCCTTTAGTGTTTCTTCCTCCTCCTTTTAGGGGACTGAATTATCTTCATGAATGCAAGCCAGAGCCAATCATCCATGGTAATTTGACACCAAAGTAAGCCGATTGAAATGAATTTCAGCACTCAATTGTTGTAATACTTTAAATTTGAGTGACTCTCTACATGTACAATGTACTTTATGGCACTTTGGTAAGGTTGCAGAAACATTATGCGGGATGATGAAGGCAAACTTAAGGTTGCAGGCTTTGGCTCACTTAGTCTGATAAAAGTCTCGCCAGAGAAACTACAATTGGCTCGGTCATTATCAAATATTGACAGTATGTTTCTTGTTTTAATTAATAATGGCATTCTAGATTCTACTGTGAAATGGTTCTTTAGCAATAAATATTCTAACTTGGTATATCATGTATATTGGGCATATATAGTCCAGTGCCATAGTTAATGTCATCTAATCTTCTGCTTAAATTCAGATGAATGATGAAATAGTGAAACTGTGTGAGGCAATTGGTTTTGCTTGTAGAGTGGCTAATTTCATACAATTGTGGTATTTTTTATGTTTGGTGCACCAGATATTAGCATCCCTTAACAATTAAACTAATCCATATGTTGTGTTGTTAACTACTTCTGACTGGTCATCTATTACCTTATCACGTTATTGTTGGCAATGAAACAAATTGTTTTGGTCTAGTGAGCTCAACAAGTGCCTTATGTGCAGATGAACTGCTTAATAGTCTGATCTGTTCTTCAAAGTTAAACTTTATTGTGCTGTTGTACCATTTTACTAGAGTCATTGCAACTCTTTAGTTGTTCTAGTTATAGTATCGACTATTAATGCAGTCTCATGGTATGCTGTTTACTTGCTTAGGTGTATATGTTGCTCCTGAGATATACAGAAACGAAACATTTGACAGGAGTGTTGATACATTTGCATTTGGTCTAGTTCTTTATGAGGTACGTAAAACTCTTCAGTCTGCATGCAATTGAATCAATTCATATCTGTGACAAGCTGGCATGCTTGAATGCTTTGTAATAAGTCAACTTAGTGACTTGTTAATGGTAGATATTTGAGAAGTCTTAGTTCTTAATGCTAGTGCATCATGCTTAACTTCAGAGTTGTCGGGAAACCTTCATACCATCTTTTCATTCTTGTTCATGATGTTTGCATGGTTAGAAGTTAGAACATTATAAGAGACATGGGTGGTAAATCCAGACTTGCCTGTGTCTGCAAAAAAATTATTGAATGAGCACAATTCTTAGCATGGTAATTTCCTCATGTACATTTCTCTTGCATCTTATTAATCGATCAGATGATTGAAGGAACTCCTGCTTTTCACCCCAAGTCCCCAGAGGAGGCTGCAAAGATGATTTGTTTGGAGGACATGAGACCACTATTCAAGAACAAACCCAAATCCTATCCCGCTGATGTGAAAGAGTGAGTGCATCTTATTCTTTACTTCTTACCCTACTAAGGTGTAATTTATCTGGATTTTGCCATTATTAACTGTGTTGTGAGCTCTCATGGAGCTTTGCTTTTACTTGATCAAGACTTGATGCTTTTTCAAGTAGACTTGATGCTTCGTGTCATTTGCTGCTCATAATAGTGGTTCGTTGCATGCAGGTTAATTCAAGAGTGCTGGAATCCAGTGCCTACCGTTAGGCCAACATTCTCGGAGATAATTGTACGCCTGGGCAAGATCTCTGCAAGTTGTGCCAAGCCGAGTCGTTGGAGAGACAACTTTAAGCTGCCGTGGTACGCAAATCTCAGCGGTCTTATCCATCTATAAACATAAACTGTTAAACCAGCCACTTTAGTTTCTCCCTGAAACATGTCTGATTGCTGTATAATATAAATGTACATTACTCATTATCATAACAGATAAAAGTGGAAGTGAATTATCTATTGCTTCGGTTCTTTTTTTACCCCTTTCTCCATATTGATGCATTTTTCTCCGATTGATATGACTTGACAATCTTACTACGGGTTCCATGTTTACTCAGGAAGCAGGCTACAGAAAGATAGTCCTTATCGGTAATAGCAGTCGTCAATATGTCCCCTTTTTGCTTGTGAGTAAAAACGGTGAAAAATTTATGGAGTTATGGAACATGTTACCAATTGTAATACCTCGTTTGTACTTGTGCGGCTGTGCCTCATGTCAAGTCCCTTTTGAGTTATTTTTGTCCAACCCCGAACGATGTAATTAATTTCTGAAAGGGATCAGCTTCAACTATTGTTTATTGCCCATATATAGTAGCCTCGCAACAAAATTATGTATGCCACAATAAACAATGATCGGATTACATTGCATGCAAATTGCCTGTCTTCATGCTGATTTTCAGAGCAAAACTTGATATATTGAGGTGTTTTGTACTTGATTTTTCTTGTTTATGTGTTTGAGAGGATACTGGCTTGATTGACCTAATTTAGCTTCAGTAAAATTAATTTAAATTTATAAATCTAATAAATCGGTGAGGGGCGATTTAAACTTATTTGGAATTTATAATTTAAAAAAGACTTCACCTTAAAAATTAAGCCCAAAATTTAAGATATATTTAGTCGAGTTTAAACTTCTTAAATAAGTTGATTTATTTGAGACTTCAATTTATAAATCTAATGAGCTATCTTTTACCAATTCTAACTTATTTAGAGATTTCTAATGTAAATAGGATTTATACTTACATCTGAGATAAATTGAGTGTTTGGTGATAACTTTAACTATAAAACAATATTAAAACTAAAATTCAGCCAAACACCCCTTTTTGCTCTCCGTTTAGTTTGATTTCAATTTATCAAGTAGATGAAGTTCAAATAAACCAAGCTAAATGCATCATACATAACAACATATGCTCAAGAAATATGTTGCTTTCACAGGGTCACAGTGAGTGACCTACCTAATACCTATCTCTGTGCTCTCGGGAATTTTTCCTGTGAGACACCTAAAAAAAATTGTAGAAATTTAGGAGTATAGTCTGCATTTTTCTCTTTTATGAGTGAGATTAATTCGTCTCATTTTTCTAGTCAGTCAGTGTACATGCTTGCGGACTATCGTGAGTTTGTAAGTACACTAATTTTATTTAAATAAATTAGAAAGTTGGAAGGAACCGCTAATCTAAAATGTATTTTGAAATAAAAAATATGTTGAAAATTGATCATCGGATACAGTAACATTGGAAAATTACTAATACTTAACTCTTCAATTATTCGAGATGCAAATGAATCTCTACATTGTTTGGTTATATAGTTAGTGTCTTTGACTTTATTTATGTTTTTAGTTTTTTAAGTCAGACTAAATAGGGTTTAAAGTTCGAATTTATCATTTAAGTTGAAATCTTTTTAAACTAAAAAGTCTAAATAAGTTAAGTGGATTTATAAAATTAATCTAAGATAAGTCAAATAGACGGTTATAAATAGAACCATTGAACTTAATGAAAAAAATTAAAGAGAAAAAGAGAAAAATTATAAAAATAAAAAGAAAAAAAGCCCAACAATTTTAATAAAACTTGTCCGATGCACCAAAAAACCCTTTCCCAGGTGTGTTTCGTCTGACTGTGCTAGTCGCCTTGCTGAAGTTCTCCCTTCCTCTCCAAGAATTGCGTGTGCAGCCATTACTTTCTTTTTCCACACGCCTGCTTCCGCCACGCATATCCCCCGCAACTTCAACTTCTCTTTCCTTTGCCCTTCTCCAAAACCCAAAACCCACAACCCTACCCTCGCATCCCACTCAGTTAGACGCCTCGACGGGCTCGGCCGCCAGCCGTCTGTCACCCGGTAAGCTCCCTCTGATTCGCCTCAGAGTTCGGAAGGTCCTTTGACCATAGCGTCGTTTTTTTTTTTGGGTTGCCACTTGGGCAAATAGCGTTTCTTGTTGATATTTGAGGGCATTTCGTTTGGTTTTCTCACTGATTTAGTGAAATGGATCGTTACCAAGTGATTTGCAAGCTCCTCGTTGTTGTTGTGCCTTTTTTTCCTTAATTTGTTTGTGGCGATTAGTGCGATTTGTGGACTATTAGAGGATTAATTTAATTGTATCAGGGAGGTTTGTATGCGTATGTACATTCCGGGGTTATGCGTTTCGTTTTTTTAGTTTTTTTGGTCGCTTGGTTCATCACTTCATTGTAATAATTGAGTTTTTCTCTTTTTTTTTAAAAAAATTTGTTTGCACATGATCTGTTGAGCTACCAATCCTTGTGTTGTTGCTATGAAATGTTTGGTGTTGTATATTTCATTAGGACTCTCGAAAGTTCCAGAAGTTTCTGTTGTATGCATAAGCGCTTTGATTAATTGAGGCGAATTAGGTTGGAGTGCATGTATTGTATTTGTAATTAGTGAAATTTTCGGGGTTTAGTAGATATTAGTTAGTTTAGGTCGTGGGGCAGAGAGGCGGTGTAGAATGTGGAGCTGAGATGAGCTCATATACTTAAATTGCACTGTTGCTAATAGAACTTGTTGAATCACCATATCATTGACTTGCTGCTATGTATATTTTCTCTTTGATCAGTAGCTAATCCTTGGATTCCTTGTTGAAATCAGTAAAATTCAAAGGATTTTGGCTTTTTTGTATCCCAGTTGCATGATGTGGTTGAATCTGGAGATAGAATGCTTATGATGATGATCTTCTGCTGATTTTATATGAAATTTCTTCACTTCTGCCATATTTGCTGTTATTCACAAGTCGTTAGAAGATAAGAGAGTCACTGCAATGGAGTTTGGGACCTTTGGGTGTCCAAATTAGATTCACTAATGACCCATGATTGTTGCATAATAAATTCATTGAACTGTTCGTAAATGTTGTTATGGTTAGGATCATTTTGCTTAGGTATTTGAGGTGAAAAGCACTCATCATTCTCATTGAATCTGTCCACCCCTACCAGCATCTGTGAAGTATTTGTAGAGATCGATCCACTTTGGGGTTCGTAGTATTGAATCCTGATATCAGATGCTGAAAACATCTTATAGAAATGCTTGTTTTGATTTCTATTGATTGGACTATTGTTGAGCTTGGACACTTGAAACTTAATTGTGACTAATGGTTATTGTGATAGTTTGATTGCTTACTGTTCTGGGAAATTTCAATCGTCATGTTTTCTGAAATCCCACTGAGAACTTATAGTTTTCTTGTTGTATCAGAGCAGCCAAGTAGGATGACTTGAAACGAATTCATTAGTGACTCTTTTGGAATGATCAAGATGTTATCATGATTGCTGACTACTACTATTATTGAATTTGTTGTTTTTCAAACTGATGCACGGTTCCTAGTTTTTCCATTGTATTTGTATAATTTAGTGTTTAGACACTGATGCTTATGGTTAGAGAATTGATTTGCTTCAGGGTTCTACCCAAAAAGGCATGATCTTGACCTTCCTTTTTGGAAGGGGAGAAGCGACCATTAATGGCTGCAAGGGCGATCATTAGGAGAAGGAAGTACCTTTTGGATCATCTCAATGCACCTATCCTCTCATCTTCATCCTTCTCTACCTTCCAGCATGGAAGATTTGGTTTTGAGGTTGAGCCAAGCATAGTTCATCGATTGCCTGAGCAGAGCTCTGGGGATTCTAACTGTGAAAAGGAGCAATGTAGTGCAATTTTAAGGAAGGGAGATCTATTGGGTCTTGCTAATGGGTCTCTGCGACGTCCAGCTCATGGAATTTCTCTTGCTGTTCATGGAATTGGAAATAAGGAACTTGGGTTGCCTTTAGGAGTCAGATGTTTGCTGCAGTCAGTTCGCACAGCATCAACTGCAACTGCCGGACAACCTAAATTGGATATTGAAGATGAGCAGAGTGAGGATCAGAAGCAGGATAAACGAAAAAAGGAGGCATCACCAGAAGAATGTGATCAGGCTGTGGAAGGTCTAAGCACCGCAAAAGCTAAAGCTAAAGCCAAGCAGGTGCAAGAATCTCTAAAGGCTGGGCAGTCAGTCATACAGAAATTCTGGGCTAGGCTTCTGGGAATTGGCCCTGCTCTCCGCGCTGTTGCTTCGATGAGCAGGTCTTAGTTCTTCTTCTTAGTACTCAACTATAGTTTTAGGAAAAAGGATCTTTGCTGTATCCCTTGTTTGGTGGCTAAACTGTTCTTTTTGACATGTAACTTACCTTTTTTCCTTGTTTGTTAAGAGCTGATTGGGCTGCGAAGCTGAAGCATTGGAATGACGAATTTGTAGCTACACTGAAGCATTACTGGTTAGGCACTAAGCTGCTTTGGGCGGATGTTAGGATTTCATCAAGATTGCTAGTGAAGCTTGCTGGTGGAAAGAGTCTTTCAAGAAGGGAGAGGCAACAGCTGACACGCACAACAGCGGATATCTTCAGGCTGGTACCTTTTGCTGTGTTCATCATTGTCCCGTTCATGGAATTCTTGCTGCCAGTATTCCTCAAGTTGTTTCCAAATATGCTACCATCCACTTTCCAGGACAAGATGAAAGAAGAGGTACTGACCTAGATATATCATGTTTGGCCCTACAATAATTACTAAATGCTGCATTGATATTGTATGGTTTAGGTGTTAGTTGATACATTTTATTGCATGCTGCTATGTTACTGATATCATATTGTTTTATATATTTAGGGTACATTGCTATTTTGTAGATGTAGCATTGCAGTTTTCGGAGTTTTGTTACTCAGTTGAAGTTACCCGCTCATTATAGTATGTATATATATGGTATGAACACAAACCAATTTCTTGGCACAGTATGATCCACTTGCTTCCGTGCTTGCATTTTGGAATGGAATTTTGTAAGTGTATCATGTTTGACTTGTGCTCCTGGCACCATTCATGTTGGGGCTTCAATCAATGTTTTGATGCATCGACACTATCCTTTTTTTGTTATTCACTTATTCTCACAGTGCAATTGCTCAAGACTGCATTTCATTTCCAATGTTCAGGAAGCATTGAAAAGGAAACTAAAAGCAAGAATGGAATATGCAAGATTTTTACAAGATACTGCAAAAGAAATGGCAAAGGAAGTTCAAACATCACGTAGTGGAGAGATAAAACAGACGGCTGAAGATCTTGATGAATTTTTGAATAAGGTATCTGTTTTGTATGGGCTCAGCTTGCTTTGGAGTTATAAATGTATATCAGAAGTGCTTTGTGCTACTGCTTTTTGATTATATTCTCTTAAATTTGACACTAGGTTAGGAAAGGTGGACACGCATCTAATGACGAAATTTTGAACTTTGCAAAGCTGTTTAATGATGAGCTGACTTTGGATAACATGAGCAGGTTAACTTTCTTTGAATATCTACATGATTAAGTTACCAGATAGCTGATTATCTTTGTCTGCACTCCGCAGACCGCGGTTGGTCAATATGTGCAAGTATATGGGGATCCGACCTTTTGGTACAGACCATTACTTGAGGTTCATGCTTCGCAAAAAATTGCAAGAGTAAGTCCTTCAATTGCTTTTCTAGATGTCTGATATAGGGAAAGATATACTCAATGATTGATGAAGTAGAATGTGTGATTAATTTTGAAATCTTTTAAGTTCATAACTGGAGAACAGATTGGTCCAATCTGCAATTCTGCATCAGCTTTTGAAACCCTGGTACCAGGACATCCACTAATAGTTAGTTATAGGGGACCCAGCCACTGATCTTATGTAACAAACCTATCGCTTTCGTCATTTTCAAAGCTGTTATTAGAGGAAAAAACATTCAGAAAGAATTATGAGCCATTATAATTTGGGTCTACCAGATGGGTAAAAAAGATGTTTTCCCTTCAATGATTTTTGTTAAAATTTATTGGCATGCCATTACTTGGGTCTACCAGATGGGGAATATCACATATCTTTGTTATATATAAGATATCATGATAACTTTTGCTTTTTTGACTCATTAGTGTTCCCCCCTGTTTTTTTCCCATATAATGTTCTCATAATGCAATTTGACATTTGTCTTTTAAAATGGTGCTTGCAAAATATCTGCTATGTTTGGTAATAGTACTTTATCTGTGCAGCATTAAGAATGATGATAAGATGATCCAATCTGAGGGCGTTGAGTCTCTTTCTGAAGAGGAGCTTCGGCAAGCTTGCCGTGAACGTGGTCACCTTGGCCTGCTGTCAACAGAAGAAATGCGCCAGCAGGTTTGCTTTCCTTGAACTGTTGATGACATGCACGTTGTTTAGTAGTTCAGGTGTCCAATGATGCACATCAGTGCTTGTTTTTTAGAGTTCTTTAATAGACATTTTTTTATACCCATTTGAGTTTATTA
Source organism: Pharus latifolius (assembly GCA_019359835.1). Taxonomy (NCBI): domain Eukaryota; kingdom Viridiplantae; phylum Streptophyta; class Magnoliopsida; order Poales; family Poaceae; genus Pharus; species Pharus latifolius. Next base: position 70,846,908 of record CM033320.1, on the reverse strand, counting down.
TCTATTTCCAGAGTGGGTCTTGATTCTGTTTTTTGAAAGAATCCCAATCACTTCATAGTTTTGCTAACAATAAATACTATGGGCTCTCAATGCCACAATTACTTGTCCTGCTAGTTGCTATCTTGATCTTATTCTTTAGTTTTGAAACTGTTGTTAGTTAACATGTTCATATGATCCTTTAGAATCTTGTAAAAGCCATATGTAGTAATTGTTCTGTCAGTTCAATTTATTTTTGGGGGAACATACTGAATCTGTACTTAGCTTGCACTTACCAATTAAAAATGCTTCAAGGGGACTTGTCTTGTAACTATAACTTCTACCACCTAATGTCAAAAGAGGGAAGGCAAGTGATGCCTCATGCTCTGCAAGACATCTGACCAAACCCTTTTTTTTGTCTATTTTTTTTCTCTAAAAGTTTTGAGACTACGATGAAGCAATACATTGGCAAAGAAACAATTGAAATAAGTATAAAATAGTTGTCTAAATGTCTGTAAATGACGTGGATGGTAATTCCTTGATTGATTTTTCATCATATTCAAGTGTTGCACCACACCATGCAAATTGATATTAAACTACAAGAAAATTGTCTACAACTTTATTTTTTTCTGTCCAGCTTCGAGACTGGTTGGATCTTTCACTTAACCATGCCGTGCCATCTTCTCTTCTAATACTCTCTAGGTAATGTCAGTTGATTTTTTTGGTTCATTGTGATTTTATTATTTTTTTCCATACTCATTTTTGTTTGACAATTTTGTCAGAGCTTTCACTGTATCTGGAAAAATGAAACCTGAGGAGGCTGTTGTAGCAACATTATCTTCTCTACCAGATGAAGTTGTAGATACAGTTGGTACGGTGTTGCCATCTGAAGATTCAGTTTCTGAGAGGAGGAGAAAACTGGAATTCCTAGAGATGCAGGAAGAACTCATCAAGGTAATGCATAAGATGGGTCAAATTCATTCATTCATAGAAGCGCTGTAGAGAGTAAAATGATGCATTATTTTTCTGCTCATCATGCAATGAGTCCATAGTATATATACTTGGAGTAAATATGAAACCACCCCTTGGGATTAGGCCTAATACAAGCCTGCCTTCCACCCTGTTATATGAAGTGCTGAAAGGGGTCACACATACTTGCAAGCTGTTCTTTACCAGTCTACCAGATGTAGCCCCCAACCGCAGATCCTTTCTGTATTATATGTAAAGCTGTTCTACTTTTCTATTCTTAATTCAAATATCCTTTCTGCACAGTATGTCAGCTGTTTACTAAAGTTCAGCCTGACAACCCATGGCCTATGCACTCTGCATTACTCTTTAGTTAAAAGATATCAAATTTTGAGGCTAGTGTGTCACAAATGTATCTTCTGCTGTGTCTAGTTAGCACTTATGTTGAACTTCATCAAGTGTACTGTTCTTTTTTTTTTAATCAACATACTCTGTTACCTTGAAAAGCTACTAATGGTTGATGTTATTGCATCATAAAGCAAAAGGATATTCAGTTGAAAGAGCATAAAAAATGAAGATGCTACCATGATATGATATCCCTCCTTGATATTCATTTATTGGTGTGTGCTTCCATGCTATTGCAAATAAAAATTTGCAGAAACTTGAGAGTAGTTACTGTTGGATGGAAACAGAAGTAGCTCTGTAATCTCAAATTCTCAACCCCTCATCTATCAGGGACTGCTATAAACTGCTTGCCTTTTTAATTGGGAAATTGGAATAGTGAAAAATACATCACATATTGTCATCTTATGCATTTTCTTTTTTTTGGGCATTTTATGTATTTTCATAGTGCTGATCATAATAAAATTTGGTTTGTGCGATCTGCTATCTCAGTTTTAATCAATAATACTATAGTGTGGTTCACACTAATGGACTTTTGTCCCCCCTTTATATCAACCCAGTTCCTTGATTTTCAATATTAATATGCTGTTAACTCTATACTGTTAATACTGTTCAGGAGGAAGAGAAAAAGCGAGGGAAAGAAGAGAAGGCAAAACAAGAGAAAGAAGAGAAGGCAAAGCTCAAAGAACCAGAGGTTGCTGAAGAAGATTTGGCTTTGAAGGAAATGACTGAGCCTACTGCTAGGGAGGAAGAAGAGTTGATGAAAGCAAAAGAACATGAGAAGCAGGAACAGCTCTGTAAGATCAGTCGAGCATTGGCTGTGCTAGCGTCTGCATCCGTATGATCCTAGTCAATCTTTATTTTCCATTACTAAGTCTACAACTGACAGCAATAGCGATGTAATTCTGGAATACTAACATCAACACACTTTTTCTACCTTTTTCCTATATTGCAGTCTGTAAGCAAGGAGCGTCAAGAGTTTCTGAGCCTTGTCAACAAGGAGGTATGACTTGAAGTGGGTTAACGAGTAAAAAAAACTCTTCCAGTCATCTTCATTCACTAGTGACAGCATCTATTGCATATTTTTGTACTATGATTGTAAATTAGGACTTAAAAATTGTTGTCAAATACAGATAGAACTATATAACACCATGCTCGAAAAAGAGGGCACTGAGGGTGAAGAAGAAGCTAAGAGGGCATACAGGGCTGCTAGAGAGGAGCCAGACCAAGCTGCAGAGGTTGCTGCGGGAGAAAGGGTTTCTTCGGCACTGATTGAGAGGGTAAGAAATCTTTTGTGCACCAAAACTACAGTCATCGAGTTTCATAGTTGAGTTCTATATTTACTTCTATCGTCTTCTCCCCAACAAGTCTTCCTCTTGTTATATAGAGATGTTTTTCTCTGGAAGTTACCATTCATATTTGAGAACCATACAATTTGTTGAATCTTCTTGCTCTTTGATGATTTAGGGCCTAGTTACTGATATACAGTTTTGCTGTATTTCAGGTCGATGCTATGCTTCAAGAATTGGAAAAAGAGATTGACGATGTGGATGCACAAATTGGCAACCGCTGGCAGCTGCTTGATAGGTAAATATCACTCGCGTGTTGTTTTGTGTCACATGCTAGTGCATTGTGGTGATGGTAAAGTTCCCCTTTGATGGAAACTTCTGTAACAACATTGCTTGGATTTTTGTTGCCCATCACAATTGTTTGTCTGTTTTGAAAAGCTCATGCAATCGTTCAGTTTCCTCCTCTTGGTGCTTAGCACGGTGGAGTTTATTCAGATGTTTAAATACACAGTAAAAATTTCACACGTTTCCCTATCAAATGAAAGTTACTCTCAGATTAATTGATTCTGCAAGGGTTGTGTTTTTCTTCTGGGGTACATTTATATGCTTATGACATAAAATGGAAAACTTGGTGTTTAGTGTCTACCTACATCATCAAATGCTATATACCAAGAAACTTAGATTTCACATTCAATATGTTGATATTTTCCCTGTTCATCAACACGTTGATATCATTTGCAGGGATCGTGATGGCAAAGTGACTCCTGAAGAGGTGGCAGCTGCAGCGGCCTATCTCAAAGACACCATAGGGAAGGAAGGCGTCCTAGAGCTTATCAGCAACCTTTCTAAAGACAAAGGTCCCTGCCCTCAACACTACTATGTTCTGTTGATGCGTAACCTTCCAATTTTCCTTGCCGTCTTGATGCTATTTCTAACCTTTTTCTGCTTGTACGTCGAACAGAAGGAAAGATCCTTGTGGAAGACATTGTGAAGCTGGCATCACAAGCAGAGGAGAACAATGATGATGATGAAGCAGAGGAGCGATAGATGGAACAGCATTCGGAAAGTTTCTTCCTGTTGAGATCGGCAGCCCAATCTTTAGACAGAACCTTTCAAATATCCTAGTTAGTTCATGGCAGTCAATTTTTGTGCTTCTCTGAGCTGGCTGCGATGAACTATTGACTTGTGAAGAGTAAGGTAATTTGCTGTAAAAATGTTAACATGCACATATAGTTAGTCTCAGAGCTGTGGATCGGCAGGTAGATGGCAACCAAAATTTCTACTGGTTGCTATGTTAGTGGAAACACAGATCGGCTGGATGCCACAATCAAATAAAATGGTCTAGTTCTAAATATAAATACAGATGTTAAATGGATATTTCATATTTGGGTTAATATATGCCATGTGAAAGACAATGAATCTTAAGGTGCTTTTCTTGCTTAGCCATTTGCAATCTGAGTGTGCTATTGCTGATGATGGATTTGTATTTGGGAACCTGAGGATGACAAAGTAAAAATACTCATGTTATATTTTGAAGGGGATCAATTGTTAAGCATGTCACCTGTCAAGACCCTGGGGGTTGAATTTAGGTTTAAGTCTAAGTTTTTTCAAACACTCAAGACTTTTACAATTATGGTTTAAATCTAAACTGTCTATATATATAGAGAGAGAGAAACACAAGTCATCAACTATTTTTCATGCTAGTCAGTTGAGAACTGTTTCTCAAAAAATCTTAGTCCTTCCAGACTAGTATCAGTCTAATTTGAAACACATAAATTTTATAAGAATTTTACAAGAAATAATAAATTTTATGAGCGCTAATAGAACTATTTCTTCCAATTTTCAGTATTCCAGATAGGACCTTACGGGTAGAGCTGGCTTGGATTACCTAGTTTAGTTTTTTTTTTCTTTCAAAAAAGACATAAACGTTCTTAAATCTTAGTTGGTGAATCTTGAAAGCATCGAACATGCTATTACCATCTTACGTTCTTATGCGGCCGATCGTGCATGCGAACTAGGCCGGGCATCAACAGTTGAACATGATCAAAAATTTCTTTTTTGATTCGGTAGAATCCTCCTTTTTTTTTTTCCTTTGTTGGGTGGTATAGTTGTATATAAGTAGCATCTAATATATCATGGTTCGTGCATAGATTACAGACAAGTGAGATTAAAAACCACATGCAGTGCCTAACACCTTAGTACTCATCTGATGTATATATACCTATATTTTAAAGCTTTTGCAAAGCCAATTTTACGGATTCAATTTTATCAAAGCATACGCACCATGCCCAACAATAGCTTTGCCATTACCGTCAACTAATGAATTCTCTTTTGTTTTTCGGCAACTCAACTAGGGGTTGAAAGTTGAAACATATCGCATCCCGAGGGAAAATACACAAACCGTATCGATGCTCTTTTTTCTGATAGTAGCAAATATATTTATACCATTTCCAAATTTTAATATTTTATTGAATATCTCACTTATATATCTAATCCAGTTCCACTTTATTATCCTTATAAATTATAATTTCATAATTTTTGTAATTGAACAGAAAAAATTTTCCCTTTCGAATATTATATGTTACACAGACAACTCTATATGTAAAAATGTTTTAGAAGTGAATTGAAGTCTAAATGGGCTGGTTCATGTTTGGACTTGCAATAGAGTATTTTTTTTTCTTTGGATCTGGATATTTTGTTCCTGGTATTTTGGATATTTTGAGCCCCGTATTCTTATCTTCATATTTTTTTTCACTTTTATACATTATTTATTCATATCGTGCTTAGATCGTAAAATAACAACAAATGATAAAAACTATAACAACACATGATAAAAAAAACTATGGGATACAAATTTGAATCGGACCGACATTATCCACTCTCTCTCTTCACATCAACATCATTATAGGGACAAAACAATATATCTATCTATCTATCATCACTAATTACAAACTTTGTATGAGATCCGCGTTGAACCAAAAATCAAAAAAATTTCACATTAATCAAAAAAAGAAAAAATCTTGCCCACCGATTGGATGGTCCTATGTTATAATGGCTCCAAGAAAAATATTATAAAATTCAGATTTAAAATTATTAAAATTTTGAAATCACAACTAATACAAACTCAAAGACTAAATATTAAGAAAGATTAAAAATTTGACATTAAAATTGTTCAATTTTTTAAAATTAACTAATACAGATTATAACCCTAAATATTAAAGAAAATTAAAAATTCAGAATTAAAATAGTTAAACTTATAAAATATTAACTAATAAAAACTCTAAGACTAAATAATAAGAAAAATTAAAAATTTTGAACAAAAATATTAAATTTCTGAAATCATAACTTACACAAATAATAAGACTAAATATTAAGGAATATTAAAAATTTTGAATTAAAATTATTAAATTTTGAAAACCATAGCTAATACAAAAAATAGGACTAAATATTAAGAAAAAAAATTAAAAATTGGAATTAAAATTGTTAAAATTTTGAAATCTTAAGTCATACAAACTCTAAGGCTAAATATTTAAAATATAAAAAATTTGGAATTAAAATTAAAAAATTTCTTGGAGCTTAAATATTACAACTCTTAGTTTAAATATTAGTAAAATTAAAAAAATTGTGAATGAAAATTATTAAATTTCTAAACTTTAATTAAAAACAAACAATAGGATTGAATATTAATGAAAATTGAAAATTTGACTGAAAAATTATTAAAAATTTTAAACCTTAGCTTAAAAAAATATAAGACTAAATATTAAAGAAATTAAAATTATTAAATTTCTGAAATATTAATTGATATAATTTTTAAGACTAAATATTAATAAAAAATTAAAGATTTAGATTTAAAATTATGAAATTTCTGAAACTTGAACTAACACAAATTGTATGACTAAATATTAATAAAAATATAAAAAATTAGAATTAAAATTATTAAATATGTGAAAGTTTAAGTAATATAAACTCTAAGACTTAGATTGGAAGTCAGTGTAGTATTCAATAGTTAAAAAAATTGAGTTTTGGTAATAGATAGGCATTTATTTTTTTTTTCTGTGATTATATATACTTTTATTTATTCTTGGATTAAAATTTTTTCTTAAATCTAATCCTATAGATTTCACGTAATCCATTTCTTAACTTCTTCAGTATTGGCAACTCGAGGATGCAAAGATTGTGCGGCAAGAAGGCAATAATTAGTGGGGGGAGAGGCGGTGGAGTATGGGAGGAAGGGAGACGATAGTGGTAGTGTGAAGAAAAGAGAACTAATGAAGAAAATCAAGAGAGACATGTAATGGATATTGGATTTAAATTTGGATATGTGATCTAGATGATGTAAGATTTTTAAAAACTTAAAAAAAATTTATGAAATTATATAGCTATAAAATAACAAATGGAATAATGGATACATAAATCAAACACACTCTAAAAAAAAAGCATAAATATTAACTCTAAAAAAATCATAAATAATAAGTAGTCCCTCTCAAAGTGCACAATGACAACTAGTTAACCATAATTGCCTCCTCTCCTACCCCATCGACTCTAATCTAGGGTTTGCGTGTGTTTGGTCGAGGTCGAGAGAGACATGGGGAAGAACCAGGCGTACAAAGCGATGCAGAGGGCGCGGCTGGGGGCTTCCTCCTCCTCCGGCGCCGCCGCCGCCGACGACTCCCTCGAAGATGGCATGGTCGGTCCCCTTCCTTACCATCCAACCCCTCTCCTCCCAATTGCCTTTTAACATCTTTTTTCCCGATGGTTTCCGCAAATTCGTTCGAAGATCTAAAGCTATACAAAGACTAGTGTCGATTGGCGCAAATTCTTTTTTTCCGATGTCTGTCCGTACCAAGAATTTTGCTAAAATAACAGTCATCGGAAATCTCTATCCAACTAGCCATAACACACTAACTAACTTTGATGCAGGCGAAATCTTGCTCTCTTGTGTCATCGAATTATTGTTTTTTTTCTCGCCTTGTGTAGTTTTGTGGTGGATTTTTACTAACGGGGACCGTCACAGACGGACGGTTCATTTCATTCTCCAGAGTGGCATGCGGCTCGTTTGGCCAGCCTGAGCAAATCTCACACCATTACATGGGAAGAGTTCAAGAGGAAGCAGAAGGTAACATCAAACTAATTAACTCTAATTGCTACGATGCAAATTAGTAGTTGTATAGATAGAGCATGCGGACAATCATATTTCTTTTAAAATCGTTACGCTGTTTAAACTTGTCCTACATTTTCTACATTGACCAAATAAAAAGTTGTGCTTTGGTTAAAGCAGATGAAAGTAACAGTTTTTAATGTTAACTTTCAGGATGCTTGCGCATAGCTCAAGTTCGCTTTTTGTACTACATTTTATTCAGTATTAAGATAACTCAAGATGTTTTTTTATAGGAAGATGAACTCAAAAGAGGTGAGATGGAGGCTGACAAAGATAGAATGATGCGAGAGTATAGAGCTCAGCTGGACGCTGAAAGGGCTCAGAAGCTAGCTCTTGGTAGAAACCACTCAAGGTTAAAATCATCATCAAAGAAAGGTAAATAAGTAGTTTGGCAACCTGCTGGATGGTTGTTTCTTTTGATCAGATTGTTAGGGTTTTCTGTATGTTAGGATTGTACAAATCTTTGCTGCTGTATGTTTCTTCATGTCACCTTACTTTTGCTTTTCATTCATTTACTTACGGCTTACCTCTTTAGTGCCATATCTGACTCTTCTGACCAAGAAATTTGTAATGCAGAGAGGAAGTATAAGGACGAGAAGAAAAGAAGTAAAAAGAGGAGAAAGGTACACGCACTCACCACTGTGACCTGAGGTGCATATAGTATAAAATGAATGCTACATTTAACTATTCTCATTAATTTCCTAGGGCAGTTGGACGAATGAAAATATTACATGAATGTGGCGAACTACTTTTAATCCATGACTTTTCTAATTAGTTTTACCTGAATGAAGGGGCTGTGTTCTGTATTAAAATTTTAATTTCTTCTAAAATGCTGTTTTAGTGTATCCTGTGCGTTTACCTTTACATCCATAAATTGACAGCACAGAAGTTCATTGGAATCCAGTTCCAGCTCATCATCAGAATCTTCGAGCAGTGATGATGACGACAGGGACTCAAGGAAATCCAGATCAAGGTCCAGATCGAAGAGAACAAAGAAGGAAAAGAAGCACAGGTCAAGGTCCAAGCATGTGGGCAGTGATAGGGAGGAGGAAGAAGGTCCTGTTCGGCTCTCAAAATTCTTTGGAAATGGAAAGAACTAGACCCGAGTCCTGATTTTGTATGCTTTTACATGCCATTGTTAAGATGGTGATTATTTAAGAATGTCAGGATGGCACATTTCTGAACTGACAGGATGCTAAATAGCAAGAAGCCTGTTATCAATTAGCTTGCCCCTGGACTCGTTTTCGTTATGAACTCAAAACTGTGAATGTAAATTGTACCATTCTTATTACTTGTCAAATGGACAAGAGTGCTAGCTACGATTAAGTAATGTTCTTGTGCGGAGAAGTGATTGAAAATATTGACTTAGTCTGACATCCTGTTGGAAACTTTTGGAATGAAGCTTCGAATCTTGTATTTGTGCGGGGCTTAACCCACACTTTAATATTCTCTACGCAAACTGGTGCTGCTTATTTATTTTTCGACTTTTATGATTTTTGCAATAATTTCCATTTTGCTGCTTCTTTATTTTCTCTATCACTGCATAGTATGCAATTCAATATCTTGGTGGTAAAATTCAGTGGCCGTGCTTGTAATGAAATTGTACCTTATAATTGTTCGAACATACTATGCTACATTGTGTTGTGGTGATAGAGCTGTACTACTACTAGGTATTATTATTATTGTGTTTTAAAAACCAAAGTTAATAAGTGATAATATATCTAAATATAACACGTCAAACAGAATTTTCTTCGACATTGCTGTCCGAAGATGAGGTCTTCTCCAAGGTTAAGTATCCCGTTTTAGGCTGAGAAGCTAGGAACTGGCTAGTTTCCCAGTGATCCCGGCCCTTTGTTGGTTTTTCTTTGCTTTTATAATGTTTTTATATTTTTTCAATCTTGTATAATTATCAGTTTATACAATATTCAAATATAACACTGTATCGCATATATTTTCAGTCGATGTTGCATCCCCCGATCCAGGTTGAGACGACCGGTTCCACCAAAAACCCAAACCTTGGTAATTTCAATGTAAACAGAGAAAAGGAAAAAAACAATTCGTGAGTTCAAACGATCTCTGCTACCCTTTGATTTTACATCATCTCCCTTCAGAGTTCAGCCATACTCGCAGACTCATTGAGATCCTACTTTGACGCATCAATTAAGCAGCACGCCCTAAAAAATAAAAACAGGAAATAAAATTTTCGTTCGGCGACTTCAACAAGAGCTGTCTTGTGACAATGCGATATAAGATTGATGGAATCCTATATTGCCCATTACGGTCATGAAATGGTTAACCCAACTAATCCACTAAATCATGTACATACATGGCCGCTATGCTGAAGTTTATGATAAAGATAAAAGCTGGATTCACTAATAAACTTCTGAGTGAAGTTAGATGCAGCTAACATTGCTGGAATCAACAAATGGCAGGAATCCTGAATAATCCAAATATAGACCGGTGCTTCGCCCAGCTTTGTTCTTTGATACCGCAAATGCTTCGGATCACAGTCAAGATACACTGTTGTTAGTACTGACGTCCCTATGTAAGATCCATCATGGCAACCCTTTGCTTCTTCTGCCTATTTACAAAATCCTGAGTTGAAAAAACAAATATGTATTAGTTACAGGAGCAACTGCTAAATTATATCAGCAGATTAAGGGGGCCAACAGAAGAAAACTAAGTAGTGTAAATTACGAGGAAAGCAAGAGTGAATCAGGGTATCATGTTCTGACTAGATGTGGGCATGTCTCCCCTAGCCAGATGCTGGTCCGGGGGTTCCATTCGACTGTTGAGCTGCCTCTGCTGACTTCTGGCTACGCGGTCGCTTCCTTTTTGTGTTTGTTGACATATCTTGGGTGGGTTCATTTGGCTGCTGGGGTACCTGGACATATATCATGATGATATCATAGACCATCATTGCATATGCTCCTGACAAGACAATTGCAAGAACTAGCTACAAAACATAAACACAAACCTGGAACATCTGCTGGTACATCACAGGCATCAAAACACCATTTCCAAATGCCTGTGGGTCAACTCCACTCTGGAAATGTAAAATCAGCAATAAGCAAATCAACAACATAAATCTCTATTGCTGCACCAATCTTGGCGCTCGAAATATTTTCAAATAAATTGTGAAGGTACTCCTCAAAAATAATCTACCACCATATAAATTTTTGAGTTCAAACTCAACCAGTGCTAGGAAAAACAAAAGGAAAAAAAAAAAAGAAAAATCTCTAACAACTAATAAATTAAAATAAATACAAAAAACTATTTACACAAACTTCACCCTTTTTCCTCCCAACACCGATCAAATTTGGACTTACAAATTTTAAAGGTTGGTAGGCCATTCCAAGACTAAAGTTTTTTGAAAATTTTTTATGTTGTTCAAACCAGTATGGCTTACTCGCTAGCACTGAATTGGTGGTACGAAGCCTCAAATGTTTGTACAATAAACCATCCTAGTGTGCATAAAAGTTTGGTTTTCTATTGTCTATTGGAATATTTTCAATGATAGAATTTAGTTGAGATAGCCATCTGTAGTTACATACCGGAACCATATACACAAAGCTTGGCCGAATCGCTGCTTGATTGCCAACAAATTGCTGAACATTAGCTGGCAGTCCGATGAAACCAGCTGGAACCATTCCTGCTTCTGCTGCTCCCTATAATAGAAATAACATGAAATCAATATCTACACAACCGACAAGTGCCGACTGCTGTATGGGAAAATGCAGCAAAAATTACTAATGTTCAATCCAATCTACCTTCTGTCCCTGTGACACTTGTGCCCCTGCAGAAACCTGCATTTTCAAATAAGATGGCAGTCTAGTTTAAGCAAAATTATTTTCATTATTGTTGTTTATCAATACTAATGTGCTGCTGTAAAGATGTATATCATGAACAGATCAATTGCATCAATAACCAGTACCTCAGGTACTTTGAGCCCATCATTTCCCTTGTAAGTAGCTGTGTTCACCAGATTTTGACCAATCGTTGTGTCCGGTTTATTTACTTTAGGAACGCGAGACTTGATCCTTGGTTGTGTATCATCATGTGTGTTGGCATTTAAAAGAAACTTCTCCATCTCCCTGACCAACCTCAAAGCAAGGCGATATTTATCCGATAAGACTGCAGAGTCAACAAGCTGGAGGCATCTCATTGACAAATAGTCATATCGATCCACACGATTGTTGGGTACAACATCACTTGATGGACGGGCCATTACATGCAACTGCCTAAAGTCCTTTTTCCACCTATCAAGAACATACTGTGAAGGAATTTCATGAACTTGTTGAAACTTGAGCACAGAGAGAGCATGCCTACACAATATGCCACTAAATTGGAAACCTCCGCAGATGCAAGTAATATCCTTTTCTTCTGTGTTGTATGTCACTGCAAAAATCTTACTCGTAGTCCTCTTACCATCCTCAAGGAAAATACATTCCTTGACATTGAATGTAGAGAGAGACCCATCAACATTAATTAGAGATACATGACAGTACATTATGGCTTCAATCTCATCCTGGAACTTCTTAAACATATTATGTGTGTATACCTTTGAAAGCTGTTCTTCCATATAGAATTTTGATACAGGTGGGCGTTGCTTATGGAATGTCTCAAAATCTGCCTGGGCCTCCTTCTCATATTTGCTCTGCAGAGCCATCTCATATTTGCCAATAAACTGTTTCAAAGTGGTCTTTGAATCCACATAACCATCAAAGAAAGGAGTGACAGTGTCATTTCTTTGAGCAGCAGACATTCCTGCCCAAAATGTATCCTTGAGAAAGACTGGAACCCATGAAAACCGACATTCATAAAGTAATCTTAGCCAGTCATGCCCCTGAAGCCCATTATATGTAATCATTGGACTCCAATCTCCTTCAAACTCATCAACGGTTAAAGAATCATATACAGCCTTTTGCAATGCCTTGTTAATAGCTTTGTACTCTGACAACCCACCTAATCTTTCTGTAGCCTTCTTCATTACCTGAAACAAGCAGATTCTATGACGAACACCAGGAATAACCTCAGCTATTGCACTTTGGATGCCCCTACAATGGTCAGTGATGATAGCCTTTGGAAGGTTACCAGACATACATGCTATCCATGCCTTAAGCAACCATGAATAGGTCTCCGCTGTCTCATCTGAGAGTAAGCTACAACCTAACAAAACAGGTTGCCCATGATGGTTCACCCCAAGAAATGTTGCAAGAGGCATATCATATTTACTGACCACATAAGAAGTGTCAAGGGTAACAACATCATTATAGTACTCATACAAGGCTCTTGACCTTGCATCTGCCCAGAAAACATTCCTAACACAGCCTTCGTCATCCAAGTCAATGACATTGAAGAAGTTAGCATTCTTCGCTTGCATCCGAGTGAAGAAAAGTCGAAGGGCCTCTGAATCTCCAGGTTGGAGTTTCAAGCGGCCCCTTTCCACAAAACTGTGGTGCTTGCTCTCTCCGAACAAAAGCTCCTCGAGTGCACCCAACTTATCCACAGGCATCTTGCTTGGCTCTTCAACTGGCATTGCTCCAGGGCCGCCCATGCGCAATCGCCTCTTGGCAGGGCCTGAGAGCTGTTTATAAGAATTCAAGAACCTTGCCATTGCGGGGCTTACTTGGTGATTATGATCAAGGTTGGCCAACTCTACATGCAACAATTTGTCACCCCATAACTTCACTCGGATCTTGGCTGGGCAATTGGTGGTTGACGAGGCCCGTTTCCGGTACTTTGGCTCATAACGTGGTCGCCCGCCTTTGCAGCACATCAGTTCGAGGTATAAGCAGATGCCTTCTTGTGAGAACGAGGACCTCCTCACTGAGACACCAAAGCCAACACGGCGGGCATACCGGCGGTAGAATCGGTTGACCTCCTGGTGATTATTGAACACCATGCCAACTTCTGGGACACCAATCTCCTTCCCATCTGACTCCTCTAAACTGGGATCCTGAAAAAAAACCTCCAAAATCATATCCTTTCAACTGCACAAGTCTCAGAGTTTTTTTTTCCAACTTATACATTTGAAATTATTAAAACTTAACTTTTGACAACATAACATGACATGTGGCTGAATTTGCTAAGTACAGCATCCTAGAATTAGTTTTCTTTTCAGGATGGTATGAGTTTGGTTCAACTAAAATGTTACAGAACTGTCCAAAAAGGACAAAAAAAAAAAAACCAAAATTCCCATAGCTACAATGAAATTCTATCTCATATTAATGAAAAATATTATAATATATTAACACAAGCATACAGTATCAGTAAATGCAACATAAGAAAATACACCATTACAATGTTTCTCAATAGAAGATGTAATATTTATATTCTCATTGTACTATAAAAAATTTTTACTTTGACTTAATTTAACATCCTATATTAAGCTGATCTTAGGGAACCTTACAATTAACAGTTCTGAAACAAATATTGTGACTCAAATGGAAGAAAGCATTATAACTCAATGATTCCTAAATTGCAACTTCTTCTATCCCTCAAGAACTGTCCTTTATTAAGCCAACGAGACAATCAAAATGACTCTTCAATTCTCATAAGATCACACCAGATTTTTGACATTTACAAGAAAAGAAAAGCAAAAAAAATATTCTAAAAAATAAACAAAAAATTGTAGCAATCCTCTCCACATCCCCCGCAAGTTGGCGAATGACAAAAATATCAAACACTAACTCAAAATTACAACTTTGAGCTAGTTCTAAACAAAAGAAAAACGAAAACCACTCCACACCCACAGCCAACCCCGCATAAAAAAAACCTAAAAACCCCCATAAAATCGAAACTTTCTTCTCCAAATGCTGCCGCAAACTCCCAACAGCAGCGCGAAACCCCACCAACCAGTTTGCAACCTCCTCCCAACACCATCAAGTATCGAACACGGAACACCCAAGATCAAGAGACCAACAAAGAGGATTGTAGAGAACAAAGGGAGGGGGTCGGCACAGACCAGTGCGTTGAGGTCGCGGCGCCGGGCGCGGCGGGGGTTCTTACGCGGGGGGAAGGGCTCCTCCGCCTCCATTGCCTGAGACCTCGCCGCCGGCGAAGTGGGCTAGGGTTTGTGATGGGTAGCGCGGAAGGTGGGTGTGAAGTTTGGTGACAATTGAATTATGGAAAAGATTACGATAGTGTTTGGTTTGTAGCGTACAGTAGTATTTGCTCTTGCCTCCAGTGATTTGGATTTTATTTAGTTTGAAGCCAAAATTTATTCATGACTCAAGAATTAATAATTTTTATGTGTTTTTTAGTCATAATTGGAGTGACTAAAACCTTAGTCTCGAATTGATAAACTAATTTTTTTCTCTTTATCTATGATATGTAACTCATAAATTGATTTGTCAAATTTTGACTAATCAAATATTAACTATTATTTGATTTACAACTAATTTTTTTGTCATATCCTATAATTAATCATGATTAATTACCAATATTTGACATAGTTAGATGAGATTGTATATTAAACATATCCCTACGAAATAAGGTGAAAAGACTACTGTGTACAAGAGATTGTTGTGTGGTCCAAATATTTTATTTGATTCTCTCTTTTTAAAAAAAGATAGACTCGAGTATAATTCAGTCTGTCTCACCAGAGCCCAAATAGATTTGTCTTAATCCATAGGTAGAGTTGAGTATATTCCTTTTGATTCTATATTTTGTTTGTGTATCCATGATTTATGAATTTGTAGCTATTTGTTATGTCAAAAGAAAAATGTCATGAATGCTCATATCAAGCCTCAACATTACACAAAAATATTTAGCAATTCCTAAGTTCATGGTTTCAACTACAAATGTCAAAATTGGGAAAAGAAATTAACTCACCTTTTTGCGTAATAAGTTTTGTTATTCGCGTCGTATACCCTCCTCCCCTTTCCCTCTACCTTCCCATTCCCCTTCTCCCAACTGTGGGCATCCATTGAATTTAGCAGGGTTAGCAAAGTGCACAGAATTGGGTAAGATGCAAATTTCCTTTGTACCCTTAATGAACTCGATCAAATACATGTTCTAACAACCCTACACTCTTATGATTTGTCCTAGCCCCCTCCCTCATTGTGTCCTCACAACCTCCTCGAATCTCCCCCTCCCTACCGATGGCCATAGATATTATTAAGACTTTAGACCCTTTTGAATGGGCATTCATGATATTTCCGATTTAGAATGGCATTTGTGCAATATTGAGCTTACTACCGTTAATGCAACATTGAGGCTTAAGGGCATTTGTGCAATATGCAATATTAAGACACTAAGTTGTTTAACACGAACTTAACGGGACAAAAAGGTTGGTTTACAAGCATCATTAAGATGGCATCATTAAGCAAATTGGTTCAAGTCCAATTAGATTGGCCACGAATAGGTTCACAAATCACAATGGAAAGCAAAAACTGCACATCCTACATGATTTATACATCAAGAGGTGAATACGTCAAACATTATTTCAAATTATCAGCAACTTTCTACTAATCAGATTTAAGGCACAATCTATTCAGAGCCATATGGATGCCTTCACGAGAGTTACAACACGCAAAGATTAAACGTTGGAGAATTTGTGACAGAATGCGATCGCAAAAGACTCATTTCCATGTAAATTCACCACCACTAGAAAAAAGATGCAATTATGTATTGAGAAGCCTTGTGACCGATGAACTTTGGGGTAGCACTCAACAACCTGTAATCTATGGCAATGAATCATGTACACATGGATTAATGCTATTTACAACTTAATGCAAAAAAAGCTGTCCACCAATAACAGCTAACGGCAAGAAAGTTAACAAAAAATGTTACATCACTATTCCTTGAATTTGTCTACCAATTTACCAAATGTGTCTTGTAGAGTGCTACAGTCTCGGTATCCTCAGGTTAGTTCAGGCAGTAATTACAAGCGCCGGAGAAGTCATGGTACCTGAAATTTATAACCAGCTGAGATGATAATACAAAACATAACGGGTGAGTCTGATTTGCTACTCTTTGTAATTTTATCAAAATTTGATTATGATCAAATCATGGTATGATCAAATTTTGATAAAAATGAAGGTGTTTGTTTGTAGTCAATATTAGCCAGATTTTAATAAATGATATGTCAAATTTTAATGGTCAAAAACTTTACTCTCAAATTGACTTGTGAAATCAAAATACATTAACAAAACAAGAAATTCTTGTCAAATTTTAACTATAATTCAAACGACGGCCAAATGTTGAAGACATAACCAAAATTTAACAAGATAAATATGAAAGTAAACCAAACACACCCAACATCTCAATGAATATGATATCCAGTTCTTTTGCTGGGAAGAATTGCAAGCTTTTATAATTGTAATGACTGTTAAAACAGAACAAACAATAGTTCTCCCAGATTTTTTTTTTAACTGGCTAAATTGACAAAGAACTATTGATGCAAAAACTCTACTATATATTCAAAAGAGTTATTTGCATCAATCATATTTTCATCTAAGTCCCCAGACATTCAATTTCTCCGATCAAATCCTCACATCTTTTCAAAGAGTTTCAATTAAATCTCAACATCAATTAATTATTTTTTGTATCCAAGTGGCATTTAGGTGTTATGATATGCTAACGTGAATGTCGACGTGGCATTGTAAAAATACGAAAAAATGTTGGCCATTTTTGTTCAATATGAAAACATAAATGTATTTAAAATATAAAAATAATAATTTTTTCGATTTTTTGGTTTAGTTTTGTGGCATCATGATCAATATGTTTCCCAATAAGAACCGTTTAATTGGTGTCTGTGACCCTGCGCATTGCATTTTGGTTAGTTTTCTTTGTGTTGGGACATGCTAGCTTGTATATAACGAAATATGGACTTCTCATGGATTTAGAAAAGTTTCAATATAATTAATAACGCTATCATATTTTCATATTTTTGAATCATTTTTATTCAGTTTCAAAATTTGAGACTTATTTATGTCCTGATTTTAGTTTTTTTAAAATTTTTATATTTTAGAATGTTATGTGGGACATCTACGGCAGTATATGATGACACCTTTCATGTCACATAAAAAATTGTCATGTTTAACTTTTTACTGTCTCCAATAAACAATTTCGACCACCAATTTTTATTATAATATGTTAATATAAATATAAACTATAATATTATAAAAGTATTTTTTACGATGAATCTAAAAATATCATTTTTATGTAACTAATCTAAATATTTACAAATATACTAATAGTCAAAATAAAAATATTTGATGACAGGTTTTTGTGGAAGGTACGGATGGAGGGAGTAATAATTAATTGATTATTGGGACCTAATTGAAACTATTTTAAAAAACATGGGACTTGATTGGAGAAAATAAAAGTTTGAGGACCCAGATGAGAATATGAACAAAGAAGTGAGACTTATAATGCAATTCAAAATGCTGATATTCTCACAATCAGTAACTGTGTATAAGACTTCAAGTACCACTTAAGGGGAAGAGAGACAGTGTATAAATAGTTAAATTGACGAGTACCACTAGTCTCTACCACAACACAAGAATTCAATTTTATCTCATTTCTTTTAATTTTATACTACAAGTCTCACATTGTGTACAAGAATTACAATCAAATCTCTATTCACTAAATTTCATAATTCATGTTAATAGAAAATATATAAAGAAGTACTAAAAAAATAATAAACACATAAAAATTCAAAGAAGAATCACATATCAGATAGATTCATAAAAATGTTCTGAAACCAAAAATTATATTAGAAAAAATAAAACTATGTATAAATAAAGGAGTGCAATTCTGACTTCAATTTCTATACTACTTCAAGGCATATCCATAAAAATAAAAAGAATTCATTTCAAGATTTTAATTTATATAAGTATTTATTTCTTCGAGGCATATCCATTACAATAAAAAGAATTCATTTCAAGATTTTAATTTATATAAGTATTTATTTATGAATAACTCTTTAGTCATTTTTTTGGTATGCTTACTATTATTTTTTAACTTTTTAAAATTCATAGTTTTTATAGTTTTCATGATATAATTTTTATTATTTTAGATAATTTTGAGTTTCTAAATTGTTTTATGATTTTGTAATTAGTTTGGTTTCTTTTGTGATGTTGTTTAGATTTTAGTTTTGGATTTTTCGAATATTTTCACTAACTACAATCCATTTTTTTATATTTTTTGTGAAGCATTATGAATGTCTCAATTTTTAATACTTTTGAAAAATGTTTTCAGTTAATATTATTTGTGGAATTTAGTAAACTGAGACTTAATTGTAATTCTTGAGTATAATATGGGACTTTGGTGTAAAATTAAAAGAAGTGAGAAAAAATTGAAATTCTTGTGTTGTAACGGGGACTAACAGTAAAATTTACTTTTAAATTGACAATATTAATGAGGATATTTTTGCAATTATATAGTTTTGAGGGGGCACCAACAGAACTCTCCCTTTAGAAAAAACAGTAAACTGTATCTGTATATCACGTGATATGCTACTGTATTGTAATTCGCAGGTTTTCCCCTACTTTTATTTCACAAACTCCACCCACCTCTCGCTGCTTCACAGCAGTCATGTGTCCTAACTCCTGAGTCGTAACCTACAAATTACAAATCGCAGTTCCAAACCTCGCCATCCCTCTCAATTCAAAACCAGACCAAACTCAAAACCCAAGGACTTTCCATAAATAATGCAATAGCATTCCCATGCAAAAGTTCGGACAGAAAGATATGAACAGTAAAGAGTTGCGAAAAAATATTATGTATGGTAAGAATGATAGATCTCAAATAAATAAGGGGCTAAAACATGATCAAATAATTAAAGGCATCCCAGTACAATCACGCGTATCTAAAAAATGAGTCAAAGCTGGCATGAAAATGTGGTAAATAAGGATAAACAAATGCCATACCTAAAATTCTACTGCCATAAGTGGAGCAAAGGACATTTTCTACCCTGCTCTTCGTCCAGGAGTTCTCAGCATTGAATTATCCTGAAATAGAATCATATTGGTTGAATAAGATTTGCACTCAATTTACCACAGAAATATGTGGGAAATCTTGAAAGTCAAAACTTCAAGGAGGAAGATTTCGAAGTGCAAAAAAAGGACCTGCAACATTGGGTGGTAAACCCACTGATTTCCAAACCCATGGTCTGCCTGAACCTGAAATGTTCAAAATCAAAAGGCATTGCTAATTGCAGAGGACAAAGATGCACAGGTTATACACGTGGATATATAAAATCAGAACAATTGTTGGGAATCGAGCCCTCATTGTTAAATAATACAGGAACCAAATAGTTGGGAATCAGAAGTAATAAGACTGAAATTATCAAGATGAAAAGATTCAAGCCAAGTTCTTTGACAAAAACCTGCATAAAATTGTTTGGTGGCATCCTTGGTTGGCTGGGCACTTGATGCTGGTGATTAACATCCATTCCAAAATGTGTACCAAATGAAAGATTTGGAGAAATCCCTTCCTGTGTGAGTTCATGACAATATTTTCAAATGCAAACAAATAATAATAGCAGTAGGCGGTAGCAGAAAGTGAAGTAATTTGTACCATTAAATCAATGCCACTTTGCACTCCCATGTGGGGGCTTCCAAGATGGGAGGCTGAGGGTGTGGATTGAATCATAGTAGTTTCATCTGTGACAAATGATGATCGTAGAAAATCCTGCTCAACAGAAAATACATGGATCAACAAAAGGCATACTCATATAAAAGAGATGGAGGAAATAAAAGTGAACCTGCTCTTTATTTGGCCGAATTACAGTCTCGACATTAGATTCTGTCACTTTCTTTGGTGGCCGACCTCGGCGTTTTGCATTTGCTGGCTGAGGATTCTTGATACCCTCAGACAACTGAGGAATCAAAAGACTTTGACCATTTTCAGTTGCTTCAGTCTCAAATGATAGAAGTCTTGGCTGCCTGTCTCTACATAACCCATCATCTAGAAGAGACTTTTCCGCATCCCTCAGTAACTTTAGAGCAACAAGGTACCTACTCTCAGATATGAACCCTAAATTGAGCAGTTGATTGAATTGTGTGAACAAATAATCATAACGCTCAATTGCACCACCAAGGAGCATATCATTGGAGTAATGTGCCAAAGCATGCAGTTTCTTATAGTCCCTTTTCCAGCGATCAAGAACATATCTGGATGGGATCTCAAACATCTCCTGCAACTTAAACACAGACAATGCATGTCTACATAGGATGCCTGTGAACTGAAAGAAACCACATGCGCACTCAACAATAAGCTCATCCTTACAAAAATAAACTTCGTAGGTCCTGCTCTCTGTCTCTTTGCCATCTTCCATGTATGAGCATTCTTTCACTTCGAAAGTAACAAATGAGCCATCAACTTTTGTTGGCATGCCATCACAATACATTGTTGCTTTCAACTCATCCTGAAATTTTCTGAACATATTGATTGTGTATACTTTGGCCAGCTGCTCTTCCATGTAGAACTTTGTTACAGTCAGTGGAGTTCTGTGAGAGGACTCCTCATCTGCTTGCAGTTCTTTCTTGTATTTGTTTTCTAATACCATCTCATATTTACTGAAAAATTGCTTCAAAGAAGTTTTTGGATACACAAACCCATCATAGTAAGAAGCAATAGATTCACCACGCTGTGAAACAGACATACCTGCCCAGAATTTGTCTTTGAGATAAGCAGGAGCCCAAAGTTGGCGATGCTCATAAAGGGAACTGAGGCATTCGTTTTCTGCAAGTCCATGTTCCTCGACAATCTTCTTCCAATCTTCTTCAAACTCTGGCATCTTCAAAGACCCATATGTTACTTTTTTCAATGCCTTCTTAATTGTTTTGAACTCCGCATGCATTTTTAAGTTCTCTGCTACATCCTTCATAATACGATACAGGCATAGACGATGTCTAACTTGAGGGTAAACTTCTCTAACCGCATCTAAAATAGCATTGTAATGTTCGGTGATGATCGCATCTGGGTAGCAATCCTTCATACATGCCAAAAATGCTCTAAATAACCAAGCATAACTGTCAGCACTTAGGTCTGAAAGTAAACCTGTGCCGAACAACACAGGCTGGCCATGATTATTCATCCCAGTGAAGAAAACAAGTGGTAGATCATATTTTTCAGTCAAGTATGACGTGTCAAAGTAAACAACATCATGACCAAAGTAATCATGGGCTGCCCGAGACCTAGCATCACTCCAAAATAGGTTCCTTAGACGCCCTTGCTTGTCCAAATCTACTAAGTAGAAGAAATTTGGATTCTTATTCTGCATGCTCGCAAAAAACTTGTGAATATATTCATCATCTCCTTCACCAAATTTAAGCCTTCCTATCTCAGTAAAATTCCCTTGCTCTTTGTCAACTATTGGAAAGTTCCTACGACCCTTTACCCGCGAAGCAGGTTCCTCTTTATTGGCATCAGTCAATTTCTTGTAACAGTTCATGAGTAGCGCAGAGGATTGATGAAGAGGATGGTTGTGTTCGAGCTTGGTGTCATCAATATGAAGCCATCTGTCTTGCCTTAACTTCAAAGAAATCCTAGCCGGGCAGTTTATCTTCGCCGATTCTCTAGAAAGGTAGCATGCATTTGCCCTACCCCTCCCTGCTCTACTGCATCCAAGCACCAGCCTCCGGCACACTCCTGACTTCAAGTACGACGACTTCAGAATGATTGCTGAAAACCCAGCATCCACCGCATATTGCTTGTAGTACTTCAACGCGTCATCATAAGTCTTGAATCTCAACCCCACACGAGGCGTGTTATCATCAACCTTGTCCTTCCCATTGCCATCCTCATCTTCATGACAGCTATCATTGTCATCAACAAGGATCACCTCTTTGCCCTGGTGCGACTGTGCCTGCACCGCCAAATTACCTCCCAAATTCTAGAAAACAAACATAACATTACAAACAGAACACGAAGCAGCAGACACAAAAATTTAACATAACCCGAACCCCTTCTACCTGAGGTTCTTCAACATTCTGCAGCAACGCGCCACTGTCAGGAAGCTCTGAGCTTTCTCCATCTACTGGAACAGCAGGCAACTCCCTTGGCAACCCCTCTACCATATTCTTCACCTAAAGCTTAAAACGAAAGGAAGAAACATGCAAGAGTCACACCACTGCAGATTCCACAAAAACCAAACGAGCCATTGTTGTGGCGATTCGAGGGGCACATAGCCTTGCCTTACCTTACCCTAATGGAACCAAGAGATCGGTGTGGCGGTGGCTTTGGCGGCGCAAGGGCTAAGGGATAGACTATGAAGGTGACCTCACCTCACTCACCGCGCCGCTGCAGTGGAGAAGAGGACCCCCGCCGGAGAGAAGGCCAAGAGCGCGTCGGCGGCGGCGGCGGCGGCGTTACGGATGGGAGACGGGAGCGGACGGCGGCGCGGTGGGGGTGGGAGGAGATGGGGTCTAGTGGTTCGTGGGGATTGGAGAGGTTGTGGCTAGGGTTTTTGGAGGAGTTGGATCGGAGCAGAGACGGGAGGGGAGGAAGGAGATGATGGGGTGGAGGAGGGCTGGAGAAGGGCTGTCAGTGTGGTCCCACCGGTCAGCGAGAGGCTTAAGGCATGTGCTAAATTTTAGATTTTTCCTTTTTTTTTTGGGATTTGTTTAACTACCTAAATTTTTTCCGGATTTGCTTATAACCAGGATGAGTAAATCACAATTCAAGGCAAATTCTACTCCTCCTTTGTGGATTTATCTATTGACTTACAAAAGAGGATAATGGCAAGGTGATAAAATAATAAAATAGTGATGATGCTATTGATCATAAGTGTCAATAATGTAGTAAAATAATGAGATATAAATAATACAACATCAATAAATAGGTTGTTATAAGTGTTATTCTATTATTTATTGTTATAGCTAGATACGGTAATTTTTATTTTTGTTTGGGAGGTTTAGTTATTAGAGCATGAATGTATATAGTGAGGAGCCAAAATAATTTTCCAATAGGACCCCTCATTTGTACTATCATTGAGCTTGTGTTGAGTGTGTATGCAACTATACTACATTATATATATGACAGAACTTTTGTAAAATTTTGTGAGATTTTATGGACAAGCATGCATATGTTTGAGGGATATATATATTGAAAAGTTATAAGTTCAAATTTCGATGGATCGTTAAACAATTTAAAAGAAATCTATAAAATATGGATAAAAAGATTTGAACCCATAGCAAACTGTGATACTAAACCAATTGGGTTATTATATCACGCTAACATTAGTACTGCCATACACTTATCCTGTGCAGTCTCGAAAAGGGATAAGTTTCATTATTTTTTTCTTTTTTGAAACTCTGGGCGCAAGGACAATGTCAACTTTTTTTAACAGAATGGAAGTTATAAAAAAGGTGGTCCATCAATACCCGTCCACAATGACTATTCCATCTCAAAATTGTAGAACTCACCTCACAACAGCAAGATATCTAAATTTTCCGTTTAACTAAAATATCATTTAAATTGTAACAATATTTAGGATTAGTACATTTCTATGACAGTAATTATTATGACATCAAGCAGCACAATTTAGTATTGTAGTTGTGTTCGGTGAAGCTCAAAATTTTTTTTGTTATAACTCTCATAAATCTCTTCCACCTCATTCACCTTATTTAGAACTTCTCATTAAAAAGAGTTTATATTTATTAATTTATGGAATAAACTATGAGATATACTAGAATTTAAATATTTGATGAGAACTTCAACTTATAAGGTTGGCTGAAACTTAACCAACGGTCCTCAAGAAGGAATTTGTTGTGGTTTGGGTTTATGTCTAATAACTGCTATCTGATTATCTTGCTACTTCTGAGATGTAGACGTCACATGTGAGATCGATGGAAGGAAAGCACGTACCAAATGACCTCACACCCTTCTCTATCTATCTCAGTAACAGCCAGTGTGGCATTGTCAGGAGGAGAGGAGAGGGGAGTAGGTGGGGTGGCGTGGGGTGGGGTCGAAAGAGTGGAGACCTCACAGATGGAGAGGAGGCGTCGAAGTAGACTCGTGTGATTGTTGGGTCGGACTGGCTTAGGTTGGCATTTGAGTTTTGTTTTACTGGATTGGGCCAAAATTTGGTTGAGGTGGGCTTAGCGATAGGACTTGACTGGACTGAGCCAAAATTAGGTTGCGAGCTTATATGTTGGATTCTTTGGCCAAGGTATTTCAAGCTTGATGGTTGTTGATTTGCGATAGAAACACATTGGAAAGAAAAAGTATGGTGCTATAAATCCATAACAAAGGGTAATATAGTCTTACTATATCAAAATTATTATAGATACCAATTCCAAGTATTAGTGTATTGATCAAACAATGATGAGAGGAACCACACACACAATACAGAGTTTTTTTGTCAATCTACAGTGTTGTTGTTTTTTTTTTTAAAGAGTCAATATAGAGTTTTGATTTATTGATCGGATGGTTGGAAAAGAACAAAAAAACAATATACTGAACCACCACGTTTTTTTGTTGTTCCAAGGATAGGGGATGTATCTTCGCTATTCTAAATGGACTCATCGTGCAGTAGTTTATCAACTATAGCGATAAGAAAACTCCACTCGCGGGTGTCACAACGGTGGAGGAGCCGCTACTATTTTTGTTTAACAGGACCGTCCATCCTACAATGGAATCACTCGGATGGCACAGACCTCATATGATACCACAATAGTTGATTCGGAATATGAGTTAGGCCCTGTTTAGAAATAAAAAATTTTTTTGAGTTTTTTCAATATTATGGTTTTTAAATAAACTATGGTATTAAAAAACAAGACTCTGTTTGCTCACAAATTATTTTTATGATTTTTGAAATTATGATTTCTTTAAAACCATAATTTTTTTCTCAATTTTGTAAATTTTGATTTAGTGCAAAATTCACACTCTCCCTCTTCTATCATTTTGCTCTCCTCCCCCTGTGAGTCGCCGCTGGCAACCAAGTCTACAACGGTTGATCGGCCGCCATTCTACCTCTGCCCCCTTGCTTTTCTTCTTCCTTCTAGCCTCTCTTCTTAGACCGAGACCATACCACCACCATCGCCATACGCATCACCATCAGCAATGACCTCCAATCAGCGATCCGCGACAAGATTCTAGCCCCTGATCCCCTGCTTTCCGCCTCAGCCCCCCTTGCTAGCTTGCAGGTTGCCGTGAAGAGAAACCGCTACCGCACCTTCTTCATCCGTGTACCGCCGCTTTGCCATTCGGCTGTCGTGGTCGTGCGCCGAAGAAACCAACCACGTCGCCTTCTTTCCCTTAGCCCTAATTGTGTTTCTGTTAAGTTTTAGCCATCGTCGTGCTTTGTCGTTGAAGATCTCCACTCGGGCTCCTGCACGTGTTGCTGACGACATCAAGGTCAAATTTTTCGAGCTCCGATCGCCGCTGGCCAATTCCCCTCGATTCAACCATCCTTGGTGAAGCTCTAGCCTGGTCGGGTCACTGGATTGCTGAAGCGTGGCTGCGATTGTGCTGTCCATGGTGAACCCACTGCCTCCTCCCTCTTTCCAGCCGTTACCTCGTCGCTAACCACTCTGACAAGCTCGCCGCTAGCCAACTCCTTGCCATACGTAGGGCCTAGGCATGCTGCCAGACAAGGTTGGAACAAAAGTCGATGCCCATAGCAAAGTTTCGTCCACAGTTGCCACATGCAATGCCGCGCCGCCGTTGAAATCTCGTCGTCGGCCCAATTTCGGCGATGTCAACGCCTCCAGGGCATATTCCAAGACCCCAGCAATGCACGAGCACACCCCTTTGTCTGTGTCACGTGGGCCTATGCCAGCGCGGCCGCTACTAGTGCAATAGTAGCGCGTGTCAGCACTGCGCCGTGCGTGTTCTGAATGCCAACAAAGGGCATAGCAGTATCAAAACTGATTTTCTAGGGATCAAATTGCAAACCACTTGCATCACCATAACAGTTAATTTATTTAAACATCAAATTAAAAATTTTGAAAAAAACTGTATATCTAAATAACTATAAAAACTATAATTTTCTCAAAAATTGTAGTTTTATAATAATATGAAATACTGTGGCTTTATTATATGACAATTTAAAAATCATGATTTTAAAATACTGTAATTTTTAAATATTATATTTTCAAACATGACTTAATTGAAAACATGACCTAATATGATGGGAGGTAGTTTAGCACATTCATTTCCAGATCGCAACGCGTCTTTCGCTGTGGCAGCAGCAGCAAGCTGCATCACACCGGCCACCACCGCACTCCTCTTCACAAACTAGCCGTTAACAACCTCTTCTTTCAACGGTCGGATCCCCCACACAATTAAAACAAACCCCCTGCTCTCATCAGTGGCTCACTCCACTCCACACTCCCACCATTAGAATTTCTCCCGACCCTCCAACTCTCAAAACTCTCTCAACATCTTTAACCTCTCTGACAGCATGGGCCTCTCCATCGCGCCGCCGGCAGGCGACACAGCATCCCCGCCGCACCGCCGCGCGCGCCTCGCCTTCCTCGGCGCCAACTACCTCATTCTCGGCGCGGCCTCCGCCTGCGGCTTCCTCACACTCTCCCTCCGCCTCTTCCCCTCCCTCGACGGCTTCCTCCTAATCCTCCTCCACGCGCTCACCGCCACCGCGGCAGTCGCCGGCTGCGCCGTCATTGCTGCCCCGGACCCGCCACCGGGCCGCCACTACACCGCCCACATGGCCGCCACCATCGTCGTCGCCATCCTCCAGGCGGCCACCGCCGTGCTCGCCTTCTCCCGCACCGCCGAGTTTCTCGCCGACGGGCTCCGGTCGTACGTCCGGGACGAGGACGGGGAGGTGATCCTGCGGATGGCCGGCGGGCTCGGCGTCGCCATCTTCTGCCTCGAGTGGGTGGCACTGGCGCTGGCGTTCGTGCTGCGGTACTACGCCTACGTCGACCGGGATTGCGGCGGCAACCCGCTGCGGCGGAGCGCCAAAGTCGGCGGCGGCGACTGGCCGTGGCCTTTTCAGGTCTAAAAGGAAACTGGGAGCGAAAATTCTTCGAGAAATTTGGAGGCTTTCTTCTATATATATATGGAGTGTGGCAGATATGCCCCGGTCATTCGTTTATTGCTTTGCATTACATGTTTGTAATGATCTACTGTAATTTGTTGTGCCTCCAAATTGTGTGAAATTAATTACAAGTTCCAGTTTCACTTGCGCCCCTGCTTTAAGTGAATTTAGATTTTGTAAATTTTCTAAGAATTTGTTAGCACGTGACATTAGTGAAGCATTATGTGTAAACAAACTACTGCTTTTCCACTAGCCGTCAAACTTATTTAATTTTTACTAGTGATATATTTGTAAATATATAAGAAGTTAGCTATATGAAAACGAGGAGGCGGATTTTTCATAAAAATACTTTCATAACTATACGTAGAGTGAGTTGTCAGTGTGTCATGCAGTATTAACAGGCCACACCTATGGCTATTCATGGGCCTTAAGCCCCCAGCTTGATCCTGAAAATTTTCTAATTTTCTTTATCTCAAAAAGACAAATTCAGGCCCAGCCTAAGTCCAAATTAAGCCTAGGCTTTAGATATTCTGTCAAGCTTTGGAACCAATAATTGCATCATCATCATAATAATATCATTGTCAAACCTTATTTTCTTTCTTCTAATGGAAAAAACATAAGCAAGTACAGAAAAGTAAAATCAACTTTCTTTTGAGTTCATCTAACGTTCTTTTCTGTCTCTCTTGACGACACCAACCTGTCGTAAAACCTAAAATGAAATCCAAACCAACACACATACAACAATGTGATTCGATAATTTTTTAAGGGCAATAATTTAGAGATGTTTGATCAAGTTTAACTTAACTTTATTGGCTAAAATAAATTCAAACCACGACGGAACACCCATTTTGTAGTAGCGCAACTTATATAAAAAAGTTCACCTTATACAGTCAGTGGCTTATTGCTCCCCTCCCTCTGGCATCACAACTTTTATCAAACGATTTAATTTGTTGCCAAACAACATTTTGGGTTTATCAAATAATCCAAGCTCTAAGGTTATAAGGACCCACTTAATCTAGCTTAACTTTACTTTATAATCTGCTTTAAGCTTATAAATTTAACAAACCGATGAAGTGAGAGTTAAACTTATTTGAGACTTTTAGTAATAATAAGATTTCAATTTAAAAGATAAGTTTGAAATTAAAACTCTTGTTTAGCATGATTTCATTTTATATGAGAAATTGAAATCTAAATAAGTCCAACTAAACACCTTAAGTCTTGTAAAGTAGATTATTAAGTTCGCACTCTAGGATGCACTCACTGACCAGCGGTACACATGGTCCAGCTTATTAGTCCAGAGTCAAAACCCAAAATGCAAGCAGCTGAAGCAATTGACCAGACGGCCGAGTCTTTAGTCTCAAGCTTAATAACCGGTTTTGCACGGTCCTAAGAGACAAAGCATTGGACCTTTAGATAGATCACTCGATAGCACCATCAGATTTGAAAAAAAAACCAGATAAAAGAATGGGTTGGACATTGGTGCTGACTTGAATAATTCAACTTTGATAATCTGAATTCTTATTCTCGTCTCGAATCCGTGCAAGGCCATGATGCAATTAAGTTCCCGTTTTCTGATGCCAATGCATCAAACACAGGGGGCTACTTGGTGAAAAACAAGCAGCGAGTATTTGCACCGGGCAAAAGAGCTGATCAATCAGATTGGCCATAAATGACTAGAGCTGATCAACAAGGGGCCCCATATCACAGTTTTTTTTTTCTTTTCTTTCCTCTTCTCCTGACCCAAGAAGAAAAAAAACTGTTAAAAGTGTGTATATACTTGTCTTTTTTAAAAAAAATTTGTATTATCTACACTATTAATTTAAAACCATATCAATCTATTCCTCTCCTCTCCTCTCCTCCTCCGCATCCTTTTCCTCCTTCCCCACCGCCGCTCACCCCACCTCACAAGCTGGCGCCACTTGATTGCAACTACCGAAGTTGAAAATGACATTGACACTGTCGACCTTTTCTCCTCCCTCATCTCTCTTCCTCCTCCCCTCCTTCCTTGTCAGTCACCACCACTCATGATTGTTGCAGTACCCAAACTAACCACCTCCCCCGCTAATCACAGCCAAAGATGTTAAGGATGAGACTAAGTGAACTCTAAATAACTAGATCAAGGAGTAGAGAGTTTGATCTGATAATAAAGAAATGTATATGTAAAATCAAAAAATACCCCTCAGCAAAACCTAGTAAAATACTGAGATTTTTTAGTGGACTGTGAATTATTTAGTGAACATGGGTGAGTAGCGCATGGGTTGGTGCAAAAGCGGCATGTGGGTTGGCGCTAGTGTGTGCAATGACACGTAGGAAGGCGGCGAAGGAGGATAGAGAGAGAGAGAGTTTGGCCCATAAATTGTTGTGTGGAGAGATAGAGAGCGGAGAAAGATAAGGAGAAGGGAAAGAAGAAGATTATACGGGCAAGTTTGGTATTTTTAAAAATTTAAGTCAACCAACGGTATTTTTGGTAGAAGTTTTCATTTTTAGTGATATAAAACTAGCAAGACAAAAAATGATGATATTTTTTATTTCGGCTGCTGCTTTTATTTCAAATAATATTTTTTGGTCTTTTGTCCTGCATCAACCTACAGGACATATTATATTTGTCGCCTGAAATTTTGTTAGTTTTCAGTGAGATAAAACGGTAGAAGCGAACAGCACTTCAGAACTCTGAGACCTCACTTTATGTTCACTTACCATGTCAAAGTATTTGCCGCAGATGGATTTGACCCCGATGTCTCATAGAGCCCATAAATAGAAAAAGAAAAACACAAATCACTTGATTCGATATTTGATGCAAGAGATCATAGTTAGTATCTATTTACACATGGATCCCAATAAAGAATTGGAAAAGATGGATGCGGTTGCTGATTCAGACTCTGGACCAGAGAATACGGTTGATTTGTACTGCCACATGTCCAAGCCTTTTTCTGTGAAACATGCATTAATCTTCAATTATGTGGATCAGCTGGGTTCGATAATGTGAAATATCAGGCTTTAACACCAGCCTCGTTCCATTTATGGCACACAGCCATAGACATCTGAAACTTCGAGATTTCAATTTTTGACGAGGTCAATATTATCTTTCTATATTTTTTAAAAAAATTAATTTCATAATATTTTAAAAATATCAAATTAATAAAATACCACTCAAACTTTTAGACTTAGCAAAATATTATTATAAAAATACTCCATTAGTTTTTCTACCAATAAAAGAAGTTAGTTTGGATTGCTTTGCTCTTATTTTGGATTTTTCTCATCTAGCCAATGTGACTAAGACAAATCAAAATTGGACTAAGTCAAGCCGGCATCCCCTCCCTTGGCCATGAACAATTGCATTGTCTCTTTACTCACGTCTTGGCCACGGCAAACCACCGCTGCATCATGTACAAGTACACAACGTAAGAGCCGATAGCTTCTGATCTGTTTAAGATCTAGTCTTGGTTTTCGTACTAGACTCGCCCAGATTCTAATATGCGGAATAACGGGATCTTACTCAGAAATACCGAAACCCAAAAGTTGTTCGAAAAACACAGCTCAAAGTAATTGCACAACTCTTTATTTCAAAGAGAGCTTTACGTCGGATGTAAATCAACCCAGCGGATATTGTTGCGGGTGTGTGGTTGTCTTCAAACCAAGTCGGCGAACCAGTCCAGCGGAGACCAGATTCTTTTGACTTCCGGGATCGAATATCGCTGCGACCACTTCGTGCTTCACCTGGATGTTGATGGTAAACAAGTCCTCCGTTGGGTGATGGTCGTTCGGCTGATTCGAACTCTTCTCCTTCGGCATTGCCATTAGAGACAAGGTCATATCCGCTTCATTAACCGAATTCACTCGGACAACTTCTTCGTCGAGTGAAGTCGCAGTAGCCGTGGCTGTTTTTTTCCCCGGTCCATTTTTCTTCGGTCGAAGGTCAGGATGAAGCTTGTAGCATTTGTCCTTAGTATGTCCCGCGACTTGACAATGTTCACAAAAGGCACCGTGCCCGATTTTGAAGCGTTGTTCTTCGGACTCGGC
This sequence comes from Pharus latifolius, assembly GCA_019359835.1. NCBI lineage: Eukaryota > Viridiplantae > Streptophyta > Magnoliopsida > Poales > Poaceae > Pharus > Pharus latifolius. The sequence continues at coordinate 70,815,137 of CM033320.1, read as the reverse complement.
TTTTTCTTTGTCAGGGTCGCATTTTCCTTCGTGCTTTTGTCGCTGCAGGATTTGTTCTTCTTCTCAATCGCCATAGCAGTTGTGCTCGCGGTCGCGATGTCTTGGACGCCGAACAGACTTAGCTCAGTACTAATCGATTTCTGAAGTCCAGATGTGTACTTCCGAAATACCTGACGATCGGACCATGAGATGCCGATGACCATTTCTTGTTGCCGAAACTCTGTCGTATAGTCTTGGACGGTTTGGTCTTGCAGTTGGTACAATCTGTGCCAACGCTCCCATCTCTCCTCAAGGTAACCCATCGGATAGAATTCTTGTCGTAGAAGCCGTTTGAATTGACCCCACGCAAGGTCGTCAGCTTCATCACTAGCGACAAGGGCCTTCCACCATATCTCGGGGTGGTCCTTTATCTTCAAAGGTACAAATTTGACCTTTTGAGCGCTACTAAACCCTTTCAGGTCAAAGTAGGTCTCAAACTGATCGAGCCATGAATCTAACTTCTCGGCTTCGATCTCCCCATTATATATGGGTATTTCAATCTTAGCGTCGACCTTGAAAGATCCAACAGCTAAGGAGGTGTTGGCGAGATCATCGGTTTTGTGGTCGCCTTCGTCTTCCCTGCGCAAGTCTTCACCAGTCTTCACACTCATAACCTTCCATACTTTAGAAGGTACAATCATGGCCTGCTGCTTAATCCAAGCAAGCACGGTTTCCATGTCGGTGGAGAGCTTAGACACTTGTTCGGCTAGGTTAGCTTGAACGGAGGTATCGTCAGACATTGTCGGAGACGCGGCTGTAGGAACCGTTAATTGATCTCCTGGAGTTTCGCCGGAAGTTTTGTAATCATGGCGAGTCTTCACCATCCACAGGATAGGAAAATTGCTCTGATACCAACTTGATCCGTTTGAGACCTAGCCTTGATTTTTGCATTAGGCTCGCCCAGATTCTAATATGCGGAATAACGGGATCTTACTTGGAAATACCGAAACCCAAAGGTTGTTCAAAAAACACAGCTCAAAGTAATTGCACAACTCTTTATTTCAAAGAGGGCTTTACACGTCGAACGTTAGACACACTTGCCCACGTCAAAGGAATTAGAAGTGTCTAAAACTCAAATAAGTTCTATGACTTTTCGATGATCTAAACTAGACCTATTACAAGGTATTTATAGTTCAATCGTATGAGTACGTATTAGACTTAGTAACCTAAACGTATTAGACTCATATAATTAACTAATCCTAAACGGATAGATTTAGTAATCTATATTTGGATCGGATTACAATTCCGAACAGGGAACGAATTCCTTTTCATGGTCGCGAAACCTTTCCGAACACGGTTAAGGTCGCAAAGCCGTATGCGACTCGACCTAAAGATCCTCCCGGATCAGCTTCTTTTCCACTTGGTTCTTTGCAATAATGGTCTGTGAGACGCCGATCAGCAGCTTGGTGTGTCCTGCGTGGTGAGGTAAGATGGTGAACTTCACGACTGCCGCGCTGGCTTTTGCCCAACAGCTTCTTTTCTTCTTTGACACATTGCTCCATCACACACTTGCTCCATCACCGGGCTGCAAGTGCTCAATACCAGCCACAACCACAAGAGCTTGTAATCCACTGGTCTCTCTGGTAATGTAGTTGATGGTGACTTGCTAGACTTGGCACCAACACCGATGAGCTCTGGCCTCCCGCACATCTGCAAGCGTACTCCGGTTGTTGGTAACTTTTGCATCACCTGCTGCTCTCGTCTTTAACATGCTCGATGCGTGTTCTGCAACGACTATGATGCCACATACATGTTTAGCGACGAGGAGGAGGAGGCGGCGGCGGCGGCAATGACGCACCGCATCTTGTAGTATGTGCAAGAGATCCAGCTTGAGACGGCACCGGTCAGGACAAAGGTTGTAGCCGCAACCAAGGTGGCGGTGCCGGGGAGGGTGAGGGCTATTCTTGGCAAGACTGGGAGATGGAGGAAGAGGAAGGCTGCAAGCCGTGGTTCGGCGACATGCAATCGACAACCATGGGGGAAGTGCATGACGGAGATCCGCGGCCCGTGGCGGCGCGTGTGGGTGTGACACGGCACAGTTTACATCGCCGAGGTGTACGACTCCGTAGTCAAGGTATACAACTCCACCGAGGAGGCTGCCAAGGTGGGGGCAACAACTGGTCGCTCGGCCGCTAGTGGTGTTGCTCCAAGCGTCGTTGAAGGGAAGAAGAAAGAAGGTCAAATGATTAAGTTTGAACAGTGGCAACATTGGTATTTTTGAAATAATCATTTATTGAAGAATACTAAAATTCAAAAATACTTAACAGATCTTAACGGCAGTGGTACAAAAACTAACAGAGCACTTTTACAGTGGTATTTTGCTATTTTAACACTTTTGAAATGCTACTGTGCCAATTTCCCTTTTTAAAACGTCAAAACACTATGTGTATTTTGAAATCAGATAAGTTATATCATGTACTTCAAAACTAATGCAAATTCTATCTCGCATGCAATCTAATATGTGATTTTGTCGTATGAGCCCCAAATGTCAATAACTCCTAAGTCATCATGTACAAAACTATTATCATATTATACGAGATAAAATTTATATTAGTTTTAAAATATATAGTGTAATTTGTGTAATTTCAAAGTACAAGAGACTATCTAGATTGGAAAAATGCTTCCCATTACCATGAGTGTGCACTACATATATCTGGACCATTTATTGTGCAATACATCTTGAGATGTGTGCTTTATTGTATAAAAAAAGTCTGGTTTATTTGGAGGGAGGGACCTATTTTTGTGGATTCAAAAAATTTAAATTGGTTTATTTAACAAAAGGCATCCCCATACCTATAACCATTCCCACCCCACCCACCCATCCAAGTGCAGAACTTGAGACAACAGCGAGCGGTAGTAAGGCCTTAGGTGACAGTAAGTGGCGCTAAGACATAATTAAGCCTGACGCCGTGCAGAGGTGCGGCCTCATGAGACCGTGAGTAGCGTCGAGGACCAGGAGACAGCGAGTAGCCGCGCGCGTGTACGAGTGGTGAGTGGAAACAAGGCCTAGATGCAGGTGGCAATTGCACGGCGCAGTGGCAGCGTGGCACGCAACAATGAGTAGTGGCGCGACCTTGCAAGACTGTGAGCAGCGCAGAGGTATGATGGTGCACTACGGAGAGCTTGCGATTGCGATGGCGAGTGGCATGGAGGTCCAGGTGATGGTGAGCAACCGCGCGTGTGTAGGAGCGGCGGGTGGCGGTGAGCAGCCGTGTGGTGGCAATGCAGTGGCGGCCAGTGAACTCAATATACATATAACCGTCACAATAGAAATAAATTTAAAGGAGTTAACATGTGTAATCCACATATTGACATATATAGATGAGAAGCAAGTCAATATATGGAAAATGCATTCAAGAAATTGCCTCAAAAAATATGATATAATTAATAAGTTGTGTTATTCATTAGCATCAATGATCCGAGAGGATCTCAGGCTGAGTTCGCAACGGATTCGCAACCACGAAAAGGTTTGCGACTTTGGAAAAGTTTGCAACCTTGGGAAGGATTCAAACTCTGGTTAGAATTGTAACTCGATCCGAATATGTATAACTAAGCTTATCTGTTTAGGGTTAGTTAGCTATATGAGTCTAATATGTTTAGATTATTGAGTCTGATACGTACTCATACGATTAGACTATAAATATCTTGTAATAGGTCTAGTTTAGATCATCGAATATTATTACAGTCTTCGATCATATATCCAACTTATAGTTCTTTCGATGTAGGCAAGTGTGTCTAATATTCGACGGGTAAAACTCTCTTTGAAATAAAGAGTTGTGCAATTTCTTTGAGCTGTGTTTTCGATCATCCTTTGGGTTTCAGTACTTCCGAATAAGATCCTGTTATTTCGCATATTAGAATCTGGGCGAGCCTAGTGCGAAAACCAAGACTAGGTCTCAAACGTATCAAATTGGTATCAGAGTTACTTTCCTATCCTGTGGATGGTGAAGACTCGCCACGGTTACAAAGCCTTCGGCGAAACTCCAGGCGATCAATTGACGGTTCCTACAGCCACGTCTCCGACAATGTCTGACGATACCTCTGTTCAAGCTAATCTAGCCGAACAAGTGGCTAAACTCTCCACCAACATGGAAACCGTGCTTGCTTGTATTAAACAGCAGGCCATGATTGTACCTTCTAAAGTAGAGAAGGTTATGAGTGTGAAGACTGGTGAAGACTTGTGCAGGGCAGACGAAGATGAAGACGAAGGCGACCACAAGACCAACGACCTCGCCAACACCTCCTTAGTTGTCGGATCTTTTAAGATCGACGCTAAAATTGATATACCCATATATGATGGGGTGATCGATGCCGAGAAACTGGATTTTTGGATCGACCAACTTGAGACCTACTTTGACCTGAAAGGGTTCAGTAGCGCTGAAAATGTGAAGTTCGCATCTTTGAAGATAAAGGATCACGCTAAGATTTGGTGGAAGGCCCTTGTTGCTAGTGGTGAAGCTGACGACCTTGCGTGGGGTCAATTTAAACGACTTCTGCGACAAGAATTCTATCCGATGGGTTATCTTGGGGAGAGATGGAAACATTGGCACAGATTGTACCAACGGCGCGACCAATCTGTCCAGAACTACATGACGGAGTTTCGAAGACAAACAATGGTCCTTGGCATCTCACTTTCTAACACCCATACGTTCTTGTATGATCGTGATGCCCATTACCACCGAAGAGCTCAAGAATACGACCTCACAAAGAATGGGACGAAATTCATCATCAGCAAAAATGACCACGTCACACCAAGAACTTGTTGACATTAAATCAAGCGAAACGGATTATCAATGCATGCTCAAAGTGTGTGCTGAGCGTGATGCGTCCAGTTAACCAAGAGGATTGTGCTGCATCGTGTATGGAAAGTAGTGGTTGTTTAGCGAACTTGCCGGAAGAAAACAACGCGCTATTCGCAGAGGTACATAGTCAATCACCACAACGACTAGTCGAAAACGACATGCAACTTGCCTCTACGGCGCCACTATTCAAACTTTGCAATCCTAGCTTTGGGATCGGTGATAGTATCAACCTCGGCAAGGGGAAGGCTATCCGCGAGTGGCCATGGCCACAATCCATGATGGAGGAGCCAAGCTCCATGAGCGCCTATCCATACATTCGATCCGACGATTGTAGCATTGCTCATCGTGTATTCGTTCCAAGGCTCCCAGTCGTTCTCTACATCTTCACAGTTGGTTACCAACGGGAGTTGGCTCCTTCTCAACAAGGGAGTCATGATCTGAGAGGATCTCAGGTCGAGTTCGCAACGGATTCACTACCACGAAAAGGTTTGCGACTTTGGTAAGGTTTGTGACCTTGGAAAGGATTCAAACTCTGGTCGGAATTGTAATTCGATCCGAATATGTATAACTAAGTTTATCTGTTTATGGTTAGTTAGTTATATGAGTCTAATACATTTAGGTTATTAAGTCTGATATATACTCATACGATTGGACTATAAATACCTTGTAATAGGTCTAGTTTAGATCATTGAATATTATTACAGTTTTCGATCATATATCCAGTTTATAGTTCTTTTGACGTAGGTAAGTGTGTCTAACGTTCGACTGGTAAAACCCTCTTTGAAATAAAGAGTTGTGCAATTTCTTTGAGCTGTGTTTTCGATCATCCTTTGGGTTTTGATACTTCCGAGTAAGATCCCGTTATTCTGCATATTAGAATCTGAGCGAGTCTAATGCGAAAACCAAAACTAGATCTTAAACGGATCAATCAATGAAGCCCACATCAATCACCAAAGGGCATCACAAATGGACAAGGAGGCCCTTTAACTAACATAGCAGTAAGGAGATGGTATCATCAACATATCAACATGCATTTTGTCTGTAAAATCTCATGGAAAACGAAGTACATGCAATTCGGCATTGTTTTGGACCTTTTGGTAGGTTCACTACTTGTTTTAAGTTCTACTCAGGAGCCAAACACTTGAATGAAACTGAACACAGTGAATAACTAATTCATCAGTCCAAACATTCCCACCTCCTCAATAACATCTTAGTCACTTCAAGATAACTACAGAAAAATCATAGGCAAAACAATAACACATGACAGCATTAGAAAAAAGCGTACATTTTGTGTATAAAATTTGTTTTCCCTTATAAATTATTGATTTACATTTCTATATACTCATGTTCATTTTGCCAACACTCTATGAATGAATGTACATTTCAATTTAATATATCTTTTATTAAACTGATATACAGTTTGAATTAAAGTGAATTAAACAAAATTGAATTACAAAATAGTGCATGTAAACTTATTTCTATTGCAAAATTCAAAACTGTTTAATTTCCCTCCTAAAATTTTAAAATATAATTTTTATTTTCTCTCCTAAAAATTCAAAATTCAAGCGGTAATATTTCATATATTTTATATTAACTATCGAATATTTTATAACAGATCATATACATTTATATATAATAATTACTAAAGTTGCACATATCCCAGAGTGCACAGACAGGTATGGATCCATTAGGCTGTCTTCAACGGGTGGTTTTCGAGCATCGCACGGTAGTCAAAGCGTATGGTTGAACGACGCAAGAGACTCGTGAGCACATGCAGAGCCGCTTGAGCACGCAGTTGCCACATGCGGTTGAATTTGTGGGCCCCACTGAGCACGTGGCGGTCGAAGCGGCTCTATTTGAGCTGGTCGACACACGTTTGTGGGGCCCACAAACCCTCGACGACTTTGACACTTCACAATATAAGCCATTGATTGACAGGTGGGAACAAAATTTCTCGGGCCTGCATGTCATTGAATGGGTGGAATAATATCGACGATTCACGAGGCAAACAGAGTGAGCCCCACGACCGAAATGCGTTAGAACGTTTCGTTTTCCTCGCATAAATGTTCACTCCACATCCACTCAATGATAATGGGACCAACAAAAGTGGGCCCACACGTCAGAGACAGAGTTGTGGTGAACAACGAATAACGAGGAGAAGATGATGGGGCCCACCACCCACACGTTGCAGGTTAGCCTCACGTCCCATGTTCATGCGGTTCACTCCACTCTCACTCTCTGACTTGTAGGGCCAAATTAAGCTGGCCCATTTATCAGTTGGTGGTGCGATTTTTTGACCTGTATTGAGGTAAAATTGGTGGGGCCCACATCGAAACGTTATATTTCCTCGCATTCATTACCCACGTGGTTTACTTGTATTCTAGTCACTGACAGTGGGTCCCACAGATGCTGTGTCCCACCTGTTAGCCTTTGTGTTTTGAAATTTTTTTTTGGAGTTTTGAGTTATGTTTTTTTTGAGTAATTTAAAAATGTTTTTAAATTATTTCTATATCCAGAAAGCCTCTCGAAGAATTTTGTGTTGGAGAGGGAGACGCATGAAAGGGTTCTTCACGTGTGGGCCCCATGAAGAGTCTCTCAAAGAGTCTTTGTATTGGAGACCAACAGATTTTTTGAAAACTCTTTGCTGATGTGGGAATATTCTCCTGGAGAGTCTTTTGAAGTGGAACTTGTATTAGAGATAACCTTACGTGCGCTAACAATGTGGCGTTCGACAAAGTTTGTGCCTTTTGACATCAACACAAAATTATAGTTTGTGTCCTAACTTTATCAGATTTAACCATAGGAATTGACTGAAAAATTTGATGATGGATTCAAGACATAGGTATACAATAAAAGCAAACCCGGATGGTATGGGTGTCCTATGATCTTTTAAAGTAAAAGAGTTATTGCACATAAATACATGAAAATATTTTAAGTACTTTTATTCATCAGGTTGTTCAATAGAATGTCAAATCAAGTGTTTTAAATATCTCAAAAATTAGAAATCATTGAAAAATTAGTTTTTGTTAAAAAATCAATAATAATCTTTGTTATTTGATCTAATAAATAAAAAAATACATACAATACTTGTACGATAATTCTATTTTAGAGGAACTGGTTCTCTGTGGAAACAAGCTTTTCAAAAAAGTTATTAGAGACGATCTTTCACTTTTATATATAAATGGGTCTTCAGCTTATGTGAATACCCACTCAAACTATACCCAATTTAAAGGGCTTAAACTTCTTGCTAGCTTAAGTTAAAATTGATGTTCTTTCAAATTCTCTCTTCCTCCCTAAACGAATAGTATTTTTCTACTTTTCATGGCCTTCAAGATGGGCAATTAATTTCTTGTAATTATATATTAGAAAAAAATATAGTATTATGGGAGTAATTTTGACAACAAATTTACTAATATCATTTTTATGTGTTCAGTCATGATAATCTCTATATATAATATTAGTGCTCAAAGTTTGCTAAAATTGAGGAAATTACAGTTACCCCAGGTATTTAAGCACTATTATCAGCAAACCTTATATTTGTAAAAATAATTCAGTTTTACTCCACATATTTTGATCAAAGATTTTAGTTTACCCTAGTTTTGTTGATTGTCAGTCAATTTTGACCATTTTAGTCATGTCAGAGTCACACCATATAAGTACATCATCTCTGTAATAATGATGTGACATACATAAAACATTAATTTATCATTTGATTTGGATTTTCATATTTTTCTAATGTTTTGAATGCAATTTAATTCTTGCCATTTTATTCAATTTTTTAACACAAAATGATTTGTTAAAGCTACATAAACACCTTAGTAGCTCTATCGAGCTCATGTCTCTTATATGATAAAATTATCAGAAGTAATGGATGATTAGTAAAATATGTGATAAATCGATACACTTGAAAAAAGTACCAGTAGAAGATTGAAACTTTTCTTAACATCTTGTGTTTTCTACCACATGTGTCAAAATATCTGAGGTTAAAGATAATTTCCTTGATATAATTTGATTGCAAATATATCATTTTTTCTCATTTTTATATAACAACGCATGGCTTGGGGTGCACTGCAAAGCCACCACACAAAATTTTATGTGGAAGAGAAATTGATGTGGCTAATCTTCTAGTGACAAAATTTAAAATTCTCATATATTTTAATCTACAATGTTAATTTATAATTTAGTAGTCTAAATAAAAAAAATAATGTACATATCTTTGTTTTCGAAGACATAAGAATCAGAAAGTAGGGGGGAGAGGCGGCTTGCTTTGCTTCTCGATGTCATTGTTTTCTGACGTCGTGAAACGCATGGTGACGGTGCACCGCAAAGCCACCACACAAAACCCTCTAATCTACTATTTTAATAGTAAGAAATGCACTCCTACAACACTAGCTACTCGAACTTAACAAATTAGCTAGCTAGGGGACAGAGTTGAATGATTAGGATACTTAGACCTCTTGTTCAGTGGGCTATTATTTCTAATGCTGTGTTAAAATAACAGTAAACACACACACATATATATATATATATATAAATATAGCACCAATCACGTGGTCGGTGGAACATATCATGCTGGCACTAAACAATGCCATCCTGCGTCACATTTCTTAAGCTCTACTTGTGTGTTTGGTTAAATAGTAATTAATATTTCCAATTAACCTAACATTATATTGGGCAGGCTTGACAAGGAAAGCCACTTTGTGATTAATTACTAGAAGTTAGTAACCTAAGCATGACACATGTGACTCAACACTAGTAATTAAACAGTACTAAAGCGCAATTTATGCTATTAGATTTCATCTAGTCAGGCAACTAGTGGTAAGCGATTGGTAATCGATTAGCCTGTTTGGCTTCTTGTTTATTTGATAAAGTCCAAAGCTTGCTTTATTAGGTGAGCTTAGCAGGATTGTCAAGAAAATCATTGCTGTGAAGGAGACCTAAATTAACTTGTTCATGTAGGCAAGGTTTGTTTTGCTATTTATTACTCTCTTCCTCCTCCAAATTTTCTAGTTTATCTAATGCATTTTAATAAAGTATCAAAGCTAAGTTTTGCTTTCTAATTTCATCTGGTCAAACAAATGTTTGTAGGCTTGTAGAGTTGTAGCGGATTGGTTATTCCAGTCCTTGAAATATATGAATATGTTTGATTCATGATTATATTTTGTCTAACTAAAATATAGTATATTACAATTGAATGTGATGGATCATACTTATCACACTTCTTAGACAAAATATAAGTATGAAAATTTGACCTTGTTGATCATTTTTTGGTAACAAATCAAAGCAATCACAACAGATATGACAACAAACCAAATATATCTATTATTTTGTGATGAGTGCAGTCTACTGTCTTACACAACTGAACTAAAATGTAAGAATGTAAATTTATATATGAGCCACCAAATTAGTTATGAATAATTCTGATTGATGCGAAGGAGAGAAGATGGATGATGCGGGTTTGGTTGTATAGGTGGAAAAATTAGGGTATTTTTTTCGACATTACCAATGTACCCTCCTTTTGATCGATCCAAAACCCGATAGACGGCTAACATTGCGTGTTCGTATTCTCACATTAGAAGGTTTGTATTCTTGCATCTGCTAGTGCTTCACATCACTTCACATCTAAAGAAATCTTCAAATTAAGAATCTCAAATTTTTTTTTTCTATCTAGAAGGAAAAAAAAACCTTGTGATTGTCAACAGGGCGTGTTGTCATATATCATATTGTGTATAATAACAATTTGTCATCATTGTTAACTAATCATAAACTCATAATTTTTTCAGTTGAAATATGAGTATATAAACTATTTCTTTATAATAATTTTAAATTTTTAAATAATTTAATCAATATATAAAATTTAATATGATATTATAAGAAGATATCTTGAATTTAAAACATTGAAGGTTTGTTCTTGAGTAAGAATGTCTCAAGGTGCGAGTGGAGGTCACGTCAAAAAAAAAAAAAAAAAAAAAAGAGATACTAAAATTTCAACCCAGCAATTTTTTAAAAAAATGAAAACTCTAAGTCAATTAAATTTCTTTAAGAACTAAGAATAGTTACTAGCTTCGTGAACGACGAGAACCGCATGCTTAATTAGAAGCTAGCTCGACCATTCTTCGTACTTGAAAATTGTTTGGCCAAATTATTTGGCTTTCAGTTTTCACTTAGAGAAAAAGCCAGACTCTCCAGACCTCAGCCAACCAACTACCCTCGACCAGGACAGTTTTGTTAGGAGTTTTGGTGTGAAATCCCATTGTTTGAGAAAGGGTTTAAGGTTACCTTTCATTTGATAACTAGTTAAATAATGAAAATATTTTATTAGATATGACAAATATTTACCATAAATATCACATCACATATTAGATTAATCATTTCAACTCATGTCTTAATTCATGTCTGTGAGTTTAAAATAATATATATTTATAAACAAAAGATGTATTATTTTACGCACAGATGCACCTGGTAGAATTTTGAGGTATGAGATTTGTTCCAGTCCTTTAAATTTGTTGAACACTTTAATTTAATCGTCTAACGACTAACACATATTTCTTCATATCTCTCCTATCAAATATCACTTTTAAAAAAGAGATTAGAGATACAATTTTTGAATAGGTAGAAACATAATTTCATCATCATATTTTTTTTGCAGTAGAAATCTTAAGATTTACCACATTAAAAATATCTCATAAGATCCATCCAAAAAAAAAAAAAAAAAAGAAGGCCAACAGCCCTGCAAAACCACCCGCAGGACGGCAGGAGGATGGGCAAATGGTGGCAACACGGCAGCAGTTGGATGGGCAGACAATGGCACTGCGGATGCAAGTGATGAGGACATCACCAACACGGACATGAACACGGCGCCTCTCACTTCTTGCATTACTTTCGCTATCTCCACTACATCGTCAGAAGATCAAGGAGGACGACGAGTCGACATGAATCCATGCGCCAAACCATTCAGACCGTCTACACCGGAGGGTCAGCGAGCTACAACCAATACGGAGCAACCCACGAGGAATCAAATCAAGCCTAAGTTCAAGCCCAATTCGTCCACGAATCCGGTTCGGCCATCCAGCAGCAGTCCGACTTCAAACGGATGTCCAGGCCACGTACGGAGTCCGTTAGGGCAAATGAGTACTTCACGGAGAAGCCCACGATGATACCTTTCCAATGGGCTTAGGCCTATGGCCAAATTCCTTCTGGATCGTCCGCAATCGATGAAACAATCCGCGAACATAACCTGCCGGGTGCTGCGCCACCTCCACCTTGGGCCGTAGGCCTGTGTATCCCTAGGGTTGCGTGGGTGTGGGTGCTCTGGCCGACGTCCCTACTCTGGCCTCCATATCCTTGCTACATATGGCCGCCACCCCCCTTCTTCTTTCTCGGGTTTTGTTTAGTTTAGTTCTCCACTGTGTGAAACTACCTCGTCTCCTATTGTGTTGGCTAGACCAACAGGACCGAGTTCTGAACCCCAACTCGTTTGTGCTTAATCTAATTCGCAATTTAAGATTGCCTATCTTTGTTCTTGCTTGTTCTTCGGTTGCCTGCAGGAACAGATCCTCGTAATCAAGTCGATCGTGTCTTGGCACGGTTGATAATGCTTCGTCGTGGTGGTTTAGCGATCGCCGGGTTTCCAGTCGCTTGCTGGTTGGTAGCCGGATCGTCAAGGTCGTCACATGCGTTAGCCGTATTTATCAATCTCACCAGAAGATCGGGCATATGTGTGCTCATCAGTTGGTATCAGAGCCAGGTTTACTGGTGAGAACCCTTGTATCTTAGATTATTTCATTTTTGTTTTCATCCTATAGTCCAGAAAAACCGCCCACAAAATAGTTGCATCTACCCTGAGTCCTAGCCACGTTTAGCCTTGCATTGTTCTTACTGTTTTGCATCTTTGAATTTTATCCCATTATTGACGTCGTACTGGTTGAAGTCTAGTTCTTAGTCTCGGGTTGAGTTTTGCATCTTTTGTCGCCTAGGGTTTGGTAGTCGCGCCGCGCCGTGCTTGCTGTTGGAGTCGCCGCCGAGTCCCTAGGGTTTCCAATTTTGTGTCTGTTTTTACCTTGTGTTTCCTTGCCATCGTGTCCAGATCATAATCCACACCAATTTCACCCCACGAACCAAGCTGAGTCCAGATCCAACTCTACAACCTAAGCCGGTACCGAGTTCTCTTGTGATTTGTATCTCCTGCCATAAAACGGGCGTAACTTTCGCATACAAAGGCTGTTTGGGGCGAATTTTATATCTACGGACATCTACAGAAAAAGTTACACTCGAATCCATCCCACTTTGTTGGTTTTGGCGAATTTTTTGAGGCCAAAATTGGCTTCCTTCTAGGTGTTTTGGCCCCAACAAGTTTTTCTGCAGTTTTCAAAGCACTTCTCACTTCTAGTTTTGGTTGTTCCTTCTTCCAAATTGTGGGATTCTTGTGTCCAATGCTTGAGTTAGTGTTTTGTCAGTGAAAAGAAAAAAAAAGAAGAAAGATCAAAAGGCTAGCGCATCAAAATAGCCACGATAATTATACTTTAAAAAAAATTCATAGAGCAAAGGAGGTTCCCAAGAGACAATCAATGTGCATCTTTGTTAATTTAGCCCTTCGTGTTGTGCTTGTTTGCTTGATCCTTGTCTAGGTCTAGGCTAGGCCAGCACTTGTTTTCAGTACGTGGGCTAATCTTGAATTTTGCATTACTGTTTTGAACAATTGCTTTCTCCTTTGCTACATATACTAACTTGTCCGAGCTCCACTTTTCTACTAACCAGACAGGTACGGATCCTATTGCTTTGCCACCACGTGAGCTCAAGTTATCACGAACCAGCCACCGATCGCACCGCCTACTTGCGTGGTAAGAACTAGTAAGAGTAAGGTAAATAGGCTTGAGCGTGTATGACTTGTCCAATTCCACATCTTAGTAATTGATAGGAAGAGTATATACTTTGTGTTTTCTTTTGTCTACTACTAAAGATGGCAGGATCGGAGGCAGATGATTGTGTTACAAGAAAGGAGTTCATGACGTATGTGGAGGATCAGCAAACCACGTTGAGAGGCATCGATGCAAACCTCACCAAGCTTGCTCAAGAAAGTGAACATAGAATCGAGTGAATTGAGCGAAGCATCGCCAACCTCATCACAAGAATGGAGCACTTTAAATGCCGGCCCCACTTGCTGTTCCTGCGACCACCGTTGCATCTCTTGTTGCCCCAGCAGCTGTTGGTGCACCCCGATGAGATGGCGAGCCAACTCTCCAGCCTCCACCTGCTGCTCGCTCTTGGGCAGATGAGGTGGAACAAGAAGAGAACAACTACGTTGTTGATTCGGAGGCGGATGACGGCTTCAATGTGCACAACGATCGTGATCATCGCTGACTTCACCACAATCGGCAAGGTATGGGAAGAGCACCACGAGAGGTACATGATGATTCACTTTCTAAACTCAAGTTTTCAATGCCTCCCTATGCTGATAGGTATGACCCTGATGCGTATCTTGAATGGGAATTAGAGGTAGATCAGAAATTTTCTTGCTATGATTTCCCCGAGAACAAAAAGGTTTGGATTGCTACTAGTGAATTCACTGATTTTGCATCTATTTGATGGCACAAGGCATGTAGAAATCACAATAATGTGCCTACAACTTGGGATACTTTGAAGAGAATGATGCGCACTAGGTTTGTTCCTTCGTACTATGCTCGTGATTTGCTTAATAAGTTGCAACGTTTGAACCAAGGTAGTAAATCTGTAGAGGAATATTATCAGGAGCTACAAATTGATTTATTGCATTGTGGCTTAGAAGAAAATAATGATGCTAAGATGGCTAGATTCTTGGGAGGACTTAACCGGGAGATCCAGGACATTCTAGATTATAAAGATTACAACTCTGTCACTCGTTTGTTCCATCTTGCTTGTAAAGGTTAAAGGAAAGTATAAGGACGCCATTCCAGGACGCGAGGCAACTTCGGAGGCTCTCCTTCATCACGACCGACCCACGGGGCTGCAAAGGCGCCATCCTCTACCTCCGATCGTACACCTCCACCGGCTGCCCCTTCTTCCACACAGTCACGTGCTCTAGATGCAAGTAAATCAGCCACGGTGCAAGCCCCTGTGAAAAGTGCTTCTTCAGTGGCTTCTACAGGGCGATCCCAAGACTTGCAATGTTTTCGTTGCAAAGGTTTTAGACATACGATGCATAATTGTCCTAGTCAGCGTGCTCTCATTGTGAGAGAAGACGGTGAGTATACTAGTGCTAGTGATATTGATGAGAACTATTTGGCTCTTGTTGCAACTAACACTGCAGGTGAGAATGAAGAAGGTGTCGAATGCTTGACCGCTGAAATGTCGGAGAAGTACATGACCCTTGTTTCCCAGCGTGTACTTAGTGCACAAGCTGAGCGCGCCGAGCAAAATCAACGCCATAACTTGTTCCAAACCAAATTCGTCGTGAATGAGCGCTCGGTGCTGTTGGATCTAGGTCGATCTAGGTATCTAGGTTTTGATGATTAATGATGATTTGGATAAATCTCTGATGATTAAAGTTAATCTGGAGAATGTCAGATTTGATGATTAAATGACAATTTAGATAAATCCTGATTTAGCACAAATAAATTGATTTGATTATTGATAAACCCTTAAATAGATGTTTCCTTAATTGTGGGTTTAATATTGATGCATATGTACAGGGAGAGCTCGGTGGTTGCATCAATCTTGTGCTAAGTGTAAATTAGAATGTCATGAGATAAATCCTTAAGTTTGATGGCTCCTTATTTAGGTTTTGACATCGATGAATATGATGAGGGGGGCTCATCATATTGGTCATTCTGATTGCCATCATGACATGTGTAGTATAGATCGTGTGCGTATGTCCTTATCATATACGAATATATATGATTTTGTATTTCATCTCATACTCATCTGTTGTTTGTTGAAAAGAGTTTTGTCATCTCACCAGAAAGAGAAATTGTTGAGTTAACTCCTGTGTGGAGTAATTTCTCTGGTGGTGATTAATGACGACCTATATATGAGACTAACGTTGTGCATAAACTGTATGTGTTGTAGTCTCAGAATAGTTGCAAGATGAGAGCAAGCAAGGGCGTGAAGAGGATGATGCCGATATGAGTCATCTCGAGCGAGGTCGAGCTCTGCGAGGACTAGCTTCAAGTGGTTGAGCTTCACGAGGTTGAGCTTCATTGAAGGTAAAATCCAAAATTAAGGATTGTTTTCTTATGATTTTACCAGTCTCGGTATTTGGAGATAAACCAGGTTGATAGAATTCTTTTTGCTAGTTTGACCGTACTATTAAGAGGGGTCGGAAACTAGTAGCTTGAATCTATCTAGTGTGGAAACTCAAATGCATTCATATAATCTTGCACTAGTGTTTTATCGCCTCTTGCATTGCTAGAGAGTCTAAGTATAGTTTGTGGTGCATTAGAGAAAATGCTTTGAAAACTGCACTTAGTTTTGATCGCCATCTATTTAAATTGGTTTATATCCTAGAGCTGGTCGTGATCTTCTTGCACATTCTGATGGTATCCTTGTTTGAAGCATGGTCGTGGTCGTGTCGCCCGTTTGGTGGTTTTCTGTTTAGGGTTTGGTCGTCGTCGTAGGAGTTCGAGCTGGTCGTACCAATTTTCGGCTCGCTTGCATACGCTCGACCAAATCCACTCGACCACCTGTTTTCGACCGGATGTTCGACCTGTGTGGTCGTAGTCGTAGTCGTTGCTGAGTGTCAGTAAACATATCCGCGAGAAAACAGACAAATTGTATTTAGAAATGACATTTGTGTCGGACATTTTGGCAATAGGAAGATTTTTGAATTTTCTAGAAATATCTAGTCCTTTCTAGGTCTTGCTCTTGTTGACAAAAATTGTAGCCCTTTGAGTTATCTTTCCAACAAGCTAAAAATCACCTCAATCGGATCTCTAGATCAAAAGTTATGCTTATTTTACTGTCGACGTGCATTAGCCAGACAGTGTCCGAAATGGCCGGACAATGTCCGGCCTGTACAAATTTTTTGAGCGTGTTGCAAAAATGAAACCAGAGACATTTGCATCTGTCCGGGTGCTTTTGTCTGGACGGGTCGGACTTTGTCCGGTATGGCCGGACAATGTCCGGCCTGTACAAATTGTTTGAGCTGAGAGTTAACAGAGACAGATATATATGTCCGGGGGCTTTTGTCCGACATGGCCGGACATTATTCGAAATGGCCGAACATTGTCCGGCCTTTACAAAAAACCTCCCAACGGTCACTGACACGTTTGCAACGGTCGCATTTTGGTGTACTGGCTGGACAGTGTCTGGCATGGCTGGGCAATGTCTGGCCTGTACAAAAATATGTCAGCAGGTTGCAAACGGCTAATTTCTTTGAGGGGCTATATATATCTCGTGTTTGCCTTAATTTGAGGTTGCTCAAACACCTTATATTCCTGTGTATATGCTAGCCAAACTCTTTGGAATCAATGTATTGCATTTAGAGCCAAGATTTGAGCCAAATCTTTGAGAGCACTTAGAGGAGAAGCAATTGTGAGAGCCTAGGCTAAGAGTGTTTAGTGCACTTCGTCTCCATTTGCAAGCTAGTGCTAGTGTGTGTGCATTCATTTGCATCCTTGAGATTCTAGCACTGATTCCTTCAAGTGAGCGCATCCAGCTTGTTACTCTTGGCGATCGCCTTCGCCTAGACGGTGTCGGAGGAGAGTTGTGATCTCTCCGGTTGAAGTTTGTCAAAGAGGCTGGTAAGAACTTGTGAAAGGTGTGGTGCCCGCCTATCCAGTGTGGAGAAAGAGCAACCCTAGTGAGATATCCTTCATGGATATAGAAGCGAGGCTCACGCGTGAGCGCTTCAACGAGGAGTAGGGGAGACCGGGCGAGTTTTCGAGACCTCGGTAAAAAATCATTGTGTCAATTGTTTCTCTTTTGTATGATTCATATTGATCTTGATACAATTGCTTAATTTACTATTGTTGCATGTGTTGTCAAATATTTCATATGGTCGTATGCAACTAGTTGATTAGATTGTTTTAAACCTCTTTGCTAATTCTAGGTTTCATAATTGTCTTGCAAAAATTGTTTAATTGAAAATAATTTTAAAAGTCTCCTATTCACCACCCATCTAGTCGGCATCCTTGATCCTACAGGTGCAAGTCATTATTGACAGCGGAAGTTGCAACAATCTTGCTAGCAAAGACATGGTCGGGAAGTTTGGCTTGACCACCAATCCACATCCAACTCCATATCATCTTGAATGGTTTAACTCCTGTGGTAAGTTGAAGGTAACAAAAGTTGTGCGAGTGTTTTCTCTATTGGTTCGTATCATGATTATGTTGATTGCGATGTTGTACCTATGGAAGCATGCTCTCTTTTGTTGGGTAGACCTTGGATATATGATAGAGATGTTGTTCATCATGGTAGAACTAATCAATATGCTTTCATGTTTAAATGCAAGAAAGTTATATTGGATCCCATGACTCCTGTTGAACTGCTGAGAGCTATTGTAGAAAGAGCTAAAAAGGGTAAATAAGCGTGTGATAAAAGTGTAGCTAAAGAATTGAACCCACCAAAGAAGAAAGAACCAAGTTCTAAGAAATCTGAAATTAGATTGAAGGGTACTATTTTACTAGCTACTAAAATTGTTTTATATGAAGACGATAATTCTAATTGCAATGATTTGACTACAACTCCTCCTGTTGCTTTGTCTATTGCTTTTCCTCCTGTTGTTACTAACCTAGTGATGGAGTCGAGGATGACTCCAATTCAAGAAGGGGAGGATGATGAGGACATCACCAACACGGACATGAACACAGCGCCTCTCACTTCTTGCACTACTTTCGCTACCTCCACTACATCATCGGAAGATCAAGGAGAACAACGAGTCGGCATAAATCCATGTGTCAAACCATTCAAACCGTCCACATCGGAGGGTCAGCAAGCCACACCCAATACGGAGCAACCCACGAGACATCAAGTCAAGCCCAAGTTCAAACCCAATTCGTCCACGAATCCGGTTCGGCCATCCAGCAGCAGTTCTGTAGCTTCTAGGCCCCTAAAAGAGTGTTTTGGTAATTAATGACAATTACAAATGTTGAACTAACGTTACCTGTTAAATTGTGTCAAGATCAAACTCAAAAGACAGATTAATGAAAGGCAAAGAAAGAGTCACACGATGAAGAAAGGACATTGAGCAAAGAGGCAAAGGTATGGAATATGGTCTTTTTCTATTTTACCGGTCTAAGGTGATTAGAGAAGAATTTTGACCTGATTTTAGGATAAGTCGCCGTACTATTAAGAGGAGCATGTGGTGTATCACGAAATAGTTCATCTATGTGTCACAAGTCATAAAAACAACTTGCATTGTATACTAGAAGGTCACATCATTTGAAAATACAGTTTTCCATTCAATTCGGCCAACTTCAGTCTTAGTCGGTCTGACCGAATAGACGGTCTGACCGAATGTTGTTTCGGACTGACCGACGTTATGTCAAAGTGTGTTTTATTTCTTAAAGAGGTCGGTCTGTCCGTAGTAATACCCTAGGTCAGACTCCTGGAACTTCATGATCTAACTTTCTGAAACTTGATGTGTTAAGACGGTCTGACCGATTGTGTGTCCGGTCTGACCGAGTTTTTGAACTACGGTTTGACTGTGTGACCGGTCTGTCCGAATATCTCGGCCTGACCGTATAACGTGTCCAGAAACTATGTCGTCTCTGGACGGTTTCACGGTCTGACCGCCACTGGATCCGGTCTGACCGTGAGAGTGCCCGACAAGGGCAGGTGAGCATTAATTGCGCCTGTTTAATGCCGTTGCAATTGCGGCGGTCTGACCGGGATTATACCTGCGGTCTGACCGCCAAGTGATCTTTTTCTCCCAATGGCTGGTAACGGCTATATTTATTGTGGGGGGTATAAATACTCCCATGCAGTGTCCTGTTTATAACTCTTGGATTATTTGTGAACATTGCCATCATCTTTGAGAGCTAAAACAAGTCTCATACACTCTAGGGTTCAATTTCTTGAATTAGAGAGAGTGTGCATTTGAGATCTTCTAGTGCATTGCATTTAGATCACTAAATCAATCTTGTGGCACTAGAAGAGTGTTAAGTGATCATCACCGGCTTGTTACTCTTGGAGTTTGCCGGCTCCTAGACGGCTAGGAGGAAGGTTTTGGAGAGCTCTTCAAGAAAGATTGTGAAGAGGTCTCAAAACGTCTTGTGAAAGGGTCGAGCACGCCTAGCCGGAGCGGTAAAGTGCATCAATAGTGAAATCGAGGTTTGGATAACTCATCATACTAATCCGGCTCGAGATCTAGGTCATTTCTTGAGAGGAAGTCGACTAGATAGAGAAGCGGTTTGAGATTTGAGTTTGCCTCAACGTGGATTAGGAGTGATCGGCAAATCACCGAGACCACGGGATAATCCTTGTGTTGAATTGATTATTGTTCATATTGTTTTGGTTATTTGCTCTAATTTATTGTTAATTGCTTAATTAGGTGTTAAATTGTCAAAATCGCCTATTCACCCCATCTAGTTGATATCCTAGATCCCTTTCAAGTTCGACTTCAAACGGATATCCAAGCCACGTACGGAGTCCGTTTAGGGCAAATGAGTACTTCACGGAGAAACCCACGACGACATCTTTCCAATGGGCTTGGGCCTAGGGCCAAATTCTTTCTGGATCGTCCGCAATCGATAAAACAATCCGCAGACAGAATCTGCCCAGTGCTGCGCCACCTCCACCTTGGGTCGTAGGCCCGTGTATCCCTAAGATTGCATGGGCGTGAGTGCCCTGTGATGGGATGTGGGGTGGTCCGATCTTTTGATGAGAACAACAACTATCGATTTGTGAAGACGACTCTCACGATCCGGCTACCAATCGTACACGATTGATACGCTCTGGCAATCGCTGAACCAACTTCGGATTGTTATCGACCGAACTAGAAGCACGATCGACCTGATCACGAAGATCTATTCCTGCAAGCGATCGAAGAACAAGCAAGAACAAGATAAACAAGCAATCTGAAATTACAAATATAGATTGAATCACGAAAAAGAGTTGGGGTTCCGAATACAGATATTGATGTTGCTCTAGCCGACCAAGAAGAATATCTCAATAGCTTCACGAAGGAAAGACTATGACTAAACAAAACCCACGGAACCCTAATGGTTCAGCCAGATTATATAGAGGAGGTAAAAGAGGTCGGTGGCCAGATAAGAAAACCTGAAACAGACATGGACTCTTTCCCTACTCGGACTCTAACTTGATATATGGGCCTTGACCCAACCAAAAGGTGACGCAGCACCATAACATAACTAAAATAAACCTAGATAGTTACGGTATGATCGACGGTCAGGTGGCAGCACCATTATCCCAATCAGTTGGTCGAACAGCAACTCCATCGATTCGTTCGGTCCTCCAAAGCAACACTGAGGTTCTTGATAAGAATAAGATCACACGCATCAGGCAGCATCGAGTTCAAAGTATATGAATGTAATCCAATAAACGAATTTACCTGACAATTAAGTTGACGTGCGCGTGCTCTAGTGATCGGTCCTATTGAGCGGTGAGGAGCAATAAAAGTTGTAGGACCGATAGCAGTGATGTCCTCATCACTCTGGCTGACGTCCCTACCCTGGCCGTCATATCCTTGCTACATATGGCCGCCACCCCCTTCTTCTTCCTCGAGTTTTGTTTTGTTTAGTTTAGTTCTCCACTGTGTGAAACTACCTCGTATCCTTTTGTATCGGCTAGACCAACAGGACCGAGTTCTGAACCCCAACTCGTTTGTGCTTAATCTAATTCGCAATTTCAAATTGCCTATCTTTGTTCTTGTTTGTTCTTCGGTTGCCTGTAGGAACAGATCCTCGTGATCAGGTCAATCGTGTCTTGGCACGGTTGATAACGCTTCATTGTGGTGGTTTAGCGATTGTCGAGTTTCCAGTCGCTTACTGGTTGGTAGCTGGATCGTCAAGGTCGTCACGCGCCTTAGCCGTATTTATCAATCTCACCAGAAGATCGGGCATACATGTGCTCATCAGCAAGAACTTTGGCAAGTAGCTGCACGAGTGGAACCTCAATGACTCGAAGACGATGGCATAAGTTTGAGATAATATCCAATATTTCTGTTTGGAATTTATTTGAGATGAGATTAAACCTCGGAATCATAGTCATGTGATTAACTGTGTTTGAGATGAGCTTGCCTCTGAGATGGCGCCATGGCACCAATTCATAATCTAATAGGATTGTTAAATTTAGTTAAGTAGTTTGGATTTCATATTTTATTTTTTTAGTATAATTTAATTAATATGTAAAAGACTTATCATACCTCTTCTAAATAAACAATTAGATGATAATTAATACTTCGTTATGTATTATAATATACTTCTACCTCCTTAATTCTTATACCTGTGAAACACTAAAAAATCCTCAGCTTCGGCCCTGGCACAATAGAGGCGCCGGATTTGGGCCCAACAGCACTTGGGGGTTCAGTCCATGGTACTGTTTATTGATGGGGCACGTTGCAAGGTTCTCCGCTCAGCATTGTTGGAGAAATTCTTTCCAAACGATGAGATTCTCTTTTTCCCAATCAATGCAGTTGTACTCCTCTTTTCCTGGACTACGCAATCAATGGAGAGAAGCTGCCATTTCTTCAACTCCAAGTCTAATTACCATTAATTTCTTGAATTTCCAATGGTGTTAATTCTTACCTCCTCTCAAACTTTCTACTTCACCAATCCAAAACCAAAATCGAGATTATCTGTTCGCTTTATTCTTCTTTTTGCGGTCTTGATTCCTAATTTTGAGCTTTGAAAATCTTCATTTGGATTTCAGACTGAGATCTATGAAAGTCTTAATTGAGACTATAATACACATAGGTTGTCCAATCATAGATTGGGTTGTTCAGATTAAGTCATGACTCAAAAATAAAAAAAAATTGTCACTTATTTTTTTCATATTGATCAATACGGAGCGTCAATTATTAATTGAACAACCTCACGTTTGTAATTATTATATAAGTATGATGAATTCATTTATATGATTTAGAGAGTTCAGAGTGAAAGTAGAGACTATAACTTGCTATTAGCCTATCACGGGCTCATGGCCCACAGTGTGCAAATGCAATACAAAAATTCAAATAAGTAAAGTTTTTCTATTATAAAGGCCTCTTGTTACTATTTCGCTCTAGAATCTTCAAAAATATTAAGACCGACCCTAAAAATCCCTAATTGAGGTTAGGTCAGCTTTATAGCAGGAAATGCATAAAAGTAAAGATTGTGAAAAATTCGAAAATACAGAACAACCAATATAGGTAAATAAGCAGATAAATTTAATAAAAGGATTACATCCGTATACGACGAACAAGTAAAAAACCAAATCAGGCTGAGTTGACCCGGCGAAACTTGGTCTTTTGTCGTTTCTGATGGGCCATCCATCTATCATCTATGTGACCGAACTTACACCGCCCGAACAATTGCATAAGTCGCAGGAAGTACGAATTCTAAAGGCATAGAAACAGGAGCATGCGACCAAACATGTGCCAAAGCGCAGTCGCGGTCGCAGAGCAAAATTTTCCATAAACGCACACTATACATGTATAGACGTACAGTGCATGCGACGAAAAAATAAGTAACTTGCACTAACATTGTATGCCAAATCTCGAATTTTTTCAGTGAATTAACAGTTTATAAAAAAAACTAAATTAAACTTTTAATTTAGAAAAATTGCAAAAATAATGATTGATTGTGCAATATGTGCAGTTTTTTATGCGACAAATACTATTTAGGACAATATGCATACATACAGCACAATAAATATATATACCAGCTACACACTCTATATACAGAAATTGTCTATCGGCCCCCCATTCAATTGTCATATCGCATTCTCTCTCTTGTGGGCCCCTCCCAGGAGCTTATGCAACTAATATAATATAAGTAGTTGCTCGCTCAATCTCTTGAAATTTGAAGGATAGCGGCTTCCTGCCGCAAATGCAATGTACAGTAGGTGCATTGCATGTGCAACACCTTTGCCCCACTTCTTATTGCACACTCCTATTTTTTATCACACAGTGAAGCTAACCTATCGGATATTAGAAGTACGGTATGTGTCATGTCATATTTCTACCACTCAATCTATCACACTTCCAAATAGATTATTTTATAAATTCTCTTGTTATTTTCTTTTTTTATTGAGTCATTCATAAAAAATTTCACCAAATCTCTAACTTTTACATGCCTAATAATTTCAACCAAACTCTTTAGGTACTTACTGTTGAACGGATATAGTATGAAGTATTGAATATGAGATATAGTTATATCTCAATTTTTTTGAAAAGTACTAAGAACTACAGGTTGTAATTTTTTTGGGTGATTATGAGTCAGTTTTCAAGTGAGAGATCTTGGGGTTCAAACTTCAAACACTCAGACAATGTTTATTTTAGGAAGGACACTAGTACAAGTGATTAGGCCAAATTCATTTGAAAAATATTTATAAGTTTTTCTTTTGTTTTACCATTGTTTCTTTCCACAAGCTCTCCATCTCATCTTTTAATTTCTTAAAGCATGATCTGGTGTCTCCTTTGTCTTATGACTAAAAAGCTCAAAACTGCCACTATCACAAACACTTATTAACTAACATGACAACTCGGTCACTATAACCTCTAACTAATGCCCTCAATACTCGTTGTATCTGTAATAGTTTACTTTATAATTTCCATCAGCGTGATTCACACATCATCTCTAAATTTCGTGATCCATTATTGTGTTATTAAATTGGAATAGTGATGATAACGCAGAGATGATAGCAAGATGGAGCTAATAAGCACCAAACCTTTTGTAGTTCACCTCTTCCCTAATCTCAAATCACGGTAGAAGAGTGGCTGACAATGAGAGGTGGTAAGGATAGGGAACAATGAGAAGGAGAAGGGTGACAAGGGGCATCTAAGTACCAGTTGCGGTGTTGGAGATGTGGATGGCAAGATGGACGTCTTATTATCTCGTGGGAAGAGGTAAGAATGAGATTTTATTTGTGGATGCTAGGAAAAGCTTAAAGCAAGCAAAATCAATCTAATAAAAAATATGAAGAACAGAGAATGCAAAAATTTTACAGGGAAAAATCCTAAAGAAGGGAAGGAAAAAACTCTG
This sequence comes from Pharus latifolius, assembly GCA_019359835.1. NCBI lineage: Eukaryota > Viridiplantae > Streptophyta > Magnoliopsida > Poales > Poaceae > Pharus > Pharus latifolius. The sequence continues at coordinate 70,790,179 of CM033320.1, read as the reverse complement.
GAAGATGAGCAACAAAATCATTATGAAAAATATGAATACAAGAGATCTCTTATTTTTAAAATACAAAATGAAAATATGAAGAAATGACTTATATAAAAAATATTTGTTCAAACATCTATTTATAGTCATAAAGAGAAACTGAGTTGTAATAGAATACTTTATTTGAATTAGAATAAATCTCTTCAAATGAATCAGATAAAAATTTCAAAATATATTGAATTTGGATTTGCAGACATAACTAACAATAGATGCTTTTTGACTTTTTATCTTATAACTAGACTTGCGAACACTTGACATAGCTACCTAAGACTAGTATGATAAGAGTTTAAAACCAGCCCGACTTGACAAACCTAGTTATATTGTAAGTTGAACTTGACCCAACCAGTCTAGTCCAACTCAAACCTGGTTTAACCCCCAAGAATAAATAGGATAAGCCAACCTAATCGGAGTGGTTTGGTTAGAAGCATGAAAAATCGGCCAATAAAAAACCGGTAGTCACAGCGCAAGCCAGTATTTGCACGTGTATCAAGCAGCCAGAACTAACCACAGCGAAATGGCCAAACACCGCACATTTTGTACACATTTCCATACAGATTGCAGAGCCGTATATTAAAATCGTATCTCCACCGGCTCTCGGTTGACCGGCCCGTCGAGAACACAACCACAAGTAATCCTGACCCACGCATTAAAAATGATCCTCTTGTACTCCCAGTTAAGCAGTTGTGCCCCATCCACCCTATAAATACCCTATTCCCTCTTCCCACTTCACATCCCACTCTTTGACTCCTAAAAATAACTCTCTTCGTCCCTCTCGAGTCCAATTTTAATGGACTCTTTAAGCTCCAAGGAGTTGCCTTCTCCCAAGTAATTAACCACCTCGCCCTCCTCACTTTCGTCATTGATGGAGTAATTTTTATTAGTATTTGTAATATCTTTGTGTTCGTGTCTAATATTTTTCTTTTTTTTGAAAAAAATATGTTGTTTGATCGATCAGGTGGTGGTGGACGAGGGAGACGGTGGCGGTGGTGACGGGGGCGAACAGGGGGATCGGGCAGGAGCTGGCGACGAGGCTGGCGGAGGACGGCCTGACGGTGGTGCTCACGGCGCGGGACGCGGCCCGCGGGGAGGCCTCGGCGGCGCGCCTCCGCGCGAGGGGGCTGACCGTGCAGTTCCACCGGCTCGACGTCGCGGACGCCGCCTCCGTCGCCGCGTTCGCCTCGTGGCTGCGGGACGCCGTGGGCGGGCTGGACATTCTGGTAATCTGCTCCTCCTTTAAATTCGCCGTGATGAGTTGTCTTGTGTCTGCGTGGTGTGCTCATGTGCATATATTATAGACTTATAGTATACATGTACCCTATTCCATACTGAAATGTGTCCTCGAGCTTTAGGTCTAAAGACACGGTCTGCGTTTTGTATGATCTCGATCGTTCGACCGGAATTTAGAATATAATTGGTCTAAATTGATGCATATAAAATTTGAAATGATTAATTTTCAATAAAATGGTCGGAAAAAGATAAAAAGCACAAACCTTTTGAACGGTGAACAGTGTGCAGCACAGGCAAATCGGACCGCTTTTAATTTGCCTGTCACTTTCCTCTTTTCAAAGGCATCTGTTAATCTGTTGTTCGTTTCACTCTCTCTCCAGCAGCTTAGGAAGGGTTTTGGGATAGAGATCAGATTCCAAAACTAGTTTCCGTGACTAAAGAAATGCTATACTAACTCTGTTTCACACTGCCTTTGATGCTCATCACAGCAAGCAACTAAAGTGAATAGAAGGTGGTGAGGCAATGGAGTACCTTTATGCCGGATATCTTTGGGCCGTTTAGCTGTTATTGTGTCATCGCCTCATAGGATAGGGACGTGCTGGAACCAGGTGTAAGTTTCCGGATTGACATTAAATTAAGATGCTCTGTTGGTTTGCAGTGGCTGTTGCTTTGAAGGAGTACTATGGAGTATGGACCATCCATCTTTTAGTTTTGTTCTTGCATTTAGAGACCAATGAGAGGAGGTCAACTGTAGGAGTGGCATCATTTATTTATCAATCTTGTGCGAGATTTTTTTTCGTCCTTGCCAATGTGAAGGCTCCTTCTACGAATACCCTCTCATGCGTGAGACCCGAGTGATCATATCACATCAACACACTGTTAAATTTAACGGATAGAAAAAATTGTTTGTACTAAAGCTCACTTCAGCTGCCAACAATAATTTTTTTTTTGTTAGTGGAGAGGGACGGCTCCTTTGAAGGTTGTGACGCGCGGATTTTATTTTTACCCCGATTTCTATGCAATCAAATTGTATATAATTTTTATTTTTTAATTTATGTATTAATCTAATTCAAAATAGTTTTTAATTATATTTAGACAGTTGTAAATCTTTGAATTGTTTTCATATAGAGATCAAACATCACTTATATTTGATTTTAGAATTAAAAGTTATTTATTTTTACTAAAATCACCTAAATTCTAATAAATATTTAATTACTTGTGGGCTCGTGCAAGAAGTCTCTTCAGATACCTTTATATTGGAGTGGTAGGTGTTTCGGATAGTATTTGACATGCGTGACATAGAATATATCAAGAATATTCATCTGGAGTGCTTGCCTAAACGCTCTAGTATTGGATTCAGCCTAAAAATACAACTAATTTAAAGCCAAGAAACTTAATGGAGAATTTGCAAAAGTACTGGAATTAGACGTGTGTATTGGCCTTCTGCTTATGTCAAGGCACCGAATCAAGCAGGTCAACCATGGAAGATGCCTCAACTATATTTAGCAGCATTTAGATTACCTGAAACAGCTCTGTCTACCATATGGTACACCTATGGTTTTAAAAATAGTACAAGAAAACAAAAAAAAAAGGATCCAATGCAGACCCAGAGTATCATTATCCATGCAAATGCAAATATTTTATGTGAAACTATAATTTAAAGTATGTCTTACCTGACCATGGAATACTACATCCCATGAGCTGCTTCCTGAACAATACTATAACATTGCAAGTTGTAGCAGTTACGATGCTATCATGAACTGAATAATCCAAGTTATCACAACATTATTATAGATGATATGGATTTTTATAATAAATTTGCATTGATGTCAGAAAATAAACAGAAGATCTGCAATTCCTCTTACTATAGCTGCACAAACAGGCAATCCTTTTCTTTTGGAAAAACTACATGAACAAAACAATATGGTTTACATCTAGGCCATCTTTTTCCCATTTTAGAATTCCTGGCAATCTTAGAAAGTAATCCTTTCTTCCCTTCTACATGGAATATGGTAAATAAATTGCATATTTTGCAGTGATAGCTCAATTGGTTTCTGAAATGGGAAATATAATACCGTAACAGAAGTTACAATCCGGTGGTAGATGTTGGAGTATGAACAGATTGGCTGTCTTTTCTCAACAACTTAAGTTTTTGTGTGAATTGATTAGTATATGAAACTCAACATGGTAATAGAGCCTAAAGGTTCTGAGTTTGAAATCTGATTGTGGCAATTTATAAAAAGAAAATTTTACATCAACTGTCTTTCTAATTGATTGTTTTTCCTCAACATGCACTCAACAGTAGATAAGTCACTGAATTAAAATCTGCTTTACCTTGGTTGTAACTTGTTCCAAAAATTTAAAATTAAAGAGCAACAGATCATAGTGCAAAACAATTTGACAGCTCTAGTTTGATTCAAGACTGGAGCAAAGTAATAATTAATTTGATTACAATGTGCAAATTGTGTATATCTGTTGCAGCCATTTTCTGTTTGAGCATGGTATTTGTAGCAGTCATGAACAGGCAGATTGTGTTAGATGCATGGTATGGTAGAAAAGGTGTACTATCTGTATCATGACAGGCGCTTTTTATGTAGCCCACTCAACTCAAGTAGGTTTCTTCATGGTTTGATCCGATTGATCGCTATCTGTTTGTCGACTCATCTTTGTCATCAGCTGATATCATTAGCTTATGGAAAGCATAGTGAGAATGAAAGCACTAGTGCACGACCTATACTACTGCAGTTTGTGATTTTAGCTCTCATCATTAAAAGCTACAGCAAAAGCAATTGTTGCAAGCTGCAATTTCTTGAACAGCTCCAGTACTCGTACTCTAAGATGAATTGATTTAACCACCACAGAGATACACACATTTTGAAATGGAAATGAATTTATGATAAATATACTTTTGAAGATCGTTTTGATCCAACATTTAGTAGTGCTGAAATGTAATTTAAGATTTATGCTTACTGCAGGTTAACAATGCTGCGGTATCATTCAACGAAATTGATACCAATTCAGTGGAGCATGCTGAGACAGTCCTCAGGACAAACTTCTATGGAGCTAAGATGCTCATCGAAGCTCTCCTGCCACTTTTCCGACGATCATCTACAACCAGTCGGATTCTGAATATCAGCTCCCAGCTTGGTCTTCTTAATGTAAGTGATCAAATGATTCATACTATTTCAAATCAATTAGTGCTGAACTCTTTATCACAGAACAAAACAGTGATATTGCATAAAATTGTCTATATTAATTAGATGGACAAACTGACGGTAACCTAAACAGTGCAAGAGGATAGATAACGACAGTTTTTACGTTTTACATTTTTTCATGCTTCATTCATTCTATCCCATGGATCGATGATGGCAACATGACATGAGAAAATGTAATCGATGATATCAGCCATGAGAAATCTTTTGCGTGCTCTTGTCATCCTCACCAACAGTAATTATGGGATATAAAGCAATAGCTAGTTTCTTGGCACCCCAAATACTAAAAACTGTTGAAAAAACGGCAGCGTGAGGCAGCTACCACTTTAAAGCACTTAAGATTGAGGTTATACTTTATGAATGATGAATCCAAGCTTTATCTTATCCTCTCTGATGCTTGTAATCGACAAGTAAGTTGAAGTGTTGCTCTTGCAGATTAATGTGTGAACTTGCTTGTGTTGATTATGAGACTGTTAACTTATTGCGGATCAAATAAAACCATCAATGTTTAAATAAATAAGAAGTAGTTGATTTTAAGATTTTATTGTTTGCTTGTAAAAAAAGATACAATTATTCTTCTTTTATAATTCTTAACAAAAGATTAATAAGATCCTAATAGAAGAACCAATAAGAATCCTAATAATTTATTAACTATTATCGCTAATATCTAACAGAAGTTGATTAAAAAACAAGTAGCTTGACTTACACTAAGACCACATCAATTAAGAGAGACTGGACTTTGAAGTTTGAACGCGAGACATCAGCTGTACCTGCCAAATACTCTGTCCATACCATGAACTGTCCAAAGCCTTCTGAATTTTGTGTTTTTCGCTTTTCTTTATTCTTACGGGATGCAAAAACTAGAAGTTGTATTCCTGACAAACTCCAAGCTTCCTTTGGTTCTTTTTGTTGAACCATTCTCCAATTACATACTCAATAGGATAACAGAAGAAAAAGGGGAATAGCTCATGCATGAATGTTCCATCATTGGCAACAAAGAAAGTGTGATTCTTATGTCGTTTAGATATTAGTTTCAGATTTCTATCCTTCCTGAAGTAGTTACATATCTTACATCAGAGATGAACAAAAACATATATAGCATCACTTTTCAACTTTCCATAATTCACATGTTTTTTTTTGGTGGCATAGCATCCTCTTCTCACCAAAACAAGAATACAGAATCTGCATATTTATGAATAACAAAGATAGTATTAATTTTAACAATCTTTGCCGGTTAGTTTGACATCGTACATAATCAAACACATTTTTTCTGTCTTGCATACAAATTAAAAAATTATTTAGCCGTGTTGTGGTTTCTCCAAAAAGACAGTTTTTATAATTTATGATAAAAAAAACTCATAAATTGGTCTTCATGATAAGCCACATAGGCTAAGAGAGTGGGTTAAAGATAAGGCATAGAAATTGGAGAAACTGGAGTTGGTGGGTCGCAACTTCTCAAAAATAAAAAAGAAAACAAAGAAATAAACCATCTATGAAAGTAAAGTCATTTGACCTCGACTCCAATTTACCTTGACAAAAAATCAAAATTAAAATTAGATCAAATAGACCTCTACTTCTCTCTCACTGTTATTACCACTACTACTATAGTATTTTGCTTTGAGCCATTGGAACCGACAAGTGTATACTGATGCTCACAACAAGCGATGTCCTTTTTACTATTTTTGCAGAAGGTGAGGGACCCGGCCCTGAAAAGCATGCTCCTAGACGAGAGCAGTTTGACGGAGGCCAAGATAGACGGCATGGTGTGCCAGTTCCTGGGGCAAGTGAAGGACGGGACGTGGCAGGAGCACGGGTGGCCCAAGGTGTGGACGGACTACGCCGTGTCCAAGCTGGCCCTCAACGCCTACTCGCGGCTCCTGGCGGCGAGGCTGGACGGCGCCGGCGTCAGTGTCAACTGCTTCTGCCCCGGGTTCACGCAGACCGACATGACGCGCGGCTGGGGCCAGCGCACAGCGGAGGAGGCGGGCCGCGTCGGCGCGCGGCTTGCGCTCCTCCCGAGATCCGAGCTCCCCACCGGCAAGTTCTTCAAGTGGTGCACGCCGCAGCTGTACTCCAAGTTGTAAGTCGTAATATAGACCGGCCGGTTCAAATGTAATACTACAGATGGTGTTTATAGGTGGTTTTGATTTCTATAACTCTACAAAAGTCGGTTGTTGCGTCAAATTTATTTGTTATTGGTGAGAATTGATTTCATTATTTATTTTTTTACAAGTCTTAAATTACTTGTGCTATCTAAATGTTCTAACATTCTCCGAAAAGAAAGGGAAAGTGGAAGGAGAGATGTATGGGATATGGCCCTCACCAATTCATGCAACACTTAACGTAGTTGTGCATGTACACAAAAGGTTCTTGTATAATTTAGAAAAAAAAAATTTAATTGGCACACAAATATCTAACTCCAACTACACATTCAGATAGTTAAAATGTATATTCACACAAAAAAATGTTATAAATTTAATTTCTGAACTTTCTATTTATATATGTGTATTTTTATTGATGTTTGATGTTGGTGCACGTGAGGGTGGATCGAGGTGTGTATTTGTGTATGTGGATGAGTTGAGTATTGGTGGATTCAAAACAAACTCACTATTACTAAATTTTTAAAATTTGTATGTTAAAGTGGAATTAACCTCTTTAAAATCTTTATATTTTTATGAATTATCACAAATATCAATAAAACTTTGATTATAATGTGCATCTGTCATTGGAGTTGAGTATATATCACTAACAAAACTGATATTACTGCTTGTAATTTAGTCTTGTCAAGACAAGAAGATTATATATTGTCCAACTCCAACCTCTTTTACTATATGGATGTGAACTCCCTAAACCTTTTCTTTTACCATAAGCGTTTCCGCTCGGGGGCTGTTTGGATGCTCCTTTTTAATTCTCACTACACCTGTAAATTTCAGCTGAAAAAGAAATCACTCATGTGGGCTATTTAAATTTCAGCCCTGAAATTTGTTTGGATGGGCTGGCAAACAAATACACCTGTGGCCCAATGCAGGTGAATAGGCCTATTTCAGGGCCTGTTTAGATTACCTGTAATCGGTCTATTTAACTTGTAAATTAAAACCCCAGTAAAATAAAACAGATATGGACTGAAACTGTGTTTGGAGAGGCGTGGCCCAAAACAGTTGTTTAAGCCCAATTCACCTGAAATGGTAGAAAGACCTGGGGAGGTCTTTAATCTTTTACCGGTCACAATTACGTGCCCACTTGACTGACCATCTCCCCAGCACAGTCGTCTCCTCCGAGTCTCACCGCTACCTCTAACCTCACCGTAGTCGACGGAGGGTGTTCATTGTTTCCGGAGTCATCTCCTGCGTCGACGCCTCTTGGGAGCGAGATCGAGTATGCCGCTGAGTCCGCCAGATTTGAACGGCGCCTCTGAGGCCAAGCTAAATCGTGTCGCCATAGCAAGATCTGCGTTGTCGAGGTTGAGATCTCAACCGCGCTGATGTTGGCCCATCACCGTGACATCTGCGCCCCAGCTATCTGTGCTGTCGAGGTCAAGATCTCAACCGCGCCGCCGCTAGCCCGGTCGCCGTGACATCTGAGGACTGAGGCTGCCAGGATCTCAACCACGCTGCCGAGGTAGTTAAACGGGCAACGCAGACCTATGAGTTGAGTCTTAAACGGACCTAGTTAGCCTAAGGTACGGATCTCATGCAAACCGCGGTAGCCCAGTCAGTCTGGCATCTATGTTGTCTAACTAAAAGGTTAAGAGTTCGCTTTTCATCAATGATATTATGTTATATGGTTATTTATGTGTATTTAGGCTAGACTCGTCAGCATCTGCTTTGTGGCCCGTCCAAGCCCAAGGGTTTAGGGCTGGGCCGGGCCGAGAAATAGCGGCCGAAAAACCAATCCACTCCTTAATTGTTTGTAACAGGCCAGGACTAAGGCTTGGTGAGTACTAAGGTTGTGTCTGATGTGGGCGCGCGTAATAAAAAATTATTTTTTTGTATGCATAGAGAGAAACGCTTGGGTTGGCGTCAGGGTGTCCTGTAATTTTTTTGTCGATTTACGCGTAATCAAATTGTATATAATTTTTGTTTCTTGATTTATGTATTAATCTAATTTAAATTAAATCTTGATTATATTGAGAAAGTTGTAGATGTTTAAATTATCTTTATATATAAATTAAATATCACATATATTTGATTCTTAAATTAAAATCACATAAATTCTAATAAATATTTAATTTACTCATGGTCGCGTACGAAATGCCTCACAAAACATCTTTGCATTGGAGTAGGGAGTGTTTTGGGTTGTGTTTCGCACACATAACACAAAATATACTGAGAATATTTTGTTGAAACAACCCATGAAACACCGATGCATTGGACTCAGTCTAACTAGTAGTGCGTATAAGGCCGACAGATGGAGGCCCATGCCTTCCCATTTCAACATGATTTAGACAGGATTTTTTTTTCCTTGATAGTAGCTGTCCACTTGATTATTGGGCCTACTGGCTCTAAATGTACTGTTCATGGCGTGCTTGATATGTGATGGTCTGATGGAGCTCCAATTCTATATCTACCACAAGAAGCCCAAGCCATCTAGCTCCTCTCGCTTCAAATTAGAAGTTGAAGTAAAAAGGTTAAGTGAGCGATAGCTTCTCTATTTTAAAATTAGTGATTAACACTTATGCTCATGAAATTTAAATTTTTGAATGGAAAAATGTTGGGACATTATTTGTGCATGAACTCATACCATGGAAAAAAGAAATATATGCACAGTATTAGGTTCACACAAGAAAGCATTTTGGTGGGGTCGGTCGTTTACTTGTCTATCGCTAGATTGGTGTAAAATTTGCTGATCCGAGGACAGAAGAGGGGGTCTCACATGAGGATAGTACTTGCATATTTCCTTCGCAGAGCTGTTAGTATTCCCATTTTGCACGGGACTAGCTAATCTTGCAGCAACAGGTTTTAATTTGCGCAGCTCAGACCGATCGAGCTATCGAAATATTGCATGCAAGAACACAAAAAACCCAGAGCAAAGGGCCAGATGCATGCCCAACCAGCAAAAGCAAAAGAAATTAAGCTCTTCAGTCACTAGTACACCACAACGAGCCTTCTTTGCCGGTTTGCTCTGCTTCTGCTTCTGCTGCCAATGCCATCCAGCTAAGCGTGCCGCCTCCCGACCACGTCCATCTCACCGGGCCGCCGCGCGGCCTCCTCATCGACCATGAACCACTGTCATGTTGTATGTTGCCTCCGACGATCGAAACTCTCATTCATGTCTAAGTCCGACCTTTCCCATGCATAGGTATACCACCTTTAGGGCACTTCGGTGTCATTCCATGTCGTTTTTTGACGTCACAAAAACCCTCATTTGCCCTTTCGAGATTCTGAACAGCGAGCATCTTTTGCATATTTATCTTCTTTTGCACATGTACTCTTGTAACTTATCCTCATTTGCACGATTCTTTCATCATACATATGTATTCATGCATATAATATAAACTATTTTGTTGATTTTTTGAAATTATGTTCGATTGTTTGTATGCCTTTTAGATTGTTAGCACGAGATCTTTGATGATCCTACTTTCACTCAATCTTGTGAGGAGCTATCGAGCAAAGAATACAAGTCATATTATTCTTTGATCATATTGATTCTAGTATTTTAAAAATTATTGAGTATTTTATGTTTTAAGATATATTGCAATTATGTTGTTTAATCAAATATGTTGGAATGACATATATATAATTAGTGACCTAGTCTTGGATGGAACCCTCATTGACTTTTTAGTCATTTATGCCCTGTCATCTTCCTAAGTTGACAACCTTTTATGCTATATTATTATAGTTTTTAATACTCATAATGCTTATTGAAATTTTAATTAAAATGATACGAGAATTGAGGTATTTTATGTAAAGTGATGAAAATGGTTCAAAATATATTAAGGATGATAATGATGAGGGTGAGAAAGATGAGATAGTGCAGTGATGCACTAAGAATTTGTCGAATGACTCATCACTTAGGACTAATAAGGATGAGATCTTTGTGTCGTGTTTTCAATGGCATAAATATGTACTAATCACAAGTTTAATATGAGATGACCTGATTAGTACCTTGTAGTGCATTTGATTTTTCCAATGCATTGTTGAAGTAAGTGGCACTTAAATTAATTTGTGATTCCATTATTTGATGGCCCAATAATAAGAAGAGTTGATGAGGTGGGGGAAGGCCCCGCAACAACGGTATAAGGATATACTTAAGCGGTAGTGATCCGACTACTGGGTAGGGATAAAGATTGTTGCAATACTTAGGAAAACTCTTGTTGTCTCAACTCAGTCGCATGAGTGTTATTGCGTGATCTGGCCTGACTGAAATAAGTTGTGGCTAACAATAATAAGTTACGAGATTTTGTGGGTAAATTGGTACCCACGTTGATGTGACACAAATTAGATTTGAGATTTGGAAAGAGAAACCTGTTGTTAATTTGGTTGGTTGTCAGATAATCAGCATTCAAACTCTACACTTAAAAAATATATATTTTCGTACAACTACTTTTAATTTATAGTTTTGTGTTGTTTTTCATCTATAATGTATGTTTATTTATTGCATTAGTTATATTGTGGCTTGCTGACAACGTAGTATTTATTCTTGCTCAACAAAAATTGTCCAATTAAAGAAGAGTTAGTCAGTCAGGATTTCTTTGAATTTGACACTGCCTATCAGCGATGATCAGGAATTTTAGGGTTGCAAACCGCAGTTGGTTCGATTGTGGAGAGTCCAGCTTTTGTTGTTCTTATTTTACTAAACTTAATTAAGACTTTTAATTTTGACTATTAAACCCTTGTGCTGTAATATAGTCATAAGGTCCTTGATGTATTTTGTTAAACCCTTATTTATTATCTATATAATGGTGAGACGGTGACTTTTATTTTATGTTCTATGTGTACAGTTATTTTTTGAGCAGTTAAGTTGAGCACGTAAGATTTTCCCAATAGCATGCGCCACATTGGGTTATATATAAGATATGTTGTGGATTGAACGGAGATTGAATTTTAACTTTTATTAACAAGAATTGAATTCCATTACCACCTCTAATTAGATGTAGTACGCTTATGTGCTACTCCTCTAAGTCAAACTCTAAATTTGGTCCCTACTTTTTGAAGCAGAAGATAACAATTGAAAAAGATGTTGAAATTAACCACTATTCAAACTGAAGAAAAAAAAAACATTAAACTCATTTTAGGTTGGTTTATCAGACATTAAGGGCATGATTGATTGTCTACATCTAGTTCAAGTAGACTCAACATGTATCAACTTTTGTACAGCTAACGATTGGTTGACTGGCTTGTATGCCAAAGCTAGGCTCTCGAGATTTAAGCGAGAAAATTTGGGTCAAGCTGAGAGGAAAGCTTAAGTTGAATTTCCTATTGAAGTTTTTTTAAAGTTCAGTTAAGATAGATTAAAGATTGTTAAGGTATATTCTACTAATGGTTTTAGTGTGCAATAAGAACTCACCAATAATTTCAATAATATTTTTTAAATCTCATACATCATCATTTGCATCACCCATACAGCTAATCAAACAATATCTTATCTCATCTCATCTCATCTCAGTCTGCATTTATTCATTCAACTAACACATTCTATCTCAACAACCACTTAAACAACACGTTATCTCATATATCATCATTATATCACCCACATAACCAATCAAACAATATCTTATCTCGCTCAGCTTGCATCTATTATACAACCAGCACATCCTATCCCGCTTAGCCAAGTTAAGATCATGTAAGCAACTAATCACCCTAAAATGATATAGATGTCGCATCAATGTTTAGTCCGAAGGTTCAAGTTACTCATGACATAAGGCTTTTGTGCCATGATTCTTCCACCGTGTGAGGAAGAGGTGGACCGCAAAAGAGCCAAGCCATGTCCTCCTGCACGGCTGCACCAATCCCAACCTTGTCCGTGCACTAGCTTGGCCTCTACTCGCTAATAGGCACTAGTGCTATCAAATGGTCCGGGCCTTTATCGGGCCGGCCCAAAGCATGGCTGTGTGACTCACAGTACGACATATCACAATACCATAGTTGATGGAGCGTGTCGGCCCGGTCCTGCTTGACGGGCCATGTCGAGCAGTAAAATTGAGCCTGATAGGCGGCACAACAGATTGTGGATGAGTGAGTTGTGCTCGGGCTGGCCTGACATGGTAATGGCCCACAAGCCAATAGCACGGCACGGTTCGACAGCACGGCACGACCCGCGGGCTCGTATGGCTGGCCTAACATGACATGCTAGCCCACAGGCCCAACATCGGCCAGACATGTCCCCCTTTTTTAAAAAAAAATTGCCCCTCCTTTTCAGCAAAAAAAATTGCCTCTTTTTTCAATAAAAAAAAAGATTTCCACTTTTTTCAAACAAAAGTGTCCTAGTGTAATCTATCCTATTTCCTTTTTAATTTTTTTTTAAAAAACTCAGGATGTATAGAACTTTTTTAAAAAAATCATTCACATCCTATATTTTCATAAAACCCCCTTTCTTTAAAACATATTATAAATATCTCCTCCCTTCTTCCAAAATTTCACACATATTCAAATATCTCTCTTATTCCCCAATCTCGCTCTTGTACTCTCTATTCTTTAATACTCATTTTTTGTAAAAAAAAATCCTTTATTCTCAAAAAATCGAAGTGGATTCCAACACCATCAATTTTGAGAACTTGAGTGCTGACAATGTTGTAGATTGGGAGGCAATCGGCTATGACTTCGGTGAGGAGGGCTGTGACACCACTGAATTGACGATGTTGTCACCTTTGGATTTGGTGGTCGGATTGAGCTCTATCAGCACCAAAAGAGTGAGGACTTTTGAATGCTGGAAGTATATGGTGCCAGGCTAGGTTGTCGATTTGATTAAAAAAAGGTATCAATTGCTACTTATAAATTTTGCAAAAAAATATTAGTTGTTAAATCTGGAGCTTATATCAAACACTTACTCTGTCATGCAAAAAGCTGTGTAAAAAAACAACTACGTTCACAAGGTCAACACATACAACTAAATCTCAATCTTGATGGCACGATAAGTAATTAGACCTATGACCTTATAGTAAGTAGAGAAGCACTTGCTAAATTTATTGTTTCTGTAGATTTGTCATTTAGAATATGTGAAACTAAGACTTTTGAAGATATGGTACAAATGAGATTTTGTCAACAATATAAAAAAGTAGAAATACTACTAGAAGTGATATTTTACTATATTATTAGAAAAAGTTATCTTAATTAAAACAATATTTCACAAAAAATTAGTTTTTCTTATACACTCACATATTATATTTGGACTGCCTCACATCAAAAAGCAGATTATCTTAACATAGGTACACACTATTTAGATGATAACTACAACTTAAATAATAGAGTGATATGATTTAAATCAATTGGTGTTGCACTTATTGCGAAGGTTATTGCCGAACTCATATTCCGAGTAGTTTAAGAATTTAAATTAGAAAATCATATTGTACCTATCACTCTTGACGATATTTCAGCAAACACGAAGGTGATGGACATATTGACTCTGACTTTAAAGTCATACATCAGAGGGTATGTACTCCACTAGAAGTGTATCTACAATGATATCCTGAGTTATTGCAAACACCTACACTGAGAAATATACGAGCGGAACTCATTCTGTGGATCTTGAGTTTGTGAATGATAAGGATAAGAGCAACAATATTCTCATGTAGTGAAAAATAATTAACAATGATATCTTGTGTTATTCCATTTGGCATGTGATGTTTCGATTGTTCTTGTGTCAATAGTGTCTTCTGAAACTATATTTTGTATTGCCAAAAGAATAGTTGAGAACTGAAGATTGTGTCTAATACCAAAGATGGTTGAGACAATTACTTATCTCAAAGATTGAGAAAATACTGTCGTCAGATAACAACACAACATGATGGATCTTGAATTCATCAGTGAATTAGGAGAACTAAATCTTGATTTGGAATAATTTGTAATTTTTGTTTAAAATTTTTTAATTAGTTATTGTACTCTTTTTTCTTATTAAGGTTTTATCTCAATGAATTTTATTTTTTTTGAAAATCCCAATGAGCTTTACTTAGTAAAATTTTTAACAAGATAATTACATTTCTATCTTATTAATAAAATAATTCTCTTTTTCAATTTTCATACATGCGTGTACTTGTCAATTTGATATAAAATTGTTAATAAAATCATTATGTCTAATGGTTCTCTTATTTTTAAAAATTGTTCCATCCCATTTGCAATCATTTTCATCTAATTAAAAATATCCCAAGTATTAAATTGCTGTGTTTTTTATTTTTTTATCTTCAAACTTTATATAATTTTTTCTATTTATTTTTAAAATTTTATTTTTTTTCTCAAATATATTTATTTTATTTTTTGGTTCCGTGCCTGAGCGACCCAGGCCATGAACCAATCCGTGACCTAGTGGGTCGTGTCTTCTCCGCGTGCTAATAAGTAATAAGCTGGCCGGTACGGCACGCTTTGATCAACCAGCCCAACAAACCTGTGCCAAGCTCAACCTGACCCATGTGACAGTAATATAGCTTGGACCTTTTGGGGCCCGCATTCATATCAGACCCACGTTTTTCCCTGTTCGGACGCCGTGGGGAAGTAAACTACAAAAAATAAGTCGTGGTCGGCAGGATTCGAACCTGCGCGGGCAAAGCCCACATGATTTCTAGTCATGCCCGATAACCACTCCGGCACGACCACGTTTTTCGTATTCCTTTAGAAATAAAATATAACTTTCCTCGTATCTGGCTAACTGCTGTGAGTGATAGTATTGTTCCAGGGGCCTACTATTTTTCCTCAAAAGCTTGTCTCGTCTCAGTTCACGTCCTCTTGTCATTTTACCTCTCCCGGTCTCCTGAAACACAATTTGTTGCAGACGCAACAAATGTAGCTCAAGTGATAATTTGCAAAAAAAAATTTTATCTAAGTGGGATCTTAGATTTAGTTTTCGATTGTACGACTTCCAAGAAGAGGTGACGTGTATTTTCTTCACTAATGCATCTAAGCAATTCCACGCATATTAATTAGTTTAGCAGTACACTCGACATTGATGCGGCAGTCTCATGGTACCAAAAATGATTTCGAAAGGAAAAAGGAGGTGAGTTTGATATTGAATCTTACGATTGCTGAAATTATTAAACTGCCTCCAACACATTGGTGCGTGCTGGCACGCGCTGGTTGTGCTCGCCGCTGGCCTAGCACTGGCTCGGCGTGCAAGCAGCATGCTGACGCGTGTGGGCGCACCTGTTGCCCGCCCGCCTGCATGTGAGCCTTACCGAGCGCGCTCTATTCTGAGCGGCGTCCTTGGAGCATACTTGATTCAACTGAACATGGTTTGTAGGTGTTACACACTACGCATCTTGTATACACTTAAGGTCCCTTGAAATTTCCTCCGACAGGTGGGATCATATTTGCTCGGACTCATATGTCTATGATTAACTAGTAATTTAATTGATGCACGTGAAATGAGAGCATACACAAATATACGATTTGTGAGGATCATACCCTCGTCTCCCATACACCAAACACATGTTGTCCTAATTCTTGTGTATGAAAATATATCCTTCTCAGTGATACATTAAAGAATTTGTAGTTAAAAGCAACGTTGTTGTCTGTTTTCTTTTTATGTTTTTTAACAAAAGATTTATTTAATCGATATTGTGGTGTTTGTTTTGATGATATAATATACTATTTCTTGTAAAGAATTTATGCATTAGAGTTCTTGATTTTGTATGTATTTTTTTGACTCTTCGCATATATGACACAGTCTCTCCTATCAAACCGACTCTTGCATCGAAGATAGTGTTACAAACTATGAAAACGGACATAAGCCTTTTATTTTTTTTTTTATTTGTTCTTCAACTGCCGCCATCTTTTTCACACTTTACTAGTAGGCCAAATCTCAGAGGAAAAATGCTATCTGCTTCTGCGGCTTTAATCTATTATAAGCTATTAATTCAAAACTGAAAAGTAATGGCAAGTAATCAACTGGTCTAATCATCATTTGATCGCCTAATCATTGATTAGGAATCTCACTGAGTACTTTATTACCTTTAGTTACAACCTTTCCTGCTATAATGCTATATGTACGTAGCCGATCGAAATGCATTGTTGAACATATAAATTGCTAAAAAATAATCATCTATATATCTTAATCTGGTATCTTTTTTCCCTAAAAACCAGACTATTTCTCGAAGCGTTAATTCGTCTTCATGCATAGATGATTATTAAAATTTCTGACCCGTTCTTGACTTGTGTTCAAAATAGGGGTGCGTCTGAGAGTACTATTTATTAGATGATTAATCTTAACCAAATTTTTTTTTTGATTAAGTTCGTAGTGGAAGGAAGCGTGCATGCGTGCTGCATGCACCTTCCAATCATTATGCCTTTCGGCTCCCTGCGTATGCTCTCAATGTTAGATAATCTCAGTGCGATCACGTAATTTGTTGATTAGTTGCAAACACGGTTTAAAAAGTTGAATAAAAAGAAAAATTAAAAAACATCATCATTAGATAAGAAAAGAAAAATAAGACCAGTCTTCGAAGGGTAATAAAATTTTTAAGAGAAGTAAGACTTATAAAATTTTTTTCTCTTTTTGTATTTTTTTAGTTTGTAGATCACCATAATTTATATCAAATATTCTGATTCAAACATTATAAAGAGAAAAAACATTATAGGGAGAGAATCACAAACACTATCTAGAGACAGAAGGTAGCAGTGGGACTCCTTCACGACCATAGTGGCACACTGGAAATTCTTGGCAACTTCCAACCCATGCCATCTTAGTATCTTACTTATTGCTACGTACAAATGCCCCCTCCAAACTGCGTGGTGTCCTCTCCCTCCATTTCTCCCACCCCCTTTCTTTAAATCCTCCGCCTTGAAGCTACTGCACTGTTCCAACTACACTGTCCAAAACTTCCATCACCTCCTCTACTTGAATTCATCCATTGTTAATTTGTGTCAATCCATCCATAACTAATCGATCAATTCTTGGTGATGGGGTGGTGGGTGCTGGGCTTCCTTCTGCCGTCGCTGTGGGAGGCGGAGGTCACCGTCTCCGCTGCGCTCCTGCTCATTGCCGCAATTCTCCTCGTCCTGGATCAGAGCACTTCCCACACCACCTCCTCCTCGCCTTCTTCTTCAGATTGTCAACGCGGTGATGGCCAGACTTGCGCACAAGGAGAGGCGAATGGAAAGGCCGTACTTGAATTGCAAGGCAGCTGCAAGGTAAGCAGTAAGTCTTGCTAACTAAAGTGTCTTAGACTCGGTTATAGATAGAATGCTGTTCTTTGTCCTGCAGAGTACTTCTCTTCCAGCTGGTAGTTCACAAGGAACCAATTATGTTATCAAGGTACAATTTTTCTTGTTTCCAACAGCAAGTCACTCACCTGAATTTTACTTACAGCACATCATAAGAAATAGAGAATGTAAGTGAATGCCACCGTGTTAATATCTGTGTTTATGCACCAGCTGGAGCTGCTGTCTGCAAAGTATTTGATTGGTGCCAACCTGAGTGTGACATCTGATCCTTATGCCATTATATCCTGTGGTGAACAGAAACGTTTCAGGTAATTATCCATGCTTACAGACTTACAGTTATACTTTTTTTTTTTTTTTTCTATTTTCTCTCGGTGTTACTACAAAAAATGAGGTTGTTCTTGTTCATGTCTGTGCAGTTCCATGGTGCCAAGCTCAAGAAAACCTTTGTGGGGGGAGGAATTCAATTTCCTAGTCAGCGAACTCCCTGTTGAGGTATTGACAGTTCTGTCATATTCTGTAGCAATGTTTTCTAGGAAAAAAGAAACTGTAAGCGAGCATTCACACACTAATTAGCACTTAACAGTAAGCGAGTGCTTATGCACAGAATTGCATTTAAATGCTCCTCAAGCAGGTTTTGTTTAAAAATGTAAGTCTTCCTCCTACATTCCCCAATAATGTAATTTCTAAAGAATCTACTTCTGAGTAATAAAGTATAGTCATAAGGTAAGCAGTCTTATCCACGATTACTTGTTCTAATTTTAAAATCTGAAGCGTGACAGAACAGCAATGTAAGTTATTTGTAATTATACGGCAAGGCTGGACTAGATTTAAGTAACCAATGCTAAATTCAAAAGTAATATATGGTGGGTGCCAGACTTGATCTACCACGAAGCCATGCTTTTGCACTATTGTATATTGGGAGTTTTACATCCTTGCATGGATCCTTCAGCCAGCGGTATGTTGTAAATTGCCGATTTTAGATAGACTGAAACAAGGTGGCAATCGAATAACCAGGGATGTAAGAAATGCAACTTTACACTACTAAAGAAAGACCATATCTGGTAATCTAGATGATATTAAATCAAGATCAAACACATATATGATCTTTGGTATCTATCTTACAGGGGCACAGAAAATCACTAAGCTTTGAAGTTGAGAAGCGCACATGAGAAAGCAACATGATAGAAAGGCACTTTGCGCTATCATGGTCATGTCACAGAACTTTCTTTTTAACCACACAACTTAATAGTGACCTAAATAACAAAGCATAAATTGACCTGGCAAGTCTCGTTGAATATTTAATTAGGATGCAACTGACCTGAAAGTAATCTAAAGTAGAAGCATAATGATCTTTAATAGTACAGACCATGCATGCATTCTGGAATGTGTGGTGTTTGCTGTGCAGCATGGCAGCTTCTCTGAAGTATAAATTGTCTTCAACAGGTCCTGTCAAATCCCAAAAGTAAGAATAATTTAGAGCAAGCATTGCATTAAATATATCAAAGTAAACTGATAAATCTATCTACATTGTTTCATTGATCCTGCATACTTCGAACTCAAAACCTAGAACTGACATATGTTGCATATAATCTTACTGAAAAAAATGCAATGCATATAATGTATTAATATCTTTGTTATCATGCTCAACAAAAAGATCTCTCTGCATTTCTGAACATTCAGGTTCAGAAATGTGAGTGTTGAAAATACTCTCTTTTTAACTTTTGGATAGATAACCATAACAATTTATGACTGGGACGTCGGATGCAAATGCAAACTTCTTGGATCTGTAACTGTAGCTGTTCTGAGGGAAGAAAAAACTGGATCTATTTGGTACGACCTGGACAGCAAATCCGGGCAGGTAGCACCTAAACTTATGATATCTGTGAGCTAGTCCATTGAGTGCTTCATCAACTTGATCATGTACTTACGTGCAAAAACCCTGCTTGCAGATCTGCTTGCGTGTTAGTTCAACTAAACAATTTTTTACTTCTGATAGGTAACCTTAATGTCGAAGAATACCAGTAGTCCAGTTCTTAAGATGGCAGACATATTTCTCATTCCATCATTTCTTTTTCAGCTTCTTTGTTGATTATGCTGGACTTGAGTCCCCCAGAAAGATGATATTGAATGGGCAACCTCTGGCAATGACTCAGGACAATGGCCCTTTACAAGCCATTTTTAAACTTCCACAGGAAGAAGTACTACTTCTCAACCAATGATAATGGCATAAATAATATAGCTTACTTGTGAGAACTGAAAAGATGCTTGAAATCTCTTGACATGATGTTGGAGTGCTGCTTGTACTTTCAGATCATTCATCACAGCTATTCTTGTGCTCTGGAGAGGTCTTTCTTGTACCATGGGTGCATGTACATCTCTGCGTGGCACCTATACTTCCATTCTAATGTATTCTCCAAGCAATTGAAGGTAAATACAAAATTTGGAAATTGGTCCTTTTACCTAACATAGCTGTCTGGTCTAACTTATTTGTCAAGAAGTTTAGACCATAGGCATTGTTTTATTTGAAGTTGGAAATCATAGTAGATAGGCTCGCCTCTACTTCTCTCCAAACTGATCCTTCTACTGTTGGTAACTGATGAATAAGGTAGAGTAAGTCAACTGCTTCGGCAGATCTGTTTATTTAGCTAACTGTTATCATGTCTTATAAATCTTACTACCTAGTTAATTAAAATAAGGTGAAACATTTTGAGTGCTTTTGTCATTTATATGGTCCACCGAAAGATAATTACACAGATTGTGAAGCACATGTAGTTACTAATGGGTTGGTGTAGATCAACCCCTTAACTCCTCATTTGTTTTAATATTTGTGAAATTTTCCTTTGTAGTGGGATATAGAAACATTTTTCAAACAAATGATTTCACCTTAAATTTTTTTTAGTTTCATATCTCTGACATGATAAAAATACTAAGACTTACAATTTTTAGGTGATTGTTCCCTTGCAAGACGTTGACATGGTATGCGACACTTGAAGCTCTTATCCTGGCCTTACAACTTTCGTTCTATTTGTTAACGCACAAATGATTTTTTTCATGCAGATAAAAAGGAGCCAGCATTCCCTTATCAACCCAGCCATCACTATATTTCTTCACACTGGCGCTGAAGGGCATGGAGCACCTCCTTTGTGCAGCCGAAATGGTTTGTATTTTCATCATTTTATTGAGCTAAGTTCAAGAATATGCCTGATTGGAAGACTAGGTTCTAATGTGAAGTCAATTTGGAGCATTTCCACAAAACATCAGATAACCTGAATCATAATACTTGAAACTGAACTACCATATTTACATGAAAAACCACTTGGAGATTTCTGTTGACCACTCTAGATTTACTTTTTCAGGAAGGGTTAGGTACAAGTTCACATCATTCTGGAACAGAAACCGAACATTCCGAGCTTTAGAAACTGCACTTAAGAATTACCAAGCAACCTTAGAAGCTGAAAAGCAGGTGTCCAGAAAGTATTATAGTTTTAGCTTTTCATTTGCTTATGCAGATTATTTGAGCATTTGTAACTTTGTGTTTCTGAAAACAGGTGAGAGCGCATTCACTTTTAAATGTAGGAAGTAACAAAGTTCTCACTAGCAAACCAGACGATAAAATGACCGCAAAAGAGAACATGGAACAGATTCGCACATACCAAGCTTTCATCAATGAAAATGTTCTTGTAGATGTGACTAATGTAATCATTGCTCTTTGTTTCCCTAAATTTTCAGATGCATAATTTCTTAAATTTGTTGTTCCCTAATTTTGTATATATGATCATCTTTCAGAATACCTTCCCCAGTACAGCTGAGAACTTTTTTGGTATCATACTTGGTGAAAATTCGAAGTTTTTCCAAGACTATCGATATACAAGAAAGGATACTGATCTTAAGGTGTGTATTTTGTCAAGTACACTATTTATTTATCTGGTTTGTTAGTTTAATTTTTCCTGCAGTTGCTACTTATTTGGTTGTCCACATTATTTACCAGCAGAAATTAATAGATGGATATTTGGTGTTTGTTTCTTCAGCTGAGCAAGTGGTACACCTCAGATGAATATGGCGGCCAAGTTCGTGAAGTGACCTTCAGATCTTTATGCCATAGTCCTTTGTGTCCTCCAGACACTGCGGTGACAGAATGGCAGCATGCTTCTTTCTCAGAGGGTGGAAGAAACTTGGTAACAATAAATTACTACAGATAGTTACGTTGAAAATTTAAGTAATGCTTTCAATTCTCTTATTCCTTTGATGCAAACATGAGTTTCAATCTGATTTCAGGTATATGAGACTAAACAGCAGGCACATGATGTTCCATTTGGCTCTTACTTTGAGGTATTTGACATTATACAGAAGTCCACTATGAAATATAGGCTGAAAGTTTCATAATTTGAAAGATTATTCAATCAGGAAAAATAGTATTTTTTTTAGTCACTAACTTGTGCCCTTGTAAACATGATTTAATAATTCTAATGCTTATTAAAATTCACTTCACATTCATCCCTACTGACCTTGTTAAAGATATTTATCAATTTAGTTAGGATTCTTATATAATTTTGATTAGAACTCTAGTATTGTATTTGATTAGAATTCTTCTGTATTGGTCTATATGTATTTGGTTAGAATTTTTTTGTATTGGTTTATATATAGACCTATTGATTTATAATAATATTATAATTGCAAAAAAGGGCTTCACTTCTTCCTATTTCATTAGCTTTAGTTATATACATCTATATGAGTACAAGGATATTTTACACATCACCCCCCTAACATATACTTATTTCTCAACACTCCTCCTCAAGATGGGTGATAGATATCAATCATCCCCATTTTGTTACAAAGTTTAGACAAACTAATAGAACTAAGACCCTTAGTTAGACAGTCAGCAATTTGCTCCTCTGTCTGAACATGCTCCAGTTTTAGCATCCCATTTTCTAGTTTCTCTTTTATGAAGAACTTGTCAATCTCGATGTGTTTGGTCTTGTCATGCTGGATCGGGTTGTTGGCTATACAGAGAGCCGACTGGTTGTCACAGAACAGTTTCAAAGGTCCTTGTTGACTCAATCCCAATTTTGTCAGAAGAGATCTCAACCACATCAGCTCTGTAACTCCCTGGGCCATTGCCCTGTACTCAGCTTTAGTTGTAGATCTAGCCACCACGGATTGTTTCTTGCTTCTCCAAGATACCAGGTTACCTCCCACGTAACACACAGTAACCAGAAGTAGACCGCTTGTCGTCTATACAGCTCACCTAATCAGCATCACTATATGCTTCGATGCACCGATGACCGCAGTTCTTGAACATCAATCCTTTCCCAGGAGCACCCTTGAGGTATCTCAAGATGTGATGAATGACATCCATGTGATCCTTCCTCGGATCATGCATATACCAGCTCACCACACTTATTGCAAAGGCAATATCTGGACGTGTGTAACATAGGTACAACAGACGACCTACAAGCCTTTGATATCTCTCTCTGTCCACATGTTCTCCAGCATCCGCACTCAGCTTGTGTCTCGGATCGATCGGAGTAGCTGCAGACCTACACCCGAGCATTCCATTTTTGACAGCAAGTCCATCACATATTTTCTTTGGGAGAGAATGATGCCTCGAGCTCCACGGGCCACCTTGATCCCCAGAAAATACTTCAGCTGCCCCAAATCTTTAACTTCGAACGCTTCAGCCAATCTGAGCTTCAGCTTTTTGATCTCTTTTTCATCATCACCAGTGATGATCATATCATCCACATACACAGCCAACATGGTGATGTGGGTACCTCTCCGTCGATAGAACACTGTATGATCAGCACTCGTTTGTTGATATCCCAAACCAAGCATAGCCATTCTGAAGCGATCGAACCACGCACGAGACTGTTTCAACCCATACAGAGACTTCTTCAATCTGCAAACCTTACCAACCTTCTCTCTCATGTTGAATCCAGGAGGTATCTCCATATACACCTCCTCCTGCAGATTCCCATGAAGAAATGCATTCTTCACATCTAGCTGATGCAGTCTCCACCCACCGTTTGCAGCAAGTGAGACAAAGGTCCTAACAGTGTTCATTTTCGCTATTGGTGCGAAGGTCTCATCATAGTCGATGCCATACGTTTGACTATAACCCTTAGCCACTAAGCGTGCCTTGTAGCGATCAATCTTGCCTTCTAGTGTTTGTTTCACAGTGAAAACCCACTTACATCCAACTGCCTTTTTCCCAGCTGGCAACGGTGTTAGCTCCCATGTATCATTCTTGTCAAGAGCCTTCAGCTCTTCTAGCATTGCACCTCTCCACCTTAAATCTTCCTTTGCAACCTGCCAACTTTTAGGTATAGAGGTTGCATCCAATGATACAATGAATGCTCCATATGCAGGAGATTTGTTAGTGTATGATATGATATAAGCAACATCATGATATCGAATGGGTGGTTTTCCCGCATTGGTACGAGAAGACCGTCTAGTTGCAACATGAGAGGATGAAGGAGTGATCATACCACTAAAATCAGAGGGATCCTGGGACGACGCTTCTGGAGTCGAGGCAAGCAGAGACAAGAGACTTTGATTTGGCACACTATTCTCACTAGGCACAAGCACTGTTCCTTCCTGTTGCTTCCGCCTCCGTGTGTAAACTCGCAACTCCCCCTGGGCCCGTCCCCCACTGTCAACAACACTCTCCACCATAAGAGGTGTAGATTCACTATGCGGCTCATGCAACTCCTCAGGCTCATCAACATCCAGCTCTTCAAGCTCCCTTTCAAACTCCAACACTGGGCAAGGAATGGATCCCACGATGACTCGCTCGTGTGTCATCCCACTCTCACTTGTGGACTGTCTCTCCCCCTCTCGCCTAGCACCCTCTACGATAAGAGAATCATCAAAAGGCGAGTCCACACTCGAGGAGTAATACGGGAGTTGCTCTCAGAAGCTGACATCCATGCTCACAGTCTTTTTTCCACTGAGCTCTAGCAAGCATAGCCCTTTTGAGTGAGAGAATAGCCGACAAAGATGCATTTGACCGCTCTAGGGTCAAGCTTCCCTACTTTAGGTCTATTGTCCTTCACAAAGCACATAGCTGAAGACCCTCAAGGGAACAATATAATTATTTTTGCCATTTAGCATCTCATAAGGTGTCTTTCCCTCCAGTATCCGTGTAGGCATTCGGTTGATCAAGTACGCCGCTGTCAAAACAGCATGCCCCCACAAGTATTTTGGAACATTCATGGATATCATCAAATACTGAGCCACCTCAAGAAAGTGCCGATTTTTCCTTTCAGCAACACCATTCTGAGCCGGGGTGTAAGAACAAGTAGTTTGATGATGTATCACATTGGATGACAAATACTCCCGGAATGCCCTATTCATGTATTCTGTCCCATTATCTAATCGTAATGACTTCACAGTAGCCCCATATTTGTTTTGAACAGTCTTGTGAAAGTCTTTAAAACAGGTAAGCACATCACTCTTAGATTTCATTAAATACAACCAAGTAATGCGAGAATAACAGTCAATAAAAGTGACAAACCACCTATAACCATCACAAGCAGTTGTGGAACAAGGCCCCCATACATCAGAGTGTATCAGCTCAAAAACACTAGCACTCCTAGATCCAGAGCTCACATACGAGCTTCTGGTTTGCTTGCCTAACTCACAAGCCTCACACACAAGTTTTCGCTTATAAACTTTCTCATACAAAGATGGATACAAATGACTCAGCAAGGGAAACGAAGAGTGTCCCATACGTTGATGATATAACAAAAGATCTGCCTCCACGCTTCCAGCTAAATAATCTTCTTTCACTCCTTCAACCACAAATATAAGCGCTGTGTCCAGTCCTTCTATGTCCAAGTACCATAGGCCATCACTCCATGTGCCAGTCCCAAGTCTCTTCCCCATCCTCTTCTCCATGAAGACGGCCTTAGGACTATCAAGCAAAACAAAACATTTTTGTTGAATGATTGATGCACTAACAGATAATAGATTAATAGGAAAGGATGGAGCATGTAACACATTTGTGAGTGTCATAGAAGGGGTGCATTTGACAACACCCTTACCCACTACAGGCTGGGATGTGCCATCTGCAATATGAATGTTTTCTGGCATTGGGTAGTGGGTGTAAGTGCAAAACTCATGATGCGCTCCCGTGATATGCTGAGAGGCTCCAGAGTCTATGATCCAATCTAGTGGTTTTGTAGTGGGTGTGGATGCAAATGCATGAATACTTGTGCCCATGTGGGCATAAGTGGCGATATTACTCTTGGATGAGGAAGATGTACTGCTTCCTGCAGTCTTTCCTTTATCAAGCTTCATCCTCCTCCAAACCTCTAGGAGCTCTCGCTCCTGAGAAGTCACCTTCCTTGTGAAGGTGAAGTCCTCCTCCGCCACAGTCAGGTTGGCTCTGTATTATCTCGAAGAGCCAGCTCTGCCACTCCTGCCTCCTCTACGCCCACCACGGCCTCTGCCTCGACCACTAGGTTGTCCATGGCCCACAGACTCTCTCTCTCTCTCTCTCTCTCTCTCTCTCTTTCAGAGGCTTCGGGCAATCCTTGATCAAGTGCCCAGTCTCCCTGCAGTTGTAACAAGTACGGGTTTTACCACGACTCCCAGAGGGGTTCAGATTCGATGCTGCCAGAGTAGATCGCTTCTCTGGAAGTCCAGTGGTATCTGTCAACAGCTTCATGCTACTCTCCTCTTCCATTATAGCAGCAATTGCCTCATCAAGAGAAGGGAGCTTCTTTGAGGCAAGTAGATGTGCTCTCTGCTGATCAAACACAGGATTAAGGTGCTCTAGAAACTGCATGGTCCTCATCTGTTTGAAAAACTTCTCTCGCTCACATTGAGGGTCACTACATTATGTCAAGAGACAAAACTCATCAAGGTCCCCCCCAAAGACGCTGGAGCTCAGTAGCGTATTCCTGGACCGACCACTCCCCTTGAGAGATAGCATTGACTTCCTTCATAATCTGGAACACTCTCATTTTGTTTTCTTCCCCTGCATACATCTTCTGGAGCCTACTCCACATCTCATTCACTCTCCGGACCTCATCAACCATTGCAGCAACCTTAGGAACCATCGAGTTGAGAAGCCAAGTGTACACTGCCATGTGTTGACTCTTTCACACTTGCCCCTCATAAGATAATGGATCATCAGACTCCTTCACATCCCCTGTCAAGTACCCCTCAAGACCACTTGCTCCTAGGGCCCCTCGAACACATCGAGACCAACTCAAGTAGGTGTTCGGCCCATCAAGTTTCAATTCAACCGGCAGAAGCTTCACTTTTGGCGGTTTTTGGATTTGGGAGGTCTGAGATGATACTGACGAAGATGATGATTCTCCTTGTTTCACCATACTCAACAATATGGCTGCATCTTCCGTATCAAGTTTTGCTAGCAATTTTTACATAGCCTCCTGTTCAATTCCCTTCTCCGCCATAGCAATCACTATGCAACACCCTCTCCTCTTCACACCTCCTTGTGCTACTTAATTCTTGTACATGCAAGTACCCATCACTTGCTGCCGCATTGTGACAAAAAACATGAGATCAATTCCCATGGATCTCCACTGTTCCAATCAGCAAGGTGTCCTTGTGGATCTATCAAACTACTTCTAATAGCCCTGAGAGCACGAAATCCCCGATTGTGTTCTCCTGAAGCTGTCCTCCTTGGGTTCATCAGATGTCTCAGCCCAAACAACACCTTCGAGCTCCTCTTCCTGCACCTTTTCCTCCACCGCCACAGCGCTAGACGCTCTGTGGCTTCCTCCTTGTCCGAGCCTCCTCTGCCGCATCCACCGCGTCGCCTTCCTTCGATCCGCGACGTACCGCCTTGATCGCCGATGTGGAGGCCGAGCTCAACTCCGCGTTGCCCATCTGCATGCCGGGGCGCATCTACTCTGCCGGCGCCAAGGGGATTCGGCTCCCGTGCCGGATCTGGCGGCTGCCGTTACAGCGGCAGTTGGGAAGGCGGCGGCGGCCGCAGCTACCGGGTCACCAGTGAATCAACGGTGGCGACGCAAAGGGAGGAGGCGGCGCAGCGCGAGAGGCAACGGCGATGCGAGAGCGGCACGGGATTGGTGGCGGCGGTGCGGCGCAAGAGAGCGGCGAGGGCCGCGCAGTGCGGGGCGGAGGCGGTGCGGTGAGTTCACGCAGAGATGAAGCAGCGGACAGCAGGTGGCGCCCCTCCCCGCGCCTCTCCTTCAGCGGTAGCTCACATCAGGCGGTGGCGAACGGCCAGGAAGAAGGGACGGCGAGAGAAGGCGGCGCGACGCAGGTTCGCGCAGCTCTGATACCAAATTGCAAAAAGGGCTTCACTTCTTCCTGCTTCATTAGCTTTAGCTTATTAGCTATATACATCTATATGAGTACAAGGATGTTTCACTCCCCCTAACATATACTTATTTCTCATCAATTATTCTAGTGTTTTCTCTTAAATTTAACATGATATCAGAATTAAGATCCCAAAAACCCTAAACTTAGCAACCTACCATGGATTCACCGCTCTCAGGAGGTGACAGACATGACAGACATGAAACTCTTGCTGCGGTGACTAAGAAAGTTTTTTTTTTTTGTTTTGCATTTGTCTTTGCTTTTGCTTGTCTTCGCGTGGCACGCCATCGCCATGGACGTGGCCATTCCTTGGGTTTGTTGTGCACGTGTCCGTGCGCTCATCTCTTTGGTGTTGTGTTGTGTTGGTGTATTTGGTTTCGAGTTGTTTGTTTCTTCTCGCGATGGTTTGGCGATTGGGATGGTGTTTGGTGAGAATTCTTAATCCTAGAAGAGCCGCGTAGGTGCGTGCGTTCTTGTGGATTGTGACGGTGCTTTTGTGTTCTCTGGGTTCCGCCATGGCGATCAACTCGCATGACCATCACCATGCACGCGAGGGCTTGCTTCTCTCTGGCCGATGATCTTGGTCGAGCTCATTATGCTCTGCTTGGCATCGGCGATGCCGATCCTGTGGACATCGTCATTCCTCGTCATGTTCTCGTCTCAGTTTTCTCTGGTGTTTCTTACACTCGCGAAGCCACCACGCTGCTGTCGCTCAGTTCTGCCACTTCCGTCGTCACCGTTGTTGCCTTGATTTGACTATGGCTTGACCAGTTTTGGTTCTGGTTTGTTTGGACTCATTTGGCCCTGATTTGGTTTTGGTTTGACCAGTTTTGGTTCTGATTTGTTTGGGCTAGTTTGGTTCTGATTTGACTAAAATTTGTTCTTTTGATCATGATTATAGACACGCCTTTGATCAATCTTATTACTATTTTGGATTGGGAGAGTGTGATATTATTGACTTGTCAGGCCACAATTGGCTCATCATCTGTAGTTTCGTTTACTAATTGTCGTATTGCTGGTTATTCCTCTACCATTTCGTCTGTTGTTGCAATCTTCTTCTGCTGAGCCTCTCGTCTTCAGATTTTTAACGTATCATAGTTTTCTATTTTTCAAATTCAAATTCAAGTCTACTTCTATCTTGAGTTTAAGAGGGGATGTTAAAGATATCTATCTATTTAATTGGGATTCTTATATAATTTTGGTTAGAGTATTATATTTGATTAGAATTTTTCTGTATTGATTTATATATAGATCTATTGGTTTACAATAATATTATTATGGTGTTTTCTCTTAAATTTAACAGACCTAACCTTTCTTTTTCATGTCTTCACGGCTAATCTTTCCTAGTATTTAGAATAAGTTGAATCTTTATTTGGAACCATATTTGCAGTACCAAATAAGCTACTGACAGCAGTGAACAACGGATAAAGTTGTTCATTTGTAATAATTTATCTTGTCCATTTAATACTACAAAATACTTTGTTTTATTAGTAGAATTGTAAAGATTTTGCCTTCAAGGAGAGACCATGGCTGATGAGTTAGTTACAGATCCACAGCAGGTGGTCCCTGAGAACGATGTCCACCTCAACCTGTCAAGTAGATATAAAGATTGGTTAGTTGTGTATTTATTTTCTGTTCAATCAGCAATTCCTTCAGTACTTGATGTTTCTGATAATCCAATGATGCACTTGTATACATCAGGGGTAAACATGAAGAAATGGTGCATTTTGCAATCCAAAATAAAATCTGGAGCAACTGATGAGGTATGCGCCATTTTATCTCAGCCATGTAATGCAACTCTCCTTTTCTAGGAAAAGATTGCTAGCAAAATCATAGCTCACCAGTCTCACAATTTGATAACAGAAGGGAAAATGCGCCTTGAAAAGTCAGATTGATTTATATTGTTCATATTTTAGCTTCTGACCTACTGGACCACTTCGTAAAATGAGCAAGATTACATGGAAGCGCCCAACCTATCAGACTTTCTCACACTAATTCAGTCACATTCATGCATGATGCATGAGTAATTTCCACCCAAACTGACAATTTAACCCTTTTGATCCATGGATGTGCAAGTTGCATTCTTGACATCAGTTGAATCCACATAGTAGTTTTTCCACAGCCTAACTAGGTCGTGTACATACCACGAAAGTGGCAGGAAAGCAAGTTTGATATTGATCGATGCAAGAACAAAACGTCCAGGCTGGCTGTCACGTTGACACTGTTGCATACAGATGTCTAGTACCAACCTTAAAAAAATACAAGCAACAAAGAAGTTACATTCTGATATTTCCATAAACAGTGTTTTATTGTTCTTTTTAACATGATCTGCTGCAGTATAGGAGAGAAGTATGCAAGATTTTGGAGGCTGCCCGTGATTATATCCTCAACAGAGTCCAATAGTCAAGAAAGTGATGAGACAGTGGCAACATCTTCCCCATGAAACATCGCAGTTAAAAGCCGCATCAGAGTGCTATGCATACATACTCCAAAGCTTCTGCCTGAAGTGCAGAAAAAGAGAAATCAGTCTTTCAAAGTAACAAACCATTGTATCAATCAATGCATCAAAGTAACCACAGAAGTAATTCAGTTTAGCATTCCATATACACAACAGAACAGGTCAATAGTTTAAGTCCTATACTTCTGCAAGGACTTGTGCAATTTGACCTGTTGAAGTAGCCAGGGCAGGTTACCAGATTATGAATCCATTAGCACAGCAGATTATGAAAGGAACAGCTTTGTACGCTGGAAGCATGACAATACTGATCCTCGTCAACTAAAATTTTATTCTTTTTAACATGATCTACAGATTATTAACTAAAGATGCATTATAAATAGATATAGAAACGAATATTGTTACCCATTGGTCTGAGTCATCTAATAACCATTACACGTGAGGTTTAATTGCAGGGATTGTTTAATAAGTGATTTTTAATGTGGATGAGGTAAGAACAATTTAGAATATTGAGCGTTAAATGTTTCAAGGCAATAGTTAATATTGTTTTGGATCAGACAACTATAAAAACAAAGAATTTTGGAAATTCAAAAGTCATACATTATATTGTAGTATAGCTGTATGAAAGAGTCAGCACTAATGCATACAGATATTGAACGCAGCCAGCAGCTTGATCACCATGATTGAAACCAATACCATCATAACATCCTCAAGAAAAAAGATCTGCCCTTCACTGACAAGTAGGACGTATTTATGACAAAAGGCAAAAGATCTGCATATCGATCATGCTATACCTTACATGTATGCGCTTCCTCTCATGCTACAACAAGATTATCCCTACCTCACTATGTCAAAGTTCAGGCTTTCATGGTATGCACTCCTAATTCCTCACCTCTCATGAGCAATGAGCTTCTCCCAGCAAAATAGCTGCTGTTGCTGCCTGAGCTGCTGATCACAGATGGAAGATCTCGTACTTGGAGTTTTATATTGTGAGATCCCATTGAATCCAAGACATCGATGCACTCCTGCAGGTCAGAATCATTTGCCATGATTACCCACTCGTCCTCATCATCCTTGTACTTCAGCTGGAACACCCCGGTTAACAGCTTGAATCTCTTGGCTATTTCCTCTAGCAGGTGATACCAACCCATTGATGGTAAGAACTTGAACCTGACAGTGTCTCCATTATAAGCAGCCTTAACTGTGAATGCAAGGCTGCTGCTGCATTTTTCTACAAGCACGCCTTCTGAACTCTTCTTGAAAGTAGGATGGCTTGATGCACTGCCACTAGACGAATCTGTCATACCAGAGATGGAAGGATGAGCCTGGGCGTTGGCTTCATGATCATCAACAATATCAGCATCTGCTTCTTCTATAGATAGTGTGTTCCTTTCTACCATTCGATATTTGGTGCTCTTGACACATGGGTGTACAGTATCAGAAGGGCCTGTACAATCTGCTTCTCTGAAATTCAAATCACCAACTGTTCCAGTGGCATATGATGAACCTTGGTGTGTGCCTTCAGGATTAGAATGCTGTGAGAGGCTTGCCTCACGGGAAGCATAGTGCCCAAGATCACCACAATCATGGATCGGACTGCAAAATTTACCCTCTGCCCTTTTCTTTACATTGGAAAGACGCAATTGGCATATATTTTCCCTTCGCTGTCCAGCAGATGAAGAATGTTCTGGTTCAGGTCTGGGGATAAATTTTTCCTTGCCACTTCCATGAACAGATGGAGTGGGCATAACATCATTTGCAGGGAATATCTTCTCTGGCAGAGAGGCTCCCGCCACAAGGGACCCTGTAGCAGGATCATACTTTAAGGATCCATCGACACCATGCACTGAGTTCATGACATTTTCAATCTTCCTCAGTGAACGATGGACCTTTTTTATTGCACGAGATGGCCATCGTGGAATTCCGTGTTGACGGCATATCCGCTTCAAGGTTGTTGGACAAACTGCACAAGTATTAACAGGAAATATTAACAAATGTTATCATTGTCATTATCTTCCATTTGTCTAGCCTGGGCAATGTTTGCACCATTGTAAAGATTCTGTAAAAATTTGTTTCACAAAGTGTTATCAGGGACTCACCACCAAGGCTTTTTGCAGCATCTTTTAGACTCCCAGAAAAATATTTACAAAGAGCATCCAAGCTAATATTCTTCTCAGCTCTACTGCGCTTTTTCTTCATATTCCTTGCTGGGCTAGACAGTACCTGCAGTACACAAGAAGCTCGCTAATCAAGATAACCTCATGAACTCAAATTCTTTTATTAGTTCTAGAATAAAGACAGCCATCTGAGAGTTCGGGGTTCCATGGATCAACTAGGCAAACAGGTTGAAAACATTAGTCACCATCAAACCCAACGGATAAGAAAATCAGCAGACACCTGTCAACTTAAAATCAAGAGATATCAACATAAATTGAGCTCCTTTCCTCATATAAATCAGATTTGAGTCTACTAGTCTGGCAACTCATTAGTGACTCTGGCATCTGTTTTATGGTCTTGTTTAATAGAACCCTCCCTATCAGGAAAAACCTAAAAGATAAGATATAAGTCATGCTCAATTATGCCTAATAGATCATAAGATGCTCTCATAAACATGATTTGGAATCAGCATGGCTGCATAGCATGTTATATTTATATTTAAGCAAGTGAAAAGTCACAATGTAGAGCACCTGTCCAGGCTCCATATCTGCCTTCCGCTCATCAGACCCCAAAGATCGATCATTAAATTCTGTTTCGGCAACTGGTTGATTGTCAATGTGTGGTCCATGAGAAGAATTTACAGGGTGGCCAGTTGGCAAGCAGTTTTTGTTAGCTTTGTCATACATTGTAGAAGGGCAAGTATGAACTTCATTAACCTCAGCATCAGAAATTGTTCGCAGGCTCTTGCATAGTCTTCGCATTGTACTAGAGAGATTATTTAATAACATCTGTTGTTCTCTGCTGCCTCTGCATTTGGCTGGGAGAAAGAATTCTAGTATGTAGTCATCATTGCCAGTGTAGGTGCTCCTTAACCGGATGGCTACAGCAGCATGCAGACCAAACCTACGAGCATGGTGTGCAAGCGGGTAGTCCTGGATATTATACTCTCTTATATCAGGTGAGAAGAATGGCTGATTGCATTCGAGTGCTCTACCAGCAACTCCCTGCCCTCTGTCAAGATGATGTTCAGCACATGCATGAAGGAACCCTTGCATTTTCACATCATTGACATAACAAGCTGATTCATGAATACAGAGTATTGCTTTTCCTGATTGGAAGTCTGTGCCACCATCTTTTTTCCCCACATAACTATCATCGATGCCATTGCATGTAGGGATCACCCATGTAAGGGCCAATGGAAGCATGTGTGCATGGGAAATAGCTCTCAGAACATCTAAAATCTCACCAAAAGCAGACTTCTGACTTTCTGTGCAGTACTGCATATGAAGAGACAGCATATACATCACGAAGTAAATATGAAACCAAAATTAAGAGGTTGTGTCTATGGTTTACATATAAGCATTGAAGGGTGATATTGGTTGTATAAGTAAAGAATGGCACCTGCTGAGAATCATGAGCTTTTGTTGTCTTCAGATTCACAGCCTACGGAAGAGCGACAGGATAAATATCAGATACAAGTGGTAAATCAAGTACTATATTGTAAAAAGATAACACACCTTTTCCCTCCATGGAAAGTGATAGCCATGGACTCACAACTACTAACGTAATAGGATTTTACTCTTGGTGCATCAGTAAGGTCAGAAATTCTTAAGACTACAACCGATAGGATTTATACATCAAGAAATTTAGTGATGTCCAGAGGAAATATTATGTAAAAGAGCAGGTCATTTGCCAAATGAAACATCAGCTAGAGAATTTTTTGGTTGGGGAGAGGGTGGAACTTCTATAGGACTATTCACATCTAAATTTCAGTACAAATTGTTAATCAACATAATCTAAAAACAGAAAGCACTAATGCTTAGGTCAATGTATAAAACACTAGCAACTGTGGGTAAAAAGATACACAGTTGCATTTTCAACATAGCACCTTCCTAGACATTTCAATTTTACTTTTGAATTCGAATGATGAAGTCATAAAAGGGAGGCTTCCATGACCACCACGCCTTTCATGTTTTATTTGTGAAACAGTTAGGCCAAGGCTCATCAATAAACATATGCATCCAACAAGACCCATTAGTCTTAACAGAAACAAGTCACAACTTGCCTGCAATGCTTTGCAAACGCTGTCCATCTCCTCGCCAAAATTTGACTCCTCCCTCTTTGTCACAAGCTCAAGCACAGCACAGCATGAACCTTTGCTGGGATCAAAAACCGGTATTGCCAGGGATCCACGTATGTTATGACGAAGAGCATACTCCATCCTCAAGTACTCTGGTTTATTATAGTAGAGAATGCTTGAAGTCCATTCTGGCACCCCAGACATGAAGACTCTCCCTGGAAGCCCAGGATGCAGTCCAGGCTCTTCCTTAGCTGAAAACACAAAATGCCTTGACACTTCCCGGTAACCTGTAAGAGCATGGTCAAGCAGAAAAGGCTGCTCACAAGTACTCAGCATTAAATTGTCCCCATGCTTGATGGGCATCCAGACTTGGGCAAGAGTGCCACTGCCCAATGACTCCCTGAACAAGGATAGCGCCAATAGCATCCTCCCAGCAAGCGAGATGTCTGAACTAGGACTCCGAACAACACTGATCCCTGGATCAGAGCCATTATCCAAAACACAATCACCTGAACTCCTGACCACTCTCACCATTGCAGCCAAATTCGCTGGTAGCTCAGATACCATATCAGTCTTTTGAGAGGCAACCGCCTCCTTGGTCCCTGAATATGCATCAAATGAGATATCTTCATCCACACCAGAAGCACGAGGTGATGATCCCAAAGATGACCATGAAGTGTACGTCTGATGTACAGTCGGATCATTCAGCAATGAGAATATCTGGTTGACCACTGAAGGGCTGCAACGCTCTGGGGATCCTTCAAAGTTCAACATGGATGCAATGCCAAACGGGTCATCCCATGACCCCATTGGGCTGCCTATGTCGTCGCTACCAATGTGATTAGAAGGCGTAGATGCATCCATAAATAGCTTCACTAGGAAAATTCAATAAATTTCTCCCCACATACAATGACAATGTGGATTCCGAACAATGTTTGCAGACAAGATAGAACCTCTATATCATAGGCTCAATTCTGTGATGCACTACAAGGAAAAAAAATTATGATGAAAATTCTCTGAAAAAAACTACAGTCCAAAAGCTAATGGTCTGTCTTTGTAAAGTAAATAAGAGTTCATTAACTTTATTCAGATTGTTGTGATGCCATCCTTTTATGTTCTCACTAGTTGCTACCATAGTAATCACAACATGTTCTATAAAAAGGTAAAATCTACTCAGCCAATAATTTTTTTTCTCGTTGTAAAAATGATATGGTAATGTGTTAGGAACAACGAAAACACCGGCCCTGAATCAAACCCCACCTTGTGAGATACAGCATAAGCGCATAATACTAAAAACAAGAATTAGCAGATCTAGTAGAGAAAATCACAATAATGACGGTAAAACAACGATAATAGGAGAGAAAAGATTAACGAAGAAGACCACAATTTTTAAACATAACTTGAAAAGAGTACAAGAGATTGACACTTTCAAACAACTCTCATATCCTTTGGATCTCTCGACTCTTGTCTTCTTTAAGAGTCTACTACTTAAAAAATCTCTAACCTCTTGCCCTCTCCATACCTCTCTTACTTACAACTTGAATTAATCTTTCTAACACATGCTTGGCTCGTCTCCCTAAGCCCACCTCCCATAAGCTTATATAGATCCCAGTTCGAGCACTAACTTAGAAAAGGAAATATATAATACAATCTGTTTAGGTCTCTTGGTAGCTTTTCAAATCTAATACCGTAATACGATTAAGATAAAAGACGTTTCGAACAATTTCCAACTCTGACTCTTATCCGTTGAATTTATTGTGTCTCTCTAAGAATTTACTCCCAACTCTTCTTCGCCTCTCACACCTCCGCAAGAGCACCTCTACCACAAAAGACTTATGCATATCTATGAGATATGCATGTCCAAGCTTGACAGCTCAGACCTACCATTTGAGAGCTCGTCCATTGTGCAAGTTGATTAATTACACTACCCACGCCTATAACCCTCCATATCATAGGTTTGTACCACCTTTGAGCTCCACCTTCTCATAGATATTGCACGGCTAGTCCCACTACAACTTGCAACAACCAACGGCACACAACTTCACCTCTACGATTGTTGGACTTTGCAACCATGTTATATGCAATTTCGCACTTAACTGCACCTAAGATCGAAATACCCATCGCCGTCAACGACTCGTCATGCTCCACCTGATCAAGATTACCATCAGATCTTCCTTTGTTTGTTCTACCTACTCCATTCTACTAGATACTCTTCATGATCACCTGCCCACTGTGAGTGATCTACATTATTTCATCTTGCGACTGTAACTCATACCTATGAAATCTATGTACCCTAATGAATATTAATCTCTTCAAACTAAGAGCATACTGTATCACTAATAGTGTGCGAGGTGCTCCATCATACCACTCCACTGGACGTAGAGATCCTTCGTTGAACATCTCTCTTGCCAAACAAATGTGGAAGCAACAACCAAAGTAATATTCGAGATATTTGGTTCATGAACAACAAACACAGCTAAATCATCCACTTCCTTGCCATCAAATTTCTATATTAGATAACTCCACTCATTAGACATCATTCTTGATTTTGTGTCCCCAACACTTACCGATTGTCTCAACAAATCTGATCTATTCATCTCCACTAGCTCCATAACTTTAATACCACTTGTTAGGGTTTCTCCTAA
Organism: Pharus latifolius; assembly: GCA_019359835.1. NCBI lineage: Eukaryota > Viridiplantae > Streptophyta > Magnoliopsida > Poales > Poaceae > Pharus > Pharus latifolius. Next base: position 70,752,743 of record CM033320.1, on the reverse strand, counting down.
CTCCGAAACCACTTGTTAGAAACAGCAGAAACCCTGACCCTATGTCGGATCCCATCTCATGAGATATGGCCTAAGCGCATACAATAACAAGAACAAGAATTAGGAGATAGCAGAGAACAGACTAACGAAGAAGACCACAAATTCTTAAATACAGTTTCAAAAAAGTACAAGAGAACTTTAAAAGAGTACATGTGATTAACACTCTCAATCAACCATCGTATCTTTTGGATCTCAACCCTTGCTCTGTGCAAGAGTATGGTACCTAGGAAATACCTAGCCTCTTGCCCTCTTTATACTCATCTTGCTTCTAGTTTTGATTTAACTTCTTAAGCCATACTTGGTTCATCTTTGCCCTCTTTATACCCATCCTACTTCGATTTATCTTCTTAAGCCATACTTGCCATACTTGGTTCATCTCCGTAAGCCCACCTCTTATAGACTTATATAGATTTCAATCCTAATACCAACTTACAAAAGAAACATATAATATAATACAAACTGACTATTGTGAGTTTTCCAAAGCTAATATATTAGGATTAAAGACATTCCAACATAATGTAATACTAGAAATCTAAATTTAGACGGTTTGATGAACTTTGTTAAAACTTACCGCTGTTTCAAACGGACATTGCACAGGAGACAGGCTTTCTCACAGAAGTGAACTGTTAGATTGAACAGCTACACTTCACTCCAAGCTCACCACCTGAACTCCAAACTCCAAACTCCAAAGGTCAAACCTTTGAAGAATAGCAGCAAATGCAACACCCCAGAGAAGCAGGAAATCGGCAGATTTCTCCACCAAATCCTCTCTAAACCACCAAGAGAAGCAGGAGCAGAGAAAAGTGGATTTGATTAAAATAAGAAAAAAAAGAAAAGAACGCTCTATAACCTCAAATTAAGTACTGAGGGAACAAAAAGGCAGCAATTCCACAACAAAAACCACTTTCTCGCTCCAAAAGACAACTGTGACCTCAAATTAAGCATCGAGGAAGCGAAAACTCGGCAAATTTCTGCTCCAAATCCATTCTTAATTCCAGAAAAACAATCTTTAACCTTTCATCACAAGTTCCCCCTCCAACACCACTTCTTGAATTCAAAAAAAAAAACCCGAAATTTAGCTCAAAAGCTTCATATTTGAACTCCAAAAAAAATCAAAGAAACAGCAAGACGAGCAGCTGCGGCTGGATTCCGGTAGGAGGAATCGAATCCAAGGTCACTGGAAGACACAGCGAAGCGATAAAGATTCCCGAGCTTGGAAATTACGTGACCTGGAATTTTAATTTGCAAGTGGCGGATTCTTCTCTCCCTTTTAAAAAGCATTGGGCCGGCCTTTTCGATTGTTCCCTCCCGGTTTGGCTTTTGCTCTGCCGTTTTCGGACCTCTCAAGGATTCTACCAGGGGACGTAGTTTTTCACCGTGGCAGTCTACTTCCATTTTTTATATTGAATTTTCCAATTGTTTCCCTGCAAAAAATATATATATAATTCCAAAATCAACCTCACTAAAAATAAAACATCATACATGTATCACCACAAAATTTGGCTTATTGGACATACCTCCTTAGAAGATCAATATTGCCCAATGCATATGCCTCCTTAAAAATAACTTGTATGAAATCATATTGAATGCGTGCTCAGATCAACATAGTTAGCGCCAAAAACAGAACTAAAAATTAATATAAGAAAGATCAAATAGTAAAAGATGAATCATTACGAAGGGAGTATGCCTAACCCCTCTATCTCTACCCCTAACTGGCACTTGTTCTCGCTCCTTCACTGGTTATCTACCACATTTCTACATCAGTATTTTGCTCGACATTGGATAGAGTGAAAAATCTTTTTTGAAAAGAATGCAGAAGAGATGAGTTCAATTTCTCTGGAGGAGAAAAAAATACAAGCACCAATTCACAATGGAATCTCTTTTTACATTATTACATATACACGAAGAAAAGACAACACCATCACTTACATAGTAGGAATCACCTAAAAAAATCTATCCACCCGATACCACCGAACAACTTTCCGCTAGACTAAAGACAGAAAACCCCTGTCACCCAATATGATAACCCAAGTATCCACCTGTGAATCACCCAAACGAGTAAAAACCTAAGAACTTGCAACAGGTGCTTGTGATCTGTCAATGGCCAACAGGGTGGTACAACTGTATGATGGAGCTATTAGATTGTTTACAGCCTCGCAGGTCCTAAAGTATGCGCACTCTGCCACCCTGATTTGCCCGGTAAAACCGTGAATTCGATCTATCATGCTTTGCCTGGTCTAAACTGATTCTCGAGTTTCTTCATCTTTGCTTCCTGCGCTTTGAGCTCCCATTCGAGTTTATTGATCTTTGCTTCTTGCTCCTTTGTTACCAGAGTGAGGGACCTGACATCTAAAGCCCCCGAGAGTTCGTTAAGCGACTGAGCCTGCAACAGGTTGAGAAGAAGAATTGAAGTCAGCTTCCTTTCTTGGAACAGCTAATAAACAGATAGTGGGCCTTATTAAGATTCCTCAATCACTCCCAAGCATAGTGTAGAAAATTTATAAATTGTCTAAAATTACCCAGCTTGAAACTTGTTTCTGTACTGTTAATCTGCTATCCACTTGGTAATAGAACACTCAATTGCCTTCTGACAACATATCAAACTGTAATGATCTTGTAGACATAAGGATCAACTCTTGCTTATATTTTTTCGTTAGTGGTGTTGCTTATTAGTTATATCTATAAATTTGAATAACCATCAGTTACTGTTGCATCTTTGCGAAGTTGAATAGAGCAGAACATTGGAAGTTGTGATACTTCAAAACTAGAACTTCAATTTAAACGAATTTCAAGTATATCTTGAAACTCCTTCCAGATCAGCAGAGTTAAATGTGGCCCAAAGTGCCAAATACATATTTTTACTAACCTTCTCAAGGAGTTGTAGACGCTCATTCAGATCATTAACAGAAGTATCCTGTCTTGTAATCACTTGAAGAATATAGATCAGGTGAGATTGAAGGAATTCTGAAAAATGCTTATCCAGAGTACACTGAGGGAAGACTGTTTCACAGCCAACATGGTGAAAAGGGCAGTCAATAAGCTTCATAGGGCACACTGTTGCACAATGTTGCTCCATCTCACAACGCATAACATGTTGATGGCACAACTGTTCACATGGCAGGACCTTAAATGGGCATATAGAGTCATGCTTTTCAATATGAATAGCAGAAAATGAAGCTACACATCCTTCATTTTTGCAGTTTACTGGCCTGAATTTACACTGACTTCTGTGCTCAGCTAGCTTATCTGGTGAGTCAAATCTCTCAGGACAATGAAAAGTGCATTTCATGTCAATGTTCTTAAGAAGAGTCTCTGCAGTGGCCTCCCTTCTATCCAATGCCCAGAAGCTATCCATCTCCATCTTTTGCATAAAGTCTTTAATTTTGTTTGAGCGGCTTTCACTAGACAAAAGGCCAGACACATGGCTTAATAAATTCCTTTTTGAAGTTACAAAGCCATTGATTAAATCTGAAAGGAACTCAGTTGGTCTGTTAGATGCTTTTATTAATATATCTGAATTATCCTCTCTGCCATTCACAGTTTCACTAACAAATGTTTTGGTACTCTGGATCAGACAATCTTCTAGCTCGGTCTTCATGTCAACAGCTACAGAAGATGGGCTCCTGAAGATATCACCGGTGGTTCTATCAACAGAAGAGGTGGCCACTCCACGAAGTAGGAGTTCTGTTATGCTCTGCACTACCTCTGTATCACAGCAGTTGCACTGCCAATTTAAGCCATCTTCCTCTGTTGTGGCCATAAGGTTATCCATTCTAACTCTTGAGTTGTGTATAGTTCAAATCAGCATAACAATATCCTGAAAAATTTAATCAATTAATAACATTTATGTTTTTCTCTTTTTTTGGGGAAGGATCGCTCAAGCAATCTATAAATAAAGAAGAATCATCAATAAGGAATATTCAATTATCTTTAAAGGACTGCAGCTTACTTATCTACACAGACAGAATCTTCTTTTTAAACGAAAAATAACAGACAAAATCTTTGAAAGAGGTATCAGAGTCCAAAACTCAACTCAACAGTCAACAGTTTGTGAAAATAAATTCTGAAGCATCAGCGTCTGCATCATTACTCAGCAATAAGCATGCATGCATTCACTTTTTCTGTGGAGCTTATGTGCTAGCCAGAAAAATCTTCTTTCACGAACCCCAAATGCTTCATCAGGTTGAGTATATTTTCTGGCAGAGAAATGATGTCTATTGTACAAGTGAATAAGAAATAAAAACTAAAAAGGATGCCTGATACAGCCTGAAAGAACAAACCCCTGATCTTTTTTATAGTACAGACAAAGAGGAGTATAGCATGCATCGTTTATCATTCCACCATTCCAGTGACTTCAGCACATGAGCACAAATCGTGTTTGTGGCTCAACAAGTGATTGCTGAGCAACATAAAACATAGGTTAGAGATCCAATATACTTGTTTCCAAATTTATCCATCCAGGATGATCAGTACTCCAAGATTACCACACACATGGCAGATGTCAAATGTCAAATACTTGTACCTTTTCTTTTCATTGTATGAACACTAAGGATTAGAAGGATCCAATACATCTATTTGCGGCCGAACAAATGCACACAAGCTAGTTTGGCACTAGAGCATGGTATTCCTCATTCCTTTTTATAGGACCTATTTTGGTGTATTCATATGTCAAACAGCCCAAACCGATTGCTCCATTTCACCGTGAGCCAAGATTCAACTTCCTTCCGTCATGTTCTTCCCAAATTTGACCGAACACCACATGTAGAACCATGAACTAAATCCATTCTATTCCCAAGATCCAATTCTTGAATTGAAATAGACAGTTAGTGCCAACAAGTAATTATCATACTACTACCTCCATTCTCAAATATGTATCATTTTTGTCAAAAGTTTTTTCTACAAATATTTATCATTTTATGAATTCTAGACAAAGCTTTCTCATATTACCCCTATTATATTAGATGATTGGGTCTTATATGCATATGTAAGTGAAATTAAAAACTCATTAATTATAGTAGGTGGAATTCATTTGCACATGTATTTATTAGGAGTATTTTTTGTATATTTTACTAAACTTATGATTGCTTTAGTGACCACAATTTGAAAAAAATGATAGATATTTGAGAACGGAGGTACTACTATATTCGCAAATATCTCAACAAACCTGCCTAATCACTTATTCAGGATACAGAAGCTAAACAACACATATAACAAGGGAAAGAATCAAATCTTATTACTTGTGCCTACAAGGCCGCCCTCCCCGTCCTCCACCAGGTCACCGGCCCGCCTTCCTCGCTCTCCATGCCAGCGCACCATACTGCCTCTCGCCCCGTGCTGCCTGCGAGGCTGCTCTCCCCATCGACCCACTAGCTGCCTTCTGTGGCCTCCTTAAATTCGTTTGACATTCCCTTGTTTGTTCATCTGAGGTGTGATTAGGCCTCAATACTTCTTTTGCTAATAATTTTTCCTTCATCTATTCTCTTTTTAGGCGGAGGTGTATTTTTCTTCTGGTGGTGCATTGTGCCCATCTGCTCTCACTGCATTGCTGGTTGTGTTTCGCGCTTGTTCTGTTTCTGTTGCCTTTTGAGGAAACTATTCTTCTCTTCTATGCTTTTGCTATTCATGGCAGCTACAATTACAAGAATATGCTTAGTTATATAGAATTATTAATTTCCTTGCTAAGGACTTCTCATGCAGAAGATCCTCAGCACATGCATCGGCGTTGGGTGCTCCATCGACAGTAAGGACACAGAAATTGCAATATATTGAACTTTTTTTCCAGCCATTTCCGTTCTCCTAACATAGTTAAACTGCCAGATCACCTTCCTCTAGGTAGCAAAAGTGCGAACATCAGTTGTGGCCTCCTCTTTGCTCCACAGCTAGCCATTTGTGTCTATCAATCACCATGCTGAACGACTGAGTCATGTATCTGCTAACATGTTATAATTACAAGTGTTCCCCTTCACTTGAACATTTTGGTACATAATTTTGGTCCTTCCTTTCTCTTTTTTTATTTCCACTGTGTGCATAGCTTAATCTAATATGCCATGTGTTTTGTCTTTACAGCCATTGAAGAAGTAATGTCGTATGAAGTGCTCTATGCAGTAGCCAACTACAGCAGCTTTGAGGTTTTGCACATTGCTGAAAGTTTTTGGATCAGTGTCTTAATGTTTATTGATTTATGATTTAGTAGTTGAACTTCCTTGATGCATGTAATGTGTTGTGATATCAATAATTGAATATCTGGAGAACTTTCTTACCATATATCTTTGTAAAGACAATCTACGATTTCTGCATTTTATGAATATGAAGGGGGGCCTTTCCATATGCTTAGCATGCAACAAATCCATCTACTTGAGTTATTATGCAGTATTTCAGATTCTTTGATTGCAGTGCTGTTTGTTACATTGGGCAGTGTGTAAGTATGGAGTCATGCATGATATATCCACCGGCGGAAGCTGATCTCGCTATGGTGTTGGGAAATGTGATACTATTTGCATCATTTCTGTTTCTGTTATGCTATAACTTTTCTTCTTTAGATAGGTGTATGATTGGTATTAAAACTTAGTCATTTGATCTGCCATGGATGATTTGGAAATGGAGTGCTTTATGTAGCTATTTGTAGTTTTAGGATTGTTAAATTGATGCTTTGCATGCAATTTTGATGCATGAGATATATATTTATTGGCTGCCTTGTTATTTGTTAGATCTCCTGTAAGGAGCTTGGAGCATGAAGCATTGAACATTTTTACGCTTACATATTTTCAGGAATTTCTCAAAAATATTTTCAGGTGTTTGCAAGGATTGATCCACGATTGCTCATGCTTTCCATTGCACCGCCACTGTTTTTGTGCCGCCTCAATGGTTTTAATATTGCCATCAGAGCATCATTATATCATTTTCTCCCAATCTTCCAACAGTGGTATTCCGTTTTGATCACAAACTTGAGAGCTTGAATGCTAGCTACTATGGCTATTGATAGGAAAACTACTGTTTTTGTCTTCCACTAGGGACAATATTGATGTGATATGTGTTTTTTACAGGCATATTAGTAAGCTTAGCTTTGACAAAAATAGAGCGTACTAATCTTATTATAAAAGTTCAAGTAATCTTATTGTACAAGTTCAACTATGTCCCAATTCAATAGAAAATCTACCAATCTTGCATCTGGGTAATGGTTTCATACACAGCAAACCAGTGCCAAAGTAGTCTTTTTGGTTCATGCTGCATTTTGGAAACCATCTTCTGAGATTGGATTGTTTTGGATTATCCACCAAACATGTTAGCATTTCAGTGCACAGCTTCTATGCATTTCACTCACAAGCCTAACGTATGGGAGAGCCAACCTTGTCCTTCAGAACTTGTCACACATGCCTCTACAAAAGGCTCTTCTCTAAACTATCTCCAAACCATGTATGCTACAATTCAAATTTTTGCATTGTGATTTATTGGTAATCTTCCCACTTATCTGAAACCTAAGGGTTTAATAGTCTACTACATCTGTGATTTATCATTATTTCATATATTGAACTTGTTAGATGTTTTTCTGTTTATTTCTTTGTCCTTGCTTACACCTGGGCAAATATATCATTAAACATGTTCCGTTTGCACAAAGAGAACCACACTTCATAGAGAACTACACTTCACGTTTCGCGTCCATGGTCGGCGCGGTGAAGCCGGCTTTACCTGCTAATATCACCAAAACTACTAGGAAATACCATGTTTGAGAACATTTCAATGAGACAAGAAACACCAAGAAAAATTAGAGGAAACAAAAAAGAGGAAAAGAAACCTATGTGTTGTTGGGATGAGTTGAAAAGCTTACCAGAAGGAAGGGCCGAACGTAAAGAGATGGTAAGGTACCTGATGGAGCGTTGAAGAAACTAGGGAGGGAGTTGTGGCGTCAACGAGGAGGGAGAGGTAAGAGACGTCTTCCGGTTTCCCGAGAGCCGGCAGTCGTGGGCACGGCCGCCAGAGAGAAGCGATCGCCGATCGACAAATCGGCCCGGGCCAGGCGGGGCTTCTGGCGGAAACGGGCCCTTTGGTGGATATCTAAAAAAGGGGATTTTTTTAAAATAATATACTAAAAAATTTAATTGCAGGTTTTTTTACTGATATAACATCTAGTTGTATGATGAATTAAAGCAATTCTCAGTTCAGACATAAGGACTAAGTTTATAGTACAATCACTAGGACATATGATATCTGCATCCAAAAACACCCTTTTAGTCTAATCGGCATACTTTTTGACGATTGGGTTGCAAATTTAGTCTTGCCAAATATATGCGTACACGTCAAGACTCAAATTTCATAGATTCTATACACTTGTAAAGAACAAAAAATTACAAATACTCTTAAAATCTAAATGATATTACATATTAATTCTCTTTAATGAATGTTCATAATCATATATACCAATATTGTAATTCTTATTATATAAAAATATAGCCAGTATCTCACCATACTATAAAAGTAATAACCACTATGGCGTGAATTTGGTAGCCTTCAATCCATCACTTCTTTTTAACTCTTACGACTATTATATTTTTCTAGTCATTTCATCTCCCTTATATATCATAAATAAAAACTTTGCAAACACTGTATGAGATCTGAAAATATTATGAGAATACATGAAAAGAGAAAAGAGAAGATAAAAATTTTCTTATTCTCTCTTCAGTCCTCTCTATATTTTGTCTATTCTTTACTTTGTAATTACATAATACTTTTTTTGTAATACGTTATCAGCATGAGCATCTCTATAGGTTATCGTCAAGTAATCGTTTATCTTCATAAGTCTCTAAAGGTTACTATCAAGTAATTGTTTTTTACTTGGTTAGAATTTCTTTCGATCAAGACATCTTTTTTAGGTAAAATATCATTTCGGTTTCTTTGGATGAAATTTTCATGTAATATTCATAACTTTATATTTGTTGTATATTATTGTTTATTATAGAGAATCTCATAGAGTTTGATTTTTTTTTTTTGTTTTACATATTACTAACAAAAACCATTTGTTATAAGTTTAAATGCTTAAATTTATTTTGATGGTTATACAATGAAAAAAGGAAATATGCATCCAACCAAGATAAAACTAAAGCAATGATTTTTATTTTCCATCACCTCCATAAAAGATTAAAAATTGAATACATTTCTATGAAATATTTGTTTATTCTTTAAAATAACATAAAGGAAAGGTATGATGAAAAAATTGTAATTTTCTCTAAATCTCATTATGATTATATGCACCCGAGGTTGTAGGATTTTAAAATTATATGCGAATATAATTCAAACATGCTAAAATTAGTTCATCAAGATTGTGCTCTTGCAGCTGCAATACCATTAAAAAATATTCTGAATTGATTTTTTGTCTACTTGTGATTGAACAAAATAATGAGTTTGATAAAAATCATGAAGAACATCCAATGGTTTTGCTTCTTTTCCCGAAGCAAATGTAGCAACATATAACCATAATAAATAAAGCAAATGTCATGACCGCAGTCGTTGATTTAGATGTGGTCGAGGTAATTAAAGTGTTCATTTAAAAAATATAATTGACCTCCAATAAAGGCAAGAAAAGGGAGATGAAAATAGTAAAAATTATAAACTATTGCAAAAAAATATGTGCTATAATTGTGGAAGTGAAAAACACTAGTGGTATGCTTTAAACATCTTGTCGACTGTATCAACAATCACTAAAAAACAAAGAGAAAGATGGAGACAAAATTTGCTTGTGGTAGTGGCAACAATGATGATGATTTTCTTGACATAAATTAGTTGGAAGCTGATGTCCATCTTGGTATAACAAATTTAGATGTTGCTGATTTCTTTATCTAAGAATAAATCATTTAGATGTTGTCGATTAATTTCTTCATCTTAGAATAAATATTTATTTATTCTATAAAATTTAGAATAAATCTTGAAAATTGTGCTATTTGAATATATTATGATAATAATTTTTTTGAAGTGAAAGGATAATCCTCTTAATTAGAAATGAATGGTGAGGATATATGTCTCATGAATAGTGCAACAACACATACCATATTTAAGAATAAAAAATATTTTTCTTACTTAAGCATATAAGAGACAAATGTTAGCGATGCATCTAGAAGTACAAAATTAATAGAGGACTACGAAAGAGCTATTCTATGATCACTAAGAGGGACAAAACTCCATATCAATAAGACATATATTTCTCCCAAGTCTCTGAAAAACTTATTGAGTTTCAAAGATGTCTGCTAAAATGAGTATCATATTGAGACAATATAAAATAAATGAAAAAATATGGAGTATCTTAATATTACAAATATGTCCTCAAGTAAAATGTATGTGTTGAAAAATAACCCGCATTATCCTCTGGTTTATACTATACAAAGATTAATAAATATGAATCACATATGATCGTAAACCAAAAGTTTGCCGATAGTGATATTTTGATCGTAAACCAAAGATTTACCAATTGTGATAATATTTTTACTTTGGCATGACTGATTAAACCATCCCGAGTCAATAATGATGCAAAAAATTGCTGATAATTCATATGAAAATTTATGGACAAACCAAAAAATTCTTCAATCTAACGATCTCTCATGTGTAGCTTACTCTAAAAAAACGAGACTATCACCGACCAAAATTAAGACTAAATCCCTTAGGTTTTTTGGAACGCATAAAAGGAGGTATATGTGGACCTGTAGATCCACCGAGTGGATCATTTAGATTTTATATGGTTCTAATCGATGCATCAACTATATGATCACATATCTCCATATTATGAAATTGAAATATGGAATTTGTGAGATTATTACCTCAACTAATTAAGTTGTGAGCATAACTCTTAAATTATGTTTTAATAATTCCAGTGAGTTTACTTAAAAAGTTTTAATGATTAATCTATGTCAATCGAAATAATTGTTACTTATCCTATAGCATGTTCGTAAAAAAAAGGCATAGTGAATCACTTATTAAATGTTGTGAATTAATAACAAGACCATTACTGATGAGACTAAAATTCTTAATATATGTTTGGAAATCATAATATTTTACATACAACAGTATGGATTTCCATCAAACCAACAGTTTGTCATATTTCTTCCCCTTAACAATTAGTTATTGTCAATAACCAAATATTTCTCATCTCAAAAATTGGATAACAAAGATAGGATGACAAAAAAAGTTGGGAATATATATATTGAAAATGAATCTTCATCTATAATTAAATATTTTGAGCCATCGACGGAAAATTTATTTATGACTAACAAGCTAATTATCGTTTGATGAATCATTTGCCCAACAACAGGGGGAGAAAATAAGTAGCTGAATAATAAATAAGTTGGAAAGAATTATCATTGTCTCATTCTGATTCTCATACAAAACAATGTGAACAATAAATTCAAAAGATAATTCATTTGCAAAGTTTAGTAAATTAATTTCTAGACACATTGAAATATATTAAAAGAGTGATTAAAACACATATACTAGCTACTAATGTTTCTATAAGATTTGATGTCACAGAAGGACAATTGTCTATCACAAATGAGACGAAACAAACACAATGTATGGTAGACCATTGGGTTCAAAACATAAAAAAATTATCCAAAAAGAAAAGGAGCAAAGATTCAACATGGTTAGCTATATTGATCTCAGAAAAAAAACTCCTGAAGAGATAGTAAGCACGACTAATAATAATATCTCTGAACGACTCAAGTACCTGATTCTTGGAAAAATAAAAGATCTCCTAAATTATGTCATATCTGAAAAATTATAGAACCAACATGAAATCAATGTCGATAATGTAGTTCCATACAATCTAGTACTATATAAATTACGAATGATAACAAGGATCAAAAACTTATATGTGGATTGAGGATGCTGACTAAGTTAATAGGAGATTTTAAAAATTCTTTTAGCTCAAATCGATTTTTGCAAGTATGAAAGAAAATCAAGATTTTGCAAGTAAGGCCTAAAACAAACTAAGAATCAAGTGCTCAAGAAATATGCAATCGAGTAACACAAGCAATAAGTAAGCAAGAGAAATAACCTAAGACATGAGGATATATCTCAATATCTCAGAGACTCGTTGATCTCTTTTACTCCTTGTTGAAGCACTCGCACGAGCTTTGCTTCAATTTTACTAGAGTTGTTCTTCTCCTCTCCAGATAGATGAGCACCAACCTTCACAACCACTTTCCTGGTCTCTTCGACAAACTCCAACGGTGGAGAGATCATCAGATCAACCAAGCCGTCTAGATGTCAGCTAACAACAAGAGTAACAAGCCCACGAAGCTCTTTCTTAACTTCAATCAAGCACCGAGAAGTTCAAGTGGTAGAGGAGGCACACAAGGCACTCAACTCTCCAATGCAATGAACACACAAGTGCTTGAGTAAAATGTGAGATCTTTAAGGCCAAGAGTGTAAGGTTGAATTTTAGTTCAAGTGTATGCAATATATGTTAGAAACCATGTCAAGGGGTGAATATATAGCCCTCTTAGAGATTCTAACTGCTGCAAAAGTTATCTACTAAAAGCAACCACACCGGACAATTTGGAACACAAACCGACGGTCCAAAGCAGTTGTAATGACTATTGACAAATCACAGAACTAGACGTCGAGGGCAATTAAGAATACTCTCAGACAGTTCGGTGCATAGACAAACTGAGAACCAAGAAATGCACTCTATTGTCAAAACATTTGGTACAATCTAACAAATAGTCCAACACAAACAAAGCTCTAAGATGGAAAAACACACCCTACCGTTTGATTGTTTGGTTCAATTGGCCGAACAATCTGATATACTTGATAATTTTGGATGAAAAACATCAAGCCAAAGAAATGTCCAGAACAAACTTTCAGATTGTTGAGGTTGTTGAAACTTTTCAAATGAACAAGAACAAGTCTTGTTTCAAAATATTTTAAATACCTTCAACCTAGACTTGACACTGTTGAATCTTGAGCCCCGATTAGGATTTTGGTGATTAATGACACCCGTTAGATTTGCGACTAATCTCTGTATGTGAGACACAGGTAAATCAAAGGAGAAAGCATCAAGAAAAGACAAAGCAAGGCTATCAAGACTCCATAAAGCGAAAACGACGAAAATCTCGACAAAAGTACAAATACCTAAACTTAGCGTCTTCTCGTTTTGAAATTTTCTAGGTTAGATGGTCGTACTATTAAGAGGGGTCTTAGCACAAGTATCTTGATCAACCTTGAAGTTTTTAGAAGCATATTTGCATTTGCTTTTGCCCCAAATCAAAAGCTGAGTAAAAAATTCAGAAGTCAGTTTTCGGTTTGTACTGGCCGGACAGTGTCTGAAGTGACCGGACAATGTCCGGCCAATACAAACATTCTCAGTACTTTGCAAACACGCGCAACAGAGACAAGTTCATTTGTCCAGTGAAGGCCGGACATTGTCCGAAGTGACTGGACAATGTCCGGCCAGTACAAATGTTCGCAGCTTATTGATTTGAGACAAATACACTTGTCCGGAGGATTTGTCCGAAGTGACCGGACAATGTCCGGCCAATACAAAATCCTGGCTAGTGTTAGGGCCATGTTAACAGAGACAAATCTATTTGTCCGGACATTTTGTTCGGACAAATCCTATATGTCCGGCCTATACAAAAATCTGGAGTATATTATGTTGAGTGTTAACAGAGACAAATACATCTGTCCGGACATTTTGTCCGGACAAATGTATCTGTCCGGCGTGTACACTTCATTTTTAACAAGGGTGTTAACAGAGACAAATGCATCTGTCCGGACATTTTGTCCGGACAAATACATCTGTCCGGCCTTCACATTTTGATTCAAACGGCTACTGACACTCGCAATTCACGTGAATAACGGTCAAAACTTTTGTACTGACCGGACATTGTCCGAAGTGGCCGGACAATGTCCGGCCAGTACAATTTTCGCCCAATCTTCTTGATTTCGACCGTTTTTGTTGAGAGTATAAATAGATCACTGTTGTAGATGTCAAGTACACACAAAATACACTTCATAAACCCTGAGCAACAGTGTGCAAGCTCTTACTCATCCATTCTCAAGCAATTAGAGTCAAAACTTGAGAATTCTTGAGTGCTAGTTGAGTGAATTTGGTTCCAAGCCTTGTTGCATTTGCATTGTGTTCATCAAGCTTTGAGGTTGATCAAGCAAGGTGCTAGGCTTATTACTCTTGGTGAGTGCCGTCACCTAGACGACCCGGGAGGTCCGGCGATCTCTCCATCGACGGTGTGTCGGAGAGGCCCGGCGAGTGGTTGTAAAGGCTTGGAGCTCGCCTATCCGGAGTGGAGAAGGGCTACCTCTAGTGGAATCGAAGTTTAAGCTCAAGTGAAGAGCGCTTCAACGAGGATTAGTGGAAATCGGCAAATTTCCGAGACCTCGGGAAAAACTTGATTTCTTCGGTTATCTCTACTACTTGCTTAATTTCCATTGTGATTGAATTGTTGCTAGTAGTATCATAGAAATTGCTAAATCTGAATTGAATTAGTTTTCCATACCCTTAGAATATTTGTTATTGCAATCTTAGGTTGTTAAACCCTAATTTAGAAGAAAATTTTAAAACCACCTATTCACCCCCCCTCTAGTCGGCATCCTTCGATCAACAGACACATGTGTGTAAAAAATGGGTGAGACTAAATGACTAAATGTAGATATGCAAAACGAGTTTCTCGATATGAGTTCGAACTCAAGTAACTCACCCGTAACCCCTCTTAATAGTACAGCTAAACCAATAAAAAGTAATCTAATTAATCCAACCATACTCCTCACACCAAGACCGGTAAAATCTAGAAAATGTGACATTAATCTTCATGACTTTATCTTGAAAAATTTCGTTACCTTTAAGAGTTCCATCATCATGATATGAATATCGAGGAGATCACTCGTAGGAGTCATTTCAAACTTAGAACCTTAATCATATTTAGCAACCATGTTAGTCCAAAAAAATTGATGTCATTAATATCAAAATCCAGAATAGAGGCTTAGATGCAACATTATATACCTCGAGAAATATAAACATAGAAATGATTGGCCAAAATTAGAAAAATGCAGTTAAAGCATAGTTGAATTATCTCTTGACGAGAGAAAATTTTGGGCTAGTAGGCCATATACTTGATAGTGTAAAATCTGTTGATTATGAATGGATCTTTGTTCAAAAACAAAAATGAGAAATTATGAGACAAATGGTATATTTATTAGGAAAAAACATATTCTCCCGTGAAGGATGCAACAATTTTTCAATATCTTACCAAGTGAGTTTTATATTGTATGACATGGAGATGATTTTTCAATTTATCAATCTCTCGAGTTTCGATTCATCAATGTATTGACTAAATTGTAGCAATTGATTTTAGTAGTTATTGTAATCAATTTTAATTCTTTTTTGTAGGTAGTTATTCTTTAAAAAGATGCATTCCACTTTTGTGATATTACTACACCTTATAATCCATCGGGTGTATCCCGCTTTGTGACGCTACTACACAATCCAGTGAACTCTTACACTTTATGGTAATCGTTCTCCCTTGAATAAATAGTTTAAACCCTAGTTCTCTGGCTGTCACTATGAAGATGAAAATAAAAACTAGATACTAGTTCATGGTTTGAGGCTCCAGATCTTTCAACTCTTTCTGAAAAGCAGCAATCGATCCTAACGACTAGGATTAAGCAATTCATTCCAATAAACAAAATTAGAAATACAAAAAATAAATAATAAAAAAATAAATCATCTCATATTTTATTCATAGATTGAATCCCCTACATCCGGAGATCATTAGGATTTTACAACATCGATCTGGAGGACGTAGTCATCGTCTCCAACATCTCGACTACAAAAGAAAATAAACTAAGAAAAACTAAACTATTTGTGGAGCAAACTGACAATGATGAAAGACTATAGGATGGATTGTAAATCCTCCCCCTTGATTGGTCGCCCCCTCTCAACCCCTCTTCTTGTCCTTTTATAGTCCCAAGAGTCTAGAGAACTTTGAAGTTTTGTTTGCACGAAAGTCATCCAAATCCAAAATCTTCATGATTACAAACTGTTTGATCTTATCTGTAAGCCAAAGATGCATACAGGTTGCAAATACGGGTTGCCAACTTGTATGGCAAACTGTATGTGGCTCTGTTGAAATGTGCTGCCTCTGTTCAGTGCTCTAGAACTCCATACTACTTGCAATACTAGTTGTAGCTAGCATTTTAAGTAGTATCCTTCGCATTTCTTCAAGTTCGTCATTTCATGTGATTTTTATCTCTAGACCTTCAAAATAGAGGATTAAAGTAGACCGAAAGCAAATAAACTAAATTTTAATGAATTCTAAATAAAAACTAAGACTCAATGAGGTGAATTGACTAATTTATTTAACAAAATGACAGTAAATAATTAACGGTGAAAAATCACCATTGTCATCATCACACATTGGATATATTTGTGATGGTGCTGCTATTTTATGGTATTAAGTGAAGCGAACCATTGTTGACTAAATTATTATCACATATTGGATATATTTGTGAGGGTGATGCTATTTTACGGTATTCAACGAAGCATACTATTACTGCAATCTTATCTAATTATAGAAAATTTTTGACAATCAATGAAGTCAACAGAGATTTGTAAAGGAATCTTATTATCTGATATAGCATATTTGAAGAGTTTATGGTTAATTTTATATGAGGGCAAAGCTGCATTCATCACTCAATTAAGAGATGGATAAATCAAGGAGGTAGAGTAAAACATATTTTACGGAAGTTTTTTTCACTCATGATTTTTAAAAGGATGATATCAACAATTCAATAGATTTGCTCAGGCGAGTATTTGGTGGATTTATTTATCAAGACACTTCCTATGACAACATTAAATAAGTTGGTTTAAAACAAGTTACATCCACTTAAAAATCTTTACTATCTAATCATGAGGGGGGCATATATGTATTGTACTCTTTTTTTTCTTAACCATGGTTTTTTTCTCACTGGGTTTTTCTTTGATAAGATATTTAACGCGACATACATATTTATAAGTAGTGAACATCAAGGCGATAGTGCTATGAAACGAGTCTCTTTAATAGATATCTATAATATATATATATATATTAATATTAATATTGTAACTCCTGTGGCATGAATGCATAACTCACTATCCCCCCATGCCATGGAAGTTGTAACCACTATGTCATGAACTTGATAACTTCCATATCATCACTTCTTTGGAACTCTTATGGCTATTAGAATTTCTAGTCTTTTCGTCTCCTTTGTACCTATAAATAGAGGATTTACAAATATTGTAGGAGATATGAAAATACAATGAGAATACATTAAAAAGAGGATAATAATTCTCTTTTCATTTCTCTCTATATTTTGTCTATTCTTTATTTTGTATTTAGAGAGTACATTTTTTCATAACATCTTAGAGTTTTTTTAAATATATCTGATACCACCTAAACGAGACCTCGCAAGTGGACGAGGTCGCAGTAGTAAGTGAGTATATCGCTCTTTCTCAAAGGACTGACTCGGAGAAAAACGTGCCTAACTAGGATTGAAGATGAAGTCGGTTCGCCTTGACGTGCCTCACCACTAGAATGCGAGTAACAGAAATTGAGTCTGTAATCGTATCCCAGACCAGCGGTGAACAAGATCACAAAGTCGAGTGAACGATGCTTCAGCTATGACTGATCACAAAAGAAACTCAGCCAGAAGAATAGCGGCAGCTCACTCAGACAATGGAATCAAAGCAATTCACAATTTCTCTAAGCAATTGAACAGGGACCAGCAGTTTAGAACAAGATATCTGTACAGTGCACACTTAGTTCAAAACCAGTAATAGGGATAGTGCCGGTGATCAACTAATCAACTCAATTCCATTTAGAAACTTTCTTTTAATAATTTGCAAATCAGGGTTAATCTTTCCACATAGACTCGAGTATCCAACACAAATCAATCAAACATGCATTGCACAGAAACAACAAAAGAATACTTTGGAGCAATATTTCTCAGGCAGTTTGAAGAATACTCAGGAGAATTGATGCCCAGAAGAACAACACAGATTTTAGTACTACTCAATCTCAGAAGCAGAAAAAAAAAGAAAATCTCTGTTGCCAATTAAG
This sequence comes from Pharus latifolius, assembly GCA_019359835.1. NCBI lineage: Eukaryota > Viridiplantae > Streptophyta > Magnoliopsida > Poales > Poaceae > Pharus > Pharus latifolius. Next base: position 70,734,612 of record CM033320.1, on the reverse strand, counting down.
AGATTCATTACACAGCAATCAGACAAGCAAATTAACTAAGACTTCATCCAAGTTCATCACAGGACTTAACAATAGCACAAATCAACAGACATTAGAAAATGGATTTATTCACAGAAGAAAAGGATCACTAAGACTAACAAGCTGGAGAAATAGAAGTGCAGTTGGATTGGAAATCATTCAAAATTCAAGTTGTTCATCTCATATTCAAATTTGGTTCGCTACAAGCATTGCAGGAAACAGGGGAGAGGGAGAAGAGAGGAGTTTGAGAGAGAAAGGGATTGTTGCCGAATTCAGTTGTCGGTGAACAAGTTGAAGAAGTTTCCAGAGTGTTGTTGGAGTGGAAGGCAAGGTTGCTGGGTGACATGCACACCGACGTTGTTGGTGGCCGGATCTGAGAGAGAGAGCAGTGCAGCTAGTGAGCAGAGAAAAGCGGGGGTGGCTCACGGCTTAAACGGCGGCGGCGCGTAGAGGAGAAGGAAATGCCGGCGACTTTGGGGGCTGCAGCACGCGGGAGCGGCGGCGCGGCTTGAAGAAGAAGAGAGAAGGGCGGGGGTTCGAGCTTTCGCGGCGCTTGGAGGCGGCTACTAATCGGTGAAGCGTGTAGTGGCAGAGTGCAAGCCGCGGCCTAGATCTAAACCGGCGGCGAATTTGCGGCGGGGGCGGAGCGGCTTAGATCTGGGCGCGGCTGTGGTGGCGGAGTGCCGAATTTCAGGCGCTCGCGACGGAGATCCGACAGGCTAACGAATTTGTGGCGGCGGCGTGGAGCGGATTGAGGATGGAGCACCGCCGGTGTATGGACCGGCCGCCGGCGGCGAGGTGGACGGGGGTTAGGAAGAGGGTGAGGGAGAGGTAGAAGAAGAACAAAAGAAAAACAAAAACGGGCTCGAATGAATCTGGCGGCCGGCGCTTTGAATTTTTTTGGCATTTTTTCTAAAGACCCTCTACTTTTTAAGCAATTACTAAACGCCCTCGCCGAGTAAGGGTTTAGTTTTCTGAGTTTTGCCAATTTGCAATTGGGTACTCAGCTTTTCGGAAATTTAAATTATTCCGCCGACCTAGGGTTTTGACTTTTCTGTGTCTTGGCTGTTTTGCAGAGGGATGTTTGATGTTTTAGAAATTTACAAATGGGTCTTATGATGTTAGGTTTTGAAATTCCGAGCCCTTGGAGACTCCGATCTCAGCACAATCAGTTCCTACACGTTTGTAGAAAAGCGTACTTCTGTCCAAAATCGCCCGAGGGTTAGGTTTAGTTGATGAGGCGCGTCTCGTTAGCTAAAATTCACCCAAATCGCTTCGACCTGCAATAAAAAATTATGAAGCAAGTAATATAGTCGATTTGGTGATAAATTTGAAGTAATCTATGTAAATGACGAGATATATGACTAAATGTGCACAAACATGGGAAAAATAAATGAAAAAATCATGCAATTTAGACAAATATTAATATCCTCACAAATGATAGTATTTGTTATGTTGATAATACATAACCAACCCCACGCACCCTTAACCCACCAACCCCCCCCCCCCCCACGCCAACACAAATACTTCAATCAAGCACACACAAGAAAATAGAGGGGATTAAGGTTCGAACCCATGACCTCCTTTTTTATAAGTACATGCTCGAACCGTCAAGATGCACATGTGAGTGCAATATTGAGATTAGAGTTGGGCAAGAAGACACAATGAGAAATGGTTTTGGCATTTGCATAGGGCTCGGGTAGCAAGACAGCCGTGTAGGGTGCACATGAGAGTGCAATATTGCAATTAGAGTTGGGCAAGAAGGCACAATGAGAAACGATTTTGGCATTTGAAAAGGGATCGGGTAGCAAGACAGCCGTGTATGGTGCACATGTGATCGCAAGGCTTTTGTGTCCAATTTTTGTTATCTCTAATAGTCCCTAGATCTAGAGCGTGACACATATGAGAGATAGCATACCACCTAAGTATAGAACCAAGCAAAACCCAAACATTTCAATGCATTGGCTCTAGAGGACATATAGTGTACCATGTCATCAAAACAAACACCCTTTTTATTTAAATTTTTTCTATTATAAAAATCACAAAAAACCAATCAAAACAACTCCCCCAAACACGTGAGGCTAACAAACAAGCAATATAGCACTGGTCCCTTGTCAACCTCTTGGGGTTGGGTACATGCGGGTGGTGTACGTGAAGTGAGGCGCACGTATTGATTACAGTGATTTTACATGTTATTTATTATCATTTTGCTATATAAATTAATCAATTCACTTCATTTAGTCTTAGTTATATTTAGAATCTATCAAAATTTAGTTTATTTTCTTCCGATCTATCCTCTGTTATGAAGATTCAGAGATGAAAATCACATAAAATGACTAAGAAATTCGAAGAAACGCGAACGATACCACTTAAGATACTAGTTACAACTAATATTACAAGTAGTATAGAGTTTTGGAGTATATACGGTTTACTGGCAACCCGTATGCTATGTTGGCTTATAAATAAGGTCAAACAGTTTGCAATTGCGAAGATTACAAATTTGGATGACCTTCGTGCTAACAAAAAACCAACTCCAAAATTTTTTGGATTCCAAGGCTATAAAAAGACAATGAGATGGGCTAAAGGGGGGCATTATTGCGGCGACCTGACATATCATATCTTCCATCATCAATTGGGGTGGGCATCATCCATCTTGCTTCCATATTTTTAGTTTAGTTTCACAAATTGTTTAGTTTTTCTTAGTTTATTTTCTTTGTAATCAAGATGTTGAACATAGTGACTACATCTGCTAGTTCAATATTGAGGTAAAACCTAACGATCTCGCGGATGTAGGGGATTCAATCAATGAATAAAAAACGAAGTGATTTCCTTCATTTATCTATTTGTCCATTTGTTGTCTTTCTATTTTTGTTCCATTGAGAGTGATTTTCTTACTGCTAAATTATACTTAGGTGCCTGTATAATTCTAGTCGTTAGAATCAATTGTCGTAGTCTATTCGCATATTATTCTTCTCTTCCTCCATGGATTCTTTCGATGAAGTGCCAGACTCTAGAGGGGTGAAAGATCTAAATCCTTAGGACTGGCCATGAACTTGTCTCTAGTTTTCATTCTAATCTTTGTAGTGATAGCTAGAGAATTAGGATTTGAATTATTTATTCGAGGGGAAACGGTTACCATTAAGTATAAGGGTTCACTAGACCGTGTAGTAGTGTTGCGAAAACGAGATGCATCTCGATGGATTATAAGGTGTAATTGCATTGCGAGAGCGAGATTAATCTTTTTAAGGGATGGCCACCTACATAATAGATTTAAAATTGATTGCAATAGATACTAAAATCAACTTCTGCAATTTATTCAATAGCTTGATGAACTGAAATACGAGATTGTTTCGATTTATAAGAAATAGTCTAAACTTTTCTTTTTTTTACTGTTTTTATTCTTTTCTCTTGCCACTAATCTGAAATTTCAGAAATTGTTTTGCCAAAAAAAGACGTGTGTGTCCTTGTAAGATCGACAACCCTACTCATTCAAAAATTACAATTGACTCTATATGCATGTGAGACATCATAGGTTTTTGGTGTCTCTGCTATGATCAACACGCGCTGATACCACTCACTCGGTTTGTAGGCCCATGTGTTACATCTAGGTCTTTATACCTAACTTAATTTTGATGATTAATGAAAACAAGTGTTTCAGACTAATTGTGTTTTTGAGCTATTTGATACAAAGCTGTGTTGGAAAGACATGCAAGATGATCAAGATGAACCCAATGTCAAAAAGAGATAAAGCACAAATCGCAAGATACAAAGACGAGACGTAAATCGCAAGATTGAAGTTGCAAAGGATCTAAGGTAAGATCTGTTTTTTTATTTTTACCGATTACAGTGTTCTAGAGTTTGATCGGTTTTGAAACTTATATCTTCAACCGTACTATAAAGAGGGATTGCAAGTCCTCTCTACATTTCCAGTATAAACCGAGAAACTCTTAGGTCACTGCATTCATTCTTTTCGATTGGATTTGATTTAGTTTTTCAGATGACTTTTTTGACAGCAGAAGTGTTTTTGCTTTTTTTTAGAAAGATCTAGGTAGATCTGAGTTTTGCTTATGTTGACAAAAATATGGATCTTTAAATTATCTTTCAAACGAGCTATCAAAAACTTCAATCGGATCTCTAGATCAAAAGTTTTGACTATTTTTATTCACATTGACAGTTAGCATGTGATGCTGACAGTCAGCTTGAATGTCAGTTTGTTTAACTGCCGTTTGTCCAGAGAGCATGTTTTTTGAGCCATATTTTTTTTGCCTATGCTGACTGTCAGCATGAGTTTCGACTTCGAGCTGATTTATTTGATAGTTTGATTTAACTGGTCGTTTTTGTGGTCGATGCTGACTGTCAGCATGAGCTGTCAGTTTCCATATGTGACCACAAACGGCTGGCAAAGTTTTATCTGTGATTTTTGTCGAGCTGTGGTTGTAGACGCTGACTGTCAGCATGTGTTGCTGACTGTCAGTTTGTGCTGTTTTGTTTCTTTTTTCGATCTCAAACGGCTAGCTGAGTTTTCTCCGGGATTTACTTCATACTGGTCATGACCTATGCTGATTGTTAGCATGCACTGTCACTTTTCAGCTTGTGCACAACGGCTCTTTTGTTCTTTTAGGTTATAAATAGAGGTTTTGAGCAGATGTTTCAAACTCCAAGCAGCCTCATTTTCTTATATACACTTGAGCATTTGTTTTAGAGTTAAAAATCTTTAATCTTTTGATCAAGTCGTGAGTTTTGTGATCCACCGAGTGTTCTGTTCGCATCATTTGCATACTTAGAGTTTCTCGGTGGGTGTTGGAGGTCTATGAGAGACCTTGTAACTTATTACTCTTGGTGAACGCTTTCACCTAGACGGTTTGGTGGCGTGGCCATTGATCTCTTCAGTTTAGAGATTATCGGAGAGACTCGGCGTGATTGTAAAAGGCATCGGTGCTCACCTTTTCGGAGTGGACAAGGAGCAACCACTAGTGAGAAATATCCTTCGTGGATATTGAAGCAAGACTCATTCATTTGAGTGCTTCAACGAGGAATAAGGAAGACCGGACGAGTCTCGGAGACCTCGGGAAAAATCCTTGTATTTGTCTTCTTCTCTCTTCCTTTTAATTGTGCTATATTGATTTTGTTTTTATTCTTTGCAAAAGTTGTTTTTAATTGAAAAGTTTTAAAGTCTCCTATTCACCCCCTCTAGTCGGCATCCTCGATTCTACACGATGGGCCTCACTTTGTGCAACTACCCACTCGAACCTGCTCTCATTGTCAAATGGGTTCGCCACTTTGAGTCTCACCTGTCAATTATGGAGTTCGCATGGGTATGATTTGGTGCATAACACAACATGTGTGGCCCCACAAAACCACGTTCCACCATGCCAAGTCGTGCTCCAACAATGCCGCTTCACCCGACTTGTGCTAAATGGGGCTCACATGCAGTTTGATACCCACCCATTATCCCCTCACATGTCAGCACGAGCCTCACGTACCAAACTCGCACCAAGCTTTCAAGACATGCGTCGGCTCGTGTTAGGCCATGTCCAATGTAGGCACCTTAGCCGGCGCCCGCAATAAAAAATTATTTTTTTGGTATGAAGAGAGAGGAAACGCTTCAGCAGGCTTCCGACGCCCGGGAATTTTTTATTTTTTTGTCTTGGTTTACGTGTGATCAAATTATATACAATTTTTGTTTCTTGATTTATACATTAATCTAGTTTAACTTAGATCTTGATTATATTGAGAAAGTTGTAGATCTTTAAATTATCTTCATATAGACATCAAATATCGCATATATTTGATTTTTAAATTAAAAGTTATTAATGTTTTACTAAAATCGCCTAAATTCTAATAAATATTTAATTTACTCATGGGTCCGTACGAAGCGCCTTGCGAAACAATTTTGCATTAGAGTAGGGGGTGTTTCGCACATATGACACAAAATATACTAAAAATATTCTGTTAAAACACCTCACGAAACACTTTTGCATTGGGCTCATGCTTAGGCCATTGGAGACATTCTTGGGGAGAAAATTTGCCTAGCCCAGACAAGAAGAGATCAATCCAGTAACCTTCCAACTAAGACTTATTTTCTTCATTTTCTAAGTTTCTTGTTCCCTAGAAAATTTTAAACACACAAGAACGACAAATATGGGTATTGTCATAGTTTTTCGGGTTATGTGAGAATATGGACTTTTAGTTTTGGGAGGTGTAAATTTGTAACATCTTTTCGTAGGGTATGTAGTTATTTTTTCATCTGTAGAAATGTAGGTCGTGCATTAGTGAAGAAAATGAATCATCTATTTGAAGTGTAACTCAAAGTCTTCTTTTCTCGGTTACATGTTTTCCAAGAAAAATAATGTCTTATAAAAACCGGAAGCATTTCAATAGATCTCGACAGTTTGATTAAGCTAATGTTAATCTTGGTCAAGGATGAAAAATAGAAAACATACTAATGTTGATCTTGGTCAAGGATGAAAAATAGAAAACATGCCCTCATAGTTCTTATGGTTAATCCAGTCTATCGATTTTAATAGGAAAAAAGCTGCACAACTTACATATTAGACACCACTTCAATGGATCTGTTTGTGTTGTAGCTATTTAACTAAGCTAGCTTAAAACCGTTGTTATATTTAGTTGTACTTGTTTAGATAAAAACATTAAACTACTGACTTAAAAAAAAAATCTACAACATAGGGGGTGTAATACTTTAGTACGAAAAAATTGTAGAAACAATATCAACATCAATGGTAAAACAGAAATGATCTTATGTTATTAGTTTTAAATCGCGGTAACATATAAACTACTGCAAGATCACTGCAACATATTTCTGTCACTTTAAATAGATATTTATTAGTTATAAAATTGTTTCAGGATTAATATACTACAATATATTTATTGAACTACTACAGCATGTGAAATAGTACAGTTTTGATATTGCAAATTCTATGACTCCCGAATTTATCAATTATATTATTTTGACCCGACCAGAAGTAATTACTACTTCTTTCATTTTTTTTTCTTGTTATATATATACTACAGTAAGAAATAATCCAATGTCAAATTTTGAGTTGATATTACAAATATATTTAATATACTACAGTAAAAAATGATCTTATGTCAAAATTTTAACACATTGACTACTAATTTAAAAAAAAAATTAAGAATCACCGTATAAATATTAAATAGCTTTGCCTTCCATATTATTATTGTTTTATAGTTTTTATTATTATACTACATGGTTATAAAAATTAATATTAAAGTTGTAGTTTGAATGTAAAAAAATATAAAACAACAAGTAGAAAAGAATAGATCGGTAAAATACAATTTGGGTTCTTTTATTTTGTTTTTAGGTTCATTTTAGTCCCAATATTTCAAAACAATTCAGATAGGTGCCTATACTTTCAAAACAAAACCTCTTATTTTATAAGATTTTTTTGAGTTGTTTTGATGACATAATTATTGTATTACTGTTGTATGAAAGAATATGACAAGTATGAACTGACTATAATAATAGATAATATTTTGGGTATTAGCACAAGCACTACGACGTTTTCAACAATACTTAAAACAATCTATGATGATACTATTGAAGGAGAAGAAAATGAAATGATTTTGTATTGTTAGTCTCTTAATGTGACCAAAAAATCACTATATCAATAATACACTTCAAGTCAAGTCGTCAAAACAACTCAAAAAATTATTTAAGGCTAAAATAATCCAATTTTTTAAAAAATAAATCAATTTAAACTATTTTAAAATTGACTAAAATACACCCGCAAAAAACTAGAGCGGAGAACTGTATTTTAGCCGAACGAGTATTTGCAAAACGCCAACAGATAGGAGAAAATTCTAAAAAAAAAAGATTACTTTTTTCCTCATCCACACCCTAGACATTGACTAGTCAATGCTCTGGTCAAAAGCAGCATCACCCAACCAAGGCAGAAGCATGTCTTCCTCCTCCCCTCAACTCTTGCTCCTCTTCCTTCCCACAATGTCTCCCTGTCTCCACCACCATCCCTAGCCTACCCCACACACATTGCCCCCCCCCTTCCCCCCAGATCTCCCACCCATGGACCCCCCGCCCCCCACCTCCACCTCCCAAGACATCAACTCCATGCCGCCCTCCCCGCCGCGCCGCGCCGCGCGCCACCGCCGGGCGCAGTCGGAGATCCTCCTCGGTGGTGCGCTCCCCGAAGACCTCGCCTTCGACGCCGACCTCGGCGTCGTCGGTGAGGAGGGGTTCGACGAGGACGACGACGACGACCTGGAGGAGGGGAACCGCCTCTTCGCCGACCTCCTGGAGGCGGGCAAGCTGGTCGAGCCGCCGGAGCCGCCGCCGCACCCGCCGCCGCCGCCGCCGCCGGCGAGGCCGCGGCACCAGCACAGCCTGTCAATGGACGGTTCCACGTCCGTCGCGGCGGCCGCGGCGGGTGGGAGGGCGGCAGCGGACGCTAGGAAGGCCGTGTCGGACTCGAAGCTTGCGGAGCTCGCCCTCGTCGACCCAAAGCGCGCCAAGAGGTGGGAGGAGACTTCTCCTTGTAGTTGTGGAGAGCTTTGTTTGTATGCTGTTATTTGTAGTTAGCTAGGATGGAGTAGCATAGGATATTGATGGGGCATTTGATAAGGACTGGCTAATCACTAGTGTGAAAGGGAGGTTGTGGAAGTTGGGAACATATGTGGGATCAGGTCCTACCACTCATTTGCATCTAACTAACTAATCCATGTTATTAGTAAGAATTCAGTCAATTCATTGGTCAAAATAAAAGAAAACGGTGATTAGGGACTGCCTAGGACTGGAAAAAGAAGGATTCAGGGAAGAAATAGAGGATCTCAACTGTAGAGTCACAAGAGAGAGTGCTAGAGTCAAATAGAAGACGGGCTGGTGTAGGAATGACTTCTGACTTTCTTATATTTTGGAGAATTCTGAGATCCTACTGCTCTTGTTATGTGAACTGTATTATTTTCACATATGTAATGCAGGTTTGTCACATTTAACTGTGTGCATCAACTGGAAGTTGGTGAGGAGTTATTTGGGACATTGTGACATTGTTACAAAAGCAACAAGAACGAGTGTGGTAGTGGAGACTGGAGAATCATGTCAGAATTTTGGGTTTGTTTAGCTTTCTAGGATATGAAATAGGTGTGCTCTGGCATGCATGGGTGTGCTTTAGTAAGGTTTTCTTAGCAATAAGAAAGAACCAATCCTAAAGTTCTAGTTGATCAACTAGTGATTGACCGAATATTGTGATGCCATCATCTATGTGAAGACCAAGTCAAACTCCCCCTTTCCCCTGACTTTTCTTGTGTGGAGCCCATCGGACCCACAAATCATCCACTCCATATCTTTTTTGTCTTCCTCTCACTTTCCCATTTCCACTCATCCATGCATCATGGGCATACCCACTTCTCCGCCTTCACTCATACACAACCCCCAGCATCTCACTTACAGTCTCTTTATGGATGATCTCAAGGAAGGGATAGAGGACAACAACAGTGAACCACCAATTGAACTCAACCCCGGCACCTTTGCACTCCCCTCACCTCTGCATTCCTAGCAACATAAACACTAAGTTGTAGTAATTTTCACATTTCTCCAAAATCCTCTAATTTTGACCTGATTTTGGCCAGGATTTGGTAAAAAAAGTTGAATATTGGGGTTAGGATGTTAGATGTATAACCCTAGGTGTGAAATTTGTCATTTGGAGGTGGATTTGGTTGGAAATGAGGCTAATCACTAGGTGTAAATATCGGGCCAACAGCTAGGGTTTGTGGTGGTGTGAATGTTATTTGATATGAGCTCGATTTTCTTGATGAATTATTTAGTGCATTGAAGCTAGAATGATCCTTCAAAACTGAGATTTCTTGGGTTCTAACACTAATACTAGGGTGTATGTGTGATGTTGCATATGAGAGGAATAAAGCATGAGTTATGATGTGAATTTCTTGAATCTTATTAAAAACTTAGGGTTTACCTTGCTGGAAATGGAGAGGCATGGAAAGTGAAGAGAGGTGCTGGTGTCGAGCTCCATTGGTGGCTCACTGTTATCAGCTTCTATTCCTTCTTTGAGATCATCCAAAAAGAGTGTGTGTGAGAGAGATGTTGGGTGTGTGTGTGTGTGTGAAAGGAGGGCGTAATGGGTATGTTTGTGCTGTGTGGAGTGAAAATGGAAAGTAATAGAAGGGAAGAGAGAAGTATCGAGTGGATGCCATGTGGGTCCAGAGGGTCCCACACAAGAAAAGTCAAAGAGAGGGAAATGGGGAGTTAGACTTGGTCTTCACAATCAATAGAATGTCTTGGGATTGTATTGTTTTTGGCAAATCTTTTCTTTGAGGGGACAGAAATAGCACTGCAGAAATGAAAGGGTAGAGCAAGTTAGCTATATCATGATTGCTTGAGTCAAGAATTGAAATTTCTTGTGGTAAAGTGGAACAGTAACAGTTTAGTAATGTAATTTAGTAGTCCAGCTTTTCACTGACTGCAATTTAAGGTCTGTTTGGCCTAGCTCAGGCTTATCTCATGAGGCAATTTGTTGGGCTTGTTACAGTATACTAGTCCAACTAGCTTATGTGATAATAAGTCCTACAGGTTGTTTGAATAGACTCAGCATGTAAACCCTATAAGTTGTCCTTTACCAACTTTGGCTTCTCTTTGAAGAGTGGCTTAAGCTTAAAAGTGAAGTCCAAAAATAATCCAACTATTTGATCCTGAGCTTAATTTAGGATAAACAAACCCTGACTGCAAATTTTATTACCTATGGAATGCAATCTTTTTGCAATACTTGCATCAATTCTAAAGACATGTTGAAATTTACATTCTTTGAAACAATCCAGATGTGCCTTTGATCTTCAGGATTTAGAATGGGCTGCTGCTGATGGAAGCACAATTCTATTGTTTATTGGTTTGTGAGACATTAGATGATATGTTTTGGTTTTGATTCTAATCATGTGTTGCCTTTTTGCTCTGTTATCCTGTGGGGAAGTTGGAAAATGTTTGGATAATTAATGCTCCTTTGTAAACCTATAGCATCAGGTGAGTTTTATACTGTCAAAATAAAAGGACAGGCTGACTGACTACTAAACTAGTTAACAATATTCATGATATGAGTATTTGTTTCTCTACCATTTCCGTAACATATGTATATGACATAGTGTGCATAGTGAAGCTCTCACACACTATCATGTGCTGGTTTATCAGCAAAACACACATCAGGAAAGAAAAGTATTCCTTTTTTCTCTTTTGTGTGTTATTGATAAGTGAAGGCCATGGCAGAAGAATATGTAGGGAGAGAAATTCATGGGATTACACCATACTGTTGATAGGCTACTGATAGATTGAGTAAAAACCTGTATAGGCTATACTGTTATCTTTTTTGGTGTATGAAAAGTTTATCTTGCCAAAGGTATGCTCGTTATCTCAATGAGACTAATAGGTTGACTTGGCTGATCAATGTACATTTTGCAAGATATGGGTTATGCTCTGATTAAATTATTTGTTTTGAAAGGCTCACTATGATATACCTCATCATGAGGCAGAACCATGAAGGTAACGTCTATGGCTTCATCATGTGATACAGCTCAACAGTGCAAATTTTTAAACTTGAAAGCAATATATTGCTAAGTTAGGCGAGACATAGATCCAAGTTCTCTGGTGTCCTAATTGATTCCAGAGTCACTTTATATGTCAGAAGGTTGATTGACTGGTTTATAAGTGCTTTTGATTGTCTGACCCTCTTTAGATGATGTTTTTGATTGGTGAACCTTTTGAGGTTATGCCACTTTTTAGCTTGTAGACTAATCATTGTAACTTTACTTTCATTGAATATTGTAGGATTCTGGCAAACAGACAGTCAGCCGCTAGGTCAAAAGAAAGAAAAATGCGCTACATTGCAGAGCTTGAGAGAAAAGTACAGACTCTTCAGACAGAAGCAACAACACTGTCAGCTCAGTTGGCCATGCTAAAGGTTACATTTGCCATTATCTTTCTGAGATACTGCATAAGATTATAGTTACCTGCTTTTCACTGGAATGTAGAAGTTTTACAGGTCTATACTTGTTCATCTGTTGAGTTGCAGCTTTATCTTAGGGACTTCCCTTTTTATGTCTGAATATTATTTCTGAATTTGCAGCTTGTTCTAGTATGTCAATATGTGTTGAGATTTGTTGATAACTTTAATAAACACAAACTACAAAGATTGCTAGTCAGTTTGCGGTGCTTGCTAGTAAATCTGCGTGTGATGGTGTGCACATTTATAGAAATTACTTGCTAATAACTAATAAATTTTTGTTGTTTGTTTGGGAATTGATTTGTCCCTGTCATGCAACTTCCTGACAGTCTAACATTAATAGGTTATCACCACAGTAAATAAAGAGGTTCCATGTCCTGCAGTTCCAGTACTTGCGCATGTTAATACATCGTAGACCTTTTTCTTTTTAGAAAACCTGGCCATCAGTTGTCATGATTATTATCATTGTTTGTTTGTATGCTACAGGGAGATACTACTGGTTTGACAACTGAAAATAGTGAGCTGAAGGTGCAGTTGCAAACCATGGAACAGCAGGTTCGTCTGCAGGATGGTAAGATTTTACTCCAATTTTTTTTGCATCAATTTCAGTGATGCAGTGCCATCAATACACTTTTGAGTGTTGAAATTAAATAAAGGATTTGCAACAAGATGGCCGCTTTATTCTGCATTTGGATCTGATAACATGCTTGTATAACTGGAATACATGAGGATATTCTAAAATGATAACAGCCATGCACGTGCCGCTTTGTGGGAACAACTATGCTTTTGGATTTCAGCCCTTGAACTTTTCTTTTGGTTATACTCATACCAAGAGCCAAGGGCCATCTTTAGTTTACAACTTTGTTTGCTCTGTTGGCTATGTTTGAAAGGAGAACAAAAGAAATTAAAATTACAATTGACAAATGCTAGGGTGAAACATATGAATGGTGATATATGAAGTAATTATGAACTCAAGACAGCATTTTACTTAATATTCATATGATATTTTCTGTGCTTTGAGAGTACTTGAAAAAAAGGTTCTTTCAAAGGTTTTTTTTGCATCCCAAAATCATCACTTAATTTTTGTCCAATGCAGCACTAAACAACAGACTCAGAGATGAGATTCAGCAGTTGAAGATTGCAACGGGGCAGGTTACTGCTAACAGTAGAAAGATTGGGAACTTTGGGTTATCCTCACTTGGTGCGAATCAACAAATCTACCAACGGAACCACATGCAGATACAATCTCTCCTGGCAGCGCAACAGCTACAGCAGCTCCAGATCCACTCACAGCAGCAGATGCATTTGCAGCAGCAACATCAAAACCTTGTCCAGCAGCAGCTGCTGCTGCAGGAGGGGGGGCCGTTACATGGGGACATAAAGATGAAAGGAATAGCCGCGACATCCCACCCGCACAATGGGTGCTCCTCCGATGATCATGCTCTCAAGAGTGAGTCATGAGAAATGGCTTTGCCGTTTGTCAGTTGGCAGTAATAATAATGTTGTGTTAGTAAGTTATGGTGCATAATGTAGTGCAGTATCTACGTAAATTCAGACCGTTTCAGCACTCGAGTCATGAGCCTGCCGCCTCTATATATTCGTCTGTACGTGGCTGTAGAACCGGTGATCTGAGCTGCTGCTAATTGGTGTATTAGACTGAATTTGTATTGTAGGTATAACTTGTCACTGACAATAGTATTGATATTGTTGTATTCTAGTCATGCATGTTCCTTAAGCATCCATGATTCTAATGTTATAACTAACGGCATTAGGCTCCGTGACCTATATGACCTATAAGAATGTATATGTTGTCTTTAAAATCATTAAGTGTAGATGCTAACGATCCATAGATCTTTACATGGATAGATCTATACAGCTTATGTATGTGAATATAGATAAAAATATAAGTCTATGCAGTATGAGACTGGGTGCTAAGATCACCACTTATGATGTAAGGATTGTTTTATGATCTAGGGTCATTTCTTTAATTTTTAATAAATGATTATCTATACTACTATATGAAAAATAAGAGTTGCTATTTTTGCTCCATCTCCCCCCTCTTGTGCACTTAACTTTTTGGTCGTCCATCGGATACATCTCGCTCCACAATCAAGTTGGATTCAACTTTCAGCCTCTATTGCCGTTTTGCCGCCTATTCCCTCCATACCCACTTTTGGCCGTCAAGATCAACCATATCCAACGCTTCAAAGTGCGAGTTGGATTCACAGATAGGAAGTTCTGACCATTAGATCTTCTTGATCGTATGGTCCATGTGTCTCCCACCTCTCCACCCAAACCACCGGTCCCTCACACCGCCTCGCCTCCCTGGTCACACCCCCTCGCCTCTCGTCTCCCCCTCTCCCTATCGCCTCCCACCCAAACCCTAACAGCGTCTCAGGTTGCTCCCGACCTCGACCTCGCCGCCTCCCACCGGTCCGTCATCGACTCCGTCGCCACCAGGTTGCTGCGCAATTCCTCTCCGCCGTCGACGGGAGCTCCCAGGTCGAGTTCCACTTTCTCACCTCCCTACTCTACTCTCTCTAACCCTCGCCGCCGCTCTCTCCTCCATCGATCTGGTGGCCTCTTCCTCCTCACTCGATTTGGCCGCCGCCGCCTCCCCTCCTTCCTACATCTGGTTGCTGCCACGCTCATCACCCTCGCCGCCTCCTCGCTCGATCTGGCCGCCCCCCTCCTCACTTGCCGCACCTCCTCCACTGCCACCGCCGCCGCCGCCTCTTTTTCCTTCTAAATTGACCAGGTAAGTTGTTCATTGCCTCTAAATTTGGTATGTTGTAGGCAGTTTTGTGGCATGTTTTTTTTTGTGAATTCTCCCCTTTCCCTTTTTCAACCTCTTTCGTGTGAGCAAATGTATTCTAATTTCTGATTTAGGACACAAACAGAATTAGTGCCTATTACTAATAGTATAAACTATGATTCATTGCAGATGTGAATTCCTCCAAGTTATTATGAGTTATTGGTTGCCTTCAGAGGCTTCAAGCTCTACACTTGCAAAGGAGGAATTGTAAAGGTAAAGTTCCTTCTTAGTGATAATTTGTTGTTTCTTAGTGATAATTTGCAAAGGAGGTATTGTAGACTATTTTTCTTGTTAATGGTACACTATAATAGCACGGCTTGATTGTGGAAGCAGTAAAATAGTCAGTTGGAATGCAGTAAAATAGTTAGTTTTTGGGAGCTAAACTTCAACTAGATTCGTGGCACTAAACAATTCCGTTGTACATTGTTTAGAAACTGCAGCTCATTCATTGATTTTTCATCTGTACAAATACACAAACTTTTCAATCAGTCTGATCCAAGATTATTCTAAAGTTCTCCTTAGTCTATCGGCAACAAGAAATCCAAATTAGTCCTGTTATTTTCTTAAAAAGTTATGTATGTGCTCACCAAGATTTAGTTTACAGAAACATTGGGTGAAATCAAGTTAGGTATCTTTGGCCTAGTTAATTAAATTTAACTCAATAGTTTGCTCAATTTTTAGTTGTCTTTGTACTTTGCATGAAATTGGTGGGAATTAGGGCAACCAAAGACTTACGGGAAAAGACTGTAGTTAACAGAAGTAGTCTTCAAAATTGTCAAAAGCAGAAAATATAGGTTGATTTTTCAGTTTTGCTTCTTACTATCACTTTTCCTCTATCTAGATTTCAAAAATGGACATGGTTTCTTATTTTTGAAATAGAAGTGCTTTTTCTATATTTTAATTTTATTTGAAGTCCAAGACTGTTTTCCAGTCTTACAGCTTGGGCAGTACTAAGAACTCCATTGGGCAGTACTAAGATTATCTTACAGCCTGGTGTTGCAGTGAAGCATTGCAAGGAGGGGACTGAGAGCTTTGCTTTCTGGTTTGCTCTTGGTGGAAAGCAAAGATATACAAACAGAAACGTCACACAGGATGTTGTTAGAGAGCCTCACCTTTATACCTTACCCTCTTATCTAGAAATGGTTAGAAGTAGTCAAAACCCTATTTTCATTTTCCTTTTCTTATTAGTTATTACTGTTACATTGTAAGTTATTATATGTTTAAAAAAAACTGTGCTCTAATTATCTTTTTGTTGTTTTGGTTCTGTTCATGATAATACAATCACAGCTTTCAGGGAGGCTGGAGGTTTGTTACCTTATTCTTTTGTCAATTTAGTCGTGTATCTAAGACCTTCTCCAACAACAGACGCATCCGGGCGCGGATCTGCATCGGGTCGGCTACGGGGGTGAAATTGGGAGGATACGCCGCTCCAACAGCACATCCGGCCGCCACGCGATACAGACCGGAGAGAGGATATCGAAATCTCCACATCCTCTCCCCACTCGCCACCGCCCCCAACTGGCGACACTTCACATGGCCGTTTGCACCTTGGAGAGGCGACGTCTCCCGTGGAAAGCCTGGCGCCAGTGCATCCTCCCCGTCGGTGGTGTGGACCAGCCGAAAGGTTCTTACGCCGAAGGAGTTGCAGCGTCAGCGCGAGGCCTCGGGCGAAGAAGCGTTTGGATTCCTTCCCACCAAATCCGGATTCCCCTGCGCCGGCAAGGCAATCCTCATCAAGCTAGGGTTTGTCCTCCTCCGGCTGATTGAGGTAATTTTTCCCTACCTTCTTGACCACACCTTGCCCTTTAATTAAGAATTGTATGTTGGTTTTCGAATTTTTGCAGAGTTAATTCATGCATCAGTTTATGCAGCTATGCTGGCTTTGGATTTTTTTTTTCTTTTGGGGCAATTTGTGCATGTACCAGTTCATGCATACGATACATAGTATTGATCACATACAGATGTTGTTCGAGCTTTGGGCTGGTTGCAATGTGGATTAACCTTTCTAGTCTTCAAAACAGGCTCCAGTGATTGAATTCCTAGCTCTTTGAAGTTTCTGAAATGCATATTAACTTATATTGGAATCAGCTTTTATTTGTGTGTGTTATCTGTGATGCCTGATGAATTTCTATTGTTGATTTTTTATTGTGCCTGTCAATGAGTTAACAGATTGTAGACCTTGCGATCTATGTTTTAGTTCAGTTTGAGAAATGCTAAATCTCTTATGAAATCCTGGATACTATGAGATTAACGGACACATTGGTTGAATCAAATTCCTGTGATTTCATTGTTACTCATTCCTGCTTTTGAATTGTATCATGCTTTTGAATTGTATCAAAGAATCTAGCTCCATGTGTCATCTGAAAGGCTGTTATGTTTCTCAACTTCATATATTGATTATTAAGACACCGAAGATTCAAATTGCTTTGAGTAGAATTAACTATTGAATCTTTTAGTGTTCTTCTGTGATATGCCTTGTTGATCATTCCTTTTTGTTGAGTGATTAAATTCTTGTGAGTTAATCTGAATTGATTCTTGAGTAATTGGCTGAGGATACTGATCTTGAGGTAATCCATTTCAGTAATTTGTAGTTCCATCTCTTTCTGCATATTGTTGTGTTGTATATATATATATATATATATATATATATATATATATATATATATATATATGTATATATCAGAGAATCAATCAATACGAATTTACCAAAGAAATCATTAGTACTCTTTTTATGTTCAGTTTCATGACAAAACAGATTAACACATAAATGTCAATTTCTTCCAATAAAGGTAATTGAGGTTGTATGGTTCAATGATATCAAATAGGACAATGAAGCTAATATATCCAATGTACACTACTTCCAGAACATATATATAGCATCCTAATAAGAATTGCATGCACAGCAAAATGTATACAAGAAAAGAGGATTTTGTACTTAAGAGAAAGATGAACTCAAACAGACTGTTACCATTTAAACAGTTATAAAAGATGTAACTAGGCAGTATGTCATGGCCCAAAAATGCAGACAAAACTGAGGTCAAGTTAGCATTAAACAGGGATAAAAGATAGAACTAGGCAGTATGTCATGGTCTAAAAATTCAGACAAAACTGATGTCAATTTAGCATTTAAACAATGATAAAAGATGGAACTAGGCACGATGTCATGGTCCAAAAATGCAGGCAAAGCTGATGTCAGTTAGTTGTCTTTTGCCCCTCTCTCAACCCTTTTTTTGCCGAGAAAGTAGTTATTTTTCTTTACCTCACTACATCAACAGGACTGTTTACAGTTTACTCAATGCAATGTTGACTAGCCTTCCGCATGGACTTCAACCAAGACCAATTTTTGAGCCACACAAAAACTTACTGAAATACAGTACAACACAAACTGAATTCTTTTGCCTCTGTGAAATACTTTTGCTGAGAAAGTTGACACCTTTTTCTCTAGCTCACAAAATCAATATGGCTGTTTACAGTTTGCTGAATGCAAATCAGCAAATGTTCACTATCCTTCTGCATGGACTTCAACAAAGATTTTGAGCCACACAAGAACTGAATGAAATACAGTACAACACAAACTGAATTCTTTTTCCTCTCTCTGAACTCCTTTTGCTGATAAAACTGTCATTTTTCTTTTCTCTAGCTCACCAAAATCAACATAGCTGTTTACAGTTCTCAATGCAAATGTTCGCTAACCTTCTGCGTGGATTTAAAGCTTTCAACCAAGACCATCTGTCATATCCACACAAGAACTTACTCAAATACAGTACACAACAAATCATATTCATGTAGGCAAAACTATCAGTCTACAGCAGGAATTATCACATAAAGTACCCGAGAATTGTCGAAACTTATATTTTAGTTCACAGTTTTGCATTGCATGTAGATGGCGTCTGAGCCGAACAAAGCAACGGACTTGTTGGCTTGGGCGATAAAAGAGCTGGAGAGCACGACTGTCGATCTGAAGAAACTTCGCAACTACAACTTCAACCCAAGCATCGATCCGTCCAGCATTGTGTTGAACAGGGTGCTCCTCGAAATCGACGCTATATCGACTTCCCTTGATGAAGTGGTACTGCAATGCACTGAAGCTGTGAATGCGACGAAGGCTGTGGACCATGACTACAATCCCCACGGAGATATCAACCCTAACCTATGCCCCTGACGAGCTTATCGTTGACTTCCAGACGTATTGCAAGGAAAACGGAATAGAGTATGATAGTGATTGGTCCGCCAAGATGTAGACCTTGTGTGGCATGTCTATCATGTGGAATGCTGTTTAATTACATTACGACTTTTATGTAAGGCATATGGCCTTCTTTTGTAAACTGAGTTCTTGTATGTTTCAAATTTTTATTTGGCATTCCATGCTGTGCGTGCACTATCCATATTCCTTTCGTTGTGACATGCCCCTGTGTTGCTGATTGCATTGGCTAATTGAGCTCGGTTGTTTGATCATTTATTCTCAGGTCTGTACAGATGGATCCCTTCGTGGCTAACCTTCTGGTGGTGTGTGGGGGGAGGGGAGGAGGATGGTTTCGATTGGGCCGGGACTCAGTTGACACCCTTGGAGAGCCCAATTCCGGTGCAGGCAACGCAGACTGAAGAGGATGCCGAGATAAGGCCAAACAACCGACGTTCAAAGAACTTGTCTGAGCAAGAGGACAAGCTTCTCGTCTCAGCTTGGCTGAATGTCAGCATTGACTCGGTCCAAGGTAACAATCAGAAGGGATCAAGCTATTGGGCACGCATCCATGAATACTACAACAAGGAAAAGACATTCAACTCGGTACGTACACAGAACGTGTTGCAGCATAGGTGGCAGTTCATCCAAAAGTCCGTCAACAAGTTTTGTGGTTGCTACTACCGCATAGAACACCGCAACTAAAGCGGGAAGACAGAGCGTGACAAGATAATGTATCCTTACACTACCCTACCGTTGTCATCTCTAGGAAGGACATGACCTCTTTGTGCAATCCATGTTGCAGGTTGTGGACGCGAAGACGCTCTACGTGGCTGAGGAAAATTGTGCATTCAATTTCCTTCATTGTTGGGTTGAGTTTCGACTACACCCAAAGTGGAGTGACAAGGTATCGCAGAAAAGGCAGAAGACGTCGTCCGGAGCCAGCCTGGAGACCTCTTCGGCCCCAACAGATGTGACCCAGTCGGGCTTCGAGGGGGGTCGCCTGGGGCTTCGAGAGGGTGCCCAACTGATGAAATAATTAGGCCTATAGGCCGCAATAAGGCTAAATCTCGGCTCCGAAGTGGTTCGAAACATTCATCTTCCGACAGCCCGTACATGAGTGCCATCCGAGACATGACACTGAGTAGGCAGGAGTTAGAGAAAAAAAGGGACGACCGGTACTCCGAGATGATGGCGTACGAGGAGCGGATCATGTCGGTCGATCTGAGCAAGTGTTCTGAGTGGCAGAAAGAGTACTTCATGTGAAAGCAGATGGAGATTGTGGGTAGAAACCGCGACAATGTGGAGAATTGAGGGGAATTGAGTGTTTTTATGTACTTTGCGTGTGTGCTTATGTACTTTGCAGCAACGTTCGGACTCAATTTCAGCCTTGTTCAGTTCTATTTATGCAACGAACTATGATGTGTGCTTTTAGGAAAACATTTGGAGTCCTATGATATCTGCTTTTATTAAGACCAGAATGTAGTGCAATAATCTTCGTCTTTTAATACATGCTTGGCTTCTCCAGATGGTTACAATCAGTACATGCCAACTAATCATTACATTGCATATGTAAACCCTACTCGGCGTCGTGCAACTGCCACAAGTGCTCGACAAGGTCCTCCTGGAGTTGCCTGTGCATTTCACGATTCCGTACGGTATGATGGACGTGGACAAAGTCCTGCATGGTCGGAGTATGGTCGTGGGACACGTTAACGGTATCACCCATACCATCGTAGTTATAATCGACGAAGCTGATGTCCCTGTCATCTTCCACTGTCATGTTGTGCAATATTACGCAAGCAGTCATTATGTCTCGAAGAGTTTCCTGGTTCCAATACCGCACAGACCCTCGCATAATCGCAAATCGGGCCTGGAGCACCCCGAAAGCACGCTCCACATCTTTCCGGGCCGACTCTTGAGCTTGCACAAAGAGCTTCGTTTTGTTCCCCTGGGGAAGTGGAATAGTCTTAACAAATGTTGCCCACTCGAGGTAAATCCCATCGCCAAGATAGTACCTCATGTTGTAGTCGTGGTCGTTGATGGAATAATGCATCCTTGGCGGCTGGTTTTCTGCAAACTGAGCAAATAGAGGAGAACGGTGCAAAGACATTAATATCGTTGTGAGATCCTGGTAGACCGAAGAAAGCATGCCAAATCCATAGATCGTATAATGCTACGACTTCTAGGATGATGGTAGGCCTGTGGGCATGTCCGGTGTACATCCCCTGCCATGCCTTCGGGCAATTCTGCCACCTCCAGTGCATGCAATCTATGCTCCCCAACATGCCCGGGAAACCTCTTTGCTCGCCAATGGCAAGCAATCTTCTAGTGTCCTCTTCGTTAGGTGCTCGAAAGTACTCAGACCCAAACACTTCAAGTATAGCCCGAACAAAGCGTTTCAAGCTCTCTATAGCAGTACTCTCCGCTATACGCAAATATTCGTCAATAGCGTCCGCGGGAACACCATGTATGCTAATATCCTTAAAGCCGCCGTGACCATCTGCAACAATGACAACCCGAGGGTTGCAGCTGTGTTCCTTCTTTGCCTAAAGTACGGGTCATGTCGTTCAACAGCTTCTAAGATGTGGAGAAAAAGGTTACGATGCATCCTAAACCTGCGCGACATAGCGGCCGACCATATCATAGCAATAATACGAAAAATAAATTGTACTCGAACAACGTAAACTTCAAAGTCTTACCTCCGCCTGAAGTACCTTGGCCTGTACACCGGCTCGTCAGCAAAATAGTCATTATGGAGCCTAGCAAAGCCGTCATGCCTATCACGATCGACGACATTGTGGTCGAAAACGGAACCGCCACGGCATTCCGAACTCGTAGCTTCTAGCTCAGCCTGCCCAGCACATACAACCGCCACAATGAAGTCGTCGTCCTCATTGGATGACCCGTCACCACTGAGGCACAACGAGCGTAGCGCTCGGCGACGCATTGCGAATGGCCAATACGAGGGTTACGTGAGCTTCCGACTAGAAAATGGCTTGGGCTGCTGATGCAATGGTAGCCGACTAGGACTGCAAAGTCGTCGTCCCCACGCGGCCGCGCTGCCGCTCCCCCGCGCCGCTGCTCTCCCGCTCCCAGCGTTGCCGTTACCCCCCCACTGCCGTTTGCCCGCGCCGCCGCTCCCTCGTGCCGCCAGTTGCTCGCGACGCCGCTCCCCTGCTCCCCTGCGCAGCCGTTTGCCCGCGCGGCCACGCCCCCGCTCCCCCGTGTGAGATATATGTGATGGTTATTTTTTATGGAATAGAGAGTGGGATTTGGAGATTGTTGTTGGAGTAGTTAAAATATACATATGGAATATTTTTAGAGATGTATGTATATGGGGATATAGAGATCTGATTTTAGGTATTACTGTTGGAGAAGGTCTAACAATTCAGATTTGTGATTTCTATAAGCTTGTTTCTCTGTAGGTGGTTACTAAGTTTTCAATTTTTCCCAAGATGATTTGTTGTCTGAGGACACGACAATACTAGATACATATGCAGAGGTCTTTGTTTCAATGGGTCAGTGTATGGACTCAAAAGACTAACAGAAGGCATTTAAAATTGGTCAGGCATGATTTAAAGTTTTAAACTTTCTGCTTTCATTTTGCTGCTGTATGATTATCACTCAACTCATGTTAAGTACTGTCTTCCCCCATAAATACATAGAATATGCTATGTCTTTTGAAGGTCTCTCCCCTGATTTAGCTGTTTATAAAGTCTTAGAAGGGAATGAACCTTGCTTCTTCAAGACATACTTCTCTTGGGATAACACAAGATCTGTGGTACGCTATCAGATATTTATATATTTTACTGCTGTGTTTTGCATTCATCCCTTGCACTCCTAATTTTGTTGTCTTGTCTGTCACCTACTTGTATGGGGTAGCAGATCTTTTAAATGTTTTACTTAAATTCATATATGTAGAAAGCTTATCCATGTTTGTAGTTACTGTTTCTTTTGGCTGAAAGTCCTATCTGTTTGGTTATATTGGGTGCCTTTTACTTGGCTGAGAGTGCCTGTTTTCACCTTTTTAAAAGATTTTGGTTGGTATCACGAATTGAAGCCCACAAAGGGACTCATGCAGGCTGGACAGAAATCTGTACCACAAATAATAGAAAGGAGATGTGCATGTTCATATGAAATAAATTTATATTTATTTCTATGTAACATCATTCAGATTAAAGAGCCAAATCAGCGAAGGATAAAAAGAGTGCTATCTTTCTTAAAAAAACATGGTGCTCTATGACAACCCTTGAACTGAAATCGACAAAAAGACGGCATTGATTTTTCATTTTTGAAAGCCTGTCCCCAAGAGAAAAGGAAACGTTTAGCTTGAGAACTGAGAGTTTTAATGTGGATGAAATAAAACTTGCAGCCAAGAGGAATTGTATAAACATTATGGAATAAATCTTATCTGTTCATGTCAGCCCTCTTAATTTCTTTTTAGCTTGTTTAGACTCTTCCAGCAAAGTTTGTCAATGATTTTATGCATTATCTTATTGGTCGCTTCTTGTTTTAGTACACTACTAGAATACTTCCTGTGAAGTGGAAGAACAAAGGTGACATTTGGTTCGGAATCATAATTATAATGAGTTTTACAATACTTTAGAGTCAAGAGTGAAATAAGTAAATACAAAATATGTTTGGTTCAAGTGAATAATGGAATGAGATATAATGTTTTTGTAATACATCCAAATGAGATATATTTGAATAATATATTGAAATATATTTTAAATATATATATTGTGATCACGGAGTGATCTAACCAAACAACAGGTAGCATATTTCTATTATATGTAATTAGATTACGAAGTAAAATTCATAAATCAAACACCACCAAAATGGAGTTGCACCTCTAGAGAGCTTGTTCATCTTTTTTAGTCCGGAGCTATAATGCTTTAGTAAATAAAGGAGTTACTTGGTATTGTTTGGTTTTGGATGTCATTGGCAGCATGTCTGACAAATCATCTTCTGATGTTTTGCAATATTTGGTTTTGATACATATATATTTGTGCTGATACATAAATGCTTGTTGATACCATTGTCTAGAAGCTATAGTGAACTGAGCAGTCTGAGCAAAGGGTCTAAACTTTAGTTTGCTTCTTGCTCCTAAGATGTGTAGCATCTTGTTATTCTTTAGTCTGTATGACAACCATTGTTTAACAATTAATGGATTGAACTAGACGTGTACTACTAATTTGAGTTGACGTGCGTGCTATGCAGCTTGGTATGCACATGTTCAAGGGTCAAAGTTTCTACCTCATTCATCTGCGGAAGATGCTCGAGGCGTGCTAAAAGTTTCAAGCAGGGATTTGGACCCGTCGTTTTCCTCAAAAATGAACTGTTGTGTGCATGACATGATCTCATTGAGTTTTTTTTAATCTATCAAGCTGTTGTGTTTTTTTTACAGTTATGGAGAATCATTCCCTGTTTTTGCTGAATGACTTGATTCCAGCTTCCGTCTTCCAATTGTCAAGGCTAAGATATGTTGTAGTTAGTAGTGGCAAGAAAAAGTTTGCTTAACCTTGGACTTCATTGTACAGTTCTTCAGGGATCGCTGAAGGCGAAATGTTGGGAGTTAAGTGCAATCCTTAATGCTTTTATGTGTATGTGTATGGTAAATTTCTCTTAAGTCTGATTTTTGAAACAAAAGAACTACTATAAATATTACATGTCTAATAGAAGAGATGAAATTTATTGGGCGCTCCATGTGTGATTAGCAAGATTTTCATTCTTTACATTGGGGTGTGCTTTTTTAACCCCCCGATGGTAATTATAACATTATACTAGTAGGTTTCTCCCTCTATATATAGTACGCTTTTCACGCAATCATTTTTTGTTTGTAAGCTGAATTGAGTTCACGTAGCTTGAAAATAATCTAGCCTTTCATACTTGCGTCTTAGGCATAACTCAAACAAATAATGTAATCTTCTATGTTTGATATGATACCTGGTATTGATGAAGAAATGTTCAGCAATTGGAATATAAGACTTGCATTTAATTCATTATTGATTGGGATTCTAGATATATTTTAAATATTCCTTATGTTCTATGTTGTTGTACAATAAGACGATCGATTAATTATTTTAAGTATCTATATGTTTTATTTGTTTTATTTTTATTTTCTGTATCACATTAGTGCTTGTGAATTTGGTGACATGTTTTCTTTAGATTTCACTATAAAAATGTTGGGTCGGACATGATTACTAGTCATATGTTGATATACAACCTAGGAACTAAGTCTTCCTTACACTATGCTACGTCGACACCGTATCTGTGGCCGTTTGATCGGAAGTTTCGCTTCATTTGAGCCGTCGACGTCGTCGCCGAGCTTGTGGTCTACTACTCGCACGCTTGATCCACGTTGAGTCACATCGTCTTTTCAGTTGTGACCGTTGGATCTGCGCGTTTGCTTGATCTGGACCATTAAACGTGCTCTCACTGGTCAGCTGTTTTCCACATACAACAAGGTCGCCAGCTGTTCCCCACATTCAACTAAAACCAGGCCTTTTGATTTGACTAGAGGAAAACCACCTGTCGCTCTGTTTTAGTACAGTCGACCAGTTTAACGCATTCGATCACAAACCATGAAAGGTGATTCGACTAAGAAAAACAAAATGAGACCATCATGAAAAACCAAAACCGATGCTTCGACCATGCAACACATTCGGCCACAACTGAGTTGACTGATTGGACCCTAAAAAATAAATACGACCACAAAAGTAATTCACTCTTCCGTCTAAAATCAATCGACCAGAAATTTTACATCGGCGACCACTATTTTTTACTGTCTCGACTAAGCTTATGCTTTGATGACGGGCCCAATCTTAACCATTTTTTTGATGAAACAACCACCTTATTTCCTATGTTTGCCGATTTCGATTGCAAGTTATGGCTGTTGATTCGACCAAGGTAAAAATGCGACCACGGTTTTTTTAATGTCCAACCAAAACCAAACCTTTTCATTAGAACACGGAAAAATTGACCAACAAAGCAAAAAAATACGACCATCATAAAAAGACAAACCGCTGCTTTGACCAGACACCTCATTCGGCCACAGTCAAGCTAGTTGATTCGACCCAAAACAAAAAATGCAAACAAAAAAACAATTTACTTTTTCGGGGCAAAAACTATCAATCAAATATTTTACAGGCGCGTCCACTGGTTTTTATTTCTCGACCAAGATTTATGGGAATATTTTCTTTTTGTCTAATCAACTAGCTTATTTTGGTCGGCTGATTTTGGCAGAAACAGTAAATTGTTTTTGGTTGAAACATCCTGTGACCAGTTTTTGGCTTTCATTTCCCAGCTAAACAGCCATGCCTCGCTCTACACGACCAACATTTTTACTATCCCCAGGCCAATTTTATTGTATCAGCACAAGCCCTGGTCGTGTTTGTCCAGTCCAAAACTGGTCGTATCAGCGCATGCTCTGTTCTGGTCGTCATCATCCAGTTCAAACCTGGTCATACTAGCACAAACTCTGGTCGTAGTCGCCTAGTTCAAAACTGGTCGTACCAGCACAAGAGCTGTTCTGGTCATGATCGTCAAGTTCAAAACTAGTCATAGTTATGTAGTTTAATAATCTCAACAATCATTACGAATTTATAAATATAATACCTTATTATCTACAGATCTATTTCCTCAATAGCCGCAACAACGTGCGGGGTTCCACCTAGTTTAATAAAACACACGACTAATCAGACTCGAACTTAAAAACGCTAGAGCAGATGCGCGAGGTTCACATAGGATGTGTTTAATAAAACATTCGACTAATCGTGGGATGACAAAAAAGAGATGGTACAAGTGGTATATCATGACTTGGTCTCAAGTGAGTATTTGATTGGTGTGGAATGAGATAATGAAGAATTTTGTTTGGTTAGTGAAGAATGAGAATGGGATGATCCATGATTTTTTTATTCTGTAATCGATGAGACCAATAATAAATATGCAATTGAACACAAGAAATTAACTAAAGTAAGATAAAGTAAGATGAAAGTGGTGCAATTGAAAACAAGAAGTCAGAGCCATTGTCATTTACATACAAGCTAAAGCCGCAAAGGATTTTGAGGATGAGTCATCTGAGATGATACAAAAGGATGGATGATGCAGTATATTAGGATAATATTTCCCCTTTTGATCCCTCACTTAGGATAGATGATCCAAAATACAAACAATAAAAAACCTACACTCTTTCGATGTTGAATGAGATGATCCAAGGTGTGTAACTAAACACATCCATAAGATATCTAGTTCGAGCTCGGATATTAATGAATTTTATGGTGTATTTGATTGCATATTTTGAACCATCCCATGCAGTATGGGAGGGGTATGGGTGTTTGGTTGTCTCCATTCTAGATCCTGCATTCTGGGTGAGGGATAAAAAAAAATTTTCGAATATACTAGATCTTCCATCCTTTGGTATTTTACTAGATGCCTTTGTTTGATGAAATTTTGTAACTGTATAAAACCCCATGTTATAAATAGACATATGAATTGTTCAAAAATGCTCACTAGTTGAATTTGAACTGAATTGGTTTGGTCGGATTTTGACTCGAGTTGGAGCCGATCGAGTTAGACTTGGATTGAAATTGATTGAATCAGACTCGAGTTTGACTTGGTCGAATTGAAGCTGGTCGAGTAATATTGGTTGAATCATATTCGGACTCGGACTGGTTGAATCGGACCCGAATTGAAGTTGGTCGAGTCAGACTTGGGTCTGGTCGAAGTCCACCTGGTCGCATCGACATTCAGCCCACCTCAAATGGATAATCTCTAGCTTTATCTCTTTAATTATTTAAATAACAGAGTTTGTCCCTTATTCAAATTCAAATCCTCCGAGTATCTCTGATTGTTAGAAAGTTGCAAATGACCCAGAGCCTTTATAAATAGAGAAGGGTACTCAACTTTTTTGCAGAGAATGGTGGAAACAAGGTGGGCAGAAGAGGCCAAGAGCCCGGGAGGCCAAGAAGACCATGGACCGCGGACAGAGGTGGGGGTCTTATTCATTGGTGCCCATGCCAGCCGTTCATGAATATCGAGAGAGCATGGAGCAGTTATGAAAGCCACTTGAAGGTCCCAAGCATCTGTGCAAAGGGAACTCCAATCCAGCGAGAGCCCTGGTGAATCTTTATTTTGCAGGTTGACAGGAGATCGATCAAGATCCAAATTTGAATTCATCGAAACCCTTGAGTTTCACTTTTGGGTGGAGATCTTATTTTGCAATCGATCAAGATCTCAGTCGCACTCAATCAAGATCTAAATTTGCATTCATCAAAACTCTTAAGTTTCAATTTTGGGTGGAGATCTTATTCTGCGATTCGATCAAGATCTCAGTCGCAGTCAATCAAGATCTAAATTTGCATTCATCGAAACCCTTAAATTTCACTTTTTGGTGGAGATCTTATTTTGCAATTCGATCAAGACCAGATAGCGCTGATTCGAGTAGAACTCTTCAAGATTTGACTAGATGCTCTATCAAGAGCTTGTTCAATCTGTCCCACGGGAGAAGATCGATGATAACTTCTCATCCAGAAGTCTGATCATCCCCAAATTTTCATGGAAAATATTATGCTTGTGTTGAAGCAATCCTTCCAAGTTTCACCTCGATCAGAAGGCAAGAATATCTCCAGAAGACCAATGCAAACAGACTTTGTCTTGCTGAATTTCAGCCTAACATACGAACGATGCATTGAAGATAGCTTCAAATCTGATGGTCCGATTGATCTTAAAATTTGGTGAACAATCAAAGACCTGTCCAGAAGCTATTCCACCAAGTTTCAACTTGATCAGAGGTCATTAAGTTGCAATTTGACTAGAATTCAAAAGGGTTACAACAAATGAGTTGTTCCCTGATGAATTTCAACGGTCCCATGAGAGAAAATCGATGGTAACTTCTAATCCAGAAGTTAGATAAACCCCAAATTTTTGTACAGAGTAGAAGACTCTATGTGAAACCTATCCACCAAGTTTGAACTCCATCAGAGGTCCGCAAGATGCAATTCTTTTAGAGCGAAATTCCAGTCTGATATGTGAGATAAGATCAATGATAACTTCTAATTCAGAAGTCCGTTCGATCCTAAATTTTTATGAAGAACAGTAGACTCATGGTGAAACAATTCCTTCAAATTTGATCCTGATCAAGAGTAAAGAAGATCATCAGAAGACCACTGGCAATCAGAGGTCAGAAAGACTCTTATCCAGTTAGGCGACGGGGAGCCTATGCTCTAATCATGTCAGAAGTTGTAAATTATTTCTAAGCCATTGATGAATATTCTAATGATTAGCCTATCATGCAATGTGTATTTTTTGAAACTAAGGAAGTCGAAGGTGTTATCACAATCCACTCTCACTCCATATTTTTCATGTTGCTGGGTACTAATGCGGCGAAAGCGACATTTTTGTTCGGGTACCGACGAGGCTAAACAACTCCTGTCCGTGAGTGACGAAGTCGGACTCTATTCATGCCGGGTACTGATGAGATGAATGCATCCATTGGTTCGTGACCGATGAGGCCGAACAACTCACTGGCTCGACATTGATGGATATTCTAATGTTCACCACATTTTTATGATAGCACCGTAGGCTGACGAAGCTATGAGTTTGTATATTTGCATGCATGAGTATCCACATTGCATTTATTTATCAAGAGTAAAATTATTTCGAGGTTTGAAGACAATGACTATCTATCCAACTTAATCAGAGATTTTCTGCGGATGTAATTAACCAGGAGTTTTTCAAAAACCCAAAGAAACCATGAACCATTTAATCTCCTAAAGGCAAAATGTTTTCCAAAGGCGCAGTGAGAATATGTAAATCCTAAGGGGGTTTGTAACTTGTAATTCTTTTGAGAATTAATAAAGTACATGTGTCTCTAAGATTATGTGTTCTCCATGTCTTTTATTTGTATACTTATGTAAATTAGCACATCCGCATTATGAAAAAAGCCAATATCCCGAAAGAGAGATCTTTTCAGTGAAACACCCTCGTCCTCAAGATCTTTTATGGTTTCGATTTGTATGTGTTCAATTTCTTATGTTAATTTCTTGTTCATTTTTCTTATGTTCATTTGCTTGTGTTAGATTAGGGTTGGAGACGAGCCGAGCTCGAGTGAGCCCAGGCAGGCTCGACTCGGGCTCGATAGTGTCCTAGGCTCGGCTCGACATGTTAACAAGCTTTGAACCTGGCTCGGGCTCAACTCAAAGTACGCTCGATAGAGCTCGAGCTTGGCTCGACAAATAGATAGGCTCATCGTTGTCCTCCTCCTCAGCCGACCGCTGCCGCCGCCTCCTCCTCCTCCACGCGGGTCGTCGCCGCCGCCTCCTCCACACGCGCGGCTCCTCTCCTTCCCCTCCTCCTCTACGTGGGCCGCCGCTGCCGCCTCCTCCACGCACGCCGCCGCCACCCCCTCTCCTTCCCCTCCTCCTCCACGCCACCGCCGCCGCCGCCGTGATAGCATTGTGAGGATTTGGGTGCTAGGTTGGGGTCTTGGGGAATGGTAGAATGGCCAAATGGAGCATGTATTCATGCTTTAACGAGCCGATCTCGAGCGAGCTCGGGAAGGTTCGGGCTCGGCTCGAATTCTCTATCGAGCTTCGCCTCAGGCTCGAGCTCGGTTTGTTAAGGGCTTGAGCCGATCTTCAATCCGATCCCGAATAACTCGTGAGTTTCGATCGTTTTATCCAGCCCTATGTTAGATTACTAGTGTTTAATTATACTATTTTTAACTTATTTCAATTAATTTTTATGTTCAATTAGTTGTTCATCTTAAACTCATCAACAATTTTATAAAAATCCTACACCATCTCATTTCTATTCTATATCAACAAAATAAAATTCTAAACCATCTTATTCTACACGAAGCAAACACATCTTAAAAACTCAATTTTTTTTCATCACATAATATATTATTATCCAACCATACAATCAAACACTACGCTACAGATCTTGAGCACCTTCCGAGCGGTTGGGCTCTCACTGCGAAACTCTCCTGATCTCCTCCAGAGCAACCTACTCTCCCATCGCCCTCTCCTCTCCTCGTCTCCCATCCAAAAACCCTAACAACCCCACGCCATGGACGCCATGCGGAAGCAGCTGGACCAGCTGATGGGCGCCAACCGCAACGGCGACGTGCGGGAGGTGAACCGCAAGTACTATGACCGCGACGTCTGCCGCCTCTTCCTCACCGGCCTCTGCCCCCATGACCTCTTCCAGCTCACCGTGCGTCGCGCCTACACCCTCTTGCCCTGACTTGGTTTTGCTAGGTTTGGTTTAGGTTTTAAGGGTTTCCTTTCCTCTTTGGTGTTTTTGCAGAAGATGGACATGGGACCGTGCCCGAAGCTCCACTCGCTGCAGCTGCGCAAGGAGTATCCTTCGAACTCGCTCCATATCTTATTTTGATGTTAATTTTGTGGTTTTGGTTTGATTGATGAGCAGATTTATTGTTGTCGCGCATTAATTATATTTTTGTTTGATGGTTTAGTTTGAATTGGATAATTTTAACGAGTGTTTTACTTAGAGTTTTGAGGTGAAGGGCTAAAGGCGCATTGGACTGGGAATTTTTTTAAAAAATTGTTTTGGACACTGTTTTTTTAATGTTTTTGGTCTGGTTCAGATGAAGCAATGAAATGGTAGGATTTGTGGTTGTGTGTGGATAGCTAGATTGTTATGCGTGAAGCTTGATATTTTGCAATGGCATGGGCTTGTGTGGGTTAATTTCAGTATTTATGATTGTTGGATTGACTGCTAAATTATTCTGCGTGAAGCTTGAGATTTTGCAGCGACTGAGGCATGTGGGTTTACCTGAGGAAGATTTCAAATAAAGTGTTGTTTGCTCCATAATTATTTGGTTTGTTTGGTATTCGTTCCACTGCGTGTGATGTGATTGCTGATCTGCCCAATTGGTTGCAAAATGATTGATGTTCATGATCAATTTTGGTGGTCAAGGCAAGTTGACGATTAGTTTGGATAGCGAAACTGATTTTACTGTATTGATGGATTTGTGTTTGATGCAACCCAAAACCATAGCCATAATGCTGTTTGCCCAAATTCAGGAAATCCCAATGGACAAGGTCAAGCTAGCAAATATCAGAAATTCTCAAATATGAATGTAGTAAAATATAAATTGTTTATTCTACAAAACATAGTCTACAATTTACTAGTGATGCAATGCTTAATTAGATTTTTGATCAATATGATGGGTGCACCGTGCATGGGAAGTGAGGTCCAACAATGGATGATGAAGCATTTGAGTTTTTATTTTATGTGACATGATGATTCTATGTCCCTTTTGTGTTGCCTATGCATATACAAGTGTAGGGTGTATGGGCAAAGTTACCCCATATAAATTATTGATAATGTG
Source organism: Pharus latifolius (assembly GCA_019359835.1). NCBI lineage: Eukaryota > Viridiplantae > Streptophyta > Magnoliopsida > Poales > Poaceae > Pharus > Pharus latifolius. Next base: position 70,702,243 of record CM033320.1, on the reverse strand, counting down.
ATTGAGAATATATATATATATATATATATATATATATATATATATATATATATATATATATATATATATATATATATATATATATATATCTGTGTGTGTGCGCGTGTGCGTGTGTTAATCATGGTTCAGATTTACCAGGTGCATGTCTAGAGGCAAACACCAATAGCAGGTCTTGAGGCATTTAGATTTTTGATATTGAAGGTTTTCCTTGTGATTTTCATATTCGTTTTACCATGGTTTATGTGATTTTCGTATTTGCTTTATGCTATATTTTTTCTGCCAGAGTAATGAACCAATGTCCAAACCATGTTCGTGGAGACCAGATTAGGTTTCAAATAGGTGATGGAATAGTCCGGTGTAATTCATGTTCCAAGAGTGTGCTGAGCGAGTAGTTGTAGATCTACTTATGCATCCATGAAGTCTTGCAACACCACTTCATTCTCTATGCATTCCCTTAATAATGGGAAAAGTGGCTATGTACCACTGTGTTAAGTCGTAAGTATCTGCTGAAATAAAGATATCATAACTCTCAAGTTGTAAGTAGTTTGTTACTCTCTTTAGGAGTGAAACAGGGAATCCCTGAGAAATCTTTGATACTGGTATAGTGCATGGTTGTTCCCATTAGTAAAACTGAAACTTTTGGAAGGCCTTTTTTTCACATGCGTGCTCGTCTCCATTGCGTGTTCGCATGTGGATGTGAGGTTTCCGTCCTACTTCTTCCTGAACTTGTAATAGATATGAGGAAGCCAAAGCCAAAGGTACTGATAACTATGACCGTGAATTGGAAGAAACTATAGAGAGACTTATTGTTGAGTGTGAAAGGAAAATTCAAAGAGCCCTTAAGCGGCTGGAGGAGGAAGATGCAAAGGCTGCTATTGCAATTTCTGTCTCTGAGATCACACAGGTATTTTTTGTGCTCTCCTTCGGTTGATATTCTTTTGGTCCCATCAATTAATTGTGATTGTTAGTTGTGCAGATCAATTAAATGGTGAAATAATTGTACTTGTGAATGCAGACTAAGGAAGTTAAGGAGTTTTCCAGACAAATCAGGGAGAAGCTGAAGGAAGTTGATGCTTTTGGTAAATATGATGTTATCCTTGTGCTTTTCAAGCTTGGCCTCAAGCTCTATTTACTTTCTTTTGACTTCAATTATTTTTCTAATATATTTTATATTGGCACTGGAGATGTTTATCGAAATGAAACTGTAAAAAAAAAATTGACACTCCTTGATGAAGTCCAAAAAATGTGTCATTTAACCTTTTTAGAAGTATAGTGTTATATTTTGCTCATAGGGATAAGGGTACTTTTGGCTCTTGTACTTTCCATGAAAGCTTATTTTAGTTCTTCTATGAAAATGGCCAAATTGGTCCCTCTGTTTTTTGTACCGGATCAAAGTGGTCCTTCTAATTTAAAATCAAAATTAAAATTATGACATGGCACGACTATATGTTGACTGGATGACACATAAGATGGCCTCACTTGTCAAGTACCCCACTACGCCAGTTAGCATACCCTTTTCTTCCTCAATTACATTCAACACATACACACACCTCCATATAAAGCACCTCCTCTCTGAACTTCTTGTCACATGCACCCACTCTGCCGGGAGGCGACTTGCCTCGTCGGTGAGGCCGGGACGCCCTGATAACGTCGATCATGGTAAACGCGTCAATTAGGCGAGCAATTTATAGTTTGCAACAAATAAACTAATACAATACCATAATAACATTGCACATAAAACAAAGTTTTCCTAAGATAACAAATTGCAAGCTACAAGCTAATATCAACCAAAAGTACTATAACACTAAAGTTCTAAAAAATAATTAGGCGACAAATTGCTATTATATACAGCAAGGCGCCTTGACACCGCCTAGACGCCTAGGTGTCTAAGAGACAATTAGGCGACAAATCGTTATTTATAATATATTATAAATTATATCATATTATAAATTGTAAACTATCAATAAATAACATATAAGATCCATATGGAGTCTAGTAAAGGCCTGGTTGGTGAGTTTTGGTTAGCAAATAAGTTGAATAGTTTGATATCAAATATGTTCTTCCATTTGTAAAGTGTAAAATAGAAATACGTTTAAGAAATCAACAATAACTCCTCAAAAGATTCGGAGATTCTTTTGGTATATTCTCATCTATGCCTCTTTTCCTCTGATATCTATGACTCCTCTCATTTGAGATCCATGCCTCATCTCTAATCAGATCAATCCTCATCCTCCTAGGTCCATTCCTTCCTCTTAGATTAGATCCATCCCTCTTCCTCCTCTGATATGGATTCTTCCCATCTCTTGATCCTAATGGGCGGCTGCGGTGTCGCTGGCAAGCGACAGAGGCATTGCAATAGGCAAAGGTGTTGCGACAGGCGGCAGTGGCTCGCAATGGCTTGGGGGCGATAGCGTGTGGCGACGGCCTGACCTCATAAGGCGAGGTGGCTTGACCTGGTGTTTAGTCTCTACCGATTGGATGCCTAGTTGGCGCTAGGCGACGCCATGATAACATTGACCCTGAGGATCTACCTGGCACCCACAAAGCACACCATCATGTGCACATCTTTGTGCAAGTTCCGGCAAGAAGCGGTGGTGGAAAAATGCTCTGGTGGCTCTGGAACATCTTCACGAAGGTGCTAGAGTTCATGTGTTTTCCCAGGAACACCAATGCTAGCACAAATTAGTAGCACTTTTGGGAGAAGAGTTTGGATTAGAGAGAACTTAGAGAGTGAGAAGGGGGAACGGGTAGAGAGAAATGGGAAGAAGAGGAGAAAGAACAAGAATTAATTTGGGGCAAGATGGCCTTTTCTCATTTCTTAATGTTAACATCCTGTACATAGATTATTTCTTGATCTCTATCACCTGCATTCGTGACATTTTGTTCGTCCTGAACAATGACCTCATTGTTAAGGATGTGATGGTGCACTGCTTTGTTGCCACCGCCGATGGCTGCTCCCCATGTCACCCATGCCCATGCTGTCGAGATCTACCTATGGTTACTTTCTTGACAGGTGGAGCCATGTTGTACAAGTCATGTGCTCTTTTATATGTCAGTCAACATACAGCCATGCCACATCATCATGTTAATTCTGGTTTTAATTTAAAGGACTATTGTGAGCCGGTTCAAAAAGTAGAAGGGCTAATTTGACTCTTTTGAAAGTAGATGGAACAAAATGAGCTTCTGCGCAAAGTAGAGGGACCAAAAGTGTCTTATCCCTTGCTCTTACCTTGAATTGGATATGTCATTTAACAATTTTGTCTTTTGACAATCATTTAGTAACTAAATGTGGTGTGTCATTATTCTAGACTAGTGTTCCTACTTCATTAGTCCTATGCCAATTTGAATATTATCTGAGAATACTTTAATAACCAGCATAGTCCTCACACATGTGTCTGTTTCTAGGGCCCAGAGTTCTTTTATGTTGTATCTCGTTTAACAGTGAAGTATCTCTAAAAGAATGAAGTTGAAGAAAACAAACTCAAAAAGAATCTCAAGCACTTGAACCCTTTCACCCAAGATCTGTAGTCATGATAAAATATGTAAATTTTTCCTCAATAATTGAACTATCTATGAACAAGTGATTATTTTGCCCAATTTCAACATCTAATGATTTTCTTGTGATTGTTCCTGTTGAGGTAATATGGACTGAATTCGACCAAGCCATTTTCTCATTGATCCTCGTTTAAATCTTTCTTACTCTGGTCATCTTTTTGCCTTGTGCTACTATTTTGTTAAATTGTATGCCCTGCTGCATCTGCAAGACCTAGTTTTGATTACTCACTTTGTTTGGATTCTCCCAACTTTGGTTTTCATTGGAGAAAATTGTTTCCTTTTTGTCAAGTCTTTTTTCTTGTTATACCTTCATGGTTTTTTGTGTTATGAAATAATTTTGCATTCAGTTCTTGATGACTGGTATATGATCTACCTGTCTGTGTTTTCAAATTGAACTTTCAACTTCGTTGAATAAACTGCCATTGCTCTAGACCTTGAGGGAAACACTGAGGGAAAAATTCGGGCCACTGAAGAGGTAAACAAGCTCAAGGAACAGCGGGCTGAAGAGCAGGTATGGTTGGTGGGACTATAAAACCTGTACCACATGGTAGTGGTGTGGATTCAAAACCATTTCAGTTTGCTGAATTTCTTTCCATATTCTGTTTCTTCGGAGTAGATTTTTTATTAGATAAAATGCGCCATATTTGCTTTTACTTTCAATATATTGTAGATTTCCACCTGCACTTTTATTTGGCAAATTCCCACATGTACTATTAAATGGTTGCAAATTACCACCAACTCAAATTCACTTGGTTGTATGTAATGAACATTTCCCCTGAGACTGGGAAAAGTGGTCATTTCATACGTGAATTAGAGGAGAGGTGGTACTTTGTAATGATTTAATAGTACAAATAGGAATTTGCAAAATACCACCTCGACTCAAATTCACTTGGTTGTATGCATGAGAAATGAAATTTTCCCGAGACTGGGCAAAGTGGTCATTTCATATGTAAATTAGAGGAGAGGTGGTAATTTGCAATGATTTAATAGTACAAATAAGAATTTGCAAAAAATAAAAGTACATGTGGGGATATGCATTTATTGAAATTACAGGTGACTGGGGTGCAAGTTCCTCTTTTTATTGTTGTAAAGCTACAGGCATATTATGAGATTTGTCATACTCTGTCAGGCAAAGCTCCTACTTGAAGCCTTTAACAAAGACCGTGTTTCATTAATGAATTCGCTCCAAAATGCTACTCAATCAACTATACCTGCCGCTGCTCCACCTGATGCACGCACCCAAGAAATGATGAATGAGAAACTCAAAAAGGCAGAAGAACTCGGTATGTTTTCGAATTTCGTACTTTCTATATCTTTCTGCTCTTAACTATTAGAACACAACCCTGGCCATTATAAAGTTATTATATTTTATTTGTCTTTTTTACATATGCAAAAATGAAATATATGATTTCTAAATTTTATATTAAACAGGTGAGAATGGGATGATTGATGAAGCTCAAAAACTACTGGATGAAGCAGAAGCTCTAAAGAAGGTTCGATCTTTATCTCTACCATTTAATTGTGTAGCAGCTTACCAGAAATTTGAGGAGTTCATTTTTAGTTGCCAAAAAGAAATAATGGTGGTTAGGCGCGCTTATTCCTATGTTTCTTATGAGTTCTCTTTTGATTGATAACCAGTTGGGTGCCCGGCCAGAACCTGTTCCAGATTCTGCGAAAATGACAGCTCATGTTCAGATTGTAAGTTCAGTGAATTCTCCTGGTGCACTCCATATTAAAAATCATATTGGTTGCTCTGGGTTAATTTCTGTTTCAGCCTTACATGTGCCATTCTCCATGTATAATACGAGAGTTGTTGGCGATGTAGATCTTTTTATCCACAGTATAGTATTGTTGACCGAACGGAACCTTGGTTGTTGTGTTCGAATATGACAGGCTTTATATATTTTTGTTGAAAAGTTTATTTGGGGCCCTGACCTGTAAGTTATAACAGTAATATATATTTTGTTGTTTGCTTCTGTACTGATGTTCATTTTATTTTTTTAGACTGATCAAAAGTTGCGCCTATGTGACATATGTGGAGCATTCTTGAGTGTGTACGACAGGTAAACTCATCTTCTTTAGTTTCACTGTTGCTTTCTGCCGTTGAGGTCATGAGTATAGAAGAGTTTGGGGTTTCAAGTAATTCAGCTTTTGACGGGCACATGTACCTCCTTTTTCACCAGCAGGCTTTTGGGCCCACTTTTACGAGGATTACTTTTGCAGCTAAAGAATGTGCGTGTTATTTTGTACATATTTCTATCCTTGTGGATTATAGATATCTTGTTAAGGGTTATAGTGAATCTCCAGATACTTATCAATTGAAAGATGACATACTATTTAAAATTACTGTGTAAGCTAACTTTGCCCTTTCAAACAGTGATCGTCGTCTGGCAGATCATTTTGGAGGGAAACTTCATATGGGTTATATGCTGATACGTGAGAAGTTGGCCCAACTGCAGGTTTGCTTTTAGTGTTTGTGATCTTTTGAATGAAACATTAATTCAGAACTATATGTTTTGTACAACGCTTTTATTAACATGGCTGGAGATATGACTGGTTTCTAACATGGATGCATTAGTTCTCTGAAAAACGTATTATATTTGAGGTTAGAATCTTGAAACATGCCTTCCATTTCAGTGTTCCAAGCCCCATTTGAAATTTGGACACAATTTCTGTGTTCTTTTTGTTCTTGACAATACAAATTTGAAATTTTGACTGGCATGGCATTGCATTGTTGCATATTGATCATAAAATTTTCAAATAACATGAATTTGTCTTGCTTGTTGTTTGTTTCCACCAAAAGACAGGCAGATCACATAAATCTGTCTTTCTCCTTGTTTATTTCCACCCAAACTTAGTACTATTTCTGTTAGTAAAAATAAGTATATCATACTATTTTACTATGCATGTTTGATCAGTTTTAGATCATTACTTGGGTGGTTTTATTTGAAATTATGTGGTTCATTTATTTCTGTCCTTTTAACATTTTTAGGAAGAAAGAAACAAAAAGCGGAAGTTGGATCGAGCTGAATATGACAGAAGGTGCCTTTTATTCTTTTCACTTTTTAAGCCTCGTTAGTGACATTGTGACATTCTATTATTTGTCAGGGTGTTAATACCCTTTCAAAATTCTATACTATAACTAGGTCCAAGGAAAGGAGCCTGGAACGCGAGAGAGCAGCAAGCAGGGGCCGCCATAGAGCAGACCAAGGCAGCAGCCGTGACCGGGACAGGGATTATGACTGTAGAAGCTATGATCGCTACCATGAAAGAGAAAGTAGATATGACAAGGAAAGGGATAGAGAATCCAGGAAATCTCGTAGTTATGATTCCAAGAGCCACCAAAGGTCACGTTCTCCAAGGGACAGCTCTAGAGAGTGTGGTCGACATGGGTATGTTGTCCTCTAGTTTATCACATAAAGCTGGAGTTATACATTGCTACTTTTTTTTTTTTGTTGCCATCTTCTATTATCATAATAATATAAATAGGTGAAATGGAGGCACCATGTTCAGTAGAGGGGGGCAACACATGTGGTGGGTCTAGAATCCGATTATAATGGATTAGATTTATCAAATGAATATTAGAACTTGAGCGAATACAACTTTATAACTGATACTCATGTTTTGTTGGTCACTCCAACTTGCTACATTGGAAAATTTGTGTGCTACAGTTGGCCGGTGTTTAGGTTGCTCTCGAACTTTGGTGTGCCACTGAAAAATTGACTTGTTTTGGTTAATATGTCTTGTCTTGTGTTCAAATTTGGGGTGATCAAATCATGTGATCAGATTTGGTAGGCCGTACGCCAGTGGCAGTGGATATAGTTTGGCAAGATACTTTTGTGGCTGCTGTGGTTCAATCTATGGAACACTTAGCCAAAAATTGCCATGCCTCACCAGCCACCATTGGCTGTGACGAGGGTTCGAAAACTGAATTGGGGTGGTTCCCCAGCCTTGTCGATTTGCTGGAAATTTGTTGAGAACCACCTGGTTCCCAGACTTTTCCCGGAAAACGATGAATCAATAATAAATCAGTTATTACTCAGTGTTAAAACCGGTCAGGATTTGGTATCCCAGCCCTCGCCGGATTGTCCTGTTACCACCGATAGCCAACCAATTTCCACCGGTGTTCTGAACTGTAGCTGAGGTCACACCTTAAAGCATAGCTGTTTGAGGTCACAAACCAAAAAATTGCTCAGAATAATAGACCTTTTTTTATTCACTTCACTTTTCTTTATTTGACTTATTCTGGTGTTATCTCTACAGGCGTCATGACCGTCGTGATCGGCACTAGGCGCAGACTGGTTTCCTCAATGTCAAGGTTTATAAGCATGCGCTGTATCATTGTTTGGTGTTTATGTCCGCAAGTTCATGTGGGAACTTGCAATTAGGAATGACTAGTTTATGACGGCCGAAAGACCTTTGTTTATATGTACATGCATCCTAGGAACTGGATCTCACTGAATATCTAATGTTTTATATGGGCGATGTCATGATACTGCGTAGCACCGCACCCAGTGTGGTTTGTTCTGTTTGCCCCAGTGTATGTGTCTCAGTACGTATAAATTTTATGGTAACCTGGCCTTGCGAAATGAAGGGAAACTAGCATTCTCGGGCTGGTATAGTTGATAAAAACATTGTGTCGGTACAAAGATGTAAGATATTATCAGACAATAAACTACAAACATGGTTCATATTTTAAGTTGAAAAAAGAATTTTGTGGTTTGGGAGAAATAAAAAATAACCTTTGAAAAAAATGTATTCTTTATTTACGAAGTATAAAAAATAGATAAAATATAGAAAGAAATAGAGAATAAAAAAAATTCTCTTCTAATGTATTCTCGTATATGTGATTGTACCTTCATGTCTCATGCAGTGTTTACAATGCTTTAATTTACGGACACACATGAGAGATGAAGATGTTAGAAATTTTAATAAACATAAAAGTTACAAAGAAATGATGGCAAATTTATGACATAGTGAGATAGTAGACTGTTTTTATGCTAAAGAGGTTATAACATTTTCTCAAGGATGTTAATTATCTTTGAATATGTTTGTCACGTTAAAAATCTTATCAAGAAAAATATAGTAAAAAAAATTATAACTAAGGAAAAAAGAGGACATACATATCTACTTCCCTTAATGATTATATCAATAACTTAATATTATAAGCCACTTTATAAATTCTACTATAGGAAATGCTTGGTAAATAAATCCACCAAATTCTTACATGAGCAAATCCTTTCAGTTTTGTCTTCATTGAATATCCTTATCATATTTGAGTGATGAATAATATTATCCTCATGTAAAATTAAATCACAAGATCTTCAAATATGTTGTCTCAAATAATTATATTCCTTACCAAAAACTTCTTTGTTGAATTTATATATTACTAAAACTTCTATATAATTAGATGAGATGGCAACAATAGTATGTACCATGAAATAACAATACTACCACAACTAGAAATATATCCAGATTGCAATCGATTATTATGAGTCTCAGATAAGTATCTTGCATTTGCAAAATCAACTAAATATGTCTCGTATATGTTAAAAAATATAAATACATTATGAAGGAAATGAAGTATTTGCTTTACTCTATTACAACGTTTTCCAATATGACAAGAGCTATATCACACTAATAATTAATAGAAAATAATATATCATGTTATATAAAAGAAGTAAGATATATTTGTAGTAAGATATATTTGTGCTTTACAGCACTTAACTAAACACTTCAGAGTCAAAGATTTTCTTGCCATCAAGTGATCTTCAATAATTGAGTACTCAATTATCATAAATTCATATCTGGATTCTTTTATAAAAATATATGGGCACATTAAATCGTTTTTGTATTATTCCTTCTTAAAATATGTAATAAGATTATACCACATTCGCCCAAATCTTGTTCAATTTGGATTATTGTTCGCAAGAACTAATTTCTAACAATTTAAATCTTTCAAGAAATTTCATATAGATGTTATTATCAAGTGAACAATACAAATAGATTATAACAATATGCATTAGAGTATTAGACGCAAATAAAAACCTTCTTTTATTGTCAGTACATAAAATATCAAAAATTATAACTTCCATCACGAGAAAGTACCTCTTCATAATCAATATTAGATTTTTGCTAATCAATATTGGATTTTTTCCTAAAACCTTGTGTAAATAATCATGCCATATTTTTCATAATTTCTTAATTTTTATTTTCATTTTTGCACAAAGATCCATTTGTAATCAATATCCATTTGCTAAAATCTTTGTGAGAGAATTCAATTTTATCTCCATTGCATTGTTCTATTTTGTTCAATCATTTCTATGTTTATATTCATCAAAGTATAAGTTTTTGATTTTTGTTCATTCATAATTTGTAACTAGATTATTTGTAAATACATCATCGATGTCGTTTCATTTGAATTCCAAAAATTTTAAAACAGGACATAATTTAATAAAATCTTTTTTTTACAAGAATCAAGTATTTGAGACTTTCAAGGGCATTGTTGTTAACAGTTCCTACTAACTCTTTGGGAAATTTTTTTGGGATCATTATATCCTTGATTTGACAAATCTTAATCTTTGCTTCTTTTCTTTTTGTAGGATCTTTATTTATCTTTGCTTATTTTTGTGTCATTAGTTATAAGCAGGTGTCCTTTTGGGACATCAAATTTTACATAAGCATTAGTAATTTGTATATGTGATTTAGTCATTATATTAATATTTGTAAATATATCTGATAATTTGATTTATAAATTTTGTAAATGAATTATCTTTTAAATTCCTTCTTCACTTTTTGATCTCATCAGTAATGATCGTGATGTTAGCTAAAGAATTTTGATAAATGATTTTACAATGTCATTTTATGTATGAACATGCTATAGGATGTTTAACAAATATTTTACTTGACATATAATAATCACTAAAAGTTTTTAAAGTAAACTTATTGAAATTATCAAAACACACCATTTTAATATAATAATATAAAATTATGCTCAACTTTTTTTTTTTTGCCAACAATCTTACAAATCAAGATTGTGAGTTGATAATAAGGAGATATGTGACTATCTGATCAATGTATCGATTATAGCCATAAAATATCTAAATAGTTCATTTGGTCAATGCATCGATTATAACCATAAAATATCTAAATAGTTCATTCGGTAGATCTACAGATTCACATATTTTTCCTTGTATGCATTCCAAAAAAAAGTAAGGGATTTAGTCCCAATTTTAACCAGTGATTTTCTCATTTTTTGTTGAGAATAACCCACACATGAGAGGTCATTATTTACAAACTTTTGATTCTTTCATGAATTCTCATATTTATTCTCAACAAATTTTTTTTGCATCATTATTGATATAAGATGGTCCAATTGGTTATGACAAATAATAAAATTATCACGATCGGTAAATTTTTAGTTTATGATCAAATTATTGAGATTGGTATACTTCTGGGTGTGATTCAATATATAACAAATATAAAAATATAAATTATAGAATTAAAAATTCATCCAAAGAAAAAAGAAATTCAAATAATAAATGCAATGATACAACAAATATAAACTATGAACTATAACATAAAAGTTTCATTCAAAAGAAACTAAAAAGATATCTTACCATGAACACAATATCTTGATCAACAAAATTCTTATCATGTAAAATAATTGTAGCTGCGAATAATATTTAGAGGCAATCATACGTACTGATAATGTGTTGTAAAAAATATACTCTCTAATTACAAAGTATAAAGAATAAATAAAGTATAGAGAAAATTGGATAAGAAATGAGATAATTCTTCTCTTCTAATGTACTCTCATATATCATCATATGTCATTGTACTCTCATGTATCATACAATATTTACAACGCCTCTATTTATTGACACACATATGAAATGAAGAGGTTATAAATTCTAATAACCATAAGAGTTATACAGAAATAATAACACAAAAGTTTACCAAATTCATGGCATTCTAAGATTGTGGGCTATAGGGTTACAACATTTATGTATATGGTTATGAACATCTCCTAGAGCATTATTTCATGACAAATCTCAATTGTTAATTATTTTAAGTAGAGTTTAAGTGGTGGATTTAATATAAAAAAAACATGTGTGGAGAGAAGGGTAGAAATGGAAGGTCAACATTGAAGAGAAGTTGGCACAACGTGGTGTTCACAATGAGAATCAACAATAGAGATAATAAGTAAGGGGCAAATTGTTTTATGCATCGAAAAGTTTCTATTTTGGTTACATCTTCCCATTCTAAAGTGGAAAGCTTTACAAGATTGTGCGGGGAGAAATGTGCTAGCCTCCCAGGATGCGCAGAGTACACGGATGTACAAAGCATGCACCGCTGGGTGTTAGAGTCGGCAACCTAAAAAAAAAAAAATGGCCTTACCAAAACTGCATCCTCTGTACAGGTTTTCTCAAAACAGCCAAACAACTTTTCACATATCAATTTAAAATTCTACTTGTGTCAATCAATCTGCTACTTCCTCGTATGGTAAAACTGTTGTGTGACCTGCGTGATTGTATAGGTGTATCCATCAATAACCAATTGGCAGCATTTGTAATCATCTCCATGCAACGGGCTGAGACCTTGGTAGAATGCTGGTAGCAAATGCAGAAGGTTCTTGTGATACTTGCTATCTCATTATCCTCTTGACTATCAATGCAACTGCACAAATGCAAAATATTAGTCATTATAATGTGTGCCGTGCAAGGGAGGGAGGGAAGGAAGAAGGGAGACCTTTTTGGCAAAGTAGGTAAGACATCCTTGGCAGCATGAACCAGAATGTCACCATTTCGATTCTCATCATCATTCAGCAATGCTCTAGCATCTGGTTATGTCAACAATGAAAGAAGAAATGCACCACACACAAACTGTTGTATTGCATCAATGTATATAGGAGTACAGTTGCATGCATGCGTTAGACTTGGCGAGAGAAGAGGAGAGCAGTTCAACGTGCATCTGAGGTTGTTACATATAAAACATTCAAACGAGCTGTGCATGGCCGAAGGACATGCAACGTGCAATGTCTATCTAACATCCCCCCGCAGTCTTTACGAGACAAACGCCAAGACTGGCCCGAAAATCATGGAAAGGACTGGATAAGCGGCGCCGTTTATGGTTTATGGTATCGGACTGGCTTTCAGTTTATGGCTTATGGTTTCGGACTCGGAGTACGATTTATGGTATCGGACTCGGAACCAATCTGCGGTCCCCGATTCGGATCCGGATCCACATGGCTTTCAGTTTAAATACGTAGGAGACGAGAACTTCGACGAACACTGCCCACACGCACAGGCCCACTCGACACTCATCGCTCGCCATGACGACCAGTTTACTGCCTACGCAAGTGCACGCGCCACTCGTCGCCACTCGTCCCGCGCGGCAGAGACAGGATAAGCGGCGCCGCGACGAGGTGCCCACCTGGGAGGCGGCGGCTGCAGCGCCCGCGCCCAAGCGGACTTGCACCGTCCAAAACCGCGACGCGTTCGCCGTCAAGAGCGAAATTTTTGATGCGGCCAAGATGTCCTCCAAGGAGCGGTGCGTCCTCCGGGAGCGGCTCCTGTCGGAGCTCGCCGCCGTCCGTGCTGCCCTCAAGAAGACGGAGCTCTTGGCCGCTGCCTCCTCCTCCTTGGCGGCTCCCCGCGGCAAGAATGAGCGATCCTTTGCCGCTGCCACCTCCTCCTCGGCGGCTCCCCGCGGCAAGAATTGGCGGTCCTTGGCCTCTGCCTCCTCCTCCTCGGAGGCTCCCCGAGGAAAGAATGGGCGGTCCTTGGCCGCTGAATCCTCCTCCTCGGCGGCTCCCCGCGGCAAGAATGGGCGGTCCTTGGCCGCCACACGCCGCTCCGAGGCCCTGGCCGTGGCCGTGTGGTTGGGTGACGTGGAGGCCGACGGGGCAGACTACAAGAGGAGGGAGACGAGTCCTCTTGTGGAATACATAGAGCTCAGGATGCTGCCCGAAACAAGAGAGCGCCTTGCCGGTAGATTGTCGTCGCTCGCGGCAGAACTGCCTGTCTCCATCCTTCAGTTCTTGCAGCAGCATTGCAGCGACAATCCCGATCCGAATGGTGACATCGAGGTTGACATCCACCATGTGCGAGCTTGTACATTGTTTAAACTGTCGGGGCAGATGGAAGACTTCATGAAAGAAAGGAAGCAGGGACAGCAGGCAAAGCCTGAATCTTCGGAGAAAGGCGGTTTAAATGTAACCAGCGCTAGCCGCTCCTCGACGCATCCGCGCGAAGACAGTAAGCTTGTCAAGGAGGAGGAGGAGGAGGAGGAGGAGGTTGACATATGTGGGGATGCCTCCCCTGTTTTGTTAGAGAAGAATGTCCTGATCACAAGCAGCAGATATAGTAGCCCAAGCAGTTCAAGTGATGATTCTGATTCTGAATCATCTAGCAGTGATTCAGACATGGACAGTGGCTCCGAAAGCGAATCCGATGAGGGGCCTGTTAGTCCACCAGGGCTTGTCGGGAGTGGAAATGTGGGTGCAGATGTCTCCACCGTTTGCCATTCATCGCCGACGCATCTACGCAAAGACGGTGAGCTAGTTGGGGAGGAGGAGGACTATGTGGACATATGTGGTACCTCCCCTACATTGGCAGAGAATGATGCTGGGATCAGAAGCAACAGGCCTGATGTTGCGGTTGCTAGGAGTCATTTGGGACAAAGCGCAGCAGACCTGTTGCGATTTTTGCAAAAAAACACACAAAACTTGAGTGTGTTTTAATAAAAATAAATGAAATTTATGTAGATTTTATCATATATGTACTCATGTCTTGTGATAGACAAATATAATTAGTTCATGTGTTACTAAGTACACATAAAATCTAGGAAAGTTTAAAATTAGATAAAAGAAAGCTAATCAGGTTTCAACAAAAATTATTGAAATATCTACAGATTTCATCACAAAATCCATGGAAGCTATTTCAATTTTGACAAAGAATACATAAAATTTGAATGAGTTTTGATGAAGATGCACGAAACTCACACAGGTTTCATCATATATACTCATATTACATAGACAAACATAACTGACATGAATATTGTCAAGTATATATAAAACCTAGGAATATTTTGAGTGGATTTCAATGAAAATGCATGAAACCCATACACATTTCATCATATATATATACTCATGTTTCATGATTTTAAATTTTAACTAGTACAATGAAATTAGATTTCATTTATGTCTTAAGTTTTAGATTTCGACTATGGATATAATATACATAGGTTTAATGTTTTAGAGTTTGTGTTCAGATTTCAGCCTAAATTTCTTTCAACTAGTAAAATCTTGTTTTTATAATAGGTTTCATGTTTTTAGTTCATCATATATTTCAAATTTTAAATTTCATAAGTTTCAAGTTCATGTTTTAAGTTTCAGGTTGCAGGTCCATATTTCAATATAGACGTATAGGATACTATGGTCCATCCAATATAGGCAAATTAGACGTCTAACACCTAGGTTATTGTTTGTAAATGGTACAACAGTGTGTTGAGTATTTGAGCCCTCATTTTTTTATATGCTTTTCCATTTCAAAATATTTTCATGAATATATTTGGTGTTTTATTCTTCTTTGAATTTTCACATGTTAATTTGTTTTGAGTACTTCTTCAAATATTTTCTATTGTCATTACCTATGAAACTTAGAGTTGATTATAATTCTTGTATATAATATGGAACTTCTAGCACAAATTTTAAAAAAAATAAACAACATTGCATTTCTTATATCGTAATAGAGAATATTGGTGAAAGTTACTAACATGGCTTAATATAAAGTACTTATTAACATGGTTCAATATAAGTATTTTATATTGAGATGTTTCATAAAATTCAAAAATACCTTAAAAAAAAAAGACAACATTGCATTTCTTATGTCGTAACAGGGACAACCAGCAGTGCAACATGGTATCTGGCGCCACCACACCGTCAAATAGAGTGGCGGACGACGAGCTCTCGGTGGTTCTAGAGAAAGGGCAGGGAAACAGTTGGGCTTTAGCCTTTGTTTTGAGGATAAATTGGAGCATAAGTGGGCCTTGGGCCCACAGCCCGCAGTTGCGTGGGTCTCACTAGGCTTGGTTAAGTCATGGGCTAGGGCCTGTAAACTAGATAGGTAGACCATGCCATCATGCAAAAGAAGGTTGGAGAATTGTTTGGTTTTTCTGAGGTGATGTTAACAACAGGATGGATGGATACAAAAATACTACCATCTGTAAATCATTTTCCTAAAAAGGTCATGAGTTAGGCGTCTAGGCCATTAGGGTCACCTAGGTTCAATTGTTGGGGACCCCTCCCTCTCTTCAATTCAAAATACTTATGGTTTTTATATCCGTGATGGTCAAATTTTTAGTAATATATTTATAAAAATTCAGACACTTCCATAGTATTGCAATTTTATAATTTTTCACTAACATATTATATTAAAAAAACAATGATAAAAAACTATATCTTAAAGATTGCTCACAGTAACCAAAAAAAAAAAAAGACATGTATTTTAGATTGAAGGGAGCATTATAAATTTTGGCTAGGTATCTATCCACTTATCCCTTAAACAAATCAAGAGACCACTAATGGTCCAGAGCCCTATGATAAGCATCAAATACAAGGGGCAGGTAAAGCAGTTGCGCCTTGTCTTACTACTAGTACTACTTAATTACCGGCATGTAGTTAGTAGCTTAGTACAAAGTACTAAAAACAAGTCGATGGTCCCCATAACATGAGAGGCATAAGTTAGGTTAGTTAATTCTGGTATTACACCTGCATCACGGCGCAAAATGCGTAATTTGCGGCCTCTTGTGCTCGGTGCTGAGACTGGAAATCACCCTCGTGGACAGTAAACAATCCCGGTGCTGCGTCCGGGGGCGAACTCAAGCTCAAGTTCCTCGCCTAAATTTGCGACTAGCTCTAAACACGACCGCGTGACTTACTTCGAGCTACGTGCCATAGCGCATAGTATACTACTCTCTCTCCGTTATAAAAAAGATTGATTATAAGAGTATATTTGTTACAGACAATATTTTTATAATATTATAATTTTATAAATTTTTATTTACATATTATAATAAAATGTAATGGTAAACATTGTATCTGGAAGATTGTGTATGATCAAATAAATACATTCTTTTTGTATTGTAGGGAGTATTTTTGATCTAAAATACCTAGAATCCGTTTGGATCTATTATCTATATGGGCAAAGTATTTTCTAACGCACCATGGTAAGTGTGGCTATTTAGTGGCTATGTTTATTCTTACTTTAGTAGGTTAGATTTCTCTCATGTTGTTTTTTTACGTGTTGTTTGATATATATATATGGCTATTTAGTAGTTATACTTAATCCTTATTTTGCTAAGTTAGATTGCTCTCCTATTGTTTTTTATCTATTGTTTGATATATATGTGCAAGTCAAAAATTTGAAACTTTGATCACTAATATAAAAAAAGTCAAAGATTCACCGTACAAAAATAATATTAGGAGATTTATCATCAAATATACTTTTATATTACGCTATGGCTATTGAAATTTTTTTTTAGATTATTTGTTTTTATTTTTGATGCCAACCAATAGATCTTAATCCAATATTAATCACTTGATATAATAGATTTTAGATTATCGCATTTTCTTATATTAGGTTGTTGCATTTTTTTAGTTGTCACTTTTTTTTATTGTTGCATTTTTTATTTTTAGGTTGTTGTATTTTTTTAAGTTGTAATTTTTTTTAGGTTGTTGTATTTTCTTATTCTTTTATTCTTGTATGTTTTTATGTTATTGCATTTTTAATTTAAATTTTCACATTTTTTTATTTTAAGTTGTCACATTTTTTATATTATTGCATTTTTTATTTAGATTTTCAAATTTTCTTTTTTAAGCTGTTGTATTTTTTAGGTTATCGTATTTTTTTATTTTAAGTTGTAGAATTTTTTTAGGTTGTATTTTTTCTTAAAAAAAATTGTATGTGAAAAGTTGTGAGTATCATAATCATGCTCTTTATATTATTGTTATTCTATAATTTTATTTTATATGGTTATAAAAATTGATGATTAAAATTATATTTTAAAGACGGAGAAAAGTTTAAACCGACAAGTGAAAAAGAATGGGGGAGTATCATTTTAGGCAGGATAATATGAACCAAAACAATACTAATGACTGTTTGATATGGTTAGAGAAATACTTTTACAGCCACCAAGAGCATTGTATGGAAAAGTTATCTAGAAAAATGTAAAATGATGAGTATTTGTAAAATAAAACTTCATTGACAGATCGACAATAAATATATGTATTTAGAAAACAAAAGTCCAATTTTTTTATCTTGACTTAATTGCAATGGACAAAATTACTAATTGAGATGTTTTTTTTCCCTTTTTTGCAAGTTGGAATGCATTATTTGCACCGACTACAGCTTAATATGCCTCATGAACCCTTTCAGTTGAAGTGTAATTTGGTAATGCAAATGTCCACCCATTAAAAGACGACTGGACCTCCTCGTTTTCCTACTGCAATTAAGCAGCAAATTCACATATCAACGAGCCGTTGTTTACAAACAAACACAGAGTTTTGTGAGTAGGAGTATTTTTTTTCCTTAACTGTCTCTCGTACATTGGGCTTATATATACCGACCCAACTCCCAGTAGTCACCAACTGCAAACGCTGTAACTAAACTATACTACTACCTATGAAGTCCACAGCAGCAACTAGCACGGTCATCTTCTTGCTCTTCATGGCTCGTCTCTGCGCTGTGCTCGTCACCATCGACGCCGCAAGGCCACTGCCACACGGCGGCGCTGGCGCGTACGTGACGCTGCATGAGAAGGCGAGGTCGACGGTCGTGGCGTGGATGGCGCAGCTGCCGTCGGGGCCCAGCCCAAGGGGCCCTGGTCACTAGCTAGAGATTAGTAGATAGAGAGAAGAGCTCTGTTTGTACGATGGTTTTTCTTTGCTTCGTACATTTGGAAGTAGCTCGTGAGCAGATCAGTTACTGCCCCTGCTGTTGTTAATTTTTTTTTAATCTTTTTTATTTAACTTCGCTTTCCTTCTGGTGAAATGTTTTTGGAGAAATGAGAAGAAACTCTAGTATTCTGGTTTATTCATTTTGACTCGCTCTATTTAATTACAATAGGTTGTGGGACAGTGATGCGCAAATGCAGGAGTAATGTACGTTAGATCGATCTTGTGCGCCTTGTTCTATTTACGTGCTAATTAACCGGAAACCAACCGACACAGCCCAAAGTTTTTTTTTATCAAAGACAAAAGCTGGAAGATAATGGGACAAACTTGCAAAAAGACATCTTTATCTAACACCTACGGTGGTTTAGCCCACTAATATGTTAGTGATTTAGCCTTCCTGTTTTGTCCCTGCATGTCTTCAGTGTTCTAGATTTGTTAGTTACTAGTTTTTATACTTATGGTCTAAATAACAAAATAAGGACCTCGTTGACCACGCAGCCTGGACCATCAGCCCAAGATAGGGGTCGATTCCTTTAAAATTATGTAGATTTTATAAGTATTCATGCACATTTTTATTAATAAAATGTGTTTTGTGCAAAAATTGTAGGTCCCACATTTTTTTTTTGCTCCGTCACTGTAGTCTCACCCTCTGAGTCCTCTCTCTCTCTGCTACCTTGCTACTAAACAACATCTCCTCCTCCTCTTGCTTGAAGTTCAAATGTCGAAAGAATTGTTTATGTATAACTTGACCTTATAAGATCAAGTTTCTGAATTTACCACTAAATAGATGCAGGACTAATCTTTTGGGAAAGGCAAAACTAAATATAAAAGGGGATTTGAATCCCTACCTTTTTAATATAAAAGAACACATGTACTGCATGATCAAAATTCGAGTGACTGTGATTAAAACAACGAAAAGTCTAAACAACAGGTGAGATTTCAAACACCCAAAATCTCACACACCTTAATCCAAATAGTTTATTTATAATCAATTAATACTATCAACTATATCTTTTAATTTGAAAGGCAAGTGTTTCACTTTCAAATCCAGCAAAACAGAAATAAAAACAAAATTTTTTTATCAAAATAATAACTTTATTTCAATCAATTATTCTGCTGAGTCAGGGAAATAATACAAGTCCTGTACGTGTATATAACGTGTACATAGCATACACTGCATGCTGTGACCAAACGTCTAGCAGGTGAGGTTGTTCCCGGGATCAACTCCAAACTGCTGGCAGTAGTCCTTGTAGTAGCCGACGCGCGAGTTGACAGCGGTCGGGTTCTTGCCATCGCACTCGAGCGCGCCGTTGATGGCCCGGATGGTGGCGCCGAAGCCCTGGCCGGAGACGATGGCGTTGTGGACGTTGTTCATCCAGTACCAGAAGGCGGTCTGGAATGACACGACGGGGTTGGTGGCCACGATCTCCGGGTTCTTGAGACCGTCGAAGCCGATGCTCTCGCCGGCGGGGCCGTAGTTGTAGTTCCAGGAGATCTGGATGGGGCCGCGGCCGTAGTAGCCCTTGCCGGGGTAGCACGGGTACTGCGTGTTGTTCGGGTCGCAGTAGTTCTTGCTTGGCCCGTTTATCTCCTCAATGTAACAGAAATCTGGATGCCATGGTGCAGAGCACATTGTCAGAACATTGTCCTCCAACTGAGTAAATTACACTCCAGTTCTAAAATCTGTGCCATTGATCTACGCGTTTTCAAATCTTCAATTTACTCTAATTGGCTTATATAATTATTATGCTCCTTTAGTTAGTTAGGTCAAGAATATCTATCAGTTATCAAGTTTATCTATAAATTGAAATGATGGAATATTAATATAATAATCATTTAAGTGACACAATTAAATAAGTAAAAAGACATAAATTTTGACTATAATATGGGGTGATAAACTATCCCCACTATTAATAGTTTATGTATTCTTTTTAGTTTTTTAAAAAATAGCATTCAACCATCCTTTTTATTGTAAGGTACCAGACAAAATCCCCTAGCTTTTGCACGGAAGGCACAATCGGAAGAGCCATTTGATGGTAGATTCAGGTGACATGATATTAATCTAAAATGATATAATTAAACAAATTTAAGTAGATAATTAGATGACTTAAACAAGTTTAGGGATCCCATATTTTTCTCTTACTTAATTGACGAGAGAATTTAAATGGTTCGATTAAACAAACTTACAAATATGCCAGTCAAAATTGAAGCTAAAGAATCTTTACGACGCGATCATTCTACTTTAAGGACTTTTGGTGCAATACTACTACAATGTATCCCATTGGCTAATTTATGGGGCAGTATGATCAGCACATGAGAGGGACAAACCAAATTTGTGCATATCGCTGTTAAGACGAAGCTTGAAATTAGTGGTCTTTATTTAACTTACTTATGGTCTCGTGGGTGACGTGGGCGAAGAACGCGGCGATCTCGCGCTTGGAGTCGTCGGCGGTGCCGGTGCGGCCGAAGGCCGGGTACCCGCCGAGGGCGCTCAGGAACGCGTCGCGCGTGTAGAATCCCTTCGCGGCGCACCCGTCGGCCGCCTTGCCGGTGAGCCCGCTGAAGAACGCCGGCGTGACGACCGCCGGCACGGACACGTCGTTCGGCGCGTCGCAGGGGCCCGAGCGGCACCCATTGCCGCAGTAGTCTCTACCCTTGCCGCAGTACCCCCACTTGCTGCAGCACTGGTCCGCCGCGCACCCGCAGTTCTGCGCCGCCGCCGGCCCCGCCGCTGCGGAGAGGAGAACTAGGCCTAGAGCTAACAGTGTGTGCATCGGCATTGCAAGCTTTGCCATGGCTAGATGATTAAGGTTGTGTTTATGGTGCAACTTGGTTTTTGGTTGGTGATGGAATGGAGGGTTTATATAGAGCTGGGCTGGAGGAGAGGAGATGCTTTGGTGATGTTTACTTTGGCGTTGACTTGGACTTTTGTCTCCTTAAGTTTAATTTTCCACGTTTGAATTGGTGGAACAAAGTTCAATTTCCATATGTTTGGTGGTTCTCAAATCCGGCCAGTAGATCAAAAGCCATTCGGGTTTTCAGTAATTTTCAACCAGTTGTTATTACTCTTTTATTTTTCTTTGTATTTTTTTAAGTTTTTGTATTATTGACGTCGCTACTGTTTATTGATAATATTGATTGGATTAGTTTTGGATTAAAAATTGAATCCCAGTGTGAACTGCATCTATGACATGCACTTAATTTTTTTTGGTTTTCTTGGTCTCTTCTACTCCATGTTGTGTAATGTGTATCACATTAATAAATTTGGGCGTCGTGCGAATTTGACATGTAGACAGCAACAGGCTGTTCAGAACATCTAGAAATAGATGTTTCGAAGATTTGACCAAAATGAGGCTTCGATGGTAAGCAGATCAAAGTGCGTCTTCTAGACCATGCAGCTATTATTTTATGGTGTTTGTGTTGTTTTTTAAATCCTATTAATATATGATCATATAAATCAATTGTTTTGATGAGCAAGATTTTAAGATACTTAAGAATAAGTTTAAAAATTCTCCCCCACATCAATGTTAACCGTTCAAATCTCCGCCCTGTTATCTATATTCATTTGATTTAAAAGACAGCAGATTAAAATTCGTTTGTGTTCACTTTTGTTTTTGAGAGTTGTGCATAGCGTATGCGTACAAGTCAAGTAAGCCCGCAGCTTGCACAAGAGTCCTATCCTTTTGATATTTACATAAAAATCAATATAATTAGAAATATTAGAGGAATTGACTATACTATGATATGTAATTTTTCAAAAGATAATATTACTAAATTAACATCGATCTCATTGAAAATAAATTTTAGATCCACTGATGCAGTGTGGAAGATATATAATACTTGATTCCCTTAAGAGATTGGACGGACAAGATAAGGATGGATTAGTTTGCCGTGAAGCAGAGGGCACTACGTACGATTTTAATACTGCTAGCGACAACTTGTTTTCTTCAATCGCTTAGATTTAAGCAAAAGAAAAGATTAAAATGGTTAGCAGGACGTTGTCGGCAAACCGTATATACGCATGGGGATTTTTTTTTTCAAAATAAAAAATGTTAAATCCCGGCCAATTTTTATATTTTTTAGGGAACATTAAATCGACTTGATAAAAATAAATAAAAGAGAGGTAAGACTAGAAAATTATCATAAGATGAACCAGTTAGTAAATAATGAATAGTTAATGAGTAAATAAATATTATTATATATTCTATATGGCATAAAATTTTGGTATAGAGTCAGTTTTTTTTTAAAGCGTTTGGTTTTTCGAAAACACTGCCTAGTAGAGCAATCAAATGTTGTCTTGATAGTTTGGTCAAAAAGCTGAACACCAATTAATCAATCCATACTTAAGATATTGGAGTTCTGTTTTAAAGCAAGGAATTGGAGTATTGGTTGACGACCGCACTTAATCAACACCGTTCATATTTGCTTGAACTGTCCTGATACGGTGATGTTTGACTTGGCATGCAGTGGGCACATTTTTCAGCAGCCAGCCCACCAATCATGGAGAGAGACAACAAACTCTGCTTTTTTTCGCTGAGATTTTCAGCGCACGCCTGAATTGAATTGAAACGGTCCTATCCTAGCTGCTGGTTTCGGCTCTCGTTTCTTTTTTTTTTTACTTATCCTTTATTTTTATGATATCTAAAATACCACTTTACCCATTACTTATTTATAATTACATACAGCTCAAAATTATAAACAATATTTGTATGAAAACAAATTTGATGACAAATCTACTAATATTATTTTCTTATGATAAATCTGGATATTTTCTTATACATTAGTAGCCAAAGTATAGAAAATTTGATTTACACTTATTACAAATAAAAGAAAGAAGAGAGCATCCAGGAATACTAAACTGCTGAATTTTTTCTTATAAATTGGTGGTTACAAGTCAGGAGCAATATAGATACGAATATGCATAAATGGTATAGGTTCGTTTTAATAAAAAAATAGGAAAGAATTTACACCCAAAGTGCTTATGTTTTGTCCCACTTTCTTCAATCCATCTCAGGCTAAAACCATCAAATTTGTTTGTATTGAGAAATGCTGCGTGTACTAGATTTTTATTACAAATTTTAAATAAGGGTAAATTGGTGATGTGCCACTACGCTATATTGTTATTAACTATTTACCATTATGTTTATGAGGCTTTGCTTAATATCACTGTGTTTGTGTATTCATTTGTTATTTACCACATTTTGAATTAAAAGATTATTTTTAGAAGATTTTTTTAAAATTCCCAAACTACTGATCCGGGCGATTTTGGACTAATAAAGGTTGGTCATTGGTCGAAATGCACTGGTCGATGCTCGTTGGTCAAAAACGACCAAAGCTGGTCGATGGTCTTCACAACTAAGTATCTGGTCGACACAGGAATAGGAACCGAGTCGTCAACTACCAGTGAATGAGCGTACTTCTCGGGGAACATATGCCTTAGATCGAGTTGTAGGACTGCAGTTGAGGATGTGCAAACCCACGACCAGAGACCTCAAATTGGACCAGTTAAAACTTAATAGTTATGGTATTTAAATACCTGTTATTGTAGTTAGATAGACATCTGATTTTGGTTAGTTTTTCCAGCAGAATGTGTACAAACTATACATGGTCTTTTTTCTGATAATAAAGAGAATTTTCTACTCTTCTACATCCGAATCGGATCAACTACCCTTACTAAGCAGCCGCTGACACCTCCAAACATGTGGTGGCTAGCGAGTTCTCTATGTCTCAGGTGAACTTCGATGTGTGGTAGCCAGTGGCAAAGACTCCAGTAGATTTGGCTTGCTACAATGAACTCAACGGTGGTGGCTAGATGCAGTGGGATGATGGCAGTGGCCGCGAAGGGGAGGCAAACGTCAATACAGCAACATGGTTGCCGATGGCATCAACCAAATTTTTTAGCAGGTACTCCTAGGCAAGTGGGAGGTGTGGCGGTGAGAACCAAGGCCAAAAGAGGCGTGCCCACATGAGACAGAGCAATTGCATGCTCATGCTGTCATTGAAATAGTGTGGACGGTGAGGCAACGAACAACCATGACAGGGAGGACCAGGGTGGTCTGGAGATGGTGCAATCGTTGGGAGTTGGAAGGAGGTGGCGTGAATCACGGTGGTGGCAGTGAGGGATTGACGGCTGCCAAAATTTCAGCAATGAGAGCATGCAATTGCTTTGTTCTATGTGGAATCACCACCTCCTCGTCACCACCGATCTCGGTTCTTGCTGCCGACACCTCTTTCATACCTAGGAGTACCTATTGGGCAATTTGGTCAATGTTGCCAGTGACCACATCGCCGTATGGACATTTGCCTCAGCCTCAGCCATTGTCTGGTGCGGCCATCGCCGCCGTCCCGCCGCAACTGGCTGCCATCACCATCAACTATATGTCCCTCGAGTTCCTTGTAGCAAGCCGAAGCCATTAGAGACCTCATCACTGGCCACCATACATCGGAGCTCATTGGAGCTGTAGATGGCTCACCATGGCTCTAAGTCAACCACGCCCCCCATCGCAACTATTGTTTGGCATGGCCACTGCCTTGTTTCTACTGACAACCATATGTCTCTCGAGTTCCTTGTATTCCTTGTAGTAAGTCCAAGCCATTGGAGCCTTCGCCATCGACCACCACAAGCCAAAGCTCACCGGAGC
The DNA here is from genome assembly GCA_019359835.1 of Pharus latifolius. Taxonomy (NCBI): domain Eukaryota; kingdom Viridiplantae; phylum Streptophyta; class Magnoliopsida; order Poales; family Poaceae; genus Pharus; species Pharus latifolius. Next base: position 70,677,091 of record CM033320.1, on the reverse strand, counting down.
TGAAGAGAGCTTGCCATGACTCTGAGTTAGCCATGTCTAAGTTAAATTGACTCAAGGGTAGTTTAGGTGTTATCAAAAAAATCTCTTCAGAAATTATATTTAATCCGAATAGTGGTAAAGAGCAAATAAACACAAGAACACAATAGTATTAGGCGAAGCCTCAGAAACACAAGTGGTCAATAGCAAATGATAACATAATACAGTGGTATGTGGCTAATTTTTTCTTTAAATAAAAAAAATAAAGGCACTTCTTGCTCCTCTATTATGCAAAATAACTCATTTCAGTTTCTCTACTTTTGAAAAGATAATTTGGTTCCTCTACTTTCTGAATTAGCTCAAAATTGTCCTTTTGAATTTAAACTGAAATTAAAATAAACCGGAAGAGTATTGAAAAATAGAGAATCAAATGACTGTAAATGATTCATATTGGTTATATATAGTGGTTGTATTAAGAAATATTTGAACAAGTATAGGAAATAATTGCAAAAAGAAAATATTAATAGCAAAAGGGTCATTTTGAACTGATTCAAAAAGTAGAGAGAATAATTTTATTCTTTGAAACTAGAGAGATCAAAATGAGATTTAGTGCAAAATAAAGAGACAAAAATAGGCTTATTCCTAAATAAGAAGTGTAGAGCAAGGTAGACAAGTGAAAATAAGGGTAAATTTAGATATGGATAATTACGAAGGTATAGATTTTTTTAAAGAATTTGTAAGAAAAATTTATATGCAAAGTTTTCCGTTTTGTACCAGAATTTGTACAACCCATATTCACTAAACCCACCAATTTTGTTTTTTTATGCAAAGTACTTTGGTTTTGTTTCACAATTTCTACAATCATATATCCATAAATGACTAAACCGAGAACTTCGTTTTTGTATTTTTGTATCACAATTTCTACAGTCATATGAGACTAAATCCATCAAATTTGTTTTTTTTATGTAAAAGTACTTTCATTTTTGTGTCTCAATTTCTACGATCCATATCAGACTAAACCCATCAACTTTGTTTTTGCATGCAAGTTGTTTCTGTTGTATATCACAATATCTACAACCCGTATGAGACTAAACCCACCAACTTTGTTTTTGTACAAACATAGAGTACTTTTGATTTCTGTCAGATTTCTACAATCCATATCAGACTTGTTCAAAAATCAAGTTTGAGCTGGATTTTCCAAATAGTACCTAATCTAAGTTATGGTTTCGCTGCTCTAATGCCGGAGAAAAAGTTAGCCTCGATAAGGTAGCTTCAAGAGTTTCAGGTGCAAATGATTTGCCTCCTAAAACTGCATAAACGTTAATAAATAAAAAAATTGCTATTCAAAATTCAAAGAAAGACAGAAATGTAAAAGATAAAATTCAAATACAAAAGTGGAAGATCCTGATGAAATAGTCGTAAAACAGGATGACGGCGTCGCAGCTGAAGCCTGTGTGGGCTTTGAGGCCCATAACTAACTATATACCGATGAAGATGAGGTCCGTCCCTACCACCACGTGGGTTCCACCCGCAGCGAGGGTACGAGAGGAAGAGCCCATCCAAATCCCTCACCCTTCCTCTCCTCGTCCCCTCAAGAATCTCCATTGTTGTTCCAGTCGCCCCATCACACGGCCTTCCTGCCGACCTTCGCCCTCCTCCGACCGACGACTTCCCTCCTACCGCGGTCCCTGCTACCACCGTTGGTAACGTCTCACAAAGCTCCCACTTCTCCTGGTTCAAACAATTTTTTGTCGGCTTAGTGTTGAGAACACATGCGGACTGATAAAACGACATCCAAGTTGGCTCTTTGATTCTGTTTTAGGACTAGGGCTATTCAATTGAATTTCTTAAATAGATCAATGTGTTGCTTTCTTATTACTGGTTTTGAGTTTGTTTTGGGCATTTTTTATGCAGTGAACGTGGAATCTCTCCAACATGAAAAGAACTGCTCGAGTAATTTTGTTTGTTGTATTTTTTTCTTTTTCTGAAACATAGGATGCTCATAAATATTTGTGTAGCAACAACTCTTCCCATCCTTCTTTAATATATACACAAATTTTATGTATATTTATTATATTCAGATATGCGTAATACCAATGTTTTGGGTCTTTCCATGTTTGTTGTTACTTGATTTTTAGAAGCAAAATAACTTGATATTTAAGAAGTATATAGTTGAACGTGACTAAATAATTTCGCTTTCTAAAAGGGTTCACAAGAAAATTGCTGTTGTGCATCATCTTAAGTTGCTTGTGGCACTTTCAGCAGAAACTCATGTGTGGTTGGATATCTTGCCATTTACATTGGCGTTGAAGAGAATACTAATGGTTGACATGTTCTAATTTTTTTATGTGCTATATGAGTTTTAGTAACCATCCATATTAGAAATTCAGCCATTCTTTTTCTAGAATTTTCTTTGATATTATATATTACTGATTTTTTTTTATTTTTTGCATCTATAGATGAGGTGGTACTAGTCAAATTTCTTGCAAGTTGGATGTAACAAAAAAAATTAGATTTTGTACATGTGCTCATTCTAGACCTAAAATAGTTGATCTTATTCCCTTAAATATGTGACGCTGTAATGCATTATCTGATTATTAGCGTCACAAATGATAAACCCGGAAGAAATGTCATGGTTCATATTATGATGATAGTATGGAAAGACACCCATGTTTATTTTTCCTTCATTTTCATTTCTCATTTTTTCCTTAGACCTACTTCAGTAGTAGTTTAGAAAACAGCTTTTACAAATTAAAACCATGTTCATCAAGCATCAAGGCTGCACCTAACAAGTTGAAGGAGAAAGGACAGAACGTGACGATCTCAATCGTCTTTGGCAAACATAGGTTTTGACATAGTTCATAATTTGTACAACAAATATATATGAAAAGCCTTTTATTGTCATACAATTTGGTGTTCTAAACACTGAATTGTGATCTGATTAATTCATTCCATGTGTATCATGGGGGAATAAGCAATGTTATTTGATAAACAATGTTTTCAACTAGCCGAATTTGTTTAAGCTAAATTTGTTTTAGATAAGCCAAATTACTTTGTGTGGTTAATTGATAAACTACAAATCCTACTTATCTCTATTCTTCACTCCAAATAAAAGCACGTCATTGAGCCACATCACCCTTTTTTCTATAACTATAGAATTATTATCTCACACAATCTTGAATTTCCAATCATGCACTTCTCTCCACACATGTTTCTTTATTATATCCACCACTTAAAGTCCACTTTAAGTTATTGAGATCTTTCTTGTTTTTCCCAAAGCCAAAATATTCATTTTCCAACTAAATTATTAACTATTTTTAAATTTTGGAATGGCTATGGTACCTTTTTACTGTACTTCCACCTTTTGTTATGTAAAAGTTGAGTGCCTTAATCCCACTCAAATTTTTTTTATGTAAGAGTTGTGAGTACTAGTCACACCCAATTTTTTTTTTGTATGTAAGAATTGTAAGTATCTTAGCCACACTGTTTAAATCTTCTTCTAAGACAATATCTTCCAATTTTTGTCCTACAACAATTGATTTTCACTATACACACAGCAAGTTGTGGGGTTTATGCTAGTTATCCATTTGTCAAATATGTTCTAGTGTTAGGATCCATTATTTGATAATTGGTTAGTGTTTGAAGACGAGGTGGTTTTAGGATTCATCAGTCCGGTACAAGTTTAGTATTTGTGACTTTACTGTATATTTGCTTTTAGGATAGAATTTACCTTTAGTTTAACTTTGTTGTGGCCTTGGTATGTTTACTGAAGCAAAGCGCCTATCGAACTGCAATTTTCTAGAACTTGTATCCTTTTCGGGCATGACAACTCAACTGCTATAAATTGGTTGTAGCCTTTTCTTCTTTGTTTGTTTAGATTCCTATCGAATTGTAGCACTATGCAGAGACCAGAGAATATTGATCATTTAATTTATATTAGTTACTAGTGCTTTTGATGGAGCAGCACAATTTTTGCCTAATTTGAGAAGTGCTTACACTGGGCATAAATCTGCAGATTCGGCTCTGGTGAATTCAACGTTCAAGAAATAGGAAAGCATGAGCTATTTCCAGGCCACAACTTGCAAGCCTCATAGTGGGCTCAGTGTGGACAGGCCAGTAGCAGGTCTTGGGAGGACCTGCAAATTACTGCCTCCTTCTCGGTATCCCTTAGGTTCACAGTCTACTGGATTTCACAAGCTACAACAGCAACTATACCCTAGACTGGTTCTTGTTGCTGCTGGCCATAAAAGGCTCAGTCCTGTATGCGCCTCAAGTGAAAAGGGAAACCCTGAGATTATTAATGATGTAAGTAGCTTTCATTACCTTCTTTTTGTGGTTGATTGTGTGCTCCAGATTTTGCATCTTTCTAGCGCCTTTGCTTCTCAACATGCTTTTAGTACCTTTATAATTTTTCTGAAACTAAATAAGACATCTTGTTGTTGTAATATGTTGTAAAATTAGCTTTCAGTACCTTTATGCTTTTTTTTTAGGCATGCTGCATCATTCCAATGTTCTCAAAATGCTGTTTTTCTTATTTCTGCTATATATTGGTGCTGGTATTGGTTGATACAAATCTGAAACTGTTGATAGGCTTTAGAATTGGAGTTGCTGTAATGCAGCTCATATTCTAGGTTATTGTACGATTTGGATAAAAAATGGATACTGCTCGTTGCATTGTAAGATTGAAAGTTCAAACATTGTTGGGCTATGCATGTTATTGTAAAAGAATAATGCATGCATTCAACTACCTCTAGTTTTTTTTTCCCTGTTACCTCTTTTTTTAGGGGCAAATTTTTGTATGTCACTACAAAATTTTCATATTTTGTATTTGCCACCAGATATCGCACTGACATGTGAATCCAGACCCACCTTTTCAACCTCACAAATCAGAATTTTAGAACTTTTAAGTGGTATGGAAAAAATTTCCCCCTTTTTTTGTGATATTGACATTGTGAAAAAGAAGATCCTAACAACATTAAACATGTCTTTGATCTTTCTGGGGGAATCCTCTAACGTTTTCTTCTTGTAAGTTAACACTTACGAATTAATTCGAACTTTGATTTAATTGGTAATTTCTTGCAGTTCTTTTGTTTGGGCATCAGGTGCAGAGTTTGGTTTGTTCAGGGAAAAAATAGGTTATATATGATAATCTGGAATTTCTCCACCCTCTGTTTATTGAATTGAACACACCAAACAATTTATGGGCAAGAAACAAGTATTAGCATACATTTGGATTCTATTCGTGGTGCACACTTGCTTCGCACAACTATTTGCCAAATTTGTGTGTTTCCTTGTTGCAGCCCTTTATGGAATCTTTGAAGAAAGCTATGGCAGGAGCAAAAAAGCAATGGTCCATACAAGACTTGCTGAAAGAGCAAATCACTAAGATGAGAGAACAAGGGTCTGGTGGCAGTGGAGGGAATAGAAACCGTCGTGGAGGCAATGGTGGTTCTGGTGACCCAGGTGATGAGTCTTTTAAGGAAACATTGGATGAGATAGTCCAAGTTTTCTTAGCGACTGTCGCTTTCATACTTGTGGTAATTATCACTGCTTGTTAGTGTTCTTTGTTTTGAATACTTTATTAATTCATGTACAATATATATGCATCACTTGATTTGTATTGGCAGAGCTCCACTCTCCAAATCTCTTGTGTTGGCTAGCTTTACCATTATTACCAAATAGTTATGTTGGTACTTGTGCAAAAGCTTGTTCTATGGTCAGTACCATAGCTTGTCATCAAGCATACAGTAGCTGATAAAGAAGGATTTGATGGATAGGCAGCATTTCAACCTTTCTCACCAAAGCAATTTTGTTTGAAGATGTAGTGGATATCAAGATACATGTCTTGTATGTCTGATAACTTCTTCTTGGAAAACTCTTTCTTAGTTTAATAATGGAGGACATGAACTGGAGTACAAAATATTTTCTATGATTTTCTTTGGTAATGCCTGCTTATGGACATGCCTCACATGCACTCATACTTGCTCATTTGTGCATAGAAGCACTTTAGTGCAAAGTGGTGATATCTAAATAGATCAGTTGGCTATAGCATGAAGACACTTACAGTTTTAGGTGTAAACAGGAGATGTCAACTGGAAAAAGATTTCTTATAAGATATGTCAGTCTATGTATTTATGCTTATCTTGTAAACATTAACTACTTGCAACTCAATGCCTAAATCATTGTGTATTTGTCAAATGATGCAGTATATCCATATAATCAGAGGTGAGGAGCTGTACCGTCTCGCCAGGGACTACACCAGATATCTTGTTACTGGTAAGCGAACTGCTCGACTCAAGCGTGCTATGCACAAATGGCGCAATTTCTCTGAGAGCATCATAGAAAAAGAGAGTACACAAGAAGACCGGTACGAAAGACCAACTGCTTCTAAACCCATGTGGTGGCAACAGCCACAAAAGTTTGTTCATCTTATGGAGGAACTTTGCAGAGGATATTGGCGCCCACATGCCCAGGAGTCTTAAGTTCTAGTGTTTCGTCATCCTTTTTGACGGTTGAAGCATATCAATATATAGGTGAGTACTACTTGAAGGCTGATCTGATGATTACTTGGATGCAACTAATCAGTTGGTTCGGTGCTATTTCTCTCGAATGGCCTTTCTCGCCTAGGGTAGTGATGTGTTGTTCTTTGTTCATTAACTCCTGTGTTGTCTCTGGTCTATTTAGTACACAACAGAAGTGAGAGTAAGTCATTCTTGCCAATTTTGTAGTCGACGAAGACCTGTAATATTTGAGATTGCTGGCCTATCAACCATGTGGGCGATGGCTCATATTTGTGTCTGATCGATCATAACTGTAAGAGGGTAAGAGCAGTATCATGGAATCAATGTAGCAAAATTTGTGACACTGTAAGCGTGGGGTTGGTAATGTAATGACCTGCTTCATGAGTGGGATACTGGGATCCCTCTCTATGTGCTTGTTTCTGTTCCCTCTCCACCTGTTATGCAGGACAAAGCGTTGGCTGCCTATCTTGTTTTTGAAGTAGACGTGAGCATAATCCATCCTCGTTTGCCTAGCTTGAGTGGGCTTGGTTTGGATCGGCCCCAAGTTGAGGCTGGACTTGGCTCTCTCTATATCTGGCCTGAGACCCCTAAGGTCTTGTTTGAATTAGAAGATTTCTAAAAGAATTTTGAAGAATCAAATTCATTGAATGTGAGACTTTTTCTAAAATTGTTGTGAAAATTCTACAATCCAAATATGCCCAACAATTAAAAAGTCTGACTTGAACTTAGCACCTGACAAGCCTGGCGTTCATATTGGACTAGTTGAGTTGAATTCGAGCCGCCCTGAAAGATCCAAATTGTTTGTCGACCTGATACAACCCTGAAAATACTTAAGTCTATCTGAAAATACTAAAATCAAAGTACTTGCAGAATGGAATTTGTAATTTTCTGTATCACCAATTCCGACAGAATGCTCGGGCAGTTAGTTTCAACTTTGGCAATGTTACAACATTGTCGGGTGTTTTCTACCCTTGGAATCATGGAAAAGACTATTCAACACATTTGATCCGAAATGGACAACCCAGATTGTCCAGAGCATTTCAGGATGCTGAATTGTTTTACTAGGTTAGGCTGATTTGTTTTTAAGGCACTCTGCTGCTATTATAACCAGATTTCTTGGATGGACTTCTCAGGCTTCCAAAGCATAGGAAGCTTTCCACATAATGAGTTAAGTCCATCTGCGTCCATGACCAATGACCGCAGGACGTCGACAGACCGGCACCGAAGCCCGCACCAGGCTGTAGTAACTAGTAACCATAAACTTCGCAGTCGAGATCATTACAACAACTGAAAAGAAAATGAAATAACACACTTAATTTTTAACGGGAAATTTTTTTCCTTAAAAACTTGTACCATCATCCTTCATTTAAAACTAGATAAATCTCCACTCTTCCTCTCTCTCTCTCTCCCATCTCCTTTGCATTTTCCTCCTCCCCACTGTCGCGGCCGCCACCCACCGCACAAGTCACCGCGCTGTCACCCGACAGCCCTCCTCCTCTGTTTCCTCTTCTCCTTTCCACCACCCCACCACCGTGTGGAATTTGATCCAAAGATAGCATATGGTGCATCCAAGATAACAAGAAATCTAGTATATGCACCTAAGTAAATCTCCTTTTTTAATATGGTTATATAAACTGATTCAAGGTACAGATCTAATTGCTCAGCGAACTATCAAAATCTCAAGTCTTTCTTTCAATAAAACATTACTAATTGTACAGAATGTGTATTGGGGCAACAGTGATCACACATTCAGGAGATAAATAGTCATATTTTCAAATTGAAAGAGTTTCCTGTCATAATATGAATTTTACTCAGTGGTGGAAAATGATGAAACAAACCAGTGGATCAACTGTCATCAGCCGTGGAACCTGATGCTTCAGCAGCCTTTTTCTCCTTCTGTTTCTCCCTGCGCTTCTTGTTTCTCAATGCGTTTTTGCTCATCTCCCCTCTGTTGCATTGTCAAGGTTAATGAGTTATGCATGGAGCTAGATAAAATGGGCAGGAAGGAAATGACATGACCCAGTTTGATGAAGAAACCAACCCTGAAGGAGCAAGCCCACCAAAAAGCTGCAATATACAAATAAATGTCAAATAAATTGATTAGATCATGCGAATTCTCTCAACAACTGGAATTACAACCGAACAGTTTTTCCAGTGGTCTAACATAACAAAGAGATAATGTTTCATAAGAACAACCTAGCATTGAGCATCTAGAAGATAATTTTTGCATGGTAAAGTGAAGCAGCAACCTAAAAAAATTTTCACTTCGGGTGTACATGCTAATATTTTAGCCGATGTTTCATCTTTTTTTTCTTTTAGAGAATTGCACCACACCACCTATTACTTTTCAAAACTTGCAGATTTCCACTTGTGCTTTTAATTTTGACAATTCAATGACTATAATTCTAAGTTATTGCAATTTAACACTTGTATTTTTAATTTTACCAACTTACCACCTGTACTTTTAATCATAGACTTGACATAACAGATCAAATGTTACAATTCTGAAATAAAATATCATCCAGCATGACAGATTTATCAAGAGTCATCGATAAGTGGTATTGCATGCCATACAAAGAACATAAAATTCTCCTAGGCGGTTCGTTTTGATCAATTATACCATGCTTAGGCAAGCCAATAGTGGCTAACTAGCATGAGCAGGATGATAGTAAGTAATTAGCACCTCATCTTGAAGAACTGCACAAACCAGTTCATCAAACAAGTTACTTAATGAAACATCGATACATGCTTAACATTTAGAAAGGAGCATGACAGTCAGGTCAATGTATCATGATGCATCCAGCGGTAAGTGGACAACATAATTCAGCATTTAATTAAGTCATTACTTTATATAGCAAATGTACTTGTCCTTTTAAATGCTTTGTAATTGTAAACCCAACACTTGGATTAACCAAAAATCTGGTTTATCTCTAGTAAATATATACCTTATCCTGAACTTCTGAGGAATTCTTTGCATGAGGTGGGCGATATGCTGCAGGTTTTGTCGCAGTACTTGCAGGGACCTTGCTTGATGTTTGTGCCGATTTCGAACCTTGCGCTGAAACCATTTAAGGCAGTCAGGCGCAGATATCAATTGATCAGAAATTATCAAATTACTAGCATGGAATATAAGAGAATAACAGAACCTTGTTTTTTCGGTTCTTCAATCTTTATAGTACTCAAAGATGTTGTAAGGTCAGCAATGTCTCCAAATCTTTCTGGAGCTGCTGGCTTCCAGTCAGCCTACATGATTTAAAAGCAGCAAACATGAATGAAGTGTGGGGAAAAGACTCATATTTATTTCGTTTAAATATTAATAGAAACTTAGGACTAGCATGAAATACACAATAAAATAGTTATGCTGAGGAGATACCTGATACAGCTTTTCAAACATCATCTTAAAATGCAGAGATCCGTTGTGGTCAAATATTTTTATCCTGCAACAGGAAGGATGAAGAGCATCTTGTAAGGATGCTAACCCATTTTCTTTAATTAGTCAAAGCCGCAAGAAATATACCCATTGTCTATTTGGAGCCTTGGAGCTGTTGTAGCAGTCATAAAATGACGCCCATCAGGAGACCATTCACTTGTGACAGAACATTCAGCCTTTGTTCTCCCTACCAACTTCTTTTCTGAATAATCCCAGAATGCCTGGGGAGAAAATATCCTATAAGCTATGTTGCTAGAAAAAGAGATGCGGTATAACTATTTTAACATCGCCATTTTGTTATTGCAATTAGGTTCTTTTTACCAAACTGTCAAGTTAATCAGATGACAAGGATGACATTTCTGAAGTCAGAAATTTTAATCATCATCATTTTCATGGTGATTGCCTAACAAAAGTTTAGCACATAGTAAGTAAGTAGCATACCATATCACCAGGCAAATTACCAAATCCTGCTATAACGATAACTGCACACCAAAAAAGGGTCAAGGAAGCAAAATATATCATGTTTGTAAAACATATAGTTTCACTATTTAAATCAGTAGCCAAACTTTGATATATGAGTGTGCAGCCTTCACTCCTTCAAGCCAGATCACGTAACAAGACTGGTTATCAAATTACTATGGAGGATACATCGTCCTTTTGGGTTCCATCGTACCGTATTGTAAGGACCTTCACCAAGCTCAAGAAGTGGGTTGCATTTTTTGTTGAATATTGTTGCCCTTGCAGGCATAACTGAGATCAAGTCAAGGAACATTTATAAGAGAAAGAAAGGTACTAAAGAAACCGATTATTAAACCTGGATGGTTCTATGACATGTAAAAAATTGTAATCATGAGGATACATCCATACACCACTGCAAATTCTGAACCCGAGTAAGACCATTGGACGTCATGCACTGGTCCCTCCTTTTCTGTGAATTAATAATAGGGTCAATGGCCAGACCTTAGATAAAACAGTCCCATCAACAAGTAGGTAACTTACTAAGAGGAACAATTCCTTCATAGATCCTGTCGGTTGTCAAGTAGTTCAACTTGGTTTCACCGTAGTAACTCTGGTTGGTCTTATCCACATCAGCTTGAGCAACAACAAGAAGCCCAGCCGATCCCTTGTTCCAGTGAAATTGAACAGTGGAACAGCGAAAGAAGCTTCTGCGAGCAACAGCTTGGTTTTGTGCATCATTGCTGCAAGAAAAGATCTGAACACTGGCCGGAACACCCTAATTAAAGCACAAAAAGATTGTTGAACTTCGGAAACTAGTTTCTTGAGGGAACACAGCCCAAGTCAAACATGATGACAAGTCAAACCTTAGCCTCTGGAAGAAATGCAGCAACATGAGATCCTGGCACACTTGCTAACTGCATTGCAGCTATGCCAGGCACTCTTATCCTATACACAATCCCTTTCGTAAAATCCTTTGGATTGAAGAATTGTATCTCATTAGTCGTCATCCGACAAGCAACTGATTCATCCGCAGAAAATTGAACCATTGGCCTGTGAATTCAATCAATGTATGTCATCAAACTGAAATGCGTTTCTAAAAGCTGCACTAACATCTCAGATTAAGGATAAAAAAAATTCCCACACAGCTGCAGGTTTATATTATCTCAAGTGTCACAGTTATGTAGAGCCAATTTAGAACAATAGTATAACGTCATATCAGCATCTCAAATTCAGGATTGATGATAAGTGTTATTTCTATATGCATAAAATCTAAATTAGCGTTTGTTTTATACTCTTAATCGCTCAAAACTTGTCATTGATTCGTTTTTTATTCCCAGTTGGATGAGAGTATTGCTGAAATCGTTTTCTATTTGTTTCACGGTGGAACACATCGAGTTGGAACCAATCCGGACAAAACACGTGAAGAAACAGGATCAAAACAAACTCTTTGAAGTGAATCCGAAAAGACCAGAGGTCGGCATGGGTCGTGCCCGAACCCGTGCCCGTTTCTGACCACAAATGCACGAAGAAATGCGAAGGAAACAAAGTAAATAGGGGTCAGCATGGACTGCGGCACATTCGTGGCCAGTGCATGCACGTGGCATGCCCACCCCTGTGCTAAGCTCAGCTAGGCATGTGGCATGATGTTTTGTGCCATGCATTTGCATGGATTTCGAGGAGAGTTTGACATTGTTTAGGACTTTTTGTTAAGGCTATAAAGACACATGTTTTAGCTAGTTTGATTATCCACAAAATTAGGTTTAGCTCCTCCTCTTGAATTTAGTCTAGTTTTAGTTTTTATTCAAGTTGTGTAACGCTGATATGGATTACCATGTTTCTTCATCAATATTATTCGGTATGTTTTTATTTTATTTTGATTGTTAGTGTTTCCTTATAGCTTTATGTGTGTAGTTTTCCCTCTAGAATTAGGAATGACCTAATCTGGAGGACACGATTTTGGCTCTAGTTTGTACTTGGAACCCTAGAATTTGCACTTCATCTGTGGTATCGTTTGTACCATGAGATGATTCATATTTGTACACTAAGAAAACACACGAATGTTGCATTTTAGTGATTAAATCTAGGGTTTGGAAGGGATTTGTACCTAGCAGTAATTAATTCCAGTGAGTTCCATTGAAAATTCCAGTAATTAATTTACTGATCTACTTTCTTTGCTAAAAATTGTGCCTGACAGTGATGGAATTCCTAAAACCCTAGTTTCTTCCATCTGATTTCTAAAACTCTAGTTTTCATAGTTTAGGTTTAGTTCTCAAAAGCATGAAAAAACTCAAATTTAGATTAATAATTTAAATTCGAAGGAATTTCACATTTGTTCCTTATGGAATCGACCCTCAAGTACTCGGCAATAAGCGGTTCGCTTGCGGTATAACAAAACACACCCTTCAAGGGCGTGTCAATTGATAAATGTAATCACTAACCAATTACAACACTAAGAATTGATTGTTAGACCATAGATTTTAATAGGTTTTAATAGATTTACAAGAAATTTTTTCAATCTTGTATATGAATAATAAACAAAGGTGTTGCAATAAGAGAACTAGATTAAATATGTAAATCCAGCTGTTCAAGCATTATACCATCAATACGTTATGAGATAAAACATATCATATACAAGAAAATACTAAATCAAATGTTGCTTAAGATTATCGTAAGCAAAAGAATTGCAACAACCTGGGCATAGATAATAAACAGATTGCCATCATTCCCACTAAATCTTCACCCTCTACATGAAAGATAAAACTGATAGATATGTATGTTTGACGAGTTTTTGAACCAAAAAATAAACAAAAAGAAGAATTAAGAAAAAAGAGATAATAAAAGACGGGTCCTTAAATTAGGTAGACCCACATATCATGAAATGGGATATGTCAAGGATATATAAGAAAATCCCATAGCCATTTGGATAAACAATGACTCTATTTTGTATAAGCGATGCCTCTCTTTGTGTCTCAGTCATCATGCGAAAAGGTAGCTAACTCCTAAATAACAAAAGTTTTATTCCTATAGAATAGAGAGATTAGAGCCCTATATAAAGAGACCCCCAACAAGCCATTTAGGGGCACCACATCAAAAAAAACCACATCATTAGTCATTCATACTTGAGTCAGGTCAGAGCCCTATATAAAGAGACCCCCAACAAGCCATTTAGGGGCACCACATCAAAAAAAACCACATCATTAGTCATTCATACTAGAGTCTTCTTGAGGAGAATGCTTCTCCACCAGGCAAACCTCCTCTCCTCGCGACATAACAATGGCTCTCATATGTAATAGTGAGTTGCGCTCGAGCCTTTAGACTCTTCAACTTCAGGAGCGTGGGAGGCGTCTTGTCTCCACGATTTATCAGTAAGATACAGGGATGGTACTCCTCTGCACGAGATCCAGGAGTCGCACCATGCCCGTTCTAAAACCTTCACCGAGAATCAACAACATCCCGTCTCCACGACTTAACAGCAAGGTACAAGATTGGTGGCCCTCCACATGATCTCCACAAGATCTGGGAGCCGGGCTACGCCCGTTTTAAAACCTTCGCTGAAGACAAGTATGGTATGCGTTTGCACGCCTCAGGCCACTCCAACCAGACGCAATCAAACGCGTGGCCTCTCGCGTTAAGCTGCTCATGCCCCTTCTTTAAGGGCACATTCTTGTTATTCTTGGTCACAGAACGCCGTCTTTTGCTCACCATATGAATCACGCAAGGCCATCGTGGCCTTGTCACCTTCATTCATACCTGCACCACGTCTGCAACTGATGAGGCTAGACAATAGCATAACCAGGTGCCGACAAGGCCGGCTACACGATTCTGTATATGTCCGCGACCGACGAGGCCAGACACTTGCATAGCTAGGTGCCAACGAGGCTAGATATGCACCTCCATATACGTCTGCGACCGACGAAGCCAGATGGTTTCATTTGCATTTCATTTACATTCCTGAAGAGCAGACATATTTTGAAGACGACAACACTAACTGTAGCCTATTACCTAATAGGATATTCCACTAAGTATGAGTGGATATAATTAATTGGGAGTTTCACGAAACCTCAGGAACCAGAGACCCCGAACAATCTCCTACAGTCAGTGTCTTATCTTAGACACGACGCAGAAAACAGAGAAAATAACATAGTTGTGAGGTGTATGTACTTGTATCTTTGTAAACCCGATCTTAGAGTTAATAAATACAGGTTCTACTTCACACCCCAATTTTTGTTATTCTCAATTTCCTTTTCTGAAATTTTCTATTTTCGGAAACAATGTACACTAAAAGTTTAAGAAGTATAATTTAAGCATCAAGCTCAAGAAGCACAAACCATGTTATCTTTGACATGTTCTTTTGGTAGTGCTGGTAGGCCGCAGTGGCGGTGTCGACATGCCAGACTGTGACATTCTTCTCCTGTGGAGACGATGACTTCTGGAAGGTCTGCAGGTAGCCTCCAGTGGGTGACAGCGCAGCAGCGAGGAGGCCCGGGAGCTCAAATGACCTGACAATGGAAAGCGTGTGACAGTCATAGACGGTGGCCGATGCCGAGGCCACAGTCGCAAGGAGGCGGGAGCCATCGTCCGAGAAGCTCGTGGAGCTGCACGCTGTCTTGGTAAGCCTCTGCGGCGGGTCGGAGTTGGCCGGGAAGGGCGGACCGGACCAGATCGTGAAGCCGTCGGGTTCGCGCACTGCAATTGGCTCGCGCATTTCATCAAACAGATGGTGGCCATGCCGAAAGACACAGCAAAGTATGCAAATTTAAACCAAAATTACAACAAGAACGAACAAGTGTTTGGTTGTCAGGATCGTGAGATATGCTCGAAGACTGCATTTCCACCGAGTCTGACTCAGGAAAGAATCTTGCATCCCGCGAGCTGGCTCATTTTTTCATGTAGGCAACCAAATAACTGGGAGCTGCATCTCGTGAGCCAGGATGGATGCTAGATGCGGGCAACCAAACACATCCGACAAGAATTGTTTCGGCTCAGAATTTACATCAAACAAGCGACGTGCACGTGAAATGAACTCCCAAAAGATCAGGGGAAGAAGGACAGGAAACAATGTAATCCAAGAATTGGGGGAGGAGGAGAGGAAGAAAGGGGTACCTAGAATCTCCAGGGCAGGCGGCTGAGACGCCATGGCTGACTGCGAAGTGATTTCACGGCGTGCGCGTGGAGAGATCGCCGCTGGAGTAGAGCAGGAACAATGGGACGGGACGAAGTAGGATTCCCACTTCCGAGTAGTATGGGCTGGGACCCTATTGTCAGTGTAATGGTAAATATATACTACAGTTTTATTACAATTTTTGAAGGGTGCTGTAAAAATCCACCCGACGGGTGATTCGGTCCAGTTTTGCTTTGGATTGGATCGGATGAGCAGACGGCTCGCGTCCAACTGGGCCGTTTCGAACTGACGGGCCTGCTGGTGATTGGAGATGGACCAAAACCTATGAGGTGGTTTGGTGCATGCCCCATTCATATATTTCTTCTAACATGTCTGAAATTTATCTGGAATCATAAAAGTTTTTACATGATCAAGCATATATGAGATGACTTATTTAATTTGATGGACTAACCCGACATTCCTGACTTTCTTAGGTACTCATTTTTTAGCGTCTAACTCATCAAAACATGATGAGAACACAAATCAAATAATCTTTAATCCCTAGACAAGTTTTAATGTGTTCACCATTCATTTGTTTAATAAGGGTACGAACCGACGCTCTCTTAACCAAGCAAATTATTCGGCCCTCCTTTGGGCTGGATCTCATTTCCAGGCTCGAATCAATTTACTGATGTAACTATGTAAGCCTAGCCAAAATGATTAAACCGTCACAACAACTATAACAAAATGATTGTTGCCTAACAAAGTAACTAGAGAGAACAACGACTAGCAATATTTATTAACTTCCTTTTTATCCATTTGAGCCATTAACTGCTTTGCATTTCCCCTATGGTTATTATATTGCGGCCTTCTTAGCACTGTACACCAACCTATCATTACCTAATAAGTCACTCAAGATTTCAGCTTCCAACTCATGCATGTTAGGTCCAAAGTTCTGTACTATAAGTCGGTGAATTATTGTGAAAATTTTCATCGCTTAAGAAGGACACTTGCTGTGAGGGTAAAATATGTGAAGTTGAATATCGATCTCACGTATTAGAGAGGCATCATTTGGATTTTGTAACTTTTCTTAGTGTTACAAAGCAAGTTGTTATTATCATTTGGATTTTATCTACCTGAGATAGCTGTAGATGTAGTCAGAACATTTGATGAGCTTAGGCACAGACCTCCTGCATGATGAGTTAATGTTGTGATCCATCGCAGCTAGCTGTAAACTTGCATGCATGAATTGGTCAGGTAAGAACAGAACTGACATGTGCAAATATTGTGAAGCACAGCAATATTAGCATTCAATTGTGAACGTTAGCATTCAGAAGGACTTTTTCTTATCAGTTGGTTTTATTATTAGGCCAGTCTTTACTGTGTTTCTATTCCATTCGTAACTCTGCCATGCCGTGCTCTGGCACTGCAACAGAAAAGTGACTTTTTCAGGGCACACATCAATTTCTCCCAGTTGCAAAATAGTACAAGTGGTACTAACTTTGATTACGAGACAGAGGCACGTAGTTTAATTTGAATGTTGCGAACAAATAGTAAAATATATTAGTTACTGACTAACACGTAAGTCTCACATCATACTGACTTTTAAATGGTGTTGTGGCCTCCGATTTTGATTCTAGATCATGGCATTTCAGAACTGAAGGCTCCAAGAAGGATTCTTTAGAAACAGCAAATCGTTGGTGACTGTAGTCGTCCAAAACAATTGCAATGATTTCGATCGTCTGTAACGATCGTCGGTGACTTCGGTCGCCCAAAAACGATCGCCCTAACTTTGGTCGTAAGTAGTGATCGCCGTGACTTAGTGAATATTTATAGGCCTGCATGTCATGAAGATAGGCACCTCAGCACACTATATGGCAAATATTTATAGATATGAAGGGACCATACTTCAACGACTCACTGAATATTTTTATCCTTCAATCAATAGATAAAATTAAGGGTATTTTAATATTTTTATATTTTGAAAGCGTATAAATAGTTTCATATAATTCTCATTTATAACTTCATATGTAAAAGAACAGAACTACTTTTAAATTGATGAGCCTTAGAGTAACTTCAACTTTGATAGGAACCTCCAACTGACTTAACATTAGAACTATATTGAAAAGAATAGAGATTACATCTAATTCTGAACTTGTATAAATCTCATTTGTTATTTCCTTCTCTTCAACTTTTAATGACCCATAATATGATTATTTTGAATCATATAATTGTGATTGTTTCTTGAGAACGACCATGACCTCAACTTCGACATAACACAACTATACGAAACATTCCTATTGAGAAACGAACAATTAACAGACAGCTAGAATTTAACAAAAAAATTTACGATAAAAGGAGGGTCTTAGAAACTGTTGTAGAATTATGACTTATGAGGAGGAAAATAGCAAGAAAAAACATGCAGCTGATATCGTAGACCACCCTGACTACCTGACTTAGTGTTTTGTGTGTGTTGGTGGGTGGGTAGGGTCTCTTAATCATCAAATCACGACAAAGCATAGTTAAGATTAATCAAACCTTTTCCACAAACAAAAACATTTTATATGCCACAATATTCCGACAATTAATTATAAACTAGACATGAATTGACCTTTCTATCATCTCGTTATTCGGAATGTTTGATGTTGGGTGGTGCGAGTGTGTCCACCCAAAACTACTGTGAATTGTAGGTAATAAAGTCCATGCATGCATGCAACCATTTCACTGTTAACTGGTACGTCCGACCGTGGTTATTGTAACCATCTTTAATTAACCACACCTATTTGTCACATTTCCTTTTATTTTTTTTTTACTTAACTTTGTTACAAATATTTTTTTGAATATTATCAAAATATTCTTAGAATTTTTCAATCTATTATCTGTATAATGGATATATTATATAAAGAGAGATTCAATTTAATTTAATGAATAAAGCATGCGTCTGTTTTCTTTCAATTCTTCTCACCATCTTCTGTTTCATCTATTATTATTTATATTGATGATTCAAGTACTCGAGGAAGCAATAATTAATTCATCAAAATATAATACATTATCGGCACGAATAACTACAAACAAATTGGATTGTGTATCTTGTGAAATTTTGCTTTTAATCAACGGAGAGACCAATAGCTCGGCGGTACACATCTTTCCTCTCCAAGCTGCTACCTGCGATGGCACAGCATCACCCGCAGCCGGCAACCGGGATCGCCTGGACTCTGTCACGCTTTTCTTGGTCGTCCTCCTCGCCGCGCACGTCTTAGCTCTCGTGTACTGGATCTATATATAGATTGGCCATGGAGGAAGACGCAGAGTTTCCACGGCCGTCTCGCGCAGTTGCCGGCTTCTTCGGTAAGGACTGTAAGGTACGGTTTTTGCCTATGATAGATATCCCATGCTGCCGAATTGCTTAAAGGTCTATGCATGTATATGATTTATTGATTTGCTTGGTTAGGGTTGTTAGGATGATTTATTTTTCTCTTAACTGTGACCATGGGAACGATTACTATGGCCACATTGCCTACTTAAAAACCGTTGCAGTGGTAAATCTCACTTTTCCATGCATAAATAGATCTGAGTTTTGTTTACTTGCTTTTAAATTTGCATATGATAAAGTTTATATATCCTATTGATTTATTTATTTTCTCAAACAAAATATTATAAAAAATTAAATATATCAGACATTGCAAAGAGAGAATTTGTTAAACTTATTTTTGATAGAAATAATTATTTGACATGAGATCTTGATGTTGAAATCCATTTAGTCTCAAATGATTTCAGTGAATTAATTGTTTCTCGTCCCAAAAGTACTAATGCTCAGAAGACAAAAACTTTAATTTTTCGTAAACACTGTCTGAACAAAGATTTAAAAAATAAGTATCTCACTAAGAAGAATCCACTTGTATTTTGGCAACCTCTGAAAGATCGTTTTGATCAACAAAAAGGTCATTATTCTCTCTAAAAAACAATATGATTGGTTAAATTTGCACTTTCAAGATTTCAAGTTTATGACTCAATATAATTCAGCTCTCCACTATATAGTCTCTCAATTCAAATTTTGTAAGGAAGAAATTACAGATGATAAGTTGATAGAGAAAACTTTATCTATGTTTCACGACAGTTACCTTCTACTCCGACAGTAATATTGGACTAAAAATTATGCTTAGCATTCAGACTTAATATCTGCATTATTAGTGATAGAAAAACACAATCAATTACTCACAAAAAATTATAATGCTTGATCAATTGCTTCCCAGCATGTGCTTTAACCACATGCAACTGTTCGGAGGTTTAATAATTGGCGTGTACAAGGGAGAGGTCGGAGACGAGGTGGATGTGGATGACGAAGAGGTAATATAAATTATAGTGAAAACAAGTCATGCATGATAAATATCAAGACAAAAAAATCTCATCCAATGAATGAAGTGAGCAAACTAAAGACCTAAAACAAATTTATTATCGGCATGGATGTGAGAGTCATTGATCATACATCTATTGTACACCAAAATACTTGTTGGAAGCTCATCAAAGGATGATGAAAGATAAAAAGTGCAATGAGATCAAAAGCGAGTCACATTATACAAGTTTACACGAAGCAAGCATAACTCCACATAATGACGATGATGATATATTGAAATTAGATCTCAAGGATTATGGAGATCATGAATAATCTCATTTAACCATATTTATTTTTCAGTTCCCTTTGCAATGTTATGTTAGACATATATATTTTGTGTTTCCTTATTAAACTATTTAGTTATGTTTTGAGCAATTTTTTATTTTTGATTAATTAATTTGCATACTCTGTTATTCATTTAAGAATACCAAATATATACAACCTATGGAGAATGAGCAGGACCTCTGACTGGTAGACAGTTGTACCACATATATTATCTTAAAGGATATATAGAAAGTTTTTTCTAAACTTTAGTAGAAAAGAAAGGGAGTGTAACAATAATTATAGATGATAATGTGTTAATCATGGGCTTCCGAAATGTTTCATTGATCCTCCCTATGCGTACATAAATAATTATAAAAGATGATTTATTATATCCTGAATGAAAATATACCCTTTTGAGTTTAAAGGATATCCAAACAAATAGTTTTTATATTGAAATTGAATCGAGAATGATATTGAATATCTTCTTATAACAAAATTAGTCAGATTTCGAAAATAAATTATTGAAAAATTCTAGTCTTTCTCTTGAGGGTTGTATTATATTTATGTTTGATGTAATGACAAATATGTTGCTATAAGTTTAAAATTCAAAGACCCAAATTATTTCAAATTATAACATGAGTGATTAGGTCATCTTAGACAAAATATGATATGCCAGATTATAAGTAATTATATTGGTCATAATATTTGACATAACAACTTTTGTACTTATGAAGAGTTTGTGATGCATATGCAAAAGACAAACTAGACATTTTAGATATTATGACCAATATAATTACTTCAGTAGACTCATATATGTTTGCTGTTCATCCGCAATAATGCTTTTGCGAAATTAAGTTGTACAATTATAAAACTAAGAGCCTAATTTTTGGGTCATCAGATTATGTTCATTTGAATGAACAATACTAGAGAATTTACATTGAAATCTTTCGATGATTATTGTATGCTTTTTAGCATAAAAATAAAGCATCCAGTACCTTACATCCACACTCAAGTGACCTAGTGTAATCTTTAATTAAGCTAAATAAATTAATCACCCATCAATAATTGAGGACATGCAATCTTACATGCCATTGCATTAATACAAATCTAACCCACTGCATATCATGCTTATTCCCACTTCAAAATAGTGCGTAGTAGAGAACCAAATATGTCTTATCTACGAGATTTTGACTATGCAATATATGTACCAATATCACCACACAGCGTAACTCTCTAGGCCCTCGTAGAAAGATGGATATATATGTTGGATATGACGTTTCGTCAATTATTAAATATCTTGAGCTCATCATAGGAATCTTTTTGTTGTTTAGTTAGTTGATTGTATATTTGACGAAAGTCATTTTCCGACACTAGGGGGAGAAAAAGTCCCAAATTTAAAATGTCATGGAAATTTCATGAGATGGAAAACATCTTCAATATATAGATCCATGCACTAGTCAATCTGAACTGAAAATTCAGAAGATAATTAATTTTTAGAATGTAGCAAATAATTTACCAAATACATTATTGATTGTAAAGGAGTAATTAAATCATATATATTTATAGTAAATGCACCACAAAAAGTGGAGATACTTCGAGAAAATAGTACATCTACTTATGCCCCTCTACACCAGATTCGGTGAACCCATTCATGCAAAAGATCTAAATCCGTGAAAAAAAGATCTAATGACGATAGTCACACTTCTTAAATCTCCTAAAGAGACTTATCTGAAGGTGAAAATTCTCTTGAAGAGATTAGTCCTAAAAACGAGAATCTCAACAAAGTAGCACCTACATAATATAATAATAACAATCTTGAGGATGCAGAACAGCCAAATTCTTTGGTTTTGGGAAATGCGAAGAATTGGTAGATGTTAACATTGAGGTGGTTTATGAGTTTCTTGAATACGGGAGAAACTTATAATAGAAATACTAATATTGTCAACAATTTATTTGCCTCCACAATTGCTTATTCCATTTTAAATGATAATATGAATCTAGGGTATAAATCGATAGCCGAGTACCAGAAGTGTTCACATTGGAAAAAAGGAAAGAAACAATTGAGGCTGAGCTAAATTCGCTACATAATAGAAAACTTTTTAGACTTGTAGTTCCTAAGCCACAAAATGCTACATTTGTAGGATATAAATGAGTCTTTGTAAGAAAAGAAAACAAAAACAATGAAGTGGTGAGATATGAAGCGAGATTAGTAATTCAAGGGTTCACGTAGAAACTTGGTATTGATTTTGAGCATACTTATTCTCTCGTTATAGACAATATTATGCTCCACTACTTAATATCACTAGTAGTAAACATGAATTTAAATATGTAGTTAATAAATATTGTCACCTTATATTTATATAGGTCAATAGATGTTGTATATATATGAAAAATCTGAAGAACTTAAAACTCTCTAATATGAAGGAGAAAGAAAATCACAACTTGTACAATACAAAATTGAAAAGATCATTATACAACTTGAAATGATCAGGTAAAATTTGATACAACCGACTAATTGAACTCCTCTTTAAGAAGGAATATGTCAATAATGACATTTGTCCTTGTGTGTTTATAAAAAGTTAGATTGATTTATGTATCATTTTAGTATATATTGATGATATAAATGTTACTAAAACCACAAAGAAATTAAAGAAGCAATCTCATGCTTTAAGATGGAGTTTGAAATGAAAAATTTAGGTAAAACTAAGTATTGCCTTAGTTTGCAGATCTAGAATTTCCTTTTCCCTGATGAGTATTTATTCACTAGTCAATCTACCTGAAAAAGGTTCCAGTAGAATTATATATAGATAAATCTCATTCCCTTAGCACACCAAGGCTATATGATTCCTAGAAGTGGACAAACACTTTTTCAGACAAAACGAGGATAAGGAGGATATTTTGAGATTTTAAGTTTCTTGCTTGAGCACCATAGGAACATTATTGTATTTTGCTAATTGCACTAGAGTTGATATTGCATTAGCGATAAATTTGCTAGCAAAATATAATGCATATTCAACTAGAAAACATGATTTGGCATCAAACATATTCTCAAATACCTTCGAGGTACGAAAGATCTCAATTTATATTATCAAAAATTAAAGACATTGGTGGGTTATTTGTACACTGGCTATTTATCTTATCCTCATAATGAGAGGCGCCATAGTGGTTATATTTTTCTTTGTGGTAGTATAGTTATTTTTTAAAAACACATTGAATAGACATTAGTTACAACTTTAGCAAACCACTCAGAGATAGTTGTATTATATGAAATCTCACATGAATATGTATGGTTGAGATCTCCAATAAAACACATTCAACATTCCTGTAATATTCTGACAAATAATATTAACCCCCACTATCCTATACGAGGATAATGTTGCTTGAATTTCATAAATAAGTAGTGCATATGTTAAGGATGACTTGATTAAACATATTGTCCCAAAATTCTTTTATCCTCGTGAATTCTAGAAGAATGGTGAGATAATTATACAAAAAAACTCATTCTAGTGATAATCTAGTAGATTTGTTCACAAAATTCTTACTTACATCCATATTTGAGAAATATATTTATGACATTGGAATGTATATTGGAAGACCATTGTCTTCAGGGGGAGTATATGCTAATAAAAAAATATGAGCATTAGACCTTGAAAGTCGTTACCCAAATTTTACTACTCAATTTATTTATAACTTAGATCTTGAAGATCAGATGTTGAAAATCAACGATGTACTTTTTTTCCTTAATTAAGTTTTTTCAATAAATTTTTTTAATTAATGGTTTTTAATGAGGCAATATGCAATACACATAAATGCACATGTTATGTACTCTTTTTTTCTGACTATTTTTTTCCACTAAGTTTTTGGTGAAATTTTTAACGAGACATATGTATAACGAGGTAATGTCAAGGAGAATGTTACAAATATATTTTTTGAACATTATTAAAATATACTTAGGGTTTTTCTATCTGTTTCTTATATAATGGATGTATTGTGTCAAAAATATTTAATTTAATGAATAAATTGTGTACTTGTTTTCTCTTTATTTTTTTTTTCTCTATTTTCTATATTGATTATCCAAGTATTTCAGGAAAAAATATGACAGTCAATTATATTACAACAAACCTCACTTATTTTTTACCACATTTTCTTTTAAAATGCTTCGTCCGAGCCCACTTATAACTTAAATACAAGCACAGCTTGCTTGAAACCCGCATGAGCTGACAAAGAAAGAGAAGAAGATTGTAGTGATGTCTCCTAGAAGCTACTAGGGTACGTTTTAGTGTAGGCATGTAGCTAGGGTTTATTTATGATAACCTAAACTTATCACACCTAATGAATTTGATCAGGAAGAGGCCACCGTGTCATCTTGCCACAAATCGCGGCACGACATAGAAACTTAATTATATGGTCGTTTTCTTATAGATTTAGTCGGTGTTTGAGGCAGTTGGATGCTGTTTTTTCTTTTCCATCCGTCTGTAGCCACGTCCAAATGTATGTATAGTTTACTCGTTTGTGCTTAATTTAAAACTTGTTGCATTTACATGCAAATTAGTTTGTCATGCGAATCACGCAAAGCCTGTTTGTTTGATTTGGGTGCACGAGGGATTGCCGGTTTGCTCGCTGGTACTTTTCTGGCCCAATATCAATTTGCATCGTCCATATTTTCGACTCGGATGTTTTTAGTTGATCGAATAGTTTAATTCACGAATTTATATTTTTTATTTTAAAAAGAATTTTTATTATATACACACTTTTAGGTATGTATCTATTTATATTTCTCTTTATACAATGGGTGAATTAGAACTCTTAATATAATCATGTAGATTACAAAGTCTTATGAGTCATAAAAAAAATAACACATATGACACACAAAATGAAATATCCAAGCCTAAATCTTTTCAAACAAATAAAACTATAATATTAATGTTCTAAAAAGGTTAAGTGGTAGCGAACGGTCACCCTACCGCTTAGTATTTATAAGATAAACGAGTGTTTACGCGGTCTTGTAAACCGATTATATAATTGTTGATAAAAAAATATATTTGTAATAATATAAATCATTTTTCATACAGATAAAAGAGAAATGAAAATACTACTAATGATTACTACAAGAAATATTGATAAGAGTGTTTCAATTTTACTTAAATCAATAAAAAATAATAAAAAAGATTTTATATGCATTCGAGTCTATTTAAGTCGCTTATGTATTTAAACGGGTATTTAATCACTTAAATGTTAAAATTTCTTATTATAACCACATGTATAAAAGTCAAGCGGAGAGACCGTGCTTAACTATTTCACATGGTTCGAAGGTTTTTTTGTTTTTTATGTAGTATAGCCGAAGCGTATTTCCTTTTTTATTTTTGTTACGTGAGGCGGTGCGAGCGCGTGGACCCCGTCCAGGAGGTGACATACTGTCATGTCGAAGGAAAAAAAACTGCCGCTTGGTGTGGACTCATGCATGGTGGATATGAACGTATGACTGACGGAGTGAGAAATCAGAAATCTTTTCATTTGGGTCGCGATCGGAGACGACGGCGATTTCTTGCGCAGTAATCGCGCAAAATCATACAAGTGGCCACCGCAGATATGAGAGTGATTTGTCGATATAAAAACTTTGTCTGTCAATGTCTCACGCTGTCTAAAAAATTAGTGCGGTTTTATATAAGATGTAATATTTATAAAAAAAATATTTGTCATATTAGATATAATATTATTGTTTATTTTGACAATTAATAAATAGTTAAATCTAAAAATAATATATCAAATGAAATTTTGATAGCAAAGTGTAATCAACAAAATTCTCAAATCATACAAGTGGTTTTTTTGTGTTGAGGAGATCATCAACTCATTTGATAAAGTCACCGGTTGCTTTAAATTAAAATTAAAATTGAATTGACTTTTTGAAAATAAATGATATTTCTCGTGACATCAGTCTAGACTAAATAATAAAACTAATTATATACTGAGGAACATGCATCTAAAAGACAATTTGCATACAATTTTTAGATTATAGATTGCTAGGGCTAAATGTCGGATGTTGGTGCGGTGAGCTAACAGAGTTATAATAGAAGCTAAGAATGGTAGAGTGATGATAAGATTGGTTGTCTATCAGGTGGGGGTGGGGGTGTGGTGTATCTAAAAGTATACTCCCAAAAAACTTTTTTTCTTTTTACAATTTATTACTTCAGTATTTATGTAGTATTCAAATTATTACCATATTAATACCTATAAATCATGCTTCATCTATATAATCTGTGAGGTTAAAAATTTACAAAGGGGGAAATACATCTAATACACTTATAGAAACTATTTATGACAATCTCACTCCTAGGAAAGAAAAAACAATAGAAGTGCTCAATATTTCACTGCCCTTCTAAACCCTAATATGCCCAGATCATGACACTGTTTTTTTTTACCGTCAACAACACAAAAAGACGAAAATGACCTCTTTGGACCTGGAAGTAGTGTGCGAGGAGATACGAGCGTGTGCAATGTGCTGCATGTACGTGGTGGATTAGAAACCCTTGAAAAATCAAAACTAATAAAATAATTAAATCCAAATGCTAGAGCCCAATTAGCAGCTATATGTTATGAACAGAACTGGCATTGTGCATGTGTACGTACATGCGCGCTTGCATAGTTGCATGTGTCGAGTGAGCGAGACCCGCGACCGACCCCTTTGTTAACAGCAGAAACAAAGGAGTTTTTGCTTGGCAAGGAGCGTTTTGGGATACTAGCTTGAAAAGCGTCATAAGCCAACAACATTTTTGTTTTGTGTCTCGCTTCAAAAAGAAAAAACATGTGTGTTATCTCTTGTGTGTGCATGCTTATGTTGAGTGAGTGAGACTATGTCTAACCCTTTTTTTTTTTTACAACAATGGGTGAGAGGAGAAACAAAGAAGTGTTTTGATATGTTGGCTTGAGAGCCAACAATGTGTGTGTTGAGTGAGCGAGACTCATGTCTAACCCCTTTTTTTACAACAATGGGTGAGAGGAGAAACGAAGGAGCGTAGCTTTTAAAGTGCCAAAAGCCAACAACACATGTGTTGTGTGTGCACCTACCCATACCTTGAGTGAACAAGAATCACACCCAACCTGTTTTTTAAAACAGGGAATTAGAGGAGAAAAAAAAAGGCATTTTAGAATTTTGGATTTAAAAACGCCAAAAGCCAATTTGTGTGTATCAAATGAGTGAGAAGCACGCCTAACACATTTTCTTTTACAAACAGGGGGTTAAAAAGAAAAACAAATGAGAATTTCAAAAATCAATTTGTGTGCATTAAGTGAGTGAGAATCACGTCTAACACATTTTCTGTTACAAACAGGAGATTAAAAGGAAAACAAATGAGCGTTTCAAAAGTCAATTTGTGTGCATTAAGTGAGTGAGAATCACGCTTAACACTTTTTCTTTACAAACAGGGAGGTTAAAGGGAAAACGAAAGAGTGTTTCAAAATGTTGATTTCAAAAACCTCGTAAGGAAACAATGTGCATGTGTTGTGTGTCTTATACATATGTGTGTAAGACATATGTCTAAATTATTTTTTAAAAACAAGGACAGGAGGAGTAACAAATGAATGCTTGAGAACTATAGTTTTAAAAAAACCAAAAAACAACAACATGTGTTTTGTGTATATAGAATGCACCCAGCTTGTTTTCTTTATAAAAAATGGGGTTAAAGGAGTAATGAATGAGCATTTCAAGATGCTAACTTCAAAAGTGCCAGAAGCCAACAACAAAGGTGCGTGCTATGTGTTGATAAGATCCGTGTTATATCCATTTTAAAAAAAAAGAAAACTAGACAAGAAACAGAAAAAAAAACATCTCAAGAAATTGGTTTTAGAAACGGGAGAAGCCAACGAGACTACTAAAGGACTGAACTAATCCCTCGGTCCCTCTCTGGTGGGTTGAGCATATGGCATCACCTACTGGCCCCTTTCCCCTGGATATTAGCTGTCATAGAAATCTAAAAGAATAACAAAATAAAATTTCATGCTACTAAGAGTACACTCGATGTTGACACAACATTCTTGCACCAACACTTCATCAATTATGGAAAAAAACTTTACGTAGCCATATATAATTTTGGCTGTGGAGGGAATATATAGAAATCTAGATATTGATAAAGTTGATTCATAATTATAACCGAATATTATTTAATGTTTATTTTGATAACTTCATAGATATCAAAAACTTTATCACAGTTAGCAATTGGTGAACTCTAACTACATTGTAGCAGGAATCTACAAAAACATTAAAATTAGTCTTTATGCTTTGTCGTAATTTATAACATGACAATCATTTGATTTTATTGTCGAAATGATTTTAATTATAGATGATTTTTTAATAGAAGATCAAAGTCAATACGGTGCTTTACAAATATAATAAGATAGACTAATAAGTACAAAATATATGTTTCTAAATTCCAAAATAGCTTGTAATAGACAGGCTGCTTTCATGACATGGACCCATTTGGTGTAGTTTGGGAGGTGCACCTGATCATTTCCACTGAAATATTAATGCAGTATCCACGGGAGTTTTTCTTATATTTATGCGCCTGCAAGGCTGCAACCTCCCTCCACCATGGCCCCCTTGCCCAAACCTTAAACCCTTTCTAAACACACACACACACACACACACACACACACACTCTCTCTCTCTCTCTCTCTCTCTCTCTCTCTCTCTCTCTCTCTCTCTCTCTCTCTCTCTCTCTCAGATATCTGCTTCAAGATTGGGAGCTTGATTGCTTCACTAGTCAACCATCCCTGGTAAGTCTTTTTTCCTTTCTTATTTCCTCCCCTCCTACATTTCCAAAAGCATCTTTGAAGTACAAGTCATGTTATTTGTATGTAAAATTTGTGGTAATCTATATCTAATAAAAGATAAAAATTAGAAAGTACCAATAAAATCTGGTTTAACTTTGATTGTTATGCAGATCAAGTTAGGAATCACCTATAATAGAGTTACAATTTACAAAATTGTATTCTTTAGGTAAACAGGATTAGTTCTCATTAGCATACTACTCCATTTTTAGTTTGTAAGTACTATTTCCGATAACCGAGAAAAAAAGTATATGCATGTTGAATTCTTATAACAACATTAATAAATAGACAGATTGTATAAATCAATGTGTATGTTTACAAACAAGTATTGGATCACATTCTCTATTCTACTATAGAAACAACAATGAAAGCAGTGTTTTAGATATTTTGATTGGAAATCAACAATTAAGGTTAAAACTGAAAACATATTGGTTTTCTTGAACGTTTTGCAAGACGTTAGGATTTCTTGGCAGCACCGCTCACAGGTAACCCAATTGAGTTCCATATCCATGTCAGTAAGACTGACACAAATGCTGCCACGTGGAGGATATGGTATACGTGGCATGACGTGTCACTAGGGGAATATGGCCTGCAGAACGCGTGTCCTTTTGTATAGCTGGCTCTTGGTGGATAGCTACGTCAAGATTAGTGTCACAGAAATGTCCGGTTCTGGGTACTGTATACCGTTAATTTCATCTTACTTGATTTGATGCATCAACCAAAATGATTAAGCAGGTGTAATGACGAGGAGCAACTAAGAGGTTGGGCATTAATAGTATTACTACTACCAAGTGATACTAATAGCATGTTTTAAGTATTTGGTTGGAGAATACAGTGGAATAGTGTACTGGGGTTTTTGGAGTTTAATAATTTATGAAACCCGGTAAATTGGTTTATTAAATAAGTTTAAATCAGTCTAAATAGATCTTTAACCTAGTCTAATAAATTTAGCTCGTCTGTAATTAGACTCATTTAAGTGTGGTTAAAAAAATGAAGTTTTTTTTTCAGATTTAGTCCAAAATAAACTCGACCCAGCCGGACATACACTTTATCTACTTTTCTCACGATAAATTGGCTATCCTACTAGCATCCCTCCTAATCTCCTATTGCAAGCACTCTTTCCAAAGTTATCCCTGGGGACTTCGAAATGAAGGTTTTTTTTAGCTTTTTAACACATAAAATTTAAATCGAAACTATTAAATTATGATACCGATTATAATCGAATGAGGACAGACGAGGGCTCACAGGGGTTATCCCGACGAATTTCTCCTTGAAAAGCTGCTAAGTTTCTTTATCTTGTTCCAAATGGGAGAAAGCAAGAACACCAAACAGAATTGTCTTGTCGGATGTCACTGCTAGCTAGCCTGCCTGCGTAGCCGACGCTTTGTTGCTTTGGCCTCTACTGCATTTGCATGGACCCTCCTCTATAGTTGTGTAATGACTGGAGCTTTGACCACACAAATATGATCACAACTTCACAAAAGCCGTGTGTAGTTGTTTACTGATATTAATAAAATGCTTAATGATTTTTTGTTAAATACTAATTTTTATAATGTATAAGCTAAATCAGCCACGAAGGAATGAATCTAGCAATCATGATCCATGAAAGTGTCCAAAACTCCAAACGAACTTATACTATTAGCTCCTGTAACTGTAAGTGTTTGTAACGTACAGGTTTGTAGCTTTGATAGATCAGGGCTATTATTTGATTTGACCAAATTAATTAATCAGCTGTCTTCTCTAATATATAGTTTTTTTCCAGTCCAATGTTGGGATAAGTATATATATGTAGGACTCTCAGCCTAAGGATAAGCCTCAATTGTCTTGTTTAGAAACAAACAAAGTTGCCAATCAACATGTAAACAGTATTTTAATATAACACAGGGAGAGGGGAGAGGGGGCGAAAAGCAGCCAAAAGATACTAGAATATTGTACTGCCACCTTCAGACCAAAGGTTACACAGTTCTTGGACGGCACTGTAGCGGCACATTTTGGTCAGTTTTTGGAAACAAGAATCAAACTTTCTAGAACAATGGACACCCCACAGTATAAGAAAAATGTTTCTCTAAGGAGCATGTATTTTTTTTATAAAAAAAATTGCATGAACTCTCTTAAACCACAGATTTTAGGATTTATTTATCTCTTTTCTTAACTTTTTTGAGATGATTAACCGATAGGGGTTGTTTCGTTGATTATAAGTGGTGGCGGCGGACAGCAATGTCCAGACAAAGAATATGGACGGAGGAGAAGGGTGGTGAATCAGCCAGCGGCAACCAGCGGGCGACCAGAGGGGGATAGAGCGGCTGGTGGAGGCGGGCAGCTATGACAAGCATGATAGAAAGGAGTGTCGTCCCTATCCCAAGTTACGTGTTCTTTTAGTGTCACTAACCTAAATCTTCCGACGAAAAAAGAAATCCTTGAGACACAGTGTACTAGCAGTTTTTGACCGTGCATGACATGAGACCCGAACATAAGTAGTACGCGTGACAAATTTATTTACTTGAGACCAGACTTTTGCAATAAAGCGATGGCGACTTCCACGAAACCGACTTATGTTTATGAGCTGTAAAAGTCAGCTTTCACCTTAGCAGCTGGTTGTATCTAGTGGAAAACTTCAACCTGAACTCCAATGCATTAACCAAAAATGGGTACAAAGGTGAAGCCTTGAAGGCCATCTTACTCTACTTTCACTCACCCTGCAGGTTTCCATCAGAGAAAAAGAAGCGAAGGGATAGAGACTAGAGAAAGATGATGATGGCTGAAGTGGCCAATCACAGCAAAAGAACTCATTTCAGCTACTCAGGAGGAGAGCTTGGGAGCAGCAATAGCATGGCTTCCAAGAAGCCAAAGACTAGTGCCAGTCAAAGAAACACCTCCATAGCTCCAAAGGTATGTTAATATTTGGTTTCTTTTAACTCTCTAGTTAATCGTTTATGTGGTGCTCAAGATTGTTTCTGCAACTGAGCAGGAGAAGAAGGACAAGGTTGGTGACAGAGTGGCTGCACTGCAGCAGCTGGTGTCACCATTTGGAAAGGTATGTGATGTGTATTACCTTCTAATTAAGTAGATAGAGATCAGTGGGTGAAATGCAGAGGTGTTCGCTGCAGTTTTGAAATGTTTTCTTTTTTTCTTTTTTCAGACAGATACAGCTTCTGTTCTTGAGGAGGCCTCAGGATACATCAAGTTCTTGCATCAACAACTGGAGGTTTGTTATTATTAATCACCTGACAATGGCATCACATTATGATCTTAGATGTTGCTCATGATTCTTCATCTTGTACTGATGACAAGATATGAAATTTTGCAGGTTCTTAGCTCTCCGTATCTATATGCTCCTGTGGCTAGTGGTGAGCCCGAGGTGAGCTCACCTACAGTTTTTATAGTTCAAATCACCATGATTATTCTTATTGAAACCAGTTTGATATTACTCATGATTCTTGTTAAGGGCTGCCCAAACTAAGTTTAGTTCACCACTACAATTATTTCCACATCATACATTTGTGAAGTCGTGATTCTTGCATAAAAAATTACTTGAATGCTTTATAGAAAAAACACAATGTCCTTAGAATTGCAGAAAATTGCACTGTGTCAATCATCATACCTAGTATTCGAGCCGCAAATACTTTGTAATTCTTCAAAAGAATTTACAAATGGGCATTTGGATATGTTATGTAGCTTTTAACTGTAGTAAAGATGTATTGTTTGATAGTATTTGAAATTACCTTAAGATCATGCTATTCTAAATAAAACATCTGTATATTCTGATCAACTATATTACTATTATATTCTGAAACCTGCTCACATCTACTCATACACCTTCCATGCATTATGATTTAGGATGCCGAGCACCGCAGTCTCCGTAGCTGTGGCCTTTGCCTGATGCCAGTGGACCTGACCATCCAGCTGACCCAGAGCAACGGTGCCGACCTGTGGGCACCGGCGAACTCAGGCATGCACCGGTGAAGAGCATAGCTCCATCAGATATCAAGGAGGCAAGGAATGTGTAGAGAAAGTAGTAGGCTACCAGCATTGTAGAATTCTGAGTCTGACCCCAATTCAATTTCCTGACCAGTAAAGAAGCATCTCTTTCATCTTTATGATAATGAGTGTGATCTGCCTGACTGCCCGGAGTGCTAAACATATGTGCAAAATCATATTTATTGAGTTGTGTAGCATGTAACTATGTGTTTAACATGTTAGCAAAAGCAATCTTGTTGCTGCAGTCCAAAGCTAGAGCAGCAATTCATGATAATTTGCCTATCACCAAGCATGCAGTCATGTATGCATTACATCTGTCAAAGCGTGTATCGGGTGAGGATTTCCCTTAAAATAAGATAATATTAAGTTACAATTAGAATGTGTTTGATCAAGTTTTAATTTTGATTTATTTTCTTAATAGATTCAAGTCTTGATCAAATATGTAGTTTCTTCAAACAACTTCTTGTGTTGTTTATTTGGCCCTTTAAATCTCAATCATTAGAGGACAGTTTTTCCAGTTTCTTCATCTCCTCTCTCTCATACTTACCTAATAAATCTAATAAATTACAAAATTATCAAATATTTTCTAAACTTTTGAATTTATAAGACAATGAGCTCATAAATCAATTTATCTGAGAAACTCAAGTTCAGCGAGACATGCCCTTATTATAGGAATGAGTATTGTTCGTCAAATCTACATAATAGAATATTAACTTTATTAGTTTTTCATAATCAAATGTATGATAATTATTTTTATACTAATCAGATAGTTCAGATCACGAGTTTGCATTCTCTTTATTTAAGAGATACTCATGTGATAAATTATCTTTGGTGGGATGAACCATCCATGAATCATCTAATCTAAGATGAAGGGGTGGGAAGGTGTTTGGTTGGGGAGTTACGGTAAGATGATTCATGATGGACTCATTCAGATTTATTTAATATTCCACACATCCTAGATGATGAGATATAAGGCCCTGTTTGGACTCAATGTATTTTTTTTTCAATTGTAATAAGAAAACAGGTGTATTTTTAAGAATACAAGGGTACATCCAAAAACAAACTTGTATTTAATTTGACTTGTTAAGTTTAGCATTTGCTGTTTGGATACAAATGACAAATAATAAAACCCACTTCAAAGATTCTCACTGCTAGTGTGAATAGTTCTAGATTTTAGAAAAACCAAATGCAAGCATATTACATATGAGATCAAAAAACAAACTTCAAATAAAAGTATACACCAAATGCAAGAATCCATTACACCATTATATAACTAAATAGTCCTAGATTTCAGAAAATCAAGCCATTCTAAACCATCCGAACTTGAATTTGCTGAAGTCAAGTTCACTTGACAGAACATCAACAACAATATAGAAAGTCACTTAACACCACATCAACAACAACAACCACCTCAAACTTTGTTGAAGCTAAGTTCAGCATGTACAAAACTTTATGCTAACATGGAAAGTAGTAGAATGGTTCAATGAAACAAGAAAAATAGCAAAGGAGAGAACAATTCAATGGACTTTATCATCTTCAGAGATCTCATCCACACAAATATAACACAAGATTTTCTAGAGGCATCGTCATCTTTTTTTCATAGTATACAGCATGTGCAGGCCTGGAGAGATAAGAGAGATCAGTTATCACTGAAATATTGCATAGACAACAAATCAGAAATAAATAATATTATTTGTGCTGGGCATCATTCTAGACCAACTAAAACATTGCAAAATAACTTAAATGACTTCTTACCTAATTATGAAGCTTGTCAACTTCCTTCTTCAGCCACAAACTGCAGTCTTGATTCATAGCACATAAAAATCTCTTGATTTGTTGCATCCTTAAAAACATCCGAGGCTAAGATCTTCATCTCATCAGATAAATCATCCATAGCATGCAATACATTAAAACAATTCGAAATTGAGAAGTCTTCTCCATGTCTTGTTGCTTGTTCTTTCATGTGAGCTTGCTCCTTTCTAAAATCCAAATACGCCTCCAGAGTTTCTTGAATACTTGTACTCTTGTGCTTCTTGTGTTTGGCCTTTTTTGGCTCAGTGGCAGAACTTGAATGTGCTTGATCACCATTTCTTTGTGTTTCTAGAACCCATCATGATCTGAACCATCCAATGCCTCTTCATCTTGATCTTGCAAAAGTTCATCATCCTAACCTTGTCATTCGGACTCAGGAATTCTTGGGAGATATACTCATGCAGTTGTCTCTTTCACCAATGCTTGCAACTCCGATGCAATGATGCTTTCTAGGGATGTTTGAAAGCTTGTTGTTGTTGTCATCATCTCCAATATCAGTGCTTTTAGATACAACTCATGAAGGTCTACTAGAAGTGAAGCAATGTCTCTTCAGCGATGTGGCCTATTACAACAAAAAACACTAATCATCTTTTCAAGAAAACAAGAACAGAAACATCAGGGACTCCAGACATGCATGCAGTGATGTAATTCACATTAGTTGTTTCTTTCAGTTACAATATAGTTGCCTAGACATGATTAAAACACGCATGTAGTGATATTCTAGCTTGTGCAACTTTTGCCGCATTCCAAGTCCATATATGGATTAAAGCCAGCTTGGAAGAAGTTTTTCGACTAGCACTTTGGACACTATTGACAAAACTACAAGTATTCATGTGACAACTTGCAGCTAATTACAAAGTGTTGCAACTAATTATAGGAATATTTGATTTTGATGCAAAGATAGGTTTAGTATTTCATATGACAAAGAAACAAAAGTAATCTCAATAATAGATGGTCTAAGAAAAGAATGATGATGATCTGAAGCATTTCCAAAATAAGGTTTGATGACAAATTTTAAATTGAAGATATCATGAAATTAATATCCCTTCAGCAATGTTGGACAATAAAAGTGAAAGAACATTTACCTTCATACAAGAGATTTAGTGATTCAAACAATGGAAAGCTTTTACTTTCATATTTTTGTGCCTCAGGTTTGCCCTAGAAAATACATTTCAAACTGGTTAACATACTAGCTTACTTACAAAAATGATTATTGAACTATGAGTTAGAAATTCACATTGATTATTTTATCCCAAACAGCATGTGTAGTTTTAATCATGCATGTATTTTGATCCCATGAGACATTGCTTTTCTTTCAAATTGATTTTGTCAATCTGTAAGCTCTCGTCAATTGGGTCTCATGATCTTGAATTTGAGTTTTATTAAATCTTGCTTCTGGAAATTTTTCACTGAAATTCTTCAAAAGTTTATTCTATCCTTCTATGTTCCGCCCATTTTGACCACGAAAACGAGGCATATTATTCTCATGAACTATATCAACAAGGCCCTTTTCATATCTTGGCATCCACCTTCTGCTGTTCGCCATAAAACTCAATGACAAGCTAGAAAGCAAAAGAATAGTTAGGATAGAATAGTAACACAATAATTCAAGTAAAAGACTATCTTATGGAAAATAAATTCAATTCACACATAGTAATTAAGTAACATATTGATTAGCTTTAAAGTTGAACACAAGAAGTTACATATTGACAAATGTTTTGTCTAACAGATGAAACCTAGTTTCTAGCCCATAAAAAACCAGCATCATAGTACAATACTAGGTACTTAAAAAGACATGAGAACAAATTACTAACTAGTGGTGTACTGTAGCTCATGTACCTTCACCAGAAGATAGTTAACAGCAGCACCAATAGTCAAATTCTTCGCCTCCTCCTTTCATAATCTACTCACATCTTCTTTGCAAGTTCATCTCTAAAAGCATTGCCCATGTTGCGTTGACTATTCATGGGAGTGACATCATTGCCTTATACAACATCACCATCCAGTAGATCCACAAATTGATTGGAAGAATTAAGTTTGATGGGCTACTTAAACACTCTTCATCACCTCTTTGACCTCAAAGCATATTATGCAACACAACTGCTGCTGCTGGAATTTTCACTTGAGAATCTGCAGATAAAATGTTGCGGCTTTTAAAATTGGAAATCACATTTTTAAGATATCAGTAGCACATTCAATGTGGTTTCGGAGACATGCATGACAAAGATTAAACAGTTCCTTATAGTCCCTTGGTCTGGAACTACTTTGCCCTTGCTCTTAATGTGATACCAAACTCCTCGATATGGAGCAAGAAGGGATGCTGTGTTAGCATACCCACCATCAACCAAATAGTATTTGCCCCAAGGTACTTGAAATCCAACTTCAATAGCAGACTATTAAGACTGTAGCATTAGACGCAAAACCTTCCCAATCACGAGAAACATAGACAAAATTCAAATAGAAGTCACATGCTAGCATCACATTTTGGGAAAGAGATCCCTTTCTGTTTCAATATGGTGCTGCTTCACTATCAGATATTGTAATGGGTATATTAGTCCCATCTATAGCTCCTATACAATTCTGCAAAGAATAAATGCATGCTAGATTACGAATTGAGATGAATTTAAGTGTAAAGTTCCAAGCTACAATCAAAGACTACATCTACCCGAAAGTAAGGCCCAAAATGCAGATCACAGAGTATTTTCTGATGGGTCTCGGTCAATGGGAACTTCGCAAATTCATATGTCAATGAGGTGATCACATCAAAACATGCTCCATGTAACTATGT
Organism: Pharus latifolius; assembly: GCA_019359835.1. Lineage (NCBI taxonomy): Eukaryota > Viridiplantae > Streptophyta > Magnoliopsida > Poales > Poaceae > Pharus > Pharus latifolius. Next base: position 70,639,546 of record CM033320.1, on the reverse strand, counting down.
ATCATCTCTCGGCTATTCCAAAATCTATCTTTTAAAGCTGAGCATATACATAAACATAACAAATTGTTCTTCCACTGCTACAACTCTTGTATTATGCAATAGATTTGCACGCCTAAGGAAGTTCGAAAATTCTTGAAATATGTGAGGTTCCATGTGAAGATTATCATAACATCTACTCGGATGTCCTTCAAGGATTTCATGGATCCAATTTGCACCATTAAGAATTGAAGTATGACTCGGTGCTTTTGTTTGGGTACTAGCTAGATGTAATGCAGGCAAAGAAAATAGCATCATCTCATCATCTTCTTCCTCAGATTCAATAAAATCTTTGTGACCCATTTTTTGATATCTATTCATACTCGCTATTTAGTAAGGTGAAATTAAATTTTCTAAACTGCTAGTATTCTTCTTCTCATCTACATGTACTACCAGTGTTGTCATCTGAAATTGTACTAGCCCATAGAAAAGCCATGATCGAGAGGCAACCAAGAATTCTTTGCAAACATTACCAAGTCCTAGTAAGCAGCACCAATTCTTTGCAAACACTCCGGCTTTGACTATTAACCAGTACAAGAACTAACCAAAAACAACCTTCATCTGTTCAGTTCATCACAGCTTTGATTATTAACAAATATCTGTTGAGAAGTCAAGAAACAAAAGCTTACCACATTGCTATAGTTGGATGCAGATCTCTCGCTGAAACACAATGCCACTCAACCGACAGAACACAACACAACCTCTTTGATTGCCAATCGATCATTAGACTTCATTTAGTACAAATAGCCCACAAAAAAAAAAACTAATGGCAAAAATGACTCAGATTTGCCATATTTTGCAAAAAAAATAGCATTCCACGTCAACCTCCCTAGTTCTGAAGACTCGAAAAGCGATGTGTCGCGTTTTGGGGTAGAAATCGGCTTGTTGAGTGCTGGGTACTCAACAAACCGCTTGTCGCGTTCTGGAGCTGCGACAAGTGGCTTGTCGTGTGCCCAACACTTGACAAGCCTTCTGACTCCTGTAACGAGTCAGTTCTGACTTGTGTAACGGCTCGGGGCCCCGTATTCCCCCTCTTCCCATCATTTCTCTCCTCACTCACACAACCGAGACACATACATCTCTCCCTCTCCATACAATTCGATTTTGTCTTTTAGATCTAGTAAATTGCAGCCGTTAAATTGATTTGGTGTAGAAAAGAAATTTGTAGATGATTCCGAGCTATTCGAAAGAAAGTAATTTTTTCTGAAATGCAATTACGATTTTGTTAAATATGCTGACAATATATGTGTATGTAATATGTAGGTATTATGGTTTTGTACATGTGTATCTGTATTAATAAGTTTAGAAATTAGGATTTTGTTGATGTGTATGTGTATGTTTTTATGAATTATGCGAATGTGTATGTTTTTAGAAATTATGTGCATGTGCATATGTTTAGAAATTATGTGCATGTTCTATGTTTAGAAATTAGATTTTTTTAATGTATATGTGTATATTTTTAGGAGTTATATGCATATGCATGTGAATATTTAGTTTATTAGGATAGTCACCATAATTAAAAATTTCCAAGAAAAATTCCATTTTTTCTTAAAGCATGTATATTGTCTCTGTACTACATGTTCTAGCCCGAGAGCACTTATGACTAGCAAGATTCAAGATTTGAGATTGAAAAGCTTTTGTAACTAGCCAGAAAATGCTATCAGTCCACACGAGAGAACTTATGAACCGACGAATACATGTTCTACAAAGCAAATTGGCATTTTTGTCAGAAAACAATCAATATACAAGTCTAAACAACAAGAAATCACACTAAAACAAGAAATGGTGTCTTACCAATTTAACTTGAAGTAAGTTTTCTTAATTCTTTCTTCAGCCACAACAATCTCAATTTCGGCTTGAGGGAGAGAAAGATCTCTCGATTCGCAGCATCTTTGAAAACATCACAAGCCAAGATTTTTTCTTCGTCAATCACATCAATCATTTCATGTAATGCGTCAATACACTTTGAAATTGAAAATTTTCCTCGTTGTGGTTGATGTATCATGAGTTTGTTCTTTTCTAAATTCAAGATAAGTATTCATCATCTCTAGAATACTATTCTTGGTTTTCTTAGACTCTTGTGGTATGATAGAAGAGTTTGATGTAACATTCTCAACAGGCCTTTTTGAATGTTGCTTCTCAACAGGTTTATTTGAATGTGAGCATGTATTCCTTGCTACTTGCTCTCTCTCCTCATTGCTTCTTGGCATTGACTCACTGATATCATGGACTAAATTCTCATCATCCTTATCCTCTCTTTCCTCAATTGCTACTCCACCTTGTACAGACATCCCCTCCTCTATTAGTGTATCATACATCTTTTCAACATGTGCATCAACACTGCTACTAGGTCTCTTCCTTGTGATTGATGGTTTAATAGAACTCAAATGATGCTTACCTTCAGCAATATGACCTGCTACAATGACAATTCGGTTATTCATATAAATTTTTATGATAAACTTCATTAAATCAAAACTAACTATTAGTAATATGGTTTAGCGATATGACCTTGGTAAAGCTGATCTAAGGACTCAAACAATGGAAAGCTTTTGTGCTGAAATTTCCAAACCTTTTCATTCTCCTATCAAATTCAAAATAAAGAATCGTGTTAAGAACTTTTGTTAATAGTTGCTACACCATACTAACTACAAGGTCCATAAGTTTTTAACTTACCGCCAATATTTCATCCCAAACATCATCGGTAGTAATCATCATTCCAGACTTATTATCAAATGACACGCCACTTTTTTTACGCAAAACATCTTTTATCATCTTGTAATCTTTCTTCATCTGCGACTCATGCTCCTGGATTTGACTTCTGCTAAAATTTGTTTCGGAAAACTTTGCATTGAATTCTTTCACTATCTTGTTCCATCCTTCGGAGCTCCATCCGTTGTTTGTTCGATATTTTGGTACATTATGTTCATAGAGCATATCAACCAACACCCTTTCATGTCTTAGCGTCCATCTTGTTCGAGTTGTAGGTACGTTGCTTGCCTCACCCTCGAGCTGACGCTCGGCTCGTTTTATATTGCAAAACTGCACATATATGGCGAACTGGCCGAGCAGTCCGCCATAGGGGTCTTTCACTCTTCGAACATAAGAGCTCAAAGATTTGTCGCCTTTTATTTCGCGCAGCATCCAGTATGGCCTGTTATCTACCTCCCTTACGATCAGCCCTTCAATTATAACCATTTCTTTGTACGGTCTCTTCCTGAACAGACTCAGGATCCATAAATGCACGTCCAAGAATGAGGTGTTATGTAAGCTCAGCTCGCCACTCACATACTTGCAACGGCCCATATCAACCCCATTTTGCCCCTCGCGAATTAAGCCGTCGCCATAATATATGCAAATTTTTTCCCGAGTCATCATTCCCTGCACACATTTATCCCACATAAATAACATGACACCATTATGTCTAAAAAAACAAACTCTATGAACCAATTTTTTTTTAAGTTTGGCAACCATGCATCACTGTATTTTCATAATTTATGAATAAATTCTTTTATATCTCAAAAACTTCAAACTCCTTCCTAATAGTTCAAATCTTATGTTATACAAATTTGCCTTCTGAAAGCAGATCAAATTCATCTCCTATAACTCTCATACCAAACACAGTTCAATTTCCAAAAACAGAGTTTACTAAATTACTTCAATTACCCTAATTACCCTAGACTTACAACTAAATTATTTAGTTTTATTAATTCCGTAAAGATTATTTTTAAATACAAATTATTTTTACTGCAACAAATGATGCATTACATCTGTACTACATTTGTCCAAAATTTTGTTCGAATACATTGCAATTTCTTCTGGTCTACGATGACTTGTATTACTAATTTCTAAACACATACGCATGAACAAAAACCTAATTTCATTTTTAAACATAAAACATGCAAATAATTAACTAAACATACACATGCACATAATTCCTAAAAACATACATACACATAATTCCTAAAAACATACACATATACATTAAAAAAACCTAATTTTTAACATAGAACATGCACATAATTCCTAAACATACCGATGCACATAATTCCTAAACACATACACATACACATAATTCATAAAAACATACACATATACATGAACAAAATCCTAATTTGCAAACTTATAAATACACGTACACTTGTACAAAACCATAATAACTACACATTACCTACACATAAACCCTAATTCTTCAATATTATTGCTAATTACATGATTACCAACATATTTAACAAAATCATAATTGCATTTAAAAAAAATTATCTCCCTTCGAATAACTCAGAATCCTCAACAAATTTTCCTTATACAACAAATCAATTTAACAACTGCAATTTGCTCTAGCAATTTGCTATATCTAAAAGACAAAATCGGATTGCATGGAGAGGGAGAGATGCATGTGTCTCGGGTGTGGGAGGAGAGAAATGAGGGAAAGAGAGACAAGCCAATTTCCACCGCTGCCACACGACACATGGCTTGCTGAGTCTCAACTCGTTGAGTCGGTGAGTTATTTTTGTAAAATAAGACAAGTCTTACTTATTTTTGCAATTAATTTTTTTCTATGGATTATTTATAAAAAAAAATTACATGCAGTAATATAGATAAACATCAAAAACATGGATCATGATTGAAAGTGTGTCCTCAGAGATCATGCTAACCTAACTTGCTCATATCTCTATTCGACATATGGCAAGAGAATTTATGCATTTAAATCCATGGATCCATGGAGCAAGAATGAAAAAAAATGCAAGAGAACACACAAGAAAACATGGATTCATGAAGAAAGAATGCAAGAGAACACACCGTGTCAGGAGATCGCCACGATCAAGGCATCTATGGAACGAGAAGCACACGATTACTTTCGAGAGAGCCGATCGCTGAAGAGGGAGAAGCAGATGTATCGGGAGATTGCCATGAGGTCACCGGCTTGGTCGGACAAGATCGCCTCTACCACCGCATGTGAGACATCACCTCAAAGCACTGAGATCTGCCTCTAACCTAGATGAGATAGACTGGAGACGGCGGCTCGAAAACCCTTGTGATTAAAAAGAGAGATCACTACATCTCTTTTTTCTTGTGTAAATGCAAAAATTCAGCGAATTCTAAAAATACCAGCCCACCCAAATAGCAAATCTTGGGCCGACCCAAATTGTTTTTAGCCAGAATTTTACAGAGGTGTCTAGCTCAAAATAGGGCACCAAATGGGCCCTAAGATTTTCTCACTTCTCATCTCATCCTGCATCAGATAAGTTGTGGTCAGTGATAATTTTAATCGGTAATTAGTGTTATGTAGTGATGATTAGTGATGGTTATTGGTACTTACTTATACTTAGTGGTGATTTCTGATGATTTTAAGTAGTGATTTAGGATAATTAGTGTTCGATTAGTGTTAATTAGTGGTGATTAGTTTTAATTAGTGATAATTAGTTGTCATTAGCGATGATTAATGATTATTAAAGATGATTAGTAGCAATATTACGTAGTAGTTAAGGTAATCAGTATTGATTAGTACTAATTAGTGATGATAAGTTATGATTAGAAGTGATTAGTAGTTATCACCTACATCAAATTTGCATTTTTATTAAAAAAATAGATTTCAATACAACCATAATAATTCTGATACAAACATTCTACGTGATCTTATACAACCAACTAAACTAAACAGAATCTCAATTCATACCATACAACCAACAAAACAATCTATCATCCCATGCAACAATACAGGATAAATTCATTTTTCTTGTCCCATCACATACAAACAACATACCTAAATATCTTAATGATGCAGCCCTAGTCGAAAGTTGCCTAATTGGAATTCAATCTGGGGAAGAACACGGGTGAAACTGAGGCCCTTGAATTTTCTTGGGAACCATTTGGAAGCCCTCACCTTTTCATCTCAACCGTACAAAACAAGATCGGACGGTTCTAAACATACCGAATGATACACGTGGAGTTGTTAAGGCATGCAGGTCGTAGAGACGAAGTTCGGGGTACACTATAGTTACTTTTAAGTGGGCTCATTTGGGTATTTTTGCATACTTGGGTTTATCAAATAAACTAAATTTTAGGACTTCTTGTTTATTTGATATGTCTAATAAAATGTTTGCTAAGATGAGTTTACAAAGACGAGCAAGAGAAACGGAGGGAATAAGTTTTGATAAACTAAGTTACCTTGTTATATCTTGTGAAACCAAATAAACTCAAATTACAGATAAATCATAGTAAATAGACTAGGTGGTTGACTATAATTTGATTTTATTTGGGTCGATAAGATCCAAATAATCCTGACCAAACTGTGACATTTGTCGAGTAATATACATATTGCTAAAACTTACCGTAAAATGAAATTAATGACGGCGTTTGTCCAAGGCGTTAAAGGGACGAAATTACTGAATTGAGTTGGAAATCGAATATACGTGGATGGTAACCCTGTTCACTTGTAATGTTGTTTCACCATGTTTGTTTCTTCTCCCAATGAAAGATGTTTGCTTAACTCTTTTATATCTGATCATTCCTTCTACTATTGTGATCTTCTAGATGTTGTGATTTGTGACTTATAGTACTGTTCTGAAAAAAAAAGGGCAAAAAGGGCGAAAAGAGAGAAAATTCAGTGAAGCCAAGAACAAATGCCAAAAATTTTACATAGTTCCTATCAATTCCAATCATCAAAAATCCAAATCACACTGCCCAAGTGGCTGATATATCATATGACAGACAAAACATTCCCTCAACGTCAACTTCAGTGCATAAATGTAGCAGGAGAAGGGGAGTGTTCAATGGACCCCTAGCATTGTTCTTCAACACAAAGAAAACAAGGAATATTTTGTACCAATAATTCATTAGAAAATAATAAATATAATCTTTAATTTAGAGAATTTATAAAAATAATATATTTCTTATACAGTAGAAGAACACACTGTATAGTAAACAGATATACCGCATATGAGACATGCGGCAAGGATATCTACATGCACATGTTTTTATGGGGCGCATACGTCTTTACCACACAAGAAATAAATTATATTTATAAATTTTCTAAATTAGAAGTTACATTTGTTTTTTTTAAAAAGAAAAAGTTATGTGTGCCAAATAATTTAGAGAGCAGGTTGTTTGTTCAATGGAATTAAAAGTAAAATCAATGGCGGTACGAGCAGCAGTATTCATCTCCATTGTGGTCGCAACTTGGGACGGGGAGCTCCAGTGGCGAACGGCTCCACGGGAGCTCACCGGTCGCCAAATCCACTCTTAAATGCAAAGGAACGTGTCATTCTGTGCCCATAAATCAGTGTCGCAGAGACATCTTGTGGCTAGTGTTGGTTCTTGGTTTTTTAACACTTTTACTTCGAAATGGTTGTGTTTTTGTTCGAGAGAGATGGAAAAAAACGAGTGGTGGATTTTGGGAATGGAAGGCATGGTGCTACACTATTGTCGTGTCTTTTCCCTCTCTTAGTTACTATTTGACTAGCAAAATAATAGTCTAGATTAGTATGCTACAATATTTATATTATAGTCTTTGTTGTTGTGGTAACACTACAATATCTTTGCTTAAATATTTTTGTCTTTTATACTGACTTTTCTGCATAGTAATATTATAGTCTATCTTTTGTATAGTAAGATAGGAAATGTGCATAAATAGTTTGAGTACCATCTGGTTTTGAACTTTTGTTATTAAAGTGAAAGTTTTAAAAATTGAACCGTTAAATGTGCCATTTACTTCATGTATAATAACAAATGTCTTCAATACACATGTCAAAATATAACTTCAATACAATAAAGAATTGAACTCATTCTTACCATCCAGGTGCGTATGTTGGTGCCTTTATCAAAATAATTTGTTAGATCATCTCCACAATAACACAACTTTTAAATTTTTGATACGAAACTTTCTATATTTAGAGTGGGTCAGAAATCTTCCAAGAAACATTCAATCAAAAATCACAAATGACTCGAATTGGTTGAATCCACCAACCCGAGTAAAAGCCGTCTTCGCTATGATTATATTGATCTAATCAACCATTTATGATTGAGCGGATCTTGGGGCTCTCTTATCCTCCTAGCACACTAAAAGTTTTGTGTAGTTTATAGTCATACAAGTTAGGTTAAATCGAATGTACATGATGTTTCAGAAAAACTCTCCAATAAAATAATCTATGTTAAGTATCTAAAGTATCGCTTGAAACATCGACTACTCCAATAGCTAGTTCTTGGACGAGAAGTATTAATAAATATATTTGTTTATTTGTGAGAAGAGAGAGAAATAATTAGAGAATGACACAACACATAAATTTAGGGAGTAGATAATAAAAAAGATAAAAAAAATTTCTCAAGCGCCTGCTGTGCACTAGACAACTCGTTTCCTCAGCGTGAAATAAAAAAAAAAATTTCTCTCAGGCGTCGGGTGAAGAACCGGCGTTCCGCCTTAGTGAGTTTTTAATTTTTGAGGTGCAAGGCTCAGAATAAAATATGCACAATTTGAGGCCGTTTGTAATACCAAATTAACAAATCCTCCCAGAGTAAACCCAGCACAAGCACAAGCAGAAAGCCACTTCACTCGCCGGTGGGCTTATTATGTATATGCCTTGAATGAGCTTATGACCTGACCTCTCCCACAAAAAAATCGGAGGCTTCATCAGGTGACACTAGTACTTTATTTATCCACCAAATCGCTAGCACACAAAGAAAACAACACCCCATGTCCATACTTAGTTGATATCAATGTGCTTTCTTTCCCCAAGAGGAAAAAAAAGAAAAAAAACTGATACCTTAATCATTTTACGTAAAATTTATCCTTAAGAGGGTCTTTTAGGTAAGTTGAAACTCCTCCCACCTATTTTGAGAACCTCAACTCACAAGATTTTTCAAAAATGCTAAAGTCTTCTCAAACAACACCTGAAATGTTGCATGATGTTTTAGCTCATGACCTCTAGTCCGGGAGCAAATTTATTATTAGTTGAGAAACTGGCATGCTAATTTCAACACTAATCCTTGAAAGAAAAGATTCAGCAATCAAATCAAGCTAACAAGAATTTTTTTGCTAACATAAAATCTTTGTTCAAAGACAAGCATAAAAAAAAAGATTCGAAGAGTTTGCCAAAAATCAACTGGGAACAAATCCGCAGAGCATGTGGTTCCTAGATTTTATTAACAAAACAAGCAAACTTAGTCTAACTTGATTTAAATTGGCAATATAATAGTATAAATTGGACTAAATTAATTAATTTGAGAGCAAAAAATCATTTGAAATTTGGTATGCTAGCCCCTATTGACTTGGATTATTTCCACTAGTTTTTTTTACCTAGTTACTACCACTCAATTGGGTATGCGACAATGATTGTTTTTATTGGGTTTATTTATTTGATTTTCCATTTTAAATTCCTAGAGATATCCCCATCCATTCCCCCACAGCAAATCAAATCAAAATCTTGGCAACGAGGCATTGGCCGGATAGCACGCTGATGGATCACACACACCTATAATAACAAGAAACACTATTGCTTTTTTATTAAATAATTGAATGGAGAAGCCAAGATGGCTGGAACTCCACCCACGTCCACAAGTCCCCTCTGGCCAGCCATCCACCACAAGCTCTCTCTTATCAACACACGCTCATTTATTTCTCCACCATCCACGCACCCCCATTTCTTGATCTCTCTCTTCTTATCTTCTTCTTCTTGGCATCCATCCGAGTATCAGCCATCGTCGGTGGATAAGCTGAAACGGCGGCGGCGGCGGAGGCGGGATGAAGATTCAGTGCGACGCGTGCGAGGGCGCGCCGGCGACGGTGGTGTGCTGCGCCGACGAGGCGGCGCTGTGCGCGCGCTGCGACGTCGAGATCCATGCCGCCAACAAGCTCGCTGGCAAGCACCAGCGCCTCCCCCTCGAGACGCTCTCCGCTAGGCTCCCCCGCTGCGACGTCTGCCAGGTAATAAGAAAAATTTTGAGATAGACAACTCGAGTTAATTTTCTCGGTAAAGCCCAAACATGTCATCTCTGGTGATAGTAACGGGTGTTTAGCTAAGTTTCAGTTTAAATTTATGAGGTTATAAACTGAAATTGAGCCCAAACACTAACTTATTTGAGCATTTATTCTATAAGTCTAAAACCTCTCGAATTGCTGAGTGGAACAAAGGTTCCTAGTGTTGCAAGCTGAATCCCTATTAAACCAGAGAAACCTAAATTTGGCCAAACACTCTAAATGGCCTTAATCCCTGAGCAATGGCACAACCCTCGTGAAATTAAGCAGCGCATTCAAGCTGTGATTTCTTGAATGATAATAAGCGGTTTAGCTGTTGAACTACCTAAAGGTACTGCTCAGGAAATTAAGCAGAATGTTCAATTCATTTGTGCTGAACTGTTATGTTACATGTGCTGCAGGAGAAGGCGGCCTTTATATTCTGTGTGGAGGACAGGGCGCTGTTCTGCCGGGACTGCGACGAGCCCATTCACGTCCCGGGGACGCTCTCGGGCAACCACCAGCGCTACCTGGCCACCGGCATCCGCGTTGGCTTCGGCTCTGCTAACTCCAACTGCAACAGCAACAGCGACACTGACCACATGCCTCCCAAGGGCAACTCTGAACTTCCAGTGCCAAGACAAACAGCCGGGGTCGTCGCCGGCCCGAAGACGCCCCCCGCCGCTCAGCAGGTACCCTCGCCGCCGTTCTCGCCTCAGGGGTGGGCCGTCGACGAGCTCCTTCAGTTCCCAGACTACGAAGCCAATGACAAGGCAAGAAACTAGAAAAAAATTATAAATGCCAAGATGGATATCGATTTTGATTTCATGGAATCTGTCTGTGTTTGCAGTTACAGAAGGAGTCGCCTCTTGGATTCAAAGAGCTGGAGTGGTTCGCCGACATCGAGCTGTTCCATGACCAAGTGCCCAGGGGAGGCAGGACGGCGGCAGAGGTCCCGGAGCTCTTTGCCTCGCAAGCCGTAAGTGACGCCGGTTACTACAGGATGGGCGGCGGCGGCGGGCGACAGAGCAAGAAGCCCCGGATTGAGACCTCCGATGAGGAAGACTACCTAATTGTGCCCGATCTTGGATGAGATGTTCAGACTTCAGAGACTTTCATGTATTGTTTTACTGTACACAGACAGCAAGTGTTTTTAACTGTACACAGAAGTTTGTGCTGTGCATCATTGATGTAGTATTTGCTCACTGCGAACATAATTGTAAGGCGTTATGGTTTTGCTCAGATTTCATGAGTGTGTGAACTTGAGCGTCGCACGCGTTCTGGCTTTAGGATTTGATCTCTGGAATGCTCGACGCGGCCGGCATTGGAGACGGCGGCACCCAGATGGATGTGCGGGTGCGGGCAGGGCGGTTACTTTGCTGGCCGGTGACCTCACCATGGAGTGTGTCCATGCGAGCGGGGATTGGAGCACGCACCGGTTCCTCGGTCTCCGGCGGCGGAGCGGCTGGACCGCCAGAGAAGAAGCTGTCGATGGCGTCTTCGAGACGCCAGCCGTACGGGTCGAGGTACGAGCGGGTGACGGAGCTGGAGTCGCATGCCGTGAACCGCATGAAGGAGGCTTGTGTGAATATAGCTTCTATGGAAATTACGTGAGCTTTTTTCAGACGTGCAAAGTGAATATTGCATGTATGGAAAGTAAATTGCTTAATTGCTTGTGTTTAAAGACATCGTGTATAGTACGTAATATACTAGGACATAACGAAACGCTTGGTCGCGTGCGGCGAGGCATTGGTTTTAGCTGTTGAGACATATGAGACTATAGTACAAGCCGATATAGCTATACGTGGCTATTTTGCTGTTTTGTTGATTAAGAAGCCAGTATGAGTATGGATGCACAAAATTATAGAAGAGATAAACGAATAGCACGAGCAGCCGGTAATACAAGATGGGATCAGAGGTCATAACATAGTACAATAGTAACGAAAATAGATAGTACGTTACATGAATAACAATAGTGCTGGTTGTCTAGTTTGGCTGCATCGCAGGTGGGACTGGTTCAGCACGAACGGCGACCGTATAGATGAGTACTTCTCTAGGTGCACATTCAAGAGGGACCTCATCACGAAGCAGCTGGTGGGAGATATTTTATGCTTAGTGTTGAAGGGATAGCTTGAATGTTGTTTGTCCATGTGAAGTATCTATAAGATTCTAAACTGGTCATGAGGAGGGTTTCATAGTACACAGAATCAACAATGCAAAATGACGATAAGGCTTCCTGGAACACTTCCTTGCGCCATAGGTGTAATGGAAGTCCTTCCAAGTTCCAACGTAAGAAAGATTCGGTGGTGGATGGAGCGTAGCTCAGATGTTAGGCGAACTGACCATTGGTCAAGACCAACGACCGTGTAAAGGGCGGGGGTTAAGAATATGGGAGATGCCCCTGCGAATTCTTGCACGCGGAGACCCATCAAATGTAGCAAGGAATTTGCCAGCCCTATAGAATGAATGGTAGAGGGATAATGAGAGAATTTCGCTTACACACCTCTCTGTGTGCTCCACGGCAGGGTTTGTAACAGTAATGACCACTAAGCGGTCGAAACTTCTGATGAGAGATTCAACTACGTGGTCATGCAAAACAAAAGCCTCTCCCATCTACGTAGCGTGTATACGTGCGGTCGCAGTGATTGTCTTGTAGTGGAACTTGTTTTACTTGGAGTTGCAAGAGAAGATATACCACAATAAAATATCTCACTGTTGCATGGCAAGGCGGGTAGTAGGGGCATGGGAGGGAAGAAATGGCCAGTGACACCCTCAAAAAGGGGTGTGTTTAGTAATGATTATAAATGAACGGCTATTCGTTAAGCACTTAAGATAGATTTTACGAGGAACAAGCAAAATTATCTCTTAGATTAAGATTACTAATTAAATCGAACGAATGTTGTTTTGAGAGCTAATCTAGAAAGTTACAACTAAAATTACAAAAACTACGGTTTGAATTTAGGAAGAGAAAATCTAGAGTTTCAGGAATTTCATAACCTTCATGTGTAATTTGTAGCAAATGTCAGTAAATTGACAAACTAATTCCAAAATTTCAAATGAGACAAATTAAGTTGTTGGCTTAAAATCCAATCAACACTCATAGAGGATCGCACCTGTTGCTCTAATTTAACTAGGTGAAAACCTCTTCCAAACTGTTGATTTAGTGTTAGAATACAACGGTCACATGTTACCCTAACATATGAATACTGATCATTTCATGGAGTATGAACGATATTGTGGATAAAGAACAAAATCTAGGGTTAAAGAATAAAATTCAGGAAATGAAGATGAAAAACTTGCAAATAAAACCAGAATTGAGATTGCATTCTTCGGATTAGGTCAACTCTAACTCTAGAGAGAAAACCTAATAGCCATGAAAACCCTACAAACAATGTCTAGCCAGTCAAAAGGTTGCTAGCCTAGTTCAGTTTTCGTAGAGCATCCACATAAATGTCAGGAAGAGGTCGGGTGAACCATATGCACGGCATATAGCCATTGCATCTTAATAATTTTGCGACATATATCTAGGGCCCCATGTAAAGCTTATTGGGAGGATTGTCTTCCTACCAATACTAACATAGATAAAACAATATCATTTGTTATATTGTGTATATAAAGTTGAGCGAATTTCGATTGGTAACCATGGCTGGGCAACAAAGAGCCTATCTGTATTTAGATATTTTTCTATGTGTGCTCCCGTCGAGGTGAATGCAAAAAGAGAATGGTAAGCTTAGATATTCACTATGAAATCTCTTGTTCGAGCATGGCCATCGAAGTGTAGGAGACCAGATGGGAAAGAAAGCGGCTCTCTATGGGTTGGCAGGTCCACCTTCCCTCCCTGTCAACTCAAGTTGTATGCAATTTTTTGACGAGTTATAGTGTTGAATATAGTAGTATATTAGTATTCGTAGTCTATTAGAATTCGTATTAGTTTTTCTATTATGATTTTTATTAATCCTTTGTTAAGGGTTATAAAAGAAGAACAATTGTATCAATTTTTTACAAACAGGCAATAAAGTCCTAAAATCAACTTGGTATCAGAGTCATCGCCACTCAAGTGCCACCGCCGTGTTTACTTACCTGACTTCATCGGTCGCCCGCCGCCGTGCCTCTGCACCCGCACGCCGCCGACGCCCGGCCGCTTGCGCCTGGCGACGGCGGCTAACGCTTTACGCCCGTGCTCCACGACCACCGCCGAGTCTGTGTCCGCACGTCGCCTGCCGAGCCAACGCCCCACCGAGCCCGCCCGCCAAATTTTTTTTCCTCAGTGATTTAGAGGACTCCAAGTCAAGATCTTATGTGGTAAATCTGAATCTTTTGTATACCAAATCCTCTGTGGTGTAAAAAAAAGAGAGAGAGAAGGGATTTGTGAGTGCATAAGCTCAATTCTTTTTGGGACCTGTTGAGATGACAACCACGGTTCCAACCATGGAGGAGTTTATGACGAAGATGATGGAGATGATGACAGTGAGGACGAATGACATCTCATCATCGGATAAAGCTGTGATGGCAGTGCCATATTCACAGATGGTGAAAAAGATAGAGCTCATGCCAAATGATGTGAAACTAGAGGAAACCAAAAACTATTTGAGTTGGTCTAGGAGGGTGATTATGATTTTAGAGGCAAAGGGGCTTGCTAACTGTGTGCAGAGACATCTGTCGAGCCCTTTAAAGATAGTTCGGAATGGCAGAACTGGAAAATCACTAATTCTCTAGTGAAAGCGTAGTTGCTTAACTCAATGAACCCTTCTATTGCTGGGATGGTGGAAGCTACTCCAACCGCAACCAGGATGTGGGCTGTACTAGCTAGACTATATTCTGGAGTTGGTAATGCCATGATAATGGCTGAGGTGCATGGGAAGTTTCGAGGGATGACTTAGGAGGAGCGGACTGTATCCGAGTACTACAATGAACTCCAGCGATTATGGACAGATTTGGACCACTATGATCCGTTAGACATTCCTCATACTGAACATCTGACTATGTTCAAAAAGTGGGTGGATCGCAGGAGAGTACTTGACTTTCTGCAAGGCTTGAATGTTGGTTTGAGCTTAGAAGAGCTGCTGTTTGCCACCAGCCACATCTGCCCACCATGGAGGAGGCATTTGCTGCTATAGTGATGGAGGAGACCCAGTTACGGATCATGACATCGGGTACCCTACCACCTCCTACTAGATCTGCGTTGACTGTTGCAGATCACCGCGAGTGCTTTACTTGCAGAAAGATTGGCCACATTAGCTGAAATTGCCCACAATCACACGATTTTGGGCATGGCAGGGGTGGTGGTGGACGTGGTAGAGGCCGAGGTAGAGAACGTGGTAGTAGGCGCCAAGGTCCTAAAGTCAATCTTGTCGTGTCTGATGAGAGATCAGTTGCGGATGACAAAGAGGAGCTTTATGAATTGGAGGAGCTACGACAGTTCAAAGTAAAGGTTGAGAGTTCCATCAGCAAGTCCATAACCACTCAGGAGATCCCTATGACCACTACATTTGGTACTTTTGCCAATTATGCCCATGCGGGCACAGGTATTGAGGCATAGGCTTTTGCATCCTCGCATACTTCTCCTTTAGATTGGATAGTCGATTCAGGTGCATCTAGACATGTCGCTGGTGCTTCTAGTGAGTTTGCATCATATTCTCCATATTCTTCCATGCATCGTGAAACTGTTCAAACTGCTGATGGGACTGCACCACCCATCAAGAGAATTGGCACAGTTCAGTGTACACCTACCATTACACTTTTCTCTGTTTTGCATGTTCCATCCTTCCCGGTCAATCTTCTTTCTGTGAGTGCTTTGGTGAATCAAATTGATTGTGGTGTTTATATTGACTGAGATGTCTATCATATTCAGGAGAGGCAGACAAGGAGGGTCTTGGGGACTGGGACTAAGCGTGATGGATTGTGGTATTTGGATCGAGGGACTGTGGATGCTGTGAGTGCTGCTTTGACTACTGCTGTAGGTGGAGAAGAGGCTGAAGTGATGCTTTATCACTATCGTTTGGGTCATCTATCATTTGACCGACTGAGGAGTATGTATCCGGATGTTATGAGTCGAGTGCCCATGAAGAAACTCATGTGTGATGCTTGTGAGTTTGGCAAGCACACACGATCATTTTATGGTAGTATTGGGTTTCGTAGTATTGAATCATTTGTATTTATTCACTCAGATGTTTGGACCTCTCCAGTTATCTCTATTCATGGTTTTAAGTACTTTGTTATTTTCATTGACTGTTATTCTCGTATGACTTGGCTCTATATGATGAAGAATAAGAATGAAGTTTTACATTGCTTTCAAGATTTATGTGCTCTTGTGCAAAGACAATTCAATACTCATGTTCATATTGTTAGAACTGACAATGGAACTGAATATGTCAACAAGGAGTTTGCGACTTTTCTTTCAGCTCAAAGGATCTTGCATCAGACAACCTGTCCGGATACATCGGCACAGAATGGTGTGGCCGAGCGAAAAAATAGACATCTTTTGGAGACTGCCCGCTCGCTCATGTATGGGATGAATGTGCCAAAAATCCTATGGAGTGAAGCGGTTATGACAGCAGCTTACTTAATTAACCGCATGCCCTCAAGAGTTTTAGGCATGAAAACTCCCTGTGAGCTGCTTATAGGAACGAATACATTTGTTGTCCCTCCGAAGGTGTTCGGATGTGTGTGCTTTGTTCGGGATTATCGACCCTCTACAGGAAAGCTGGACCCTCAGGCTTTGAAGTGTATATTCGTGGGATATTCTTCTCAACAGAAGGGCTACATGTGTTGGAGTCCTCAGGCCAAACGGATGCTTGTGAGTATGGATGTCACTTTTAAGGAGTTTGAGCCCTTCTATGGTGAGAAAACTGAATTGACGTCTTTATTTAGTGATATCTCTTCTCGCCTGCCTAGTGCTGATAGAGAGGGGGAGAATGATGAAGTGAGTAGTAGTGACCATGGAGTGAGTAGTGGTGACCATAGTGGGGTGGCGATGTTGTTGTGGGTATAATTCTAAGTCCTGTTGCAGATGAGGGGGTGGATACTAGAGTTCTGAAGATGAAGCGTTTTCGTGGCACTGGAGTTCAAGGGGAGCAGCAGCAGCCCCAGTCTCCTGTGATTGAAATTGACAACCAGTCATCCACGCAAGTCATTGTCCCTGACCCCTCCTCAGTTGTTTCACCTTTGACCTCGTCTCTCTCTGAAACAGGTGGTAATGTATCTCTTGATCTTTCTATTGCTCATCGTAGAGAGCCCCGAGTCAATGCTGGTAAGCCTCCGGCTAGGTATGGTTTTGAGGGTGATCTTTCTCATGTTGTCTCATATTCTTCTTTGTCTCTTGCATATAAGTCTTTCATTGCATTATTACAATCTGTGCCCATACCAAAAGATTGGAAAGTGACAATGCAAGATCCTTTGTGGCTTCGTGCTATGCAGGAGGAACTTCAGGCATTAAGGAAAAATGAGACTTGGGAACTAGTCTCTCTTCCAATCGGGAAGAAAGCTGTTGGATGCAAATGGGTGTATACCATAAAGCACAATGCAGAAGGCAAGATTGAGAGATATAAGGCGAGATTAGTGGCAAAGGGATATAGTCAAACGTACGGGATTGACTATGATGAGACTTTTGCACCAGTAGCAAAAATGAGTACGGTTAGAACATTGATCTCGTGTGCAGTAAACTTCAACTGGCCCCTACATCAACTTGATGTGAAGAATACCTTTTTGCATGGTGATTTACGGGAAGAGGTATATATGGAGGTCCCACCAGGTTTTGGTGATAGTGGAAAGGTATGCAAGCTGAAGAAATCCTTGTATAGATTAAAACAATCTTCAAGGGCCTGGTTTGATAGATTCAGACGTGCAGTATGTAGTATGGGTTACAAGCAGTGTAATGGGGATCATACTGTCTTTTCAGGTACTCTGGAGCATTCATTACAATACTTGTTGTTTATGTCGATGATATTGTCATCACATGTGATGATGTTGAGGAGATTGTTCGTCTGAAGAACAAGTTAGGTAAAGAATTTGAAGTGAAGGATTTGGGTCATCTCAAATATTTTCTTGGCATAGAGATTGCACGGTCTAAAAAGGGTATAGTTCTCTCACAAAGGAAATATACTCTAGATTTGCTGAATGAAACTGGAATGTTAGGATGTCGTGTTGTCTCTACTCCCATTGAGTAGAATCACAAGTTAAGTGATCAAGGTGGAAACCCAACTAACAAGGAGAGTTATCGAAGACTTGTTGGGCGTCTTATTTACCTTTGTCACACAAGACCCGATATTGCTTATGCGGTGAGTGTGGTAAGTAGATATATGCATGACCCAAGAGTGGAGTACATGGAAGCAGTATATAGGATTCTAAGATATCTGAAGGGTAGTCCAGGAAAAGGTCTCTGGTTTAGGAAGAATATGAATCTTGATGTGGTTGGCTATTGTGAATGCTGACTGGGCAAGTTGTTTAGATGACAGGAGATCAACATCAGGGTATTGTGTTTTTGTGGGAGGCAAGTAAGAAATAGAATGTTGTTTCTCGATCTACAGCAGAAGCAGAGTACAGGGCTATGTCTTCTAGCTTATGTGAAATGCTCTGGTTGAGAGGTTTGTTATCAGAGTTACGATTGTTTCGAGGTGGAGCTTTGACACTATGGTGTGACAATAAGTCAGCAATCAATATTGCTAATAAACCAGTACAACATGATCGTACCAAGTATGTGTCTTTTGGAGAGTAACTTGCTAATTGTTTGACAAAAGGAATTAGTCCCAAAGAGTGTGTGTTAGTTTGTAACAAGTTGAGGATGATTGATATCTATCGTCCAACTTGAGGGAGAGCGTTGAATATAGTAGCATATTAGTATTCGTAGCTTATTAGGATTCGTATTAGTTTTTTTATTAGGATTCGTAGTCTATTAGGATTCGTATTAGTTTTTTTATTAAGATTCTTATTAATCTTTTGTTAAGGATTATAAAAAAAGAACAATTGTATTAATTTTTACAAGTAAGTAATAAAGCCTTAAATCAACTTATAGCATATTAACTTTTGACCCTTTCTTGCTACCAGAAGACTGCACAACACATATGGCATTCATAATCAAGACTACCATAAAATGAATTCTATGTATTTAGGGCTAATCGGACTCAAAGTAGACTTCACTTTTAACATTTTTTTTCTTTCCGTTTTTAGTTCAAAAATCTGAACTATATTCGGAGTATTCCTTAGTTTGTCTTTCCATTTTTAGTTCCATGTGTCTTTCCATGCAACATGAATTCCTTGTACACATTAGAAATCTTTTTTTTAATGTAAACTAGCTGAAAATCCTGCTAATCTTAGTACAATTTAAATTTGTATCATGTTTTATGGAGATATATTCACTTTTTTTTTTTTTTACAAATCTAATAATGTTAGTATCTGTTACATTGGTAACATACGTCCCACCACCCACCCCACGCACATGCGGGATCAGGATTTGAACTTATGACCTTCCTTTACGTGGGCACACGTTCTAATCGTCTGAGTGTACATGTAAGTGCATTTTCTTTTTTATCTTTCTAATTCAATGAGAAACTAATTCAAGAAAAATAAAACATATATTAATTAAAACTTTTGGATTATTCAATTTGTATCTCAGGAATTAGAATTGATGTATTGAATTGAATTCCAATTCCAATTTCACTAGAATAGGAATTGGTTGGAATTGGCCTCCAATTTCAATTCTGCTGTTTCGCTATCGTATGGAATTGTAATTCTAGAAATCAATTCTATACCAATTCCAAAACTAGTTTGGATGTTCATTATGCGGAATTTGTCATGAGCAACTTATTTATCATACCAAGCTATGCATATTTAAATGTTTGGACAAATTCATATCATATTTGCATCTACGGTATTTCATGAATTGAAAATTGATATTTTTCATAGGATTGACACAAAAACTATTCAAAAAATTGACCAAAAAAAATACTACAAAAACACAGGTAAAATGGTGATTGAGAAAATTTTTATCGCACTTATAGCTGTAACATAGCATCACATCAAGCTTTAAAGACCACAATTAACAAGTGTTCATGATAAGTTTAACACCAGAAATAAACTTAGCTAATTTGAAACATGTAATCAACAATCTAAAGTCTGGGAAAAGTAAACATGAGTTCATGACATAAGAGAGGCAGTGAAACAAGCTTCACTTCCTGATTTGCTTTAACAAACACTTCTTCCTTAATTCTATTGGAAGTGCCATTAACGACTTGAACTTTCGATCATCTGTTGTGAGCATAATATATGCGTCCATCAATTTTTCCTCTTATAAGTCAAGTATCTCTTTAAGCGCATGAAGAATTCCCTCGGGCTTTGACTTCGGATATTCCCAAAAATCGGTCTTTAAAGAGCTACAAAGGTATTTATTTTTGTCATCAAGCTTGTAAGCAACATAATCGTTTGTTCGAAGCCTCTTCCTTTTACTTGGCTCTACATGTTCACTTGATGATCGTGTAATACGATCTTGAGTTATAAACTGAGTCGGTGTAGGTGAATTCATGCCAAGCTCCTCCTCAACATTCTCCACCATCATTTCATTGGCATTCTCAGCACTTGTCCTAGCACCTTCTCCAGTTGCATGGTCATTTGCGTCTACGAGACTTTTTCCTCCTAATTTTTGATGACTTCAGTTTTGTAGCCAACTGCTTGTGGGTGGGTGCAAATGGATCAAAATGTCACATAATAATTTGCAATATTGTAGTGATAAACATAGATAAATGGATATTTGGTACTAACTAAGGTAATTATTCCAAGAATCCTTGCTATCAATTGAGAGCCTGTTTTTGTTCCAATCCCAACAAAATCTGTTTTGTTTAAGTATCTTGTTAGCAATGTCGTAATGTTTATCAAAAGTTTTACTCCGTGAAATGATGTTGCCTTTTGTAACATGGACCCTGCACTTTTCGCTCACGTTTCGGATTGCAGCATTGTATAAATGTGGTTTCCACCAATTTTGACACCTGTCACCTTTGGTGTAGTGCTCAACAAACACATCCAGTAACGTTTGATCCATCTCATCCGTCCATACAATGTAACCTCTACCTACTTTCTTTCCGTTCTCTATATCCTTGTTTTGCAAATAATGATTACTAGTGGTTGACAGAAGACAAGAAAAAGACAAATATTGCAACCATTGTCTATTTAATTGATATGATACATGTACAAAAATTATTATCATGATAGTTAATGTGACAAAGTGATTTTCTAATTGATGAATGCAATCTCAGAATATCAAATACTCATTTTGAACCCAGTGAGCACGTCTTGCTTCATAGTCAACAAAGATATTTTCAGCTAAACTATCCCTAAAACTATTCCATTCACTTGTCACTTGAACATGTATGATAATATTTCCCTTCTTGGATCTCTACCATATGAGTTGCTAGCTCTTTGTACACTTCAAGTAGCAATATGTGATCCATCTCTTGTTGTCTATCATGCACGAACTTATGTAACACCACAACAAGCATTAATTATGCGAATTCACGGAGATGTTAGTGTTACTAGTTAAAATTCATTAAAAAAAGGAAGTGTTGATGAGTCTATAGTAAATAACCTTTACAGTCCATTACCTGAATTTTCAAGTCAAAAAATATATTGTTTCTCAATATTACCCATTTCTTCTTGAATAATCCAAAAGTCGTCTCTATTACGTTTCTAGGTGAAGAATGGTGCAAGTTAAATAATTCTCTGGGAGTAGATGAATTATTTCAGCAAATTGCCAACTCATTTAAATGGTAGCATGTTGATCGATACGGTGCTAGAAAGCCAGGACCATTAGTATAGCCATCATATACTAGGTAGTATTTTCCTATTATTAAAACAACATCATTAGAGTATGGTTTAACAAGGGAAATAAGTATGTACACATCTATAAAATATATTACCATTAGGTATCGCAATCCCATCATGTCTGTGTCATGGCATCATGTAAAACCTATGAATTTGATGCTAAACCATCATGTCTATGTCATGGCATCATGTAAAACCCGTGAATCTGATGTTAACCCTCCCACCTTGATAAGACATAAATGAATTTCGTATACTGACCACAAACCCCAAACATATTAATAGTTATTTGTTGCTATTCCAATATCTACCTTGATCATATAATGGTACAAGAACATTAATATTTGTACCATCCAATACACCAAGGCAATTTTCAAATCACTTTCACTTATTATTTTTGGGCAACCCCCAACATATTAATTGCTATTTGTTGCTTCTGTAACATCCAAAGTTTAGGGGTGAAAACTTCCTTTTTTATGAACATTATGCATGCATGTATCTCTGTAGCAGCAGTAGTAAGATCAGTTCAATCCTAATCTATCTCAAGCCTTAAAATTTTCAAATATATCCTGTAGACCCAAATCAAGATCAGATTGCTCAGATGTGATATATCAGTTACTCTGAACCTAAAAGCGTTCAGAAGCCAGATTCAATTCCATCTCTAACTCTCAGATCTTGCGATCCTTTTCTATTTTCGAAAACAGGAATTTAATTATATCCTAATTACCCTAAATACTCTGAACTCAGATTTAGCCAAATCTTGACCTAATCCAGACCAGATTATTCTTGGATTATGATCATGGGTATGCCAATGCCTTAATCCAGAAAGTTGGTAGTCAGATTTCATCATTTAAGCCTTTTTCACAGATCAGTCCAAATTATATCGCAAATTAGTCCTTTATCTGATATCTGGAAACCCAAAAAAGCTAAAATCTTCAAATCAACTCCAAATTCAAATCTGTTTCAAGGCACACTCCCAAATGCTAATTAATACAAAATCTTCTTTTATCAGAATACCCAAATCTCTCTCCAATTACCTTGAATTTAAAATCGACCAAAACTCAGATTTAATTTACCCTAAATACCCTATTTTCGGGTTATATCGAAAACCATCAAATAATGTCAGATTTTACCAAATTTCTTGCTGGATGAGTATAAGGTATAAGTTTATACTCATCTATGAAATCAGATTGCAAATTATCTATCTCTAGATCAGAAATTACAAATCACTCCAAGTTGCAAACAAAGATTCTTGCAATCAGGTCCCTGGTTCGACCAGAGCCACTGTTCACGACCGGAGCAACAGCAGTTCGTGACCAGAGCTCGCATTCCCTTCGACCGCGACCACAGCTTGCAGTGCATAGCTTTGATCAGTGCCATTACAACCGCGACCAGTGCGCCGTGTCACCGCGTTTGTTACCGCCGATCAGTGCCACGCTCGCCAGTGCTCGTTCATGGCCGTATTTGCACACGCACACGTGTTTGCACCTCAATTAACGCCGTGGCGATCCTTGTCCAGCTCACCAGCAGCTCGCGCGCCAGAGAGAAGCTTCGCCTGCTCGTTTGCTCGCCGTTGCTTCAACCCAAAGGTACACCGGCGCAAGTATCTTAGCCACCAAGCAGTGAGCTTCGCTTCAACTCATCTTGCCTTTAAATAGCAGTACAGTGCAGCCTCTTTGTCATCAGCAGTGCTCCCCAAAACCCCTTAGCCTTGAATCACATTTCTTCACTGTTGTCGTCTTCTCTGGCGAGCACAGAAGGAGGCTCACGGTGACAGCTTCAACCGCAGCCCCTTCATCCAAATTAACAGCACAAGTAAGGTCCTCCCATCTCCCTTATAGTGCTGTAGCATTTAATTGGACTCCCGTGCCCCTCATCGCCGGTGATCGTCGGAATTGCTAAAACCCCTGTTCCAACTTTGCAACTCGATTCAATCCAAATTAGCCTTTGATCCAGTAGAGTAAAATGATCAGTGAGATTTAATGAGCAAACCAGTGAATCCAGATTTTAGAATTGAACTTGAATCGAAGCTAATCCCAAGCTCGAGCTTCACCAGTCGCCGGCGCTCGTCGCTAGGCTACTCCGGTGATGCTCCGGCCAAATTAATCATGGCATTAGTTTCTAAATGTATCCCTCTTACTCCTCGAGCAGGGAATTGAGTTCAAATCGTGTATAATGAAAAACCCCAAATCCAGTGTCATCTTCTCCGGCGCCGGCCACCGGAAACCTGTTCCCGGCCGATCTAGTTCCAGCCACCTTGTCCCTTAGATGCATCTTGATCTCCTGAACAATTTTGTCTACTAGCTCGACGTCTAATTCAGTCTAAATCAGAAGTTATGGCTATGCCCTAATCTCTGTCCAGTGCCAAGATTTGAAACTTCAGCCATCATGTTCTTCGCCGGTGTTCATCACTTTCCGGCCATCTCCTGCCCTAGATCCTATTGAGTAAATTGTTCCTATTATTAAAGCCTACCTCTCAGACAAAGTGGTGCATCCATTGGAGCCCTAGATCAAAAGTTATGGCAAGCCCTAATTTCTGGCCATGTCAGTCCAATGCCAGTCTATGCTAGCCAGTGGCATTAGCCATTTTCACTTCCTTCCATATGTGCATTTTAAAAATGACTTTGTCTCTTAGACTCCTGATGTTGTGATCTACATTTTCTTCTTCTGTCACAACTTGAGTTGAGCTCTCTATCAACCATTGATCCTTTGTCAACACCTTGAACCGAATGTCGACCTGAAGATGTTCGTCGATTTTGGGCAAACCAGCCGCGGACTTAATGTCATTTCCCTACCCTGGAACCCTAAAAGTCTGTAGCACCCATTTTCAGCCCTAATTCTGTAAGTTAGCCCTAATCACCTTCTAAACCCAATTATTCCAAAATCATCGAGATATTTCATCTTTGCATTATTGCATGTAGTATAATAATGTATTGAAAAGGCTGTGATTCTTGGTTGCTTGTTTGATCTTTGCTCAGAGTCGGAGTTAGAGTTCGAGGATTTCACTGTTGGTCCGACATCAACTGCTGTCTCTTACGACGCGGAAGGCAAGTCATAGTCTTGATCATCCTGAAGCTATATTTTATGAGTTGCTATGATATAACCTTGAATATAAATAATATTGCATGTGAAAGAATGGTTGAATTATGAATTGGCAGTACTAGGCTGGATGCCTATGAAATGTGAAATGATTAATTAGTGAGCCATGAACAATTATATATGTATTTATATATATTCATGAAATAAAACTCCTAGCCGTGACCAGAGTTTGGTATGGAATGGTGGTACTAGCACTGGATGTACTTGGCTGCACTGGATGTGCAGGCACTGTACGTGCATGGTTTGTGGTATGATCTGGTCACTGGCATATAAGAACTAGAATCTTGTGTTGTGCGTCTAGTGGCATGACCAACGTGCTAACCGCAAGCCTGGTATGGGACAGGCCTGAACAAGTATTTGTGTGGATCGCACATGAAACCCCTGCATGAGATGGAAAACAATACACTAATTTCACAGAGTGCGGCTCCTCCACGTATCACTGAATGTGATATGCACGCTGACCCAGTAATGGGAAGAGGCTTGGGGGTGGGGGTATAGCCCGCCACAACTGTGGTTCGCAAGAGATCCACAGGGTTATGGGTGAATTGTGTGTGAAACATGACAAAAGTTCTTGTTATCTCCACTTTGCCACTCACACATGGTTGTGAGGAAGGGTCTAATCATATTGATAGGATGGGCATGAAAGTGGAATATCTTGCGGGTAAATTAGTACCTCTCTGCAGAGTTAAAAACGTATTCGAATACTCCGAGCTCCCGGGTTTATAGGAGTCTGCTGCGGTGGATTAAATCCACGGGATGTGGCACAAGTATATTTTATAAATAAAATTTGATAAGTCAAGATTACCCAAATGACATGTGTTGTCATGATAAGGGGTGCTGTCGTGGGCTGTCGTGTGTTGACGTGTCGCGGTAGTGCTATAATTAG
Organism: Pharus latifolius; assembly: GCA_019359835.1. NCBI lineage: Eukaryota > Viridiplantae > Streptophyta > Magnoliopsida > Poales > Poaceae > Pharus > Pharus latifolius. The sequence continues at coordinate 70,613,774 of CM033320.1, read as the reverse complement.
TGAACATGAATAGCGATGCTATGTTATGAAAAGTGCTGCCATGAGATGAGATATGAAAGAAAAGATTATTTTACAAACATCCATAATATTCTTGACTAGTCTAGGTTCATAACAACACTACTATGTGTATCTACTCTTACCTATGACTTGCTGAGTACGTAAGTACTCACCCTTGCAACTTACAACCTAGTAGATGGAGCGTACCATGATCAAGAAGAAGGCGTGGAGAACTTCTTGGACCAAGATGAAGGAGAGCCAGATCCGCCAAATCCCTGATGTGTTGTTCTGCCGTCAACTTCTTACTATGGATGGGACACCCATCATCCGTTGTGTAGAAGTTTTTATTTTGCTTTAACTAAACCTTGAATGCCGCGAAGGTATTGTAATCTCTTTATATAATATTAAGGCCAGCAGGCCACACTGCTTAAATATTTTTTAAGTTTTTCTGCTGCAATGTGAATATACTCATGTGTTTGATCCTGGGAAGTCAAAGGTATGCATATATGGGACTAGCTGCAGCAAGCTAGGTCTCCACAAGAGTAGTCGTAATCCCAGTTTCGGGCGCGATAGCTTCCTATTCCTGTATCTACCTTGATCAGATAATGGTACAACAACATTAATATTTATACCATCGAATGCACCAAGGCAATTTTCAAATCACTTCCACTTATTATCCTTGAGCAACCCCCAACATAACATATTAATAGTTATTTGTTGTTTTGTATTCCTGTATCTACCTTGATCAGATAATGGTGCAAGAACATCAATATTTGTACTATCCAATGCACCAAAGCAATTTTCAAATCACTTCCACTTATTATCCTTGGCCAATTCCTAAAGGTCAGGTAGTTTTATAAGCGCACTATGTTGCATCTAGGCCTTCATGTCTAACCCTAATTTTGATGATTAATGAAAACAAAGTGTTCCGGACTAATTGTGCTTTTGAGATAAATTGATACAGGGATCAGTTGGGAAGAAATACAAGATGATCAAGATGAACCCGACGTAATATAAAAGCACAAGTCGCAAAGAGCAGGAACGAGACGCAAATCATGAAGATGCGAAAGACCTAAGGTATTATGAGTTTTTATTTTTACCGATCTCGGCATTTGGAGATGATCGGTTAGGGAAATTATTTTCTAGTTTTAAACCGTACTATAAAGAGGGGTGGCGAAAGTCCTCTCTTTATCTCCAATGCAAACCGAGAAAACTAGGTCATTGCATTGCACCTTTTGAGTTGGATTTGGTTTGAACTTAATTTGAAAATCTGGTTTTTCAGTTCAGTTTTTGACAGCAGAAGAGTTTTCCGTTTTTCTAAAAAGATCTAGGCAGATCTGGTTTTTACTTCTGTTGACAAAATGTAGCCCTTGAAATTATCTTTCAAACGAGCTATTAAACACCTCTTTTGGATTTCTGGATTTAAAGTTATCTCTATTTTTATTCATGCTGACTGTCAGTTTGCTAAACTGACTGTCAGTTTGAATGTCAGTTCGTGTTAACTGACAATTGTCCAGAGAGGATGTATTTTGGGCTCAAAATTTTTGTACTAAACTGACTGTCAGTTTGTCCATACTGACTGTCAGTTTGGGTTTCGACCACAGAGATTTTAATTGAATTTCTATTTGTTTTTGGTCGAGTTTATGGTCGAACTGACTGTCAGTTTGTGTAACTGACTGTCAGTTGTGGGTTTCAGCTTTCCTTTTTCGACCACGAACGGCTAGCAAAGTTTATTCTGTAAATTTTGTCGGCCGTTGTGCACTGAACTGACTGTCAGTTAGGCAAACTGACTATCAGTTTGGGTTGCTGATTTTCAGCCCTAGCTCCAACGGTTCATTTGATTTTTGAGGCTATAAAAAGGGGCTTTGGGCATAAGTTTTTAACAACAAGCAGCAGCATTTCATATACACTCTTGAGCATTAGTTTCTTATATAAAATCTTGATCTTTTGATCAAGTCGAGTGATTTTCCGATCCACCGAGAGTTTCAGTTCTTTTGCATTTGCATTCACTTAGCTTCTCGGTGTGTGTTTGGAGGTCTAGAAAAGACCTCGCTGCCTGTTACTCTTGGTGAGTGCCCTCACATAGACGGTTCGGAGGCATGGCCGTTGACCTCTCCGTTTGGAGATTGTCGGAGAGGCTCGGCAAGTGTGTACAAGGCATTGGTGCTCGCCTTTCCGGAGTGGACAAGGAGCAACCACTAGTGATAATATCCTTTGTGGATATTGAGCCAAGACTCAAGTGATTTGAGTGCTTCAACGAGGATTAGTGGAGACTGGGCGAGTCTCCGATACCTCGGTAAAAATCGTGGTGTTCGTTCTCTTTTCTCCTTGCTTATATTATTTGTTCTTGATTTGCTATTATTTGTTTTAAGCTTTAAGTTTTTAAAAGCCTCCTATTCACCCCCCCTCTAGTCGGCATCCTTGATCCAACACACTAGACAACAAGAGAATTATTCTTAATACCTCATTAAAATGTCTACTTATTGTCTCAAGTGACCGCTTAGGCTGTCCTCAACGAGGACGCTTCCTCGTTCTGCAAGCGGGCCCCACATTAAGAAAAATATTTAAAAAATTGGATGAGGAGAGAGGAGCCGCTTCACTAGGCGTCGGAAATTTCGCTCTGCATGTGGGCCCGTCTTTTTTTGGTCTTGATTTACGTGCGATCAAATTGCATATAATCTTTATTTCTTAATTTATGATTAATGTAGTTCAAATTAGATATTGATTATATTGAGAAAGTTGTAGATTTTTAAATTATCTTCATGTAGAGACCAAACATCGCATATATTCGATTTTTAAATTAAAAGTTATTGATGTTTTAATAAAACCACCTAAATTTAATTTACTCGTGAATCCGTACGAAGCGCCTTGCATTGGAGCAGATGGATGTTTCAGGTGGTACTTCGCGTACGTGGCATAGAATATATTGGAGAATATTCTGTTGAAACGTCTCACGAAGTGTCTGATGGGTTGGAAATAGTCTTATAAGTCCTATGCAGCAACCGCATTTTCAAACCACGACTCCCTATGAGCAAAAACATTGCTACTGACTCTTCAACAGTAATATAAAAACTATTACGAAGATTGCAATTATGACGTAATATGGCACATAGATCATTAAACGATCTCTTAGTTAAGCGCAGTTGTTCGTAATAGTGAACATTTGACCCATCATAAAAATCTCTGAGCAAATGCTTTTGAATCCTATTATTCCTTTCAACATAATCAAAATCACATATCTGCTTAGGTACTCTGACCATAAAAATATACAACTGTTGTAATAATAGCGGAGTAAAGAAATTAATTACTCACCATGTTGTGTACTACCAATCAAGATTTCTTATCAGTCGACGTTAAAATAGAGCAACAGCTTTATCATATAGTCCGTACAACCGTGCAAATGGATGCACTAATTCAAAAAGATGGCCCGTCTTTACCACCATCTTCTACTACTTTTTTTTTTTACATATTATAAAAAATAATATTTAAAAAATAGCTTTATCATCCTGTAAAATAGGATCATGTTATGACTTGTAGTCATTATTTTACTTCATTATTAATTAATTGAACAAAAACAACATATCTACCGACCAATCAAAAGAATTAAATTGCAATCTTACGTTATTTCTTAAAAAACTTTATATAAAGTGTCAAACATTTTGTGAAAGAAAGTATCAAACATCAATTTCAAATATTGAAGCCCTACATCCCCATTTTTTTATTACAACTTCTCATTTAAAGTTAGATCTACTAGTATCAACTTCTTTATATTTTATAATAGATATCGAGACAAAGTTTAGTCAAATAAGATTTTAATATTAAACCAAACCATTGACATTGTTTCTATACTAATTTTCAAAATGTCCAAATAAAATTTATCGAGGAGAGTTGTAGAAATGGTCATGCATGCTATTAGTGTACAGTAGGTAGAAACAAATGGTAAGAACGAGTATAAATCACCAGGTTCACACAACTATCAATCCCCAAAAGATTGGAACAATCTGGATGTTTGATTTCTCTCCTCTCTTTTCGTCGTACGGCATTGAAGCGATCATTCTCTTCTGAAGATTACATTGAAGTGGTTATTCTTGAGTGTACAATTATCTTTACTGTTAAATTTTACCAACTCTTATGTTCCACTAAAAAAACTAATTAGATAAAAATAAACACAAAGGGTGTTTTTGTTTGATTACCACAAAGTTGACAAAGAAAGCTGTGATGTACGATATATCAATGTCAATGTGAGTATGCATACTTTTTTTACTGTGACATAGAGGTTGAGAAGTGGACTAATTTTTGTCACACATTTGCTAAGCTATCGATCAAGCAATTGTCTAATATGCCTAATCTTTTTATATTTTATGGACTTCAACCAAATAAATCCAAATCTTCTCCTTAATCAGAATGGGTACTCCTCCTATCTCAAAAAGAGTATTGTTTTATATATATATCGGTTAAAATTTTCTAATTTTGATTATTAATATATTTATAAATAATTAATTGATTATAATATATATTTATCATAAAAAATACTTTCACAATATTACAATTTTATAAATTTTCATTAATACATTATAATCAAAAGTAATGCCATAATTGCGTATTGGAGATTGTGTAAAGTCAAAAATGACGATTTTTTTTTTCGACTCGACGGTGTACTAACCAGCTTGAACTTTTAAGTACTATACCTCAACTTCTGTCACAAGCACTGAAACACATGGAAGAACAAGTGAGCAACAGTTGGCTTCTGATTTAGTAAGCTCAAATTAATACAATCTCCTGTATACACCAGTACTCTACTGTACGTAGATTCATATCCTCTTGTTACGTGGTTCTCGTGTCATTAATTGCAAAGGCAGATCATCCAATATCGGTCTATGTACATTGATTTTTCGATGTCTACACATATATGCATGTTCCTCTCAACATGGCTAATCTACAAATTATTTTCTTAATATGACATGTGAATTATCGTCATCTGCATTAAATTATTTGCGCTTGATAGAGAAAAGTAAACACCAGAAAAAGTCACACTCAATCTTTTAAGAACCACGAAAGGCCTTTTACAAGGGCAAAAATGAGGAAAAAATTTCTTATCTAAGAAATAAATAGAAATGTCGTCAGTATCCGATTGAGAAAAATGGGTAGCTATAACTGATCAAATTCATGTCTAAAAAAGCACATTAATACATTATAATCAATCTAATTATCTATTTTAAATCAAATGATCGGATCCAGTTGGTTTTATTTCTATTCTCTTCAATATATATAGCTACCAACGACATTTCATTTTTTCTACATTCTTGAAAATTTTGTTTTGTTAGAAATACACGATATTGATTTATTTGATTGGTGGTGGACTTACAAGGCATCTTTGACTTCTCATGTGCTCAATTTTAACTATCTGAAACTTTCATACATGTCTAAACAAAACTCGAACATGACTCATCCACACAAATAAAAAAAATCAAGACAATTTTAGACATCCTAAATCAAGTATTTTTGGATGAGTGTGTAGGAGCAAACGTCTCTCTTTCATCAGTAGACTAAATATTACTTCTGTGTTGACTTTATGAGATACACAATTTTAATTGTCTATAAATTTTAGGTATGTCTGTGGTATCACTCATCGAAGGACAATACGAACACTAACAAAATTCAGATAAGAGTGTAGGCCACACTTTCGCTAGTCCTGGGTGGGCGAAACGGTGCTTCCGCGCAGAAGCAGTCACTGCTGATGCGGTGGTAGAAGGATGAGCTGGGTCCTGGGTGACTGGGTCCACCGTCTGGTGGGTGGACCGCGCCCTTCGTCTCCGTCTCTTTCCGCAGGTCATCCATCCCACCAACTCCCCACCCTTTTCACAATAAACTAAAGCAAAGCTCACACTAATCCCCTCTCCTCCTCCTTCCCTCTATATAAGCCGCACCACCCACCTTCCCTCACCAGCTCTCCACCAAGAGCTACCTGTCCTAACGCACACCACCACCACATTTCTCGTTCGCACGTAGCTTCTGCTTCTCCCAAGGTTAGTCTCCGCTCTGTTTCTCGGTTTGCTTGTTTCTTTAATTACGAGGTCTTTGATGGACTGCGCGCGTGGTGTGGCATGGGCAGGGAAGAAGATGGTGGCCATCATGGTGCGGACCTCGACGATGGTGCGGCCAGCGGGGGAGACGCCGAGGCGGCGGCTGTGGAACTCTAACCCGGACCTGGTGGTGCCGCGGTTCCACACGCCCAGCGTGTACTTCTACCGCGCCGCTGCCGTCTGCGTCGGCGGCGGCGGCGGCCATGGCGGGTTCTTTGACGCGGAGCGGATGCGGCGGGCGCTGGCGGAGGCGCTGGTGCCGTTCTACCCGATGGCGGGGCGGCTGGCGCGTGACGAGGACGGGCGGGTGGAGATCGACTGCGCCGGGCAGGGGGTGCTCTTCGTCGAGGCCGACGCGCCCGGCGCCGCCGTCGACGACTTCGGCGACTTCGCACCCACCATGGAGCTCAAGCAGCTCATACCCGCCATAGAATACACCGACGACATCTCGTCCTTCCCCCTCCTCGTGCTCCAGGTGAGCTCCTATGCATCTCTTACTATAGTGCATGCCAAGAAACGAGTATAATACAGTTGCGTGAATAGATGGACCACTAGTGCCGACATTTCAGCTTCTTGAATGAGACTTGAGGCTTCGCCGTTAGATCATCAATAGACCACGACTCCTCACGAAGTTTTGTTTCCATGTTTGATGGCATTGTCAAAACTAAAAATATTACCTGTCCGGTGGTTCATATATTGGTATTGTACATTTGTACGTCTTAAAACCATCCAATTCCAAACAGATCCGGGAGACGCACCAGTGCTGTTGTTACTCAAACAGGCCAATGTACGTCGAAACAACCCAAGTTTTCTACGTTACCGAGGGCGGTAGCGGTGCACCACCTTGGATGCTTTATATTTAGTGCATCTTGCCCCCACCCACACCCCCCCCCCCCCCAAAAAAAAATAATAATAAATAACTGTGTCTGTGAACTCCGCAGCCTCTGCAGTCTCTTGTTTGATCTGCTTGCTCAGGGGAAAAAATATGTTAAAGTTGCTTCATTGTTTTTTGTTTTGTTTTTGAAAGGGTTGATGAATGACTTGTTACCTACCTCATCACTTCTTTTATACTTATCGTCTTCCGTTCAATAAATTTGATCATCATTCATCACATAAAAATATAAGCCTCAATATTAGATTATATAAAATAGATGATAGAGATGCATTATACTATATATTATATATTGTCTGATCTCTATTAAATGATCGTTATCAGATCTTAATTATGGATCATATGATCCGATGGTTACAAAGTAGGCTTCCTAGCCATAACTAACTGCATCTCTCAGGGGACTGTCCTGACAGCCTCGTTTTACCTACTTGAGACCAACTAATTGCCTCACTGAATCTTGAGGACCACCTTTTCTAGCTTTGTCTCTAAAAACCATAATCGGATCCAATATGTATTTAGTGAAAATTTTCTCTTTAAAAAAACGAGTGTATGAATTTGTAAATTGAGCTATTTTGATCAATATGAAAATAAATTATATTCGTTAATTTATTTTATGAGATGCTAACTATGTCAGCCTCTCAATTAATTATATAGATTTTTAAATTAATTATATAAACATGATATGAGTAGAATCATCGGAAAGAAAATATTTTTATAATATTATAATTTTTATGACTATACCAACATATTGAGAAAAATATAATGATCAAAATTGTATCTAAAGACATCAAAGTTTTGGATTTGTGCCGAATTAAACTTTGTCAATTTTGATTGATAATATATTTATAATATTTAAATTAGTTATATGAAAATGATACTAGTGGACTCTTCGTTAAAATACTTTTATAACATTATCATTTTTATAATTTTTGCCAATATATTAAGGTAAAAATAATAGTAAAAGTTGTATTTGGAAGATTTTTTTAAAAAAAACTGGAGTGGGTATCTTTGAAATGGGCATCGGACAGCAGAGAGAAGAAAAGAAGATAAATGGAGAGGTTGACGGTTGGTTTAAGGGGAAGGACATTGAGATGATGACATTAGATAGGCTTTTAAATTCAAAATCACATGGGCCATTTAGTATTTTGAGAACTAAACTTGTGTTATCAGGGGCTTCATGCTATGTCTTTCTTTAGGGCAGCCACGTGTCCCATTAGATGGCCTACCTCTCTGATGGTGCAAAACATGGTTTAATATTAAAATGGGCCACCTCTTTTAGGCTGATTGATGTAATAATGATTGAGGTGCCTACTTGCAATTTATTTGCACAAGTACTTTTGGCAACCACATTGGCTTTCTGGTGAAGTTCGTTGGTCACACCTTTTCATAATATTAATTTGGATTAAGAAATTATGAAATTGAAAGAAGAAATATATAAATTAGATGATTTTATCCTTGATTAAAGTACATCAAAATATAATAAAAACAACTAATTGTTAATATGATTAAACAACCCACACTTCTTTAATGAGATTGTTAGTAGAAAAAAATCATGTTTTGTATTAATACCGTTAAAAATAACAAAATATTCATAGAATATTATGAGAGGTAAAACATAAAAAAAATAAAATACTATCATTTTCATTCATAGATTTATATTGTGAAATGATAATTTTAAAAAGATAGACCTATTAGAGATCCTACTACAAGGAGACAAGTAGTCTGATACGACATTGCTATGGTACTAATTCTTTGCTTGAGATACACATCGAATATCGGTTGCACGAAAATTATGGCCTAATTGGAGTATGCAATGCATCATATCAAAATATTTTGGGAAATTTTCAAAAAAAAAAAACCCCACAAGTTAATGACAGCCTCAATAATTCTCTACAAGTCATTTTGTGATTTTAATCTCCTTACAAATTGGTTCTAGTTTCAAACATCTCCCTACTATCACTATTCTATTAAGTTTTAAAAATGATTAAAAAAATCAAAAACAAATGTCACTGATATGCAGTAGTAGCAGTCGCCTAATATATACACATATACACCACTGACACTACCAGCAAAAATAGCTCGCCGTGGATGTTGGCTATCGGAACTACCATTGGTTGTTGTCCCCAATGTTGATATCGTTAGTCGCCGTCCAGAGTGCTCTTACCATTGTGACGTACATGGCAATGACTGTTGACTTTGATGTTTTTAATAATTTTCACTTGAACTTAAAGGAATAATGACGACAAGAGATGTTTAGAACCACAGGCAATCTATGAGGGATAAAATTATAATAAAATTTGCAGGAGTTACTGAGATTGATTGCGGTCTTTTTAAAAAATTCTCCGATATTATTTTGTGATGACTTTTCTTGTGATAGCAAGCAAACCTTTGTTTGATTCTTGCATTCTCCGCAGTTCTGTTCAAGCTTATCAAGTCGCTTGAGGCCATCATATTAGGTCTAGTCTTAGCTGTAGATCCATAATTATATGTTCGGCTCCTAGTATTGTCCACATACGTCAAATAAAGTGTCGTAGAACATCAGATTAGTTGGGCAAATGCCTTAAAATTCTTTGAAGCGACCAATTGCTCAAAAAAAAATCATACATCGGTGACTAATATCTTGCCCTCTAGTTGATACTTTGGAGATAGAACTTGCCAAGTCAATGACTATTACATCCATCATTGTGATGATCACAAGAATTAAGATTGAAGTAAATTGGCCCATTTTTATATGTTGTTTGAGTGACCATTAATTGGAATTAAATTGAATTAGCCAATTTCATATGTATATTATGGAAATTTCAACCTCAAATTTGAAATTTGACTTTTGAAATTTGGAGTTTGAAAATTTAAAGTTTAGAATTTCAAATTGGAAATTTGAAATTTAGAATTTCAAATTTCAAATTTGAATTTTGATTTTGAAATTTTAATTCTAATGTGAATTTGAAATTTAAAGTTAGTTTGAATTTGAAAATTTGAAATGTCGAACAAAATTTCAAATTTAGAATTCAAATTTTAGATTTGAATTTCAAAATTTAAACTTCAAATTTGAATATAAGATTCTATCTGAAATTTGTATGTAAAAGTTAGATCCATATTCAAATTTGGAATCAAAATTTTAAAATATCGTTGAGACATGAAACAAACGAATTCCATTGAATTCTTGGGGTTAGGTAAGAATTCATCTAGCACATTTGTAGTTATAATTGAATTTCATGAAATTGAGTGTGAAATTACCGATTTATTTTGTAGTGCATAGTTAAACACCAGAATTCTAGAATGCAATTTCACTTACTGGATTCCATACTCAATTTCTTGTGTCAATGTCTTAGTGAGACGTAGGTGCACTAGAAAATGCTAAGTTAATTACCTAGGTGGGATTTTGCAGAGAATTATAGTAATAGGAACAAGTCATGTATGTAAGCTAGATATCCCCAAAAATGTTTATACTACTAGATCAGTGTGATGGATGCATAATCAATCCATTATGCAGTGAAATGTATTAGATACTGGATAACTTGTGTAATATAAGATTCCGGATCATATATTCATATACAATAGAATGCATTGCAGATAGGATGCATATTTCGTTGCAATCTGTGTGAGTAACCCAAGGACTGGTCAGTAGTATGTCTCACCAAGGTTAGGTAAATGTTGGGGTGGAATTGAGTCAAAGTTCGAGCGAGCTAGCCCTAGCTCGGCTCGAGCTCGTTCAACCTGCGAGCTGGCTCGACTCGGTTACCTCATCGAGCTGAACAACCAGTTCGAACTCGGTTCGGTCCAACTCGCGAGCTAGCTCGGTTCAGCTCGCGAGCTGAAACAGATCCTTGTCTTCGCGGCGCGGTGCCGGGACGTCGGGGGTAAGGAAGGAGACTCGAGGCCAAGGGAGATTGAGGGGGCGCTGTTGGGCGGCCGACAACGACGGCGGAGGCACGGCGCGGCGGAGGTGCCGCTGCACGGCCGACAACGACAGAGTTGGGGGCGGCGAAGGGGTGCGGGGAGGCCAGGAAGGAGGAGGGGCGCGGGGTGGAGGAGGCGGCGGCGGAGGCGGAGGCGAGGGGCGGAGGAGGCGGCGGAAGCGCGGGGCAACGGAGGCGATGGAGGAGGCGGCGGATGTGTGCAACGGCAGGGAGGTGTTGGCTTGTTCGGGGTGAGTGACGGAATTTTTTATATGTTTATATATACCGAGCCGAGGCCGAACGAGCTAGGGTTTAGCTTGGGCTCGGCTCATTTTTGAACCGAGCTACAGGGACAACTCGAACTCGGCTCGTTTGTGAACGAGCTGAGTCCAAGCCAAACCAAAAACCGAGTCGAGCCCGAGTTGCTCGCGAGCTCCGAGCGAAAGTTCCACCCCTAGGTAAATGTAGGTCAGGAATCAGGATACCATACTGAAATGTTTGACTTAATCTTTCCATCCATTTCTAACAACAAAGACTTTTGTTGATCATTTGTTGAATTCAGGTTCTTTTGCTTGTATGAAAAATGTTTGTGAATTTCAACTAGGCATTGAATATATTTGGCTAATGCATGCATTTGAATTGCCACATCATGTTTTTTTCGTTTATTTTCTAGAAGAGTACTTTGCTATCCAATCTTGTGATTCATGATTAGTTCGAACCTAATTAGTCTGGGCCCAATATTGATTGTTGAGTGCAGTTTTTCTCCTGTTATTGACCTAATTGGGTGGCGGCTTGAACTAGACAAGCTCATCCCAACCTCTTCATGGTGACACATCAATGTCCATATACTTACATACTCATCAACTTGTCTGACTTGCCTAATCTCTCACTTAGCATGGATAGATTTGCTATTCCTTTTAGATTAAACTTTAAAGTGGGCCTAACAATGGAATGCAATATACTATGTGTGCATGCCATGTTATCGATAATTTACACTAGTCTGCTCCTGATTGGTATTAAGTCATCGAGTTCATCGTTCATCGGATTAAATATTTCCGTCCCACATTTCAATGGATCAATGATAAATTTCACATGTGAAGCCCTGGCATTCATTTTAGAGTTCTTCCTGGGCAGGTTTTGACTTCACCAAGATTTTGGTGAGGAATAAAGCTACAAATCAAGTTCTTCTGCTCTAGTAATCCATCAACCTACGCTGAAATGAAATGAAAGAACCAATAAAGATACAAATAACTGAAATCAGATTGTACATAATCATCAAAAAGAAATCTGAAGATTCTGAACTGCTAGTTGATCAAACCAAGCTATGACAAAAAATTTCAGTGTTTTGGCAACAAAACAAAAAGACCTCGTCCTCATGAACTAAAAACTTAAAAAATTTTATCCATGTTCTCTATTTAGATTTTGTAAGATGGTTTAGTACGTGAAGCATTGCTCTCAGGAAAACTCAAGTTATGCATCACATCGAGAGTTCAACTGATTCGCGCTGCTTGGTGTCGTTGTTGCTGCAGGTGACCCACTTCAAGTGTGGAGGCGTCTCCCTCGGCGTGGGCATGCAGCACCACGTCGCCGACGGCTTCTCCGGCCTGCACTTCATCAACTCATGGTCCGACCTCTGCCGTGGCATCCCCATCGCCGTCATGCCCTTCATTGACCGCACCCTCCTCCGCGCCCACGACCCACCGACGCCGTGCTACCCACACGTCGAATACCAGCCTGCCCCGACCATGCTGGCCTCTGCGCCGCAAGCCCTCACCGCCAAGCCAGCGCCGCCGCCCACCGCCGTGGACATCTTCAAGCTCACACGTGCCGACCTCGGCCGCCTCCGCTCCCGGCTCCCCGCCGGTGAGGGCGCGCCGCGGTTCAGCACGTACGCGTTGCTCGCGGCGCACGTGTGGCGGTGCGCGTCCCTGGCTCGCGGCCTGCGCGCGGAGCAGCCCACCAAGCTCTATTGCGCCACCGACGGGCGGCAGCGGCTGCGGCCGACGCTGCCGGACGGGTACTTCGGCAACGTCATCTTCACCGCCACGCCGCTGGCCGAGGCCGGCACGGTGACCGGCTCGCTGGCGGACGGCGCCGCGGTGATCCAGGCCGCGCTGGACAGGATGGACGACGGCTACTGTCGCTCGGCGCTGGACTACCTGGAGCTGCAGCCGGACCTGTTCGCGCTGGTCCGCGGCGCGCACACCTTTCGGTGCCCCAACCTCGGGCTGACCAGCTGGGTGCGCCTCCCGATCCACGACGCCGACTTCGGGTGGGGCCGGCCGGTGTTCATGGGCCCCGGCGGCATTGCCTACGAGGGGCTGGCCTTCGTGCTCCCCAGCGCCGACCGCGACGGCAGCCTCTCCGTCGCCATCTCGCTGCAGGCCGAGCACATGGAGAACTTCCGCAAGCTGGTGTTCGACATCTGAACACAATACACCATCAGGAACTCGCAGAACGAAACAAGCAGTAGGAAAGAAGAGGAGTTACTGTTAGATTGCACCAAGATTAATTCCTTCGTTTCATGTACAAGAGGTTAGAGAGAACATAGTGGCAACGTGAGTTATTTGTTCCATCTGAGAGTTATTTGATGTTCTTTTTTTTAGACATTTTGTGCCATCCTCTGAAAGTTTCAATTGTATGATGAACAATTCATGGATGATATAACTAATAAGATCGTTGCTATTTATTTCTCAGTAAGCTCCTTTTATGCGTAACAGCGTGCATGCGTTTGACAATGGTGAGGATCATCGTGATTTGAGGATACTCCTATCAACTCTCAGATCAAACATAGTCTGCACCCTGTACGGATTCGGTGGTAGAGAGGTGGGTCCACAAATCAGGACATGGTCAAAGACCTTTCTCATGTAGTGTGTTTGCATGTTTGGTGTGGGTTAAGTGATAAGGGAAAAGAGTGTAAGGTCAAATTCCAAATCAGCTACTCCACTTGCTACTTGCTAGTTGGTGTGGGTGAGATGTGAACGTAGTAGTATGAACTCTTTGGTGTCTGGTTGGGTGCAAGTAGGTGAACATGAATGCCAGAAGTGGTTTCTATTTTCTTCCAAGTGACATTTGCGTGTCAAAATGTAGTCCTAATACGTTGAACTCATATTTCAGCAACTTTCTATTTCCTTCTCATCTAACCAATCACTCTTCTATTTATATATTGTTTGTTCGAAAAGAATATAATCATCATCGATTATGAGATAACCATCACTTCTATTGATATGTGGGCTGTAACTCTTTTGACTCTTTTAAGTTTAACCATTAAATTAGTCGATCAATTAATGTCACGAATTTTGTATATACTTAAGATTTGGATTGCTGGAAAGTACCTTTGGCATACTATGACTTCTAGGTATCATATAAATAAATAAATAAATTGTATAGTTTTTGCTCCCACTATCTAGCGCCTACTGTTCCAATAGTGGTTCCACGTTGAGCCACATCGCTCCGTCAGTCCTGCAAGTTGGATCCCCGTCCTGCCCTCATTTGCGTCGTCCGTCCTGGAGCCTGCTGGCCACCGCACGATTCGTCCTCACTGCAAATCTCGGCTACCCGCTGGCGCACTCGAGGGTTTTGCCATTGCGGCAGCAACGTGTGCCTCCCACTCCACCGACGCCGTCACCCACGCCACTCCTCTCCTTCGACGCTGTTGGGCGCTGTGTCAGTGCTTGCGTGACGTGTGTCCCCTCGTTTTCGCCTCGACGTCATCAGTGCTTCAACCAATGCTGCGGCAACGCGTCCCCGCCCACTCTTCTTTCTATAAGGCTGTCTTCAACTCATCGGCGCTTCGCAAAGCGCTTCAACAGAATATTCTCTAACTGTGCCACGTGTGCGAAGCATCACCCGAAGCACCCCTACTCTAACGCAAAGGTGTTTCACGAGGTGTTCGTATGAGCGCACAAGTGATACATCTAGGTAGTTTTAGTAAAATCGTAATAACTTTTAATTCAAAAATCGAATATATGCGATATTTGATCTCTATACGAATATAATTAAAAGATTTACAACTTTTTCAATATAATCAACATCTAATTTAAATTACATTAATGCATAAATCAAGAAATAAAATTATATACTCGGTTACACGAAAATCGAGACAATTAAAATAAAAAACTCCAAAGCGCATGCCTGGAGTGAGCCTAAGCCCCCGCTTAGATCGCCCTCTTCCGCTTTCTCCTTCACCTTCCCGCGCTGTCTTCCCTTTTGTTTGCGCGCCGTTCGCCGGTTATCCTCGCCCGTGGTTGTTGCTCCCCTCTTTGCGCTCACCTGCGTTGTGGCTGGGCCGTTCCTTCCCGCGTCTATTGCGGTGGCGTCTGTCCGGCGTCGGGGGCGCCCCTCGATCGTCGTTTACGACTTCCCTTTTCGCCTTTACTGATTGTTCATTCAGTTGTTCTAATGTCGTCGTCGCAGGCTTCAGTTCCACGCCCCCCGCCGCTACCGACCGGCTCCCTCCATCCTGCTTTGCCTCGCCGTACGGAGCTACAGTATGTAAAAATAATGTGTATAGATGGTTTTGAGTCTTGAAAAGCACAGCACACAAGGGCCGGCTCCTTCTCTCTTTATATTACTTTGATCAACAGAATCAGTTACAAATCAATTACAATCCTTGAATCACGGCATGTTTGCATATATGCAAAATCACATCAGTTAAGATCAGGAAAATATACTAACTATAATTAGCTGACGTAACATGCAAGTTTGCTATTCTATCATCCTCCCTCAATCTCAACCGGCGGAGTAAGATTGAGATTGTGCTTACACCTTGTAAACAATTGTGTAGGCAATGGCTTGGTGAAAATATTAGCGACTTGATCCTTGGAAGATATGAACATGATTTGAAGTAGTTTTTGAGCTACTCGTTTGCATACAAAATGAAAATCGACCTCGATATGTTTTGTATGTGCATGAAAAACTGGGTTAGCTGACAGATAGGTTGCCCCTAGATTATCGCACCAGAGAACAGGAGGCCGATCTTGTGAGATACCAAGTTCCTGAAGAACAGATTGTACCCAAACAAGTTCAGCCGTAGCATTGGCCAGGGACTTGTATTCAGACTCTGTGCTAGATCGTGAAACTGTGGCTTGCTTACAAGAACTCCAGGCAATCAGGTTCGCACCAAGAAAGATAGCATAGCCCCCTGTGGATCGCCGATTGTCAAGATTGCCCGCCCAGTCAGCATCCGAGAAGGCTGAAAGCAATGTGGATGGAGAGGCACACAATCGAAGTCCATGAGACATGGTATGATGAACATATCGAAGAAGAAGCTTAACGGCGATCCAATGGGACGTGCGAGGCGCATGCAGGAATTGGCAAACTTTGTTGACGGCAAAGGAGAGATCTGGCTGTGTGATAGTGAGGTATTGAAGGCCTCCGACAATACGACAATACTCTGTTGCATCGGATGGGCAGAGAGGAGTACCAACTTCAATAGACAACTTATCAGTAGCCGACATAGGAGTATGTGCAGGCTTACATTTGTCCATCTTTGCACAAGTGAGAAGTTCCTCAGCATACTTATGTTGACTGAGGACAAGCCCTTGTGGCTGATGATACACCTCAATGCCAAGGAAGAAATGAAGTTTGTCAAGATCTTTGACAGCAAATATAGCCCCCAACTGTTGAACAATTCGGTCAGCTACTTGTGTGGATGAGCTAACAATGATAATGTCATCTACATAGACAAGGAGAAAAATTATAACATCTTTGTGTCGACAAATAAAGAGAGATGTATCTTCCTGTCATGCCACAAACCCTAATCCATGTAGTGTCGTGCTGAGGCGAGAATGCCAAGCCCTAGGCGCCTGTAGAGCTTTGTTCAGATGACAAAGATAAGATGGTCACTGCACATCTTCAAATCATGTAGGTTGACGCATGAATACCTCTTCCGCAAGATAGCCATGCAAGAAGGCATTTTGGATGTCCAATTGTCGAAGATGCCAATTGTTTGTGACTGCCAATGAAAGAAGTATACGAATAGTGGTAGGTTTGACAACCGGACTGAATGTATCCTCGTAATCATGACCGTACCTCTGCTTAAATCCTTTAGCAACTAAGCGAGCCTTGTATTGCTCAACAGAACCATCTGCTTTCTTCTTAGTTTTAAAAACCCATTTGCAGTCAATTATATTGATGCCGGGTCGAGGTGGAACAAGCCGCTACGTCTGATTGTGAATAAGAGCATTGTACTCAGCATGCATGGCATCACGCCACTGAGGGATTTGTAGTGCTTCAACATAGTCCATTGGCTCGGTTACAGGACCTTTGGTGGCAGCAACATAAGTGATGGTACCATCAGTTCGGTGCAATGGCTTGCGTATGTTGTCCTTGAGACGAGTTCTCATATGATGACCATGATGCTGAGGTGGTGCAACCGGTGCAACAACCGTGCTTGCATCTGCACTGAGAGGCGAGGCCATCTCCGAAGAGGATGAATCTTCCGGGTCAAGACTCGATGAAGCTAACATAGGAGAAGATGGTGCGTCATCAGGAGGAACCTCAGACGCTGTAGGAGTAGTGAGGTCCTCAAGTCGTGCACCCATGCCGGAACCTGCACCATGGTTAGATACAAGCACAGGTGTATATGTCGAAGCTGCAAGTTGGTCAAATGAAATAACAGATGGAACTAAGGAAGAGTTGGGTGTTTGTGATTTGTGAGTTGTGAGGAAGATTAGCAAATGGAAAAGATTCTCATCAAAAATTACATCACGTGGATATATAAACACGATTGGAAGGAATGTGCAAACATTTGTAACCTTTATGAAGAGGGCTATACCCTAGGAACACACACTTTTTGGAGTGAAAATCGAGTTTGAGTGTGTTATATGGGCGAAGGTGTGGCCAACATGCACAACCAAAGACTTTTAGAAGAGTATAATCTGGTTTGTTCCCTAATAGGCGTTCTAGGGGTGTTTGCATGTTGATAACACGACTAGGAATACGATTGATGAGAAAACAGGCCGTTGGAAAGGCACCACTCCAAAAACGAAGAGGAATGGATGCATGAGCAAGGAGGGTAAGGCCAGTTTCTACAATATGGCGATGTTTACGTTCTGCCGAACCAATTTTGTTGATGAGTATGAGGACATGAGACACGATGAGCAATACCTATGTGCTGGAAGAGGGAATTCAATTTTTGGTACTCTCCACCCCAATCAGTGTGCATGTGCAGAATTTTCAGATTAAGAAGTAGCATGTTGAAATTGAGTAAAAACTTTAAACACATCGGATTTATGTTCAAGCAAATAGATCCAAGTGAAGCGACTATAGGCATCAATAAAGCTCACATAAAAATGATGTCCACTGACTAAAGTTTGGGCAGGACCCCATACATCAGAAAAAATAAGCTCAAGAGGAGCTTTGACTACAATATTTGAAAGGGAAAAGGAAGTTGGTGACTTTTGCCTTGCTAACAGGCATCACAGACTTGATTAGTCTTAACTGACTCAAAAGGAAGTTCATTATGACTTAGAATATGTTGAACGATGGGTGACGCTGGGTGACCTAGGCGACAATGCCAATTTTCTTGTGAAGTTGTAACACTGCTGAACACTTCTTTCAGAGATGGTGAGTCAATGGAGTAGAGGCCACCGCGACACCGGCCACTAAGGATTGTTGCCTTCGAATCCCGGTCCTTGACAAACAAATGATCAGGGTGAAACTCGACGAAGACATTATTGTCACTAGTAAGCCTCTTAACAGATAAAAGGTTGCGAGTAACAGAAGGAACATGAAGTATATTTTTGAGATGAAGTGATTTAGGATGGGATGTATGAATGGTAGCATGACCAACATGCAAGATTCGCATACCTGACCCGTTCGCTGCATGCACTTGATCCTTGCCATGGTACTGTTCCTTCACCGTGAGTTTGTGAAGCTCATTGGTGAGATGGTCGGTGGCGCCCGTGTCCGCATACCAAGTGGTGTCGATGGGATAGGAGGGCATCGCACCATTCCTGTGTGCAGCAATAGCCACACGCCATCGTTGCCAACGCCAAGGAAGTCACGATTAAATTGCTTGTAGCAACGGGATGCAACATGCCCTATCTTGTCACAGAGTTGACAGACTGGACGATTGCCCCCAAAATTAGAACCACCGCTGGCACTGGCACCTGGGCTGGTAGAGCCACCTCTGCCGGACCTATTGTTGGTGTAGTTGGTCCGGGGCTTGTGCTGCTGCTAAGGGGTTCGATTGTCTGTGCGGTAGGGCTACTTGTTGTTCGACCGGTTCTAATAGCTTGCTGCGTTCATGGAGTGATCAGCATGGATCTCGGCCTCACAATTCGCCATGCGTTGTTCTTGGTTCAACATGTGTGCGTATAGATCGCGCACAGAGATGACGTCATTGCGGATAGTAACCGACGAGACGAGAGAGTCATAGTCGGAATCAAGACCCACAAGAAGGTATGAGATGAACTCGTGATGCTGAAGAGGCTGGCCGATGGACGTCAAGGTGTCGGCGAGCGATTTCGTCTTGTTGAAGTAGGCCGTGGCTGACATGTCACGTTTCTTGGCGTTGGCAAGCTGGACGCGGATCTGCATCGACCGCGCTGTGGACGCTGAAGAGAACATGCTTTCCAGCATGGTCCAGGCTTCCCGAGAGGTAGCCATGAATAGAACTTGGCCAAGAACACTTTCTGTCATGGACGAAAGGATAGCAGACAGGATTGCCTGGTCCTGTTGCATCCATGCTTGATAGGCGGGATTTGGAGTCTGTGTCGCGCCGGACTCCGTGGTGGTGGTGGTGTACTCCGATGGGCACTGACTTGTGCCATCGACATAGCCGAGGAGACGAAAACTCCTTAGAAGTGGAACAACCTGTGCGCGCCACAGAAGGTAATTCTCAGGCGTGAGCTTGACGGTGATGAGCTGCCCAAACGTGAATGGCGAGGGAGTCGACGAGGTGGAGCCGATGCTCATCGAGGCATTTGGTGGCAAGGTAGCATTAAGAACACCAGAGATGATGCTAGCTGCAGAAGTGGTCATGGCGTGGCTTGGATCAGAGAGGCTCTGATACCATGTAAAAATAATGTGTATAGATGGTTTTGGGGCTTGAAAAGCACAGCACACAAGGGCCGGCTCCTCTCTTTATATTACTTTGATCAACAGAATCAGTTACAAATCAATTACAATCCGTGAATCACGGCATGTTTGCATATATGCAAAATCACATCAGTTAGGATCAGGAAAATATACTAACTATAATTAGCGGATGTAACATGCAACGTAATAACTCAGACATCTATTTCAAATGCATATCCCATTTTTGCGCAGCAGGGTTATGAAAACCCACGAGAAGCAACTGGACGAATTGTATGTGCCAATTGCCATTTAGCTAATAAGCCCGTGGATATTGAAGTTCCACAAGCAGTGCTTCCTGATACTTTATTTGAAGCAGTTCTTCGAATTCCTTATGATATGCAACTGAAACAAGTTCTTGCTAAGCTTTATATTGGTTGAAGCAGGCGCCTAGGGCCTGGCATTCTCGCCTCAGCACGACACTACATGGATTAGGGTTGTGGCATCACAGGCAGATACATCTCTCCTTATTTGTCGACACAAAGATGTTATAATTTTTCTCCTTGTCTATGTAGATGACATTATCATTGTCAGCTCATCCACACAAGCAGCTGACCGAATTGTTCAACAGTTGGGGGCTATATTTGCTGTCAAAGATCTTGGCAGACTTCATTTCTTCCTTGGCATTGAGGTGTATCATCAGCCACAAGGGCTTGTCCTCAGTCAACAGAAGTATGCTGAGAAACTTCTCACTCGTGCAAAGATGGACAAATGTAAGCCTGCACATACTCCTATGTCGGCTACTGATAAGTTGTCTATCACCATTAGGAATTGCCATTTTAGTTTGGATCTACTTGCTTCTGCATGAGCCAAGGTTCTTCTAGATCCAAATGTTTGTTCTTATTTTGAGCTTTTACTTTGTGTTTTTGATTTTAACCTCTTTTACATATCAACTGATCAATGATGTCATTATTATGGTAAAATTTGATTGACCTCAAACCAAATCTCTTTTCCAATAAGTATTGTTCAACTGTCTCAAGCATATTCTGCAATTTGGTAAGTCTCCTTTTTCCTTCAACTCTTTCTCTTGGCAGATGGAAGGTTCTTTGTATTTTATTTTTACTGGATTGCGCAAATCGTAGAGGATTTATGCTTATAGGCTCAAAACGGTGAACTTATTGGACTTCATGCCTCTGTCTATCAGGTGCAATCAAACGAAAGACAAATCAAGGTTTGCTGCAAAGTATGCAAAATGTCGCTGGGCAAAGCCTCTATTCCCTACCATTTAATGGTAGGGGTTACTATTTTTTCTTTTCTTTCATTTTGCTTACTGAATAAGTGCAATTGTGTTAAGAGTTCTTACAATTTTAGTTACAATTATCTCTTATCTTGCTCGCATGAAGACAGTACATGCAATTGAAGTCATTATTTTCGATATGCATTATGCACACAAGTAACTCTTCTGCGTTGTATGTGGGGTTGAATTGTTCCCCCTGTTTTTCTCTGTGCTGTATCCAAAAACATATTTTGCATCAACTTGATTACGATTGGATGAACACTTTTCTTACTTAACTGTTTGCTATATGTCTTTATACAGAAGTCAGGGGCCACAATCTTAATTTGAGTTTTGCTTCAATAACTGCTTGGCCTACTGCTAGGCAAGCAATGGAAATCAAATCAGAGGAAATGGTGCTAACTACATGATTTCTAATAAATGGTAGATATCGAATTTTTTTTCCAAATAACCCTTTAAAAAAAAATTACAAAACTAACACCTAACTTTTTAAATTTGCAAAACAGGCTCTCAGTCGCGAGCACGCCCAGGCGACTGTCTTCAGTCGCTAGCCCGGCTAGCGACTGAAGACGTGGCATCCCCGCTGGCACCCTAGCCGTGCCAGCCAGGTTTCAGTTGCTAGCCCGGCTAGCGACTGAAACCTGGTTTATATCCCCCAGCCGTCCCTCTCACAGTGCAGTGCAGTTTATTTTTCCGAAATTTTCCAGAAATTACTGAAATCTGTTTAGAGAGAAGGAAGAGAAGAAAGAGGAGCAGAAAATTTTTTTCGGAGATTCTTCAAATCTGTTCGCTGAGGTATGTTTTTTTAACTCATATATTTTCATTAATTAGATCGTAAACTCGTAGTTTTTAGATATGATTTAGAATGATTGTTAGGGTTAGGTTGATTGTTAGGGTTAGTGTGATGGTAAATGCGTGAATGTGATGAAACAAAATTTAGAGTTAGGGTTAGTGTATGTTCGCAGATTAGGATTAGGGTTAGTGTATGTTCGTAGATTAGGGTTAGGGTTAGGGTTAGTGTATGTTCACAGATTAGGGTTAGTGTATGTTCGCAGATTAAAAAATTTAGGATTTCGCAGATTAAAAAATTTGAAGAACCACTAAAAAATGTGATGTTTTTCAAATTTGAATTTTATTAGTATGCACGTAGATTAAAATATTTGTTAATATGTAGATGTAAACATTTGTGATTATGTATATTAAAATGATTGTTATTATTAGGGTTAGGGTTCACCGCTGTCGCTTCTTTTAGTTGGGTTAGGGCTGTCGCCCTCACCGTCTTGGCCTTTCCCGCACGGGTTTAGAGCGAGAGGGGTTATTTTTTTAGGGTTGTAGGGAAACATCGTGTTCCCCAATACGACTGAAACAGTATTTAAACACCGTGCGTCGCTTTCACACAGTACGGCCATTTCATTTTTCCGAAAATTCTGAAATTAGCAGAGAGAAAAAGAGAAGAGAAGGAAGAGGAGGAGAGGAGAAGAGAAGAGAAGGGTTGGTTTTTTTGTTAGATTTAGGGGTAGGGTTGTCAATCAGTTAGGGTTAGGGTTAGGAATCGTGGCCTCATAGTCGTAGTCATCACCGCTGTCGCCCTCACCGTGTTGGCCTTTCCCGCATGGGTTTAGAGGGAGGGGAAAATTTCTGTTGTTTGAAAAATCATGTTTTTTGTAGTACAATAAGCAATGTGGGTTCTCTAATTATGCACTCTTGTACAGCTATGGAGCAACCCAGTACGGTTTACGTTTATTACGGAGCCGGTGTAATCCGTAATGGACCAAACGGTGATGATCTTGGTGGTTGTATGTATGTTTGCTGTCAAATGAGACAACCACAGTCAATGTCTTTCAATGATTTGAAGATGTGGTTAGTTGACCTGTTACAACTCAATGTTGCGACGGATAATCTCAAGGTGGAAGGCATGGTTCCGGATGGAAACAAATGGGTGCTGAAGAGACTGAAAGGTGACAAATCATGGGGTTCGTTTGGACGAATTGTGACAAATCCATGCTATGCTGTCGGAACCATCATACTGTACGTTGAAATGTTAGTACATAGTTCGGAGGGCAGCCATTCAGTTGAAAGAGAAAGCACTAATATCTGTACCGGAGGTCGCGATGGCGGTGGCGATGTCGATACTGGTGCAGGTGGCAGTACCAATGCCAGTGCAGGTGGCAGTGTACGTAACAAAACTGGTGTAAGAAATACAACTCAATTTGGTGGCTATCAAGTAGATGCAGCTGAAGAATTACCAGAATTGGAGGAGAATTTTAATGAAGAGGAGTATACTGATCCGTCGGAAATGTACGAATCTCCTGTTGAACCCATGGAACAGCATAATCCTATGAGTGAGTGGACTGATCCATCATCCTTGAATAACGCTGTGGTTTGTGATGAGCTGGGTTCGCGATGGTCTTATAATGAATCAACCGTCCAGCTTGGACAGTTGTTTTGGAATAAAAAGGATGCAAAGAAAGCCATAACTGCCTGGGCTGTCTCACTAAATAGGCCATTCCGGGTGGTCAGATCAAATCCGAGCCTATGGACTGTGAGGTGCTTAATCCAGAATTCTCCATGGTATGTACGTGTCTGGCGGCCACGAGATGACCCGTCCTTTCGGGTGACCAGAGTTGACGACCACGGATGTCTGGCTGAGGGCATGGTGCAGCATTATAGAAATATCACTTCCAATTTTGTTGCCAGTCTGATACTGTCAGTAGTGAAGGCAAATACGGCAATAACACCGAAAGTGATAATTGCACATGTCGCGGAGAAGTACTGTTATAATATCAAGTACGCGAAGGCATGGAGGGCTAAACAGAAGACGCTGGAGGAGCTTTTTGGTACATATGTTGAGGCATACAACTTAATACCGAGGCTGTTGCGGCGGATATGCGAGGCAAATCCAGGCACAGTCACCGCAATTGTTGATACGCCGGCAATCGGCTCTGAGGGTGCTGTGATTCCTGGGTGCATGGTACTGCGGAGATTTTTCTGGGCATTACAACAGTGCGTTGCATCGTTCAGGTATATGAGACCCGTGCTTTGCATTGACGGAACATTTTTGACTGGAAAATACCAGGGAACTCTGCTGACTGCCGTGGCTGTTGATGCCAATGACCAGCTTCTCCCCATAGCATATGCCGTGGTCGAGGGGGAGAACTATAGCAGTTGGCTGTGGTTCTTGGGCACTTTGAAGAATGAGGTTGTGAAAGACCGGGAGCGCGTGTGCCTGATTCATGATCGAAATGGAGGAATGCTGAGTGCGATGGAGTACATGCGATCGGGAGAGGATCCATCGCTGAGTTGGGATGATTTGCAGAGTCATTGGTGCTCACGGCATCTTGGCGCGAATTTTCACAGTCGTTTCAAGAGCAAGCGCCTGATGGTCGTGTTCAAACGGCTTGCCAAACAGAACCAACAGTCAAAGTTCTCACAAATCTGGAAGTCACTGGAGGAAAGTACGTTGGCGGAATTGCGAGAAGCAGGGGTTGCAGAAGATCGCGGCGATACTGGCACGGGAAGCCGCCGGGGTCGTCTCAGTTTCAGTCAGTGGATTCAGCCCAAACCAATGGAGAAGTGGGCGTTGCTTCACGACACAGGTGGGGCTCGGTACGAAATCCTGACGACAAATCTGGCCGAGGTGTACAACTTCGTCCTCAAAGGTGTGCGATGCTTACCACTCACTGCAATAGTTGAAATGACATTCTATCGCACAGTAGCGTACTACGACAGCAGGGGTTTGGCGGCATCAAGGCTTTTGCATGACCCCTTAGCATACTGGCCCAAAAAGATCAATGATTACCTCGAATTTCGGACAAGGAAATCGTTGACACATGATGTCACAGTACTGAGTCGCTTGCACGGGAAGTACGAGGTTCGGCTAAGGCACAGACATGTCCGTGGCACACTACGGGCTGGTCGGGTCCACGAATGTCGAATTACAAATACAGATGCCCAATGCACATGCAACAAGCCTCAACTGCTGCACATTCCTTGCTCGCATGTCATCGCTGCCTGCTCTGTTCCTGGGATCGATCCGGCGCGGTACATCTCAACCTATTATACTCTGCAGTACCTGTGGAAGACCTGGGATGGTGTCTTGAATGGGTTTGCGGTGGGGGAAAGCTATCGACAACTATCCCCGGAAGATGCCATCACGTGGATCCCAGACAAGAGGCTCCTCGTAGGCCATGTCGGCCGACGTCGATCCAGGAGGATAAATAACGATATGGATGCAGCGGAGCGTGAAGATGACGTACGTAGATGCAGCGCTTACCGGCAGCCTGGTCACAGAAGAGATCGATGCCCGCGGGTGACAGGCGCATCGTCTTCGTCGCAAAACTAAATGTTGTATTATTTCAAGTACTTAATGTTTTGTCGTGAGTTGTACTGAATTTCCATATATCAGTTGTACTTAATTTCCCTAATGTCTTCTCGTGAATTTTTGTAAGCACTACTGAATGTTTTTTTATTTACTGAATGTTTGTTTATGTACTCAATGTTTCAACTTCTCAACCAATATGTGACAACTGCAGGTATGGCGGACGACCATCAGCTTTCCGAGCTGATTTCACAGCACCATCAGGAGCGTCACCGTGCTCGACGCCTTCTACAGGGCATCGTTCTCCCAGCTCTGCGTATGAGGACACCGCGTGAGATGTGGCCTCTAGATGAGCGGTTCGCGCCTTATTTGCTAGAGGCCGGACTGTTGCCTTTCGCTCGAATGGTGGATCGGGCGAGGCGATTCCCTTTCGACCGAGCCCTCATTACTGCGCTTGTGGATCGGTGGAGGCCCGAGACGCACACGTTCCACTTCAGTTTTGGCGAGCTCACTATCACGCTGCAGGACGTCAGCATGCTGCTTGGCCTGCCTATCCGCGGGGAGATATATGTCCCAACAGCCACCGAGAGAGCTGCATAGCGCCTAGATTTCCTACAGCGCTTCGAGGGAGTAGGGCCAGCGGGGGGGTTTGCGCAGGACGCGGGGGTTCCCCAGAGTTACCTTCGCGCAGTGCGCGATGCTGCGCTCCCCTTGGCCGCTCCAGAGGAGGTCTTCAGGCGCCACCTTGAGGCGTACTTGCTGTACCTGTTTGGGTGGTTGCTCTTCCCTGGCACCCACGGAGACATCTGCGAGCGGCAGTATGTTCAGCTCGCCAGGAGTATTGCCGACTCGGCCCTGGGCCACGTGCCGAGGTTCAGTTTCGGATCCGCCGTGCTCTGCCACACCTACAGGGAGTTGTGTGACGCCACGAGCAGAGACCAGGTCAGCTCTCTTTTCGCTGGGTGCGCCATCCTCTTGCAGATGTGGTCGTACGAGCATTTCCCCATCGGTCGACCGCTGGTTCCGCAGGATCAGTTCGCATTAGTCGGGGATGGGAGAAATGGCCCCGTGATGGGATGGAGGTGGGCTAGGCTGAGTTTGAGGTGGGCCACAGATCAGGCGCACCTCTGTTATCCTTCGTACGCCACAGATTTCGATCTGCTTCTCGACGACAGCGTCATATGGGATCCGTGGACCACCGCAAACCTCCAATCCGTCACTCCAGCCGGCCTTTCTTCTTTTTGTACGCAGGATGATGCGTACTGGCGCACCCAGGTTCTGCTCGTCTTCTCGCACATGGTTGAGGGTTACTCGCCTGAGCGAGTTATGCGCCAGTTTGGCCTACGCCAGGAAGTCCCCGTGCCGCCTCCTCGACAGATCCCGCACCATATCCACGAGTACGTCAAATATGCATTACATTCACATGTTATTTTATACATAATTTCCATCACGAACTAATTGCTTTGTCCGCAGGCAATCCAGGAAGGGTCGAGTGAGGGACGATTTCGTTCGTCGACAGCAGCCTTATGTGCAGCAGTGGATGGATTGGGCCCACACACGCATGGGCGAGGAGCACAGGCCGTACAACCACGACATCCATTTTTCCTATCTGTCCTGGTACCGACCTCGCACGATCTACCGATTGACGGGCGGTCCACCCGTTGCGCCTGATGAGGCCATCCCTCCTGCCACCATCGATGACGGCTACGGCCGACGCCTAACTGGGCGAATCCACTCTTCTGTGAGTTCCTTAGCTCTTTGAAACCTTACTTTCACATGGATTGTCGTTCTATAATTGCATTAATTCGTGTACACAGCTAGACATCCTCGGCGGCATCTCTACTAGTGCACGGGACATGATGGTTAGGTCCCGCCTCGGACCCACCATGCCCAGCGACGATGTGTACGCATATTGTTCAGAGGTCGAGCGGCGGGTCGATCAGATTTTGGTCGGTTTCAGAGTGTTGCTGCCACCTCACTTGACCGTGATTCCCCCACCATCACCGTCGGCGCCAGGTCCTTCGTCACATGTGCCACCAGCGGACCGTCCGTCGTCGTCGCGCCCTCCACCACTGCACACGGGTTTCGTACCTGCCGACAGCTCTTCGGATGAAGAGCTCGATACTCCTCCATGGCACCAGCCTCTCGACCAGGCACAGCAGCATCCTACACAGCCGACACATGTGCTTCCTAGCTTCCTTCCCGATGCTCCGCCGCCTACGCAGCCAACACAGCCTTCCCAGTCTACGCCAGCTGCGCAGACACCACCAGTGAGGAGGCGGCGCGTCAGGGATCGTCAGCCCCCCTCTCGGTACACACCATCATAGTATCAGCCCCCCCACAGAGGGGCAGGAGGGGGCACTAGTCCGATGTAGGCTTTTCTCAGACTGTTCAGTTTTCGTACATTTTTGTTAGGTTTCCAACTTTTTGGGGTTTTATGTTTTCTGCTGTTCTACTTTTGTATGACTTTGCGTTTCTGCTTTTCAGCTTTTACCTATTCATCTGATGCTCGTTTTCGTATGATTAGTCTTTTCGACTTGTGCACCTACCATCTTTTGCGCCGAGACGTCTAGTTTCGTACAAATGCGTCGAACCAATGAGACAAAACTAGGTATCAAAAGCACGGTATAAATGCGAAATTAGTATGTACTTATACGGTCCCGATGGCAAAACTTTGTCGTCTTACTCCTTTTCGCAAATCAGCCTAGAATTATCGCGGCTTATACCTTTTTAAGATTTTCTGCGGAACCTAAAAAGGCTAAAACCCACATCTCATCTCCAAACTTCGATCTAATTCAAGGAGTATGTCACATTCACTATTCTGACCAAGTTTCCCTTCTGTAAGATTTTCAAAATCTCATCTGACGCCTTAGTTTCAACTCTCGCCATTTTTCGAAATTGTAATTACCCTAAAGTACCCTGTTTTCGAATTATCCCAAAATCATCAAATCTTGCCAAATTTCATTCAAACTTCTGCTGAATACGCTCCTGAAATAAAGTTACACTTGTGTGTGAGATTAGATCTCAAATCAGCCCTCCCAATTTCAGAATTTACAAACAAGTCCTACTTCTTAAACGAAATCATCACAAAGTCTTTCGATCGCTACCACGGGGCAAAAGGGACAGGAATAGAATTTCCCAGGTTTCAGTCGCTAGCCGGGCTAGCGACTGAAACCTGGCTGGCACGGCTCGGGTGCCAGCGGGGATGCCACGTTTTCAGTCGCTAGCCGGGCTAGCGACTGAAGACAGTCGCCTGGGCGTGCTCGCGACTGAGAGCCTGTTTTGCAAATTTAAAAAGTTAGGTGTTAGTTTTGTAATTTTTTTTTAAAGGGTTATTTGGAAAAAAAAATCTGTAGATATCGGGTTCTATACTTCCGCCTTGGCCCAAGTTCAATTGTTTTCTATACATCATCTAATCATACAACAAACCAATGACAACAAAACAAATTTCATGTTTGATTAATTAAATTGCTAGCTTTCTAAATTCTACAGTAACATTGGTGAAGCTTCAGGAGGAATAGTCTAATCCGTGTGCATTGAATTATAAAAATTTTCCTTATAAAGTTATATGATCTTGTGCTATAATTTTCACTACCTTTATTTCTATAGCAGTTTTGTTGTCATTTCTGCCTCGATGATGCCAGCACAGGCCATCCCAGTCACATTATATGTACAAGTGCAGCGGCTCCTGTACTTCAGATCTTCGTTGCTTGAACTCATAAGCCTAGGTAATTAATGTGAAGTCTTGATTTCTGTAATGCAAGAGTCGTGAAAATATTTTCATGATTTGCACGCATGTGTCCACCATCACGAAAGTGCTATTTGATCAATTTTTGGTATAGTTGCAGAATTTCCAATTGATCTGGCTGGCTGTGAAAAACACATATTACAATAAGGTACAATGGTATGTTTGATATGTTTCTTCTCATATTACACATTCGTGTATTGGCAAATTGAATATATCACTTAGTTTCTTTTTGTGTTCTAATTCAATCGTAAATAAATATACTCATTTTCTAATTTAACCATCTCTCTTTTTGTCGGTCTCGCTGCTGTTTGGTTGCTGCCTCCTCTCCATCTCTCCTATGGATTTTTCCGTTGATCAATTTTGTTCAATATTTTTTAATATAATAGAGCCATGAGCTATCCGCCTCTATGAATTTTGAGGCCAACCGCTCTTTCCATGTGGACAAATCCTTTATTTGGTCTACTTTTCTTTCTGGTGCAGTGCATCTGCGTCCATCTGCAAGTTGATAGCTATGTACTTAAGGTTGTATTTTCTTCCATCATACTTTAAAGACTAATGTTGATTGTTGACCTATATATTTCCCCTGATTTGTCATGCTAAAATTTGATTCTTTAGATTGAAGGGTTTTGAATATTCAATCAATATATTTGTTAAATTGTCTTGAGTTAAAATTGCCTTGCCCATACCTTTCCATGTCATGGAGCGAACCCCTCTATCTCATTGCTACCTTCGCTACAGTTTGATGCCATCTTTGGGTTCTAGAGGCATGATGAAATGACGAAATTGAGTGTCACCCTTAGGTTCGTTTGATCTGTATTTGGTTTTCTAAATTAATTATTGTTCTTCATTCCTTCAACAGTTACGCAATTTTATGCTCAGTTATTAATCATCTTTTTATACAGTTGCTTTTCTGCTAGTTATTACATGCTCTCTTAGTTCATTCTTTATTAGCCAAGCCTCTATTGTGTAATAGCTGCCGGTTATTATATGATCTTCTATCCAACCTTCAGTTTACCATAGCAGATGCTAAACTCTAGCTCAACTTATGGCAACTGTCCACACGTGAGGGTCTCCAACTGCTGGGTCACATAATCTGCATTGATCCGACGTTTGGGAACTGAATATTGTCATGTGGGATGGACTCAAAAAAGAAAAAAAAAATCATGAGCAGCTCCTCTTCTATTTAATCTTCAGTTAAGCTAGAGTTTAGTA
This sequence comes from Pharus latifolius, assembly GCA_019359835.1. Classification (NCBI taxonomy): domain Eukaryota; kingdom Viridiplantae; phylum Streptophyta; class Magnoliopsida; order Poales; family Poaceae; genus Pharus; species Pharus latifolius. Next base: position 70,583,310 of record CM033320.1, on the reverse strand, counting down.
TCTTCTATGGTAGATATACTTAGATACAATCTCTTCTTAAAATCTTAAGTTCTGGAATATATCAATCTTTACCACAAACAATGTCTTTGAAATTCAGTTGACAGTGAGCTCCACAGGCCACTATGCCTTCGGGGCTTTCAGTGTTGCCATCATTAGGTGTTTGTTTTATAATAATATTTTATCGAGTTTGATCATTTAGAAAAAGTATTTAATCTGTTCTTTCGATGTAAACTACTATCTTTTATAGCTCTATATTTGTGCTGCAAGCTTCTTTCAACATAATTTAATCTAGCAAAGCAATGCATTGGATATATACTTGATAAGCCCAAAACATATTTGCCGGCTGCATGTTTGTGCATTAAATTGCTTTATTATCATGCTTGCTGGTATCGTTATAAAAAAATTTTGCTGGCAAATCGCTCTTAGTTTCTTAGTGGAGGTTTTTCTTCCTTTACCAGTTTTGGACATCATTATGCAATCATGTAATTTCACTCATTTAGTGTTTCTTGATTTCAAGCTTCAAATTCTTTGTCTCTTGAACCATAAAAGTGGTTCCATTTTGTGTCCTTTTTTTTAATTAATTAATTAATTAATTATATTGCATTTGGTTCATATCAGTTTCACATGTTGTATATAAGAATGAACATATTCATGATAATCCTGACACACAATATATCTATCATTATATATAATTGTTAGATATATTAATTTTCTAACATTTGCATTTTCTGCGGCAACGCGCTGGGTTCCCGACTAGCTTGCATTGTTGGTAATCCCCGCTGGCACACAAAGTGTACAGAATTTTTTTTTCCCCACGTAAGCTACTACAAACAGTTCGTGCAAAATAAATTGATAATAAAACAGGAGCTGACTAGATAATAGGTATTTTTTTAAAAAAATTATATATTATCTAGATCTAATCTTCACTCTATCTCTCTTCATCTTTCTTTCCTTTGTATTGTTGTCGCCACTGTCTCCTTTTTTCTCGATCTCCTCTTCTTCTCTGTCAGTTACCATTGCCTACCACGAACGATGCCACCGCCGTCTCACTGCATTGCCTCTTTTTCTCTTTTGTCTATACCTCATTGTGCTATCATCTCTTATCGTCTCCATCGGTGTCTCGTTGTCTTATCTTCTTTTGTCGTTGGGTTGTCACTCGTTATTGAAGAAGCTAATGAGAGTTTGGTGAATTTTATAGGGTTAGATTTAAGAAGAATAGTTTGATTCAAGGATAAAGAGAGATATATGTAAGATAAGAAAGAAACAGAAAATATATTATAGAAGAAACTATTAGGAGTTCGATGAATTCTAGAGATCTAAAAAAACATATTGATTCAAGAACAAAGAAAGAATAACATATATATATATATATATATATATATATATATATATATATATATATATATATATATATATATCAAAACTCGAGAAAAAACCCCTCTCCCAACAGCCTACGGGCCGGCCAACTACCCTATTTGGTGTACCGTACACAAGCATCCAAACCATCCATTGATCTCTGTGCTCCTCTTACCCCCCATCCGATAAACCCATCTATCCATGGCTTCTCTTCTCCGCACGGCCGCCGCGCTCGCCCTCGCGCCGCCGTCGCCGTCGCCGGAACGGCGCCGGCCTTGCGCGTCCCTCGCCTTCTCCTGGCGGCCGGCACGGCCACTCTGGATGAAGCTGCGGCCTTGGAGTTTCCGCGGATGCGCCGCGAGTCGCCTCCGGCGCTTGGGGGCCACCGGGGCAGACGAGGCCGCCCAGACGGCGACGCAGGTGAGGAGTTAGATCCTTCGGCTTTTTAAAGCCTTTTTTGAGCAATTGAGCTTTTCCTAAAGAGATTTTTAGGACCTATGATGATGCTTTGGGCGCTTTCGTGAGCGTTTTTTATAGAGCTGAATTTGGAATCCTCATTTGCTGATACAAAGTATTGATTAAGTGTGTGTTTGTGAATCAAGTGCATAGCAAATTCCGATAGAGGAACAAATAAATCTTTCATAGTTTCGACTGCTGAATAATGCAAATATATACTTTGGTTCTGATGATTTGAATGCAGCATCAGTTAGTCCGGTGACCTCAAAATTGGTCAAGTTAATGTAAGTTTTCTTGAGATGGATCAACGAATAGAGCAAAGTTGAGACATGACCCTTTATGTAGGACGACCTATGCTTCAAATGTGCCAGTTCGACTAACATGGAAACATAAGACAATTTATTTTTGCGCCTTTTCTATGCAGTAATATGAACATTCAGTTGCTGCCCTCACTGCAGGTAATACAACATTATTTTGTATTTTTTTCTAGTGGTGGGTGCGGGTGTGTCTGACTCTAGTTTGAGTTGAATGTACCAAAAGAAGGAAACCATAGTTAGTAGTAAGTTATAAGTACACATTTGTTTTAGGAAATTGTACAATGTTACACGTGGAGACCATAGCTACATAATATAACTATGAAAACATTAGGCTATACCTAAGTGTAAACACAATTTGTTGGTAGAAAAATGTGGGTATTAAGGTGCTATTTTATATGTGGGTATGGCCTAGTACTGCCCATATAACTATGATAATATGAAGACAATGCGATTTCACCCACTGCATGCTAGTGTTCATGTGCTTCTGTGTGATGCTTATAGTCGTCAGCCTATGAAATATGTTGAATCATTTCTGCCTTTGATTGTTTGCTTATTCCCCATCTTGAGAATTTATAGCATCCTCACCATTTATGCCTGAGCTTTAATAATACTGCAAACTGGTCTACAGCTACAACTTCTATTTTTGACAAATTTCAACCTGAGATTTACTAATAATAGAAAAAACATGTGTCAAACCAAAAAGGATAAAAAGAATGAAAGATAACTAGAACTATGAGTAATTTTGGAGAAAATCACATGTTTGGTCCCTACAATGTAATGAAATATACAATTAAGTTGTTTTACTGCTGTGAAATGTGCAATCAAACTTCTTTTATTAAGATTTAGCACATCGGTCCTTTTATCATAACAATCAGGCACATTAAGTCCCTGTATTAAATCACGACCTGCAATTTAAGTACAGTGACTGATTGTAGATTTGGATTTAGGGAAAGGACTTTGTTGTAGATTTTGCTGTATTGCAGTGACCTAATTTTCTTAACTCATAATACTGGAATTTAATTGCAGACTTTGTAATAAGTACACATGCTGATAATTTTTTATGCCACAGGAAGGTTCGGAAAATGAAATTCCTGTAGATGCTGTTGAAAACGCTGCTGCTGTGGGAATAGAAGCCAAAGTTCCCTCTGTTATTATCAGATCACTGCAATTATACAAGGAAGCTTTGATTAATTACGATGAAGCTAAAGTTGCTGAGATAGAGGCCTTTTTAGTTGCTATTGAGTCTGAGAACAACTCTCTTAGTAGCAAAATCACTGCTTTAGATGCAGAGTTGATGACTGAACGAGATCGTATCCTGAGAATAAGTGCTGACTTTGATAACTTCAGGAAAAGGACAGAAAGAGAGAGGCTTTCTTTGATGACTAATGTGCAAGGAGAAGTCATAGAGAGCTTGTTTCCTGTTCTAGACAACTTTGAAAGAGCAAAAACGCAAATAAAGGTGGAAACAGAGCAAGAAGAGAAAATAAATGACAGCTACCAGAGCATTTATAAGCAATTTATCGAGTTACTGAATTCATTGGGTGTTGAAGATGTGGAAACTCTTGGCAAGCCATTTGACCCTATGGTAAGCAGCATTACCAAGACATCATCTGATATGTTCAGATTTTACAATCGAATATTCTTGAAATCAACTTTAAGAAAAGGAAAAATGTAAGGTGTGATACATTTTGTTACCTGTCAATATTTTGCTTTACACAATCTTCCTTCTGCACCTTCCATTGCAGCTTCATGAGGCTATTATGCGTGAAGAATCAGTTGAGTATGAAGAGGGCATTATCATTCAAGAATTCCGTAAGGGCTTCAAAATTGGGGAGAGGCTTTTACGCCCGGCAATGGTTAAGGTATCTGCAGGACCAGACCCTGCAAAGACCGGAGATTGACTAATCTACAGTGATTGAAGATAGCATAGCCCCTCTAGAAGTTGGAAGACAATGAAGAGGATGGTGGCCATGACGGTGATGCTGATTTATGGAGCTTAATTTCTGAACTCACAAGAATGGTGCCAGAAATTTTGATACTTCTCTGGAGTGTGTCAAACAGGTAATAGGATAGTACCAATTGTTAAATCTAGAGTTAGATATTCGGCTCCTGAAATGTGTTGTTTGTTCCCTTGTCTTCTGCTCAAATGAGAGTCGTGATATTGCCAGATAAGTTCTGTTTCTTCTGGGTATGAACCATGTTTTGGTTAGGAATTTTCAAAGGAATTTCTTGGTTCGTTCTTCACGCAGAAACATGATATTATTTTAATCTATTAGAGATACCTGGCAAAACCATACAATGACATTTATCATTTATGTCTCTCCATGCTTTCTATGTTTGCTTCATATACCCACTATTTTTTTAACAAACTTTGATCCACAAACTCAATAACTTCGCACTTGCAACTCTACTTTTAATCTGCACCAACCTGTACCTGATATTCACCATCCAACCAAATTTTTAAGAATTTTTTGGTATGTATAGTATGCACACAAGTAAATTGGGTAATTGCTTCAACAACAACAACAAACTAACACGATTAAGACAAGTCTTTAACACACACATCTGATGAGCCCACTACTACGATTCCCAGCCTCCCAATGGATTCACAATAATTCTAAAAAAATGCAGAATTTCCTATTTCATAATCATTCCTAAATTCATTATAAAAAAGAAGAAATAACATATAATGTTATGGGTTCCGTGATTAATCGTTTGATATGTCAGTATATATACGTGTGTATTAGATATATAAAGCCCTCCTTTATCTAATTTAGAGGGAATTCTACTAACAACACAACGTAATCAACTCGATTCGTTAGAACAGCTTCCATTGAGTCTCTGCACCTATCTTTTTCCTTTGTATTCTAGTTTTAGAATCACTTGTTTTCTCAAAACATGGAGGCCCTATATTATGAGTATCCACGTAAGACCTCATATGAACTATCTCATCCACTCTTGAAAGATGTCTTCGTATGAAGAAGAGAATGCCGGGAAATTATACCTGGAGCAGAGGATTCAATTAAGCGAGATTCCGAAGCTATAATTTCACCTCTCCCATCAATAGGTTTAGCTAGAGCATTTATAACACAACCCAAATAAGCCTAGCTCAATCCTATCACAAGAATCGCTTCAGGTACACCTGTCACAATTTTGACTGCCCAATAACCAATTTGAACCCAAGGTAAAGAATAACCAGTTACATCAAAGGATGCAGTTAATATAGCCAAAACCACACATGTGACCCAAGTTAATTCGCGGGGCTTTTTAAATCCACCTGTGAGATACACACGCAATATGTGCAAAATCATTATTAGAACCATCATACTTGCTGACTATCGATGAACTGATCGGATTAACCAACCAAAGTTGGCCTCAGTCATTATGTATTGAACCGAGGAAAAAGCCTCTGTAACAGTTGGACAGTAGTAAAAAGTCATAGCAAAACCGGTAGCGACCTGTACTAGAAAACAAGTAAGTGTAATTCCCCCTAAACAATAAAATATGTTGACATGAGGAGGAACATATTTACTAGTTATATCATCCGCAATTGCCTGAATCTCAAGACGTTCCTCAAACCAATCATATACTTTATTGAGATAGGTAACTACCCCGACTCCCCCTCCGAGAACCGTATATGAAAATTTCATCTCGTACGGCTCAAGCAGAAACACACAAATTTTCAACAGATATAGAAAAAGGAGTTCAAAACTTCATCAGCCGCAGGATTGGTTCGATTTGCCTTGAAGATATGAAATAAGAAAACTCCAAAATTTATTCTTTGTGATAATAATGCTGTATGCACCAAAAACCTCGGGTTCCCTACGGTAAATGCATTAAAAAAGGACAAATTTTAGCGGAGGGGGCTGCTACAGTTGGTGGGAACTCGCTTTAGGAAAAAATGTATTAGTAGCTTATATGCCATGGGAAGGTTACAATTTTGAAGACACAATATCTTTGTATATATTCCATATTTTTAAGGCAAAGTTTAGAATATATACGAAAAATATGCCAAAAAAACTCTTGTCTTATCCACCTTAGATGAAATATGAAGTAAAAAAGAATTAAGAATTTCAGTATCTTTCAGTATCTAAGTATAAATACTAAGAAAAAGAAGAAAAAAGGATTGATTTGCGGAATAGATGTCTTTCACATACATTTTCTATACTAGGATCTTTATCCTGGGTATAAGAGGATTAATCGAGCTAATACAGTTTTTAGATAAGGGTGTTATTGATGGAATTACCAATGGAGTAGGTCTTGCTAGTTTTTGTATAGGGGAAAAAATTGCCCGATTCTTAACTAGAAAGCTTCTATGGTCCTTCACTAACCGGGGCTAAAAGTCCTAAAATCCAAAATGCCAAAATAGGACATATGCGGATCAACTCACGTCTTATAATAATAAGAAGAAATCTCTTATAATAAGAAGAAATATTTCTCGGTATCAATCCTTTGCCCCTCATTCTTTGAGAATCAGAAGGATCCTTTTCGAGTTTCAATTTCTTCATTTGGAATCTGGACTCTTCTATCTTCAACTTATTTTTTTGGCTTTATTCTTTATTTATTTCATTTCAATTTTTCCCTCTTCCTCTATCCCTATGAAGACGTTGACCATACAATGGTGGTAAACACGGTGGAAATAACAAAGGGAGAAATCCCTTATCCATATTAGGACCAAAATAGGTTTTTTGATTGGATTAGGAATCCCCTAATTTTTCATCATTTTCTACTTTTTATTTTCTATATCTATAACCCAGACCTTCGGGGACCCTTGCAGCTGTTTCAAACTATAGCAGATGGGACTAAGTTGCTTTTTAAAGAGGATATCCTACCATCCCGAGGGGATATTCCTTTGTTTAACATCGGACCCTCTATAGCAGTCATATCAATTCTATTAAGTTTTTTAGTCATTCCTTTTAGGTATTGTCTTGTTTTATCCAATCTTAGTATTAGTGTCTTTTTATGGATTGCCATTTCAAGTATTACACCTATTGGTCTTCTTATGGCAGGATATAGTTCAAATAATAAATATTCTTTTTCAAGCGATCTACGAGCTGCTGATCAATCTATTAATTATGAAATACCATTAACTTTTTGTGTGCTAGCAATATCTCTACGTGTGATTCGTTAAAATAAGATCTCTTTCATCTAAAATCCATTGAATATCTCTCTTATTCCGTATTCGGATTGATAAGTTAAGCTAGATAGTTATATGAGTGAAACAAAACAGTTTATTAATTTGTAATAAAAAAAATCTCATTTCTTATGTACAAGAATAAAATTGAAGTAAAAATAAGTTTTCTGGTTCTTCTTCTAGAGACAGAATAACCCCAAAAAATTGTGAGTTTTTTTCTACTAATTGAGACTTTCCCTTCACCGCAACCATCGGGGTGGTCCACAGGATCATAACTACCCCAAGACGTCGAACAAAAGAGCGCTCATTCTATAGTTCAGGCAAACCGTCCAACACTTCGCCTTCGCTAAATCGACGCCGGAACCCCTCCAGCAACCGCAAGTCCCCCGAAATGGGGTGCGGCCTGGCGGCCGTGGCAGCGGCCGTGGGCATGCTGCTGCCTTTCCCGTTCTACTACGTGCTGTGGAACCACCCCCAGCTGTGGGTGAACCTGTGCGGCCGCGGAGCCGACCCGTGCCGCCGCATGGCGCAGGTCTCCCACGCTCTCAAGGCGCTCCAGCTGCTCGCCCTCGCCTCCGTCGCCTCTTTCTCTTGGCCGCCGCCCTTCTACTGCTTCCTCCTCCTGGCCGTCGGCCAGTACCTCAACTTCAAGTAATTCCCCTATTTGCCACTTACATTTAACTTCTGCATACAGTTAGATTCTTCTTGGGGATTCATTCATTCCATGTCCATCCTGTTGTGCTTGTTTTCTCCATGTGTAAGTATGCGCACATCATAACCTAGAACAACATGCACTTTTAAGATTTGGGTAAAGTCAGAAAGCTGCGCCTTCATTATCATATGATGGAAGGCAAGAAATGGATTGAACTGTCTTAAGTCTATTCTATGAAGAAATCAACATAGGTGTTGCTAAATGTATTGGTCTGCAGTTCTATGCTTAAAAAAGAAAAATCTTACGTGATCCGCTGGGAAGCACCAAAGTTGCATCCATCTATCTTGGATAGGCAATAGTACAATGTGACTTCAAGCATAAGTACCTGTTGTTGCTGATGTTCACATACAAATTATGTTCTTACTTGAATGACGTGGTACCCTTGGCATGAAAAGATGTGTTGTTGAGTAGCTCTATTGATTTCTTTGCCTTAAATTGTGAGACTGTCTGACCGTGGCAACACCTTTGCCATCAAATGGAGAGGCTGGACTGATATTACAAAACATTGACTATCCTTGAGCATTTAGTACCATTACTGTTGTGTTATAGAGAGGGCATCAATAAGAGACTGATTATCCTTCAGCGGTTAGTATAGTAATTTCACTGTAAATTATATCATTTTTCATAGTTAGTTAAATCGATGTTATATATAGAACCTCAAAGTAGCATCTTGGAAGAGTTCACTGTGGATGAACAAAACAGGGAATAGGAATTGGAAGCATTTTATGGTTGATAGTTGTCTTTGGAACATCAGCTTTAGGAATTGGAAGTAACCAGTTTGGATGGAAAGATGCTACTACAATCTATTCATATAAGTCTTGATTGTGCTCGTGAATTGTTTTAGGCTAGTTATCGCTGTGACAAATGTGATTAGTCTAGGAAAGACAAAGCAAGAGCTGGAGAGGTGGATTAGGCATCAAGGTCAGTCTAGTAGTATTCCTATTTACCAACCTATTCAGTGGTTTTTCTGTCTTTCCAAGGTTGTCAGTGGCATTAGCTCAATCAAACTTCATAGACAAAGAAAAACTGAATTTGTAAGCCTTCCTCTGAAGAAACGAGAACAAAATATCAAAGAAAATCTGACAATGTGTACTGGTACATCTGTTGGAGTCATCCTGTAGTGCTCTCAGTCATTAGTTGCATCACGGTGCTATCATTCATGATCAGGTTCTTATAACTATCTTGGCCCTGTTAAAGGCTTGGAAAGCCTTCAAAATATGATAGGGTCTTGATCTCTTTTACCTGAATACCATCTGAATTTAACCAAGAAGATACAAACCTCTATATGACCAGAAAAGCATGCATACTATCATATTTGGAGTGCTCATATGTGCAATCTAGGAGTACCACTCTCTTGATAAAATACAAACGAAGTGTTTCTTGTGTGCCTAATAATCTATGCATTTCCTGGATGATTATGACTATGCATTATTGGCAACAATGCACACACATTTTCTATTGGGATCTTGTGGCACATTTGTGCTCTACATGGACATGATGTGATGCGGTTCATGATGTACTAAAACTCCAAAATCTGCGTATAATAGCAGCTTGCTATTTGTTATTTAATGATTTCACAGAAGGGCCACTTTCACATTGGAATTCAGATGTTTAAGTATTCTGTTAGTTAGCACTCTTTCGACATGTCATTGTTGACCCTAGATCAAAGATATCACCTGTCAAGTAACCAAGCTGGAAACAAATACTTGAGTGAATGTTGTATTCTACACATTTGGTCATATCAATTGCTGAACTATTCAATTTTGTCAGGGTGTACCAGTTGCTTGGCGAGTCAGGTACCTACTACGGCGTTCGATTCGGGAAAAAGATCCCATGGGTGGCTGAATTCCCGTTTGGCTGTATCAAAGATCCGCAGTATGTTGGGAGTATGCTTAGTCTTGTTGCGCTGCTGTGTTGGGTCCGCTTCCAGTATGTGCTGCTCTGGTGTCTTGGCTATGTTTTCATGATGTGGGTGGAACACAAGGAAGATCCAGCCACCCGGGCAAAGCTGCTCTCTTGATCACTTTTCTGTTCTTCTAGCTAATTGAAGTTGTCTTTCTTTCTAGTTTTGTATCTTAAGTCTATTGTGACTGTGACTAAAGTTACTTTAATAAATTTTAGTACAATTTGGTGAGACATGTAAAGCTACTTGGTTTGTGTCCTTCTCATATATGTTTGGCGTACATGTGAATTTTTTTTTCAATTAAACCAATTAAAATATCAAATTCCAAAAATAACTCAATATTGAAAAAATATATCAATATTAGCCTTTCAATCATAGGACCTAAAATGCTGTTGGGCTTCATCGCTACCTCGATCCACGAATAATTTGTTGGCACAGACAAGTTGTTCTTAGTGGGCTATCAGTCATTGGTCTAATGCGCAATTGAAAGTGCGTGGTATTGAACTAAGCCAGCGAGACACGTTATGTGTATTAGTTCTTTAGTTGTTAGTCGAGCTCACAATTGAAACAAGTCATGTATTTAGCCCAATAATTATTAGTCATTGCTTTAGTGCGCGATTGAAAGTGTGTGTGACACTGGACTGGACGTGTTTGTCTGAGATTTGTTTGACTTTAAAATTTTTGTTGGGCTAGAAGTGCATGTGGAGTGATCCGTGAATTAGATATTTGAACTTTCCAACCCCTAGGAAGTTTGCTGGTGGGTTCTGGGTGTCGGCGACACCTGAGTCTAATAATGGATTGGGTTGAAATGGTTATGTGCTTGTGACACCTAGTTATGGTGGATAGTAGGGTGAGCCGGCATCATTTGCTTCTCCACCGTCGCCTCCCTGACAACCCCCCACCAATCCACCCCAGAACACGTCAATTCAGCCCACTTCAAAGTTCACACCCAATCCAACCTTGTTCACTTGAGAGGGAGTGACTAGAACTGATCATGGGCCGGGCCAGATTGGCTTGAGTTGGGCCCAAGGCAAACATGCCTAATCAAAGCCTGACCTGAAAAACTCTCATTTCTCGATTAAGTATCACTTTTCTAAATTTGAAAATTAGATCTTATTTTATTTTTAAACTATTTCAATCAGTTCCTACCATCAACTATCATCACCAGGGTTAATTAAACACTTATACTTAATCGACAATGCTAATCAAAACAAAGTAAAATTAGAAAATTAAGTATCATTTTTCTTGAAACAAAGAAAAAAAACTAAGAAAATTAGAAACATCATTTAATCTGAATATAAATAAAGTAAAATCGATGTATCTGTACTCTAATCTTCCGATCTCTATTCAAATATTAGTGAAATTGATATATGCATAATTGTCTAATGTTTTCATTCAAATTAAATATATATTTCTAAAAAAAGAGAAAGAAAAACAGGCCATGCTCGACAATGCTAACCTCTGAATCCCATCCGTCCGTTCTCCCCTCTTTAGATCTGGACCGATGGATTGGCAAACTGATTCTAGGGCAAACACTTTATAAGTACCCATCTCTCGCACCAGCGTGTTCTTCCGCAGCCGCCTCCACCGAAGATTAGGATTGGGCGCGAGGAGGAGGGAGCTGATTGATAAGTAAAGTGTTTCTTGATTTCTTGATCGATTGCTATACTTTTCCCCAATCTGATCCAATTTGTGAGCAACCAGTCAAATCTTTCTTTGTTTCAAGAACAGTTCTTTTGTTCACTGATTCTTGGATTGGATTAGTTGCTAAAAGAAAGAAATATTTGTGCTGGGTTCTTAGTGTGATCTGTATTACTATTTACCGTCTTGAATCGATATCGTGAAAGATAATTTGGAGCTCCATTTAAATACCATTGTTTGGTAGTCCCTTGTACCGTGTTCTCGCTTTTATTATTTTCTGCTCTGCTGCAATTGGGGTATGCCAATATTCTCCTTGTGATAGGGAAAACTTATTTGATTCATGATACTTGATACGTTCATGAATCAAGCTGTGTTTTGAATTTTTAATAGTGCTAGAAGTTTATACTGTATTGTGCTGTTGCTAGTGGTTGCCGCTATGTGATTTTGTCTTACCTTTCTAGTTGTAGATAGGCTGTTGGGTATGTGAGTTTTAAGCTGTTTGAATCTGTTGGTACTACAAGTTTTGGTCGAAAAAACATGGAATTGCTCCCTAAAGAATGGCCAGTTTGGGGAATATCTCCAGTAAGTTGTTCATGCCTTAGATCAGCAAGAATTGTTTGGAAATGACTAATATTTGATCTTTAACCTTAAGAGTAATGTACTTATCAACAATAAAAAAGATTCACTATTTCCCCGTTTAGGATAAAGCATGTGGTGATCTTGACTAATGTTTCTGTGCTTCAAAGTTCAATAAGATCCATTATTATAAGTTTGGTCTTTTAGGTCCGGTCTTTCATATCTTTTTTGTTAGCCGAGTTCTACAAAACTTTCTGCGTTGCCCAGCTGTATTTTCTTGTATTCAATTTCTTGTTAGTTTCTCGATTTCACTTCTGTTCTTTCTTTTATGCAGTTCATAGGCGGCCTTCTTAAGAATCTTCAATGGGTCCTAAAGGTATGCGATACTTCTTGTATCTTGCCAATGTCTGAATCACATGTTTCTATATGGCATACCCTTTCTGATTGGAACATTTATGCCCTTTGCCATGTTCACTGTTTTTGACTGGGACTCTACTACGGACATGAATAAGAATCTTACAAACTCATTATAGCATTCATTTAATGTTATTATCACACTGTTGAATTGAACTTGCTGCTCTTTACTGTTCTATATTTGAAGTTATCTGCTGGAACTCTTTCTAAGAAGTACATTACTTGAAATTCTGATGCACCTTGCTATTTCACTTGCATGTTGAATAATGACTTTGTTACTTGGAGCTGACTGTAGCACTTGTACTGTTAACACTCTTTTTCTATATCTGAATTTTATTAGCTCCCCCCAAGAAGGCTGATGTCAAGACACAAGCCTTGAAGGTTGCCAAGGCAGTGAAGTCTGGGATGATAAAGAGGAAGGCCAAGAAGATCCGCACATCTGTGACGTTTCACCGACCAAAGACACTCAAGAAGGAGAGGAACCCTAGGTACCCAAGAATCAGTGCACCTGGTAGGAACAAGCTTGATCAGTACCAAATCCTCAAGTACCCCCTTACAACTGAATCTGCTATGAAGAAGATTGAAGATAACAACACCCTGGTCTTCATTGTCGACATCAAGGCCGACAAGAAGATGATCAAGTCTGCCGTTAAGAAGATGTATGACATCCAGGCAAAGAAAGTCAACACTTTGATCAGGTTAACATGCTGGCCTCTATCCTTTTCTTCTGTTGGTGGAGCAATATTATTGGATTGTTTGGTTGATTGAACAGTTTTCACTTTTGCAGGCCTGATGGGAAGAAGAAAGCGTATGTGAAGCTCACGCCAGACTACGACGCTCTTGATGTCGCCAACAAAATTGGCATCATCTAAGTTTGGAGATATTGCCGTCAGTTCGCTGCAGTTTAAGTTTTTTTATGAGAGTTAGTTTTAAATGTTGAATCGAACTTCTGTAGCTACCAAATGTATCTGAGGATCCTGTAGTTCTGGAACTTTGTTGCTTGAGCATCATCTATCGGTTTGTGCACCTTTTCCATGAATTGATACAATTTAGTAACCTCTCTTGATATTTCGAGTCTGCTTTTTTATCATAGCATTACTTGCAGTATTTAACTTCTGCATATTGTGTTTAGCCTTCGCCCTCCGGTGATCCTACAAAAGGACTTGAAGATTTTTTTTTTTTCCTTTTCTCATGTTATCCTACAAATCCCAGGGACTGTGTTAGCTTCTATTCGTGTTTGCATAACCTTTAAGACATTCTAAGTATCAAGCAGATAGCCTGTTGAAGCCTATGGCAAGATGTTACCCATCTGTCTACTGGTGTTTGACCGAGCTTATTAAGCGTTTCAGTTTCTCGAAAAAATTTGGTGTTTGACTGAGCTTATGAAGCGTTTATTTTAGGGTTATAAGTTGGTTTTAGTTTATTTGGGTCGAAGAACAGTATTTTTTTTATTATTTGGGAGTTTATTTCTACTCCACCTTACTCTTTCAAAATATTCAGATCCTTGTTTGGTCTAGTTTCTTCAAGCTTTAGCTCCTTAGAGCTACTCAGATAAGTCAAAGTTAGGCCAAACAGGTAACTTGTCGATGGCTTATTAGTCGAATTTCAACAATTGTTTGGGGATAAGCTGAAACTGTAGGAGGGCTGTTTCACCCGACTTATCCTCTTTGCGCAAGTTTCCCGCCCATCTAATGACTCGACATGGCTTGTTGCTCGACGATCGATGTCGGGCAATGACCGTTGACACTCCTACTTGATCCTGCCCTTTGCTTGAAATTTTTGTACATATAACATTTATAAAAATAAAAATCACAAATAACGTAAAGGCAAAAAGAATTACAAAAATGACATTTGTCGTCAAACAAACTGAAGATTTACTATTTATAAAATAAAAATCAACACTCTACTTAATAATTTGTGGAGAAATTCATCAATCGTCAGTCTACCTAGTGACTATAAGTTGATTATAAAAACCACCAACAGTCCTCCTATGATTGATTGAGCAGTAGCAATAGATTAAAAATTTGGTCATCAGTAATTAATTTAGTTGGTGACTTAAGGCTGGTGGTTTGGTTGGTGACTGATGGACATTTAATTAGATCGACTTCTAGAATAGTGATTGAAACTTTTTTTTGTAAATATTTTTCTTCAAATTATTTGATGATTTTATTTTTTTATATACATTATCGGTAAAAAAATTTTCCTTTGCTTTCATGTCACCCCGATGTCGTTGCCTGATTGCCCGACACCGCTCTTCGCGTTGAGTCATGTCGCGCTTGTTACTTGTTGCCACCTGCTACCCTCCAGGCCTCCACCCCTTCACCACAACGTCGATTTTGTGTGTGATTGCTTTAATTTGGTGTGGATTGCTCAGATTTGGTGTGTGATTACTTTGATTACTTGATTGTGTGTGTGGGTTAGGATTCATTCCTTGAGCATATTTTAATTTTACAATTTTCAAATTTACACTTTCCAACTAGCAAAATACATTCTCTTTGAAAGTGGAGTTTATATTCTGCATTTTCTGTCAAACAGTTTCTCGCACTTATAAGCATAAATCTCAAATAGACTACTTATTTGAAAAACTGCAGTCGAGTTGAACGAACACTCACACATCTTCAAATTTATAAATCCAAACATTATTATATGACTTCTGAGCTTATCAAATAAGTTAATAATTTGGGTCTATAATACAATAGGTCAAAAAAATTGGCCTATTGAAATTATTGAATAAGTTAAATTCGGTCAAACACCTCTTAAACTTAAGTTTTTTAGATAAGTGGTTCATTGAGACTTCAATTTACAAATCCGAGAAATCTCTTTCCACCAGTTTAAGTTTATGTGGGGTTTTCAGTTTAGACATGATTTGTGCTTGTGAAATTAACCTTGAGACAAGCTGAATGTTAAACCACAGTTTCAACTTATAAGCCCACAAGTTAAAACTTGATCTAACACCTCATAAATTTCAGTGCTCCGAAATGTGATTTATAAAACTGTAGTTGGATTTCAGCCTGAATACATTAAACCAAAATATTAACGTAACGCAAGCAAATTCAAATTTTAAAATCAACAATTCAGATTTGAATTGGAATTTTCCGGTCAGTTTCATTCCTATCGGGAAATGAAACATGGTTGTAACCAGATACTCCTGCGTATGTTCGTGTAAGAGAAAACGTATAATAGAGTAATTATGTGCGAAAGATTTGGCGCTAAACTTGCAAGTAAATACGGTACTTAGACGGAACATATGACATTCATCGTATACTACTCCAACTCCAGTAGCCCAGGCTTTTAACCACCCTAAATGTCATCTATTCGTATGGACTCTTCCTCTCCCTTGTCTATATATACACACACCTTTGGGAGCAAGGCGAGCAAAAAGCTCTAAATATCATATAACACATTGAGGGTCTCACATTATCGCCTTCTCTGTTTGAGAAGGAGATTTGAGATCAAACGTAGAAGGTGTCTTTGGTGCCGTCTGACTTGGACACTGCAGGCCAAGTACAGCTAGCTTGCAGATATGTTGTACGACGGCATAAAACATTCTGAGGACGTACCCGGGTGGCTCACCATGCGCCTGACCACCAGAACCGGTTTGGACACAACGCTCGACTTCTACGCCAACGTGTCCCCCGCCGTCGCGCCGCCGGCGGGGTCCTTTGTCGTGTTCTCCTTCTCCGTCAGCTACAACCCATGCGATTGCGGCGGGCGGCCGCACAAGGCCGACAAGCAGGAGTGCCGCTTGCCGTCTTCCCGCTTCGTCCTCGACAGAGCCACCTTCTTGGTCAGCCCGCGGCTGATGGTAGAGCAGATGCTCGCCAAGTCCGGCCTTCCGGCGGGGTACGCGCCAAGCGTGGAGATGTTCTTCAAGAACGCCGCCGGTTTCCCCGACATGCTGAGGCCGGTGTCGGCCACCGTGAGGGTGGAGAAGGATTGGTGCACGCTTTGCTTCAAGCAGTTCGCGCCCGGGGACCTCGTCTTCGGCATGCCGAATTGCACGCACAAGGTCCACGAGAGGTGCTTGTGGCCATTGCTGGAGCACAAGCTAGAGTGCCCGTATTGTACTCGTCCAACGTCTGAGGATGAGTCTTTCTGATGCAATAAATTGAAAGGTTATTAGTTTATTACATATGTAAAAGATACTTGTTTCAGATCTTTGTATGGCCTCCAAAATTTAATTTTGATTACTATTTTATATTGTAATATATTTATTAAACTTAATAAATTATAATATTATAAAAATATTTTTTATAAATCTACTCATATTATTTATACAGTAAATTAAAATATATTTACAAAATTATTGTTGATCAAAATTAAAATAATTTGGCTACATGTATTCTAAGACATCAATTTTTTTTTTATAACCGAAGACAGTAACTTGGTAGCTAGCATAATACAAGAGATCCTGTAGTTCTACAAATTTTTGTGCATTATTATTCTAGAAGGGGTTCTTTGGTCAGAACATACACAATTTGAGAACTCACTCCTCTATTTTGGGTCAGGAAACACTCGATAATTGGAAGATGGAGAGAGGTTCGTCAAGTCAGGTAGCATATATTATGTGCACGATTTTCTTGATGTGCATATGAATTTATCTTAGTTTTCGGTGAATACTGTTCATTGTTTCATGAACAGTTAATGTTCTAATGACGATTTATGGTTATTCGATTGATGTAGTATTTAGATTATCTGTCTGGTTAAAGATCATGGTTTCATTTTTATGGACTATATATTATGTGGGTTATTTGTAGATTTTTAAGATTTTAAATCCTTTGATTTGCTATGGTCTAGAATTTAGAATAAATACACTAACCAACCGTCCCTAATTAAAAAATCATGTTATCATGTAAACTAATTTTTAGCTCTGGGCCCTTGATTTGCACTATGTCACAAAAGGGCTTTATTTTTTTTTTTCTTCCAAAGTTGGCTCAGCTTCTTGCATGGCAAGCCTCTTTTGTACTGGTGGTAGGGTTTGTGTTACTTATGATAATGATAACTAGCTGATTACCACTAATTTTCAGAAGTCTTGGACAAATAAAAGCTACAGTTTAATCTTGTCGCGGGATATTTAAGTGAAATTTTTCGAAAACTGTGAGTATCCAATGTTGCGGAAAAACAGCTTCAGAAATTACTATGAAAAAGAAAAGAGAAATAGAGTTGATTGAAAAAAAACTGAAAATCCATATACTAATGTGGACTAAGATTTCTCCGATAACCGGTTTAAAGAACCTTGATCGGTGGTTCCATAAATTGATATTCTTTGAGATATAACATGTCATCACATGACACTCTAAGTGGTATTTAGTTTGAAATTGTAATCATAATTATAATGTATTTTAGAATATATTGAAATTGAGGATGAAATAAATAAATACAAAATATATTTTGTTTAATTGAAGAATGAAATAAGGTGGGATATTTTTAACACATACAAGTATGATGTATTTGAAAAAATATATTGAAATGTATTTTGAATATAGATATTGTAAAAACGAGTGGTCTAATCAAACAATAAATAATATTGCTAATTAGAATACAAAATAAGCTCCACGAATCAAACACTACTTAAATACATCTAGCTCATTCCAACGCCTAAACTTTTGTTCTTAGTATAAAAAAATTAATATACTTAATATGGTTGGTTTTCTAAAAAAAAAAGTTATTACATCCGGAAAAGATGCTTGACCTTATAGCAAAGAAGTTTCCGTGGGCTCGTTTTTAATATCGAAAATAAGTTCGTATCTATACGGGAGAGTAATTTAGTCTACAAATTTGTGTTCCAATATCATGTGTTTGTAAGGAGTCTTTGGTTGAGATGTCCTTGATTTGAAGATTCATTTTTCTGTCATTTGATCGGTGTAAAATATGTTAGTCTGAGGATAGAGAGGAGGGTTGTCAGGTTATGTACTACCTCCTAAAAGTTTTTTCCATGCTTACCTATATGTTAAGTGAATGATTTTCTTGGTATGCATACGTTAATATTCTTCGTTGTTTCATAAACCGTTAGTATTCTTATGTCAACCGATGGTAGTTTAATTAGTGGGAAATATCTAATGTATCTTAATTTTTTTATGCATCTATATATCTCACATCAAAATAGCGTATAAATGATCATAAAAAACTATAAAAAAATTTAAGAATGTAAACACAAAATTTTAAATCCAAATTCTATTCATATAAGAAGAACTAAAAAGGAAATATTCTACTGAGAAAGAAATCCAAAAGTAAAAAAATTTTATTCCATCAAATTTCTTATTTTTTCCTCTTAAAGCATATCGAGTTTAGGGTTAAAATTTTTTGCACTATTTAATCATCCAAATGCACACATCGTCAAATTTTTGTAGAATTTTTCATACTCATTCATATGATGTTCTGATGTTTTGAGATGAGATATACAGACACATCAAAAGAATTAGAATGCACCAGATAGTTACATGTTTAATCAGTGTAGTATCCAGATTGTTTGTCTCGCTAAAAATCATGGTTTGATTCCAAATGACTACATGCTATGCGGATTTTTTTTTGGGTGGATATTTTAGATTTTAATTTTGTGACCTGTTGTGGTCTACATATTTAGAATGCTAACACTAATCAATCTATCTAATCTAAAAAAAATCATGCTTTCATGTAAACTAATTTTAAGTTCTGGCCCCTTGATTTGCACTGTCATGAAAGGTCTTCTAATGCCAAAGTTTTATTTTAAGGCCAATCCCCAAAGGGGAAAATTACATTGATCGGTGCGACATAGATATTACAACTAGAGTACAAAAAATGAACAAGGAAACACTTCTTAAAAGAAAAGATAATTCAATAAAACATCATCTATCTATGTCTTAAAGCACACAATTGAAAGATGCACCATCACTGACACCAAATCGGAGAGATGGCCTCCAAAGAAGAGTAACATCTTCATAATAATGTGGAATGAAGGACCAAATGAATCCGCAATAGACTTCTAAAGTTGAACGAGACCCAGAGAATAATTCTTTCTGTTCTTGAAACTTGAAACACAGACTTAAAAGATCTTAGGATCTCAAAATCAAATCAGATCTAAACATGAATCAAATCTAGAACAAATTCCTGAAATCAAGGACTAAAAGCCAACAAAGAAACCTAAAAGCAAACACAAAAGAGAGTTATTTATACTATAGCACCTCTCTCGTCGGTGAGCAAAATCAGTGATACAAAAGAGAGAAATTTTGAAAAGCGAAGAGTAGAAGAGGAGATAAAAAAGAGCTACTCCCTCTTTTGCAGCGGATTAATTGGCCGAAGAGAGGGAGGAGAAACAGTGCGAAGAAAGAGGGTGCTCTCTCTCTGTGGCGGACTCTCCAAAGAAAGGCTCCATGCTTGTTTGCCAAAGTTGGCTCTGAGCCTCTTGCATGCGAAGCCTCTCTCTTGTATTGCTGGTAGAGTTTGCTATCCGGATAATAACTAGCCAATTATTATCACCAGTTTCCAGAATTTCTGGACAAATACAAGCTACAGTTTGGTCTTGTTGCAGGATGTTTAAGTGCTATTTTTTTTCAAGAAAAACCTAAATAGCATTTATCCAGTGTTGCGGGAAAAAACAGCTTTCAGAAATTACTATGAAAAAGAAAAGAGAAATAGAGTTGATTGAAGAAAAAAAAAACTGAAAATCAATATACTAGCGGGGGCCGAGATTTCCACAAGAACCGATTTGAGGAACTTGATGTGGTATCATACATTGACCTCTCCTCCACGATAACATGTGACCACTTTTATTATATCCAATCCATATCAATTAGGTTTAAACATCTTCGGACTTGGACAATAAGACCAACAAAATACCTGGTTGTTTTGGTTCAGCTTAAATTCAAACTAGTCAAAACTCAACACACATGCCAACAAATTCAGGCTGGCTCAGATCATGTTGGGCGGGTTTGATTAAGCTCAAATATTCAGGCTACCTCAATTTCAAACTTGTTTTGTTAATTTTTTATGCTCTTCAATCATACATAAGAGTGTATAAGCTCAATCCTAACCTCAAACAAAGCCAAGTAAGTTGGCGGGCCAATTTTTGCTCAAGCTTAATATTAACACTTAAACATTCCTTCTTGCTTTGTCAAAAAAAAATTTAATATGGTTGGTTTTCTTGATGTTGTTAAGTTGTTTGATTGACATCCTTGTTGTACTAGAGACAAGCTTGAGATGTGCCTAGAAGCCGATCTTAGCGCTTGGCTCCTAGGCACAGTTATTTTTTTATCTTTTTCTCTCATTGTAGCTCATCTTGTTGCCCGCTCGCCCATCATCAGTCTTTGCCCGCCGTCGCTCATCGTCAAAACCACCTCCATCCGCTACCAATCGTCAAAACCACCTCAATCTGTCATCGGAACCAAGCTCCACCCCCACCGCATGACGAACCACTGCTCACCTCTGTCACTCGAAGAAGTCGCCGCTGCTCTGCCTATTGCCTTTGCCAGTTTCGCCACAGCGAAGCTCACCTCTATGGTTGTCAGAAATAAATTGATTAAAATATTTTGAGAAATTACCATTCATTCTCCTAAAGCATATTTTGAAATTTACGTTTATTCATTCATGTATTTTTAAATTCCGCTTTTTCTTTTTGATACAGGATACCAACTAAACATCTTTCAAAAAAAACTTGTCTAGCTTGGTAAAGATCAGTCCAGGCAAAAGATGTGAGGACATTAGCCAAATAATTCCTATATACCATACTTTCTCATATTAAATATTTAATATAAGACTATGTTATACACTACTAGACCTCTTTTATTGAATATTGCACGCCGAAACTAGTCCACAGTTCACATAATAACTGGACCTAAATCTAGAGGAGAGTAAAAAAAATAAAAGTTCAAGAATAGCCATGCCGAAATTAACCAAAATAACAAAAAGTGAGGGGGGGGGGGGGGGGGGGGGGGGCGCTCTGTTTTAGTTCGACATTTGGTAATTAGTGCGATTTTTACTTAGAAAAAGAAAAGGTTTTTAGGGCTTCATATCTTTGTGTTAGAAAATTCTCTCGTAGTTTAAGCAATCTTACTGTGACTTTCATGTGAGAAAAGATTATATGCAAATGCTACGGTGCTTAGGGGGTGCATGCTCATCACCAGTTCATCAAGACAAAAGAAGAAAACAATAAATTCAAACAAGAAAAAAGGAGAAAAAAGATAAAGAATATTAGCGTAAGTGTCACATGTCGCTGCGTGTATGATTCACAAAAATCTATTGTTGTAAGATGAAAAATGGTCTTTAGATGAAACTATAAAAATAGTTAATATTTTAGTTGAAAAAAAACTATGGTCTTGGTAAAAATAAAAAGAAGATCTCAATAGTAGATTGTTTGAAGTGGAATTCGTGGGAAAGGCAAAAAAAAAGATTTCAATAGTAGATTGTTTCAAGTGGAGTTTTCGGGAGAAATAAAAAAGAATTTAATAATTGATTGTTTGAAATAGAGTGTAAATAGTGATTTAATAAAAAAAATGTGTGGAGAGGAGGGTATAATTGTAAGGTTAAGATTGTTTGATTGAGCAATCTAATGATTCTAAAAAGAAAAAGTGACGTGTCGCATATTCTTACGATAATAATAATGGGCGTGAATGATAGAATTAAGTAGGATTAGCTTAGCCACAAAGACCATATAGGCCGACAATGGAAGGAATTGTGCTTCATGATGTGAGCTAATATATATGCACGAGGTAAAATATGTTCACGGTAACAATTAGTTTTACTAGCCAAACACACAAATTTAAAAGTTCAGACAAGAAAACACTTCTCATTCAGTGATTTAAGAGTTGTTTTGATTGGTTCCGTGAGGTAATACAGATTAAATTGATATATTGTTTGATTAGTTAGATAGATGACACAAATATATAATATTCAAATGAGAATGATATTATCAAATCATCTAATTTATATTAATCCATCTTAATTACACTTAATCCACCCTAACAATACTTAATCTCCCTTAAGCATCCACAGCCCACAGGATCACTCATTTAGGCGAGGCTGGCTCACTCTTACAATCGGGTGTTGTTTGATTGTTTGCATCACTCTCAATCTGACTCATTCGTACATAATTTTTTAAAAAGTAGTGTGTTTCATTGGCTACGCTGTATGATTTGATCATGCTGACTAATGCAAAAAGAATGGTATGAGTCAAGCTCTAAGAGAAACTCGAATTAAACTCCAATTAGACCTGTCTAATGATTTATTAGGAGAATAATTCGTAAATATTAAAAGTTTTAAAGATGAATTAAGATAAATTAACAATTATTATGATATATTGATAGTTATTTGATACAACATAAACAAAAAAATTAATATTTTTTTATATTACAATTCTCACTTAAATCATTTATGCAACCAATCAAACAATATCTCATATTAATCTGCATAAACTCATGCAACCAACCAAACAATTTCTACTTGCATATTCTCATCTTGTCCCAATTATAAAAATCCGTCCCACTGAATCAGTTTAGACTCATGCGAACAACCAACCACTCTCTCAATTCCCATGTTTCTTATAGCCCCCGCTCATTTCCACTTTTTGTAACGACTAACCTGCCCCACACAGATAAACAGTCCAACCAACCAAACATAGCACCACTTGAAAGATTACACTAGAGATAACCAAACCAGGATGGATGCGGGCAACCAAACACCACCTTAGCCGCTACACAACATACCGAACAAAAACCTCAGCTTCAGCAGATACGGAGGATTCAGTAAGGCAAATTCCAATAGTCTCAATATGTAGCATACGCACGAATTAGAAGTGTTCTTTGATATATAATGTCGCACCACCGCCATATGCATAAACCTGCTGCATATGCTGATGAACTGATGATAAGAGCAAGAGGAGGGCAACTAAGATAAATTATGTTCTACAGTGTACAAGAGTGCACAGCAGATGCTGGAGATGCTTGTGGAGACTACAAAGGTCATTGAGCATCAGTAGCAGCAAGAAACGTCCAAATGGGTTTATCACATTCAGCGGTGGCGTCTCCTATCATTATCATCGTCTTCATCATCAGAGTCACCCCTCTCTCGAAATCGAGGATTCTTCTCCTGCAAAGAAATCATGGAATGCTTAGTAAATGCTCATGTCTGAGAGGGAATAGTAAATCGGATGATTTAAAGAACAGGTAGTGATACCGAATCATAATCATCATCTCTCCTTGGATCGGAGTCGGCTGCTCTTCTGGACATCTCAGGGGCGGATCGTTCATCGTTCCGGTAACGTTTCCGCTGGTAATCTGGCAGCGCATCAAACTATGTTATATTCTAGGCTAAAAAGGCATATCAAAGGATAAACAGAGCTCTGTTACCTCTGTCATTCCTGTAAGAATCTCCATATCCTCTCTTTCGGTCAGCTCTTTCATCTGCAGTTTCAAATACATACTTGTGTAAAAACAATGGATTACAGGATGTACAACTGTGTAAGCATTTTTTAACACAGTATATGGAAACAAAAAATATATATCTAAGACATGTTAACACAAATATACATGCATGCAGGACTGGTTAAAAGCACAGCATACTAATGTCTTCAAAACTTACAGGGAGGTGGTGCATTTGGTTGAAAAGCACCTCCACCATAGTCAACCAATTCTCTCTGTGCTTCTAGCTCTCTCTGGACCAACTTACCATAACCACCTCTTCGTAAGAATCATTAAGGAAATTCCAGAGCTCAAGAAGCAATTTCAAGAAACAAAGGAACCATTTAAACACATACTACTGAACTTAAAATTTTCTTTTAGATTGAATTTAGAAGCAATACTAGGTGACTATGCATCAATAAGAAAAAAAACATTTAGGCTTCTAAAAAACAATCAGAAAGAAGCAGCTGTATGGCAAAATTCAGTAAAGAACCAATGAATGACTATACAGGTAACATCATCAATGATGAACTGACACAGTGATCTGAGTTTATAGCACAACAGACCCACATAAGCATGGGGTAAACACTAATCAGTGATCAGTCATTAAAGGATATCAGGATCATAATCTGTACGGTACTCATCTCGGACCTATCAAAGAAGCGGAAGTTATATCAGTATAAAGTGGGTAGAAGAGGCCAAATAGATAAGTAAATTCATGCAGAAAAAGATCGAGGAAATACTTGTCCACCACTCCGTCCGCGTCCCCATTGTCTGCCTTCTTCAAAGCCCCAGTCAAAATCTACACGGATAGGGCGATCATCAAGCATTGTTCCACTAATATATTTGACTGCATCTTCAGCATCCTCCCTGGAGTAGTACCTTTTAAAAAAATAAAGCGGCATAACCATGACAGGATAGCAAAGTACATCACCACAGTGAGAGTGCAGGTGTGTGCTTGTGTGTGTGTGTGTGTGTGTGTGTGAGAGAGAGAGAGAGAGAGAGAGAGAGGAGCAATTAAAAATTCAAAAAATGCTCCTTTCAATAATCAATGTCAGTCCCATAGTGATAAATCAGGAAAAACTTAAAAGGCACTGGAATAACATGATAAGATATAACACCTGCAGTTATCAGGAGAAAACCTTCCAAAGTCAATTCCAAAGCTACAAATTGATCCAAATCCAAGACACTTCTATCTATATTAAAATGTATTGAACTATATACAGGTTGCAGAACACATCAACTTGATGGAGCGGAGACATCGCTTTTAGTAAAGTTGTGAATCAAACTAGAAAGATACCATCTTCTCAAGAACTCCAATAGGTAAAACTTGATAACTCAACAAATGCCTTACTGCCAGGAAGCCATGCCACAAATACCAAGCTATCCCAGAACAAGGCATAATGATGTCGTGTAATAGCTTAGCAACACAAACTGTAATCAGCAACACAAGAACTATGCTTCAGTTTAAGAACATTTCTCATGAGCTGCATCATACCAAGTTTAGAAATAGACTCTCATGAACCACATAATACGAAAATTGGAAATAGAAAGATCACATATTTGCAAGAACCAAAGCCCCAAACTCAAACCTAACCAATCTAACCAGATTCAATGCACATGATACCACTTTCTTCACCAAAACTCATGTCCCCACTGTAAAGTGGCCTCAGCAAGCATCAATTCCTGAGCACCACTGCAAATGTAAAACCACATACTGGAGCTAAAGATCAGCATTCAAGGCTTCAGGCACCAACCCAGAACACCACCACAAGCACCACTACATATCAAAATATCTCACAATTGATTCCCATGTCAAAATCCTAGCTCCAGAAACCATTAAATTACAGTTTAACCAAGAAAATGCACAATTCACCATTGCGTCAATTTCCATGAGAGTACATCAAAGTAATCAAACAAGAGATGGAAAATAAACACAAAGCACATATACACCAGTATGGGCCAACTCCATGAGACCTATCGAAGCATCGAATTGCATCAGCCCCCACAATGCACCAATATGGCAAACTCACACATCCTAATTCCAGCACACTTCCGACATGCTCAAAGCATACCCAAATCCACAGAGAGCCGGACAAACTCGATCTTTATGAGATCCAGAGCCAATCTAAGAACGCCTCTCGCAGCACCAAATTGCCTCAGACTAAAACCAATTTGCCACAAGAATAGATAAATGGAAGTATTCTCACATCCCAGGTGGCCAGGTCACATCTCAAAGCATCGATCGCATCAAGTTACAAGCAAAACATGAAAAAACACCTTCTTTACGTCATCCAATTGCATCAACTACAAACACCAAGCTCAACAAAAGAAAAGACAGGAAAGGGAACGGATGTGACCAAGAAAGCGCATACAGGATGAAGCAGAAGCCGCAGGGGGTCTTGGAGTTCTTGTCGAGGCCCATGATGATCTTCTTGATCTCGCCGGCGCGGGAGAAGAGCTCGTAGGCCTGCTCCTCCGTGGTGTAGAAGGACATGTTCCCCACGTACACCGTCGTCGACGCCTGCAGCGCCGCCTCGTACTCCTCCTGCGTCCCCGGGAACCGCCGGTCCCTGTACGCCGACAACTTGCTCGGATCCTAAACAATGGGAGCCACATGAGCAGCACGGCGAGGGATTCGATGCTTTGGCTAGAGCTCTGGGGACCTGTACCTTGAAGAGGGACGCCATTGTTGCGGCCTCGCGAGGTCGAACTCTCCAAGCCTCCTGTGAAGGGGTATTGGGTTTCGAGGAGCTGGGGATTTTAGTAAGAACTTTTCAGTTGAGGGGAAGGGTTGGATAGCGTCCGTTCGATTTTGTGTCACTGATTGTTCAGATCTCTCAAATTTGTTTGAGATGGATGAATGACTATCTAAACCATCCATTTTAGATTTGACGGTTCAAATGATTTTTTTATATTTTTAATTATAGAGCATCTTGTATAAAAGTTTTGATCAAAATTTGATAGTTTTATAGTCGGATGAACAAATTTCTATAATAATTGAGATATTATTAACAATAAGAACTCCTATCACATTTCAATTTAAAGATTTTATATTAATAAATAATTTTTTCTTTTGTTTTGTCCTTATAATTTATCAAGTCCTGACAAATAAATGAAACATGTGGTAGAAAGTGATTAAGAATATATATGTGGGTTTAAGATTAAAATTGATATTCATTGGATTCAGATACGGAACTAGACATTGCTCTTCCTGTATCTTAATCCGTATCCGAAAAAAAATCAGATACAAATACAAATATGAATATGGATATCATCTGGATCTCAAAATTACAACACATATTAAGAATTTTTGTGGGTGTTTGAAATAGAGAAAAAAAATGGAGTTTTAGAGGATTTGAATCCTAAAGAATTTTTTCTTTGGTAGTGCTTACAATAAAGGAATGAGCACATAAATTTTATATAAAATTTATTTAGAATGGCTTCTTTTAGAGAAATTTTGGAGGAAACAAAAATGACATCAAACATCATAAAAATTTTCCTTTTCGCTTATGGAAAGCGAAATTCTTGTATTTTTCTTATAATGCATCCAAACAAATTTTTTTGAACAATTTCTGTGTTTAGGGGGTGTTTGGAATGAAATAATTTTAGAGAGTTTGAATCTTAAGGAAAGTTTCTTTTGAGAGGTGTTGGAAATAAAGTAATGATCACATGAAATTTCTTTGAGATTATTTCTTTTGGAGAAATTTTAAAAGAAATAAAAGATGAGAACCAACCGCATGAAAAATTTTCTTTGTTTCGTGTTGAAAGGAAATTATACACTTTTTTCTTCAAATGCGTATATTTTTCCTATGATGCATCCAAATATTAGTTTTGAACAATTCTTATATTTTTAATTTTCTTCATTTCAAATAGACTTAAATTTTTCTGTAGATTTCACTAGACATGATACTCAATTCTTATATTTTTTTCAATTTCTACACGATCTGACAAAAATTTGGTCACGAGTTATCTATTTGGTGGATGAGTGGCTGTAGTTACAGGACCATGCTTCACAGGACACGCGCAGTCGAGCTATGCAAACCTCCTGCCGAAGGATGGGTGAATGTGAACTGTGATGGTACTTTCAAAAAGGGAGGTAGAGCAATCTTTAGAGACCATTCAGGATCTTTTTAGGCGGCAGCGACAGTGTCCTTTGAGGGGGTGTATATGATATTGAGATGATCGAAATGTTTATATGTCAGACGGTGGTGAGGAAGGTGTAGGAATTAGACTATAATCAAATAATAGAAGTCGATTGCGCTACAGTAACAATGAGGATTAGAGAGTTTGATTAAGATCGATCCATCTATTTGGAAATAGCGAAGAACATCAATCAGTCTCTGCAAGGACTTCAAGACTGGAGGATAACGCAAATTAAAAGAATGACGAATGAAGCTTCACATGCCCTTGCAAAGGTTGGTTGTAATAGTAATACTTTATGTACCTGGTTAATTTTGCCTCCAAACTTCATTGAGGCTATAGTTGCTAGACAATATTATTTAAGTCTTGTTTCTCAGAAGAAAATTGATAAATAAATAATTTATTTAAATAGATATTATCCACCTAATTTTCATCCTTATAAATTCAAGTCAAACAGTTGAACCAGAAAAATAATGTCTAGCATCTTGTTATTTATCATATAAAGTGCTTGTAATCGACTACAGAAACTTTCAATTGCTTGACTGAATCTTCATTTCGTATGCTTGAAGTGCTATATTATATACCTAGATGGGTTGTCAATCACTTAGATTAACAGTCAAAGACTTATAGAGTATGTTTAGTTGCACATAATGGATCATCTCATGCATCATAAGAGGGGATTGTTGTTTCCGTCCTGCACCGTTCTATGCATCATGTCTCATCCCAAAACAGAGAATATTCCCTCAATATGCTGCACCATTCCATTTCTCAATTTTGTAAGTATGGTTTTGTCCGTCATCAAAATTACTGTGCGTGTTGAGAAAAAACACGCCACTTCATCTGTTCATGACTTCCCTCTTTCTCTCCGCCTCACACCCTCTTTCTCTTCGTCGCTAGTGCCGCCGTTCCCAAGCGGGAGAGGGCCGACACGGGAGGCGGCAATCCGTTGCGGAAGGCAGCGATCGACACCGGAGAGGTAACGGCCGATGCGGGCGGCGACGATTTGTTGCGGGAGGTGACGACAAACGCAGGCAGCGGCAATCCGTTGCGGGAGGCTTTCTTCTCCCTCATTTGCTCCAAATTCCCCCTAAACCCCCCTTTCCTCACCTCTGGCCAGCTCTGGCGACTAGGCATTGCTGGTGGTGGGCATCCCTTCGTCTTCCTCGCCTCCCTTGCTGCCTCTATCCAAGACTACTGCCTCCTTCTTTCGTAGCCTGTCAATGAGCACTATTGAATTCAATTGGCATCTAAGTTTCTTTGTTCTTCTCTTCTGTGTTCTGATTGTGCTTTGTTAGCGAATCAATAATCCTGGAGGCTTGAGTTCTAGTGATTTCATCTTTCGTCTTTGTATCTTTTATTGCTATTGAGCTAAGATATTTAAAGGTAACCTTATCATTTTAATGGAGAGGTCATCATAGCACTCTAGCTACACGTATCACATATTATTTCATCTCATGCTGGACCAACTCATCCCTCCAACCAAACAAAATCCTGGACCATTCCATTCCACACCAACCAAACACCTATCTTAGACCAACTCGTGACACACGACTCATCCCATCCTTTTTCATCCTATGAAGGATGGTTCGTCCAAGCAACCAAACGGACCCATAATTCTAAGCATTTTACACTACAGCAACTCAGCAAGATCCAAGATGGATCGAACAAAAGAAAAGGAAGTCATTTTTCATATTTCTAAGAATTTTGAGTCAGATACTAAATATTTTAATCGATATTATGTCAATGAGAAATCAAATTTGTAATATTTCACACATAAACTCATAACTTTAAGCATTGTATTATCACATAGTCCTCATAAAAAGGCACCTTTTCATCCATCCTCCCTTTGAGTCCAAACGAAAAAAAAAATTGCATATAACCATCCCTGTAGCTTGGTTATTACTTTTTTTTCTTTGTTATTTACACTCCAAATCTATTTTTTTTGTTATTTATATCCTAGCCTCTATTTTGTCAAGAATATTTAGTCAAGTCTTTTCCATCAGTTGTGGGTTGATGGTTTTCCTAAGATGACTCACTTTGGTCTCTTGCATTTTTGTGCATTGCACAAATCAAGGTACAATATATGAATTATGTGGTATTGTATACCATCACTTGGGACCTCTACATGGTTATATAAAAGATCACAAGTTTTAATCACACTAAAATTGATTGGGTTGAAGATCCATGCTGATCAGTAGTAGTGGAGATTCAGCCCAAATTTAGAGCGGCCAAGTCCTAATGGTGAAGAAAATGGTAAATAGTGAATGGGTGAGTGGGTTTGGGTGATTAGTAATGACTCAAAAGAAAGTATTGAACCATATAGAGGTCATATTGTTTTCTTTTCTCTCTTTATGTGGAGGGGCGGAAGTTTGTTTTTGGTCCAAAATGAAATTCAAAATTTTACCATATGTTGATCAGACGTGACACAATGATCATATCAAATATTACTTTTAAAAAAACTATAATACCTGCACACACATGTTCAAATCCCTGAGCCAAACTCGGAGCCATGTAAGCCTCGAACTCAATTGACAACACTAATCTTAGTACAACTATGAGCATCCAACATTGCTATTATTGATATATAACACTCCAGGAGTCAACAAATAATAATACTTTGACCCACCAAGATCACTAGCTTGAAACGCACACATTACACATTAGCAAAGAGCCAAACATTAGCTCCTGTAAATTTTCTATAGAATTGTAAATTTTTAAGCATTCGTCTGCTGATCAGAGGCTATAACTCTTGTAAAAGCAATCATCTCCTTAGTGATGATGTCCATGTTCTCTTTACTTGATCTCATGTTGGCAAACATTGGACCTTCCATGCCCCTGTGTACATAGGATCATAATTTCATTTTGCTAGGTAGGAGTTAAAACAACTTCATATTCTTTTGATTCGATTATGCTATGCATATTGAAATTCTCTTATATAACTTTTACAAAATTTGAACAGAAGGTGCATATCAAAGTTGACAGGTGCAAATCAATGATAAGTTTGGATGTGGATAGTTATGAAGGATGTAAATGTTTTTCTTGCAAAGATTTTGTTTGAAAATTTTTTGTACCTGGAAGGCTTCTGCCTTTTAAATTTGTATCCATTCTTATTTTACTTAAGTCTGCAGACATGTAAAATAATGTGGATTCCTCCAATTAGTTATTACATTTCTTAGAGTTTACATTGAGCTAATGTATACTCTAGGTTTTGGAGATGAGTTATTATGTTGGTGAGTGCATGCATGCTCTATCTACCAATGAAAAAGTTTATTTGTATTACAAGATAATCTTGCTACAAACATTACTTTGATTCGTAGTAATTTCCTTCAAATTATTTCTCTACTCCATCACAAATTACATCATGAGAGCGTGCTTGTGAAAAGAGTAGATGCACCAACAACCAACAAAAAATTGCTACTATTTTAATTTGAAAAACCAACCATTAAAAGGGACTTATGATCATGAACAAAATATTAAAAAATCATGTATTTAACAAGATTTTGTATAAGACATATGATTTACTCATATTTCAAGCAGCAGCCAATATCAGTGATGCTATATATATCAAGAACATAAGCACCTTCCAATTATGTAGCAAAAACACATTTGATGCCTTCTAAACTACTTTGTCACAAGTAAGCCCTGCATTAATTGTAGTTAAGCAGTCCAAAAATACCATTGCTGTCACACAGACTTTACAAAACGAAGTACTAGGCATGCATGCCACCTTGCATATGATTTTACCATACAGAATAAAACAGCCACTTGGCAGTTTGCAAGGGAAAAAACTGACTTGATAACTATCAACATGATAGATATTTGGATATAGAACAAAATCAGCCCAGAAATTACACTTTATCTGATGAGTTATGACTTTTTTTTCCATGTTGAGACAGCATCACTTGATATTTCTTAACGAAGAACCACGTTACAAAAGAGAAAGAAAACTCTAGGTCAGATGTTCTTCATGCATATATGTCTGACTCGCAACGTCGTGAATAAAATTTTATCAAAATTCTAGAAACATATTCCAGAAAATTATATACTCTTAATCAAGAATGGTTAGCTTAGATGTTCTTCACGGCATCAGCTTCATGGATAAAATATTACAAAAATTCAAGAAATTAATCCCAAAAAAATGATAGCATCAAGAACCACTAATAACAACAAATGTGCTATCGCACCTCAAGTAATTAATTCATTTGAGCATTAAATCCGAGGAGGCACATTAGATTTGAAGATTAATTCTAAAACCCTAACTAAATAACAATTGGCCTATCTAATTTTGAAAACATATTTTAAAATTAAAAACAGTAGATCTCCTCCCTCACGCAGCCATCCTACTAAAAATCCTAGCAGTTGTATGTATCATCAGAGTTTTCTCTATACACTTGTATCATCAATGAGAAACTAGCTCAAGAAACTGCATTATTCAAGATATTTGAGCTAACAACACTTGGCCATTTCAACATGTATGGAACAAAAATAGAAGGGCATTTTACATAGATCTGGTTGCTTTCAGAGAGTTGTAAGCTCATGAAGTTTCTGCACAACAACAACTTGGTCATTTAATGTAGTCTAATCTCTCCTAAGTAGATCGGTGGAAGTTTCCCGGTTTTTTTTCACAAGGAAATTAATTAAAAGCCTAGAGATAAACACGACCCTTATTCCTGTCTCTACTTCCTAGAGATAAGCACGAGACGTCACCAATGGAGCAGTGACTCCACGGTTGCCTACACTACCTCCTTTTGGAGCTATTTGGAGACAAAGGTATTACTACTGCACAATTTCTACCACTCAGCAACGCCACGTGTTTAAGTAAAACTGAAGAACAAAAAGATCTGCAGCTTAATTAATTTACCTCAAGATAAGGACGAAATAATCACCACCACCAGATAGATCATCCTTTTAATTTTAACCTTCTCGATTCCCACCTGTTAATTAGTAATTTCCTGTAAATGTTAAGAGAGAGACAAACAGATCTATTAAAAATTAACACAGAGATCAGATCCATGTAATTAATTCTTCCCATTGATCCCATTCCCTTTTCTTTCTTTCTTCCACATCCATGTAATTTTTTCTTTTCCTTGGTACGTGAGAGGGAAACCATGCGAAAGTACACAGACCCCCACAAGTTCAGATCTGGCCGTACCACCCACCCAAAAATGGAAGTTTTCAGAAAACGGAAAGAACCAAACCGAGTAAACGCAAAAGTCCATGAAATCTTAGCCGAAGCCATATATATATGTACGTGAGTAAGATGGGTGTCACACTGGCATGGCGAGGTGGCCGGAGGGGAGAGGAGAGGGGATGACAGATAGAGCAGTGAGCACGCGGCCGCGACGGCACATCTGCCGGTGCCGTTCCGCCCGGCCGTGTGCTCACTCTCTTCTGTCACCGCCCCGCCGGCCGGCCGGCCGAAACCTCACCTCATCTCACTTACATCCTTCCATTACAGCTTTACTACATGACATAGCCGGGGACAACCACTGCAGCAAGAATGTCACTAGAGTAGTCTAGAGAAGAAGGAAGAGAAGACAGGAAGGTGTGAGAGATGGGGATGGGGTGAGGGGGAGTTATATAGGCGGGGGGTGGGCCCGGGATGGCAGTCACTGGGGGCGGTGGAACATTCCGCGGAAGGTTAGGGTCTGAGCGGTGGATGAACGGAAAATGGATTCCCCATATTATTTCAATAAATACGGTGCATTATTATCTTGAAGAGTTGACCAGTTAACAGATTAATTTTAGACACCGAATTAATATTTTCACGTGAAAAATATAAATATAAATATAAATTTCTTATTCTTTCAACTAAAACTGTTAATTTGTGATGTTAAATGAGATCTATGTATTAAATAGAGAAGTTAATTTATTAAGTCCATGGTACCAGTTTAGTTATGATCAAATCATTATTGACACATAATTAAATCCACACAAATTGTGTTGAAACCCATCATAGTAAATCCATGTAATTCTTTGTGTCATGTTTATTTTGAAAACTCCATCAACAATATTTATTTTAGGATCAATCAGTTTCTAAAAGATAGTATATATATATACGGGGCATTTTCTTTCTCGATATAGAGGATCCTTATGTGTGCGGTGCGGCCAGGCTGGCATGCAGGGGGGTAGGCGTGCGTGCCGGAATTGTGTTCTTTCTAAAATAGGGAATGGGGGGTGGTGGGGTTCCCCTTCCTCGGCTCGAAGAGATAAGGGTATTAAAAATGGCGCGACCGGGCCATTGGTCTCTTGACGCGAGGAGCGGTCAGGCGCCTTGCAGAGATACTATATGCTTTTCGTTTTCTTGCTGTTGATTAAGAAAGCATATAAAAACATGTACTGTTGGTGATTCTTGAGATTGCCATCCCCGTAGGTTGTTCAGTTCCTAAGAATGAGATCTGATTTAACTAAGAATTATTTTCTTTGTCAAAAATAACTCATCATTTTATTTATTTGTTTATATTTCTAAAATATAACTTTGACCAATAATATTTACCTTAATACATTAGTAAAAATTATACACAATATAATGTCATGAAATTATTTTTGATGACGAATCTAAATATGTCATTTTGTATGAGCAATCTATGTATTAGTAAATATGTTAGTCATAAATCTCATAGTGACAAATCTTTACAAACAAAGGAGTAATTAATGCAATAGTTTGTATACGACTATGCAAAAGTGAAAATTAATTATGAAAAAAGGATGAAATTACAACCTAGTTTTTTAGATCAGAATGTGGATCTAGTTGATGAGCAAGCTGTTATAGGCAATTAAGTATGAATACAAGCCACTATATTTAGTGACAGTTACTCGCATAAGTCCAATCTTATTTAATGAGATAATGATGTAATTAAAGAGTGTTTGGTTGGTGTGTCGATTGAGATGAGATATTCTTTATTTATTTCTATGAGTCATTACAATTATTAATTTATCTTTTTTCCACCTAAATAAACCTCAATATGGCTTCATAATCTTTCATCCCCGTTAATTCATCATAAAATCCCTCTCCTTATAATATTATTAAAGTGGATATGGTCTGATGGGAAGCTCAATTCAAACTCCATATGAACCATGTCCCAAATTCTTCTTTTTCATCTCTCAACTCACTCATTGATATAATTCAACCAATCAAACACAAACCTCCTGAAGATTCTACATATATAGTTGCACCTTGTTGAGTCCAATATGGACAACCAATCAACCGTTTTCAATAAATAAATAAATAACAAAAAACAAAAAAAACTGTAGCCCAACCAAAATTCTTAAATTTCAGATCTATGTATGCTCCATTAGGATCATTCAATGTAACTTATCCAGATCCAACTCCTCAATTCAACGCATATTGTGTGCTTGAATTGATTTTTTTTTAAAAACATGGTGAAGCAATTTATACTTGGCTGATGTGATTTTTTCCCCTAACATGACATATAGAGATTAGCATGAAATTTTATAATTTTCCTATTCGTGTAACTTACAAGGGTGGTACTTGCTATTGTTTGCCAAAAAAAAAAAACAAATATATAAAAATAAGGGCTATCAAGGATGCTGATGTCTATTTTTTAAAAAAAAATTACAACATCTATACTATATATCCAGATCTAAATTTAATATCTACCTCTTTTCTCCCCCACAATTCTTCTCCCTCCTCCTCCTTACAACCACCACCACTACCACCCCACTTTTTCTTCTCCCTTACTGACCACCACCACCCACAACTGGCGGCGTAGACACCATCTCCATGCACAACCACCCGACCACTGTCATTCCAGCACCCATCTCCCCCGTAGTCACTACTTCCCACTGCCTTCACTCTTCACCTCCGCCTATTATCACCGAAGAAACTAGGGAAAGGACTAGATGAGCATTAAATGGCTGAATCTAAGAAAAGAAATTTAATCTAAGAATGAAAAAAGATATATATAAATAAAAAAATAGATACCTATCAAAACTCAAAAAAATAATTACAAGTTTCAGTACATATCCCACATTCTTTTTCTCTTTTCTATAATACCTATATCCTCATTATCATGTATATTATACTGGGAACCATATTACTATGCGAGTGGTCATAAAATTGATTTATATCAAGATAATTTGAGTTTAGAAATTTATTAGAGAGAACTAATTCCATTTTATTAGTCCCAAACTATGTATAGAAAGTCGACAAATCATTATTTATCTTTTAACATAGCTAAGAAATTTGCTCAAGTAGACGGAGTAATCATGATGTGTGCTGCAATGCCCGCAAAACATAAAATAACAAAAGTTAGGCATGTCGTGAACTTGACATTTTGCAAAAGAAAAAGAAAACAAAAAAATAGACAACATGTACAGGAGCGTAAAGGCATTATTACACCTTGAAATCTTGTAAACCTGTTTTGTCCAGCTCTTATCCCACAGAGACACTTCAAACAGCTAGCTTGTTGTCTTGCGGACATGTTTTTTTCTTGAAACATGCCTTTATTTACCAAGATCTAAGCTTGTCAGCTCCAACCTAGTAACTCAGTCAGTTTGATATCTAATTATTCTCATAAATACTGAGTATTACATTTCATTCCTGGAGCATATCTAGTGAAAACCGTTTTAATTGGGTGCAAAACCTCACAAATAACTCTATATCATTTTAAAAAAAATTTAAGTAGGAAAGATATCCATTGGAATGTTCTACCGCACTACAAAATTTCAAGACCTAAATCAATCTACAACATGAGGAAAAAAAACAAATTTCAGAAAAAAATAGCTTAAAAAGGAAAAAAGAAAAGAAAAAAAGATAAATGTCAATATTAATTCATTGAAATGTGTTTTTTTATATTGTAGGTTGAGTTTCGTCTTGAAATTTTACAAAATTTTAGAACATTCCAGTGTATGTCGCTTCTTTTTTTTCTTATAGAATTTTTACTGATGATTTACAAAGATTTTGGGAGGATTTATACGGATTACACTTAGGTATTCCTTTGGCCCAATCCTGTGGCCTCTTCCAAGTCAACTCTTCCAACTCTCTCTTTGAAGATCGAGAGAGCAAACTGATCTACTGCTACTAGAATCTTGGCCGACAGTTAATTTACCGTAGGCGTGCAGTGCCGACGGTCCCACACATCATTGCTCCAAAATATGAGAGGCCTATATATAGCCAACATGGCCCTCTTGCCCTCTAGGCTTTCCTCTTTTGGTTCGTGCAATGGAGCAATTAATATTAACCACTCTGACATGGAGCACTAGAAGATAACAATATACTATATATCTTGTACTGCCCCAGAAGATAAGTTTACTACTAACTGGTAGTAGTACTATGCATGCTTCTTCGTGGAAATGAAACTTAATTAGCACAAGCTCTTAGCTGTTGTCGATTTGGGATTGGCTAAACCACTAGTTTAATGTGGTTAAATGGGATTATTTTTATTTTTTAGGTTTATTAGTCAGGTCATCAATTAATTAACTAGTTTCTGCTTTCGATCTCAGTGTGACAGATCATCTTGGCAGTAGAACTAATTAAGGATAGGTAAAGCTGGTGCATTTTCAAATGTATTGAAATAGATAAATGTTTGAAGAGGTTTCTTGTAATATAAGGAGAACCTGATCTTATGACATTCAAATTAAGAAACACAGTGAGTTTGCTTAGGCTTTTGATCAAAGAAGTGGCCACCCTCTTTTTTATTATTCCTCAAAATGCGTTTAAAATTTCATATTTTGTTTGGAATTGGCTGATGGTAGGGATCCGGTTTATTTGGTTTTTGGGTAGGTTAATTCGTTTTTTGTTTAAACTTAGTTTTGAGATGTCTAATTTCAAATACAATCTCATTTTCTCTATTTGTCTTTTAGGAAGAGGAATTTGTACATAAAAATTTTCTGTACTCAAATATGTGTCAATATTTTTAAATTATAATTACCAAATCAATCATATTTTTAATAACATATATCATGAATAGTCCTAATAAATATATGCATAAATTAATTTTATCTACTATAATTAGAGTTCTTAATCTCAATTACACGTACACATAAGACCTAACCACCAATTTAATAGAGGTAGTGTGAGAAAGTTTGCTTAGAATTCGTAAAGTGACAAATATTTTTGAAATTTTTTTTTTGAAAAAAACACATATTTGAAAATGAAGATAGTATATATTTTTTAGATCCTATCTTTCTATATTATCTTTGTAACTCAATCTAATCATTAATTATTTGGATGCAAATAACACATCGATCATATTAATCACAAATATTAAAAACACAATTATAATATTATTTATCTTCTTAAAAACCGTGTAGAGAGCTAAAACTACATGCAAGAAAAACTGACGAGTAAACAACATGGGTGTCCCTAATGCACAGCATCGTTCGAATTCCAAGCAATTAGAAACAGCAAAAAGGTCCTCGATCTTGTACTTTAATGTTGTTTATATGAGAGATTTGATACTTGATAGTACTTCGTGATGACTTTGGATCGGCGCTAACCGGTAATTAACGGCGCGTGCTCCTCCCTGCGTAATTTATATTTCGAGCATGCATGGATCATTCATGGTACTCCTTTGAAGTGAAGTACATTATATTGCTAGATGTCCCCTTCGAGTCCCAGAAAAAAGTTTTATTTTTCGTAGGTGCTTGGGTTCTTATAAATTTTTCTAGTATGCAGCCAACTATATAGCTGTTCACTTATTCCTATATAATATGTAAAAATAATTTGCTATTCTATTATTAAGAGCAATATATTTGTCACACAAATCTTTCGATTTTAAATATTTTTTTATAACAATATAGTATAAATTTTGGTCCTTTTCGTCTTGATTGTTATGGTTTCTTTTTTCTTTAAATAGCATTTGCTAGTGAATTTTATTTTTTTTATTTGTTCTAATTTTTGTTTATAAAATTTGGCAGCATGCTTATTGATATTTTGAGCGAGATTAAAATTCCTTGCTTTTAGAAATTTCATTTAACGTATTACATACATAAATACAAGGTTTGCATATATCATAACTGGCTGTTAAATATTATCCAAGACACCTAATTTGAATAGACTCTTAAGACAAAAAAAAAATTAGAATCCATATCTTAATTTAACAATTCCGTAATTTTGATGTGTCATCGAAGTTAGATCTTATATGATTACATGTAAGAGACCAAAACAATATATCATAATGTATGCCGTGACTTTGGATTACTTTACTAAAGTTGAAGATTAATCTTTTGTGAACCTACAAAACAGTGCCATCATGTGACTCAACTTCTGATCAGTA
This sequence comes from Pharus latifolius, assembly GCA_019359835.1. Classification (NCBI taxonomy): domain Eukaryota; kingdom Viridiplantae; phylum Streptophyta; class Magnoliopsida; order Poales; family Poaceae; genus Pharus; species Pharus latifolius. The sequence continues at coordinate 70,544,049 of CM033320.1, read as the reverse complement.
TTTTGAAGAAACTTTTTGTGTATCAATTACAAATATGGCATATGTCACTGTAAAATGGAGCCAATCAAACTCAGATCCACCTTTCAGCAACACAAATGTTACACACAACCATCATACAATAACCTGAAAAGAATAATTGGCGTTCTTTGTTACATATGGACAGACATGTGCAATTCAGGGTGGTTTTGTGGTCCGGTCTCTTTTAAGCAAAAAAAATCAAATGAATGTGACGTGGTCCCTCCAAGACTTACCCTTTTCTCGAATAGCAATATCTAGCTCGCTCGCTGGTGATTCCCTTCTTAAGTTAATCGAGCCAGGGCACATCTGCCCAACAGCTCAAATGGATATACAAAAGTTGTAGACTTGTAGAAAGCGTGCCTCCGTATTATATAAATAATATCAATATGATAAATTTTTAGATCTTTTTTATCACAATTTGAAGTAAGAATTAATGTGGTAGAGAAATTGAAGCATTTATAATTTCACATCAGCAGTTCAAATTTTCTCTATTATCCAAATTACAGTCGCTTTAGATCCAATCCAATAACTCCAAAGACCTAAACAACATGTCCCTACCGTTTCTTACAGACAATACGTGATGTGTTTTCAAAATTGAACATGACTTGCTTGTTCTCTTTCTTTATATTTATCTATATTTTTTATTCTATAGAGCATGGGTCATAATACTTAGTGTAGATTATAAAGAGTCACAAATTATAAAAAAGAGAATACAAAAAAAAAAAAAAAAAAAAGAAAACACTCCAAACTTAAAACTGTATATGCATGGGTTAGTCACTCGACAAGTGTACGTTGGCGTTCAGACTTTCTCCAGCACCCCGATCATAGTCGTCTGAGAGCCGATCCAACGCTTTTTGACACATCCCTACAAGTATGCATGGTTCGCTAGCTCAACAGATATACATAACATCAGTGTATTTGTTGTGCGGTCGCTGAGCCCCATTTGAGAGGCCTTCACTTTCAATTTAAAATTGGTAAAAGTTTAAACTCTCTCAAACAAGATGTGATAGAAGAGGTTTTATAAAGAAGATTAAACTCATTTTGAACTGAAAAACACTAAAAAAAACTAAAGTTCCTCTCCTCAATTTTTCAAAGAAATCTCCAAAAATCACTTATGACATAATTTTAAACCCGCAAATAGGCCTTGAAGATGATGAGTTTGGTGCATCCACCATCTCACACACAATGTCAAGAGACTAGAACATAATGAGTTTTCAAAAGTTGAAGTTAACATGTATGATGCAAATGCCATGATAAATTTTATGCACCAATGATATAACATAAAGTTTTAAGGCGCTGATGAAAGTGAATTATTTCTACTTATCCAATAGAATATACCATTTCCATGTTTTTTCTGCTATAGGTACGAACGTCCTTTTATGAATCACTTACAAAATTCCGACATGTTTTTTTTGAATCCAACAGAATATACCATTTTTCACTTACAAAATAGTTTAAAAATCTCCAACAAAATCTGATCCCAACAGAGGCAACGGAAGAACAAGAAAATTGGGGGTCAATCTGGCCGGCTGCGACTCGCGGCGTATGACGGTGCTAAGCGCGACCGCGGCAGTGGCGAGCACACTCACGAGGCGGTGCCCAACTGATGCAACAACTGAAAAATGGATTCAAAACAAAAATAAGTGTAGCGGTTTTCTTCCTATTTTTTAAAAATAAACTAGGAGTGGGATATGCAAAATCGCTTATGAATTAGTTTATTTTTATGGTATTTTTAGAATTCTAATGTTTTACAATGACATAGAAATCAAGCAAGTACTGTAGCTATGAAGTCTTCATATTTTTGTTCTGAAGATCCCGACAAACTCCTGCATTCAGCCAACATGCAGGATCCAAATAAGAATAGTGAAGTGCTTTAGTACTTTTCAGAAAAGTGTTCTAAAACAAATTAAGAGTCTAAGTTGTAAGTATCTACTATTTCATTATTAACTATAAATTAGTTTGGAAGCAACTATACAGTCTTTCACAAGAGAGAAAATTCCTCCAATAGAACTGATTTTTTAATGAAAAATGATCTTTACATCTAGGATATAATAAAATCTATCACAATCTTGCTGACATGGCAGTATTGGGTGATTGATTTGGATGAGTCTGAAATTTGCATTGTGGTTCGAGTTATATGGGCCAAATTACTAGATCATAGGAAGAAACCTCTTATGGCCTGTTTTTGGCAGAAGTGGATTTGGTCCAATTTCTTTGGAAATGAAGCCCATGAACTATAAGAGGATTAGGATTCTATCTTTCTGAAGGGGATCTGGAAAAAAAATGGAGGGAGGGAAGGAGCTACTTAGATTGTGTTTGGCCAGGCTTAGGATTCAGTTTGTAAGTCTAGTAAGTTTTTTTTTTTTTATCATTTTTAGTTTTTAGTAGTTTTTAGTTAAAATAAACTTCAGTTCTGAAATAAATTAAGTGTTTGATTTTAATTTTAACTTATAAATCTTTAAATTCAAATTGAAGTTTGACCAAACATTCTTTTAGTTATAAGCCTACAATACTTGATAAGCATGAATATTTATGGTACTTAGAGGTATAATTGTGGATTTTTCTATGACTAGAGTAGGGCTTGAGAAGTAACTTGTAGCTTACTACCATGGGCCATAACACACTATTCTCTCTAGAATGCATCAGACTCCTGAGCTAGCATTAGGGCAACACTTAACAGTGGCTTATTTTTCTGAAGCACTTCTGAACATTCACAAGAATTTGCTGTCTAAAACACGCCATTGATTACTTGCAAGGTTCCACTCTCCTTAATCTGCATCTGATCTTACTCTTGTCAACTAGGCAGCCAATGTATTGGAATTCTATCGTACAAGAAACAACATTTTTATATGTATAAACAACTTAAGTTGACGGTACCATTATTCCTCATGTCATTTCTTGTAAGCTTTACCAATTTTATTTTCACTAGTAGGTAGGCTAAAGAAGCTTCCTGCATGTACATTGCTCCAACAAAATGTCCAGTGCCTTACGTTTTAAGTTAAAGCATATGGTAAAGAAAGAACTGTATTAGATATGTATGTACATACCAACTCTGAAGCAAAAGCTCACCCACCAACTGCTCTATTGACCTACTGCATCAATGTCAAGAAGCTGCAGGTTCTAAGGTTTACTACTTAATAGTAAAGGCTGCATCAAAAGCACAAAACAAATTTAATCACACATTGTTAGTGGTTAAATGTGGATTTGGTCCAACTTCTTTCAAGAAAAAGCTAGCTACCAACATAGATAAATAAACTAGCAAAATTATATACATATATATACATATATATAGAGAGAGAGAGAGATCCAAACTAGATTTGTTCTTGTTGTCTTTTCTTTCCTTCCTTTTTGTTTTTTCATCAATTTTTAATGTCGGAGACATGGTTAACAAGGTTTTCAGGATTGCTTCTGTTGTCCTTGTGTTACTGATATAAAAACCGAAGGCAACCTGAGAAGAGTACAGCAGTTATATATGACCATATGGACCTGTCAGTACAGAAGATATGTTTGGAGCTCATAAATTAACAAGATTATACCAGAATCATCTGGTAATGATTTGGACAGAGCAACATCTGCTATGGACAAACAAAGATTTGCGCTTTCGACATGACATCACAAGGAATTAAGAAGGGAAAAGATTCAGCAGCAGACAAGGTAAGTGCCTGACAAAGTTAAGTGTTTGTCAAGAATTGACAATACCTCATGCAAATGAGAAATCCACTCATATCCAGATTCTTTTCTAAACTTTTCTCTGTGATCAAACCTGGTAAAACGTGTTTGTCGGTCGAAACCTCTCGGTAATTGAGCGTCCGCAAGAACTATTCAGCAGGAAACGATAAATAGTGTTTGCCAAGAATTGACAATGCTTCATACAAATTAGAAATACACTCATATCTACATTCTTTTTGAAAAGAATGGCTAAAAGTTTAATCCTACTCCAATCTTTTCTATATGATCAGAGAGTGGTAAAGCATGTTTGTCTGTCGAAATCTCTCAGTAATTCTTTCTATCCATTAAGCACACGCAAGAAAAAAAATACAAGCTACTAATCCACTGATGATTAGATGATCGGCGGCGGCGGCGCCTCCCAGACATCGAACACATTCTCCTCGTTATGCAGGGCAAAGAGACGATCACCACCGATGGAGAAATCACAAACGGCGCCACCGTGGCTACTATGCAGCGTCGAGGTCAACACATGGTCAGGGCCACTGAACACCGAGATGGTGTCGTTTATGGACGCAAAGAGCTGACCGCCATGGGTGGCGAGCTTAGGATAGCATGTCTCCTCGTTGCACGCCTTCCTGCTCATCAGCTTGCTGCGCGAGCTCCACCGCACGCCGCCGGCGTTGCTCCTGAGGTCAAGAAAGCCCAGGTCGTCGTACTGGTTGATCACGCAGACCGACCTCTCGTCCCCCATTACGACGGCGTGGAGCACGCGATTGCCGTTGAGCATTGCGGCCTTGTCCGTGTCTGTCCACGACCAGGCAACGTTCTTGTCCCTGAAGTCTAACAGAGTGATGAAAGAGTTGTCGGTACGAGGAAACAACGTGGTCACCATCAGTGAGTTCAAGCCTTCCAGCCACTGCAGCTTCTCGGCATCGCCCAATGCGCAGCCCGGTGGCTCGTAGAAGAATTCGGACTGCTCGCCGGTGATGTTGTCCCAGACACCAATGCCGTATTCGTTGTACCGGCCCTTGCAGCTTGCAAAGATCTTGCAGTCTTGGTCGAACGCCAGCGCGCCGGCGGTGAAGGGCCTGGCCTCGCTGCCGTGCGCGACGCGAAAGCGGTGGAGGAGGTCGCCGGAGAGAGCTGAGAAGGCGGCGACCCCGCCGTCGCGCCTGCCGGGGCGTTCGCGGGCGGCGACGAGGAGCGTGGCGGCGTCGAGGTAGGCGGCGTCGTTGACCGGCGCGTGGCCGAGGGAGACTGGCCGGCGCTCCTCGAGCGCCCAGCTGTACACGCGCACGGCGCCACCGTGTGCGACGCAGCAGCTGCCATCGGGCGCCGCGCGGATGGCCGTGCCGTCCCCGGGCGCGCGGCCGGCGACGGACGTCCAGAGGCCGAGCCTGTCCCCATCGAACGCGCCCCAGCGCGCGGCGCGGACGTGGTCGAGGAGACCATAGTAAAGCGCCTCGCGGTAGAGAAGCCCCTCGGGGACGTCCGGCGGCAAGTGGAGCCCGCCAGTCCGGAGCAGGTCGAGCAGCACCCCGAAGCACGCCGGGTTGCGGTCGATGAAGTACTCTGCCACACCACCGGCCCCCGCCGCGTCGGCTTTCCAGGACGCGTCCAGCATGGCCCCGAGCATGGTGTCGCGGCCGGCGTTGGCGAGCGTCGTGGCCGTCGTCTCGAACACCTGCCCACCAACGTTCAGCCGCACGCGCCCACCGCCCGGCATCGCAGACGACGTGCACATGACGGCTACTTATGAATCGCGCGGGGTTGGGCCATGCGCCAAGAAGTGAGCAAGTATTGGGGCGGAAATAAGAAAACGCGCGGGGGAATTGGAGGGGGGATAGACGGGAGGAACCGGAATGAAGGATAAAATGGCAACGTAGATGCCGGGTGTTTAATAACGGGAGAAGGACCGGACGGTTAAAGAGATTTCTGGGGAATTAATGGGTCTGCAATTTGGACATTCTCTCTCTTACTACTCCGCGCTGGCTGCACTCCACAAACTAATTTGGGTATTGGAATCTTCATCATCTGTTCACTATGCTGATTACGCTAGAAGAACAAGTATTTGGATTAAGTGTTTGTTTTTTTCTCTCAGGTTTCGTTGTATATAAGTAGTTGAGATACTTATACTTTGGTGTGTTTTGCTATGAAATAACGATTTTTATGTTGATATGCAGTCATTTATTTACAATAATATTTTACTGAATATGATAAATATCTTTTATAGTTATCATACCTATCGCAACAAAAAAATATCTTTTATAATTATCATACTTATCACAACACAATCCAAATAAGACCTAAGTATTAGTTCAAAATTTTCGTTCTATGTCTCTAAAAAATATCGTATTTCTAATAACGTTATGAAAAATAGCTAATTAATTTAGTGGCACTGGGAATAACAAAAAATTTCGTATATACCATCGTTGACTTAAGTTTTAAAACAATGACAAAGAATATCCTCATCCTTACTCCGTCGACATACTTATTCTGATTTTACATTAAAACATTTCATCAAACAGACAGAAAACACTGTATTAAATGGTGGTCATCACACAAACCACAACCGCTATGCCCAAGCTCGCCCTTGCCACCTTCACCCTCACTCTCACACACGCCTGTGCTTGCTGTTGCCGCGTCGCACCCGTGCCTGTCGCACGTTGTGTCCGTGCGTGCTAGCTACAACCACCCTTACCCGCGCCTGCACTCACCACTGTCGCCGCTATCGTGCCACGTCGTGTCTGCCCGTGCAGGCGGTTATCAGTAGTATACACAAATACACTTAAGAGTCACATCCCAAAAGGCAACGCACGGTTGAGAGCTTCTCCAATGCCATTGGTGAGGCAGTAAGCCACAGACTGTATAGTGGTTATCGGGATGACACCTATAGTGCTTGGCAAAGACATTGTCGTCACACAGGTACAACCCGTCAGCCTCCTAGCTCTCACTGCACTTGTCCTCTGCCATGGCTAACAACCACCCATCTGGTGCACCAAGCCGCACAAACTCCACACCTCACTCCTCGACTATGGGGCGCACATGGCCGTGAGCCCATCTAAAGACTCCTCCAATACTTGATCCATGTTGCCGCCCCGCATGTGTTTAAAAGATGCTTAAAAGGACAAAAACAAATAATGTCATTTTCTTGAAAATTTTATAATTTTTAAAAAACTAAAGAGTCATTTTGATTCTAATCAACTCTTTTGACTTTCATAAGAGGACATTTAAAAAAAATCCTTTTTTTGCTTTTCAGTGGTATATAACCAACTATGTGTTTTCATTCGTATTTCTCAAATTTTCACTTTTCTTAATAGCATTTGCAGATTTCCCCCGAACTTCAGAGTCCTGAGTGATAGTTTTGAACTTTTAATTAAGATCTTTGACTTTTCAAGTAAGAGGCTATTGCTGTAGTTAAGAAAAAAAAATCCTTCCAACAGATGATTGGATAGCTTTAAATTAGTTAGTAAAGCAAAGTTTTCAAAAAGGTTCCATAAGAAAGACGTTGACAACAATAGATTGTTGGATCAAATTTTAAAAAATTCACAAATAACCTACACAATATTTAAATAATCAGAATGTATTCTTGATATTTAACCAAATAATCCGAATGGCACAATAATTAGATCACCACCTGTTGACAAGTATACCAAAATCAACACACTAAGTCGATACTGAGACCTCTTCAATTCAGCAAGCAAGAAGCAACAATACGACGATGACGCTGATATTGTTTTTGCTGTTGTTAAAATTTGAAAAATTACAAACAGTGTTGAAATTTTTTTTGAATGTTTAAATTACACTTGGACCGTGCAAATGAAAAGGAGCTCACAGGATAGTCATCTCTTAACAACAACGACGAATAACAATGTCCTTATCCGTGAATCCAAGTGAGATATTTGTGCCGAGAGCCCGAGACCGACCAAAATTTCTGCAAATCTAAAGACGGAGAGGGGCTAGTGGTGCGCTGACCTAGCGGCACTAGTGCGTCTTATCTTGGTCGTGGTGTGTTGCCGTTTCCACGACCTATTCAAAACGCTGGCCAGTGGCGACGACCAAGCATTGGGCAAACGACGGCGGCCTAAATAATCCTACTTTTTCTTTCCTAGGTTTGAACATATCAAGACGTAAACAGTAAGCACCGCCTAATCTCGTTGACTCCGTGTCCTTTTTCTTTTGAAAGATTAATCAAAGCTGACCACTTCTAGACTGACGAATGAATCTTTATGTTGCAGGTTGAACAGTTGGAGGTTTAGAACCTAACCTGTGCGCTTTCCTAATGATTTTTTCATAAAGAAATTCTGCATCAGACATTCTTTAATTAGTACTTCTGGATTACATAAGCTCGACTCTGGGTACACAGGTACTAACACCATTGCAAGCTACTCAGACATCGGCATACCCGTCACTACATTTGAAATGTCTCATCTAATCGTGGTAGGATTAGAAAGCTATCAGAATTCTTAGTTATATTTTTTTTTGTAAGTTATCGGAGATGAGTTTAGCAAATATATTAATCAAATATGATTTAGAAAAATCAATTCAGACTCACAGTAATATACTATATTTAAATAGTTGATTCTAGCAGAGAGTAAGAGTCGAGAAATCCAAAAATACTAGAATTATTTGAAAGCATCAGTCTCTTGTAATTTTTGAAAATTGTGTTTCAGAAATTTATGATTTTGTTTGTCAGCTTTTATTCTTTCCAATTATTATTGTTTTTCTATCTTCATTAAATATCATTATTCTCATTATTGTTATTATACATACTTAAACTGTATCTCTTGAGATCAGATCCGGACCGAAGCTTCTAATGTTCCTAACAGTTACAACTCACAAATTGCGTAACCTCGTTCGTATACATAGCGACACTCCAATGCAGGTGTGATTACACGGTCCCTCTAGAAGTAGCAGCCATACGGGTCAGGACCTGGGAAAAGAGACATTTTTTTTGTCTTCATCCTTATTAGTTCTAGAAAAATAATTTGTTTCTTTGTGGAAACTTGCCATCCCTACTTCCCTTCCGTATTTCTGCTTTGCGACCGCGTCTCTGCTCATGCTCATGCTCTGTCACTAGGTTTGCGTAGAAATCTTCTGTACTGATTCGGTTGCTAACTTTGTACAATGGTTTGGATAGTTTTCAGTTGGAATTGCTGGCCTGGTCATTCTCTCTCATGTAACATGAGAAGATGACCAAGCCAATATTACTTGCGTCCACGAGGGTTTGCATTCTCGAGTGGTAGACTTTTACATGGGAAAATTATGGAAAAATTGGTGGCTTTGCTAGATTTGATGTAGGTTCTTGTTTGGTTGTAGCCTTTATTACAAACAAATGAATAGTCATTATTCAAACTGTCAAAGGTAATAATTGAACCTAGTAGAATTGAACTCAATATTGTTTGAACAAAATTGCTATTTGCCAAGGTTCTTAACATGTTTGCCATAATCACTGTGACATACAAATGAACACCACCATCACACTGTAACAATTAATACATGGTAGCTCTGTAAACACCACATTATGGACTGGTCCTCACCAATAGAATACAAATGCCCAAGATAACACATTCCCTGCCAGGAAATTACAATGTACATCTCATACATAGAGCACAGAATAGAAACACAAATACTGAGATTTGCTGACACAGCCAAGGCCTACAGTTGAGCACAACGAAAAATTACAACTAATAAACATACATGTGAAGGGCTTCAGAAATTAAAAATACGAGAGATAAGCTTCCCAAGACAGCAATTCTGCTGTGCGGCATGACACATATTGAGCAATCAGCTTCACCTCCTCACTTCTAGAGGTATATTTGCTAAAAAGTTCACTTCTCAAATGGCCTATATAAATAGAACATTGGTAAAGTAACTACATTACCATCTAATACAAAACAATGCCATAGAAAGCACGAAATTCATTTTACTGGAGGCTTTTTTTTTTCTCATCGTGCGTACGACCACAATGAACAGAAGTTACGCCTAATGTTACAACTTCTACAGCAAATATTGCTACAACTGCTAACTACATCATGGCCAATCAGCAGACAATTCAATAGGCAACCGACCCAAGGGATACAAGCCATATATGGCTGGTTGCGGTTGCCAACACCTTGAGACCGAACAGTGGGTGTATTTACCAGAAGTCATGCACAATTCAAATACCATTAACTTTGCGCCTTTCTTCTGCGCTTCTTTCCTGTAGAAATTTTGCCGGATACCTGCTCATCCATTTCAGATGTTCCACCTTTCTCCTTCGGCTTCTCTTTGTCAGACATACCATTGGTCTTGGATTCATCACCAGCTGGAGTACTAGCACCTTTTGGTTTTCGGCCTCTAGGTGTTCCTTCACTGCATTTGCTTTCATCTTTTGAGTCCTTGCCTTTGCTGCCTGCCTCATCTTTTGATTTGCTGGCACTTTTACTGCTACCATCTTTGTTTTTTCTTCCAGAATTGGTGGTATCATCTTTATTGCTGCTTTCCTTGGACATATCCTTTGTCTTCCCAGTCGATCGAGGAACTTTATCTTTAGTCCACTTTCCACCTTCCTTTTTAAGGTTACTGCTGGTTTTAGGTGTGTCTTCAACATCCTTACTTATACTTTTACCCTTTGATTTGCTTGAAGTCACAGTGCTATCATCATTTGGCATACCATTGCTGGAGCGCACACCCTTTGGGCGGCCCTTTTTCTTTGGGAGATCCCCTCCATCACTGCCACTATACAGAAAAAAAGGACACAGTTTCACATAAGCTGTAGGCACACATCCAGATAGCTTTGTATAAACTGCTTACCTTTTAGGTGTTTCTGGCCCTGCTTCCTTCACTGGCTGACCCAAGTTTCCTTTACCTTTTCTGCCTCGGGGCCTGGTTGAAATGACCAGTAACTCAAATTGAAGAAATAACATCTACTGTCTAAGCATACAAGCTAAAGCATGAGTATGAGGTCTCAAGTAACATCAGATGGCTGTATGGTGCAAAACAAGGAACTACAAAGCAGAGAACAAAATTTGATCCCTTGACTCAAACATCTCCATAAAATCTAAAAAGGCAACCCAAAACAAAAAAGACAACACAAAAAAAAAACAAATTAACTACGAACAAGCATCTGAAACATTTACCAAGGTTTCAAATCCCAAAAGTTGGCTGCAATTCAATCAGCTGTTCAACCAGTTGGGAACCAACCTTTTTAAGCAATTTTTTGAAGAAAATGATTGTTTTTAAAGCATGAAGAAAATGATTGTTGACTCCAGGCCAGAAGTCAACAATAAAAAAATGATTGTTGATTTTTTTGAGAAAATTTTTGAAGAAAATGATTTTGGTGCAAAAGTTGGCTGGTTCCAACCCTGACTATGCTGCCTATCTGGCAGAGTACCACAGACTAATTGGAGCAAAGCAGAAAACCATTAAGATTTGATCTTGAGTGACATGTAAGGCAAACTAAGTGGTGCAGACTTGTAGAAAAAAGAAGGCACCCCACTTCATCAAGAAAGCATGGACACATCACACATCTAAACACAAGATTGCATCATATCCCAGTCCTCCAGAGGTGGGTAATCTACATATCATAATTAGATAATGGGTGTATACTGAAAATATAGTTGCAGCATTATTTAAGAAATAAGACATAAGTTTGAGAATAACATCAAGGCCATGAACAGCAATGTTATTCTGAGTTTAGTGGCTATTAGCTACAATTAAGCTAATTCAAGTTAACTGGGTACATATCACTATTGATAAGGTGGGGGGAATGACAACTGCGAAATTGTGAAATAGGAATGAACATCCAAATCCATGAACTGCATAAGACTGCCACAATTAAAATCGTGATTTCAAGAATGCAGATATAGAAGGAGCGGAATAGAAGATGTTGCCTACATCTCAGATGCCACACCAGGACTGTTTTCTTGTTTCTGCAAGAACAGTTAATCAGAATAGAAGGAATAAAAAGAAGAGAATCAAAATGATGATAAATGCACACAAATGCACATACCCCACTAATGAATTCCCATTTTTCTTCCCTAAGCGTTAGTACCTCTACATCACCATCATCATAGGCAATCTGAAGCACCAGAAAGAACCAAAAGACAAAGTTAGTAGCAAGAGAAACATGTGAATAAAACAAAAAAAAAATCAATCAACATTTGTGCATCAGACAGGCAAAAATAAGCAGTAAGCAAGTAGGCACAGATATTGCTTCAGATCAGTACACAGAGCGCACACCTTATGCCTTTTTGAAACAGTATCAAATGAGTCAACAACACCATTATAGAACCTGCAAAATAAGACAGCTTCAAAAGGCTGAAAAGAACAACGAAAAAAAAAACAGGCCACAAAATATCTAAATCAAATGGTATGCTCCATCCATAACATGCAAAAACACCAAGTTTAAACCAGGGCCAAATAAGTAAATAGGCATTAGCCTCCATTTATATGGCATTACTGGTTTCTGGACAGTAATAGAAAAAGAAATTGAAGCAACTTTAAAGCAGCTAGAGAACCCTCAAAATTCAAAATGCATGATGTCATTAAAACTAGGAGCCAACTAATAACATGTCATGCCGAATGTACATCTCAACTTTAATTAAGAATAAAAAATTGAAAATATTAGCCCAACAAATAGAAATTTTGCAACTAAAGAAACTAGAAATTAACGATTGTAAGAGCATGCAACACTTCAGAGAAACATATCTAATATTCATTTGACTTACATTTTATCATCTGGCCACCATACTTTAATCCTCGTACCAACAAGGGTTTCATCAAGGCCTTTGTTTTTCCTTGACCGAGGAATCTATCAAGAGCATGGAATATAAAGAATCAGATCAAATTAATGTAACCAAAAGGCTATATGTGGAATTCCTACAAAAATCATATGCAACCCTGAAGCAACAAGGAAAAATAACAGAAAAACAAATGGGGCAATGATGCAAACAATGACTCAGCTGAAAAAAAAAAGGCAAAAGGGCAACGTTTGTGCAGTTGCACTAATCACCACATCAGACTAGATTTTTAATAAAGGAAAACTCTGCATGAAAACTTGTCTCATCCAAACATCTTCACACTCAACTAGACACTTTTAACACTATACTGCATTAGATATCCTGATCCTAGATCACCCAATAAGTAAGGGCTCTCAAGAGGTTGAACACCATAGAATGCACGGGGAAAACAATCTGTTCAAAAGAAATACTCAACTTCTATCATAAACTTCCTAAAAACACCCAGATATGTAGCTTGCAATGAATTATTTTTCCACAACAAAAGAAAGGCATATAAAACTTAGGTAATTGAAGAGTTATGTTAAGCACCACATAAAAATAGAACATTAGCAACCTCTACAAAACAGCAGCACATAGCTCTAGCCATTGAAACATGAGTCAGCAAAGCATGAAGACCATTCACCATCTGTATTAATGTATATATGTAATTGAGTATGTATGAATACCTCTTCAGTCTCTTGTCCACGCTTCCTTTTTGATCCACTGCTCTCCCCTGATTGGCCTTTTATTTTACCTGACACCTTGGTAGAAGATTTCGGAGAGACCATCTCCTACATTGTGGAAAGAAAATCATTGTGCAACACCAAATCCAACTGTTAATATAGCAATTGAAGATGGCATCACATGTGCTAAATTTAGATTGTATCCCATATGAGAATTTTTTTATATAAATAACCCTTTTAAAAAAACAAATTGTAAATGTGACCCACAGTTTGAAGAATTTACAAAAATAACCCATTTTAGAAATGTGGTTGATCTGGGTAGCGACATATGACACCTTATTGGGCGGTAGGGACCTGCCGCCCAAAAAGATGACACGTGTCACCACCGTGTTCAACCGCACTTTCAGAACTAGTTATTTTTACAAATTCTTTCAACTGTGAGTCATACTTGCAATTTTCTTTTTTTAAAGAGTTATTTATATAAAAAAATTCTCCCATATGAATTATTAATTGTTTATAAAATCAAAAATCTAGATTTGAACTCCAAGCGTAACTATGATGGAATTATCCATGCAATGTCATATTACCAATTCAAAAAAGCATGACAACTAACTGCAGGAAACTAATATATACATAATGTACTAGTTACAGAAATCCAAATGATTAAAATTACAGGAACTCATATTAACAAACAACAATATTCCTCTAAGATACCTAGCAACAGTAAAATCATGTAAATATGTACCTATTAGATATGTCAAACAGAAATCCAGCCACTGCTTAAAATTGCAACACATTTGCATATGAATCACTATTAAAAACGGGCAGCCTTAAGTAATAATGGTACTGCAATCTACTGGTAACAAGAAAATACCTTAAGACTGACATCCTCAGCAGTATCTTCCTCTGAGACAGTTTCGTCCTGTAGTTTCAAACTGGCCTTCTGTTGCTTCTTTGATGATTCTCCTTCAGCAGTCTTCCTAGTAGAGGACTTGACATCATCCTTAGCTGGTCGTTTTATAGATTTTCCACCTGCATCACTAACTCCCCCACCCTTTTTTGAATCTAAACCTGAAGCTTGACTCTTTCTAACAGCCTTCTTCTCCAACGACTTCGGCCCAGGGGGCCGACCTCGCTTTGGTTTAACTATATCAGGCATACTATCAACAGGTTTTGATGTATCACCAGCTGCTCCGTTGTTGGCATTTGATGGCAGCTTAAGACCATCTTTTGTGTCTGCAGACAACTCTCCAGATGCTACAGAAGCCTCTTTGCTGGCATCAACCTTAGAATGTTCGGCTGCCTCAGACTTAGACGAGGAATCGGGCTTATCACTTCTCTTTAAATTGATATCAGATGACTTTTCAGGCTTTGCAGCAACTGATTCTGCTACTTCAATCTTGCCAGGTTTTGATTGATCAATGTTTGTTGCATGCGCATCGTGGCAGCGTTCTTCAGGCTTATGTTTTGGAGAAGCTGGTCTTTGGTTAGACTCACCATTATCAACTGGAGCAACACCATTGCTAATCGCAGTGGTGGGAGTACTGTTTGGGGAAGTAGCATCTTGTTCAGGATGACTAATATCTTGATTCAACTTTGAAGATTCCTGAAAATAAAACATATGTCAGTGTGATATCAATCATTTCTACTGAATGCTGATACAAAAGATCCAAAGAAGCATACCTGAGGTAGCTCATCAGAGATAGTCCTCTCAGAAAGTTTGCTGTCATCTGCCTGAATAATAAGAACTAAATGGTAAGTACACATGATGTACTGATAAAAAATGTATGGTGTTATTAATATCTTGGCTAGGAATTCCAGTTTCCAGTAAAATAAAACATTAACAAATAATCATGTTTTCCCAAGATATACCGAGAATAAGCTAGAAACTGGGTCGGCTCTGGAAACCAGCCAACCTCCAAGATCCAGAACCTTGACTGACACTACCAGAAACGAACATTGGCAAAACATTAGCGATAAAATTTTCAACAGGCAGCAACATCACTGAATGTCCTTCCCGAAAATAAATGTAGTGAGATTTCACACCTCATGGTATTTGGTTAACAACATGTAACTCTGATGGTTGAATTCCGGAGCCCAAGATTTTATGTTGGGGCTAATAACCCCTTGCACTTGCAGCCAGGGGTCTAGGATGGCCAGAATCCAGTTGAAACACAACAGATTCCTACCAGACTAAACCATGTCCAATAATCCCAATGAGACAGCATATTTTTAACCTCCATCAGTGTCGAGGGTTACCAAAACCCTGTTGATTCCTTTTAATGGGTAAACCAGTCTGCATTTTTCATCTTCCAAGTAATTCAGTTCAATCTAGTGAAGGGAACATTATATATCGTGACAATATATCTCCGATAAAGCAAAGAAATCAAAACAGGCTGGTCAACTCAAGAACCCATAGAAAATTTAATAACCTTTGAGCTAAAAGAAACACAAAAATCATCAAATACTATTACTAGTTGCTGTTTGTTAGTAATATAACTAACCGGGTCCTTCGCAGAAGCATTGACATTTTTGTCTTCCCTTGCATCTGAACCGTCTTCGCACACTGATGTAACAACTTTGCTGTACTCACTTAAGGGGTTGCCCTGAAGTAACTGCAAAAAAACTGGTCTTAATTTTTCATGGCATAAGCCTATGATCTTCTCTGCAAGCCCATAAGAAGGTGAAATAGTTTCCTGGAAAGTCAAATAAAATATTAGATCCTATAGGTCCACATTGTTAACGTGAAGAGTGTAGGAGTGGACTAACCTTTTCTTCCTTCTTAACATTTTCCAGCAAACAAGACGCAATTGATGGTTGGACATCTTCACTCTCCTCTATTACCAATTTCATTATAGTCTCCATGGAAGATATGACATTTTCTGGATGTTTTGAGCTGAAATAAATCAAGAAAGTAAATAACCACAATAGCCAAAGATATGTGTTTGCCACAATTAAACTGAAAAATACAGTAATACATATACACATGCAAGAGAATGCACACCCTGCACAAAAATTCTGCAAGTTACCAAGTTTTCCCCCTCAAACCAATCTAAGAATGAATCACTACTCAACTGAGGCACTGTTTGTTGTGTCACCGGCCAATAGAAATTCAAGCGCTCATACTCAGTTCACATCTTGCCATGTTAGAGAGAAGTCAGAACAAGATTCCTAACAAATGGCTGAAGAAGCAAGAAATGGCTTCATTTGGGATTGTGGTGCAGTATTGCGCTGACTTGTGAGGTAAGGCAGTTATGGAAGGCATTTGCAATGTCTAGTAAGATATTAGTGTTATGCCTCTAAAAAAGCAATTAACAAATGGCTGCATTTCCAAATATGGTTCGTCAAAAGAGAGCTTTCTGAAATTTACCAATGCCAAAGGAGCCTTGGTTAGAAACTCAAACGCCTCTGTATTATGCTAAAAGATAAAAGAACTTTCAGTCACAAGGAAGCATTTGATGGTGACTATTTTATAATTTTCAAGTAGATTTCAAAATGTTAGATAAAAACTAGATATGAATCCATACAAAGGAAAAAATTCATAATTCCTATGAAGATAGGGGGCAAAGTGAAATAGGGCTTCATCTCATGAAAAGAAGCAACAAAAGTTTTTCAACATGTAGAGTACATAGAACAGGGCAATGAATTAGAATCTGAACCAAGTTTCAAACAAACAAATACAAGTTTTGCATGAACGAATATGAAAGAGTGAAGCTCAGACATGAGACTGAAAACCTTACTTTATACAATTGCTGCAGTTTATACATAGAAGGGTTAATGTTGTTTCAAAGGGAGAAGATCGAATTAGATTTGAAATAAAGTTTGCTTGCTTTTTCCTGTATAAAGATAGCATGAACACTACAGGCTAAAATGTGTTGTTCAATGTACAAATATACTTTCTGAAGGTTGACTCTGCTGTTCTTAGGAAATCTTCCAGATCACAACTAAGGGACGAAAGTAAGGTGGTACATTACATGCACAAAATATATGAGTAAGCAAAAAAATGAAGTAAAGGCATACAATGAGGTTCTTACGAAATGGTTTTGAAGAAATGGTGAAACATTTGCAGTATCAGATCATCACATTCAAGGTCTAACATCACCACACATGACCGGACTTTCGCAACAGTATCGAGAATTGAAACCCTCCTCACGAAGGACCTGCTGCCCATATCATCCAACTTCTCAAAGGACTCAACAATTCCTGCAAACACATCCTGAAATCAAGTAAACAGCACAAGTCAATAAAAGAAACACAAAATACCATTACTTCAACCAGAGAAGTAGAGCAGAATACCTTCATCACATCGTCATCATAAGGAGCATCCGGTGCTGTGATTCTAGTAATCTCAGTTATACAGGATGCCACGGCAACTTTCACATCGGTGTCAGGATGCCCCAATAGCTCTTTCTTTACCAGAGCAGACATTGTGGGGTGAAGAGCACTGGACATGCTCTCTGGCGGCGACTGCTCCACCCTCAATAACCAAGCCTCAATCTCCTGCGTGAACAAGAGAACAACTTCAGCCAATCAAAGAGCATGCGTAAGCTAAAATAGCAGCCATGTAATGAAATACACTAACGCCATGGTGACTCTGCATATTGCTATTTCTCAATGAAAGGTATACTCTAAACCCACTCAAAATTACTTTCTTTCTTTGCTAGAATGAAAAATTGGAGGAAATGACAAACCGGCAGAGAAGACTAGAACTAACACCTTTCGCACCACAAAATAATCTTAAGAGCTTATGAACACATCAGAATCCAATAAAACAGACAGAGAACACTAATACACGGAGAAATGGATGCAAAATAGCTCAAGAAAAAAAATCGCACTCATTACATTACCAATCTAATCAGACCTCGCAGAAAAAAAAAGAGCCCAAAACCCAAACTTTTCCACGAAAGAAAAATAAACTTAAAAAAAAACACAACCGAAACAGAGCTGCATGCGCAAGGGACACACCCGAGAACCGAAACCCTAACGAGAAAACCAAATTATAAAAAGTCCTGCGTTTCGAGAGGGCACTCACCCCGAGTAGCTTGAGCAGCTCGTCGGCGTCATCCGGCGGCGACTGGAGCCGCGCACCGACATCCCGGAGCCGCTCCTCGAGCTCCCTGTCCGCGCCGTCGGCCGTCATTTCCAGTCTCGGTAGCGGCGGATCGGGGCGCGGCCCGCGCGGATCCGGCCGCGGCGGCGAGATCTGTACCTAGGGTTTCGAGGCGGGCTGGGGGGGAGCCAAGGGAGGAAAGTTTTAGGAGATGAGACTGCGAGAGGGGGGGGGGGGGGTGGTGGTGGTGGTGGTGGTGTGAGACGAGAGAATTCTATTTTTTTTCTCTCTCTCTCTCGCTCGCGACGAGAGGGGCTCAAGATTTGATTTGTTATCGTTATGATTTTTCTTTTTTTTACTTGTGATATGTTTTGGCAGTAAGGACGGGCGGTTTATGTAGGGGGCCTCGTGGGCGGCCTGCCAAAAATGGCTACTAGTAGTCTAGTACTACGGACGCGACGGGGTCGTTATGTAATCGTGTTTGGCGAGCCGCCTCGCGTCCGCAACGGCCTTTCCCCGGCCCGCTGGGTGCTGGGCCTCCCGCCTCAGGCGTCGTGCCGGCTGCGTGCGCGGCTTTTTTCCGCCGCAAATTTTAATTTCGGTATTGCTATCGGCTCGTACAACTCAAATGTCAATTTTAATTCTCCTCCCTCTCTTTATTTATTCCTTTTAAAAAATATTTTTTCTATAATAAAATCTAACAACTATCCATCACAACACCATAAACCTAATCTAATATATAAAATTAAAAATAATTATCATTTTTTATCATCTCTTTTAATTATGATTACCCATGATCACAATATTATTTACATTAATACGGATGTCACCAGCCAACTAAACAACAAACAAAATAATTAGTTAATCAAACTATTCCTCCAACAAAGATGAAGTGATGGGATGTTACGTCCAGATTCCTTGTGGATTTCTGGTTCTCTGATCCAATTCCCTCCCCTATTTATCTATTGATCAGTTTCGACTGGGCAGAGAGTAGCAGTGTTTCCGGGAAGGCGACTCCATGCGGCACTTGAACTTGGTGTTGGAGTCTCAGAGCCAGACGTCCACACAGCAACCCATCACCTCGCCAAGCATTCAGCTCTCTCGCCATGCTCTGCATGGGCAAGTTTTGAACCTGCTCGATCAAGGACAGCATCGTGAAGCACGTGTCGTCGCCGAGGAAGTCAAGCCCGGTGGTCACGTCCAGTGCTCGGCACGCTAGCCGAGGCTTCAAGATCAGCGATAGCCCGAGGTGGGTGATCCGGAACGACAGCGCGCCTCAAGCCACCATGTCCAGATGTCCTCACACTCACTGCCCGTGGTTCATAAAGATGGTCGGTGCAAGTATTGCCAATGTCGGTGGGGAGTGCCTCACCTCTCACCAGCTTGCTTGGAGAGGGTAAGACACTAATTGCTTCCTTTGAAATGCTAATAAAGAGCTAAATTTTCCCTATTTAATTTTCTTACATCAAACTTTCTTCCACGCCTCAACACAAAAAAGCTGGCGAGTAAGCCGGCACGTTCGGCTTCGTCAACGCAGAGCATATACAAGGGCGTCATCCTTAGTGTTATGTGCACCAGACTTATTGGTGTGTGCAAGCCGTCGAGTTATTTGCCTTATCTTAGCCATCTCATGTGCAGGTTCTCAATGGAAATCTTTCTCCTCAGGATAGGATCTGTGACGTTTATAACTTTGGAATCTGTTTATGGGATATACACTACAATCTGTTGTATCCGGATCTAAGCTACTTAGAGGTTACGTCTGCTCTTATTTCTTAGATAAGCACTCACTTCAGCTTATTTCTATTTCGCTTGTTGTCTAACTCCTGAATTCTAAACAATTGGAAAGGAAAATACATTCTTTAGCAAATGTGACCAAACGTTGCTGGGATGCGAACAGAAATAAGCAGCTTGAAATGTCTGAGGTGGAGTCCATGCTGATATGTCCAAGGGTGGAGGAATGATACCAGCAGATCGGCCATAAGGATGCTTTTCATGTTTCCCAATGTACAGAGGAGCTCATCACGGTTATACCTAGCTAAATCTTTTGTAATTTAATTAATTGCATTTTTTTTATGATAATCAAACAACTAGTTAATACAACCGGTGTGCTTGTGATATGTAGTTTGAGTGTATTCCTTCTATTTATCCGTCAACTGTCCTTTCCATCTATGTTTTGCGATTCTTATTTAGAATATGAGAAAGCAATATTCATAACCGCAGTTTTGTGTCAGCTTCAATTCAACATTTGCTCCTTGTTACTGTCAATAAATATCTAAACCGACCAAGCCATTGGTTGAGATATTACTTCTTATAAAAAAAAAATTCTTCGATGCCTCTCACAACAAAAATCCTAAATTTTGGTTTTTTAGGTTGACAAATTACACTAGATTCATATGTCAACATCACATCCAATTACAAATACAAAATATTTAAAATTTATAGTTGCGTAAAAAAAATTCCCCATTCCAATAATGTTATGCAATCTATAAAAACTCATAATCTATACATTTGCTAAAAAATATAAATTGTAACGCCCCGAACCAGGGGTTTGAGAGATTTGAACATCTCATGAACACGTTTGAATCATACTTGTACGCATTCTGATACAGAGTGGAAACACAGATATATTGGTATAGCAGATAAAGAAACTCTTTATTCAAAACTTAAAAATGTCTTACAAAAATTATTAAAATAAGATGTAAGGAAATAAAATTCTCAAAGCTAAGCGTCGATACTCTTAAATGCTAAACATCCTCCGAGAAAAAAATCCTCTTCTTTGTGGTCTTGAAAACTGTCTGTCATCTGGTCCTACCACTTGATATGATTCAGAAACGTGTGCATACACCACCGTGCAACTATAACTGTGAGTCTTTGAGACTCAATAAGACAAGATATATTTACTTATTTATAATTATGTACACGGAAAAACTCATTAACAGTACTCAATCCAACAAGATCAAATTTCTATCACCGAAAATGCACATGAATTTTGTAAAACAATAAAGTAATGTAAAAAACTAACTTTTAACAATTTAAACTTCTATTGATAAACTATCGTACTTGTTAATGAATATTCACATTTTGTTTACTCCGAAAAGATGTTCCATACTACAGCATCCCATAGACACAAAGTCGACCCCTTACGTGTTCTTCTGCATTTCTTTTAATACATGACTCGCGCTAAAGAAACAAAATCTTTAGTCATATAGGGGAATATAAAGCCCGCCCGGACATGTGCACACACACTGACTACGCACAAAACGTTATAGTGAGCTACAGCCCCACTATTTCAACTTCCACCACAACTACCAGAGATTATGCGTCTTATATTTTCTATAAGGTTATTGAACTCAGTCCACCCCATCCCAGAACTATGACGATTACAAAACAAACATTGGACACTTACCAAGTTGTTATTAACTTCAATAATTTTTTATAACTTCTACAACAACGACGGCTATAAATCAACTTGCAACAACAGATCTCAACCACACATCTCTACAACAGATCTTGATCACGGATCTCAACAACATATCTTAACCACAGATCCAAACCACTACTCATGTAAATGTCACTAAATCAACCCATAGATACTTTCAATTATTTTTCACCAAAAACATACAATTTCAATGTATAAAATAATAATAAATTATAATCAAAATATATAATGCATAATAGGTAAAATATGCATCAAGAGTGGTTTACACAGTTTGTCTTGATTGATTGTTGAATCCAGAACTGTAGTTGCTCCGGCATCCAGTGACGAATCTGAAGATTTCACACGAAAAACAAATAACAAACTAATGACTAATTAAATAAAATTACGCAAGCCTTCAATTTAAGATTCCAACACTTGCTACGGATTTACGGTTCAAATCTATACTTCAATCTACAGATCTAAAATCTAGAAATTAATAAGAAACCACTCCAGGGACTAAATTGTAAATAAAATAATTACAAAAAAATACCTACCCTTAAAATTAATCTAACTCTCATCTTTCTCAAGTGAGAAAAACACAACACACACCATCAGGAAGAGAATAGGAGGCAGTGGCTCGGTTCAGCGCGACTCCAATAAATGCCGGCTTCTCTTCATCTCAACCGGTTCGTTCTGAATTTTTTACTTGTGTTGTCAATAGTTGAAATCTCCTTTATTTATAGACTCGTGGGATCAACTGTTTTCCATCACATTCCAATTTCTTGGTTTCAATATAAATATTATCACTTTCATTTCTTCTAAATTTGCATCTCATTCCAAATTTGTTCTTTTCTAATTTGAATTAACTCAGCTGTGTTTGAGTCTGAGTTCAATCAAGTCTAATTGAGTTCAATTAGGTTTTAATTTGATTTAAAGTTAGGTTTTGAATGCTTTAGTCAAATTTTGGAGCATCACAATATATCATTTGTATTAGGAGAGCTTGCTCAAGGTTACTAGGAGCAAACTGACGTCACTTTGCAACAAAGAGGTACATGGTATGTTCATTTATAAGTTAGCTCTTACTTTGGCTTGAGTCTTGTTAGCTCTTACGAACTTAAGAAAACAAACATAAAAATAAACCAATAAGAGAAGTAGATGGAAAATTCCAATGGCAATCATCATGTATGTTTTTTTTGTAAGTTCTTGGTGGAAGAGAAGATATATAACTATTTTCATCTATGATAGGGGTTGTTTGGATTGTTGGGTTTAGAGAGCTTTTACTAAAACATATTTTATTAGATATTTTAGCAAAAATAGATTTTTTTGTTTACTGATTTGTTAAAATCATATTTATCAAATATGTTGTTTGGCACATAAAGATTTAAGATTTTTATGTTGAGTTTTATGAAAAACAACTCTAAGAGGCTGTTTGGATCCCGTGTTTTAGGAAAACACAATATTTTAGTTGCGAAGAAACAAATAAAATTTAGGAGG
This sequence comes from Pharus latifolius, assembly GCA_019359835.1. Taxonomy (NCBI): domain Eukaryota; kingdom Viridiplantae; phylum Streptophyta; class Magnoliopsida; order Poales; family Poaceae; genus Pharus; species Pharus latifolius. The sequence goes on along the minus strand of CM033320.1, from coordinate 70,520,955 downwards.
TTAATCTCTCTAGATTTCGTATAACAAAATTGCATATATTTTTTTTAAAAAAAAAAGACAAGATACAAACAACCACTATAAGTAGGAGTATCCATACTACATTAAGGAAGAATTTTAGTTAGATAACTCCATCTTTATTTTCTCCATAAATGCCCTCAGTTCAATGTCTTAGCATTGCAAAATAAATCATTCTTGAATTTAAAAATATTAATAAAAGTATTTATAAACATCCTATTTGATGCACTGAATTAGATCCAACAAACAATATTTAATATATCAATCTTTCATAATCATATCAAATACCTTCAATGGCAATGACTATTTACAACTATATCATTTTAAGTAACAGAATCACTTGATACACATCTTGACCAATCAGCAAGCAACAAATTTTTATAAGAAACTATCTCCAAATAACATCAAATTAAACCTATCTGATATGCATCCCCCAACAAATATTATCCGATACCTATCTCTTTTTACATGTATACCAAAAAAAAATCTTATAGTTCCAATAATCTTTCTGAAACAAACAATTTTTTCATGGCAACTAAATCTCAACCATGATAATTTACAATGTTGTTTATGGCCATGTGGTTCCTGACAAGCAACGTCGTCGTCGTTCATTGGATGGGTACATTGGGATCAAGTATAGGTCCAGAGACATGATCACAAGTAGCACGGAGAGTATATGAAGCAAAAAGGTGGAGTAGATGCTCTTCTAGCACCTGGCCATCGACACCGTCCGCCCCGACGTGCACCTGCTTACTAGGAAACTTGTGTACGGATATCACAGAATAAAAAAATAATTTTAAAAATAACGCTTAATAAAAAAAAATTGCAAAACTGGCTTCAGTCGCCATTCCAGATGGCGATTTATGGCATTTCGCCTTCAGTCGCCATCTGGAATGGCGACTGAATGCCACGTAGCTTCAGTCGCCATCCAGGATGGCGACTGAAGGCCGAAAATGTGTTTTTTTCAAAAAAATTCTTGACAATTGTGTTTCTTTTAAAAAAAACAATAAAAATTGTATTTTTTCTTAAAATAACATTCAAATTTGTGTTTTTTTTAAAATTAGCATTCAAATTATGTTATTTTTAAAAAATAACATTCAAATTTGTGTTCTGTTTAAAGTTAACATTGAAATCTGTGTTATGTTTAAAATTAGCATTCAAATTAGTGTTTTTTTTAAAATTAACATTCAAAATTGTGGTTTTTGTAAATTAGCATTCAAATTTGTGTTCTGTTTAAAATTAACATTCAAATTTGTTTTATGTTTAAAATTAGCATTCAAATTAGTGTTTTTTTTAAAATTAACATTCAAAATTGTGGTTTTTTTAAATTAGCATTCAAATTAGTTTTTTTTTAAATTAACATTCAAAATTGTGGTTTTTTTTAAATTAGCATTCAAATTAGTTTTTTTTGTAAATTAACATTCAAAATTGTAGTTTTTTTAAATTAGCATTCAAATTTGTGTTTTTTTTGAAATTATCATTCAAATTGGGTGATTTTTTAAAAATAACATTCAAATTTGTGTTCTATTTAAAATTAACATTGAAATTTGTGTTTTTTTTAAAATAACTTCCAAATTTGTGTTTTTTTAAAAATTAGCATTGAAATTTGTGTTTTTTTTTAAAATTAGCATTCGAATTTCGTGGTTGGTTCAATCTGTCGAGTATGATGTTCCCAAAAACGAAAATGAACATAAAAAAATAGTGAAAACATGAGAATACTAATATAAACCAAAATAGTACAACCATGAGAATCGATATAATGTTCCATAAAAGGAGAACATAAAAAAAAACTACTGTCGGCCCCTCTTCGGACGATGGCTCCGGTCGCGCTGAAACGGCGATGGCAAATAGGTGCTGCGCGGATGCACTGTCCTCTGCGAGGGCTGTCGACCGGGAGGCTGAGCACTCGGGTCCTGCGACGGTGGAGGTGCCTCACCAAGCTGCGAAGATGCCAACTGATGTTGGCTCCGATCGGCGTCGTCTCTCATCTGCAACATATCGGCATACTGAGCATACGATGGGTCGCGGACCACCTGGGGGTCGGCACGGACCGACTAACGAGGAATGTATGGTGGGTGCCTAGCAGGAGACCGAAGCGGACCAGCCGACGGGATAGGCACCGTCTGCTCAGACATAGCAATGTACTCGTCGTCTGAGTCGAACGTGACGTCGAAGCCCAATCCAGAATCGGAAGTGTGTGCAGAAGGCGGCGCTCGGGGACCCTCAGAGATCCGTACACCACCACGCGACGAGAAGTCCACGTGAGGTGCAACACCTGTACGGTACGAGCGAGCCGGGGGCCCACCGAGATAAATGGGTGCGGCAACGGCCGTACCTGAAGGGCCGGCTGTGTCGGGATGAGGAGCGGCTGAGTGCGACGGCGTATGACTGGGTCGGGCCCGTGGACGTGGAGGTGCAACAAAAGTCGACGAAGTGGCGGCACTCTCAAGGGTCAGCTGCGAGGCGACTCGGTCGACGTAGGCGACGGCCCGATATAGCTCGTCGGGCGTGATAGGCAGACCTGCTTGCCTCCGCTGGACTAGTGGCCGTGTCATGGAACTGATCGCACGGATGCCGTCAGCCTGCAAGACGGTAAGACAATGGGAGGCAGAAATAAAAATAACAAGTAGGTCATGGGCTGGCGGCATGTACCTGGCGGTGTACCCGAGATGCGTGATGTCGGTCGTATGTCTGATGCACGCTCGGAGCAGGCACGTCTGCAGGCGCCGGAGGCGGCGGGGCAATGCGAGCTGCGGTGCGAGGGAGGTACCATCGGAGGTAGTTGCCGTATGTCGTGGAATCGTACGCCCTCTCCTCACGCACGACATCTATCGCTGCTGTCTGCTCCCAGCGACAAGTGTAAGGAGACTGTCGGTCCTGCCAACTGACAACCTTCTTGCCCTTGCGACTCTGCATGCAAAAAAAACAAAAGTGTTCAGTTATTTCACAGAGCGAAAACACTATGCGCGGAGATAATGGAGAACTTACTCGTGCTGGTCATGCGACAAACGATGCGGGGCGTCTGGAGGAGGGATCGTCTGGAATAAGCCAAACTGGCGCATCACCCTCCACGGAGCGTACACCTCCAACATATGGCTGAAGACAAGAATACAGCGGGTGAGCCATAAATCCCGGTCCTCGATACACACCACAGAGATCGCGCCGCCGGCTGTGCTCTCGATATAGCTCGTCATCCAAACCCTCCATATAACACGAGCCGGATGCAACAACTCCAACTCGCCACTGTACGCACTGTAGCATGCATGCATCTGAACTGTGGCCCACTGCAGCTCATGTTGCAACCAGCGATCCCCCATGGTAGGGCGATCGATCTCATCCTCTGCATCCCTAGGCGGGTGCCCCTCCGGAAGTGCAACGGGCGTGTCGGTGATGAGCGGTCGTCCGACAGGTATGTGCTCGTACGACCACAGCAAAAGAAGCAGAGGAGATCCGGCCATGTTCGCCGCTCGGGCACGCCGAACGCAGGCGTCGCACAATCCTCGATACGTCGCACAGAGAGCCGCTGACCCCCAGCTGATGCGTGGGATCTGATCGATCGGCGTGTCCGCGAGCATCTGATCCAGTGGAACAAGCCAACGATCCACTGTGTCGCCGTGAGTGCCTGTAGAAAAGCAAAAAAATAGGAATTAAATTCAACAAGAGAATGGAAATAGCTGTGCCTATAACATGTTTAAGCATACCAGTGAACATGAAGCCCCCGAACAAGTGCAGCAAATACGCCTCGAAGTGTCGGCTCACAGTCCACTCATCTGCATCTGCTGGGCACGTCCTGAAGTGAACAAGCCAAGTCGCAGGAACTCCGACGTCGTGCTGGAAGGGCTCCTGGCCCAGAGGTAGTGGATGAAACCTCTCGGCGAGCATGCCGTCCCATCCGGCGGGAGTGGGTGGTGGTACCCAGGCCTGCCCGCGAATCGGGAGTCCGAACAACATGGCCACATCCTCCAGGGTAATGGTCATCTCCCCCCACCGGAAGTGAAATGTGTGCGTCTCGGGTCTCCACCTGTCCACCAGAGCAGAGACGAGTGATCGGTCGTGCCTGAAAGTCTCCAGTCTGGTGATCATCCTGCTAAAAGGAAGCAGCCCCGCCGCCCTCAGCCGTGCGATGTATCTCCCGTCGAGAGGCCAAGACGTGCCGGACGATCGCAGGCGGAATGGCTGAAGCTCCTCTCCGGATCGCACCGCTCGAGACCGATGACGACCGTCGTAGTACTGATCGAGTAACTCAGGAAACTGTGGACGAGGGTGAGCCATGCCTGCAAACAAGAACATTAGGTTAGTACATCATCAAATACACAGCAGGAACGAATAAGTGTTGCACAACATTACTCAGTCATGTTCGACTAGGTCCGGATGCATCAGGACATGTCCTCCTCGTGTGGCCGGGCTGTCGGCAAATGGCACACTTTCGTAGCTCATCGCGTTCTGCGTTATCCATGTCATTGCCAATTCGCATTTTCCGCCGTCGTCCAGGGCCTTTCCGCTCCAAGTGCAGTGGTGGAACATATCGGATCTCGCCTGCCCTACACGACCGATCTCTGTAGTGCTGCTGAGTCCCCCAAATCTCAAAGTCTGCAGTCCATGTCTCGGCAAGGTACCGTGAACCATAGTAAACTGAGAGGTACATCTCGCTCGACTTGTTGTCGTGCGCACACGCGGCCATCACATGAGAGCACGGTTTATGCAATAGAGTTGGCTTGTTACAAGTGCACTTGACACCGTCTTCAAATGTGACTCCTTGCCTCTTGATTTGTCGCATGTATCCACCCCCCACGTTCTTACTGCGCAGATAAACGACCCAACTTTGCCTTCTACTGTTAGGAATGCACTCGACTGAGTGTTTCTGAGCGGCTGCGGCTTTCATTTCTAAGTACTTTTGTACTTCATGAGGAAATTTTGGTGGTGTCACCCGAAGCAATGCTCTTGCAGCTGTACCTCTCTCGTAGAAGTATTTGGCCGTGCGATGCCATGTAAACTCCACAATTCCAGTGAGCGGCAGACCTCGCACCCCCCTCAACACAAAATTGTATACCTCCGCCATATTAGTTGTCATTACGCCATATCTGGCACCTCCCTCATCGTGCAATAGAGACCACTTCTCAGGAGCTTTGTCACTGATCCATTCACTAAATTTCTTTGGCCTTGATCTTCGGGTGCGTCGTCTCGCCACATCTGTAGTCTCCGCGACATTTTCTTCATCTTCTGGATGTTGTGAACTGCTTGCCTCTGACCTTTGGGATTTACCTAGATCTGAAGTTTCTTGTTCTAACTCGTCCCAAAGTTTTTGGAACTTATGGCTTTGGTTCTGATCGCACAACCGCTTGAACTTCTTCATAAGCCGTGCACTCTTGTAGTGTGTGAAGAAGTTCGCCGCAAGGTGTCATTTACACCACCGACTGATCAAGTCATTCCAGCTGTACTGCGGGTTCTCAGTGGACAACATGAACTCAATGGCACTTAACAGACCCTTGTGTCTATCATGGATTATACATACATTCCGTCTGTCTTTCACGACTGTTTGTTTTAGGTTTGCAAGGAACCATACCCAGCTGTCTGTACTCTCTCCTTCCACTAAGGCGTACGCCATGGGAAGTAGCTGGTTGTTTGCATCTGCAGCAACTGCTGTCATCAGAGTTCCCTTGTACTTCCCAGTTAGAAATGTGCCATCCACGCAAAGTATTGGCCGCATGTACTTGAACACAGAGATTACTTGACCAAATGACCAGAATATACGCTCCATATACTCAGCTCCAGGAACTATCTCACCATTTCTGCCGACAACTGGGCTATGGACCATATCCATCACAGTGCCAGGGTTGGTGTCAACGATTTGTTGGATCAATCTGGGCACATAGTTATATGAATCATAGAAAGATCCAAATAACATCTCAAGACCAAGTTGCTTGGCTCTCCATGCCTTCCCATATTGAATGATGTACCCAAATGTGTCATTGATCTGGCTAACAATTTGTTTTGGTGGCATATCAAGATTTGCATGAAGGTTCGACAAAATTACACGTGCCACAAATGCGGAGGACATATTTCTATGACTCTGTGATACTTCTGTCACCGAACAGTCGTGTTCGGTGATCCTGGAAACAATGAAGTGCTCATTGTCCCTGTACCGAGCAATACGAACATAAAATCGACATCCTTCCACCTTGCACTTCACTGCGTACAGTCGCGGAGTTGTTCTGTCAACCTTGAAAGACCGACGCAGTGTCACGGACCACATCGCCACGGCTTGCTTAGCGTCCTCCTTGCTTCGAAAATGTTGTCCCAGTGTTAATCTGTGCTCACTCCCTGCCGACTCCGAACTGCGATCGTCGTGGATTCGCGCATGCTCAAAACCACTAGGATCTAGCCATTGTTGTGGAGGTCCCATTCCACGATAGTCTTCTTCACCAGAGGAATCCGCATAGTCTGCGTCCACCTCCGACCCTTCGCTGCCTGAAACTTCCAGACCCTCGTCTTCACCTTCGTCGGCATAAGCCTCATCCCCAGGCCAGAAATACCCGCCCATGAATTCTGCGTTGGGCATATCCGCAGAATTATAAGTCATGGTTGGATCAATGTTCATATGTTCTCCTCCAATTAATGGTTCGGGTACAAGTTCTGCTCCCGGTTCGGGTACATTGTCTAGCTTTGTCACATACAGTATACAGTCATCTGGCCCATGATTGGGATTTATCACCCTCCTAACAAGAGAGCCCCATGATCTATCGCCTCTAAGTTTACACAATTTCCAACAAGATGTCAAACCAATAGGCACCAGCGCTTCCATGACAATTTTGTGTAAACATGGGTCAATATTTAGGATGTCCATGACTCGGGTCTTAAGGTCTTCAAAATTAAGAACATTAAGATCATTCAATTCCATGTCTACACGGTGACATCCACTTAGGTCATCTCCAGATGGTCCATTTCTAATGATTTGTTCCCCGTGAAAAATATATACTACTCTTGTTTCCGACATTGTCTACAACATAAGTATTACAAACATCAGCTATCATATCTTCAATATATTTTGCACATTACTCTATACTCATCCTTAAGTCATCTGCGACTTATTTTTTAACATCTTAGAAGTACAGTGCATTAATGATATTGCATCACATCTAATCAAATATGTATTTCTACACATTTTCTACGAATAAACCGTATGTCCTAAATTATCGATTCACTATTTATTAATCAAATTTATTCGCTCAATACATAACATTTCTACATAACGGATCTACAAATACAACACATCTACATAACAGATCTACACATTTCTAAAACAGATCTATACATTTTTAAAACAGATATACAGATACAACAAATTTTTAAAACAGATCTACACATTTCTAAAACAGATCTGCAAATTTTTAAAACAGATCTACACATTTCTAAAACAGATCTGCAAATTTCTAAAACAGATCTACACATTTCTAAAACATATCTGTAAATTCCTAAAACAAATCTATAAACCCCTTTCTTTTTTCTATAAACCTCATTTCTAAAACAGATCTGCAAATTCCTAAAACATTCTATACTAATTATCAGTAAAAAAATTTTTACCTTTCTTTTTTTTTTCTTTTTCTTCTTCTTCTTCTCCTCTTCTTCTTCTTCTTTTTCTTCTCCTCTTCTCCTCCTCCCCCTCCTCCTCTTCTCCTCCTCCCCCTCCTCTTCTTTTCTTTTTTCCCCTCCCCTCCTCCCCTCTCCTCTCTTCTTTTTTCCTCTGCCGTGAGTCAGTGTGAGTTTTTTTTTTCGTTTCTACCACAATCGCCCCGGCCCCCCTTATATATTGGCCATCAGTCGCCATCCCAGATGGCGACTGATGGAAAAAAGCCGCAGTCGCCATCTGGGATGGCGACTGATGGCCCATTTTCGGTAAGTCGCCATCCCAGATGGCGACTGAAGCCAGTTTTGCAATTTTTTTTTTAAACGTTATTTTTAAAATTATTTTTTTATTCTGAGATATCCGTACAAAAAATTCGCTTACTAGTATATCCTATTTGGATGTCTGACATACAGAACTATAGAAATACACGTTACTCTAATAGTTAAACATCAAGTTTTCAAATTCAAATTTAATATTTAAATTCACAATCAAATTTACAATTAAAATTCAAGGTTAAATTGAAATGTTTTTAGCCACATAAAATCTTGAATTTCAAATTTAAATCGGCAACTCAAATTCAAAATTTACTTTATATTGATTTAAATTAAAAATAAATTTAAATTTCAAATTTCAAATATGACTTTATATTAAATTAAAATCCAAATTGGCATTTATAATTGAATTATGAATTTCTAAGTTTGAAATTTAAAATTGAAATCCAAATTTGGAATTGAATTGTTAATAAATATTTAAATTTGAAATTTGATTTCCTAAATCCGGAATTCAAAATCTGAATATGAAATTTGAAATTTGAAATCTAAGAACTGAAATCTGAAATTTGAATTCCAATTCTAAAATTTAAACCTAAAAGCTAGATTTGAAATTGAAATTTAAAATTCAAATTTGAAATATGATTTGATTTTGATATTTAAATCTAAAATATGCGTAATAGTTTTAAAATATAATAGTGAAATATTTGAAAATGGAACTTCGTATGTAGGAATTAAAATTACTTGGTGTAAGGGTAGGGATTCATCAATCTCCATTTATAAAATTTAATTGAAAAGGGTTTGGAATTTCAATTCCAATTCCTAGGGGGCATCAAATAGCAGAATTTGATGTAAAGGCTGGAATTGCAATTATAATTTCTAAGTTATTGGTCCAATTCTAGAATCCAAATGAAGCCTGATGATTCTCTATGATTTACTAAAAGTGATCATAGAGGTGTATTAATAGAAAAAGAAACTGAGTAAGATTAAGCATTTTTTGTATTTGGACTGGCCCAATAAAAAGTCAGGTCACATCTAGTAGGCTCGAACTTAACCCGATCTAGTCCAATATACTAGTTGGGGTTGGCTGGATTATGGGTCAAGAGAGTTTGATCGGACCACATTCAAAAAATTAGTCGAATGGGGCTTAGAGCTCTCAGCAGTTCATTCATTTGACCATAAACTAGAGTTAACTTTGATTCCGCATCAAACTGTCAAGATGGGGTGGGGTGGGTTTTCAGGTCGAGTACAAACAAGGTTTGAGCTTGACTCTAACTTAGTATAGATTGCGCCAAATCTGATCGAAATCTGATCGGGTTTGGGTATGTTGGGTTGAACGAGCCGATTTATGCTCAAACCTAAGGCTGAAGGATCAACTAATTGCACTTATATAAGTAAATAAAGAGTTTATTTCTTTTAATCAAAAGGATTCCATTGCACACAGAAAAAGTGATAATAGAGGGGCTCCATGCAATTTTGTCTAATTATTAACAAAGAATCAAGAAATTGGTTTTATTTTCTCAAGTAGTTCAATGGATTTAAATGATACAATCAGTTGTATTTTTGTCAGGCTCTTGCATTTTTATTTTCAGTGGGCTGATAGCAAGTTGAGCCTAGCCCATTCCAAGCATCGTTTGGCCCACAAAATAATACAAGCCAGCTCAACTAGTTGTTTAGGAATGGGCCAGGCCCAACAAAATTAAGCCGAACAGTGACTGACCCAACCCACCAAATACCCACGTATAGTCTAAATAAAGGAGAGAAAGTCGGATTTGTACCAAACCAAGAAAAAAGTTGAATATTTGTAGAGCCCACGTCAAACACCCATTGAGGAGATTTGATAAACCTGGACAATTTACATATGAGCCAGTCTAGTTTTGAGTTGGGTCACAGGAGGAGGGCCAAAATTTTGTTACAACCCGCCACAATACAAGTAAAATACATTTTCCTGTTGGACTAGGTTAGTGGCCAAATAACTATATGCATGCCTTTAAAAAAATATGTGTTTCAATTGGGGTAGTTGTCACGGTGTTGAACTTGTACACAAATCAATCCACAGGCAATACACAGAGAGAGATAGAGAGACAAAAATATGGAGAGAAGAACAGTAGAACACTTTGTTGACTTTGGATGATCCCTTTACAGGTTACAACTTTCATATATAGACCTACAGTTAGGGTTGCTCTATGGGCATATTTAATAATGTCAACAAAATATTCTATTTACAATACTCCCCCTTGGACATTACTATAATATACATATGACTCGTTAAAAACTACACAGGAAAACATAATAGAAAAAATGATCAGAAAAAAGAGTACATAACATACGTGTATTATTGTCCTACACATTCTGCCTCATTAAAAACCTTCAATTAAGAACCTGGTGGAAAAAACTTAATTAAGGGGGAAAAAATATAACATTGTTTAACCTTCTGGATCAGTCCTCATGGCCTTAAATATATCGAGTAATATTTTTAATGTGTGACTTAGTTTGCTCCCCTGAAGACAATAATCTTCCAAGCATAAATATTCTGATACTATATATAAGTTTCTCAAAAGTAGACGTATGTATTATATAGGGATAACGTTTTATGGAGTTTGAACTATTGGTCCAAAAATTTTTCTTTTATTTAGCGAGTGTAACTCAACTTCAATTGTTTCTTTCTATTTTACCCAATCCAAGAGTTTCCGACACTCTAATATAGATTTTGGTTCTGGATCCAGATTCTCATATGATATAGTTTGAGCAATTGTGGAGGCAAATTAATTATTGACAATTGTTGTATTTCTAATAAAGGTTTCTCCCGTGTTCACATAATTCGTGGATATTTCATTATTAATATCGAACATCTCTTCGTGATTTCCCGAAATGATAGATTGGTTGTTTTGCAATCCTAGCATCATGTTATGCGCGTACTAAGTTGCTAAGATTCTCATCTTTAGGATAAAACTCTTCAAAAGGCTTCTCAAACTCAGGGTGAATCTCTTAAGGATATTTAAGAAGCATCTGACTATTTTTATCAGACCTCTGTATCTGCGGACGTGTCCGTGGATTGAAGTCTTTAGTTCCAATAGGTTCCCCTGTTTTCGGTGTAAGGGCATGTCAGTGGATTTACTATTTTTCTGAGATATTTCTACTCTTTCATATGCATTTACTGCAGGTTTGTGAGATTTAGTCACTCCTTTATAATCGGTGAAAAGATCTGGCAGGTTATTTGCTAAATTTTGCAAATTGATTATCTTTTGAACTTCTATTTCAGTTTGACTAGTGTGTGGATCTAAATATGGAAAAAAAAATTTCATCACATGAAATTTCTCGGCATTTCAGATTTGGGCTTTTATCTCCTCCTATTGCCGAAAATAAATCTTCATCAAATACACAATCAGCGTACTGAACTGTAAAAAGATCTCTTACCATAGGCTCAAAATTTTTAAAATCAATGGAGTGTCATATCCAACATTTATATCCAATTTCCGGTGGAGTCCCGTAAAAGTACACTGGAATAGTGATATCAGCACATATACAGCACAACTAAAAACTAGCAAAAAGGAAATACTTAGTTTTCTCCCACGCACTAACTGTAAGTGGAATAAGTATGATATGTAGTAGGTCAGACTTGTATTAATGCAGCAGCATGTAAAACTGCATTACCCTAATTGTTGGTGAATAATTTTGAATTTTGCAATAAAAGTCAGGAATAAGTTTTATTCTTTTTATCAATGATCTACAAGACCATTTTGAGTGTGCACGTACAACACAGGATGCTCCACTTTTATGCCTATAACCAAACAATAACCATTGAAGGTTTTTGAGGTGAATTCATCGGCATTGTCCATTCAAATGGATTGGATTTGATGATTCAAAAATTGGGCTTTTAATTCTATAATTTTGGCAATTAGGTTTGCAAAAGAATGATTACGAGTAGACAATAAGCATATATGAGTCCACCTAGTAGAGGAATCTATCAAAACCATGAAATATTTAAAAGGTCCTAAAATATGTTCAATTGGTCCACATATATCACCCTGGATTCTTTGAAAAAATAGGTGATTTTCCCTTATCTTTCGACGAGAAGGTTTCATAATTAATTTGTCTTTTACACAGGTATCACAAATAAAATTTTCAAAAGTAGGGAAGTTTTTGGTTTGCATATTATGACAAGTAGAATTATCTATAATCCAGTGTATCATATTTTGTTCAAGATAACTCAAATGCTCATGCCATAATATAAAGGAATTTGGGTCCTTAAATTTTAAACTTATTGCAACATATTTTTCATTTAGTTAGATGTGAGTATAGTACAACTGAAAGAAAAAGGACGGAAACTTTTCAACCACTTGTTTTCAAAATGTGATTGATGTGTTCATAAGAAGATATTTAGTATCATTCTATTTTTTTGTCTCAATTTGAAAACCATTAACGCAGATGTTTTTAAAACTCAAGAGGGTACGTTTTGATTTAGGATACAATAAAATATTATTAATGATAAATTCTGTACCCATAGGGAAGTTTAATGAAACTCTCTGGAGCTCCTGATTAACATTGCATCATTTTTCAATTCTTATTACACTCCTTTTTCTCTTTACTAGAATTTGAAAGTACTTGTGTCTTTTATAATAGTATGCGTGGTATAGTAGACTAATACACATAATTCCCTCTCATCCGCTATGAGTTATAGAAATAGGAAATTCTAAAAGAATAACATGGCATAAGTAGAAATGATAAAACATAAAACATCGACTAAAAATAATTAAAATATCAAAAATATAACATAATTGTTCATCAAGAACACAAAATGATAAATTTCGACAAAAACATAAAATTTAATAGTAGGAAGGCTGACATAGTAACATATAAATGACTATGAAAGTTAATATTTTCAAATAAGATCATGATCATCAAAATCATCGTTGAGCTTTTATCCCAACATATCATCATCGTTATCATCATGGGAGACCATGTTTGCTTTAGGCAAATTGGCATGATGTGCTTCCCACTTAGTTTGTTGGCCCTTCTTATCTTTTAGTATTTTTTGAGAAATTTTAGGCAAGTGTTTTGGTATGCGATGTGTATGGGATCAATGACTCTCATGGTGGTTTTCTAACTTGGCTCTTTGATGTGCCATTTCTTGTTTGCTATTATGCTTCCCATGGCATTTTGCTAGTCAAACGATCCTTCAAGAATTGTTATAATGCTAATGGAATCTTTTCAGTGAGATGGTTAGTTTCTTAGATTCTGGTGTAGGTGGTACTGGAGAAAAAATAATTCTTTTGCCTTCTAGGCATCCGTGTACCGAGAGCAATGAATAATTGTCTCACCGAGATTACTTAAGGTTAAATAGATTTAAACAACAAGAGTATATGTCAAATAATTATTTTCATCAGGGCAAGTTCAGAAAATTCTCTTTTGTTGATGTCAAACATGCTTCTATGATATTTTAATTCATGTAAAAATAATAAATTTACTGTTGGTAAATTAATGAGCTATAAAATATGCATGAAAACATCATAAACAGATAAAATATAGCAGGAAAAGAATTTCCTAATAATTCTATAATTTTCATGCATTTTCTACAAAAATTTATGCAATTTTCCAAATTTTTCTAAATTTTTTGTGAATTTTTATGAATTACAGACAAAATAGAAAAAAATTCATAATTTCAATAAATCATAAATATAAATGTTGAATTCCTAAATCAATTATGGATTATTGTATGATTTTCTACAATTTTATGTGCTCAGAAATCAATATAACTATAATAGTAGAAAAATAAAGAAGCTGAAAAATTAAATACCACAGGGCCTTAATGCATGAAAAGAAAACATATAAGGGCCTTAATATAAGTTTTCTAGATGTGGAAACCCCTCAGATTGGGTGGGAGCATCCCCATCCCCAAGTTGGGTTCAATCAATCGGGCCGTGTTAGATTTAGGTGGAGCAAGGTGACGACAATACCAGTCACTGTGGGCAGCGTTGGCCTACAAGGAGAGGGAGAAGAGGAGGACTAGGAAAAGAAGAGAGGCGACGGTGACGATAGTGTGAAGGAAGGAAAAGGAGGAGGACGAATACGATGAAATAAAATATAGATATTGAATTTATATTTAAATGTGTAGTTTACATAATATAAAATATTTTTGAAAAAAACACCACTGTATGTAGCCACCCCAAAAAATATATTGTAATAATTGCAAGATGAATAGAGAACAATCTTTTTTGTTCGTGATCTGAATCTGATGGAATTTTCAAGTTTTCAAAACAAACATCAAACTTTTAGTACCATCAATCTTACATGTACGTATTATTTTCTTTTCCGAAAGATTCCTTAGATGTATGTGTTAGAGATATAAATGCTAACATAGTCTCTTCAATCTTACTAATCTTTCTTACGTGTCACTGATAAGACATGTGCTTATCGTGCGTTGATATGCTGAAGAACGTATACGTGAAATCGAGTTCGGCGTTCTTAGCAAACTGGTAAGCTTTTTGTGATCACCCTGATTCGAGAATTTGATGGGAAATTACATAAGGGCACCGGAGTCCGATGGCACATGTTTCTCCAATATTAATGTCTCTACTTGAATTATGGAAATTTTGCTTGGGTTTCACAACCATTTCAATTTGCCAGCACCGGTGCTCCGGAAAAAGTTGCTTGGTCCGTAAAAGAGCTCTCCTTCTGTCTTTTTTATAGAGATACAAGTATCCCTATCAAATCTGATCGTCTATTTAATCTAAAAAGTCTGGCCATCTATTTATTAGACACAATATTATAGGAAGCTAAATACTTTTTCAAATAACTAATCTATCACCACTTCCCCAGTTTTTTAGACAATTATGTCAAAAATAAAACACTCTCTTAATTAACTCTCTCGTAATTAAAAGAAAAGCACTCCACCTCGCCGGCTAATTTTAACGTAATGCATACAGTATTATGCATACCAATGTAATGACGCATTTATACATGTCCATCTGGGTGTAGTTATCTTTGATTGGCTCATAAGCTGGTGACCTCACGAGCAGAGGTTTTCGATGCGGTTCGGTAGATGCGGATTTTGGCATCGCCAGTAAGCACCCCACTTAGATCGGGTAGAGCTAATTGGTCAACGGGATATTTACTTTTCAAATAAAAAATAAATTTCTAATAAATAATTTAATAAAAATATTATTGCATATCTAAAGACTAATTAATAAAAATTATATGACTAGTAATAATTAAATATAAGATGATATTGTAATTTAATGGTTAAATTAATGTATTTATGCTTATAAGTTATACTCATATAATAAGAAAATATATGACTATATATAATCAGAGCGGGACGGGTTAACTAAAACCCACATCCACTCACCCTTACCTCAGGGCGAGGCAGGGCACCCTGGGTAGGGTCGGATCATGCAGGATAAGATGAGATCGCTGCAAAATCTAGAATCCTACTTTGGAAGGGCAGGCTAGATAGAAACGAAGTAGAAGAGTGTGAGCGAGAAGGAAACGGAGGAGCAAGAAGGCAAGGATGAAGAATTGTGGTAATTGGTAGCGGATTGAGACGATTGCGGATTGGGGTGAGATGGGGACGAGAATTCAGGTTAAATTGGGAAGATTGGGGATAGGGGCAAGTAAGGTAACTATCCAAACAATGAGAGAATGACGATTAGTTGGAAATTAGATTGTTTTCTCTCTTATATAATTATATATATGTTTTTGTTGTTAGTACCTAGCTGATCTCTTGTGGTGCCAAACAACAAGTACCATTAACAACTAATTCATATGATCTATTCAATCAAATTTATTAGACTGCAAAAAATGTTGTTAAGGACCAAACTATTTGTCCCCATGAAAATTACTCCCTCCATTCTTAAGGGGCTATTTTTTAGTTCTTGTTCTGGGTCTCCTTGGGGCATCCCAAGTGCATTTGGAGTTAAGTAATCGATTTTGCTCACTTGGCTCTCAGGAGCAAACATTTTTTCTTCCGCTTCGCTTGAATGAAGGTCGAAGCCATCCCATCTGCCTCTGCTGCTTCCGATGCACCATTGATGCCACTCCAAATGCACCGTCACACTGAAGCTTCGAAGTCTCTGTTGCCTTAGCTTGTCGCCTCCACCACCTCCTGTCACCTCCCACCACTTGCCTTCGCAGCCTCCGCCCGCCCACTGCTTGCGTGCACTACCTGCCTGTTGCTCGCCTCTGCTCGTCTCTCCTTGCACGCAATCACCTCTTTAACCACCGCCCCCATTGCCCTCCACCTTCTTTAGCTGCGGCCCACTACCTCTCCACCACTCGCCTCTGCCGACCACCCCCTCACAAATAAATTGGGTTAAAATATTTTGAATTACTGTGCATTTCCTAAAAGTGTATTCTGAATTTTACTTTTTGACCAATATCTAAAGCGTAATTCTATATCCAAATACTTTTTGTAAAACCTGCCTGACCAAGGAGGTCTCAAGCCAAGCATGGTGGTGCGAGGACACCAACGAAAAAGCCCCTAAAGAATGTTGTTTTGGAGAACAAAATATGTAAAAAAGAAAGTTGTTCTATATTTCCAAGGTAAAATATTACCTCATTTTTCAAAAATACCTCTATAACTATTACTCCACGTAATTATTAATTATTTACATATAAACAATACACATATATATTATTTACAAATACTAAAAGTTGAAATATAATCTTATTTCATTTGTTAAAAACTATGTATAAAATTAAAATGACATACTTTTATGAGCCAAGGGATAACACCAGTTCCTTATGTGCGCTTCAACAAGCGTTCATGCTTTTATTTGACATCGCTTCTCTCTCTCCAAGCTAGCCATTCCCCCTTCTTTAGGTGCCACTGCAAGTTCGCTGTTGGAGCTTTTCTAAGTTGGCTAGATGTGATTATTAATAAAATTGGTCTTAAATCAGAACAAGTCAAACATAAGATAGTTTTGACGAGTTCAATTTTGACTAGTCCTGAGGTTGAGTCCAATGCAAAAGTGTTTCAGGAGGCGTTTCAACAAAATATTTTCAGCATATTTTATGTCACGTGAGCAACGCACCACCAGAAATACCCTCTACTCAAATGTAAAAGGCATTTTGCACGGGCCCACGAGTAAATCAAATTTTATTAGAATTTAGATGGTTTTAGTAAAACAACAATAATTTTTAATTCAAAATCGAATATATATGACGTTTGGTCTCTATATGAAAATAATTAAAAGATCTATAACTTTCTCAATATAATCAATATCTAATTTGAACTAGATTAATATATAAATCAAAAAACAAAATTGTATACAATGTAGTTGCATGAAAATCGAGACAAAAAAATAGAAAAATCTTCGGTGTCAACAGCCTCAGAAAGCGTCGTCTCCCTCTTCTCTCGCGAAAAAGGATTTTTTTTATTCCCAGGCGTCGGTGAACTTAGGCTGTCTCCAACAGGCTTGGCTCTTGCTTGACTCTTAAACAGAATATTCCCTGCCACGTGTGCGAACACCATCCCAAAGCACCAAGCAAGCACCAAGCCTCCAACAGCTTGGCTCTTGCTTGGCTCTTAGTGTGGGCCCCACACTCCTAACCATCAACCAAACACCAAGCAAGAGCCAAGCACTCCAATGGCTTGGCTCTATACAATTTAACAATTATATATTCAACGAATTTGTATTAATTCATTAAATTCAATATTACTAATATATTAATATATTACCTACGAAATTAAATTCGATATTTACGACAAAAAAAATAAATTCGACATTTTGAATTTAAAAATTGCACTTGAAAAAAAAATATATATTAAAATTCGAATAGCGGTACATGACATAATTGCGAAGTACAAAAAAATTAAATTTGCAAACAAATGCCTACTACAAAACAGGATCCAAATGCTACTCGTCGGTGTTTCCTCCGAAACGTTGCCAAATGTGCTCGATCAAGTCTCTTTTGAGTTGTGTGTGCGTGGGTTGAGCACGGATGGCAGTATTTCTTCGAAGTACATCTTCGAATAAAGGTGTACCCCCAGAGTGAATCACAGGCGTTACTACCGTGGATGTGTCCGGATGATCATTGTAGTCATAGTTGGCGTCATTGTCGTCGCGCTCGTTCTCTATGATCATATTGTGCAAGATCACGCAAGCCCGCATGATCTTCGCGAGAGTTGACTGTCGCCAAAATCGTGCCGCACCGTGCACGATGGCAAATCGAGACTGTAGAACTCCGAAAGCCCGCTCAACATCTTTTCTCGCTCCTTCTTGCTGTTGTGCAAACAACCGATCTTTCACCGTCTGTGGGAGGGGTATCGTCTTCACAAAGACAGCCCACTCCGGGTATATACCATCGGCGAGATAATACCCCATGTTGTACTGTCGGCCGTTGACAGAGTACTGAACATGAGGAGCCCGCCCTTTCAACACATCGGTGAATAAGGGCGATTGGTTTAGCACATTGATGTCGTTGTTGGAGCCTGCAACACCAAAAAAAGCATGCCATATCCAGAGATCATACGAAGCTACCGCTTCAAGTATAATCGTCGGGACTCCATGATCTCCACGAGTGAATTGACCTTTCCATGCTACGGGACAATTTCTCCATTCCCAGTGCATGCAATCAATGCTTCCTAGCATACCTGGAAAGCCACGGCACTCTCCTTGTTGCAGTAGGCGGTGGGTATCGTCGACGGTGGGGCTGCGAAGATATTGGTCGCCAAATATGTCGATGACACCCTGTACGAAGTGCTCCAAGCATTGAATCGCCGTGGACTCCCCAATCCGCACGTACTCATCGATGGCATCGGCGGGGCCACCGTACGTGAGCATACGCATTGCTGCGGTGCACTTCTGTAAAGGGGAGAGTCCACGGCGATTAGTGGCATCCCTTCTTTCGGTGAAGTAGGGGGACCACCCACCTAGAGCTTCAACGATGCGGAGAAAGAGGGGTCTCGCCATCCGAAAACGCCGGCGGAAGGTATTGTCAGGGTAGACGGAATATTCGGCGAAGTAGTCGGCGAGGAGCCGTTGATGCCCCTCTTCGCGATCTCTGTCAATATATCTCCTATTGCTGCTTCGGCGGCGTCCGCGGGATGATGAAGCATCAAGTCGGGCGTAAAGACCGGCGATGATACGATCTTCCTCCTCCTCTTCCTCTATGAATTCCACTAAGAAATCCTCAATTTGGTTCATGGCATCCTCCTCGGAACTATGTGTGCTGGAACTAGAGCTAGAAGACATTTTGTGAGTGGCTAATGAAACTGGGTTTTTAAAGAGCTACGCCGTTTGAGATGATAGTTGGATAGTGAAGAGAAGTTTTGCGGAGGGGGTGAATATATAGACAAAGAGTCCAACGGCTATATTTGAACAGCTATATTTCGAACGTCTATATTCCAACGTCTATATTCCAACGGCTATATTTGAACGGCTATATTCCAACGGCTATATTTCGAACGTCTATTTTGCAACGGCTATATTCCAACGGCCAGATTCCATAGTTGGATATCAGAGTAAAATTAAGTGGAAAATCATATATAGATTAATAACAGAGGATACATGGTTGGCTACAAGAGATAATTCAAAATAAAATAACTAATCATCGCCAGCATTAAGTTTGTCCCTTAGAATCTTCAGCCCTGCATCGTACTCCGCTTTTTGCGCATCGTCGAAGATAGATTTGTCGAGACTCATCATTTTCGTGTACGCCTTATACAAGGCGGATCTTTCCTTCGCCTTCGCCAGGGCGCGCAAGTTATCTGACATACGGAGTATGTCCTTCCTCTTCTCAGCTCGGTTGGGTTCATTTTGGATGAAGGCATCGAGATCTGCTCTCGCTGCCGACGTAGAATCCTGCGAGTCATCAACCTTTCCCTTACCTCTGCGCTTCGCCTTAGCAGAGTCTCGTCCTTCGGGCCGTGTCTGCACTGGTGGCACGTCATCGTTGTTGGACGATGACGTGTATGTGCCCAACTCGGACAATCTGGTTCTTTTGTTGGGAGGATCAACATAAGCTGCGGACCACTTAGGTTGACCGCGAACCGCCGTCCACCAATGATCCAACACAAACGGATGACCCATCTCCGTCTTGTACATCTCGCGGGCCTGCGCCATGAGTTGGTCGTCCGAACGACCGCTGGCATAGACTTCATTGAGGCGGAGCCAAACACCGTTGAATTGGACCACCTTTTTGTTGGTTCGTTGCCAGTGATCCTTACAGTGTTTGGTCTCTCTTCTCCGACTAGGCGGCACCGTGTCGTTGTATGCCGCTGCTACGTTGGCCCAGTACATGTCGCACTTTCTATTGTTTCCATCAATAGAATCGAGCGAATTGTTGAGCCAAGAGCTAATCTGTATGTAGTACAAAAAATTTTAATATCAAGGTTGAGCGTAAATATGTGTCTTTCATAATACTCTTGTATGAAAAATAAAATTATTACCAGTTTGACGTCGTCATCGGTGCACCACGGTAAGCGCTTCGTCTTTTGGCCACCGTGCACACCAACATTAGTGTTTGGCTCATCGATGCGAACTCGGGTCGGCATATTGGCTGGAGCAGAGTCTGGAGTGCCGTTGTCGGAGACAGACGTAGAGTGCGGTTGAGGTGGGGAAAACTGGGGGCATGTTGGTGGCGTGCCGACAAAATGATAATTTTGGCTATACTGTGGCGGTGGTGGAATTGCGTGGCCGTGTGGTGGATACGGACGATAATTTTGGCTGTACTGTGGATACGGCTGGTAATTCGGTGGATACGGCTGATAATTCGGTGGATACGGCTGGTAAGTCGATGGCTGTGAAAAACCGGGCTGCGGTTCGGTGTTTGGATTTTCGGTGTTTTCGCTGGGAGTATGGGAAGAGCCAAGCCAGTTAACGAAACCGCCTGGTGGAGTCGAATCCATGTCGGATTTGTAAAAAAATTTGCGAGGATTTCGAATAGCCTTTGTTGTGGATGGATGAAAAATTTTGTGTCAAAATAGGTCAACAACATGCCCTATATATAGGAGAGGGCAGGGGAAATTTTCTGTGAATTTTTGGAATTTTTTTGGAATTTTTTGCTATTTTTTACGAATTTTTAGCCCAAAAAACATTAAATTAATCTCTAACGGCTATTTTATAACGGCTAAAATACAACGGATATATTTTGTGCGGCTGACAGGTGGGCCACGGCCAAAAAGAATTCGCAACAGCTTCGATTTGTAAAAGCACTCACTGACATGCGGGACCATAGGAATCTGGGGCCACATGTCATGCACGGGGGTCAAAATACTGCTACAGTTCACGCGGTTGCGTGTTTTTTCCAAACAAACCGACGCTTTATTGTTTTATCTCACTGACTGATGGGACCTACACATTTCTGACCCCACATGTCAGTGAGTTCAGCTGGGTTTCGTGCGCGTGAGTGACGCCAGCGAGGCTGGCGCACTCACTCGTTTTACGCGCTGGTGGGCCCCACGGCTTAATTGTTTACACGCGTTTACCTAATACTCTGTCACTGACGTGTGGGCTCGTTCTTCTTCGGGACCCACCTGTCAGTATTAAGTTCACGCGGGTTGAGTTCGTCTCCGGGTTTCTTCGTGGGGCCCGCAAAGCGCGTTTTATCGCGCCTTCGTCTTCTCCAACGCCGCTGTTTCTCTCGCCGCGCACTCGACCGGCGTTGATCTCCCTCCGTAGCACGCGTGCGTCAAATCGCGCCGGGGAAACGTCGAGCACGCGGACACCGCCGTCGACGCGAGCCTCTCCTCGCGCTCCCGTTGGAGACAGCCTTATGCGTTGGACTTCATCTAATAGAAAGACTTATTTTTTTTTTTATGAAAAGGCAGGAGAATTATTTTTTATTCAGTATAAAAAGGGAGGAGTTCACATCGATAGACAAAGCAATACCTAATTTGGTCCAGATAATCTGAGCAATTTATAGATAACCATTACAAATTTATTCAGTTTAATCCAAGCACATATACGAAGAAACTGGTACATCAAGAAGTACACATTTCACATCACAATGTTTTCCTAACACAAGCCCCATCTAATTGCGCATGACATTACAGATTAATACACTAACACATCCGTTCTACTCACCAGAAACAATTTCTGCTAAGACTCTTCCCATACATGAAACTCAACTAAGATGGCTCCTGGCTGCGATCACATATGATGAGATCCCACCAGAAGTTATTTTTCTTACTCACCGGCCGGTCATTTGCCAAAGAGTGATTTGAACCACCATATTCCTTTGTTGTCGGTGGAAGCGGCGTCGCTTTCCGGCGGAGGGTCGTCTTGCGGGGTCTTGTGCAGCTTGGTGACGTCGTAGCCTTCCTCCTTGGCCTTCTCCACCAGCTGGTTGTACACTTCCTCCTCCATATGCGTCTTCCTGCATAGAATCTGCATTCGTACAACACCAACAAAAATTAACTTAAATTATGCACCCCAAACATAGATGGCGTGACCTGAAACAAAATGTGGGCCAGACAAGACTACCCTTTCGCCTGTTTTTTTCGACAGGTTTCCCAATCTTTGTGAGCTAAACCGGACTTGGGTCGGTCTCGATTCACTACTAAGTGTAATATGTTAAACTTGATCCAGTCTTAAAAAACTAATTGAACCAGAATTAGTCTAATAAGTCAGATCGGTCCAGCTGAGTCAAGTCAATTGTGTTCGTGTCTATATAAGGGTATAACCATTGTTAACTTTTAGTTTGATGTTACTATCATAATCACACTGGTAGTCTGCTATATGGATAAAATACACACAAAGAAATTTCTAAAGATTATTGTGAAAGTGTATGGCAATATAAAACATTAAAACTTCAGATTCAAACTCATATAATACTATTATATTAAATACTAAGAGAGAAAAAAATATGACAAACCACGAGTTTAAAAAAGAGAGAAGACATTACGTGGACATGGGTTAAGTTTAGACTTGAAGTTTTAGTAGTTGACTAGTCATTTAAAGAAAATTATGTAGGTTTGAAGGCCTTGCATCATGTATTATGTATTATTTGTAAGGGGTAAATTATTTTAGGCCATTAGAAAGTTCCAAAATTTTGTATATTGGACTTGTTGTTTCACTGTTATGGGAGTTTAGCACCACCTTGTTAGCATCAAAACCATAATTTTAAAATTTCTTGTGGAATATAACAAATTTTCCAGATTTTTAACTGATGAGTAGTTAACGTACGTTACTTACCCAGAGGTACTTTCTGCGGGGCTCTCCTACGAGCGCGTACTGGTAGTCGTCGTCGACGTAGAGCACCCAGTAGTCGCCGACAACGGGGAAGATGGGGAGGAACGGCGGGATGTAGAACTTGACCTTGAGCTTGGCCTCGTCGCTGGCCTGGTCGGCCTTGTACGCCGTGCCCTCGATGTAGCTCCTCTTCCCCTTGCTCCACGTCTCGTTCAGCACCTTCACCGTGCCGTCGGGGTTCAGCGCGTACGTCGCCCGCGTGTCGCGGCCGTCCCGCGGCTGGAAGAAGGACGGGAATGACGCGATCTCGTACCACCGCCCCATGTACCGCGCCACGTCCAGACCCCTCACCACCGTCATCTCGCCGCCGCTCTTGGACGTGCCCATTGTTGCAGCTATACTTTGGCTTTGGGTTTCTTTCTTCTTGGGAAGGTTTAAGGGGAGGGAGAAGAGGATAAGGTGGACGTGGATGGTTATGGAACGCTTAATTAGTGTATGTTTGTTTGTATATCTAGAGACTTGCACGTGAAGGTAGTGGTGCTTTGTGTAGAGCCATCCATATATGGCCCATGTTAAGAAATCATGATTAATTAGCTGGTTGATTACGTTGGTAGGACACCTGGGCAGCGCCATTCCTTGGTTCGGTGTTTTTCTTTCCGGATTAAATTGTACTCGTACTAAATCACAGGGTGACGCTTAATTTAATTAAGTATATTATAAGTTTAATTAACAATGTGAAAAAAAATTACTAAATATCCATGCTAATTATATATTCATTGCGAATAAGAGAAATGGTTCTAATATAAGATATTAATCATAAACTATAGATAATAGAATTGTGGATAAATAAATAAGAATAGAACAGTAAACTGTAAAACCTGTTTGAAAATAAGAAAACTGGGAATAAAAAAACATTAGAAAATCATATGAATGCAAGTAAAAAAACCCATGGTTTGAAAACACATGAAAGACATAGGATTGGGTATTTGGATAATTCCCTCAACATATGCAAAGGAAAAAAAAATAAAAAAATGAGGCATGAGCTCATTTTTTTTCCCTATGAATTCTATGGGAGTGGGAAACTTTCAAAAAAAAAACTATTCATTGTTTCTTCAATCCAAACACATGAATAGTGGCAAATTCCAAAAGAATTAGAAATCTTCTCTGTTTCTTTTGAAATTCTTTCAATCTAAATACCTGATTATATTTTGTATAAAATAAATTATATGTTTATAGTGTACGATCGATGAAATAATATGTGGTCCATATACTTGCATATGCAACACGATTACACTTCGTTCTCAAATTAGTGATATGGAAGAGGTTTATCAGTTCACCGACGGGTGCAGTTAGAATTATTAAAACTATGGTTTTATTATACTCATTATATAACAAGTCGGTACTTATTTTTTTTTATTATATGGTGGATAAAAATTAGTCTGAATCAAATATTTGCATGAGAAATTTTACTAGATAAAATCAAAAATTGATATAAGGGTCATCTAGACACACATTGATGGAATATTGTGTTTGTAAGTTTATATCTATTTTAGTTATAATATTGGACTATTCTATTGTAAAATCATAAAGTGTATTTATTTTTTAGTAATATTTTGTTTTTTTTATTTTAAGCTTCTGTAATATTATATAGTTTAGATTTAATTTTCATTTTCATTTTCATTTTCTTTTCCATGTTAGTCATTGTTATATATATACACACACTTAGATTTCCATTATATAGATTTTATACTTAATGATATTATTTTTTTAGTTTTAACTTTATATCTCTTAGTTTTAAATTTGTATTATAAAATATAAGTATTTGTTGTAAGTAAGTGTGCGCACTTTAGTTATAAGTTTTTATATAATTTGATTGAAAGTTCGGTGAAATTAGTTTATTTTAAATATATTTTTTATGAGAAAATATAAATTTTTACTTTAAAATCACATATTGATAGAGGGTGACAAGATTGAATTTTAATATGTACAAATTTTTTTAAAAAAAAGTACACCAAGTTACTAAATAATGCATGTGTACCATATATATGACGTTTAAAACTAAGCTTGGTTTAGTTGTTTTGCCCCCTGCAAAATGAAGTTGAAGCTGGATTTGGAACTCAGCTAAACAAAACCTTGATATATGCATGTGGATCATAGATGTATGTTTAGGATCCATAGACATATAACTCGATGAAAATGGGTAAGAAGATCGTGAAGGAATAGATAGCATATAATATTTGCAAATTTAAAGCCATATGTTATGCTAAAAAGTAAATCTGAGCCACAAAAATGAGTTGGGGAGATACTAGTGTGGACGCGCGGAACGATGATTACTGTTGTCAACCATGACAGGATCCCTCTGGAGCACTCCAGAATCACGATTGGTCTTAATTCATTACTTGGTTACCAAGATTCAATTGAATTTCTAGTATATGTAGCAATTGAGACAGATTAATTTGCGGCACAGGTCATAATCCAGGAGCGGACGTGCTCTGTGGCATATGTCAATGTCATTGTCCCTTAGCCCTAAAAAAAAAAAAAATCACTCCTGAGGTTGTCTCCAATGTTATCACGTTGGAGATCTGTCGGTGGGTTCTACGTATAAAAAATTAGTTTTTCGGTGGAGAGAGGAGAGAGACGACGCCCGGTGAAGCGGTGACAATTTTCGGTCTGCAGGTGGACCCGTTCTCGGTTTATGTGCGATCAAATTATATATATTTTTTATTTCTTAATTTATGATTAATCTAGTTCAAATTAGATGTTGATTATATTGAGAAAATTGTAGATCTTTAAATTATCTTTATATAGATACCGAATATGACATATATTTGATTTTTAAATTAAAAGTTATTGATGTTTTACTCGTGGCATATTTTTAATTTACTTGTGCCGTACGAAGCGCCTCGCAAAAGGCCGATAGGTTGGAGTAGGGGGTGCTTCAGATACTTCGCATATGTGGCACAGAATATACTGAAAAATATTCTGTTGAAACGTCTCGCGAAATACCAATGAGTTGAAGACAGTATGAGGGAATCGAGCATTCATACTAGCTCCTTTCTAACTTTTTTTTTACCGAATAATCTATTTAAAAAATAATAATAAAAGTAGATCTCTTGCACATCCTCACAAAATTTTTAGAACCGTACAACTTAGTGCAATCAAATGTTGTAGATTCTTATTACTTTTCTCGTTTAAATTATATAGATAAAAGAGATGCGGGACATTTTAGTAATTGGATAAACCAATTTACTAAGTAATTTATCCTTGTTGGCTTCGATTAAACCGATGATCTAGTGTAATTCAAAAAAGACTAAAGAAAAAAATAATCGAAGTTAGTCGTTCGCGACGGTGCACATCGTAGTGCTTTGGGCCATGGAGGCCATTATTATGACCAAAGCATTGACTAAGCTATTAAAAATCAATCTCAAAATAATTTATCTGAAGCAAAAGAAAGTAACGTATCAAGACTCGTGTAATTTTTTTCTGAATTAGAACATGTATTGATTTTTCTTCTTAAAAAAGAGAAGAAAGACCAGATGGGAGTTATGAACGAGATGAAGCACGAGTTTGTCAGGATCCTGCGATCTAAAGGGCTTTTTTAGAAACGAAAGTTCTTTGAATTGAATAGAGGAAGTTGAGATCACATAAGTTCTATCGGTTTAAGTGAATTGATTTATTTGAAACAAAATATCTAATTCACTCTTCAAAAATTAAGAGTTAGATTAAATTGGTATATCTAAAAAAAAAGTAAGAGTACTAGCATATTTTGAAGGATCGTAAAATTTGTTATAAAACTAATCTCTAGTTCAAAAAATTTGAAAAAATAATCTATTTACACTACTATACATGTAGTGTGTGGGGTAGCGAGTGAATGAAATTGTCGCACATTGCATGTGCAACAAGAGAGTTACTTGAGTGAGAGAGAGAGAGAGATCCATGCTCTCTAAGTTGTATGTGTGTAGGCTGAGAGATGGATGCATGTGGAGAGAAAGGTAGATTGATTGATAGATGCACCTGCATGTACGCCTGTGCTGCATAGGTGGAGAAACTCCTATCGGTTAAGAGATCTGTAGCAGACATGATCTTCTTTCTTGCCGCATAAAAAAGTGAATATGTTGTAAAAAAAATAGATTATTTTTAAATTTTTTTAGATTATAGATTAGTTTTATTTTTTTTTAAAAATGGTTATCGGTAAAAACGAAAATTCGGCCTCTTTCGTCCTGTCACAGAAAATAAGTGACCGTCAGATGTGTTAACCTTTCTTGGCTGGGTTAACCACGTATCCCTTTGGGACGGAAACCATGCCTTGCAAGTTTACATATACATATTGGTTAGCTCTTATCAAACTCAGCCTAATCTGTCTATGAATCTTTAAAAAAAGATTGATACATAATTGACCAAATTATATCGCTGGATCAAGCCGAGTCAAGCCCTGACCCATTTGATGATATAATTAGATGAGTTTTTTTTTTTTATGAATCTAGGTGTATTAAAGTTATTAAAATATTTTAGTAATATATATTTTTAAACATCCAAATATTCTCACTTACATCCTCTATATATCCAACCAAATAATATTTATCTCAACTCATAACAACTTATGGTAACAACCAATCAAATACTGCATATCTAAAAACTTATCATTTTAGAGAACAAAAATTGTCAAAAAGAAAGAATGACATTCTATATTTTTGAGGTATAATGTGATCTTATCTTCTAAAAACTCTTATAATCATTATTCTACTTATTCATTAATTATTTAAACCCAAATTATACACCTATCACATTAATCAACTAAAAATATACATATAATCTTAATTTACTTCTGAAAAAACTATACAAAAATAAAACATCATTTTCTTAGATAAAAGGTCACCGTCTGGAACCAGTATGAAAAAAACCTTCCGCCACACCTCCATTTGCAACATTGCTGTCACACTGCCGAGACAGCCAGCGCAGCAACACTCCCATCAGCAAAAGTGGGCCCTTATGCACTACAGATGGATCCCAAACATGGGCATGAGCGATACAGAACTTTCAATATAATGAAAGGGGACAGTCACGCAACTTGAAATCAGTCTCCAACATGGCGAGACTACCATATACTAATATACTCTGATTCAAATGAAAAGGCATTTAGAGCATAATTTAGCTGAGTTCAACACTTCGAAACTTGAAGTTTGGAGAACAACTTTGTTAAAAATTATAGTACATATGGGAAGCATCAAAATCTCATGTCTCCTCAGGCAGCAGTAAAAGCCTTCTTCACTGCTCCACTCTTTGACCCTGCCGGAATGACCTTCAACACATTAAACCTCACCGTCTTAGACAGGGGCCTGCATACAATAATGAGTGATCCATTTTATCAAGGTCTAAGACAGCGAAGGTCATTTGAACAACGGTTGATATTTCGTGTCAAAGCCCAAGTTTGATCAGTGTGTTACATAGCATACAGTTCCCAATGTGATAGAATCATAGAACTTTTGAGGCTCAAGCATGTTATAATTTTCAGCAATTTCAGCTACATAGACAATCTCTTATAGAAGAGGGTATAGACGTATAGTACACAAGAAAATGATATGTTTTACCTGCACTGGCCAATGATCACGTGATCTCCTTCCTTCACACGGAAGCAAGGGGAAATGTGAGCAGGGATATTGGAGTGCCTCTTCTCATACCTATATAAAACACCACATAATGATTACTACGAACTATCAATCTGAAGAGAGAAATTAAAAAACAATAATGGAGATTAGCTTGCCTCTGGTATTTCTTGACAAAGTGAAGATAATTCCTACGAACAATGATTGTCCTGTGCATTTTAGCACTGTGGCATGTTCCAGCTATTATGCGACCTCTGATTGACACAGTGCCGGTGAATGGGCATTTCTTATCAATGTAGGTTCCTGCAACAAGGTATAAAACGGGCAATACTTAGCTAAGAAATTCATAAAACATAATAATTTTCACAAATATATAAATGAAAGCAATGTAATTAACAAACAAATCAGACAAGTCATTCTGCAAATCTGCCAAATATGTGACATGCAAACTTAATAACCAAACATTAAGAGGGGTAAAACAAAGGGTATTCATATCAAGATTAGGAGCATAAAGCAAGCAATTTCATCAAATATCCAAGTAAGAATTAGTAGCAAAAGCTCTCAAGTGATACACAAAAACTCCTAGACACCTACTATTGATATTCTTAGTAGCAAGCCCATAATGATATCATAAGTGGCACACAAAACAAAAAAAGGCACATCAACCATCCTCAATAAACATAGATTTGTAAACCAAAGATCCTCAACAGAGAAGAGGACATAAAAGCTTCAAATGCACCCCGTACATCAATAACACTTGGGAATTGGAAAATTATGAACCATGGGACAGGACTTCATGTGCACAAGAAAATGAAAGAGATATATGCCATCAAATATCCAAGGAAGAATGAACAGCATAGCCACCGTGAATGTACTATGACATGCAAAAGAATGTGCCATCCACCTCGAGTTATGTTTTCTGGATAAAGCCCTTGTAACATCTAAATAACAGTTCTTACAAATTCAACCCAACTAAGCAAAGCACAAAGCACTAATAGCTCAGGCCCACATTACACAAGAAAATGTAGGTATCAATTGCATCCCCAATACACAAGGACAGCTACGGCTTGGTTAAATTTAAACATTTAAAACAAAAAATGGCTAATCAACAGGCTCATGTTCACACTCTCAACTGAGCTACTATGATGTACAAAAGAAAATCATTTAAGAAAATGACAATCCAAATTCCAAATCATTAACAAATCTATGTCACCTCATTTCTAGAGAAAGAATGTATAACTAGAAGCAGCAAAGTTGAAGCAAGAATTAAACAATTAACACTAACCGGCAGTGACTATATATTAACCAGACTGTTTACGTAATGAATTAGTAAATGGCATAAGCAGCATATCATCAGCTATAAGCCTATAACATTTGGCGCAGAGAAGAATTCCAGTACAGACCTTCAATGGCTTCCCTGGGAGTCTTGAACCCGAGGCCAATGCTCTTCCAGAACCTGTTACCCCCTTTGCCGGGCTTCTTCCCCTTCGTAGTCTTCTTTGAACTGCAATATCAAAATCAAGTCATGATCCACACAGAATGAGTACAAACAACCAACTCACAACGACACAGAGCCGCTTGTTCTTACCAGAGAAACACCTTAGGCTGCTTCAAGAAAGCTCTCTCAGTCTGTCAAAAAAAAAAAAAAAGAACAGAAAATACTTAAAAAAAGAATTAAAATTTACTAAAACAAATCATACAACTCAGATAAGAACTACAACCACCGCAGCACATCAACACTGCTGGAGCCATCTCACATATCTGTATCTGAAGCAAAATTAAAACAGTGAGCAGAGTCTGACTAGAGCTACAGGACCGTCCTAGATCTACAGCTTCCACCGCGCAACCCAGTGAGAAACCTTAACAAACTGGCCGATCTGGCAATCAAGAGCGAACGGATAGTTCATGCAGTGGAGGTGAGGAGTACGGGAGGCGGCTCACCTGCTCCGCCATGGCTGCTGCTCGAAGGAGGAGGCGGCGGTGAAGTGACACCAGACAATAGGAGACGGCGGCGGCGGGAGAGGGGTTAGGAGATGCCCGAAGACAAAACCTTACCTTCGCGCTGCTTATAGCGATGCGGAGTCGGATGGGCTTTGCGGGTCTGGATTTTGGACTGACGACCCGTTGGACTTCACTTAGTCGCACTAGCCCAATTCTATATGTGGGCTAGTCTGGACCGTTGTAATGTTGATGTGCTGGGTTTTTAAAAGGAAGAACAGTATTCAAACAGCCTACTGATGAAAGATCTTAACATCAAGCAAAACCACGATTTTGAACCAAATAAATCCATCTACTAATATAATTTGGGCATGGCTAAACTTTCACGTACAGAAAAATTTCCAAGGAAGATATGACGATCAAAAATAAAAATACAGCAATCGTATTTAAAAAAATATAATAATTAAAATAAGAAAATATGAATGAGAATAGTTTAATTATTTTATCTCAATATTCTCTTGAGTTTAGAATTTTTTAAATCTGTGTGTAATCAAAATATGTATTATATTTGCAACGATGGAGTCTACTACTTGATAAGCTAAAAAAAATATTAGTTTGGCCCATTTTAAGCCAATAATTTCCAAGTTGAAAGTTTAACTTAAAAAATTCATGTTCAAGTAGCATATACGGTCCTCTAATATTTCTGTAGAGCTTCGTTTCTGACTTCAAATTTCTTAGTCCAAACTTGGAAATTTGGATAAGAAAATGAAATACAAGTTAGACAACTTTCTCTGGCGTGCCAAAAAATTTACAACAAACAAAATAATAGCCAAAAATTGGCCAACATAATCAATTTTTGCATGGCAACTTTGAGTAAGTTGTGTCTATAAATCAAATATTTTTTTGACATACTATCGATCTGATCAGTTAAAATCAATAACTAAGAAACTATTTGATTAGTGCCCTTATCCAAATTTAGGCAGCCAGTAAGAAACCTGAAATGTGCCTAGACTCAACCAAACAAGACCACGAATTAGTTGCATATGCCCTTTTTCAGGCTTGCCTAGTGAGCTTAAACAAGCAAAAACTAAAGCCTGAACCAGGCTACTCGTTGTTCATTGTCCCCACGCATCCAACCACGAGCCTCCACTGCAATCAACTGCAACCACTTCGCCCTTGTCATCTAATTCGTCACCACTGCTGTCTAATATGTCGTTCATACACCATGAACCTCCATCACCACCCAATTTGTCGCCCATCTACCATAAATAGCCATTGACACTCTCCAATTCATCATCAATGCTACCCAATTTATAGCCAACACAGCCCAATCTATGATCAATGCAATGCAATTTGTTGACGCCACCTAATTCCAATTCGTCTTCATTGTTGTTGCCGCTCAATTTGTCACTCACTGTAGTTCAATATTGTCCACATGATGCTAGCTTCATAGCGGTCGTCACGGCTGCCAATCCACCTTCGTTGTGCCTGGACATCGAACCAAACAAGACACAAATTAATTTCATAGACCCCTTTTCTAGGCTTGCGTGGAGAGCCTGATAAGCAAAAATCAAAGCCTAAACCAGGATACTCATTGTTCGTTGTCACAGACTCACAGTGAGCCTCTGTTGTAATCATTCATGACTATCTTGGCCTCGTTGTCCAATTCATCATCACCACCGCCTAATTCATTGCTCATGATATGCCACTGCCGCCCCATTTGTCGCCCATCCACCAGGAACCACTGTTGTCGCGGCCCAATTCGTCAACATTGCTCAATTCTAATTCATCATTCCTACCACCACCCAATTCATTGTCGCTAACACTCATCGCCATGGTGCAATTCGTCATCGATGCCCAATTCGTGGTTACTGCCGCTGCGCAATTTGTTGTCACTACAACGTAATTCGTGGTTGACACTACTCAATTCGTTATCGGTGTCACCCAATTCTTTGCTTATTGTTGTTCGATGTTGTCCACGTGGTGCTAATTTTTTGTAGTAATCGTTGCAGCCGCCACTTCACCTCTATCATCACTGTCATTTATAGGCAGTTCTGCTGTCGTCGCTAACCACTCTTGGTTGCCATTCATAAGCATTCAAGACGGTAGAATTGGTGTGAGAATATATTTGATTAAACTACCTTAAGGAGTTACTTTTAATTTTTTCAAAGTATATTCTATTTTTACACTTTGCATTATCTCAAAGTTTTTTCATTTCACATTTTATATATTACCTTTAAATGATGCGGACATCAACCAAACATATTATTTCTGTATATGATTAGACAAAAATTTTCAATATTTTAAATTAATTTTAGTCACTTGAAACCCAACACATAACCATCAAAACACCAACCAACACAGCTCATAGAGTGTTTATCGCCTGGAAAAACACGGCGCAAATCCCCGGTCTTGCCGTGATGGATTGTGAGGGACGCGGGAATCGGTAAACGCTCAGCGCATGTTGCGTGATGCCACGAGGACACTAGATACTTGCCTTGCAACAACAGCTCTACGTTCACGTAGCACAGACTCAATAGTACATTTCAGAACATGCAAGTCCAAATGCCATGATATACTCGTATTATTCTAAACTCATAATTCAACGTGCAATACAATAAGACCCCTCGCTCAAATAGTAATTAAAAAAACACTCTAAAATTGAGATTGGTCAAAAGACTTGAGAGAATCCAAATGTAATTACGGACGTGTTAACTCCTCAACCACGACCAATTATCCAACAGAGGATTTTTGCATGGTCCCTGTTTAGCCAACTAACCATACTATAAAACCGGCGTACCACCTGTCATAGCCCGATAACGACAGCTTAATCATAATAGTAACCCGTTAGCTACACCATTCCTTCCCTCCCCCTCTCTCCCGCTTATGCGTCTCCACATCGCCGCATCGAACGGCCCACCACACCCCACCCGTTAATCCCATGGCCATGGTTCCGTTTACCCGCGCCTCCAGCCTCCGATCCGCCATCGGACGGCTCAGATCCTCTGGCGCCTTCTCCACCGCTGCGGCTGCCGCGGCGGTCGCCGGGTCCGGGCTGGGGATCTGGCTGCTGCCGCCGCCGTCGCCGACGCTCGCGGACTCCGGAGAGGCTGTGGAGGATGCCGCCTCCGGCGGCTGGGGCCATATCGCGGCGGCGGGTGCGGCCTCCGGTGGTGTCGGTGCGGCAGAGAAGCGGGATGAGAAGCGGAGGTTCCTGTTCGGAGGTGAGTTCCATCGATTTTGAGATACGTACATAGTACCTTGGTCCTACGTCCGTACATGCTATTTTGGATCGGTTTAGAGCGCGATCCATTTGTGAGTTGTGAGCTGTGAGTTGTTGTTGTGCATGTGTGTTCCATTTTTGTTTTGGTTTCTGGAATTTTGGGGAATAATATAAATGTTTATACACATCGTTTTTGACTTCTTCCGTTCGTTTGTTCGCTTTTGGCGCTCTTCCATCACATTGGACGAACATTTCTTTCTGTTTGTTCAATTTATGTTCTTATTTCTATTCCTTGAAATGCCGTATTCATTTGATCACAACTCTGTACTTTTATTCCAATGTAGATTCGTATCGCAGAAGGGTGTTCTTTAACTACGAGAAGCGGATACGGACGCGCAGCCCTCCGGAGAAGGTAACCGCTACATTTTCCGTTCGGTATAGTTCTGCGGTTAAATGTTTCGATGGGTAGTTGTTCTAATTATGGTGTTCTTGCCGCTAGATCTTTGAATACTTTGCGTCGGTCAAGAACTCGGAAGGGGAGGTGTTCATGTTACCTGCCGACTTGATGAGGGCTGTCGTTCCCGTGTTTCCTCCGTCGGAGTCGAACGTTGTGAGGGAAGGGAGATTGAGGGGGGAGCGCAACCCCGGTGAGCTGCATTGTGCCCCATCTGAATTTTTCATGCTGTTCGACACGAATGGCGATGGGCTCATCTCATTTTCTGAGTAAGTGGCTTGTGATCTAAATTCAGCCAAAATGCCTGACCTGTTTGCCGTTTGCTATGTCATCTACTTTCCTGATATTCACTTTGCAGGTTCTTTGCGAGTTGTTTAGTCTAAATCTTGTCATGTGGTCTGTTGTAAAATTGACAATGCGGGGATATAGATTTCGTTATGGCATATTTTCAGCAAATCAATGTGCATGCTTAGAGATGACACATAGGTGGTTCTCTGGTATAGGCATCTGCATGCCTCATACATTGTTCGCAACTTCACATAGTTTCATTACTTTTAAGTAGCACCCACTCGATGCATTTGCTGACAATGTTTTTGGCGCTTTTGACAGGTATATCTTTTTTGTGACATTGCTCAGCATTCCTGAATCAAGCTTCAGTGTGGCTTTCAAAATGTTTGACCTTGACCATAATGGGTAAGTTCTTTTCCTGGTACTTTGACTTGATCACAACAATATTTTTCCACTTCCTGGTAATATTGCTACGCATCTTCTCTGTAGCTATTCTTTAATAAATAGACCTGTTGGTCATCTTCACTGTCACAAATGTCCTTTTCTTTCACTTTTAATTTTGAATTGTTTCAGTAGTTTGTGCCTTTTTTTCTGGGTAGTGTTGGGAGAAAAGTCTTTGACAGCTAATTACATGCAAGAACTAAATATTCCCACTTTTTTTTTGGGCTTGAGTGAAGTTGATCAAGTTGCTGTATAGAGCTTCCAATATGTTCAGATCTCCAAATCTCCTAGCCCTGCTAGAAGAACAGTACAATGGTTGGACATGCACTTGAACCCCCTCAAGGGTTCAAAATTTCTCAAATTCGGGCATTGCAATCTCCTCCATTAGTTCCCCCTCCCCCCACAAACATGTGCACGCACACGCACACAAAACTTGGTGCGAAAAACCTGCAGATAGCTTTGCCTTTGATGTAAATATCTCGAGTAATAACTATCTGTCCATCTTGCATGTTTGACATCCCATTGACAACAAAATCTGATAGGTAACAGAAAGGTTGGAGATCCCAACTCTAGTTGTTTAACTTTAGCATTCTTTTGTGTCTTTTTTAACTTTATTGTTTGCTTCAGTACAGTATGCTTTACTGTTTTTTTTTGGCTTCACATAGGGATCCATTTAAATAGTCTTCTTTGTGCTTTATTGTTGTTTACCTGTGATAATTCGCGTGCACTTAAATTCTCTTGTCATCCAGATAAAGACCTGCTCTTTTATGTGCATGTTCAATCATTTCACTTTTTTGTTGATGGTAAAGAAAGGTATGAACAAAATTTGGCAAGTTTTTTCTCTGTTATTTCTTTCTTCTTATTTTCTATTTACTGTTTCAGGGAGATAGACAAAAAGGAGTTTAAGAAAGTAATGACATTGATGCGGTCCTTTAACAGACAAGGAGCTGCCCAAAGGGATGGTTTACGAATTGGACTTAAAATTGGTCAGCCAGTGGAAAATGGTGGAGTGGTTGAGTACTTCTTTGGAAAGGATGGGAATGAACATCTACACTATGATAAGTTTGTCAAATTTTTGAAGGAATTGCATGATGAGGTGATTCATTTGCTCCACTTTATTTTATCAGGTTTTCTTGAGTCTAAATAACATTTCCTTGTCAACCCAACATGTAGATGTCTTAGGGTGTGTTTGGTTGAGCTTAAACATCTCCAATAAGTCTCATTCCATCAGTTTTAGTTTATTTAGAACTTCTAATTCAAAAAATACTTATGCTTACAGGATAAATCTTGAAATAAGCTAAGTGTTTGACCACAACTTCAACTTATAAATCCATAAATTGAAGTTGAAATTCAGCCAAAGACCTCCTTAACCTAAAAGTTAAATGCATGTGTGTTGTGGATCAAGAGATCCCCTTGTGTGTGCACATGCACATGCATGTTGTGTGAAGGCACCAAACATCCAACTTTCAATTAATATCCTGCAAGCCACAAAAACAATTTGTTTCTGCATTCTTCTGTGTCTACAAAGTTGACTGAACATAAGTTGCTTATATTTGTAAACTGGCTAGCTGAGATGTAGCGGAGGTTATTTATTTTTGAAAACGGCATACAGAAATGTTATATCTGCACAATGCTGATTTCCAAATTACATAATACAATAAAAAAATCAATAGCAATATAAAACTGAGATTGATAAACCTTGTTAAAAAAGTGAGTTAAAACATGAAATTTTCTTAACGAATAGCTACTGAATGTACACACATCCTTTTCTGTTCGTATCTCTGGTCTGTCATCGATATGTACCTCAGCCATTGCATTCATTCATCTGCAGATTGTTCGCTTGGAGTTCAGTCACTATGATTTCAAGTCATCTAAAACTATCTCTGCAAAGGATTTTGCATTATCCATGGTTGCTTCTGCTGACATGAATCACATAAACAAGCTACTTGACAGAGTTGATGATTTGGATGATGACCCGGATCTCAAGGATTTGCGTATCACCTTTGAGGTTTGATCTTGCTCTCCAAAGGTTTCTTCGAGGTTATTGGTGCATCTTGTGATTTTTTAAATCATTGTTTCTTTGCAACTTCAGGAGTTCAAGGCTTTTGCTGATTTGCGGCGAAGATTGGAACCATTTGCAATGGCTATCTTCAGCTATGGGAAAGTAAATGGTTTGTTGACAAAGCAGGATCTAAAACGTGCAGCAATTCATGTAAGATTTTTTTTTTTCACCTTCATTTACATCCATTTTGATATCTCATGAAGTCTGAATTAGTCAGCGCCGATGAATGTGATTTTTTTTTTCTACTCATCAGAATTACTGGCATATCCTTTCCAACAATGTATTTTTATGGCACACTCCTTGCAGTGGCAGTTAGCTGTCATTATCTAGCAACTTCATTGTTTGTTTTGGTTTATGGTTGATTTTCTTACTTTGCTTTATAGGTTTGTGGAGTGAACTTGAGTGATAGAGTGGTGGACATCATTTTC
Source organism: Pharus latifolius (assembly GCA_019359835.1). NCBI lineage: Eukaryota > Viridiplantae > Streptophyta > Magnoliopsida > Poales > Poaceae > Pharus > Pharus latifolius. Next base: position 70,483,476 of record CM033320.1, on the reverse strand, counting down.
CTTGTGTTTGACACTAACCGTGATGGAAGCCTAAGCTCAGAGGAGTTCTTGAGATCATTACAAAGACGAGAAACAGATATTCGCCAGCCAGCAACGCCAGGTCTCTTGGGGGTATTCTCCTGCTGGCTGAACTGTACAAAGTGTTCTCTTCCGCAGACACTGCTCCATTAAAATCTTTTGTTCCTCACAAGATAGTCTTTGGGTTGCCCTCCACTGCTTTCTATTTTGATGTACGAATGCCAAGCTCACCTTATACAAACTCAATTGCTTCTGATGCTACTTTACTGTTTATTTTGACATACATATGCAAAGTTCATTTTAATATCTCCTATCTTAATGCGTAATCTAGGTTTCTTTGTTGTTGTTGTTGCCATCTCTGCAGGAAGCTGGAGAGCAGGAGCAACAACAATTAGAGTTCTGCGGACGCAATTTTGTTGTAAATTTTGTTTGGGTAAATCAAAGGTTGCCCAAATATATAGCAGATGTAAATAATATCTTTTGTTGTAGTCCCAGGGCTCAGAGATCTCTCTTCTACTGATGTCAATTGTTAAATGGACATGTGAATTGGAAACCTCCTAGCTACCCAATATGTTTTAGTTTTATCCTTGAATTTTGATAGTTTTGAATTTTTGATGTTTGTACTCTGGCTCTTGGATATCCCAAGTTGGGTTTTGTATACTTGATTAAATGAATGAATAATGGTCATGATCGTATTTCGTGTACATGTTGAAAAATGAAATGCTAGCTATAATGAGAAATTGGTTGTTGAAATGTGTAAAACTACTGAATCATCTAGAATCATTACCAATTAAATTGGAAAAAAACAACGCGATGGCTAATTGATGAGCAGTAACGGAGAACTCCTGAAATAACGCGCGTCAACCGCACAAACCAGAAAGAATCATCTTTAACATAGAAACATCCCGCTAACAATTTGAATCTTCTGTACATATGAGCTATACATGTGCTAATACTGCAAAATTCATAAGTAATTCGATTGTTGCCAGAATATTTAGAAACATCGCTACATGTAGATAGAACCATAACTATTTTGTATCTTCTATTCATCGTGCATTTCCAAACCACAAGAAAGCAATTTTAATGAGGACTATTCTGACAGGTCTATCACAATTCGGACCATCTAACCAGATCAAATGTTTTGATTGAACGGTTTTGGACTAGTTCCTCACCGAAATTTTTGGGACTAATGATTAGCAATATGCCATCAGAAAGATGACACCCTAAAATAGACAGAAATTTTAGCCTGTGACCATTCCCCAAATCTCCTTTGCACAAACCAATGCCATCAAGAAGATGACATACACCCCAAAAACCATACAACCCTGAACTGAAGTCTATATGTATCTCCTTCATCAGTAAGGTAGCCTGACGTTTAACCTCCTTAGCCAAATCGAGTGCAACACCATGTGAATGATGTCGAAACGCCTCGCCGGCCTGTGGAGCACGAAGTGGCGCTGCGCCTGCAGCACCCGGTCGCGCAGCACCCGGTACCTCCTCTCGGAGACACCCTTTAATATAGCCTTTAGCTCGGCGATCCTGGCCACCGGCACGGTCACCGACATCTTGCTCCAGTCGAGCACGTCGCTGAACGGCAGCGGGTAGCCCTCCGATATGATCACCGGCACGCAGCCAGTGAAGATTGCCTCGACGACCCTGGGGCTGGCCACCTCAAAGCCGCTGGGGCAGAGGCAGAACCTAGCCTTGCCCATGAGCTCGTAGTAGTCCTGCCCCGGCGGGAGGTACTCGTGGACGTGCATGTCGTGGTCCTTGCCCAGCCATTCTTGGAGGAGGACTTTGCGTATGCTGCCGTGCATGCCGCCGGCGAAGAAGGCGAGGGTGGTCCGGTTCTCTAGTGGGGAACCCTGGGTGGGGCGGCGGAGGAGGCCGTCGGCGAGGTTGACCTCCGGCAGGGTGACGTCCTTCCTGGGGTTGAAGCCCTCGGAGGTGTTGGCGTTGCACATTACTCGGATCGCGTTGTTGTACAGCTGCGGGCTCGCCTTGGAGACCATTGGGGCCTGCCTTTCATTCCAGAACACTTGGTAAGCAACAAAAAAAAAAGTGTACAAATGCTAAATATTTTCATGTCTCTCACAAAAAAAATGCAGTCATTTTAGGAAAAAGTTTAACGTTAGTTTTGAATCTTCACAATTGAAACGTTGAAACGAACTTTGCATTAAAATAAACAAAAATGAATTTCTCCCCCTATATTTTAGAGAGAGTATTAGACTACCGATTGTAGGACCATGCAGTTGATCCTCCTTTCGTTCGTATAGTTCTAATCTAAAATATGATGGTCTTGACCACTATAATATTGTATTATAATATTTCAAAATATTATTTTTATTACAATGTTGTGCTACAATATCAAATATGTAGTAGTGTTCCACAAAATCTAAATCATTGTTTTTGATGTTATGATTATGGTTTGCAGAAACTACTATATGATATTATAGAGGGTCCAACTCCTTAAAGTAAATGTTGGGTTGATAAGTTGATTTATATCCACTTATCATTACCACTAAACTATTCATCGTATATAAATTCATAAGTTAATTTATACCTTTTTTTTAGGAACATTATATAATTTTTTGTAGTTACCTATTATATTATTTATAGAAAAACAGACCTTATAACTTTGCAATCATATACCATACTTCATCATTAATATTTGTTGGCGGGAAAATTCATCGCTGTTGTACACATGGTGAATATCCAACCAAAGGAACCATCAAGTCATTGACAGTATGGTCCCACTTGTCAGTCCAATAAATCAACTAAAATCCTTGGATTCATTGCAGATAAGATTTGTCACCATATATTTCTAATTCGGCACCCAAATCCAACAAAATCTCAACATAATTAACAAGCGTCGCTATATTCCCGTCAAATCAAATCCCGTTTATTTAGGAGATAGGATAACTACAGCCTACCTTAAATATTGACGGTGAAGCAGAGAAGTGGGAAGAAAAGGAATTACTCAATCAAACTTAGATATCTTTGTAATTTTTCATCGCTCGACAATAATATTTGTTCGTTCCAGTGCTCATATACTCGCAACGAGCGCTCGGCAAAGGACCGACTTTCTTGCTCTATGCTTAGCTATCGCTGTACTTCCTTTTACAGTATAATTAGGGCTGCTTGGACCTTTTCGCTCCACTGTAGAGCATCAGAATCGTGCCTGGGACGAAGGATCAGATTTGCTCCGTCTGAACCAGTGAAAACCCCTTGACTTTGCCATCTTGTGTTGTTTTCGACAATCTTCTTCGCTCACACGTGCTGCCCCACAGATAAACAAATTCACGTGCCGAAGCAATCTATCGACACTTCTTTTGTTAAATATATACTTTTTTTTTGTTGTATAGCATGTTATTTATATAAAATATACCTTAAACTTTGAAAAGTGTATTATAATTATAATTAAATAAGAAATATATACTCATTTTATAAAGTGGTATGACGAATTATTCAAGAAATTTTTCGGTATTTACTAATAAATATGTATAAATAAGATAAATAAAAAACACAATGAACCCTCGAAAAAGTATAGATTCAATGCACATGAATAGTCTTATATTACAAAATAAATGTATGATAAGAAAAGAAATATTGATAACTCATTTAAGAGGTTTATTCAAGGTGAGAGTAACTACACTCAGGAGTAATATTGATTTTTTATACGAAACACACACATATATGAGTTAAGATACTCACAATTTTTATATACAAAATTTTTTTGAGAAAAAATGTAACAACTTAAAAAAAAAAGCTATGACCTAAAATAGAAAAAATAAAACAACTTAAAATAAGAAAATGCGACAAGCTTATGCAATAACCTAAAATAAAAAAATTACGATAACCTAAAAAAATACGACAACAAAAAAAAATGACAAACTAATAAAAAAAATACCAAAACCTAAAAAATGTGAGATTTTAAAATCTAATGGATGAAGTTGTGGCAATTAAATTAAGATTTATTTGTTGATATTAAAAGTGGAAGTAAAATTGATAAAAAAATATTTTTTTTAGCCATTATGTATGTCTATTTTGCTACAAGTCAGTATTGTTGCTGGTCAAACTAACAAAATTTTCATATGTATTTTGTGACATCACGTGACAGGTGGTTCCCCAGGTTCCACCCCTTCAAATTTTCCAACAAACGTCAGAACCACCCGTCAGCAGAATGTTCCAAACAAGTATGAAAAAATTTGTTCATGGCAACACTCAAACAACAACAATGTCAACTCTTAATTAAGTAAGCATGCATGCGCGCGCGCGCGCACACACACACACACATATATATATATATAATATATATGTGTGTGTGTGTGTGTGTGTGTGTGATGTGAGGGTTGTGAGGGTTTATATAATCCATGCACTACGTACCCAGTCATGGCACGAGACGATGACGTGGTCGGCACCGAGGGAGCGGTTCCAGTAGGGGTACTTCTCCGCGACGACGTTGATGTAGTCGGCGACGAGCCTCCGCAGGGGAGCGAGCTTGGCCGCCGTGTCCAGCTGGTACACGTAGTGGACGAGGTTGCAGACGCTGATGGGGAGGAGGAAAGCGTGGGCCTCGTCGGGCCGGCGAGCCGCGAAGCGGTTCCGGGGGTCCTCCATCTCGTCCATGAACTGGCCCTCGATGGAGTAGATGTCGGCGCCCGGGCCGAGGTGGGTCAGCGGTGGCTCGCCCTCCTTGTACATCCATACCTTAAACTTCCTCTCCATCTCTAGATAGCTCCTGATCAGTTGCAAATTGCAAATACTTTGGTACCAGATAAAATATAGCAAGGGATATATGTGCCTGAGAGTTCTAGTAAGAAAGACTGATGATTGATGTCCATACCTGATTCTGAACCGGTGGTAGTCACTGGATGGTTATTGGCACGGTACACCCCAGAGGTGCTGTGCCATAATTGCATTGTTGAGGGTGTAGGTTTTTTTTCTAGTTGTGTTGCAGTTTGTCAAATAAAAAAATTAGTGTCTACATCGGTTATGCGAAAAATTAGGAGGATAGATTTTTTTTTGAATCCCTTGATCTCTATTGTTGAATGACCGATCCAATGAAACTCATATTATTCATAGATAATCTATTGTAGTTTTTTTTTAGATTAAAAATGCAGGAAAACCCACAATCATTTCATAAACTCAAAAGAAACTATACAAAAGTGAAAAGCAAAGAGAAAAAAAAGAACAACAAAACAAAACAAAGTTCCAAAAATTAGTCTGGTTCTAAAGTTGTAAGCCAAAAACGAATCGCATCACTGAACGCTGGAGGCCCACGAGCTTGGAGAAGCTTCACATCTGCCAAAATCATCTTGACGACCATCGAACAAGACTGACATTGCTGTTTGAAAATCTTGGAGTTGCGTCGAAGCCAAACATGCTAATAAACTAAGGTAAAAAACTCCTTGGAAAAAGGTCGCACCGGAGTATTGGCACGTAGAAAAGACTTCAAAACAACATCTCATCAGAGGAGATAGTGTTGATATTGTGCTTCAATTGCGACCAAACTTCTGTTGCAGCCGGGCAGAGCAAAAAGAGATGAACTGAAGACTCCTCGCTGCCATCCTCACACATGGAACAATCCACTCTACCATTCCAAATATGTTTGTGTCGCAGCAAACTCCTCATATTCAATCGACCAAGAAAAAACAACCAAAGAATGAGTTTCAGCTTGAGTTGGCTTTTGCTTTTCCAGATCAAAGAATACGCTTTAAATCTAGGAATACCAGCCATCTCCATGCGGTGCGCATAGTACTTTGCAGAAGTGTAACTATTATTTGAAACAGCACTCCAAGAGTATAGCCAAGAGTCATTGCTATCATCCAGCTGAGTTGAACTTAAAATGTGTTCTAGTTCATGAAATTGCAGCAAACCATCTTCAATCCAAACTGTATCATGGAACAAGTCAGGAGATAGTGCCAAAGATAGTTGTGAGTGCACAGAAACTTTTGGCCGACGAAGAGTAGCAGAAATCTCTGGAAGTTGCAAGCATAGAGGGCACATCGCCAAGAGTCCTTCCAAAATCTCAACAATGAGCCATTTCCAAGCTGATCCGAAACCAACTCCAAGAATTTTGGCATGAGAGAGGATATCACGCCACCAAAATCTTCCTTTCAACAAAGCATTCTGGGGAAGCGCTCGAGGATAAAGGACCTGCCATGTCCAAGTGACCCAAGGAGTATTAGCATGTATGAAAATTTTATGGAGAAATTTAAGTATCAACCCTTCATTCTGTAAAGACAGATTCTTTAAATCCAAACCTCTTTGCTGCTTAGTAAACAAACTTTCTTCCAAACGACCAAATTACCACTCACTTTAAACGAGTGATTTCCATGCCACAAGAAGTTACGCTACAACTTGTCAATCTCTTTAATAACCCACATCGGGATTTTAAAGAAACAAAAGAAGAATACAGGCATAGCTGAAAGCACTGCTTTGACAAGAATTAAACGACCACCAAAACTGAGGTAACTAGTTTGCCAACCAGAAAGTCTTCGATTAATTTTCTCGATCAGGGGCATGAAGTCTTGCTTCGTCGGTTGCTTGATACTCAACGGTAGCCCCAAATAAATTATAGGGAAGTCACCAATCGTACAACCTAAAACTGCAACCACTTGTCCAGTTAGCTCCAAGCTAGCACTCACCAGCACCACTACCGATTTGCTAAAATTAACTCGAAGACTTAAAAAATCACCAAAGAATTGGAGCAAAGTCTTTAGGAACAAAGCATGGCGCTGAGTTCCTTTAGTAATGATAATAGTATCATCGACATATTGAAATATTGGAAACAACATCCCTTGCGGCATCTCCATCGGTGGTAAAATCAGACCTTTAGCATGTGCATCATTAATGAGATCTTGACGAACATCCGCTGTAATTGTAAAGAGAAGTGGCGACAAAGGGTCACCTTGCCGCACACCTCTCCTATAGCTAATGTGATTACCGGGCACCCCATTGAGCACCACTGAGGCTTGAGTTGTAGTTAGAATTTGTGGACCCAAGATTGCCATCTCTCCCCAAAACCCTTTTTATCCAAGACTTGTAAGATTGCATCATGAGAGATTAAATCGAAAGCTTTACTAAAATCAAGCTTAATCAAGACAGCATCAGAGGAATTAGCAGCAAAATGAGCAAGCAACTGAGTAACCATGGCACTGCAATCTTGAATAGTTCGTTCTCGAATAAAACCAAACTGGTGATCATGAATAATAGTAGAAACACAATCTTACAAACGGTTAGCCATCAATTTAGTGATCAACTTAAAAGAACCATTAAACAGGGAAATAGGTTGAAAATCATTCATCGAAGAAGCATGCTGAGTTTTCGGAATGAGACGTATATACGCCAAGTAGATCCTCTGAACATCCAGATCTAGTGAATGAAACTGAGACCACAAGAAGTAAAAATTCCCCCTAATAATTCCCCAACAATTCTTGAAAAATTCATTATTAAATCCGTCCGGACCTGGGGATTTCCCTCCCTGCAGAGCACGCACCACCTTGTCAATTTCATCATGATCAAAGTGAGTTTCCAGGGGCTGCAACAATTCAGACCTCAAAATTGTGCACGAGAAGTCAACCCTCATCGTATTAGAAAGAGTGCCCAATCTGTCCTTGAAAGATGAAAGGATAATAGCAGCTTTAGAAAAATGGTCCGAGAAAGAATAACCGGCATGTAGCAGAGATGAAATGTGATTATTCCTGAACTTTGAACTGGCCAAAGCATGAAAATAATGAGTGTTTTCATCACCAGGCTGCACCCATCTTTGCTTAGCACGCTGTTTCCAGTAAGTCTTTTGGTACGCTAGCAAATTAGTGAGCTGCTGTCTCACAAGGGACCAAAAATGATGCTCAACTGAGAAAAGGGCCCTCTCAGCTTCCAAGTCATCTAAAAAAGAGATAGTGAGCTCACATCTCTTGATAGTGCGTTTGAGAGCCTCAAAACCTTTACTCCATTTCTTCAAATGACGACGAAGAGCTTTAAATTTTAAAGAAATCCGTTTGGCAGCATTCGGTTCATAGGAAAATCGAAGCCAAATAAGATTTACCTCCTCTTTAAAGCCCGAAAGAGACATCCAGAAGTTTTCAAACCAAAAAATAGAGCTCTGGGCATATCCAAAACAATATTAATACAAATAGGATCATGATCACTAACCAACTTACATGCAAGCTCGGTGAAAGTCTGAGGGAAGTTAATGGCCCACTGAGATGAACAAAACACCAAGTCTAGCTTTTCCAAAAGAGGGTCTACCTCTGCCATATTGCTCCAAGTGAAAACCTTGCCTTTCTGAGGGAGATCCAACCAAGCCATATCATTAATAAAATCATTAAACAAAGCAATGTCCGCAAAATTAATAATTGGCTTATTACGATCAGAATTGCCCCTGCAGGAATTAAAATCCCCCATAATAAGCCAATTAGGATTGGAATAGCTTTGATCTTTGAATGCACGGCCAGCTTCTGTTGAAGCTCGCAAGGAATGTAGTAATTAGTTAAGTACCAGGTTGCCCCATCAGCAATGTGAGTACAATTAATAGTCACCGAGTGATCGCCTTTATGAAACAAAGATGCAGTAATGTCTTTCTCAACCCAGACAATAGCAATACCTTCTGATCGGCCAATAGAGTCCACAGTCACAATAGAGCCAAAATTCCGAGGACAAAAGTTCCTGATATAACTAGAGTCCATAACTTCTCTTTTTGTCTCTTGAAGACAAAGGATCTTGTACGGGGCTGAGATTAAATGACTATAAATGGCATCTCATTTGTTCACCGCATTTAATCCTCTAATGTTCCAGTTTAATATTAGAAGTTTTCTATCCATGAAAACATGTTTAGGAAGAGCACAAATCCAGGGTGGATGACTCAACGGAGACACCAAGAAGACCACAGTTTGTGCCCAGAGCCCTCAGCAGTTCCGGGGAGAGGAGTCCTCTGCTACGAGAGTTGGCAATGTGCAAAGAGCGACGTGGCGAGGTACTCTGGCTGCGCTATAAGAGTCGAGCCGAGGGACATGACAGAGCACTCTCCGTAGCCACTGCCCTAGATGACGACCGCCTCGATGTCCCCCTCGAAGCAGAGCGCCTCGGGGCCCTCGAAGAGGAGCTCCTCACGCCCATCGGAGACAGGCCACAACCACAAGTCCACAACCGCGACCTCTCACATTGGTCACCGAAGCCTCCAGAAGCTGTGAGGGAGTGCATTGCAATGATGGCGAGACGCCCTGCAAGGGCCCCTCCCTGAGTGCAGCGAGCCGAAGCAGCGCAGGGGAAGCCGCCACCAGCTGCTGCAAGTTGTTTATCATGCTGTCCTCTGCAGCACAGGATGGGCTTGGAGCAAAGCTCACGAGAGGGAGATCCACCACTCTCAAGTAAGGAGAAGAAATAGAGGAGGAGGGGATGGGTAAATAAGGATGGAACACATAAAACGCCATCAGAAGTCTGGGGAGAGGGAGATGCATGATCTCCACTAGAAGGGTGCCCCAGTGAAAGATGGAGAAGACACTGGAATCAATGCATTAATAGGATTGCATGCAGAGGCCAAGTGCCCTAACTTGTTGCATGAGGTAGTACGTAAAGCAGACGTAGAGAGTTGTTTGACTCTCCATTGAAACTTAGTGCAAGAGAAAGCAACATGACCAAAACGACGACAAGAAGCACATCTCAGCGAGCTGCTCAAAAGAGGCCGAGGAGGAACAGAGCTCAAAGCAGAACATAATGTCTGAGTCTGCGGTTGAATCCTCTGGAAAATCGGAGTCCTCAGTGCAATGTGCTTCAATGGAGATCCAAGGCAATCAAAAACCTTAATCTGACGACGTTCAGTGTGGTGATCAGAGCGAACAATGTCCGCCCACGTTCTCTGAGTACGTTGGCCAGAGCAACGCGGGGCAGAAGACAGTGCGCCAATTGCGGCCGCCGAGGGACGCTGATGGCGACGAGGATGGCGGTGCACAGGACGTCGATGGGAGACCTCCGTCCAAGATTGTTCTTCCTCGCGACACCATTTGTTAAATTCAGGAAGCCAATCTGGCCCGCCGTCACGCCAAAGCATTAGGTGCACTGCGAAGTCCGCATGAAGAAACGGGCTTGATAGTAGAGCCGCAAAACCAACTCTCCTCGAGGAAACAGCAAATGCAAACGACGAGGCCGTAAGAGGGGAGACCTCAAAGTCCGTCGCATTACCGCCGAGGTAAGTTTGAAGGATGGATGATAGCAGATCACAGGATATTCTATTGGACGATTGACCAAACGAAGCCACCATCCAGAACGCTCTCTTGGATATGTCCGGATCATGATTAACAGGGCAATTGAATCTTGCACGGCAGCGTTCTGCAAAAGCCTCACCAATCTCCGACGACAGCGGTCGCCGGAAGGAGAAGGGAAGCCTAGCGGGGGGAGGCTGGGGAGTGGTAGAGGGAGGAGGGGGTGGTGGAGAGGGCGGAGGGGTTGATCGCCAACGGAAGTGCCGGCAGGGTGGCGGCGGCGGTCGGGTTGATCGCTGATGGGAGTGCCGGCCGGGAGGTTTTTTGGTGGGTGGCGGTGGCGGTCGCCATCCGCCACTGGGCATCTGGGCTCCCTTTTATCGGAATTGTTAGTTTTTTTTTCGCCACATATATGAATACTTTTTTATTACAAAAAATGATGAGTGCTTGCTCGTCTAAAAATTAAATGGGAAGCATTCTATTCTTAGGTAAAGCACAAATATGGACCTACTAGAACTTCTAAATGGAAATGGTGTAAACGTCCAGTAAAAGATCTATAAACTAAATGGTAAGATAGACCTCATTAGACACTCCACCCCATGAACTTTCTCGTTTAGAAAGTCCAAAGGCACAAATCCATTAGAGAACCAAGTGTATCAAACAATTGACACGGCTCCAAAAATTAACGAGTCACTTGTACAACTCATTTAAGATCGAGCTGCTGCAAATAACATACCTGTGAAAGGTCCGCGCGTTGCGATAGATGGCGCCTCGGGGCACGAAAACGTCGCCGACGTCCTTAAAGCTCCGCCTTACGCTCTCGTCCGTCGGCGCCGCAAGGGCCGCCCGGCGGATGGCCGCCCGAGACCGAGCCAGCCCCTCCTCGATCACTCCTCGACTCACCTATTCATCAATACATCAATGCACCACATGTAATGTAAAGAAAATTCTGGGTTATGTTTAATTTGTAGCCAATATTTATATAAAATATTATGTACTAATTTTTTTGTCGTGTTAACCAGATCTGGCCAACATTTTCCATTTGGTGTGAGAACAAAATTTTAGCAAGATAATTTTATTCATAATGCATTTTTGGCATGGTTAATTCATTTCTAGGCCAAAATATTGCCAAATAGTGCGAACAAATCATCCACCATTTTTTTTCGCTAGCCAAAATTCTGAAAGTGAAATGTAAGAAAAAATTAGATATAAACCAAATATAACCTTCATGAACAAATGTTAAGAGAAAGTACTACATGATACGTTCCATGTACGTACTTACGTACATACCTTCTTGACGTCCTGATCAGTCGCTGGTAGTGACGACGCTCTCTGGAGCTCCTGTGGAATGTGCTGCAGAAAGTGCTCGTATTGGCCTTGCATGGTAATGGTTTTGGGACGGGAGAGTGTAGTCGGTACGACGACGATGGCAACGAGGAAAGCGAAGGCGAGGAGCGGCACGGTCATGACGGCGACCCGGCCACAGTTCTCCATGGGATCTCAGATCGATCCCCGTCTCTTTTCTACGTACGTACGTGTATGTTCTGACTGTTGTGTGATTAGTACATGAACTCTGTGTTTGTCTTGACTGGTACCGTCACTCTGTCAGTTTGGCCCGACCATAAAAATCTACTACTTTTTTGCGCTGGTAAGATAAATTTAGTTAGTTTGTTGCAGAACAGCGGGCGCCAGATTTTGACAGTGTGCCATCGCAATCTACTGCGAAGTGTCAGTGCGTTGGTGATCTAGCAGACGCTATACCCGGGAATTAGATCGTGTCATCTCGACAGATGACTCGGATGAGTTCGTTTACGGAGTTGCGTCGTCTACACAATTTAAGAAGGGCAATGCTGTCACACGGCAAAAAAAAGTAAGTTCTCCTTCACATAAGATCTCAATTAGGAGCAATCTTATTGTGATCTTTCTGAGATTCTTATAGAAATTGTACAATTTCAAACGTTTCATAACTTAATACATGGTGATCACTCGGGTCTATTTGGTCAGCTTTGGGTTAATCAAATATGCCTCTTTTTTTTTTTTAATTAACAGCTTACAGATATTATTCTTTCCTTCTTTTTTTTCATGTGCTTGTATAGTTTGTGGTTCATGCACAACATCGCGCTTACTAGGGCATATACAGTGAGGCCCCCCCCCCCCCTCTTTTCTTTTCTTTTCTTTTTCTTTTTTTTTCTTTTTTTGTTTTTTTTTGGTTGAGTGGGTTGCTCAGGATGTAGCTGTTTTTTTTTTAAAAAAATCTATATTATCTACAATTTTTAATTTAAAATAGATTCATCTTCACTCTCCATTTCTCTCTCCTCATCTATCTAATTGATGTTGTCTCTATCTTCCCCTATCTTATCGACACTAAAAAATTACATCATCTACATTTTTAACTTAAAATAAATTCATCTTCACTCTTCATTTCTCTCTCCTCACCCATCTCATCAATGTTGTGTCTACCTTCCCCTATCTTATCGACACTAAAAAAATTACATCATCTACATTTTTAACTTAAAATAAATCCATCTTCACTCTTTATTTCTCTCTTCTCACCCATCTCATCGATGATATGTCCACCTCCTATCTTATTGACTATTTAAAAAATTACATCATCTATATTTTTAATTTAAAATAAATCCATCTTCACACTTCATTTCTCTCTCCTCTCCCATATTCCCGATGTTACATCCACCCTTCCCTACCTTATCGTACCCTAGTGAATATATTGACACCACCTACTGCCACCCAACCCTTGCCTGCTGCCACCTACCATTGTGGCCGTTGACCCCCCGAAGATGACATCAACACTGGCTTTGCCCCTTCTCTCGTTTCTCCTCCAACACTGATCATTACTACCCACAAACATCGACACCACTACCCCAATCATCACCTCCAGACTCCCTAGCTCCCCTACTACCGCAGCGGACACTTTCACCACCCCATCAAATCTCCACCAATGATGCTAAAAAAAGAGACTTGATAAACCCTATAGAAGCTACATATAAAGAAGTGTTAATACCCGAATGGTTGACAAACCATCTCGAGAACCAAATAATACTGCAATTATTCACAAACCATACAAAGGACAGTTCACAAAAGCATCCCACAAGGCGAGGAAGCAGAATATTTACAATTGTTCCTTCCCGTCGCGCCTAGGTGGTTGCACGGAACAGAAAAAGTAGTGCTTCCGTAGTTCAAAAGGTAAGTTTCCATTAAACGAAAATACGCAAGACCTATGTACATATAGCTAGCCTTCACTCCTGGGTTCATGCAGGTGGTTATTCACAAGACGTCATGGCTGCTAAATTACTCAGGCCTCACGCTTATCAGATTGGGGAGGGCAGCCAGTTGGAGCTTCTTTATCTCATTTGCAGTCACCTTGCAGGATTCGAGTGACAGTGAGCGCAGGTTCTGCAGCGGCTTCAGATGGTGGAGACCAGCGTTGGTTACCCGAGAGTTTGACACGTTCAATGAGACCAATGCGGTCAGGCCTGTAACCAGATAACTGAGGTATAAAGCAAAGAAAAGAAGGTAGACAGATGCATATTGGAGAAACGAACTTTTTTTTGACGGGAGAACAAAAAATGTATACCAGAAATCAGCTCCAGGGTTTTGTCTGTCAGGTTGACATTTTGGGAGAGATTGAGGAGTTTAAGAGCTTTGAGGTCCTTGATATTTTTCACTCCAGCATCAGTAATTAGCCCACCACAGACTTCAAGCGACTGAAGATTCTTGAAATCTGAAACAGTAGAAATCATGTCACATAATGTGGCATGCTTCAAAGTTATAAATATCCAAAATAGGAAAACAATACAAGTTTAAGAACCTCTAATGCAATCCACTCTGAACTAAGATATAAGTATGTGGATAACATCAGAAGCAAAATGTTGTATGATGCAACCGGTTCAGCGTAATCTCAAATACCATGTTACAGCAGTATCGATCAATGTCAGTACAAAAAAACACCAGCTCCATTAAAAGAGGTGATGCTACTGGAAATGATATTACACACCCATTTTGTATTGACATTGATGTTGGATTGGCTGTTCTGTACAACTGACTCCAAATATTGCTTGAATTGCCATGCAGTGAGATTGCCTATGTTATCCAATAGTTCAATTTAACTTTTCATTAACTCATAACTGCAATCTAGAATGAGCATCCCTAGAAAACATCCTTTTAGAAAAATTCTACAGTTGCTGAAATTCAAACCATCCACCATGAGTTGTGTGTGGATAAAACACATGCAAAAACATGGAATTTAACATAACGACTTCCACAATTGAATTTGCTAAATGATATCGAAGTATGTGCTTACATCTGAAGCAGTTTGTGCCATGATCAGTTATACGAGCTCCAAAAAGATCAAGATGTGTCAATCCGGTGAGACCTGCAGTACCCCAAAGAGACAAGCTTCAGATAATACAAAGCGCTAACCCAATAAAAGCAGGACACGCAACAACTTGTTGCAGCACCATGCATGATCTATATATGATCTTGTAACATCATCAAATATCAAGTCAATTATTCCTTGTCATAGAAGGAACCACAATACCATGTCAAAAAAAAAAAAAAAAGAATGTTAAACTTTTACCCAAGAAAGTAGTGCAACAACACGGAATCAACACTATTTTACTGAATTCGGTATCATGTATTACCAAACTTGAAGTACATGAGACATACTTGTGAGTGCCACTAAGCCAACATCTGTGATTTGGCGATTATCAAGATTAACTGACTTCAGTGAATTCAAGCCGGAGATCCTCTTCAAACCATTGTCAGTGACCAATGTAAATGAGAGATTAATGCTTTGCAAGTTCCGAAGACCTGTAGAAACAGAACAATGGAATAACATTATAATGAAGATGCTTCCAATGCTCGAGCAAGAACATATGCCAGCTCAATTGTAGAAGACAATAACAAAAGATTTACAGAAGACTTCAGATGCAACAACCTAGCTGATGACAATTTAGCATTATAATTGACACGAAGGAGTAAATGATTGAAAAGCATTTACCGAAATTGCAGACATCATGGAATCTTGTTTAGTGCAATATTCAAGAGCAGAGAAAATGAGAATATTGTAGCGAAAGGAGGTATTTTGACTTCTCTGAACAGTACATTCAGAACATAACATTAAGACATCATGGAATCTTGTTTAGTGCAATATTCAAGAGCAGAGAAAATGAGAATATTGTAGCGAAAGGAGGTATTTTGACTTCTCTGAACAGCACATTCAGAACATAGCATTAAGCATAATCACTCATTAACAAAGTATAGTGCTATACTAATAAGAAAATTAAGATAATAAATGATATTTGGCACAAGATGCACAAACTTTATGCTTTCCATATAGACAAGATGCACACAACTTTGATATTCACGTAAATCATGTTTTGTCAGAATGCTTTTCAATAGCAACCAGTGACCAACTGACCATGTCTCCATTAGTTGACAGGTGAGATAAGGCAGCATCAGTACAGGAACTGGGGTGTTAGCCACGCCCACCTAGTACTATAATGGAGCACATGAACCACCACAAAGATGGTAATTGTAGGAAATTCCCATCATATTTCACAACAGAACTATCATATACAACTCTCAGTGTGTTTCACCATATGAATGTCATTGCTCAAACAGCTCATATAAAAGATATAAAAACTCAACCATCAGCTCTACTGGCATTTGTCAGAAGTTGAGACAAACCAGATAGATGCCGAAGTCCATTGCTTCCAACTTCAGTGTCTGAAAGCTCCAACCTTTTCAACTGCAGAAGGCCTATATATAACACGGGGTCATAAGCATAGAAAAGTAGGATATATCCATGATTACATCCAGCTATTGCAAAAAACAGATAGCAGTACGATAAAAGATCTTGAAATATAGCAGCTATTTACAGTTACAGACATATAGAGTTAAATAATATTTTTTGAAACAAATTGCAAATAGGAAAACTGGATCATCAAAGCTAATTTTGGACTCATAGAAGCAGTCACATTCAATACCATTTTCGAAAGCACAACGATACTACAATGAATACTGAGATATTATCAAGACTGATAAAAAAACTCACCTTTTAGATGTAATAGCCCCTCATCTCCAATCTTGCATGAATCCAAGTTCAAGGACTCCAAATTGATCAATTCTAGAGAGCAAAAGAACATCAGAAGCGGGGTTTTTCCATAATAATAGTATCATTCTACAATGATTCTAGTTTGTGTCTCTACAAGGATCAAAGCAGTAGATGGGGGTTGTACGTTGCCAATTGATAGAACCAAGCATGATATACACCCAGTGTAACCGGTGGGAATCACATACTGCATTGTTATCTAGCAACGTAAAGATAATAGCAAGCAAAATTGTACAAGGTCCATTTTAAAGGAAACCTTTCTTGGCATGGCTCTTCCATTCAACTGGATGCCCGAAAGTAGCAGTACATGCAAGCTAGAATGAATTCAGCAAAAAGCACAAAAAATTTGGAATACATCTGAACGGTATCCTGGACAAGACGAGCATGAATGATGGATCTATCATCTCAATTAGATTGTAAGACTTAATGTGGTCAATAACTCTCTCTTTAGCTTAACAACCTAACAAGTTTTGCAATACCAGAAAGATTAAGCACGCATTCATCCCCATACTCAATAGTATTTTGCGGCAAAAAATGATGAAACAGCTTAAGGCTCAGAGCTTCCCATCCACAGTATCCCTATCAGATGCAGATTGTCCAATTAAATGCTTCTGACCTCTGGCTTATGGTTTTGCACAGCAAAATATCTCAAATTGCATCTCCACTGCTGTCCAAAGTTGGGAAACTGTCCAAGATTACTGAGTCTTCTTTGTACAGAGTTGCTACTAGTTCCAGTAGAGAGGTTACTTGACTGGTACTCCGATGAACTTATGTAGATCATCTAAACATTACAATATTTAGATAAATTTTCAAACTTAGTTTCTTTTGGAATAATACATAGTCATGGTTTTTTTATGGAATCATACATATGGTCTATATGTTTGCATCTTTACGAAAGTACCTCTGTGCCAATCTGTTAAACCCTTGGGGAACCACAGAAACACAATACTTCTAGCAACAGTGTGCTGTATTTTATAGCAAAAGAGAATTAATATATGCTACCTTTTTTATGTAATTGCTTATACTTACTCAAATTGGTGTTTATTAGTTTCAACTGAAGAGTGAAATGAGGCATGGCCAACTGCAAAAAGCAGCAGGTTTTGGACCAATTACTAAAAGGTTATAATACTTTGTTTCAAATTATTTTCAACGAAACAAAAGATGAGACTATATTGTAACCCGCATGAGATGAAAGTTAGTTAAAGAGAGTAAGCATCTTACATGAACTCTTATACTAGAATCAATTCTAAGAATTTACATTTTATTCAAAAAATGTCAGTAGCTGTTACTTTTGTATGATTTTTGGTCAGTAAATCATATTCAGGATATGTCTGTACTCCGATCAAAAGGGAAGGGGAAAAATTCTTCCAGCATTTTGGCTATCCAAACCACCACATTTTGGCAATTTCATCTTTTATGATCAAAATCATGAAGTGCTAAATCAGGTGTTTGTATGCTTCTTTACTTTCAAGCAGAAATAATAAAGGGCACCAAGTCCATTTCTCCTTCCTAACAACATTTCCTTGTGCTGTTAGAAAAATAAGGCATATTGAAAATGATTTAGTGAGGAAGTATCGAAATGGTATGCATGATATGCCACACAATAATATTTGCTTAGATTGACATGTGGAGGTGACTTCAAACCTAGAATGTACAAACATCTAATAATTTCTGAAAAAGTTCATCTAAAACAATGTGTCTCTCTACCTTTTAGATGCACCAAACAAGCATCTGTAATTAGGTTAAAACCCAAGTTTAAAACCTTCAATTTGACAAGACCTGCAAAGCAGCATGAATTAATGAGTTAAAAGAACAAGGTTTATGGCAGAAGGACAGAAGAGAATGACAACATTGGTACGCAACTCACACAAAAATGGTACAAAGCTACATGCATGAAAATACAAGTGAGCAAAGCAAGCATATTAAGAAAAGAAATTCCCAATTTAACAATTCAGGAATCATCATTCAGAACAAACATTTTTTATTTTTTTGCAATATATTCCAGCGAACTCTTATTATAACTAGCAGCACCAAGCGGGAGAACTGAGTTTCAAAAATAGCTAGATCATCAGCAATAGATTTACCTTTGAAGTTTTCACAGCCTTCATCATATATCCCACACCGATTCAGATTCAGCAACACCAAAGAAGCCAATCCTACAAAATAAAGTGACCATCCATGAAGTTATGACATCATACCAAAATAACTTGCTAGTGTTTAGTAGATGCGTGAAACAGCAGTGAATATTGTAATCTAAAGACTTGAAACTCAACAAGCATGGCAGCACATACAGGGTTGAGCAACTGAGAGGCAACGTGTATGTGAAGATGTGAACCAAACAAAGGATATGAACTTTTTGCATGGATTGAACACTATCAAGACTAAGGATGACACAATACACTATCAGGAGAAGATGCAAGACCTGAGATAACTTCCAAAGAAGCAGCACTCACTGGACAGCCCTCCAGGTTTAAGTGAGCTAGCTTGGACAAATCTGCAGAGAACAGATGATAAATATAGAAAAGAAGCTTTAGCTGCGCTTGTGGATAAACAGGTAAATACAGATCTGAGGAAAAAAACTACACAAAGGATGGATCTTTGGACCATAAAGCCCTTCAAAAGAAAAAGATTGATCCTCTAATAAGGAAAGAACAAACATATTATTCTGATTACCTCTTAGATAAGAAACACCCAGATCTGTGACTCTACAACTTGATAATTGCAATTCTTTCAAATTTGTAAGATCTGCACAAAGAAAGGCACGTGTTAGCCTTCCAGAAATACCGTATGGATTTCTTATATTTTTGGCTGTTGAAACTAACAGCAGCTTAACTTCCATTAGATAAAAGCAGACTAAATCTGAAAGGCAACATAGGACAGAATGCTGGATCACCATAGACAGCTCAAAGGAACCAGAAAATGCTGCTACCTGATAAATACTTAATATCTGAATCTGTGATGCAGTTACAGTATCTCATATTCAGTGCCTCCAGTTTTTTCAGGCCTGAGAGAAGAAAAAAAGAATATCAACGATTTGAAATATATTCAATTCTGAGACAAATTAACATATTGTAAGTGACATGTCCAATTTCACATCATTAAGTGCATGAGCATTCATAAATCCAGTTCCACTTCTTTCACGAAATGTTTCATCGATCTCACAAGACAAACTGTAGTGATTCTAAGTAAGCATACATCCACAACAGATTGCATGTGACATGGAAAAAAAATTCCGGTAAATCTTGTCTAGATGCCTACAGCAACTGGCATAGTTAACAAAAAAGAAGGTGCATAACAGTGAAGTTTAGGGGACAAAAAGGAACCTTTTAAATGAACAAGGCCACCATGAATCTTTAAGCAACGCTCAAGGTCTAGGTTTACCAAATGAACTAAATTTTCAAACGCTCTCATTCCTTCTGCAGTAACACCAGTACTTTTCTTGAAACTTAGAGATGTCAAATTTGAAAAACCTGCAGAGGGCATGCATAATGTAATAAAGTAACAAAACAATAACAAAATAGAGTACTGAGTACTGACTAATGACTGAGTTAAATACTATTCCAGGAAGAAATTACACATTGAAAAGGGGTTGTTTGGAGGGGCTTGTACTTGTGCACAAACCTAATAAGCATATAAGCCAAGTGAAGGTTGCTCGGGCTTCTCAATATAAAAGGGATTTAAGCTTATCTAATAACCACTCAAACAACATGTTTGGAAGGACTTAGGCCAGTTGTAGCTCAAAGCTCAAGCTCAAAAACCTCCAAACAGACCCAAAATCATCTAGATGGAAGAAAACTCAGCAAGAAGCGTGTTACTAACCTGACAAGATTCCAAGACTCTGTTCTGACATTTGATCACAGTAATTACATGTCAAGCTTTGCATGCTTGAGCAATCTCTAAGAAGATTTAAACCACTATCAGTTACTTCAGAGCATGAAATGTCAACAGACAACAATGATTGCCCTTGAGAAGCCACCACTTCCATCCAAGCATCATTCACTCCAGGGTACTCCCCCAGAAAAATATCCTAATAAAGGAAAAGTATCAAAAATCAATTATCCCACAGCAAGAGAATCCATTGACTCATAAACTACAAGAAATGTCTGACAATCTGTCTTATCATGTCAAGAGATAACTCAATATCACAATGCCTGATAGTTAAGAAAATAAGTCAGCTCAAGTTCTCAAGTCCCACAGGAGAAGGAGAAGAGTAGAGCAAATTAATCCAACATTGATCTTAGCTTCATGAAAGTGGTTCCATTTGTTACTCTCTTGCTAAATATTAGCTTGCTTATTTGTCTCTAAAACTCACCCTATCAATTTATGCTTCGGTGCTTCACCTAAACAAAAGTTTTGTGAATCTTAAAGCAAAAGTAGTTATTAATGAGTAGGGGTAAATCCGTGAATAATGCTAATTATAAACCGATCTCGTTAGGTGGTTACTCCAAACTCCAAATAGAACAAGCTTACCCCTTTGTTCCCGTTCGAAACATTAAATCCCCAAAGCAAATGCTGATGAAAGCATCTAATCAAATATATGCTATCTACCCAGATTCCAGAAGACCAAGAATGCTTTAATCAAACAACACTCAAAGATGAACAATAGAAGTTTGATTTCTGTGTGTTGATATGCATTGTTCGTCATCAAAAATTCTGCTACCCTTCCAAGACAACTCAGATGTGATTCCTCTGCCGTGGGACATCTACCACAAAATTCCTTCCATGCTGCAACTATGAAATTTGTTACTGTGGACTCCTCCGGTGACTCAAATAAAAAATAAAAGAATACACAAGGAGATCATATGTTATGAGGATTTGAAGATACGTTGAACTCAATGGATTTGAGATTAATTGGGAAGAGGGGTCTAAAACCGTAAGTCCACCACTCATATAAAAAAAACAAAATGCCCTTTTAAAAACTCACAAGAAGCAACTGTCACAGGTAATCTTCACCCTTTATTTGCTTTAAAATTCGTTATTTCTTTCTTTTGTGAAGCATAGAAGCACTTCTCGTGCATAAGACCGAGTTGTGTGCTACACTTGTTAGTTGTTACCAAAGTGTACATACAAGAACCTAAACCTCACCTGCAGTGCACAGTCCCGAAAAGCTTCAAGTGATGCCTCAGTGAGGCAGTTAGAAGCCACTAACTCATTGAATATCTGCTGGCTGAGATCCCTCGGCAGCAGCGCAAAACCATAGTACTTATTGATATCCTGCAAGAATTTCCAGCATGTCAAGCAGAAATCAACACTCCAGCACAATCAAACACACACAGCTACCTTGCGGACTTTGGCCACACAGAGCTCCATGAGCGACGGGCACCGCTCAGGGCCCTGTCCCTGCCCCTTGCGGGAAACATCCGAGTTGCTGCGCGGCAGTGTGAGCAGCAGCCATTTCAAGCTGCGGGTCTTCGACAACCTCGTAGAGGTCCCGAAAGGATTGTCCTCATCCACCAATTGGCCTCTCTTCCTCGAGCAGGCGCCACCCATGATCAGGGTCCAAGCCAATCACTTCTTACTGAACTCAAAGGAATCTGTGTATATATATTACAATTTTGGTCCCAAATAACTGGCTACTATATTATTGCCATCAATCATTCATCCATTCGCGGCGTGGTTAGAGCTCGAGGCAGCCTTGGTCATCTTCCACAGTTCCACTCCATCCTTCAACACTAAAACATCATACTATTTTAACTTTATCGTGAGATGAGTATTCTTAGATTATATGTAACAAAAAAAAATCAACAAATGACAACTTCGCAAGCAACTCAGCATCAAACATGAACTCGAAAAAAAAACCCCAAAAATTTTAGGCGATCGTATCAGAAGAGATCAAATACCGCATGTACTCAAACAATAACAACAAAAGCTCAAATGATTTGTAAGATCAAAAGCTTCACGATACATTAAAAACTAAAACCGAACGATCAAAATTCCAATCAAACAGGAAAAAAAAACTACCTCACAACCACCCAACGATTAATCAGTCCTAAATAAAAATCCCACAGTACCCAAAAAAAAATTGGGGGAAAATAGAAGCAACCAAAACCGCACCTCGAAAGTTCCACAGAACCGTCAAAATAGCACGATCAGTTGCGGAATTCTCACCAGAAAGCCGCCGACGCCACCAAACCCCGCCGAGGGTTTAGCTTGAGTGTACCAATTGAATTTAACTAGCACAAGGAATCATAATTATAGTGCAATAATAATAGTATTAATAATCCATTAATATATCTGACGAAGTCTCGCGAGAGGGGGCGAAGAAAGGAAGGGAGGCAGTGGAAGTGGAGACGCTGTTATAGCGAGAGCTGAAGCCACTAATGCCCTCCACGTGTCGAGCAGGGGGCGACTATATGCTTAACAGGATTAATATATTTAGCTGACAGGTGGAGCCCATGATGGGGGGGGTCCAAATGTCGGTTTGTGGGTATCGGGAGGGCATAGTGGGTGGGAGAGTGGGCCATGGGGGAAGTCGAGGGGATAAGGCAAGGAAGCAAGTGAACAGGCACACGTCACCCCGCGACTGTGCTGCCGGATTTGTGGCCCTTTTACTATTGGCCGGTTCTTTCGCGTACATGTGGGTCCCGGTGCTTATTGTTAAGTTATTATTGGCTTGTTATTATATTATTATGACGAGCTATGTTACATATCATGAGTGTATCCCAAATCTATATGTACTAGTCGAGATTGTCTTCTATAATTAATAAAGAAATAAAACAACACTGAATATTTTGCTCCTTTCATATTGCCTTGTAGTATTTCTTTTTAGATTTGAGGATTGAAGGAATTTAATTCATACCATAGATAATTTTAGATAACTCTAGACTTGATTAGCACTACCAATATATCTTGGCAAGGTAATTAGTGGCATCAAACTAAAGTATTGACAGCTGTCGTAGTAGTATCATGCAAAACACATTTCCTAAGACAAGATTTTTTTTTTCCATCTCATGCAAAATATGTGAGTATTGATTTGTTAGGATGATATGTATTTGTCAGTTTATAGCTATGTATATTTGGTCAAATTTAAATTTTTTTAATAAATCAATTTATAGAGACTTTGGTTATGAGCTCAATAAATTTTTTTTCTTATTTTAATTTATTAGAGACTTCTAGTTCAATTAATCTTATATTAAATTGGATGTTAACTGCAATTGTAACTTATAAACTTGTAAATTTAAGTGAAAACTTGGCCGGACACCCTCGTACCACTGTCATCACTGAGAAGCCACAAAGTATCCATCACAAGGGGAAGTGTGCCAAACCTAGGAACAGTTCGAGATGACTCTTTTCCTGCATGTGGGTCCAGCGGGCCGCTCTTCTCGCTAGCCGCAGACGATCCTGGTATTCCTCGTAGTAACGGGCCCACCCAACAAAGTCTGTAGTACGCTGGAGGACCCCACCTGCGCGGCCGCAGAGAATCCTCGCCAGTGTGACCAACTGAGTGTTTAAAATAGCGATGCTTAAACGCTCCAATTTTTAAAGCCAAGGACACGAGTTATAAATTGTTAAGAGGCAGTGGAACTCCCACCCAAATCAGATCTCATCTTGTGACATCTCATCAGATATGACCCAAACAAATACAATAATAAAAATAAAAATTGAGAGATTAGTACCAAAAATCATAATAATGATAGAGATGCAGTGACAATCAAAAAGAAAAACTTGACAAAAAAAATCATAATTTTCTTAAACACAACTTTAAAATAATAACAAAAATTGACATTCCCAAACAACTCTCATATCTTTTGACTCTTCGACTCTCATTCTCTATAAGAATCTACTACTCAAGAAATCACTAATCTCTTATCCTTTCTAAATACGTTCTACTTCTAATTTGGATTGACCTCTCTAAACCATATTTATAGATTTTATTCTCAACCCAAACTTATAATAAAAAACATATTTTGATTGAAACTCTTAATAGTTTTTTTCAAACCTACTAGATTAAAATAAGAGTCATTCTCAACACAAATAAAATTATTCATGTGCTCCCTGTTTAAGAAAGGTATAAAAGTATCACTTTTTATGTCTTTTCACTTTGATTTTTTTTTAGATTTGTCAGACTTTTCCTTAATAAGTTTGAATAATTCGTTTTGTAAAATCTGTGCAAATTCTCCTAAGATCTTATATATAGCATCCTAAGATCTTTTCACTTTTCCTAAGATCTTATATGTAGCATGCTGTGTATATCTGTGCAAATTCTCTCAAAATCTTTCTAAAATCATCTCCAAAATTCTCACAAAAATAGAATAGATAGATCTTAGGGTATTCTACAAAATTTCAAGATTTAACTCAATCTGTAAGAAACGAAAAAGACAAATTTTAATAAATAGTGAATTTTCTTTTATCTTTCTCTTTTTCCTAGTTTTTGCTGAAATTTTTCTTTTTTGTATCTGAAATTGTAGATTAAGTTATGTCTTGAAATTTTGCAATATTGTAGAACACTCCAATATCTATCTATTCTATTTTTAAGAATTTTTAGAAATAATTTGAAATAATTTTATAAGGACTTGCACATGTGTGCACAAGATACACTCCTGCACATTCGTGCAAATCTTCCTAAAATTCTTTTAAATTGTTTCTAAAAATTCTTAAAAAAAATAAAATAGATAGATATTAGAATATTCTACTATGTTACTAAATTTCAAGAGCTAACTCGATCTAAAAATAAGAATTTGATTTAAGGATAGAAAGATCTATACAATATAAAAAAATAAGTAAGTGTTTATTAAGAAAACCCATATGTAATTAATTATTTTTCTCGACAATTCTTTTATACAGTTTATCTGTAGCACAAAGCACTATAATCTTACAGATATTCCGTGCAATTTGTACAGATTTGTGTGAGTGCGATGGGTGCCTAAAGATTTGCTGTTAAAATATCTAGAGGGCAGTAACTTTATCCGATTCGATGGTGGTATTTCTAGTTCACACGAGTGCACAAAGGATGGAGTGACAAGAATGTCATGTGGACGGTGGACCTCCCTAGTCTCAATCCGTCAGTGTTCTAGATTTTATCTGGATTCATCTTATACTTTAAAACATGGGCACTGTGGATTCCTTGTTCTAATCCCTCCAATCCATAATTCATGTTGTTTTCCCACCTCTTGTTCAATGACACGTTTATGTATATAAATTCACGCAATCTCTTTTCAAATAGGTTTTAAAATCAATCCAAAGTCAAGTTTTTCTAAGTATAATTCACGGTCAAAAACAATATTTTGATTTGTAGTAGTAGTATATAGGTCTCATTTGGTAAGTAGGAGAGAGGGGAAGGTGGTAGGGCTTGAGGATGCATGTTAGAGACTGGGACTACGCAATTCACAATGGGGGGAGGAAGGGAGAAAGGATCAACAAGCAATTTATTTGTTTGGGATGAGAATTATGTGGAAGATAGTAAAGACTAATTTAGAGAATTTTAAAAGCTACATGTTTATATATAAATGACATATTTATTTGTTATCTTTACTCACTGTATGTCTAATAGTCTAAATATACGTGTAAATCATTGGATCAAATTTAACAATAAATCTTGTTTTAGTTTAGACTCCAATTCGGACGATTCAAATCCACTGTAGCCACTACAACTACAGTAAATCTCCTTGTGTATAACATATCTCGTAGTCCAAATATCCTATGTCAATTGGTGAGAAACACGTTTATATTCATATGAAGTATCACAAGCAAAGGGGATTTTTTTTTAATGTGTTGGTGACTTAATGGGTCCCATAAGACTAAGTCTAACCCCGCCGCCTCGTCGCTCTGCATGTGGGCCCCGCGCCAAAAAATTAATAAACTAACTGCGTGAGGAGAGAGAAGACACCTCGTGAGGCACCTCCGATCGAAACTCTGCAAGCAGGCCCCACCGACGCCTCGCGATCAAAGCGTCCGCATTGGACAGGTCGCGACACCTCATCACGCGTTTTGTGGGCCCCACCTTTCGACCGGGCGTAACGGCGACGTGGGTGCATAGATCCGGTGGTGGTGGCGGAGGCGGAGGCTCGGTGACAGTGGCTACGGCCTGGCTCAGCGGAGGCCCTGCGGCGACGGAGGCTCGGCGGCGGTTAGGTTTTGGGGAGATGAAGAACGAAATAATCCTCCCAGGGGCCGGCGGCTAGGTTTTGATGTTTTGGTATATTTGCCAAAAAATCCTCAAAGTTTTGTAAATCACAAAAAGATACTTTCTAAATTAGAATTTAGATTTATGAGTCTTGACTATTTTGCAATTGGGTACTCGGGGTTCAGAGATTTTACAGTTGAATTTCAGGCTGTTAGGTTTTGACGTTCCAGGCCTCTGGAGACTCCAATTTTAGCACGGTTAGTTCATACGCGTCCGTAAAAACACATATTTCTATCTTTTATTTTGTTGTGTTCGAATTATCCGAATTTCATTTTAGCGATTTTTAATCCTTAATAAATATTATATACGCGAACCCCACACGAAGCGTCTCTCGAAACGCCTTTGTATTGGAGTGGTTGGCTGTCGCGCCCCGAAACTGGGACAACGACTACTCCTGTAGAGACATAGCTCGCTGCAGCTAGTCCCTTATATGCATAGCATACACATACCCTTGACTTCCCAGGATAAGTCAAGCACAGGAGTATATCATATTGCAACAGAGTCACTTACAAAATATTTAAGCAGTGTGGCCTGCTGGCCTTAATGTTACATAAGAAGATTACAATGCCTTCACGGCATACATGGTTTAACAAAATAACATCTACACAGCAGAAGGTAGGTGACCCACCCACAAAGAGAAGTGGACGGCAGAACAACACACATCAGGGAAATGACGGGACTGACGCTCCTCCTTCTGGATCCACGAAGTACTCCATGCCTTCGTCTTGGTTGTAGAATGCTCCATCTACTGAATTGTAGGTTGCAAGAGTGAGCACTTACGTACTCAGCAAGTCATAGGTAAGAGTAGATACATATAGTAGAGATGATATGGACCTAGACTAGTCAAGAATTATGGATGTTTGTAAAATAATCTTTTTCTTTACTGGCTCAACTCATGGCAGCACCTTTCTATAATATAACATCATTCATGTTCACTAAATTATAGCACTACCGCGACACGTCAACACACGACAGCCCACGGCAACACTCCTTATCATGACAACACATGTCATTTGAGCAATCTTGATTTAATATATTTTATTTAGAAAATAATACTTGTGTTACACCCCGTGGATTCAATCCACCGCAGCAGACTCCTAAAACTCGGGAGCACGAAGTATTCGAATACATTTTTAACTCTGCAGAGAGGTACCAATTTACCCGCAAGATATTCCACTTTCAAGCCCATCCTATCAGAATGATTGGACCCCTGACTCACTTCATACTGTGAGCGGCAAGGTGGAGATAACAGGAACTTTTGTTATGTTTCACTTACAATTCACCCCTGACCCTGCAGTTTTCTTCACACAAACCGCAGTTGTGGCGGGCTATACCCCCACCCATAAGCCTCTTCCCATTACTGGGTCAACGTGCTTGATCAAATCACATTCAGTGATACGTGGAGGAGCTGAACCCCGTGAGTTTAGTGTATTACTGCCCATCTCATGCAGGGGTTTCATATACGATTCACATAAATACTTGTTCGGGCCTGTCCCATACCAGGCTTGCGGTTAGTACGTTTGTTCATGCCACTAGACGCACAACACAAGGTTCTAGTCCTTATATGCCAGTGACCAGGCCATCCACAACCCTGCACCTTCAGTGCCTGCACATCCTTTGCAGTCTAGCACCTCCAGTGCTACCACCATTCCATACCATTTCCTGGTCACGGCTAGGGGTTTTATTTCATGAATATAAGTATATAAATATATATAATAGTTCATGGCTCAAAACTTGTTTATTTCACATTTCACAGATAACCAATCCAGTACTGCCAATTCATAAATCAACCATTTCCAATCTTTCTCATGCAATATTATCTATATTCAAGGTTATGTTATAGCAACTCTTAAAATATAGGTTCGAGATGACCAAGAATATGACTTGCCTTCCGCGTCGTAAAATACAGCAGTTGATGTCGGGTCAACAGTGAAGTCCTCGAACTGGGGCTCTTGATCTGCTCTCCAATCAAACAAACAACCAATAATCACAATCTTTTCAATACACTATTATACTATATGCAATAATGCAAAGATGAAGTCTTGATGATTCTGAGATGATTAGGATTAGGTTAGTTGTTGAAGGTTTACAAGGTTCCAAATGTCTCAATATATCAGAATGATATCAAGGTTGCGACTGGTTCGCTCAAAAACAGCGAACGTCTTTAGGTCGACATTCGGTTCAAGGCATCGACATAGGGTCGATGGATGGTAGAGGGGTTATCTCAACTTGTGGCAGTAGAATAAAATGTAGAGCACAACTCCACAAGTCTAAGGGACAAGGTTATTTCCAGTTTGCACAACTGAAAAGAGGTGAAAAGAGCTAATGCCACTGACTGACATAGCCTGGCATTGATCTTGACATGGCCAGAAACTAGGGCTTGCCATATCTTTTGATCTAGAGCTCCAAATGATGCACCACTTTGTCTGGTGGTTAGGCATTTATAACAGGAACAAATGTCTCAACAGGATCTAGGGCAGGAGATGGCCGGAAAGTGATGAAAACCGGCGAAGAACACGGTGGCCGAGCTGTTCTCAACAGTTTCTGGACCAAACTTTGGCATGGCGATACCTCTTCATCTGGGCCGATCCAGGTGTCGAGCTAGAAGGCAAAAATACTCCTGGGGTCGAGGCACATCTACTAGACAAGGTGGTTGGGGTTGAAACGGCCGGAAACAAAATCCGGCGACCGGAGCTAGGGAAGAAGACACAAAAATTGGGCATTTCTGTTCTAGGGCAAACGAACTCGAGCCCTTGCTTGAGGAGGGTCTCTGGGGCATACAAAAGCTATGTGCGAAGCTAGATTGTCTGGAGAAACACCAGAGAAGCTTAACAGCGAGCTCCAGCTTACATGCAAGGTGCAAAGTTGGGATTTTTCATATTTTAGTGAAATTGGTGATTCTGGTTGCTTAGATGTGTTCTAAACTGTCCACTGATCATGTTTGATCACAGGCTCGAGAGCTAATTCGGTTTAATTGGGGTTTAATTGCTCGCCGGAGTTGTCGGGGAAAAACAGCAATTCCCGGCGATGAAGTGCGGTAGAACTCAATTGGCTGCTACTACACAGGTAAGTGGTTGAGAGTAACTCACTGGTAGCTTCAATTTGGAGTTCGGTGCAGTGGATTGGCCTGGCACCGTGAGCCTCTTCTCGAGCTCGCCGAAGAAGACGAAGACGACGGCGTGGTTAAGAACTTGAGTGGTTCTGGTGTGAGTGTGTTTGAGCTGAGCTGGGGTGGCTTTTATAGGCACAGCAAGGAGCTTGCAACGGTTGGAAATGCACGGGGAAGTGAAGCGGGCTGGAGGTGACAACACGGCTGAATCCCGGCGAAGTGACGCGCTCCAGCGGCCGTGCCGGCTTTAGCCTGCTGCTCTGGTGGAGGTGAAGGCGAAGTGATGCTTCCCCAAGGCATGCTTGCGACGTGGCGCAACTGTGCTGCCGTTGTCGGGCGCGCGCGCGGGAGAACGAAGGCGTTGCTGGCAGGATGAAGCTGCTCCATGGTGGCGAACACGATGCACAACGTGGCAAGGAAGCAGTGGCGGAGGTGGCGATGCTGGAGATCGCCGGCGACGAAACCGCAGCGGCGGCAACGGCGACGACCAACTCCGGCGCTCGTGGTCGTTTGAACGGCCTGGTCGTGCACAGTAGCCTGGTCGAACCAGGGACTGATTTGCGCTGATTTTGGTTTGGCTTTGGACTAAACTGCAAATCTGGTCTTTGAGAGGTTTAATTTGAGATTTGATTTCATGGCTGAGTATAATATTTCTATTAATACCCATTTAGCTCAATTTTGGAGAAAGTTTGATAAGATTTGAGGGATTTTACCTATTTTCGAAAATAGGGTAAAATTAGGGTAAACTAAATCTGGATTTTGTCGATCTCGAATTCTGGTGATTGGAGAGAGATTTTGAAGTCTGATCAAACAGGAGATCTGTATCAAATAGCATTTGGGAGGTGTTCTCTGAAGAAATTCTGGAATTGGAATTGATTTGCAGATTTTAGCCTTTTCAGGCTTCCAGGTAAACAGAAAAGGACTTATTCGCAGTAGAATTTGGACTAAACTGCGAAAAGTGTTTAGATGAATTAATCTGGCTCCCAACTTTTTGAAGTGAGTTGAGGATGAACCTAGGAACATATTCCAGGGGTTACTTGAGTCTGGATAGGGTTAAATCAAGATAACTCAATTATCTGGAAACTGGGGTACTTAGGGTAAATCTGGATTTCCTGTTTTCGAAAACAGAAAGAGACTTAGATACTGGGAGTTAGGGTTAGAATTCAATCTGGCTCCTGAAGACTTTTAGGTTTAGGTTAACTGATAGATCAAATCTGGCAAGTCAGATCTTGACTTGGGGTCACAGGATAGATTTTGGAGATTTAGGGCTAGAACAGAATAAAGCTGAGGCTGATTTGGTTGATCTAGAAGAGACATATGCATGTATGACTTTTAAGAAAAAAAAAAACTTTTCACCCCAAAACTCAGGATGTTACATTGGCGCTTGAAAAAATACCTTACAAAACGCCAATGTATTGGAGTAGGGGGCGCTTTGGGTGGTATTTTACACATATGACATAAAATATTCTGGAGAATATTTTCTTAAAACGTCTCGCGAAACACCGATGGGTTAGAGACAACTTAACATATTTCCTTTCTAATATCAAGGACAAGTTTTCTTAAATGAAATATTATATACTCAACAATTTAAACTGCTTATTATTTCATACAAGAGGTCGTGAGTTTAATTCTCACCTAGATAGATACGCCTAAAAAAATTTTGCGCAAAATCTGACCCTAATTGTCCAACCAACCGAGCCTAATGAGCTGAACAACCAAGAACTTTCAGTTAATTCAGTTTTATTCAATTGACTTTTGACTTTAAAACCAAAATATTATAACCTATATAAACATTAAATACATTTTCATAAACTGAGCTAATTAACCACCTTTATCTAGGCTAATTCAGTTCTAGAAGTTTCAATACCGAAATAAATAATTCAGTCTAAAGGCTTTCTAAAACCAACAAAACCACAGCTAGTTAATTCGGTTTTTAGAAATCTCAAAGCCAAAATTAATAATTCCGGTAAGATTTTCTAAAGCCAACAGAACTGACCGGCTAGTCACCCCATCCACATATTAGTGATACTTTGTGATCTATCACAGATCTAGCTCCTGCAATACAGCAAGCAGGAAGGCACGAAATAAAATAATTAGATCCAAATTCGACAATTAAACACTGACGCTTGCCTGGAAATACTTTCTCATGCTGCACCTTTCAAAAATTCACAATGCTTATAAAATAACAAGCATTTGGTGATATCAACCATTTCCATAGCTTTCCACTTGCAACTGATAGCTCCATCGGAACTCTTGATTATTACAACTTATTTTGTATGGGAGCCCTTTACTCTCGTGCGATATCAAGCCGACAGCACTACCAGTTCAGATACAAGGAAAAGCCCAATGGAAGGGCAAGAACAAAAAAGGCTATCATGTTGGATTGCTCAGCAGCTGATAAATATGGCCAGGCATATAAGATTTGTTGAATCAATGCACAAAATGGACATTTTCCACTCCCAATTTGCCTTTCACAATTAGGTAGGATTGAACCAGGTGCCCACCGCCCCGTTCATATGCCCATTTCCATGGATTCCTACACCCTTCGGAACTACTGAGGATGTGGGGATAATTGAGGACGGCAGCCCAACAGCTACTGAAGGAGGCGTGGAATATAAGCCAGGGATATGTTGGAGGGAGTGGCCACCCACAAGATGGCTGCTACCTTTCCTTTGCTGAATAGCATGGATCTGTCTTAGCCCCTGCTCATGGATGTTAGCAAGCGTCTCAAGCTCCTCCATTGACAGAGCTTCCACGCCTACACCATACAGCGGGGCATGCCGAGCCATCTCTTCTCTGAGTGAGGTTTCAAGGGTGCGAATATATTGCTGCAAAAAAGATACATTAGTAAACACCATCGGCAGTTTAGTTCTGATGCAAAGTTCTAAAAAAACACAGGACCAACAATGATCATGACAAATAGGGTCATGGATAATTTGGTGCATTAACAGTGCAGCAAGCTAACTAGCAACTAGCTCATCATTACAAGTGCAATGGATTAATCAGAAGTTGCTGAGTTTCCCGTACAGTACCACATAAGTCTGGACGCAAATATGCATCGAAAGTTCCAACTTCCAAGATAGTAGTAATATATCACCAAAAGTAACATATCACCAAAACAAAGAAGTTATTGAGTTTAAGTCTACTCTTAATAATTATAAGACATTATGTAATTTTCTAGTTAGTCAAATCCATGGAATTCCAGACTATATAATTGGATTTAAGTTGATACAATGCAACGGAACATTTTGATAAGCATTGCGACAACCTTCCATAGGTTGCACAGCTACAAAGTTGTCACAAATGGCTGGCCACTTGGCCCCTAGCACCCTTGTAGAGATATGCAAATTTAGTTTTGATAAATATTACATCAACTAATTACCTCACCTACCTTATGGTGAAAACAACTCTTCCTTCTGGAAGAAAAAAAAAAAGGAAGTGACCATGTATTGAGTGTTGTGGAAAACAGACAATGACATGCATGATGTACAACCCCAACCCCACCCCCACCGCCCCCCCCCCCCCCACCCAAAAAAAACCCACCCACCATCCACCACACACCCACACACATACCACCCACCCACCCACCCACCCATACACAAAAACCCAAAAAGAAAAAAAGACCCAAAACCCAAACCCCTACCACAATACCGCAACTAAACCAAAAAATTGGGGAAAAAATGTCCCCAACCCCTCCCTCAAAAAGTATCATGTCACTTGGCAACCAAAGATTAGGGATAATTGCATTTGTACCCCTATAAAAGTTGTTTATTTCAACTTTAACCCAGGAAAAAAAAACCAGTATCATATGTTTCTCCAAACTCTACTAAATCATACCCATGGGGCTATTTTTCATCCATTAGCACTAAAAAGAAAATGGCTGTAGACATGCGCTGAATGCACGTGAGTGTGATGGCCACATGCGAGGCAGCAGCAACAGCAAGGAGGCACAACAGCCACTGCACAAGAAGCACGGCATGGTGGCACAAGCACACATGTACAGAATGGGTGTTGAGTGCATGCAGTGGCACTGGTGCACGCATGGGCCATGACCATGCACGGCATGGTCATGTACGGGAATAGATTAGAAATTTTCAAATTAAAACTAAGTAATTAGATCCACTAATCAGGGTCACAATAGGCATTTGGTACTTTTCTTGTTTTGCAAAGGAAGAAACTGCATTTTTGGTATTTCTTAGGGGCATGGGGGTACATTGGAAATTAATAAAACTAAGAAGTAAGAGAGCTATTTAGTACTTTCATTGTTTCATGAGGCCAGGAACTCCATTTCGGGTATTTCTTAGAGGCATGAACAAATTTCCCCAAAAAATTTCACACGTGGCTTAAATCAAAATCATAGTTAAACTTTTGCCCAAGCAACAACTGAAACCGCTAAAAACCCAGGACATAACAGCAGACAAGAAGGTTCCAAATGCATTGTCAATGTCAAAATTTTTGGGTTAGATCAGTTTTTTCCAAATATGAATTGGCAAAAAAAAAATAGTTATTAGAAGAGAACGAAAATGCCTCCAAAATTTGGTCTCTGGTACCAAACATCAAGATGGTTGATTTTTTGCAATGGTTTTTGAGTTGCTTAATCTACCCATGCCTACTTCATCTTGATATCCTCACAGCAAACTGAAAACATCCATGGAGACAATATATTGACCATTGTATGAGAACTGCAAGATTACTGCCATGAGGGCATCTTTGGTAGGTCACATAAATCATCTCTCTTTGCAAGAACAGTAGAAAATGTAGAGCAAGCAGTAACTTATGTAACATAAAAATTAGCAAGTAGAAAACCTGGCAAGCTTGCAATTTTGACTCCATTCCATCAATATATGCTTCACAACGAGCAATTTGCTCTTCTTTTTCCTTTTTTTCACCTTCAGTTTGTCCAACCGTCTCTGTTAACCTTCTCACTTCATCCTCAAGTGATTGCCGAATCTCTTCTCGAGTCAGTGTTTCAGCAGCATAACGTTTTAATTCCTCATCAGATCTTTTTTTTGAAGCTTCAACATTCTTCAACCTCTCTGCTAATGCATTCTTCTCCTTCAATACTTTCTGCATCATAGAAAAATTTGAGTGGTAAGTAAATAATCAACCCTATTACTGTGATTGAAAACTTCAACAGTAATATGTGGGGATAATAATCACAAATGCTCAACAGAAAAGTTCATTCAAAATTCATTGAGAACACCTTTACACAATCTTATATTCAGAACCATGTCGTTATAATCCATCACCATGCCCCACTTGGCTGTGTAGGCCCATGCTGTTCCCTTATTCACTGCGGGAATGCACCTAGGAGTGCGGCGGAGTGTGTGGTTGCCCCCACTTAGTTGCCGGAGAGAAATAAGAGAGGCTAGGGCACTACCAATCGCAGCCACCATCCGGCCCCCCATGGGTGTAATTGGTTGCTCACATAAATCTAACTTAGTGGGACAGGTTCATTTGGTCAGGACAGGATAAAAGGATGCCGCTAGGGATATTTACAACCAAGGTGATGTGGGATGAAATAGGATATTGTTTGATTGACTACATGGATGGTGCAAGTGAGAATGTATGAGGTGAAAAAAATAATCAAAAGTTATTAACTTGTCTTCATTGCACCTTAATAACCCACAATCTATCTTAATAATATTTAAATCACTTCAATCCATCTTAAAAATCCTAAATATATGTTAATTAGTCCCCAAATGCCATCATTAAGCAATTTTGGCCCGATGCGAAGCTCAATTCAAACTTCCATGGGAGCCAAGCCCAAATCCCCCCTTTTGCGTCCCCAACCTGGGTCAGTGATGCAATCCAGCCAACCAAACACCCATCCCCAAAGATTCTACATGGATGAGCCAAATTGGATTTGATGTAGACAACCAATAATCCCCTATGTGATTCCCCACCGATCACAATGCCACTTCCAGGAAAAAGCAAACTGCTTAGAGAAAACTTTGCAATCATGGTCTTACAGGCAACCTTTCCATCTTGTATACAGCTCAACATTTTTATTATGTAGTTGATTTTGGCATTTGCAGCTCTAATATCGTCTGCAGTCAGTCAAAACAAAACTGGGATGAATGCAATGTTTCCATGTTTTTCCCATTTCTGCCCCACACATCATGAAAACAAAAATATGGCATGCACATAATATGTTACTGGAATATCACTTAAACCTTTCTTTAAAGTATTCCTTCTTTGACCATACAGGAAACTTGTCTTTCTTCAACATGCATGTGAGGTATTTTTCCACCATGCAAAATAGTTTGTTGTGTTTAATTTTTTTTTTTTGTAAACTATGAAAATACATAACCTCTCAATTGTACCTCTGATTGATGTGTAAAAATTCATATTTGCATTGTTGAAAAATCAATCACAAAAATCTTAATTTATCATCAAGAAAATAGTTGTCTTATTTTATTTAACTTAAATGTATATATTCTAAATATCATACATCTCTGCCATTGTAATGAGTATTAATTAAAAAAAATCGTTTACCCTTATTCCCTAAATTTCCCACACAAAAATTTCAGATATGTTAGATCCAAAACCAATTAACATACACTAGAATAAACAAATGAAAAAAAAATAAAACACATACAACTGGCAGTGTCCACTGCCATCTAGCATGACCGCCCGAGGCTACTGCGGACACCCACTAGCGTCAGCCACCAACACACCGTCACTAATGGAAGAATTAATAAAAAATAAATGATTACATGATGCCATATGTCTTGCTTCCCATAGAAATATGTGGCTCGCTTACTAGTTGCAAATCTACCATCGAGAGGCAATAAGTCTTTAAACACCTGATTGCAGACTTGCAGTAAAATCTAACTTACAGTTTATGATTTATATAAACTAACAATGAAGATCTCGTAGTACTTTGCCACAATAATATGGTAACATTCATGAGATCCATGCATAGTAATCATATGGAACACATTTTTTCCCTTGTTACCATTTATCAATGAAATGGCACCATAATATGGAGCTAGCATGAGATAAGAGTAATCCCGTGCAAGGACATACAATTTGCCACTACATGAGTTTCCAAGCAAGCAAATGGTGAGATAAGACATCAAGAGTGACCGGATTATAAGCAAAAAAAAAAAAAATTCAATGAAATCAAGAATGGCAGGTATTCTAATCAAACATTGGAAGAAAAGATACAGAAGATATTTTATATTTGTATACATTTAATGATTTTATGATACCAAGTATTAACAAAATATTGTCCTAGTGCATTATTCTAACTGCATAGTGCATAAACTTCACATATCAAACAGATAAAATTAAGGCAGACTTCTTTAGAAGTACATATATTTACAGAATCAAATTGCAGCACATAAAATAAAAATTCTAATAAGGATATGACCACCAACTGCCATATTTTCCAAGAATTAGCATCATAATTAAGGCATCAACTGATGGAAGAAAACATCAAAGGGCGTGGGGCAGTTTATCTTCATCAACATAAACACAATTCAACAAACATGTATCAAATAGCATGCTTACTATTAACTCTTTACCTTTAATTCATCACGTTTCCGTACTTTTAACTGTGAAAGCTGTGTCTCTGAATCATGAAGACGATCCTGGAGATTCTTCTTATCAGCAGACAGCTTTGCAATATGCTCATCTTTTTCTGATCGCACCCATTCCAACTGATTCTCAATCTCCAGTATCTGGTCAGAGAGTTCCTTCTTCTCGCGAGTAGAATGATCCCTTTCAGCTTTTACCTCAGACTACAAAAATGAGAAAAACAACGTATGTTGAGCTAACAAACAAACAACCAACCAAAGTAGGGTCGACGACTGAATCAAAATGAGTAAATACCCTTAGACAGCTAGTAGTTGCCTCCAATTCCGTTAGTCGTTGGGTTAAGGTGACCTTTTCATTGATGAAGTTTGTTTGTTCCATTTCCCTGTCCTCTCGCAAACGAATATTTTCATCTTCAATTGCACATATTTGATGCCAAAGATTTGCACGGTCAACCTGAGCAACTTCAGCAACCTCATGCATCATGTTCAAAACAGGTCTAGCAATCCCATACTCCTCCTTAACAAGAAATACTAAAACATCCATATCTATGTCAACTGCTCGGCAATTATCTGAAGTATTTGTTGCCCGTTCAACAAGGCCCTTCAGAATTCTATATCTATAATGATCCTCAGCATAGATCTTAAACATGATAGCATAAAGCATCCGCACAAAGTCTTGCACCCTGGTTTCTGTGGAGAGAGATAATACCTCACCAAGTGCAAGGACTGATGTGAAGTCATCTTCTTGGACAGGGAGAGGTTCAAACTGCCCATCTAACAAAACTTGTTTGTTCTGTGAATCATTCACAACAGACCTGGACTTTAAACTTAACCTGTGAGAATGCCGTCTTTCTAACACCATAGCTACTAATTGTAGACCAAAGGCCCCTCGCAATAAAGCCCTCTCAAAAACCTGTGAAACTTCAACAAATAATCCTGGTATTGATAACATATCTATCAAGATGAAAACATCTGATAGATGATTACTTCCATGTACAGCTTGCTCTTGCCAAGAATACATCCCTTCAGATGAAAATCCATTTGTACCACAAGGACTACAAGGTGATGATGGAGAATTGTTATCAGGCTCCCAGTCAGAGTCAATATCCTTTAACATAGCTTCAGCTACATCTGGCCAGCTATGCACTGCTTTAGACAAAAAGTCAAGCACACAAGGTGGGACTTCAGTACCCAGACCTTTCAATCTCCATCGGACGGCTCTAGTCTGAGAGAAACCCAAAAACAAGGCACTCACTAATATGAAAAACAGGAACATGCTCAAAAAATAGAAGAAACGGAAAAATTCATAGACCATGAACATACAGCTTGAGCAAGATGCTGGCACTGTGATGCAGCCTTGAGAACATAGGTAATGGCTGCTACAAGAGGCTCATCATTAGAATCAGCCAACAATTCAAGAGCATGAAAAGATGCTCGTTTCCAGACATCACTCTCAAATTCTAACTCAGATAGAGCACCAAAAACCTGCCATGGTAATATAAAAATGAATTTTATTATGTTTCACTTACTCAGTTGAATGCTTATTGGCCTGCTATATCAGCAAACCAGCCATGATAGCTATCTCCTCAAAGATGCCAATATAGAAACACTGAAGTCGCAATGCAGTAAGGCAGAAGTAGAAAATCCAGTCATTCATTCAAAAACAGTGGAAGCTTTTTCACAAAATGAAATTAGGCAAAAAAAAAAACAGAAATAGTTTCAAGGGGGCAACCATACCGTCAACCTCAATGAAGGCTCTACATCTGGTTTCTGAATATGATCTAACAGCGCATAAGCAGCAAGTGAATGTTCTGAACAATCAACTAACTTTGGTACCAGGGTAACCAAATCAGGCTGAAGCTGTTTTGGAGCTTTCTCTAGAACAAGCGCAATCTTCTGGACAGACTGAGGCCGCCTTCGTGGTTCAGGGCATCCATGTAGGACAGCACTGTCCAGTGCCCTCAATGAATTAACAATTAGTCCTAGGAGTTCCTCTGATTGCTCCGGCCATTTTGTCTAAAAAATATTGGAAGGGTAACTTATCAATAAAAGAAAATATGAAAATGAGGTTGAAAATATAAGAGAATATGAAATACCCTCGAAGCTCGATCAGAACCTTCATCTGCTGGCAAATCAGCAGCAGATGTCTCTGGAAGAAAACAGGGCCGTTCCAGTATCTTGTCAGGAATCTCATTTGTACACAACTCTGTGTTTTGTACTGCAAGACTACGCCTAAAATCGCCGGTGTCATGTTCCACCCTCTCATAGAAATTACTGCATGCACACTGTGTTAGTTCGCCATCAACATTAAGCTCTGGTGGAGAGCTAGCCCCATTTGAATCAGGAGTAGTTTTAGAGCTTGCA
This sequence comes from Pharus latifolius, assembly GCA_019359835.1. Lineage (NCBI taxonomy): Eukaryota > Viridiplantae > Streptophyta > Magnoliopsida > Poales > Poaceae > Pharus > Pharus latifolius. The sequence goes on along the minus strand of CM033320.1, from coordinate 70,443,983 downwards.
GGGGAAGAATCACATGCTGATCTTTCTTCAGAAGGCTGACAGCACTCAACCATTATATCCAGAAGCAAATCAATGATAGCTTGCTTCAAGGCGCTAACTCCCATCAACAAACTCATGAGACTTGTGGAACTTGAATCGCACTTTGAAGAATCTTTCTTGCTACCACTCTTGGCAGATACTTTTGTAGGAAGAAGCATGCGCTTCACTTTTGCAGGGTTATCCAGATAAACACGCAGACCAGTAAGAAACCCAGCAATTGCACTAGCATCCGTCAGAATTTTCTCTCTTAAAGTAACCTGAGGTTGAGTATAGTTATCCCCAAATGTAAGAGAGAATCCAGCTCTTGAGAGGAGGTTTCGGAACATATCGTCTTCATCGCCACTAAAACCTTCACTGTCTTCAGACTCAATAAGATCATCAGGATCCGTTGACAATTCATCCTGGTCATCTTCTGAAGCCAAAACCTACCATATCATTTAATTGTGTGAATTCCAATAAGAAGACAACAACGTCTACCTTAAGAAAGAAACTGAATCCATTATGATTAAAAGCATCTGCTGTGAACCAGCAAACACGTAAGCAGCCACATATCACACATAAGTGTCAATGACATGACCAACAACTGTAAATGCCCCAGATATTGGCATCTTCAGAAGAGAACCTCAAACAGTAGTGCATTCAACAGAGTGTTAGGACAGCTTGACAGTTTGTCAAAAACATAAAGAATAAAATTTGATTAAAACATTCAACAGGAGGACCAAGAAAGCTCCACCTGGGCAATTCATACAGTCATGGGCTAATAGTCTAGAGGAACATCTACTTTTCAATGCATGGGCACATGCATTAGTTTTTAAATCTCGACAGATTAGAAGGAAAATATCATCATAAGTTCCTTTGATTGGTTACCATGAAAAGATGTAAACATAGGAGGGGTAAAATGATAGCGGCATTACCATACCTCCAGTGACAACAGCAAATTCATTCTCTTAAATTATAATCCAAGAAGTGCATATATTTTATTGAGTTAATTAGAATGGTTGCACATAGGGTTTTAGTTGGCATATTGTTACAACTAATATGAAACCGCTACTTGTCAATGCATCAAGGAGCTATTCTCCAAAATTTACAATAATTTACAATCTAACTAGGTGGAACAAATTACATTTCATGGCTGGACCATGGTTCAAGTCTATAGATTTAGTTACAACAGTGTCATTCCAACCCTCAACAAGAATATGACCTACCTAAATGTGATGCATATCACCAAAAAAATGACTGCATATTCAAGCAATTTCATGAAGAAATCTAGATGGCTAGCCAGCATGTAAGAAAAGCTTCACGATTGAAATTCATTGCAGAAACATGTGAGAAACACCATTCTGCTGTTCTACCTATTAAACCACAAAAAAAAATTCACATGGGCTATAGTCTTATTTTACAAATGGCAGAATCATGCCCTTGAACTCTGAAAAAAAAAAAAAAAAAAAGAAAGAAATTGGTCAGCAAACTCTAAATTTGTCAGTTTTGTCTGTCCACTCACTAGTTCAACTCTCATCCTTCAATTAGTTTGTCTTTATAATCTTATATATGGTAGGTTGAGTTGTACAATTTTAATCACATGAGTTCTCAAGGTCTTACACCTACAGTTTGTTGGAGTTTGCACACCACATGAAGGTAGTTTGGATGCATTTCATATGAGCCTCATCAACTTTCATCAAAATTGCCACCATCCAACAACCAGATTTGTCACAGATCCTAATCGACAGTGACAAACTGTAAAAAGGCTTTTTTACAAAACAAAATTGCCAGATACCCATGTTACAAAAATCAGCTTGCAATGCATGAAACTCCATTAGATAAATTGAGGATGAAATCAACAGGTTTGGGGGCTGAAGGACCAAAAGGAACAAAATTAACCTTTTTTTTTTTTAAGTTTTGAGGATTAATCCTTTTTTTTTTTTTTTACAGAGAGAAGTATCCCACAGGAACCTCATGCAGAATCAAAATGATGGGTGATTTAGTAGGCATTTGATCTAATCAACCCACTATATCTGCAGATAATTTCTGGAATTATTTCTGTAAGGCTCTCCAAATAAAGACTAGCAGCTGGTGAACTAAACTGATTTAAAGAAAAGCATATGGAAGAAATAACATCAGAGTTTGGTAGCACAGAAAGAGAAACATAGCAACATACATACTGTAGATTTGTAGGATACATATTGTGTGTGTGTGTGTGTGTGTGTGTGTGAGAGAGAGAGAGAGAGAGAGAGAGATCAGCTTTAGCATCATTTAATGGGTAGTTCATCATGCAAAGCTCAAGAAAGATCTTCAGGCATGACAAATCGAGAGGACAATCCATATAAAAAACAGCACAGCTAGCCTCTACCTCGAGATCAGAGAATTCGAACCATGGACAACAGTCTATTATTTCGCAAACAAAAACAATGGTGTCCCGGACAAGAAAACCAGCTTCAGGATCCAGCATGTCCAAAACCTTCATAAACTGGAGAACTGAATTGTTCCATGTTTTTGTGCAGATTGAGGATTCCTTCCACACGGTTTTTGCAGAATTCTTCTGGTTAACTATAGCCATCCTATAGTGTACCCAAAAGTTCTTATCAGGATCGTTCCCAGATGACTGATCACTCTCCAAGTATATGCAGATTGTGTCAAATGACTCATATACACCTGCAATTTGTGGTAAGGTAAGTATGAAGTATGGAAGAAATTAATGGCACAATTCAAGTAAATAAATCTTCAGTACCTATGCGCAGCTCACATCCACCAGCCTGAAAAAATTTACTAAAAATTTTTCTAGTCTCCATGATCTCTTTGAACGACAAGAAATTTTCCACCTTCCAAGTAAATGATGGCCGTTTTGGTACAGCCTCAATCTGAGATCCAGAACTTGAACTGCATGTTTCAGAATCTTGGTCGCCAAGCTCTTGCATAGTTGCAGTTTCCTTCAAAATGAGAACCTCTGCAGAGAACACAACAGTGTCCTGTACAAGAAAACCAGCATCCTGGTCAAAGAGGCTAGTTAACGTCACAAATTCACGCCAACCCCAATCCTTTGCTGACTTAGAGTAACGATTCTGAGACTCCTTCATGATTGACTTCTCCTCCACTTTCTGATTGATGACAGACAATCGATGGCTCACAAAGCAGCTCCAATCACTGGTTGTATTTCGGGGGTCTGTCACTTCCAGGAACACTGAGAGGTGGCATGGTGGTTGAGACTGCCCTGATTTGCAGCAACATTGAGAGAACCAACTGATACAATCAGTACTGACATTCTGAAATTGTCTGGTCATACATAACTTTAACAAGTTGTCAAACTCAACTGCTACTTGAAAAGAAACTGAGAATGATTTAATTGTGAAGAAACAATAACTTTAAGACTTAAAAATAGTGGATTGCAAAATCAGCAAGTATTCAAAAAAATAGTAATATAAAATACGAGTATAAATCTATACTTAGGGGCTGCACTAAACATAAATACATAATGACTCAACAAACAATAATTCACGAATTGATGGAACTACTTCACAAAATTGTAACAGACCAACTACTGCATTCATTTACATTGGGCTCAAAAGATAAAATTACAATATGCTTCACTACTTAAGTGCAAGATACTTGTAACTCTTTTGGACCAGATAAGAGTATAAAACAACCTAATTTTGCAGCATATGGACGTAATCTATGTACCTCACTACTTCCCTTGCATGATTCAACAGTTCCTAGTTACTTTTTGAGGCAACTGTAATTTTGGGGGGTTTGGGGGGGGTGACAAGTGGTGCTAATCAGTAATTTTCTTAAATTTATACCAGACAGTGAGCTAGTGCTTCATAAGCACAGCACTTCGACGGACAAGATGGGAAACAGACATAATAGGTTGTTTTTGAAAAAGTGGATGGAACTGAAGACAAAAATGAGTGTGCCAGCAATTTACCATTTCACAAGCCTGGATGCTGGACAGTCAAGATGAGAACGTATGATTATAGGCCAAAATTTTAAAAGGAGAGAATTGGCATATATATAATTAGAATGCAAGCAACCAAATTCATTTGTAGTGTTTTGCATACAGGAAATGGATTCAATTTTCTACCAAGGACTGATGAAACCAGTGCTGGTGTATACACTCATTGATACACTAATTTCAAGCCTCGTCTAGATTTCATGTCCTTCACATTTTTAAATCTAATTGCACCAATGGACTTAGCTTTCATTCATAATTTATAACACTTAAAATTCCTCAGCACAGGTAAGCATGTGGAAGTTCTGTGCGACCCTTTCATGGCTAAACAAACCTAGGTTTGTTACCTAGTGTTCACACTCTATAAGCAGTTTACCATATGCGAAAACAAACCTCTTCAAGCTAATTTTGCAGCTACCAAATGAATCTGGAGAAGACACTCGCCCAGAGGCTTACCCCGTGGATACACAATAAGACGGCAATCCCGATTCCCAACCTGAAACCGCCTGCTCTTGATACACAGACCCGTGATCTTCCTCTTCTTGAGCAGCTCCTTCAGTCTCGTGAAGCTCTCGATCCGCCACACAAACTTCCCAAAATGTCCATCCGACTTCCTCGCCCCAGCTCGCCCACCACTAGCTCCATTTGTACCCACCACCATTGGAAAACTACGGGTGAATGTGTTCAACTCCTTGATCACATGCACTGAGGCGCTAAACACCACAACTCCATCAACCAGGTACCCCCCATCAGCAGCCAAGAATTCATCCATCCTCATATAATCCCCCCAACCAAGGCTGGCATTGTCCGCCCCGAACCGCCCATACGAGTCTCGGTGCACATGACTCCCCCCGGGCTTCTGACTGAGCACAGAGACACGGAAAAGACACCAGCACCCGCGGTCACCCTCTGGCACACCGCTCCCTGCACCACTCGACGCCACTGCCGATACTGATGACCCTGTGGTTGCTGCCACCGCCTGCTCCTTGCTCTCGAGACACACCGACAGATGGTCCGCACTGGAAACATTACTCTGGTAGACGCTAATCCGGAGACCACAGTCACTCCCACCGCCAGCGGCGGCGGCGGCAGGGAAGAACGCAGGGCTCATGATCTTCTGCGTTCGGATCATCTCCCGGAAGAGGCCAAAATTGAGCACCTTCCAGGTGAAGCGGCCGTCCGCTTCGGTGAATGTGGCGGTCTCCGAGAGCAGCGAGACGTCGGCGGCGACGACGAGCGAGTCGTGGGGCGGCGCGAGGTAGGCGGCCGCGGCCGCCGGCGCGAAGTCGCACCAACCATGGGACCGCTTCTTCGAGGAGAAGCGGTGCCAGGAGTCGCGGGCGAGGGACTTCGAGGCGTCAGAGGGGTGCACGAGGGAAAGGCGGTAGCTCAGGAAGCAGTCCCATTTGGAGGCGGAGGTGGTGGTGGAGGACGAGGAGGAGGAGGGGGTTTTGGGGTCGAGGACCTGGAGGTAGAGCGAGAGGTACCCCGGGAGGGCCTGCGAGTCGCCGCGCGGGTAGAGGAGGAGGCGGCAGTCGAAGCCGCCAACCTCGAAGTAGCGGCTGTAGAGGGTGCGGGCGCGGGCGCGGGGGAAGTCAGGGAGGGTCCAGCGGCACGAGGCGGACGCCTCGCCGCGGCGCTCGACCGCGAACGCCGCAGAGGCCGCGTCGGAGGAGGAGGGGGACGGGTCGTCGGCCGCCGCGGCAGCGGCAGCGGCGGCGGCGGCAGGAGGGGAGGGAGCTGTGGGCTTCATGGATTGGGGATTTTTCTTTCTGTTGTTTTTTTTTTTTTCCGGGGGTGGTGCTTTTGGCTTTTATTTGGTGTGTGTGGGAAGGCAAAGAGCAAGGCTTGGGGTTGGGGGCGACGAGTTGTATCGTGCCTGTTGGTGTCCTGTTTCCTCTCTTTTTTGTTTCCCTTTTTCACTCTTTTTTAGGGTTTTTTTTATCAGTAATGCTGAGCTGTAATTGTGCATTTTGTGCTTGTTGGTGGTTGTTTCTTGCTCCCAACATTCCCTAATAAACATCTGCAAAATATAAGCGGGATCAAACTCAAAGTTAAGCTGACAAAAAACTCAGATTCATTCACGTCGGGTGGTCTCTGTCGAAGACTGAATACTCAGGCCAAGTCACATCTAACTAACACGGTGTATTTTGCACTAAAAAAGATCATCAGATCAGAATTGAGTTGACTCAGATCTAGTCTGATTTGACTTTTAAACTTTAAAATTAAAATCTGATCCCATCTTATAGGTATTGGGGTCAGATCGAAATCAAGTAAGTCAAGACCAAACTTATTTTGCTTTAGTATATTTTACATATAGAACCCCACAAAATTATATAGTCAAATATTATAAATTTTGATCAATAATTAATTCAAAATTCATTGGAGTGATGAAATAAAAAATAGTATTACTGAATTCTTTCTAAAAATATTTTTATAATATCATATTTTTATAATTATTACTAGTATATTATAATATATATCAATAATCAAAATTTGATCAGAGTCATGATTATAAAAAAGAGAAGGCATGATTATCAAAAAGGGGCGGGGCCTATACTATGCACATTGAGCATTTGCTTTTTTTTTCAACTTCTTTTAGTTTTATAATCATAAATGCTAGTCGTAAAACTCCTCATTTGTTATAAGTACAATGGAGTGTTTGCGAGTTATTTTTAAAGTAAAAATACACATTACAAAACAGCTATTGTTACTATAAGAATCAGTCCAATTTGTTTTTAGAAAACCATAAGTATGTGTGTTCTGATCCTGTTAGGATAGTTACAATTTAGACTACCGACAACAATTTTACCATTCTCATTGCTCTTTATGTCGGGGTCATAATTCAAGAATGTAATGTATCTTCTATAGAATGATATTTGAGAGTGATTCTACATAATGCAAATACAAAATTTTGAGGTAAACCCAAGTACTCGTGTTTGGGCCAAACAATCCATAAACTAATGCATAATCGTCAATTTATATGGCAGGATGACGTGCTGACCCACTTATGATATTACAAAAATATAGGATTATAATGGCACCATGAGTGATCTAGACACTCATGAGTACGGGTGGCATCTCATAAATACATCTTCCTAATTTAGACACATTTAGCGATCAATACATACCATATTAGACCTGAAACTTAATGCTGTAGAGTTAACCTAAAATATTGATGGCTGCAAACAGAAACTTTAGTGCATGTAAATTGAACCATAAGGTATTTCATCACCTAATAAACTTGGGTGTGGTGCCTATTATCAGCAAGAAGATATAAATTAGCAATATTACTATCAAAACTAGACGTGAGTACATAGTTATAAAAGAACATGTTCATCACTGTTTTAAGTACATTAATGTGATGATGATAATGTATCTTCAGAAATTTGTTCGACCAAAACTGTAGATCTAAACTAAAGGGCCAGGTTACAGCAATCGGGCCGGGCCGCTAAAAAAGCCCAACTGTATTTGGGTCACAAAGCTAGGTCCAAACATGATTAATGGATCACTAGGCAGGGCTTCTCTGCTACATTTTATTTTGAATTATAAGACAAATGAATCGGCATCGCACCCTACTACCTTTAACTCCAAGATCGGTTTGGTCCTAAAATTGACTTCCTAGGTCGATTGGTGGGGCCGGATTTGCCTGTGTCTAGCTTTAGTTTATTTGAGATTTAGAGATTGAGGAACTGCTAAGATACCGCCTGATCAGCTAATGCTTTTTATTTTTATAGTTCATTTCTAATAAGATCATCATATCATCTATTTTTCCACTTTCTACAAATATTAGATTGTTTTTTATGTGATCTAACTTTAATTTTAATATCTCATTGATACGTGAATCTGTTCTCAACAATCTCTTAAACTATAATTTTAGAACTTTTATAGTAGTATAGAAGAAAATTTTCTACATAAAAAAAATAAAATACTGCGGTCCATTTAGAATATAGAGATTCTAAGAATTTCTTTTTTAAAAAAATATTTATGAATACAGTATTTTCTCTAAAACTGCATTTGGTGCACCATTTTATTTGAGGATTATAAAGAATCCTACCATAATTTTAAATGATTCATACGTTTAATTAAAACATCATGTAATCTAAAACTGTAACTAAAAATTACCTCGTAACAAAAATTATGGTGGTTTGTTGAAAAAAACAGAAATGTGTATTTAACATTATGAGCTCCTTGTAATTTCTAAACAGGACAGTTATCTCCATGTTATCATCTTCGTAGTTTTTTTTTATCTCCGACGGTTAGTTTATTTGGAGTTTTTAATTTGCAAAACCTGACACCAAGTCATCATCTTTCAAGAGGTATGGCCACCCATCCCTGTTGCATAGAGGTAAGTTTCCACTTTCTCTACTCTTTTTTTAAATTAATTAGGCTGTATTATTCCTTCGGTAATCAAGTCATTTTTTTATGTTTAATGCCAATCTTCCACTGTCATCGTATCACATTTACTTAGGTGCCATTACTTTGATCAAACAACTAACTAGCACCCACTTGTTTTTTGTTGTAACATTTGTTTTTCTGTAATGGAGAATCGAGAGAATTTCAACTTGGCATTGGCCATCGTTGTTACTGTTTCATATATAGAATTAATGAGAAATTTAGTTGAGTTTATTCTTAGTTTAGTTGAATTAAGTCAAAAAATAAAAACTCAAGGCGGTAGTTCGCATGCAATAGAGAGGCATTTTGTTAGGCAAATAAATATTCATAATATTATCTATGATAGTGATGTAGCATGCATTGAAATTATAAGTATCGACCGTAGAGTTTTTGCATTACTTTGCAATTTATTATTCACCGTAGGTAGACTCGCGAGCACAAAAAATACATAGAGATGATAGCAATATTTCTACATAATGTAGTGCATAATGTTAAAAATAGGGTGATAAAGAGCCAGCTTGTTAGATCCGGGGAAACAATTAACAGAAATTTTGACTTAATTTTGGGTTTTATCTTGCGATGCCATGAAGATTTGTTGAAGGAATCTAAACCTTTTCCTGCAAACTCGACTAATGAAAAATAAAAGTGATTTGAGATACAAATAGTTCACCTAAAACTCTATAAAATTAGTTAGCTTAATGTCAATGAAATAAATGAGGTTAATTTAAAATTTGTGATTTATATAACATAGTTATTTTGGTGCTCTTGATGGGATGTATATGGATGTCCATGTCCATGTATTGGTAAGCCTAGATATCTTGCAAGAAAACACGTTTTGCCTATGTGTTAGGAGTTTGTTCACAAGATGAGCAGTTTATTTACATCGTTCTAAGATGGGAGGGTTCTGCGACATATTCTAGTGTAAGATACTACATTCTTCTAGCACTTGATGACGTTTGAAAATTTTAAGATACTACTATCTTTACAATGTTGGATATCCAAATGGGGGGATTTCTTACACCTTATAAATGCAAGTGTTATCATCTTAATATAAGTGGAGGAAAGGACGATATCTTCAAACACCACAAGAATTATTTAATTATAAACACTCATCTGCACGTAATGTAATCAAGAGGTGTTTTGGATTTTTAAAAAGAAGATGCACAATTATCAGAGAACATTCATATTATCCCATGAAAGTTCAATTACTAATCAATTCCACTTACACCCTTCTTCACAACTATATTAAAAGAGAGAGGTCATTTGATCCTTTAGAGAGGAGACAGAATGAACCATGCCTACAATTCAAAATAATTAAGACGATGAAACCATCACCCACATCGAAACGAACAATGAGTAGGTAAACTGGAGAGATGAATTAGCTAAAGAAATATGGAATCACTTGCAAGAAAATTAGTGGATTATTTGTATTTTATCTAGAATATATGTATTTCTATTTTTATACGAGTAAGGTGATGCGGCGCGGCCTGTCCGATTTTTCGATGAGAACAAGAACTATCGATTTGTGAAGACGACTCTCACGATCCGACTACCAACCGTACAGGACTGATACACCCTGGCAATCGCTGAACCAACTTCGGATTGTTATCGACTGAACTAGAAGCATGATCGACCTGATCACAAAGATCTATTTCTGCAAGCAATCGAAGAACAACCAAGAACAAGATAAACAAACAATCTGAAATTACAAATATAAATTGAATCACGAAAAAGAGTTGAGGTTTCGAATACAGATATTGATGTTGATCTAGCTGACCAAGAAGAATATCTCAATAGCTTAACGAAGGAAAGACTATGACTAAACAAAACCCGCAGAACCCTAATGGTTCAGTATGATTATATAGAGGAGGTAAAAGAGATCGGTAGCCAGGTAAGGAAACCTGAAGCCGACATGGACTCTTTCCCTACTCGGACTCGAACTCAATACACGGGACTTGACCCAACCAAAAAGGTGACGCAGCACCGACTTGGTCCAATCAGAATCTGGTTGAAACTTATTTTGTCAATTTCCAGCGATCCAGAAGGATTTTGGACGTGGGGCTAGATCTATTGGAAAGATATCGTCGTGGGCTTCTCCGTGGACTATAAGAGCGTCCCAATCGGACTTCGTATGAGGGAGTTATGGTCGTTTGAAGGCAGGCTGCGCCTGGATGGCCGAACCGGACTCCAACTCGAATCCATCCCGGACTCCAACTCGACTTGGGCTCCTTGCTGGTCCTCTCCATGGTTCCTAAGCACAATATTATCACTATTAGATAGTAAACCATTCTCAAAACCATATATATATATATATATATATATATATATATATATATATAAACTTAGGAACGAGTTCACCTGGCAATGCAACAATCGGGCTTTGCTGCGCGTTATTAGTCCTTGTGTAACAAGCGGAGGATTATGGTTAGTGCGTGTATATGAAGAAGTGATGTCCTCATCATCCTCCCCTGCTTGCATTTGAGTCGTCCTCGACTCAGGCTCATCTTCCTCACCCAAATATGGCTTCAAATCTGCAATGTTAAAGGTGGGACTAACCCCGAAATCTGCAGGCAAGTCAAGTTTGTATGCATTATTGTTAATCCTCTCTAACACTCGAAAAGGTCCATCAGCTCTAGGCAGCAACTTTGATTTTCTTAAGTCTGGAAACCTTTCTTTTCGCAAGTGTAACCAAACAAGATCGCCCGGTTCAAAAATTATTTCTTTTCTACCCTGATTAGCAGCGATCTTGTACTTTTCATTCATACGTTATATATTCTCCTTAGTTATTTCATGCAGTTTAAGAATCAATATAGCACGTCGTTTAGCATCAATGTTTACCCTTTCCGAAGATGGTAAAGGTAATAATCAATAGGAGCGCAAGGAACAAACCCATATACTACCTGAAAGGGACACATCTTTGTGGGTGAATGCAGCGATCGGTTGTAAGCAAACTCCACGTGAGGCAAGCATTCTTCCCACATCTTCAAGTTCTTCTTCAAAACAGCCCGCAACATGGTGGATAATGTGCGGTTGACAACTTCAGTTTGGCCATCGGTTTGAGGATGACATGTAGTAGAAAACAACAACTCGGTCCCCAATTTCATCCATAGAGATCTCCAAAAATGACTAAAGAACTTTGCGTCATGATCTGAAACAATCGTATTCGGCACTCCATGTAATCGAATGATTTCCCTGAAAAATAAATCAGCAACATTTGTAGCATCATCGCTCTTTTGACAAGGTATAAAATGTGCCATTTTAGAAAATCTATCCACGACAACAAAGATACTATCTCTCCCCTTCTTTGTTTTAGGCAGTCCTAAAACAAAGTCCATAGAAATTTCCTCCCAAGGTGTGCTAGGAACAGGTAGAGGCATATACAAAACCATGTGGATTAAATCGTGACTTAGCTTTTTGACATGTAGTGCAGCGTGCAACGTAGCGCTCGACGTCACGCCTCATCTTCGGCCAATAGAAGTGAAAGGCCAAAATGTCTTCCATCTTCTTAACACCAAAGTGTCCCATTAGACCTCCTCCATGCACCTCCTGTATCAACAAAAGACGAACAGAGCTAGCAGGAATGCATAGCATGTTAGCTCGATAAACAAAGCCATCATTTATCACAAATTTATTCCAGCTTCTTCCTTCTTTACAATTCAGCAATACATCTTTAAAATCAGCATCATGCGTATATTGCTGTTTGATGGTTTCTAATCCGAAAATCTTGAAGTCAAGTTGAGATAATATAGTGTGACGTCTAGACAAAGCATCAGCAATAACATTCTCCTTCCCTTTCTTGCGTTTAATAACATAAGGAAAAGATTCAATGAATTCTACCCATTTTGCATGTCTACAATTCAATTTGCTTTGGCTTCTAATATGCTTCAAAGATTCATAATCAGAATGGATAACAAACTCTTTCGGCCAAAGGTAATGTTGCCATGTCTCCAAAGTCCGAACTAAAGCATATAATTCTTTATCATAAGTTGAATAATTCAGACTAGGTCCACTTAACTTTTCACTGAAATAAGCAACAGGTTTACCTTCTTGAATTAACACACCTCCAAGTCCAATTCCACTGGCATCACATTCAAGTTCAAAAGTCTTACCAAAATCAAGAAGTTGGAGCAATGGTGCGTTCGTAAGCTTCTCTTCAAAATGTTGAATGATTGTTCTTGTGCATGACCCCAAACAAACGGAACTCCTTCGTGAGCTCATGCAACGGTGCAGCAATGGTACTAAAATCCTTGACAAAGCGTCTATAGAACCCAGCAAGTCCAAGAAAGCTTCGCACTTAGGTGACTGTTGTTGGAATTGGCCAACTTTTAATAGCTTCGATCTTGGCTTCATCAACTTCAATGCCCTGTGAAGTAACAACATAACCAAGAAACAAAACTCGATCGGTGCAAAAGGTGCACTTCTCAAGGTTACCGAACAAATGTGCATCACGTAAAACCTTACAAACAGCATGCAAATGTTCAAGATGTTCATCCAAGGATTTGCTATAGATCAAAATGTCATCAAAGTATACCACCACAAATATGTTGATGAAAGGACGCAAAACCTCATTCATTAATCTCATGAAAGTGTTTGGTACATTAGTTAAACCGAAAGGCATCACTAACCACTCATATAATCCGAATTTAGTTTTAAACGCTGTTTTTCATTCATCTCCTAATTTCATGCGAATTTGGTGATATCCACTACGCAAATCAATTTTAGAGAACACAATAGAGCCACTCAATTCATCAAGCATATCATCAAACCTAGGAATAGGATGACGATATCGAATTGTTATGTTATGATAGCTCTACAATCAACACACATACGCCATGATCCATCTTTCTTTGGAACCAAAAGAACAGGAACAACACATGAACTAAGGCTTTCACGTACGTACCCTTTGTCAAGTAAGTCTTCCACTTGACGCTGAATCTCTTCAGTCTCTTGTGGATTGGTTCGATACGGCGCACGGTTGGGCAACGAGGCTCCTGGAATTAGATCGATTTGATGCTCAATCCCTTGAATTGGAGGCAGCCCCGGTGGCACGTCCTTCGGAAATACATCAGCAAACTCATGCAAAACGTTAGCAACAGCAGGAGGCAAAGAATAAGGCATGTCCTCAAGTGAAAACAAAACTTCTTTGCAAACTAAAGCATAGCAATCAGATGCATTAGGGTCTATCTCAGTTATTTCAGATTTGGTATCAAGCAAAACAGAACCTTTCAACTTAATTTCAGCATGGCTAGAATTAGATTCGTTCTTTTTCGGTTGAGCAAGTGGTTTAGCTACGATTTGATTTTCACCTTTGTTATTCTCCTTTTCTCTATTAGCTCTCTCCAATTCATCCTTTAAAATTGCTTTAGGAGACATGGGTAGCAAAGTGATCTTTTTTGTTTAAACATGAGAGTATATTGATTAGTTCTACCATGATGCAATACATCTCTATTATATTGCCACGTTCTACCTAACAATAAGGAACATGTTTGCATAGGTACGGCATCACAATCAGCATAATCATGATAGGAACCGATAGAAAAGTGTACTCTTACAATGCGAGTTACCTTCAGTTTACCACAGTTGTTGAACCATTGAATGTAGTAAGGGCGAGGGTGCTGATTCGTGGTCAAGCCAAGCTTCTCGACCATGTCCGTGCTCGCTAAGTTGTTGCAACTTCCTCCATCGATGATCGTACGGCATGATCGGTCCTTGACAACGAACTTTGTTTGGAACAAGTTGTGACGTTGATTCTGTTCAGCACACGCTTCACAATGATGCTCAAATATCGATCATTAATTTCAGCACCATATTGTTCATGTTCAGCTTGTTGTCCATCACCTGCATGGTCAGTTGCAAGCATAGTATATTCCTCTTCAATATCACTAGCCGAAGTGTACTCACCATCATCCTTTATGAGTAGGGCTCGCTGGCTAGGACAGTCACGCATGATATGACCGAATCCCTTACAACGGTGGCATTGTGTTTCTCATGCTCTTCCGGTAGAAGCAACCAATGATGAACTTTGCGCGGGGGCTTGGACTGTACTCTTACTCTCTCAGTCACTCATGAGGGTATTGTGGAAGCACTAGGACGTCGGTTGTTGCTGGAGAAACTCGGTGCAGGTGCTCGGCTCGATGTGTTGTATGAAGCTTTCGGTTGGGCACCTCTGAAACTCCCTCTTGGCCTCAACTTCCGTCCCTGTACTTCTCTCTCTGCCTTACAAGCAAGATGAAACAGATGAGTGATAGAGTTGTATTTTTTATAGTCAAGAATGTCCTGAATGTCTTGATTTAAACCTCCCAAAAATCTAGCCATTTTAGCTTCATTGGTTTCTTCTAAACCACAACGTAACATATTAGTTTGCAGCTCTTGATAATAATCCTCTACAGAATTACTACCTTGGTTCAGATGTTGCAATTTATTCAGCAAATCATGAGCATAATATGAAGGCACAAATCTATGTCTCATGACTCTCTTCAAAGCATTCTAAGTTCTAGGTATGTTCTGGTTATTACGACAATATTCACTCCACCAAACAGATGCAAATTCAGTAAACTCGCTAGTAGCAGCCCTAACTTTCTTATCTTTAGAAACTTCAAAGCAAGCAAAATTTTGTTCTATAGCTAATTCCCAAGTGAGATAGGCATCAGAGTCATACTTTCCAGTGAATGAAGATATGGTCAATTTAAGCTTACCGAATGAGTCATCATGACCACGTACCTCGCGTGGTGGAATTCTTCTCATACCGTTGCGATTGAAACGAAGACGCCGATGGTCACGATCATTGTTGATATTGAATCCTCCATTGGACTCCGTATCAGTAGCATACTGATTTCCTTCGGCATTGAAATCATCTTCGACCTCATCATCCTATGCTTGGCATCGTTGCACATCATTGGCAGCCGGGGCAATCGGTGCTCCTTTCTTCTCCAATTGCTCCACTCAAGTGGTGAGTGTAGCAAGCGCTTTGTTATTGCGGTCTAGAATCCCTTCGATACGCTCAGTGTGCGTATTCAGCAAGCGGTTGAAGTGTTGTACGATGCCCTTCGTGCGAGGTGTAAGTGGGCCGTCGTTCTCCTCGCTTTGATTACCCGAACCTGACATGGTTAGTAGCAAACAAGGAACAAAATCACAGTGATATATCCCTATCAACTACTAGGTGTAGGTGGCTCAAACTCTCTCACAGTCAAGCCTCTTATCAAGCTCTTACCGATTCTTACCAAGCAGCAGGTGGTGATCAGTTGCTAGTGACAGTCTCAAACGCTCCAAAGATTGGTTAAAGCGATTGCAAGTGATCGGTACTGTACATCGGTAAAAAGTGTAGCTTGGATAGGCTCAAGTATGTAGCAAAGGTTAGCAATGATCAGTTTAGAGAATGCAAAGTTGAAAAGTTGCTCAAAGTACTAGTCACTAGTATGCTGGCCTAGGCTAAACCAAACTAGAGACGCGAGTGAGGGCACAAAGATAAAAAAACTCAGATTTTTTTTTGACGTCGGCAACAGCAAGTGAGCAAAGTTCACGAATGGCTGTGGCGGCGTGTTTGATGAATTTTTGTAATAAAAATTCATTAGAAAAGTTTCATATGACCAAATGGGCTAAAATAAAATATATATACTTGGGCTTAAAAAAAATGATGATAAAAACCAGGACAAAATTCTACTGGTAAAAAAAAATGGTCAAAACTAGATTGGTCAAACCTGATCAATGCTGGTCAACGCCTGGTCAACGCCTGGTCAACGTTGGTCAACCTGGTCAACACTGGTCAAACGTGGTCAACATTGGTCAAACCGACATGCAGACCGAGTTCGAGTTGTATTTATCTCTAATAACAAAATTATATCTCCTTTTCAAATTAAAAAAGAGATAATCTTTCTCTTTATCCTGTTGTAACAAAATATATCTCTTATTCAAATTTAAAAAGGAGATAATCCCTCCCTTTATCCTTTTCTTTATTTAAATAACAAACTATATCTCCTACTCGAATTCAAATCCACTAAAAATCTCTGGTTGTTGGATGGTTGTAACCAACCTGGAGCCTCTATAAATAGAGAGGGGGTGCTAACCTTTTTTCACAGGCAAGAGACAGGTAAGGGAGAGGCAAGACAGAGGTAGAGGCGCAAGACAGGCACGTGAGGAAAAAGACAGATAGGCAGAGCTGCAGGGGTCATGGGTGAGTTTTATTTATCTGCATAAACATGCATCATGCATATTTTGATCAGAGATCAAGCCCCACCTGATGCGACCGATCAAAGATCTGAAAGTGTTTACTTTCGGTCTGATCACACGACATCAGGTCCCGTTGATCCGGTCCAAAAACCTGTATACTCATATTTTGATCAGAGATCAAGCCCCACCTGATGCGACCGATCAAAGATCTGAAAGTGTTTACTTTCGGTCTGATCACACGACCTCAGGTCCCGTTGATCCGGTCCAAAAACTTGCATACTCATATTTTGATCAGAGATCAAGCCCCACCTGATGCGATCGATCAAAGATCTGAAAGAGTTTACTTTCGGTCTGATCACACGACATCAGGTCCCGTTGATCCGGTCCAAAAACCTGCATACTCATATTTTGATCAGAGATCAAGCCCCACCTGATGCGACCGATCAAAGATCTGAAAGTGTTTACTTTCGGTCTGATCACACGACATCAGGTCCCGTTGATCCGGTCCAAAAACTTGCATACTCATATTTTGATCAGAGATCAAGCCCCACCTAATGCGACCGATCAAAGATCTGAAAAAGTTTACTTTCGATCTGATCACACGACATCAGGTCCCGTTGATCCGGTCCAAAAAACCTGCATACTCATATTTTGATCAGAAATCAAGCCCCACCTGATGCGACCGATCAAAGATCTGAAAGTGCTTACTTTCGGTCTGATCACACGACATCAGGTCCCGTTGATCCTGATGCGGCCTCATGGGAGAAGATCGATGGTAACTTTTCATCCAGAAGTCCGATCGACCCCAAATTTTTATGGTGAATAGAAGACTCTATGAGAAACTTCTCCACCAAATTTCATGTCCATCAGAGATCTCTAATGTCGAATTTGACCAGAAGAGAAACTCTGTCCAGAAGTCATTTCAGCTTGCCCTCATGGGAGAAGATCGATGGTAACTTCTCATCCAGAAGTCCGATCGACCCCAAATTTTTATGGTAAATAGAAGACTCTATGAGAAACTTCTCCACCAAATTTCATGTCCATTAGAGATCTCTAATGTCGAATTTGACCAGAAGAGAAACTCTGTCCAGAAGTCGTTTCAGCTTGCCCTCATAGGAGAAGATCGATGATAACTTCTTATCCAGGAGTTCGATCGACCCCAAATTTTTATGGTGAATAGAAGACTCTATGAGAAACTTCTCCACCAAATTTCATGTCCATCAGAGATCTCTAAGGTCGAATTTGACCAGAAGAGAGGCTCTGTCCAGAAGTTGTTTCAGCTTGCCCTAATGGGAGAAGATCGATGATAACTTCTCATCCAGAAGTCCGATCGATCTCAAATTTTTTATGGAGAATAGTAGGTTCATACTGAAACTATTCCTCCAAGTTTCACTTTGATCAGATGTTCAAAATATCACCAAAACCATTGCAAGTAGCTCTGTTTTGCTGAATTTCAGCTTGACATACAAGCAATGAAGATGGTTTCTAATCCGACGGTCTGATCGATCTCAAATTTTGATGAGCAATCGATGATTTGTCCAGAAACTATTCCTTCAAGTTTTAAACCTATTATAAGTCAGAAAAAACTCTCATCCAAATAGTCGAATGAGGGCTAATGACTAATTGTGTAATCAAGTTGAAATTTTACTAAGTTCTTGATGGATATTCCAATGGGCTGTCTATCATGCAATGTACTTTTCCTGAAGATAAGGAAGTCAAAAATATATCACAAGTCATCCATCCATAATTTACATGTTGCTGGGTACTGATGAAGCAAAGGTAACCAGCTTTTTGTCCGTGACTGACGAAGCCGGACACCATTCATGCCGGGTATTGATGAGGCGAAGGCATCCATTTGATCGCGACCGACGAGGCCGAACAACTCCCTGGCCGGGCACCGACGAGGCGAAGGCCACATCTTGTGATAACACCATAGACTGACGAGGCTATGGATTTGCATACTTGCATGCATGGGCATACGCATTGCATTTATTCATTCAAGGGCAAAGTAATTTTGAAGCTTGAAGACGACGACCATCAACACAGCTTAATCAGAGATTTTCTGTGGACTTGTTCTGCAGATGTAATTAACCAGGAGCTTTTCAAAAGACCTGAGGAACCATGAACCATGCAATCTCCTGAAGCAAAGATGTACTTTCCTTTGGCGCATTGAGAAATTGTAAATCCCAAAGGGACTTGTAACTTATAATTCTTTTCAGAATTAATAAAGTACAGTGTTTCCTAAGATTGTGCATTCTCTACTCCTTTATCTGTATACTTATGTATACTGGCACGCTCGCACCACGAAAATGGGGCCAATTTCCCGGAAGAGAGATCTTCTCGGCGAAACACGACGATATGGCACAATGGTCGAAAAAGTGGCGACGATATGGCACAATGCCTCTCTCTCTCTCAACACGTCGGTCACAATTGCAAAATTTGATCCTTCTCGGATTTTTTTATTTTGATTCTTTATATATATATATATATTTCCTAGTCAACAACCTTCGTTTTTTTTTTTTGAAACCGACAAGAAAACGGTGACCGATTTTCCGAGACCGATACGAGATTGACTACCTTCCTTTTACCAATCCGAAACCAATGGGAGTCGGATTCCCTTTTCTTTACTGGCATACACAAATGCAAGGTAGATGGATGTAGCGGTAGGCAGGTGCGGTAGCGGCCTGAGCAGAGGTGTGATCTCAACTCGAAACTCTAAAGGTTATGTGCTAAGACCAGCAACTCGACACGACGATGCAGCAAAGATTCAACCGAGCAAAAACCAAAAAGATATTGCAGACGCAAATTGGTTTAGAAAAGGATGATCTAACCCTAATTTTTTTTGTGTGGACTTTTCGGTATAAGATAGCACTCAAGAAAAAAAAGTAGGATATTCTCACCGATCAACCGTGCTCTGATACCAAATGATGCGACGCGGGCGGTCCGATCTTTCAATGAGAACAAGAACTATCGATTTGTGAAGACGACTCTCATGATCCGGCTACCAACCGTACACGACTGATACGCCTTGGCAATCGCTGAACCAACTTCGGGTTGTTATCGACCAAACTAGAAACACGATCGACCTGATCACCAAGATCTATTCCTGCAAGCAATCGAAGAACAAGCAAGAACAAGATAAACAAGCAATCTGAAATTGCAAATATAAATTGAATCACGAAAAAGAGTTGGGGTTCCGAATACAGATATTGATGTTGATCTAGCCGACCAAGAAGAATATCTCAATAGCTTAACGAAGGAAAGACTATGACTAAACAAAACCCGCATAACCCTAATGGTTCAGTATGATTATATATAGGAAGTAAAAGAGATCGGTGGCCAGGTAAGGAAACCTGAAACTAACATGGACTCTTTCCCTACTCGGACTCGAACTCAATACACGAGACTTGACCCAACCAAAAAGGTGACGCAACACCGACTCGGTCCAATCAGAATCTGGTCGAAACTTGTTTTGTCAATTTCCAGCGATCTAGAAGGAATTTGGACGTGGGGCTAGATCTATTGAAAAGGTATCGTCGTGGGCTTCTCTGTGGACTATAAGAGCATCCCAATTGGACTTCGTATGAGGAAGTTATGGTCGTTTGAAGGTAGGCTGCGCCTGGATGGCCGAACCGGACTCCAACTCGACTTGGGCTCCTTGCTGGTCCTTGTGTCTTTGATGGTCCTCTCCATAGTTCCTAATCAAAATATTATCACTATTAGATAGTAAACCATTCTCAAAACCGTATATATATAAACTTAGAAACGAGTTCACCTGGCAATGCAATAATCGGGCTTTGCTGCGCGTTATTGGTCCTTGTGTAACAAGCGGAGGATTATGGTTAGTGCGTGTATCTGAAGAAGTGGTGTCCTCATCATAAGGCTATTATTTTTTCTATCTCATTTAAATGAACGAATTTATTGTTGGCTGTTTTTAAACTTAATAATGAATGTCATACAATAGAATGATAGATTCAACAAATGAACAATCTCATGGACCAAGTAGAAACCAAAAGCATCAATTGAGAGCAGAAGAAGATGAGTAGTTAGTGTATTGCTTGCTACATTTGGTCGATGAAGGGAATTGGAAGGTTGACGATGGTTTTCGTAATGGATACTTGAGTCAACAAGAAAAATGGATGTACGAAAAATTTTTAAATTGTCAACTTAAAAGAACTCACACATATTGAATCAAGATTGAGGATATGAAAACGCCAGTTTTAAGAAGATGTTTGGACCAAAAACTAGTGGTTTTAGTTGAGACGACAAAGACAAATGTACTGTGTGTGAGAAATTTATAGATGGTAATTGGGCACAGGTATTTGTCTATCCTTTCTTTTAGTATTAGAAAGAGATTATATGTTAAACTATCTGATTTTCCATTTACAAAGTCAACCAAATGCTAAAGTCTTGTGTAACAACCCTTTTATATTTCTAGAAGAGTTACCAATAGTTTTTGGGAAAGATCATGCTAGTAGAGAATATTCTGAGACTCCGGCAGATGCAACTAAGGCCACGTTTGGAAACAAAATTTTTTTGTAGTTTTTGTTCAATACTATGGTTTTGAAAGAAACTGTGGTATTGAAAACTAAGATCCTGTTTGGTTACAAAGTTTTTTATGGTTTTTGAAATCATGGTTTCTTCAAAACCATGGTTTTTTGGAGTTTTGCAAACTTGGCTCCGGTACAAAGTTTTGGAAAAAAACTTTGACCAAGAGCTCTGTCTCTCGTACTCTCTCTCTGTTATTCTCCAAAATTCAACTTTTCAAATTCATCAGTGTTGAAGTTGAAGTTGAAGTTGCAGTTGAAGTTGAGTGTTGAAGTTGAAGTTGAATTTGAAAAGTTGTAATTTCTTAGACATGAAACAAAATTTGAAATTGCAGTTTCAGTATTGAACTATGAATTTGAAAAGTTTGAAGTGCCAAGGAATTGAATTCTGAATTTCTAATGCTTCATGTCTAAGAAATTTGAAAAGTTTGATATCCAAACACCTATAGAAATTGTCCAACGGCTAGTTTTCTTAAACTCATAACAACTAGTTCATTTAAACATCAAACTGAAAACTTTGAAAAAAAATTGTGTATCCAAACACCTTAAAAAATTGTAGTTTTCTCAAAAACTATGGTTTTGAAATACTACAAAGTACTGTTGTTTTGGTTGCATTACAGTTTCAAAGTCATGGTTTTCAAATACTGTGATTTTCAAATATTGTGTTTCCAAACGAGGCCTAAAAGAATTAATGAGAAAAACAATAGGAACAATGTTAATGATGACAATACAAATATTGGACTAGATGAACCAAAAATTCTTGAGAACAGTGCAAATGGAGGCCAAAGTAATTTGCCAACTACGCCTCAAATCCAACAAAAGAAATATAGAGACATGTACTTCATAAAGACTCAAGAAGATATAGTACAAGTTAAGATCTTTCAGAGTTAATCAACATATGCATGCAATCTATGTTTTGCAGATGCTAATGATAATGTTGCTAGGTTGGCCCGTTGCTTTCAATTTATGCAACACGATGCCGCTAAAAAACAAAAGATCTTTGAAGATGATAAAATTGCAAGGCATTAACAGTGAAGACCCGTATGAGAATTGGTGCTATTATTTCTACAGATATCAATAAAACATTATTTACTCTCTCTTTCAGAGGAGCACAAATTACCTTTATATTCGAATGGTTCTGGATGGTCACATTTGATCTTTTTGTGTTGTTATCATGATTTTTTTGGAACAAAGTAGATTAATTAAATTGTCAATTGCAATAATAGGATGTGTGTTCTGAAATAGATATGTCCTAGAGACAATTATGGAGATGATTATATTATGACATGTTTATAAATTCTTATTGCATTCTCTTAATAAAGTATCACTTTATCAATCAACAAATATGTGACTTATTCGTAGAACTCTTTATAATGATATGTAAATTGTCTCAATTTATTTACGGTATTATCAGTGATACTTATGCTAAACATCTTTAATTTTCGGTATTACATGGAATAATAATACAAGATAAGTCAGCACAATTATTAATTGATAGTCAAGTTTCACAAATAATGGATATAATATATCAAGTCAATGTCGTGGACACATGTTAGAGAACATGTTGGTCGGATTGACCGATCTTGAAACATTGTTAAGATTATTATGTGTCATCAATTTGTTTTTAACAGTTATTTTAGTTTATCTTTAGACCTGAGATCATCACGGCTTCATGCATGCGTAGTAGCATATCTTGATGTCATCGACCGCTGCTCTTAACCGAGTAGTCATAAAGGTGACATACAAATATATTTCATGCATGTGTAGTAGTATACCTTAATGACATCAACCGCTGCTCTTAACTGAGTAGTCATAAAGATGACATACAAATATATTTCATGCATGTGTAGTAGCATACCTTGATGTCATCAACCGTTGCTCTTAACCGAGTAGTCATAAAGGTGACATACAAATATGTTATGAATGTAGGATCGAGAATGCCGACTAGAGGGGGTGAATAGAAGGATTTAAAAATCTTTTCGACTAAAACAATTTTTGTAAGATATGAAGTAAAACCGAGTTTTCGCAAAAGGATTTAAAACTATATAATATCAAGTTGCATTCAACAATATAGAAAATGCAATACAATATGCAACAAAAGTAAGTGGAAGCAATTTTATTAAAGTAAATACAAATTGTGCAAGAGAGAAACAATTGACACAACAATTTTTTACCGAGGTCTTGGAGACTCGCCCGGTCTATCCTACTCCTCGTTGAAGCACTCACGCGTGAGCCTCGCTTCTATATCCACGAAGGATATCTCCACTCGAGTTGCTTCTTCTCCACTCCGGATAGGCGAGCACCAGTACCTTTCACACGTTATGTCGGTCTCTCCAACAAACTCCAACGGAGAGATTGTGACTCTCCTCTAACAATCATCTAGGCGATAGCGATCGCTAAGAGTAATAAATCGAACGCTTTCACTTGAATGAATCAAGTGCTAGAAACTCAAACGATACAAATGAATGTTCACACTCTGACACTAGCTTGCAATTGATGGATGATGTGTACTAAACACTCTTAGTCTCTCACAAATGCTTCTCTTCTCAAATGCTCTCAAAAATTTGACTCAAATCTTAGCTCTAAATGTAAGAGATTGAATTCAAAGAATTTGGCTAG
The DNA here is from genome assembly GCA_019359835.1 of Pharus latifolius. Taxonomy (NCBI): domain Eukaryota; kingdom Viridiplantae; phylum Streptophyta; class Magnoliopsida; order Poales; family Poaceae; genus Pharus; species Pharus latifolius. The sequence goes on along the minus strand of CM033320.1, from coordinate 70,420,277 downwards.
CTTATGCACAGAATTTTCGAGTTGTTGAGAACCTTCAAATGCTGGCCAAGTCGAGGTTTATATTGCCCTCACGAAGAAACTAGTCGTTTGCAAAAAAATATGCAAATTTTGTACAGGCCGGACATCGCCGGACAATGTCCGGACAGTACATGTCAATATGACTGTTGCAAACGTGTCAATATGTCTGGTTCACTTTTTAATTTGCCTCAAAATGAATTTGTACTGGGCAGACGTTGTCCACTCACAGCAGACAAAGTCCGCTTAGTCCCGGACAGATATGTCCAGACAAATTCATTTGTCTATGGTTCACTTTTGATTTTGAGCTTACAAATTTTGTACTAGCCGGACATTGTCCTATCATCACAGACAATGTCTGGCCAGACCCCGACAAAAGCCCCCGGATGGATTTATATGTCTCTGGTTTCATTTTGTTTAAAACTCACAAGTTTTATACTGGTCGAACATTGTCCGGCCATCACAGACAATGTCCGACCTGTTCCGGACAAATGCACCCGGACAAAACCATTTGTCTCTTGTTCTTTTTTGCATATATCTAAAGAGTTTTGTATTGGTTGGAAAATGTCCAACCACCACAGACAATGTACGCCCTGTGCAAACCAAAAACAGGACTTGAGTATTTTTACTCTAATTGAATTTGAGGCTAAATGCAAATGCAATTGTTTGAGCCCACGCAGATATGCATGCTGATAGTCAGCATTGGGTACGACCAGTTTTGATTGAAGAACTCTAAGCCCTTGGTCGAATACCCGTTCAAATAGCAAGTAGTCGAATGTCCGTATTCGAGTTGTGTACTGGTACGACTAGGTAGAACTTCTACGACCACGACCAGCTGCAAACAGTGATATGGCCAATATTGTGCATATATGACCACGCACTACCACAGAAACAGACATCCTGGATGGCACATCACAGACGGTTATGAACTGTTCAATGGAAAACCGTCTGTGAAGGCCTGTCGGGAGAATATGTTCAGATATCACAGACGGTTCTGACGTCAAAAAAAACTGTGACAGTAAACCAGACGGTTCTGAACACAAAACCGTCTGTGATAGTATACTTATCACAGACGGCTCTAACCTAAAAACCGACTGTGATATATACAATCGGTTCCCAGCTAAGAACCGTCTGTGATAGTCTAATTATCACAGACGGTTCTAACCTAAAACCCGACTGTGATATATACAGACGGTTCTGAGTTCTGAACCGTCTGTGATAATTAGACTATCACAGACAGTTCGGAACTCAGAACCGACTGTGATTTATACAGTCGGTTGTAAACCACGAAGCGTCTGTGATAGTGTAGTTATCACAGACGGTTCTGATGTATTAACCGACTGGAAAAGTACCGGCGCTTCGAATTCTCAACTGTGATCATTTCTGTCTCCGATCTTCGCGCGCGGCGCCTAGGAGAACACGAAGCATCGCTTTGGAAGTTCTATAAATTGACAAATGGAAAAATTGTCATTTACTTTACAAGTTTTTATAGTTCTCAGACTGTTTGACTCCTTAGCTTCTCTGCGCCAATGGCATCCTCGATGGCATCGTCAGCCTCGCCCTCCCCGGTATGAACTCTCAATCTTTTGGACTTACCCCTGTATTGTTAATCCATGTTCAATACATTCTTGACCTGTTGATTTGCACAGGGAAGGGGAGCCGTGGAAGACACTGCCAAAGTCAAGGCCGAGCTGAGGGCCCTCCAGGAGGAGCACAAGCTCCTCACGGAGAAGCACACTCGGCTACGGCTTGACCTTGACGATCTCTTCCAGCGCATTCAGCGCATGAAGACGGATGGTGACAATGCTAGGGCGAGGACGAGGCGTCTTCGCGAGGAGAAGAAAGCCGCGGATATGACCATCGCTGGCTGCGGTTTGACAATGAAGGATACCATCGCGAAGCTGAGGGAGGTCGCAGGCCTTCTCGACGCTGAAGTAGTTGATCCTGAGAAGGACAACTTGTCGCTGGAGGAGTCCTGCGTCCTGGCTGCAAGTCAAACTGACTTTATTCTAGATGCAGCCAGGGCTAAGACCACTCCTTGACCTAGCATTCTGTATTTTTACTTTTTTTTTGTAAGTGATGAAACAAATTATTGAAAACTTTGTTCTTATGTCAACTTTCTAATTTTCCAGCACATTCTTGGACTGCATGCAATTAATCTTCCCTCTTTTTTATCTTTCGTTGGCTTTTGTCGAACATTCGACCATACAAAGGTATGTACACTGTGTGCGATCAAGGAACGACTATCGCGATCTTTGGTTTGTGATCGGAGCCCTTGAAATAATATAGAAACAATATAGAGGTCGCAGGTCCCATGCAAATAATATAAAAAGAATATAGAAGTTATATATCAACGTGCTTTGAAATATCACAAACGGTTCTGAGGTAAAAAACATCTGTGATAGTCACATTAGAGACGGTTTTGATAACAACAGTACATATTAAAGACGGTTCGGACATCAGAACCGTCTGTAATATTAAAGCAGACGGTTTTGATCTCCCAATCGTCTGTGATAGTCCCAACAGTGCAATTCTCTACAAGCAATTGTTGATAACCGCACATAATAACTGAGCAGATGAAGAGACTTAATTATTTACTTCAAATTTAATTTGCATCGAATTATGTAATCTGACTCTTCAACTTCCTCTCCTCGAATTCTCGACCTCTATCAATATCACAGACGGTTCTTAACTCCAAACCGTCTGTGATAGTAAACGGACATATTAAAGACGGTTCGGACATCAGAACCGTCTGTAATATTAAAGCAGACGGTTTTGATCTCCCAACCGTCTGTGATAGTCCCAACAGTGCAATTCTCTACATGCAATTGTTGATAACCGCACATAATAACTGAGCAGATGAAGAGACTTAATTATTTACTTCAAATTTAATTTGCATCGAATTATGTAATCTGACTCTTCAACTTCCTCTCCTCGAATTCTCGACCTCTATCAATATCACAGACGGTTCTTAACTCCAAACCGTCTGTGATAGTAAACGGACATATTAAAGACGGTTCAGACATCAGAACCGTCTGTAATATTAAAGCAGACGGTTTTGATCTCCCAACCGTCTGTGATAGTCCCAACAGTGCAATTCTCTACATGCAATTGTTGATAACCGCACATAATAACTGAGCAGATGAAGAGACTTAATTATTTACTTCAAATTTATTTTGCATCGAATTATGTAATCTGACTCTTCAACTTCCTCTCCTCGAATTCTCGACCTCTATCAATATCACAGACGGTTTTTAACTCCAAACCGTCTGTGATAGTAAGACATATTAAAGACGGTTCGGACATCAGAACCGTCTGTAATATTAAAGCAGACGGTTTTGATCTCCCAACCGTCTGTGATAGTCCCAACAGTGCAATTCTCTACATGCAATTGTTGATAACCGCACATAATAACTGAGCAGATGAAGAGACTTAATTATTTACTTCAAATTTATTTTGCATCGAATTATGTAATCTGGCTCTTCAACTTCCTTTGCCGTGTTGCAGTTTATCTCCCGAGAAGTTGTATATCATGAATTTATTGGCCTTGAAAACCAGTACTAGTGCGCTTTTTAGAACTCGAGGCACCCGCGCATATGAACCGTCACCTTCTGTTTCTATAAATAGCGAAGCTCCTAAATCCCTGTCTTTATTCCCCTCCTCAACTCCCACCTTGATGACGAGCCGAGATTCCAGTGAGGTTATTGAAATTGAGAGTGATGAGGAAGAGATAAGGAATGAACTCGATCAGGATCTTCAGAAAGTAAGTCCTCTCTGAAACTCTAATGCAGATCTTTCTTTTATGACTTGATTACCTCGAAACAAATGCATTTCGAAATCCACAGGTGGTTGAGGAAATGATCCCTCCAAAGAAGAGACTTAGAAATGATGAAATATCGTACAGTGGAGCTGCAGCGAAGACTCTAGAGGGTGCTGAGGCCTGTGTTGCCACATTGCCCCTTGCAACCCCTCCAGTTGCATCGACTCCACCTTTGGAGATCCACAATAATCCTTCCAATATCCCCTCTCCAACACCTTTGTATCATCAGCTTTTCTGGGGTAAGGCTCACACTTCCACGTCCAAATCCACTCCGAAGCTGGAGAAGCATATATATGTGCAGGAGGAGAAAGCTGCCTTGTGCAGAGCTCTCCAAAAAAAAAAAGAGGCGCTGGAGAAGCATTCTGAGGGGATGTCTTTTGCCATTCTGCACTTGGCAGAGTGCATGCTTTGAGTTGCAGCTTCATCTCCACCTTGGTTGTATCAACTTTAATTTCTTGGATGATCCTACTGATGCCAAATCCACTCCTTTGGTGAGAGATGATGTTGATAGTCTTAGAGCCATTGGTAGTTCTCCTGGGGCGGCCAGTGTAGATCCTACTGATGCCAATACGTCCCTAGGAGAACTTTGTAAATTACTTTCGGAACAGGTCGACACTAATCAATTGGTCGCTTAATTAATAGTATCTCTTATGTATGGAAAGATTGTAAGAAATAAGAAATTTCTTTTCCTTATATATCTGGCTTTCGATTGATTATGTAACTGATAATCACCAAATGATGTTCTGTGTAAAAATGTTAACAAGAAAATACTAGCTGCGATCAAGACGGTTTTTAACTGAAAACCGTCTCTGCTTGAAAGATTACAGACGGTTTTAATTTCAGACATATATATAAAACAAATATGAAAAACAAGATAAAACCAAACAGTCTGAAAGTTCATTTTTGTAAATACTAACATTGAAATAACATAGAACCAAATATGAAAAACATGTGGAACAACTGATGACCAGTAGTCGAATGCAAACAAAAAAACCGGGATATTAAAGACGGTTCGGACTTTAAAACCGTCTGTGTTATCACAGACGGTGCTGAGGTAAAAACCGACTGTGATAACAACATACACAGACGGTTCTGAGGTAAAAACCGACTGTGATAATAACGTAGACGGTCGGATGTGATAACATAGACGGTTCAGATGTGAGAACCGACTGTCATAATCAAATACACAGACGGTTCTGATGTAAAGCGGACGGTTTGGAGTTCATAAGCGTCTGTGATATTTCTTTTCTTCAATAATGCACCGATATTACCGACGGTATTATATAGAACCGTCTGTACTGAACCTGGTATAAAAGGTCTTTTGGCGGATGTTTTGAGCTAGTCGTACTCTCTTGCTCGACCTACACTGTCCAGTTCGAAGAGATTTGGGGCAAGGAAGAGCGAAATCTCGAAAGGCAGGGGGAGCATTTGGGGGCAAAAATTTGAGGATCGAACCAAGGTTGGTTACTTGCTCCCAAGGCGTACACATTACTTGATTTCATCATCAATATCGATCTCCATTGATTTACTAATTAGCATGTGTATGAATTTGATTTATTGCAGATGGTCCGAGACTGGATGTATAATGACAACCGAGTGGGTGAGGAATACATGAAAGGTGTTTTTGATTTCGAAAAGGTTGCTGTGCAAGACATGGCGAAGAAGGGTTTACCATATATGTACTGTCCTTGTGTAGACTGCCAGAATATTAAGATGTTCACCAACTCATCTCAAATTGTCGCCCACTTGATCCGACGTGGTTTCAAAAAGGGGTACACGTGTTGGGTCCACCATGGAGAAGAGCCAACTGCAGAAACAACTGCCACTCAGGTTGAGGAACAGGACATGCCGGATCCAAACAACGACTTCGACGAGGATATGCCAGAGGATGACCATTTAGATGACATGTTGCGTGATGTCGAAGGAAATTACAGTGAAAAGGGGTTTGGCAAATTCAAGCGCTTGATTGAGGACTCAGAGAGGCCGTTGTTCCCTGGTTGCAAGTCGAAATACACAAAGTTGGCCTCTGTGCTTGAACTGTTAAAATTGAAGGCAAGCAACAGCTGGACCGACAAGAGTTTCACAGCACTGTTAGATCTTTTGGCGGACATGCTCCCGGAAGGAAACGAGTTGCCAAAAAACACCTACCAAGCGAAAAAGCTGTTGTGTCCTTTGGGAATGGAAGTAGAAAGGATACACGCATGCCCTAATGATTGCATCCTTTACCGTAATGACTACAAAAATATGCATGTTTGTCCGGTGTGCGGCGCATCCCGCTATAAGCGTACTAAGGACCGAACAGACGATGGCGACTGCACGGAGATAAAGGAAGGACCTCCTGCTAAGGTGTTGTGGTATTTGCCAGTCATTCCCCGCTTGCAGCGTTTGTTTGCAAACCGTAAAGAGGCAAAATTACTGCGTTGGCACTCGGAAGACCGGAAGAAGGATGGAAAGTTGAGACACCCCGCTGATTCTTCGCAGTGGAGAAACATCGACAGGGAATTTGTTAACTTCGGAGCAGAATTGAGGAATATAAGGTTCGGGTTGAGTACCGATGGAATTAATCCTTTTGGTAACATGAGCAGTCGGCATAGCACTTAGCCGGTTCTTTTGTGTATCTACAACCTTCCTCCTTGGTTGTGTATGAAGCGCAAGTACATCATGATGTCTCTACTTATCTCAGGACCAAAACAACCCGGAAACGATATTGATGTGTACCTAGCACCATTGATAGAGGATCTCCTAACAATGTGGAATGAAGGGGTGCAGGTATGGGACGCATACAAACGAGAGAACTTCATCCTACGTGCTATGATATTCTGCACCATCAACGATTTCCCAGCCCTTGGAAATTTGTCGGGCCGTACTACGAAAGGAGCCAAAGCCTGCCCCCACTGCGAAGATGACACTGAGAGCGTGTGGCTGAAGAATTGCAGGAAAACAGTGTACATGCGTCACCGTAGGTTTCTTCCGAAGAATGACGCGTACCGTAAGAGGAAGAGGGAATTTGACGGCCACAACGAAGATGGTTCAGCCCCGAAGCCTACGCGCGGGAAAGATGTTTACTCACGGGTGAAGGACATAGACGTTGTGTTTGGAAAGGGTGGTAAATTGAAACCCCGCACGAAGAACACTTGGAAGAAGAGATCGATATTTTGGGACTTACCGTATTGGGAGCATTTAGAGGTTCGTCATTGCATTGATGTCATGCATGTAGAGAAGAATGTTTGTGACAGTTTAATCGGCCTATTGCTGAACATTCCAGGGAAGACAAAGGATGGCATCAATGTGCGGCGTGACATGATCGAAATGAGAATCAGGCCCGAGCTAGCACCGAGAGAGGACGATAAAGGCCGTATATACCTCCCCCCCCCCGCATGCTACACTTTGTGCAAGGCTGAGAGGACAGAACTCTGTAAGTGTCTCCATGGTGTTAAAGTTCCATCGGGGTTACTCCGCAAATATGAAAAAGCTTGTGTCCATGGGCGATTTGAAATTGCTGGGTATGAAGTCTCATGATTGTCATGTGTTGATGACACAAATGCTTCCTGTTGCCATCCGGAGTATTCTGCCGCATAAGGTCAGAGAGACGATCACGAGGCTATGTTTTTTCTTCAATGCAATTTCTTCCAAGGTCATTGATCCCGATGGACTGGATTCTTTGCAGAGCGAGGTGGTTCGAACTCTCTGTCAACTTGAGATGTATTTTCCTCCATCGTTTTTTGATATCATGGTCCATCTCACCGTCCACCTTGTCAGAGAAATCAAGATATGTGGACCCGTGTTCCTACGTTATATGTATCCATTCGAGAGGTACATGGGTGTACTTAAGGCCTACGTGAGGAATCGGTCCCGGCCCGAGGGTAGCATTGTCGAAGGTTATGCAGCGGAAGAGGTTGTTGAGTTCTGCGTCGATTACATGGCCGAGGTAGAAGCAATAGGAGTTCCTGTGTCTCGTCACGAGGGGAGGCTTGATGGTGTTGGCACTATCGGACGGAGAGCCATCACTCCTGATTTCGATATGTACTCGAAAGCTCATTTTTGGGTCTTGCAACACATGACGGAGGTGTCTCCGTACATCGACGAGCACAAGGAGATGCTACGACAAGACAATCCTCGCCGATCCGAGGTTTGGATCACGGGACAACATAACAGTCGATTCAACGCGTGGATGAAGGTGCGAATCACCGGAGAGTCCGCAAGTGAGAACCTTAAATGGTTGGCAAAAGGGCCCACGTTTACTGTACAGACTTGGCAGGGATACGACATCAATGGGTACACATTTTACACGAAAGCTCAAGATCGAAAGAGCACTGTGCAAAATAGTGGAGTGAGCGTAGAAGCTTTCCATGAGGGGTTCACCAAGACAGGCCCAACAAGGGTAGTACGTGGATTGAACTCGTACTACGGGTTCATTGAAGAAATTTGGGAGCTCGATTACGTACTGTTCAAGATTCCCCTGTTTCGATGCCGATGGGTCCAAATCCCACAGGGTGTGAAGGTTGACAGTTACGGTTTCACTTCTGTTGACCTGGATCGCGTTGCTTATAAAGATGAGCCATTCATACTTGCAAATCAAGCCATTCAGGTCATTTATGTCACTGACCCGGCCAATAAGAAGTGGCACATCGTCCTTCATGGCAAGAGAAGGATTGTTGGAGTTGAAAATGTCGTAGACGAGGAGGAATACAATCAATTTGATGAGATTCCTCCATTTGGAGATGGCGTACAGGTCGATACTGAAGACACCGACGAAACCAGTTACGTGCGTATGGATCACCAGGAAGGGTTATACTTTAAAGGTAATCAACTGTACGTCTTATCTCTCTGTTTCCATCGGCATAGCTTATATCTCCTGTAATTCTCGTATTTGCAGGGCCGCGGCAAGTGGAAAGTTGAGGATAACATGGCTGTGTACGTGCAAATTGTCGGTGAAAGTTCCCATTTGTAAATTTAACATACAATATTACGTGGAGAATGCTCAAGTTACAGAGCATTTGGACTACATTGTAACCAATTATCGGATATACGTACATAGTAACCAATTTACAGAGTATTTGGACTACATTTGAAATATCTGAGTGTTCATTTAAAACATGTTTTCGAGCATTCAGAGTTGAAAGCTACAGATCAGTTTCAATTTGTAAAACTAACGTTCAATAGAGAGATTATCAAGGACGGTTTTGACCTAGCACAGACGGTGCACAGTCGGTTCTAACCTCACAACCGTCTGTGATAATCTCTCACTATGTAGATTACCACAGACGGTCTTTATTTGAGAACCGACTGTGATAATATTATCACAGACGGTTATATATATAAAACCGTCTGTGATATTTTCAACAGTGTCCGACTCTTCGAGTTCTTAACGTGCACCGTCGGTTCTCAATTCCAAACCGTCTGTGATAATCTCAGGCACAGTCGGCTCTCAACTCAAAACCGTTTGTGATAATCTCTCTGGTGACTACGATTATTATAGACGGTTGCGATGTGAGAACCGACTGTGATATATACTATTATAGACGGTTCATATGTGAGAACCGACTGTGATAATACCGACGCGGTACATAGTTCAAGGCGGGCTTTATCCCGCTCATTCTACTTCGCCCTAGCTCTGTTTGCCCTAGCTCTCTCCGCCCTCGCACCGTCCGTCGCGATCACCTCCATCGCCTCCCACCTTCTCCTCTCCGTCCGTCGCGATTACCTGCATCGCCTTTCCACCGTCAGGCGCGATCACCTCCATCGCCCTCCCGCCTCCGACGCGATCACCTCCATCGCCTCCCCACCGTTTCTGTCATTCTTGTATGGGTTTTGTTATAGAATTATTAGTTGCATATTTACTTAAACTGTTCTCTCTTTCAGTTATGTTAGGAACTATGTTTGGTGACGAAATGCACCACTCGGGGACTCAGGGTGACCTCGCTGGCGATGAGACGCCTGGGCCGGAGGTCGCCTCGTCCGCCGTGACCCCGCAGAAGAAGGGAAAGGGGCGAGGCCGGACGACATGCGCGCGTCTGAACAAGGGGGAAAAGCAGCACGTCCAGTTCGACGACAATGGTGTGCCGGAAGCTCCGCCCAAACTTGTCGGTCAGTACCGCTCACTATGCGGCAAAGTGGCAAGGGAGCGGGTGCCCATCACCACCTCCGACTGGGGTCAAGTGCCCCCAGAGTGCAAGGATGCGCTGTGGGAAGAAGTGCAGGCGGCGTTTCACATTCCGGAGGATCGCCACTTCACCGTCCGCCGGAGGACACTTATGTCAATAAACAAGGCGTGGAGGAACTTCAAGAGCGAACTTGTCAGCACTATGTGAAGGAGTCGACGACCCCCTTCAATGACTACCCTTTCGTGACTCCCGAGGCATGGCAGCAGTTCGTAGAGATGAAGGGCAAGCCTGAGTTCCAGGAGCTTAGTGCGAAGGCCCAGGCTAACCAGGCCAAGAACACCCACCCACACAGACTAGGCACCGGTGGGTATGTGGGGAAGAAGGCGCTGTGGAGGAAGCAGGACGAGGAAGCTTCACAGTCTTCGGCCGGCAGTCCTTATGCGGGCATAACGGACGTGCGCGCCCGCAATTGGTGCCGAGCTAGATTGACGATGGACTCCTCCGGAAGCGTCTCCGTGAATAACCCTGCGGACAGGGAAGTGATCGACCGACTGGTAAGATTGTCCGATCACGTACTATCCTCATAACACGCATGCAATGGGCTGTATTGCTAAGTTGTCCTGTTGCAGGTGACGCTGAGTGCGCAGGCGGCATCCGGAGAGTTCAACCCGAGGAGGGACAGGGATATCCTCACAGCGGCGCTAGGAAACAAGGAGCATCCAGGCCGCGTGCGCGGCCTCGGCGCCACTGTGCCTTGGAGGCATGGTTTCCCCGATGATGAGGAGGCGGCTAAGAGGAGAAAGAGATCCCACCAAGCCCGCGATGAACGGCTGAAGGAGGAGATGCGATCGGAGTTCGCTGTTCGGGACAAAGCACTCCTGCAGCAGTTGTCGGAGATGCGGTCCATGTACGAAGAGCTAAGAAAGGCGACCCAGGGCACCCCTGTTCTAGCAGCTGGCGCAGACCCAGCGGAAGTACCGACCCCCATTGGCCACCGTAGTAGCTGCGCGTCTGCGCCGGGGTCTTCGCAGACAGAGCCCTCTCCTCCAAAGTATCCGGTGGACTCTCTGCAGGTAATGACCGTTAATGCGCACTGTTTGTCTATGTTAATTCATTCGAAAGTGAGAAGCGGTGAAATTCAACATGTTAATGCGCACTGTTTGTAGGAACCCGCCTCCTGCAAGCTTATGGTCCTGGCCGGTGTCTTCCCGATCGAGGCTGCCCGTGGAATGGCGCAACCATGCACGGCCGGGGCCACAATCCATGGTGCCCCTCTATGTGAGGGTTTTGCACGTGTCCAAGTGGACAGTGTCTTTGACCATTGCAAGGGTTTTCCATTGGAGAAGCCGCCAAACGACGAGATTACCACTCTCGGGATGCGGTGCACACGTTCGTGCAATGGCCCAAGAAAGACATCGTCCTGTATGAGGTAATTCCCCCACCAGTTTCATAATTTGTACTGTAATAATAGCCCTCAGAGTTAGTGTCCTAATACGTAGGTTCTTACATCGCAGACATCACAGACCGAGACGCGGCCTACTAGCCAGCATACCCCTTCGACGACGAAGCTGACTCCGAGTAAGAGGCAACCATTCAAGAAGCTGGCTATGAGGGGAAAAGCAAAGAAGAGCCCGTCGAAGGAGAGCGAGAAGAGTGCTCCAGCTCTCATGCCGTTCTCTCTGGGGATGCCCATGGCCTCCGATACCGCAATTTCGAGCATGGGGTTAGCATGCCAGAGCCTGCATGCATGGTACATGAGGAGGACAAACCAGACCAGGACGCAGCGTCCGACGCACATCATGGTCAAGTACACCGTGGCAGAGTTCCATCACGATGTTGGGACCTACTCGGTGACCTTCGAAGACCTGCACAATTTGCTAAACAAAGATGCGCTCGACTTGTCAATCCTACGGTCTTGGGTGCTGTAAGTATCCTACTATCCGTGCATATACGGATATATGTCATTTATTAATTGGTTACTTCCGTGCAGCTGCATGGCCAACTATGCCAAATCCAAGGGCATACCTGTTGGTTTTTTGGACCCCCAGATGGTAGCCGAGGTGATGTTTAGGACTGACACAGACTTCGTTGTCGACTACATCAAAAGAGGGTTGCTTGCTCAGGTCGACAAGGAGTATATACTTGTACCCTACAACCAGAGGTGAGTGCTTTCATCAGTACTTCACCCGTAGATTAGTGTCTCCATGTGCACACCCCCAAATTTAGATTAAATTTTTAATTCTCTACGTGTAATATGTAGCTACCACTGGATCCTACTGCTACTTATTCCGAAAAGCAACAAGGTGTTCTACCTTGACTCATTGCAGAGGAAAGGGTACTCGTATTCCGGCGCACGAGATGTATTCGGAAGGTGATCTGGACCTGTCTTGCATGCATCTAGATTTACTGTCCTCAAATTGTCAATTTCGGCTATCCTCAAACTGTCAATTTTGACTATCTACAGGGCTTTCACGAAGTACTTTGCCGAGGTAGGGACACAAAACGAGCGGCGAGCCGATAAGTTTCAGTGGTTACAATTTTCGGTACAAATTTCAACTGAATCTGTTTTATTTTATAACTTGTCCCCACCTAACTCTCGGTCTGTAAATTGGCAGTGCCATCAGCAGCCGGACGACAATACATGTGGGTTCTACGTGATGCGCCACATGTATGACCTGATCATCACCCCTCACCGGCCCGATTTCCCCGAGGTATTACAACTGCTCCCCTTAATTTGTCTCGATTTGACAGAATTTACAACTTAATTCAGCTAATTTTTTATGTATCAACTCTTGCTGCAGGGGGTCGACTTCCCTTCAGAAAGCCTTGACCCTCGGCAGATTAGTAATGTCCGAGGGATGCTCGCTGAGTTTTTCCTTTCGGAGGTCATATCACCCAAGGGGAAGTTTAGGGACCCGCAAGGTTCGTATTAGTGCGGCCTTACATTTATTTGTACATCTAACACACTTTAATTGTCGATTACATTTATTTGTTCAATTGTACATATTTCTGAGTTCTGTGCTGTATATATGAAATGCTATATACAGAGAGGGGTGCAAATATATTTGAGTACTGCATGTGCATATGAAACTGTATATATTTGAGTACTGTACAAATATAATTCTGAGTTCAATTGTACAAATATATATGCATGAGACTGTATATATTTGAGTACTATGCATGTATGAAATTCATGAACTGTATATATGAAAATGCAATTTGTACAGAGGACATCTGTGAATGTTATAATCTCAGACGGTTTGTAAGATCAAAACCGTCTGTGCATGCACAGACGGTTTTGATCTTACAAACCGTCTGAGATTATAACAGTCACAGATAATAACACATCGCAGATGGTTTTGACCTCAGATCCGCCTGTGATATCAGACTATCACAGACGGTTCTGAGATAATAACACTATCACAGACGGTTTCAATATTAACACCGTCGCTGATATCGCAGATTGGTTTAACCTCCAAGCCGTTGGTAATAATATGAGTATCACAGACGGTTGTGAGATCAAAGCCGTCTATGAATTATGACTATCACAGTCTGTTATAACATCAAAGCCGTCTGTGATACTCATACTAACACAGACGGTTCTGATGTCAAAGCCGTCTGTGTATACTCAAATATCACAGACGGTCGAGAACAGAACCGTCTGTGATAGTCACACTATCACAGACGGTTCTGATGTTAAAACCGTCTGTGATACTCATACTATCACAGACGGTTTTGTTCTCACGTCTGTGATAGTATGAGTATCACAGACGGTTCTGATGTCAAAGCCGTCTGTGATACTCATACTATCACAGACGGTTCTGATGTCAAAGCCGTCTGTATATCACAGATGGTTCTGATGTCAAAACCGTCTGTGTATACTCAAATATCACAGACGGCTCTGAGAACAGAACCGTCTGTGATAGTGTGACTATCACAGACGGTTCTTACCTTATAACTGTCTGTGAAATATGAGTATCACAGACGGTTCTGACCTTATCACAGACGGTTCTGACCTTATATCAGTCTGTGAATGGATATATCACAGACGGTTGAAAACATCAAAAACCGTCTGTGATAGTGCGTGATTATCACTGACTCGAATATCACTGACGGGTAAGAACCGTCTGTGATGTCTGTTTTGACCCGACTGTGATGATGAATTCTGTAGTAGTGACGACTAAGCTCTAGTACTGAAACAGATTGTTTTCTCTGTGCGACCACGACTAAGTGTAGTTTTCAAATATTATTTCTAATTCAAACAAACTACACTTGTTTTTTCTAGCAATACAAGAGGTGAATAAGCACTAGTTCAATATGATATGAATGCATTTGAGCTTCCGCACTAGATCGATTCAAGCTACTAGTTTCTGACCCCTCTTAATAGTGTGGTCAAACTAGTAAAAAGAAACCTATCAACTCGATCTATCTCTAAACACCGAGACCGATAAAATCCTAAGAAAATGATCCTTAATCTTAGATCTTACCTACGGTGAAACTTGACCTTACTCAAGGAGGCTCATATCGACATCGTCCTCCATACGCCCTTGCTTGCTTTCATCTCGCAAACCATTTTGAGACTACAACACATACACTCATTAAACAATGTTAGTCTCATAATTGGGTTGTCATTAATCACCAAAGAAATTACTCCCAAAGGAGTTGACTCAACAATTTCCCTTTTTGGTATTTAGTGATAGAACCATTTTCGATAAACCACAAAAGAGTAAGAGATGAAATATACAATCATAGATCCATATATGATAAGAGATAAGCACACAATCCATAGTACTCATGTGATGATAGCAATTAGCACAGATGACTGATATGATGAGCTCCCCCTCAACATATGCATCGATATTAAACCATAATAAGAGAGACATCAACTTCGGGGGTTTAACAAATACATTTCAATTTACTTGTACTAAAATAGGGTTTATCCAAATTGTCATTAATCATCAAAATCTAGATTCAACAATGAACCATGTGGTTGAAAATGGATGGTCGAGATGAAATCTGCCCCTCATATCTTGAAAGAGATATCTTTGGGCCCCTTGTTGTAATTGGACTAAAAGTGCATGATTGTGCCAATTATAGTTGAGAGTCAACTATAGAAAAAGGTTAGTCCATTACAAGATTGAGAAAGAACCAAGTTATTCGAGAATGACACGTTTCTCACATTGAGTTTGATCTGTTATCGTGAGGCAAATAGATAATCTATGATAAGTTGGATATGATCTTAGTGTATATACAAATAGTCATAATGTTTTGTTAGAAACCGCTTATGACTTGTGATTCGGGAAGTTGTTTCCAATCGCGACCAAATATACACGAATCTACAGGGTCACACACTCAATAGGTTGGAGTACTAATTCGGATGAGATCCGAAACGAGTCTCTTAGAGCGCGTTTGGTTACCTGGCCCAAGGCTTGGCCTGACCCGCGGGTGCAAATTCAGAGTGTTTGGTTGCCTGCACTAGTGGTTCTAGCTTGGCCCGAGTGGTGCAAAATTCCCCCTGCAGCCAGCCCCGCGGATATGCGCCTCCTCCTCCGTTGCCTCCGCCGCCGCCTCTGCCTTCGTCGCCACCGCCACCGCCGCCTCCGCCTCCGCATCCCTCACAGCCTCCGCCTCCGTCGCCACTGCCGCCTTCGCCTTCGCATCCCGCCGCCTTCGCCTCCGCCTGAGCCCGAGCCCGAGCCTCGTCGCCGTCTCCGCCCGAGCCAGTTTCATCCAACCAAACAACATCTCTACTGCATCTCAGAGCCTGTTTCATCTAGCCTGTCCCATTGATACGGGCCAGTCTCTCCTCGTGCAGACAACCAAACGCACCATTATTGGTAATGAGTTTATCATTGAATTAGGGTTCGCATTGGAATATAACTTATCCTATAAGACCTTACAAAAGGAGGTGAGGTGGGCATGCAAAAATATCTGATCAATTCTGGTCGTCACCACTATCCACGAGATAAACTTCGTGAAACCCTAGCCTCGTGTGCTGGTGCTAGTACATGAACACGCGGTGCTCTTTCTCTGGACGTGTGGACTTCCGTAGAGGTGTGGTTGCTACTGCTGCATTGCTGGTCATGATTCAATTGTGACATCGACTTTTCTTCCGCTACCGCATAGTAGCATCCGCACGTCTAATGGTCATGATTTAATGCTTTGCTTGATTCTTATTCTTTCGGGTATTTAATTTTTGAAATTGCACAATTGTGCTAGAATAGCAACTCGATCTCCTATATGTTCATCTATTTTTATGAGTGAAAATTATGACAACGATGATTTTTCTTTTTTTATTTTTTATCTTGCGCTTTGTTTTATAAAATTAAACACATCTATTTTGGTCATATTCTTTTCTCAAATATTTCAAAAATAATACTTAATTTTAAAATCTAAAAAAAGGAGACTAAATTAAAAGAAATCTTAAAATTGTAGAATCTAATTTCCAAAATTGAAAAAAATTGTAATACTCTACTGAATGTTCTCAAAAAAAAAAAAATACTATCCAATATATGTAAGCAATAAGGCCCATATTATACTTCAATACATGTCATATCTATATTAGATCTTAACTTATAATTAGTTATTATGGGGAATCTTATCATATCATACCTAATATGAAAGTTCAACATTGTCAATAATAATCTAAAAATATTATTAATTCTACTAAACATAATAATCATAAATTACATATAATCTTATTTAAAAAAAAAATTACAGAAATCAAACATATGCACCATAAAGTTCATGTGATCCCAAACTACCCCTGCATATTTTGTGTTTCGGGCCTTTCGGTTTCATGTCACACTTCGGAACGAGCCCAGACGGCCCAAGTCTGTCAAGTTACAATTGTTGAGCCGTAGGTATCAGCTCTCGTCTCCCTCCCGGCGTCGAGAAACCCCGGCGACCGAAGGCGCCGGCGGTTGGCTGCAGCGACACCTCAAGTCTGATATCTCCGCCGCTGGTATTCGCGTTCCCCTTCGACGTGAGTTCCTACCCTTCCTTTGGTAGTTTTTCTTGGTTAACTTATCTTTGCTTCAAAACAACCTTCCGCACTGTGAGATCTCCCGATGGAGGTGCATGGAAATGAAGATTTGTTCCATTCTATTTATGATGATTTTGAGGTGTTTGGTAGAGCCAAGGAATTTGTCTTTTAATTCGCCCCCCAGTTCTCCCCCAAGAAATGCAAATGAGTTTGGTAAATCGGCAGTTGGAAATGTGCATCGAGTTCTTCTGAATCCGTCCTTTTTTTAGTTCAGAGGTATCAAGAAATCTGGATTACATTGCTCAATACTCATCGGAGTTTTATCATCTTTCATCTTCCCAGATCTTGCCAAAGCTTTAGTGTTGTTCACTTTTCTTTCACTTTCCCAGATTTCCCAAATTGCAACCACAGTTGGTGGCATGCTAAACCTATGACGCATGATTTTAACACACATATCTGTTAAAAAAAAAGCATTTTTAACGCTCTAGATTTGGCCAAAACGAGCCAATTTTCAGCGGCACGCCGGATTGGCCACATCGACTGGACAACTCCTTGTGACATGCCAATTTTTCGATGTGGCAAGTTCACCATTCAAACATAGTTTGGCATGGCCTACAAGCTCCGCTCATAAACTCAACCCAGATCTGTGGTGTTAGATTTGACCTTTCGTGTTAGTAATATATATATCCTTTTGAATTTTGGATCTCTTGGTATCTACTGTATAAATGGAGTTTCCACTAGACCATCGATTTGGTTCATTTATTATCCTAGTGGAGGTGATGTGTTATTCATGCTTGTGAAGTTGTTAAATATTGAACAGTTGTTTTGTCCTAGTCATGAAGCAATTCTGATTTTTGTATTTGCAACTATTTAAAACAGCTGTCAGAGTGAAAAATTGTCACAGTGCGGGGGGAATGGCAAGCACAGCATGCTTCGCGATTGTTAGTAAAAACGATATCCCAATCTACGAGGCTGAAGTTGGATCTGCTCCAAAAGTATGGATCTTTCAATTCATTTCCTCTATTTATTACTGTTATTTTCACCTAATTACACTTATGCTGTTGTATTTGTGCCACCGCATTACCATTTGGTTTTTGTTGCTATAATACATTTGAGTGTCACTGTTTTGTGTAAATGGTTAATAGACAAACATAAATCTTACTGGACCAGTACCTGATGACAATGCATGGCATTCTTCTGTTTAAAGAGAGAACATATATGTCACCACATGTCAATGGTTTCCCACTGTTTAGGAAGTCTGCTGACTTATTTTGCCCATTTTGATATTGATGCTCCACTGCTGATTCAATTTTGCTAAGAACAGCCTTGTCTTATGAACTGTATTAGTCACCGTGTGTCAGTATGGGTGATTCATACACAACTTTATGGTGGAATCTTTGTTGCATGTGACTTTATTTTTCTTTTTTTTTAGGGGAAATTTTATAAACCCTCCCCCCAAAAGTCACCTCAATTGTCAGATATTCCCCAAAAGTAATTTCAAATATTTGCATAGCCACAAGTATTTTTTTTGTTTTAAAAACACCCCCCATTATTTTACTATTAAATAAAACAATTTTTTATTAAAAAATTATAAAAATACAGTCATTGATATTCGGGCCCCGCATGTCACTGCATTGTTTTTTTCTTCTTCCCTCTCTCTTTCTTCTCTTCTGTCCCTGTTGGCTTTGGTAGCGATTGCGGTGGTAAGGCCAGCAACTACAGTGGACAGGCGGTGAGGCCTAGTTGTGGCGGTTGCAGCGACGACAAGAAATATGGGTGATTTGCTGCAGTAGAGCCTCAATTTAATCTCTTCTATGCCCCCTCCTTGAGCCTCTCCTACTAGCAACGGTAGATGTGGTGGTGATGGTGGGTGCAACGACGAGGCCTAGTAGTGACGAATTGATCTCGGCATTGTCAATCATTCCCAACGGTAGCGGTGAGACCCAAATCATGGTTATCAACTATAATGCGTCGCTCGCCGAGGTCTACAGGGATTTGACTATTCGTTGCTAGGGAGCCCAAGCGGCGTGGTGTTGAGGGTGATGGAGATGGCGTCGAAGGCCCCAAGCTGATGGAGATGCTTGTCAATAGTAGTCACTCGCACAGGCTCATCGTCAGTGTGCGCGACGCCAAATCTGAGAAGACGACATCCTTGAAACTACTGCCGCTCGCGATGAAATTGTTGCTGTGTTATTTGCTACCGTCTACAATGAGTTTGGAGTTATGTGGTTTCTTTCGCCGGAGGTTGGATGATTTTGTGGTTTTCTTTGTTGTTGGGTCTCGCTAGGCAAGAAATCTTTGTCGTTCTTGCCTTCATCGTCGCGGGGCCTCACTGCTGCTGGGCTTTGCCGCCATGCAGCTACCACCGTTGGGAGAGCTAGAGGAAATGTCGGATAGAGAAAGAGAAAGAAGAGAGTGGGAGGGGTAAAGAGGGAAGAAGAAAAAAGCAATACAATCATTGACATACAGGACTCACATGTCAGTGATTGTATTTTTATAAGGTTTTAATAAATTTTTTTTATTTAATAGGAAAATAATGCGATGTGTTTTTTTAAAACAAAAAAAAAATACTTGTGGATATGCAAATATTCGAAAATTACTTCTGGGGGTATCTAACAATTAAGGTGACTTTTGGGGGTTTATGAAATTTCCCTTTTTTCTAAAAAAAGAGTCCATAATGTATATGCTATATTGAGTAAGTCATGTACCACTTAATGTATATGCTAAAAGAGAGTGCATTTGATTGCATTTGTTTTTCTCTGTAGTTCGTCCTACTAGTTTGCTGGAATTTGTCCAGGGAGTTCAGTTGTTTCAATATATTCTTTCCATCTGCTTCTTGCAGAAAGAAGATCTAGCTTATGAGCATCAGTTCATTTTGCATGCTTCGTTGGATGTTGTTCAGGACCTTGCATGGACTACAAGTGCGATGTGAGTGCTTGTTGGTTCTGCAATTTGCCCGTGGGATGCACTGAAAACTATCAACAGCCCATAGTTTCTCTTATAATGCTTTTGTAGTTTTATCCTCTTGGCTTCACCTAATCCGCTCTTTGTTTCTGCATTTGTTATTCAGGTTTCTGAAGTCAGTTGATAGATACAACGACCTTGTGGTGTCTGTGTATGTAACTGCAGGTCATATCCTTTCAATTAATATGGCATCTTTATGAAAAACCTTCTGAATCAAGTTTGGAAAAAGAAACTAGGAAAATGGGGTTAATAGTGATTTGTTCTCTCTACCATTTTGATAAGTGACATCATTCTTTCTTGTTGCAGATGATTTTGTGTTACAGGGGAAATGTTTCTCATGCTGTCTTTATTTCTGTTATGGTCATAACTCATAACCATGAGTCCATGACATGTCATGTTATCTTTGTTTCAATTGTTCCATCATAAAATTATTTCCATTTTCTTAACATCAACTATGACACATACTAGATTTATGTTGCTTCATGACTCACGGAGCGAGGATGGGATAAAAAGCTTTTTTCAAGAGGTTCATGAACTTTACATCAAGGTAAAACAAGTAGCTAGCTGTATACAACGAAGAAAAGCACTTCAGTTTATTAGGGTTGCTAAATTCTGAACACTGTCTACTTTAACATGGACAATATGTGATATTTTACTGTGGTGTCTGTCCATAGCTTGAGCTTCTTGTTATCTACTTTCTGGCTGGACAAATTTCTGCATTAGTTTGTTCCCACACTGTTCATTTGTCTCTATTATTGTGTCTTACTCCGAGGCAATGGACCTGCTCCTCTACTTTGTCATAAATAGACAATTTATTGGTACTCAATATTGGCTCCTAATTGCTTCAGTTGCTTCAGAATTTCGTGAAGCAGCTTTGATGCAGGAGTGCAGAACCTCTAATCAGAATTTTCAATTTTTGCCTGCTTCTCCATTCAATAAGTTCCTGCTTGTGCTATAATGGTCTCTGTGTATGTGTTGTCCTGCAGATATTCCTAAATCCGCTCTACCTGCCTGGCTCTCGCATCACATCCTCTCATTTCGACACCAAGGTCAGGGCTCTTGCTAGGAAATACCTGTAGTGTACAGTCTGTAGCAGATTCAGCAAGCTCTCAGGTTCAGCTGCAGATTCAGTAAGCTGGAGCTTGTACTGAAACCTTTATTTGGTTTCAGTTCTTCTCCACTATTCGCTGACCAAATGTGATCCTGGAATGAGCTATTGTGTACTGAACTATGCTACCTAAGCTGGAGCTGTCTGTTTATTTCGTTGGGATTTCCCATGGTTTATGGTATTTGCTCCCAGTCTGTTCTTTAGTCAGGCGATTTAAGCTGTTGTATTGTACACATCAAATTCGTAAAATGTCTTGTCACATGTCAAAAAAATAAGAAGCTTTGTGTTGATTTCCTAATGTGACCTATTTTTGAGGGATGTATTAGTTGAGAACCATCTTTAAAATAGGAGCACGTGAACTCGTAACGGAGTCGTTCGATGATGTACTGAGAAATATCATTTGGTGAACATGAAACGTTGATAGTTTTCTTTGGAAGTTGGTGGTGTTGCTAACATCCTGATAAGCTGGTGTTTGGTTGAATTTAGCTTTTGTATCGCAGCAGGTGAATGGGTGAGATCGGCGCAGGTAAGAAATTTCAATTGCTTTGCAATAAGTTTCAAAGATCTCAGCTTCTCCCCATATCGATCATTAATGTTGACACCCAATCGAACGTCCCTGAAGTTGTGCTATCAGTGTCGTTTGTGCATCATGGTTGGGGATATGATTACACCCGAGCTGTATGCACTATGCAGTGAGATTTCATGATGTACCATGCGGTGAGATTATCTGACGCTATGCAAGCAATCAAACAGTCCATTCAACCAAGGACGACTTTCTGTAGTGAAAATCGATCGCTACATTGACGTCCAATTATGTTGTACGGTCAACTATGTTGTGCGCCCTTTTGTGCTCTTTCCACCGGACGTCACTTTGAGCATGTTCATAATGATACAAATAATTATGATGTAAAGGCATTTTAGAACAAGTTGCATCTGCACTTGAGGCCCTTCTTGACATTGTTCATTAGTTCATAGAATAGTTTTTTTTTTCACTTTCCTAACTTCTTTTGAGAATTTGATTGGACAATTGCAACTGGATTTCTCCGGGAAATCCCGAATCCCAAATCACCCGTCTAAATCAAATATATGACCTCTCTCATAACCATTAATTATGTTGACAATTTGTGAACTGTTTAGTTGAGTTTAAATTTTTTCAATAAACTAATATGTAGGGTTTTGACTTATAAAACTTTTTTGAAGGACGTGTTTAGTTTAATTTATCTAAATTTCAATTTCTCAGATAAGTTGAAACTAGACCAATCGAGGTTAAATTTTGAACTTATCTTTAAGTTAGAACTATTTTTTTGAACTAAATACCTCCAATAAGTTTAGGTCAATCCAATAAACTTAAGTCCTAAATCTATTTCCACCAGTTTATGATTATTGGAGGTTTCTAGCTAAAAATAATTTAAGTTTATGAAATAAATCATGATCTTTTGTTTGGCCTAATTTCAACTTACAAACCCAAAAACTATCACATGAGCGATTTCATGATTCACATTTTTCTGACTCGATAACACAACATAGACGTGCAGCACTATCGAACTGTTTGTTGCAAGCCGATTATTCTGAACCTGTGGGTAGCTATTAATCAAATCAAAAGGCAAATCTGGAAGAAGATTTCAGAGAGATTTGGAGTGCACATCATGCTACAGATCTAGCAAGATTCAACAGCTTTGCAGCAAGTATCAATTGGCCACCTCACACACCACCATTACTTTTTCTAACAAAAACCTAGGACACCCAAAAAGTCTAGTCAGGAGAAAAGAACTCTAGTGACCTTATCAACTACTGTCGTTGGATCTTACGTAATCTACACTGTTGTTTAGTTCGGAATCACAATTATAATTATAGTGAACTTTAAATTCATTTGGATAGAATGCATAAATACAAAATATATTTTGTCTAAATAGAAAATTAGATAAGGTGAGATAGTTTTAAAGAATATATATCGGAAAGTATTTTAAATAAAATATTATGATTATAAAGTGGTTTAATCAAACAATAGAAAATATATTTTTATTGTATGTAATAATTCATGAACCAAAACCAGGGATCAGACCTAATTTGATTACAGTTCATGGTGGGGGAAAGAAAAGGTTATAAAAAAGAGCTTAGCTTTTTCTATTTATGATCAGATCTTACGTGTATCTTTCACTTAGTGAGATTGTTAGTATCTTACTAGATAAGTACGGGCACTATCTTAAATGAGAGGACTGGGTTAGCACATCACATCAAAATTATTAGTATCAAGGGAGTAATAATAAAGACTAGATTAATTGGCACCAAAGTTTATTTAGGGATTTTGTACTATCATTCACAAGGTATAAAGAACTGGAGGTATATTTTAGTAGATAAGAAGATATAAATAATTATTTAATTGTTGATTTAGACGAGATATGATGGATATTTTATACATCAATTAAATCACAAAATATCTGAAATCTAAACTAAATTACTTAATTATAGTCAACAATCTACGGTGAAATTATATTTTGATTTATTTAAAAGTTATATATTTTTATAAAAACAATATCTCATAAAGAAGATATGGAGAAATATATGTAAATCTCAACTGTTATATCGATTAAATTGAAGAATTGAAAAAAAAAAATGAGGAGTGAGGCGTCACGCTACATTGATACTAACTAATAAGTCGTTGTTTCTGGCTCGTTGGTAGAACTAATCATGCTGGCTTTTGACGGACGGGTAGGATAACATATCTTAGCGTTTCCATGCCAGAATCGTTAGAAAAGACACTTCTAGTCAAGATGGTCCTGCGACGTTATCACTTGACCGCACTGGCATCCCCAGCACTATCTCCTGCAATTATATCGGGAAAACTGCATCAGATTTAGACTATCTGATCATAGATCAGATGATTACTAATTAGATAATTCTGATTAATTTACGATCTAAATAAGAAAAATATGTGTTTCAAGAAAATAAAAAATATATCTCTTATTTTTCTACATGGACAATCTGAAGTACCGTTTTTTATCAAATAGTCTACACGCGCGTGTAATTTGAGCGACGATGTAACTTATCCATGTGCTACTTGACATCAACATGACAAGAGTAGGATGGTTAAAAAAGGAAACACTACATGCTATGAATTCCATGTACCTAAATAATATTATTTCTAGAATGAACAATATTAATCATTCAAAAACATAACTATCTACCATTTTTTTTACGAATCTCATGAAGACATGTGGCAACAGGTATGTACAATTTTTTTAGGCACCGGTTTGAAATGTGTTATATATATTACACCCAATCTTAAAATAATTATATACTCATCTTCTGTACTAGCATAGACGACAGTAAACTAGTCGAATCGCTCAATTATCCCTAAAAAATAAGAATCCACCTCATGATTTGTTACAACCGCACACTATTCCTAAAAAATAGAAATCAAAATCATATTAGTTTATTGTCATATTAGTATCACTTTACTGTCAATGATCTGCACTGATCGATATATAAACGAAATATCTTTAGTCCCATATATTTATTGATCATTTACATACATTTACTATCTTATTAGATATCACGTGTTTCTGTTTAGATGCCATAACTAAATTTACTGGTCGTAATGATATATTTATTATCATATTAGTTTCACTTTACTGTCTTATTAGATACCACGTTTTTCTGTTTACATGCTGTAATAATAAATTTACTAGTCGCATTAATATCACTTTACTGTCTACGATTTACACTGGTCGATATATAAACGAAATATCTTCAATCCCGTAGATTTACTGGTCCTAATAATACATTTACTATCATATTAGTTTTACTTTACTGTCTTATTAGATACTACGCCTTTCTGTTTACATGACGTCATGATTAATTTACTGGTCATATATTATAGATTGGTTAGTCATATTGATATCACTTTATTGTCTACGATCTGCACTGGTCGATATATAATTGAAATATCTTCAGTTTCATGGATTTACTGGTAGTAATAATACATTTACTACCATATTAGTTTTACTTTAGTGTCTTATTAGATATTATATATCATGTCTTTCTATTTACATACCATAATAATAAATTTATTGGTTGTATAATATAGATTTACTGGTCATATTAATATCACTTTATTGTTATAAGAATAACAATTTACTGATCGATCAGTAAATCTATAAACCGTACAATATTTTGAATACGTACTATCTGAAGTATGTTTATATTTAGACCATATGTGGTCGTGGTCATGGTTAAGTTGTAATTCATAACAATATCATTATGATGCGCATAGTAAATAATGTTAACTGTACATAAGTTAATGTTCTCACCAATCAATTTACAATTCTAACAATAACAATTTATTATCATAAGAATAACAATTTACTGACTGCTTAATAAATCTATAAATCGGTCAATGTTTTGAATATAGTAAATTTATTGTCCGACCAACTACAAATTACTGACGAACAAGTGTAACCTTACTGACAAAAATCTAATTCTTACCTATTTCAAGATGGCAATTCAGATCTACAACAAATTACTGCCTAAAATGTCTATATCTTCTCATACTAGAACAACTATCCGAAGAACATTAATTTACTGTCGATTTACTCGAAATGTAGATAAAATTTACTCTCTGACCAACTATAATTTATTGACGAACAAATGTAACAAATAGGTAAAAATTTAATTTTTACCTATTTCAAGATGGTAATTCGGATTCGACGACCAAACATGGCGAATACGTCCAAGCGGTTATGGTTGAGACGAGTTGTTGCAGGCGCGTAGGGTGGCAACACGGACGTGCTGGACGACGGACAAGAAGTTATCGACTGTAGTCGAGACGCAGCGTTGCAGTCGCGCGGGGTGGCAGTGTGGGATCGACAACGAGAATCGACAATGCGAGCGTGCAGGGCGGCAACATGGTGCGTAGTGGAGAAAATGAAGATACGGTTGGCGCGGATATCGATCAGTAACAAACTAATAATAAAATATTTCAGTGGGTTTTTTAGGAAGAAATTAAAAAAAAATCATTTCTCCATTCCAAAATATCAAGGAAGCGAGGGTTTTTTTGAGAAATAAAGAGGTATTTTTCTGAGTTTTCATCCGCCTCTATAATATAGAGTAGTTCTGTGTGAAATCATAAGTATCATCTATTTTTTTCATCACTCTAAATATTATCTCTATTTTAAAATAAGTATTTTTTTTAGAGTCTCAACAACTGATTTTTAATCACGATATATTTATGAAAGTTACAAAAGTATGTTGTTTTAAATGTATTTTTTACAGCAATCAACATATAAATAAATATATTGATAGTCCATTACCATAAATTTTTTCAAAAGGAGGTAAAACAAACCAAGAATTGTTGAAACGTCATATGTGATTTGCCCTTTCACTTGCCACGCCAAGTTGGACGACAAGTGGTGGATGGACATATCAACTTTCTTCACTTCCTTAGTATAAAAAAAATCCTTTTATTTGGTCCTATTTATATACAGTCTCTTTTTTTTATTTGTTGTTTTAAGAAAAAATATTGTATCTTGAAATATGTTTTTGAGATAAAATATGTTACTATCTTTCTAAAATATCTCTATAATCATTATTTTACTCGATCATTAATTACTTACATAAAACAACAAACCTACTACTCAAAATCCCACACAATTACGTGGCAAGTCTCTCTATATGATTTAAAATTTTTGTCTTTGTTTTATAGAGATATGTTC
The DNA here is from genome assembly GCA_019359835.1 of Pharus latifolius. Lineage (NCBI taxonomy): Eukaryota > Viridiplantae > Streptophyta > Magnoliopsida > Poales > Poaceae > Pharus > Pharus latifolius. The sequence continues at coordinate 70,393,570 of CM033320.1, read as the reverse complement.
TCTTGTAATATTATAATAGAGATAAAATTGTTTTTTACATGATTTTTCACATGAATTTTTATCATAATAGGGATAAACTTAATTTTAGATATGATTTTTCAAATGATAAATCTATAACATTATAAATATAATGAAAGGAATAGATTTTTTTTTATTAATGTGAGAATTTCTAGTAATTTTTATTTTTTTAAAATTAATGTGAGAATTTTGAGTATTTTTTAGTGTGTTCAGCTTTTAATATTATCAAAATTAATTATATAATAAAGTTCTTAAAAATCATAGAACTAAAATAATATGCAAAAAAGAAAAAGGGAATATCCATCAAAAAGAAAATTTCATCTTTTCTCCCAACGAAAGGAGGAATTCCATCTCTGAACAAGTTGGTTGGGATCTAGATGACTTCATGCCAATGGGCGAGCCTATTAAGCGGCTATTTTGCCTTTTATGGCACCCTAGCTAGAGTATAAAGGTGCAGCTTGCCAAATATCATGGCATCATTATCACGAGATGAAGGCGGGCGTCTTTTGCTGCCAAGGTCCGGCGCACTTGATTTCTCTTTTGAAATGCGTCTTCTTGTTTTTGACACTTTAGGGCCCCTTACCTTTCATATGCACTAGCGTGGCATCCTAGGTTTAGATGGAAGTTTATGTAGCTCCAGCTCATGTCGATACTTAGACTTCCATCCTCGTTTTGTCTTAAAAAAAAAAATTAGTTTGATTGGTATAACTGATTTTTTTAGACTTAAAAATACAGTGTTATCTCAAATTAAATTATTGATGTGAGACAAACTCATACACAATTAAGTCTTTGGAGTCGTCCCCTCATGAGATTTGCATGTCTAATCGACACCTGCAATACTGCAACTGACATAATTAAGTCAATGGGTTGATTTTGATACCATCCGTAACACCTGAGTATGATCAACATATGTCAATACTTAGACATTTGTTTTCTCTTTGTCTTCGTTTTGTTTAAAATGGTTAACTTGATTTGTATGACCAATTCTACTAGATTTAAATATAATATTACCTCAAATTGAGTTATCACTATGAGACTAATTCATGCACGACTAAGACTTTTGAACCAAACTAACTCTAGGTGTTACAGTTTCCTGGCAATGGACGATGGATGCATTAGAAGGTCCATTTACATCTCACATTGATTGTGGTGTTTTAGATACCTTTGTCTGACAGGGTGTTAGATATTTTCCTATCATTCCCGGTAGAAAGTTTTGGATTTAGAGCGTGTTTAGTTTAATTTGTCAAGATTTCAGTTTCTCAGATAAGTAGAAACATGCTCAAATAGGAATGAAAATTTTGAACTTTAAATTGAAACTCGTTTTAAATTAGAACTTCTAAATAATTTTAAATCCTCTTCATCAATTAATTGAGTTTATAACCTTAACTTAAGTTAGACCAAACGGGACCTTAGCTTTTGCTCCAAGTAGGCCGTTTAAGTTATGTGAAGTGCGTCATTGTAAATCGGATGTTTAAGAGATGGGCAACTCTTAAGGCCATCGCCACAAAATATTTTGTTTAGTCGGTACAAAGGAATGGGATCATACTAGGATAAAGCGATCCGAGGGAAAGAAAAGTAACAGCCGACCTGCCATATGTATGCTACAAAGTCTTTTGGATAACATACTTCATCATTCGAGCTGGATCAACCCATAAAGAGGTATTGCAAGTTTGCAAGCACACCAACCAAAAGTCCAAAATAACGTATTGGTATTCCAAACATGACACAGATTGATTACTCGGTAGTAGATTATGTTAAAGTATGATTATATTGACTGTTTTCTCTGGTGAAGATAAAATGCACAGTATGTATTACCACGCTAGAAGCCGACGAATTGGTAAATGACCACATTCTGAGGTGGGAGGACAAGAAATAGGCATTCCAATCTAACATGAAAATTTTAATTTTTCATCCAAAATTGATCTTGATTATTGTTTATTGATCAAAGAATTCTCAAAGACAGTAATCCAGATAATCTATTTCCCTTTCCTAAGATAAGTATTTAAGTTTTAATTGAATCAGTTACTGCATGAAACTAGGGATAACAACGGGACGGGTATAGTTCCAGTCCTCGTCCCCGCCCCCCAACCCTTGTCGGGGCGGGAGCCGAAAAGGGTTGAAGAGGGGGCCGACGAGGGTCGATGAGGGCCGGCAAGGGTTGACGGGGGCGGCAGCGGGATCGACGAGGGTGGCGAGAGCGACAAGGGAGGCGTGGGTGGTGAGGGTAGCGAGGGCGGCGGGCTGTGAGGGAGGTGAGGATGACGAGGGCAACGCGTGCGGCGAGAGCTGCGAGGGTGTTGCAGGGTATGGAGCGGCGGAGGAAGGAAGAGGACCAAAGGAGAAATGAAGAATAGATCTAGGGCTTTCCGGTTACTTTGGTTTTTATACTGCGGGCAGCGGGTAACGGGTTGACAATAATTTTTGAGTCTGGGGCAAGTTTTCGAGTTCAGGTATTGATTTCGCTTACGCGATCTTAAAATACTAGTGGGTATTGGTTTTTCCTCATATCCGCCCCCACAGATATTGATTTTTTCTCATACTATCTCCTGTGGCTTTGGATACTCACAGAGACGAGTATTATCCGCCCCGTTGCTATTCTATATGAAACTCAACACTACACACTCTCTAAACCAAAATGAAAACTTGTCTTTTAGCAAAGTTCACAGGGAGAGGTGGAAAGTTCAGCGATTAATTATCACCCCCAATTTCTTTTAACAAAGCTAGTATGGTCCAACTTTATTTTTTTTCCCTGTGATTTTACCCATCTTTAACTAACCCTCATGTACAAAACTGGTTGGCCCATACTGTAAGAACTCCAACGGAAGAAGCACTAGTTTACAATATTATAAGCCAAGTACACTACATACCAAGTACTGCATAGGAAGGGTTGAGACATGATGGGATCACAAATAAATCTTAATTTAAGGTAGCAGCAAGGCCAAGTACATTTCCACGGAGGTGGTAGTAGTAGTAAAGAAGAGATCAGCTACTGACGACGGCCGTACGAAGGAAACCCATGCAGGAAGCAGCATCGGATCCCCGCCCCTCCCTTGAGCGCTGCAGGGGGCGCCCCATAAAAAAAAAAAAAACAACAGCAAAGCAGCACAGAAAAGATGGCTGTACCTACAAGCAAAATCTGTTCTGATGGCGCCAGTGCCAACAAGTAGTAGCCCTAGTCGTAGTAGTAACTCCTCCCCTATTCTACCGAAACGGCTAGCTTAGCTTAGCTTCGCTAGCCACTTGTCACAAAGCCAGAGAGAGAAACTGACAGAGACGCACACTTGTACGCACACCCCTTCTCTCTCTCAGAGAAAGAGAGAGAGAGAGAGAGAGAGAGTATACAAGTATACATACTTGCACGCTTTATAAACAGAGGCCCATCCACAAGAAGAAGCAGCAGCTGTAGAGCAAGCAACATTAATAATTTGTTGGTACAAGAGAGGTGAAGGAGGAGAGGAGAAAGGTGGAATGGGCGAGGAGGCGAATTGCAACAGCGCGATGGCGGCGGCGGCGGCGGCGAAGGAGAACGGCTGCGGTGCGGCGGCTGCGGCTGACTCCCGGCTGCAGGGCATCTCCGACGCCATCCGCGTCGTCCCGCACTTCCCCAAGCCAGGTCCGTCCATGCATGACTCTATTTTCTTGTTCCTTGGAATTAAAGGGTCGTTTGGCTTACTTTAGCTAGGCTTCTAGTCTAAATAGGACTTAAGCAACCTCTGGTTTGGACAGCCCAGATAAGGCGGGCCGAACGCGACCTAAGTATATATAGTGGAAACTAAATTTTGTGTTGTACTGTATGTATGCATGTATACATGCAGGGATTATGTTCAACGACATCACGACGCTGCTGCTGCGGCCGGGCGTGTTCAAGGACGCCGTCGACATCTTCGTGGAGCGCTACCGCTGCATGGGCCTTTCCGCCGTCGCCGGTAACTAGCCACCACCACCACCACTACTCTTACTAACAACATGCGACAGAAATACTCCAAAGTTCTCTCACCGATTAAAGGACGACGTCGTCTTATTTTTTCTTTTAAAGAAAATAAAAATATGTCTACTTTGGTTTGATGCAATGTGTTATGTGTGTGTGTGTGGTGGCGCGGGCATGCAGACCACGGCTGAGCTGTTGCAGTGTTCTGAGATTCCGTAATATCTTTGGGGGAGATTTTTCGCGGTCCTTTTGCTCCCCCACGCCTTGTCGTTTGCGTACACTTTTCTATTAATTAATTAGCCTTTTTCTCCCCCCCATTGATAGGATCTTACGCACACACTACTGTCATGCTACTATGCATGCGGCTAGACTTGGATGGATGTCTCAGCGCAGTCTGGGACATGTGTATGTATCTATCTATCTGGTCCTATGGCCCCAAAGCCCCCTAATAATAAATCCAGGGCAGCCTACCTAGCTACTAGTACCTCCACTACTACCATTAAAACGACTGCATTTATGTGCAAAAGTTGGATTTTTATTTTCGGCATGTTTGGCCCGTCTTCTCCTTAATCAAGAATCAAGCATGTACGCCTCTTTGCAAAAGATAAAGTGTATTTTCACCACTCAGAAAATTCTACACTAAAAAAAATATTGAGATAAAATGATTAAATAAGTAAGAGAATACTATGTGAGAGATTTAGTCATAAATATGAAGAAAAAGTAAATAAAGTAGAATAGAAAATATAACAATAAATTTGTGTGTATACTTTATATTTTATTTTATAATAAGGTTGAAAAATTTTGATGTCTTATATTATGCACGGGACATTTCATTTGTGCAATTGAAGGAGTAACTATCCATGAAAGAGAAATTGAAACTAGTGTGAAGTAGTACTGAGGCATATGGCTCCGTGCATGCACTTTTGAATTGTATGTTTTGTTGGATCACTGAAAAATCGCAAGTAAAATTGTGGTCATAATCAATTGCATGTCGCAATCAAAAAATTGGTCATGAACCAAATGAATGCTAAATGTGTGGCAGGAAAATGAGGCCCAACTCTAATATACTAAATGGAGGAAGGAAGGTGGTTAGTAAAATTTGTGGTGGTCACATTTGCCACACTTTTGGTTAAAATTTGTGAAGCAGTCGGTAGTCAAATATTGCACAAATGAACCTGTTTAGCTCAAACATTGATATGAATCAAACGGCTGCTAAATCTACTAGACATCACAAGTTTCTGGCTTGGCAAAATTTTGACGAAGAACCAAACACATTGGTTTCTCGGAGAAGTTGTAGCTAGGCCAAACAGGTGCCATATGTTGTGACCACTGTGTGTGAGCAACCCTGCAACTGTGCATGCATGTAGTGGTGGGGTGGGGGTGAGGGGTGCGGGTGTGGTTTGAACCGGTTTGTAGCGTGCGTGCCAGAATGTTTGGTACAGTCCTTGCAAAGCCTTGGCCCCATGGGTGAGAGAAAGACCAATGAATGATGCATGCATCGAAGGGTTAACCGAGCCGGCCCGTGGGTGCATGGAATCTCTCGCATTCAATAGCGTATCGGGGGGGGGGGCATGTAGAAGCTCTGCTGGTGACCAGATCTCACGGCTAAGTCACAGCCTTTCCAGGGGTCCCGGGACCCATGCATGTTGGACGTTTGATCGGACGGCTCGGATCATGTATCCATTTTACCCCGATGGGCGTGATGGTGACGAGGGGGTGGTACACGTATAATTGCCTCTGTGTTTCTGACGTCATGCATGTGCCCGATCTCCTGTCGTTTTCACTGGAAAGTACTGCTTCTGAGATTTTGCTTTGTTGTTTGTTGGATACTCTGGTTTGTGCTGCGATTTTTGTTTGTGGTTTTCTCTTCTTTGTTTCTCTCCTCTCTCTCTCTCTCTCTCTCGCCCCCCTAAAAAAATATCAAATCTTTCACTTGAATGTGTGGTTGATTCCTACGTGGCTATGTGGCATCCACACTGGGAGTATTTATGTGGTGCTAAGACATTATAACCAATCATCATTTCCCTTTGTTAGTTGTGTAAATCACTCGCTAAAGGAGCAAATTGCGCTATAATACTAGAAAAACATTGAGTTTAGTTATAGTATATTAGTATTGATATGATGGCTCTCCGATCCACAAGTTAGTTTCACAGTTAATGTTCTATAACAATATCTCATTTTGCAGTACCTTCATATAATTTTCCCTTTGCTAGATTCATTTGATGTGTGATAAATGCTTGAAATGCAGGTTTTTCACTTGAGTTTGATTCTCTTCTTGCCACCCTGATAATTTGGTTATTCTGAATTATTCACATTTTACTAGGGATTGAAGCTAGAGGATTCATATTTGGTCCGGCAATCGCATTAGCCATCGGTGCGAAGTTCATACCCTTGCGCAAACCTAAGAAGCTTCCAGGTGAGTTATTGCATTAAAGGAGTGTGGCTGTCGATTGAATTCTGGAAAGAAACTCATCATTTCCTGAATTTGCAATCTCCAAAAAATTGGACCTCTTGATATGTCCTGATCCAAGTAACAGGGTATTCCATCTATTTCATAATATTAATCCAAGCTTACTATACACAAGAAATTGTGAAATTGAGTAAAAAAAATATAAAATAGACCATACCACCCTTAATTAAAATACAACATAACATTAATATAAACAATTAATTATTAGTTTTCTTTCCATTGAAAATAACAAAAATGGAGTGTTTACAGAATGTTGAGAGGTAAAATAGGAATAAATACAATAAAATATCATCGTTTTCACCTATGGACTTACATTGTGAAACGGTAATTTCTAGAAAGTACCTAAGTAAGTTTTATTATGATAGCAGATTGCTCTTAATCCCTGCTATCAAAATGATTGCAGCACTCCATTCCTATGTTCGGCTTCAGCCTATGGTCATATCTGAATAGGTTTGTAGTTAATCAAGTGTGGGCGTCTCAGTAAGTGTTAGCAAACTGATCTAGGTAAGTGTGCACAATATTTGGCCAAACAGGTGTAAACAGTTGCAGTCTGTAAAAGTCCAAGAAAAAACTGTTGCAGTCTGCAAAAATTCTACTGTCTCAATCCTTATCAAAAGCAACAGTTCAAATCTTTATTCTTTGCACCTAACCAATTCAGAAGGAACAATTACTAGAGCTCATTTAAATCATCTGACAACTAAAGGACTTGAAAATTCTTTTTTACTGCATTGACGGTCAAAATATACCATGTACTTGCAACAATATTCTCTACTTGAAATATCTAACTTCTTATTTGTTTTAACAAAAATATATTCCGAGGACTATTACTATCCTTCTATTTGCACTATTCTTCATATGTTTCATTACTGTTGGAGATATGGCGCGATAACATTTTTTCAAAATAGAATCATAATTTCTTGATTGCGAAATGAAGTTTTGTCAGTAGTTAACAATATGCACTAACATTCACTTGTACAAACATTAAAGGTGAGGTGATTTCTGAGACCTATATACTTGAGTATGGGACTGATTGTTTGGAGATGCACGTCGGAGCTATTGAACCGGGTGAGCGTGTGCTGATTATTGATGATTTGGTTGCAACTGGTGGAACACTTTCTGCTGCTATAAGGCTTCTTGGTATGTACTATGTAGCTATAAATACTGACTAAGATTATGCAAATGCAAATTAAATCATTGACCATTCTTAATTCTTCTATTGGCATTCTTTCATTTTATACCAACAATGTAGGTGATCAAAATATCATTTTTGCGTACATTTTTCTTCGTCCTAAACTCTAGTTTCTTTTCATGGTTATTCATATGCAATGTCTTGAAGTTGCTAGTCAGGCATGCTCAATTCACTATTTTGTTTGCTGTAACAATTAAGATTTCATCTGTGCCTTGGTGAGCCTGACAATTATGCATTATCATGCCATTGAGATTGCTTCTCTTTGATATTTTACGCAACTTGTTCTATTTCATAGATTTTATTTTGTACTAAGAACAAAGTCCTGGCCTTTTTGGATAGCTTTTCGGGTCTCTACTTACTGAACAATCTGGTTTTCAGAACGTGCGGAAGCTGATGTGGTTGAGTGTGCATGTCTCATTGGGCTCCCTAAATTTAAGGTATCACAGGCATTTTCATAATAATATGCATTAGAACTATCCATATAATTTATTGATGAACAGATTTACCGTTATTTTCAGCTTCTTACAGTACATATTTGTTTACTGTGCTTAGTGCGGACCGCTGTAACTAGATCTTCTTGATTCCTTCAAATATTTGTTGGGCATATAGATCGCATCTGTATCAGTTTGTGCAATGCATCAATATGCATCTCTGTTCCGTCAATGAAAAATGTGCTGTGTGACATCTGAGAACATAAAAGTGTCCTAACCGGCTAACGACCCCTTAAATCACACTTTCTATTGAAGGTGACAAGAAACCATATACTATCGTGTATATCGCTACTGTGCCTCCTTAATCAGTGACTTCAGAAGATAGATATTTTAAAAGTGAAATAGAAGTTATCAACTTATTCAGATACCTTTTGGCAAACCCCGAACTCTTTTTCCTGTTTGAGGGTAATCCTCTTCAGATAGGTCTGCTTTGCAGACCTGATGTGACTTGTCGGCGCCAGAGATAGGTGTAGACTCTGGAGCAACTTGCAAGTATAAATGTCAGGAACATCTTACTTGTTCTATTAGTACAACGACCAACACAACCATATCTACTTTGTTCCCCACTTGTGAGATACTTTTCTGTACCAGCTGGGCATCCATAGACTTGAACAAAACCACTGAAGGATTGGTATCTCTTATCTTTTCTTCAAAAGCAAGAGTTTACCAATTTTGTGAAAGAACTGGGATCAGAAGAGGGACTAATTCAACTGATTTCGCTTGGTCATTGTTCTGATTGAATAACCTGTTCATATTACAGCAAAGCAGCAGATTTTCCAAACTGACTGCATCTTGCTGGATAATCTTGCATCAATCACTTTGGAAAATTTCAAGTTACATCTGATTGAATTTTTTCAAATGTACTGCTATGTTTGCAAGAGAAGCCATTGTTGTGCTTCGAAATCGGCTAATTGAGACCTACTTTCATACAGGATTTCTATAAGCTCAATGGAAAGCCAGTTTATGTACTGGTGGAGTCCCGCGAGTTTGAAAAATGAGGAACTAATGATCAGGTGAGCATTGTTTCCTTGATGCTTAAAAGTAACTGCGTCCATTTCCACATTTCTGGAAAGAGGGTATGTCTACATGCGAAATAGGACACCAGTTTTAGTAAAGTGAGAGCGAAATTGTACAGTGTCAAATTCCTTGCCACCATCACTTTGAAAAACTTTGATTTTGGTAGAAAAGAGATTTTCAACAATGGATTGAGCAGCACAGAAAATGGAAGAACACTTCGAATTTTTGTTTTATAGGATAAAACCATGTAAAGTGAGAAAAATAATCTATGAAAAAAACGTAATATTTGAGATCATAGAATCTTTAATGTTTTGCATGTAAGTTCTCCATTCAACGACACAAACAGCCCATTTTTGCACTTACAAACCCTAAACATGAACACAAGTTACAAATGATTCATGATGGATTACTCATTTCTTACTCATTTTGATTGCCTCTGCTTTTGTTCCTCCCCAGGCAAGTCTATGGCTTCAATTCATACTGCAAGTGAATGGCAGATGGATATGGATGACTGGTAGCTGCTGGGTGTGAGTATTTGTCGTAGAGAGGGAGACGAGAGAGTGGGAGAGAGGTGAGAGATGTAGTGATGTAGGCTTTAGTTTTTCAGAGTACCGAAGAGCTTGCAGTTCTGTCGGGAACATCAATGTAGCTGAAAATACAATTCTCCTGTTGTTAATTGCATTGTTGATTTAGTTGTGGTAAATGGGCACAAATATATCTGGGTATGTTTGGTTGGCACTCAAACTTTACCAAAGCTAGATTTCGGCAAAGCCAACTTGATTTGTTTGTGTCACGACCAATATTTCGTAAACTAACGAAATTTAGTTAAAGATTTGACAATTTTTCTATTAAAATTCATAGTCAATTCGTGGCCAAATCTGAGGTACACGGACCAAATGTATTTTTATAGCCAATTTTTTTTTATCATGTCATACAACTAGCTTTCACCGTATATTGGCTTGATAAGTTTTGGAAGTCAATCAATCACACCTAGAGTCAACAAGGAATTTGGCAGCCTTAAGAACGCTTAACACTCCAGAAATTAAAATTTGTAAATTCTCGATACATAGATCATTTGATCAATGGGCAATATACAGCTAGGGTTAAACTCGCTCACAAAAGAAGGCCCCTAATATCCTAGATAAACCGGCTGGATTGGTCTTCTTATCGTCGGTACGATAGAAAGGTTGTATTTGTCCATGAATGGCAAAGCGAACAAACAGCAAAAACTCTGATTATTTTACATGACGTGCATAGTTGAAGATTAGTGAGAGAGAAATCATAAAGTTATCTCAAAGAGACAGCGAATTGCCTCCCTTTGTTGTGGAGAACAACACTACAAGAGAATGGTGCTCCCAAAGCTTGTCTAATCTGTCGCGAGTTGACCCTTCTGCAACTTGCATCCTTTTTCTGTTTCTTCTGCCTTTTTTGTTCCCCCTTCTGTGAGTTCTCAAACTCGACCATGCATGAGTTCATGCACTCATCCAGGGTATCCGTTCGATATTACAATCGCAAGCATTGAATATTGAAGTTTGATGCATGTAATTTCATGCACCTAGACTTAGGAACATTTTGAGTGTCTTCACCAGTCAGATCAATATAAGTTAGCACAATACCACACGGATTTTCAGTTGTGCATTGAATCAACGACTGATAGTCTGTGAAGAGCAATTTGTCTCGACAAACAAATTAGTGGCTGATCACGTTGACAGCTTAAGTCCAATCTCATATTTAGCTCAGCAACTGAAAATTTTCGGATTGGCTCTACTCGATGTCTCCCACTTCTGACATTAATATTGATTTTCAATTGTATGACACCTGAAATTATGTCTTTTGTGCCTCATGTCGTTTGTGTCGTTTATATAATCCAATACAACAGTGAATATTTTTTAACTATTGGTGTCGTTCTTGGGCATAAGTAGATTTGAGCATAATCAATTTGTTTGAACTTAAGATTATGATTGAGTTTAGATCTCTTTATGTTCGATCTAAGACTTACCCAATTTTTTTAACATGATCTGATCAAACTCTCTAGATCCAACTTGAATTCGTCTAACATGTTATGTTTATTGGGTCGAACTTGATTAAGTTGGTGTTAGTCTAAAAGACAGGTTTTTTGCCGACTCGAACTAAACTTGTATTGAGCCCAAATATGAAAATGACTAGGTCTAGCTATGAGAAGAGGAAATTGGAAATGCTCTGTGCAATGTCATGCACAACTATTATGTTAAGTTTGGATATATTTTTTTTCTTTTAGTGACTGCAAGAGGCGGACTCTCTAGTCTTTATCTCCTACATTTATATCTGTGCATGGTTCTTTGCTCGGTACGGACAAAAACTAGTGACATGATGATGCGTGCTCTCAAGTTCCTGGCGAAAAAGTAGTGTTGAGCTGGGCAACCACATCAACTAAAAAAAAATGCCCAACCTAGAAGCATCGGGGTTAAGTTGATCGATGGTGAAGGTCGAATGATAGCTCGACTTGAGAAGAACGGGAAATTATCTGTTCATGAATTGGAATTAGAAGGGTAGCTTGGTTGGATCGGTGCGCTGAATTCGTGGGTCAGAATATCAAAACTAGTATTTCCTTAAACTTTCCATTTTCAATTTTCATTAATCTCTAAAGTAGGATGAAAATCTCTTATATCCAAGAATTGGGTATGAAGTTTTAGAATTGGAATTCTATTTCATAATTTTGATGTTTGGCTGCGCATTAGGAATCGAATTAGCAATATTCATATTCAATTCAATGAAATTTAATTATAATTATAAATGAATTAGATTAAATCTTACCTCTATCCTCAAGAATTCGTTTGTTTCATCTCTCATGAAATTATTTAAAATTTAAACTGTAATTTTGAATTTGTATTTGATTTCTAAATACAAAATTTTAAAAAAATCTTAAATTCAAATTTGAAGTTTAAATTTTTGAAATTTGAAATTCATATCTTAGATTTGAATTCTAAATTTGGAATTTTGAATCTAAAAGTTGAGTTTGACATTTCAAATTTGAAATTCAAAACTCAAAATTCTAAATTCAAATTAGAAAATTAGAACATTTCAAATTTCAAATTTTTAAAACTCAAAATTTCAAATTCAAATTTCAAATTTCAAATTGAAAACTCAAAATTTCAATTTTCAAAAGTCATATTTGAAATTTGAGGTTGAAATTTCCATACATTTTACGCATGAAATAGGACTAATCTCATTCAATTTCAACTAGTGATTATCCAAACAATATTTAAAATAGAGTCAAATTTATTCAAGTTCAATTCTATTAGAAATGAAATTACAACTGAATTTCATATTTCAATTTCAATTTCTGAGATTGAAACGAGACATTAGATCGATTAACCTCGTAGCTTAAACTTGCATCTACCGCTGCAACTCAACTCAACTCATACAGGCAGATCAATATGTTAAATTAGAGCATTTGTCCAACTTAACTCAACGAATAAAAGCTAGTATTCTTTATTTGAGAGAAAATAAAGTAAGTATTTGATTAGATATATCATCCCATTTATGTATGAGCTCATATAAGATATTGTCTCATCTTTGTGTTTGGTTGTCTCCTCATATAAGTTCATACAAAAATACAAAAATGAGAAGATATAAAATTTTAAAATATTATCTTATTATATGGTGATCGGTGAGATTCGAATTTCTACACCTAATGAACTCGTGCAAGATCGGTTAATAACGCATAGCTAGTGACAGTCAGTAGTTATTAGGTGAATGTTAATGGTAGTTAGTTCATAACTGTTTAGTGGTTTTTAACTATGATTAGTAGTAATTAAGGGTAATTAGCGAATATAGCGGTGATTAGGAATAATTATTTTAATTAGTGGTGATTAATGTTTACGAGTGGTAGTTAGTATTGATTAGTAGTTACTAGTGCCGCCTTTGTACATCAACCAGGCAATTATATTTAAAATATCAAATTTTCATACAATCAAAAATGAAATTATTTAATCAAAGATCATTTTAGTTCATCATGAATCAATTCATACAAACAACTAAACAAAATATCATATTATTTTATACATTCAACCAAACAATTCAATTACATCATTCCATATAAGATAAATTCACCCATCTATAATCTCATACAAAAATATGTTTATACAACTAATCAAACACCAAAGATAAAAAGGAAACGTGCAATACACGTGTGTCAAGACAAACAAACATGCAACTGTGACGCTGGCATAAGTAACAGCGAACGTTTGTAGATCTCCTACAACAGGCCGATCATTCCCACTAGCGCAGGACACATCTACATCAAGAACAACATCCAACGATACAGTGTGTTACACTTTAGATCTCGTAGATTCCAAGATTTGCTTCTTTAAGTGCTTAGTGGCCCGTGACATGGCACACTCCCGGTAAAGTATACTACTAGTAATTATTCTCTCCTGTCAAAAACCAGTGCCATGCAATTCCTCTTTAAAAAGAGGAAAAAGAAATAATGCGAGTTTATTGTAAAATCTGGCATTCCAGCCAAATTCAATTCACCGAACATAACCGGTTCAATATATTTAGAACACTATAATCACCATCACGCACATACTCCTAATCAAAAAGAGTCGTTCTAGTCTTGTGCATTGTGCATGTAGTTCAAAAACAACTGCCGTTCTAGTGATCTCATGTCCTTCAAACTAATAATGCCTCTAACAATTACTACAACTATCCCTCCATATGTTCTCATCCATTGAGTCAAACTAAGAACGATAACTGATTTGTCTTTATTTTTTGTATGCCATTATTTCAGAGAGAGAGAAGTTAATAGGGATAATTCTGTCACAGAATATTAAATGGCCTAATCTTGGTTTGTGTAATTTTCTCACTTGTCTCAAACGACTATTTTTCTTAATTGAGAGAGTATTTTCTATCTCTAAAAAAACGTCAATTATATGTCTATCTCTGATATTTATAATTAATATATAGATGTATTGTTTGCATATAAACAATTAATAATTAAATAAAATAATGATTATAGAGGTATTTTTGAAAATTAAGATTACATTTCATAAAAAAAATAGAAAGACATTATTTTTATTATAAATTATGTTCTAAAAACGATATTCTTTTATATGGCGAGGGAGTTTCATTTTTTACCAAAAAAAACTATATCAAGCATACAAGGTGAGCTACTAAAATCAGTCTAATCACCATGAATACAAAGATCATTCCATGTCAAGAATCACGCTTTACTTGCGTAGAGTAGTTATGATTCATTGAACCGTCTTAATTTCATACTAAAATCAGTGCACTCACCATCACACCATACCAAAATCAACAACGCGTCTTAATCCTTTGTTACACCATACCAAATCAACGTTCCGCACTAAAAATACCCTGCGCACCTTCCTTTTACAGGATAACAACTCAGCAAAATTAAGCGAATATATATCACGATCGTATCCCTGTGCTGCACTGATTCTTTAAAAGTGGTGGCCTCTGACATTGCACACCTGGACACACTCGATAAGATCCACCCAACTCGAGACCTGACCAACGAAACCCATCCATAAAAACGAGCCCAAAAAGCCACCCTCCCACTTGTATAAAGGGCGGCCAAGCCAACGAGTCGTCGGGGTGTAAAAAAAAAAAAAAACGAAACGGTCTCGCGATAACCACCAACGACAATTCAAAGTTGCAGTGGTAGTAGTTGTTGTTTTGTTTCGTTTTTTTTAATTCTTATTATTCCATTCCGAGGCTCCAATCGAAGGGGGGAGAGAAATCCTCTCTCGATCGGATCCGGCGGCGATGGCGAAGGGCGCCGGGGGGCTGCTGCCGGTTTCGGATGCTACTCGCGACGACGGCGGAGGGGGAGGGGATGAGGCCGCGCTGTTTAAGGGATCCGGTATGACGCGGCGCGGCGCCATGGCCGCGCTCTCCTACATGGCTTGCTCAGGTATGCGGATCCGCGCGGCTCGGCTGGTTTCGGGTTGCGTTGGTTGGCTGGATGCGGTTGAGGTGGTGAGGATTGGCGGTTTTGAGGTTGGGATGAGGTGGGTTGTTGGTTGCTTATTGCGAATTTTGGGTGGTTTGGTGATTTGAGTAAGGCAAGCGCGCGTTGAGTTCAGCTACCTGCGGTTGGGGTGAGGTCCGTTTCGGGTTATGTTGGTTGTTTGGATACTGTCTGGGTGTTAAGAATTCGCTTTTTTTGAGGTTAGGATGAGGCGGGTAGTTGGTTGCTCTGTGCGAATTTTGGGGCAAGGCCAAGCTCTCACGGCCTCGCGTTGTGATATGGTGCTAATCGTGGGGGTCTTGCCTCTTTTTGCTCTGTTGGATTCAACTAGCTGTACCTTGGGTTGGGGTGAGGTCAACTGAGCTTTATAAATCAAATTAGTTTGGTTGTTTGGATTCTACTTTATTTCGCTCAAAGTGCATAGTAGTAGTTTTGGGGCCGTGGGTTCACTGATGGCTGTATTTGGAGCCTAGGAGACAAGATGTTTAACTGCTTAAAGAGCAGGAACTTAATAGTAGCTATTGTGCAAAGATCTCTGTTCATCTAGAGTGATACATCACCAAAGAGCTAGTGATTAGATATGGATGTTTGAGGATTCCAACCTTACATAACTGTCAGTACCAAAAACTGTGACAAAACTGAGAAAAGTAAAGCCACTTCTGAAGAAAGCCAGAATAACATTTCTATGAAATGTAATTCATATCTGAGATGAACTGACCTTGAAATGAACCATAGAATCACTTGTGCTGCCTTAAGAGTTAGAACAACTTAGCTCCATGTGGATTGTGATGAAATCGCATTGCTTCCCTGCCATGAGGGTTTAGGAAATGAGCAACCCTCTAGATAGCCTGTGTCCATGAGAACCTGGTGGGGATAGAATTAACGAGGAGATAACTGATAAGCCATTTGTTGGAGTTGTATAGGACACCTAGATGGAAATGAAATCGGAATCTGATTGGGATTCTACCAGAATAAGTAAATGGTCAACCTAATCCCTGATTTTGATTCATTTATCAGTAGTTGTATGGGCATGGGTAGAACAAAAGCAGGTAGCCCCACCAAGAAAAAAAAAACATTAGAAAAAAGCAGAAAGCCGGAAAACCAACAAATCCCTTGCCAGTTGAGACAACATTGATACTCTTTGTATCATCGACTTCCACAGGTGGGTCCCAGAAATGATGGATGAGATCTGGGTAGCTGAACTAAATCTACCATCTCATCAACCCATTGATCGGCTGTCATCGGAGAACAAATACTTGTGTTCTCGTTGTGGGATTGACTGTGTTGGAATGGATTCAGAATACCACCATTCCATCTGCAGTTGCAACTGCAGCTACACTGAAATATGATTCCATTTGCATTCAAAATCAACCAAACCAACTTGATCTTTGGGTTGGCATTTCAGGGTTGCGGATCCCAAGTTCATATTGCTGAACAAAACATCATCCTAGTTGGTAGAAGCTGAACAGCATAATTGCTGGAGCTTACATAGTCAAGCTGTCTCCCTTAATTTTCACTTCTTCACTATCCTTCTTTATGTTTGCTTTGTTTTTACTATTCTTTTTGCATGCGCATGGTGAGGATTTAATCATATTTGCTCCGTATGGTACACTCGTTCACCCAATAAACTGTTATAAATTTATCCTATTAGAATATCCAATTCATTGTCCTCTTCAGAATATTAATATCTTGAAATGATACTAGTATTTTTGCGGCTTCAGAAGCATGATATACCGATATTTCATCCAGAAATGTTCTGTTGCCATTTTTGTTTTTTCATTTTATAGAGCTCTGCTGCATTGTTTACTGATGTTGGTGGTTTTTCAATTTGCAGTGTTACTAGTAATGTTCAACAAAGCAGCTTTGTCTTCATATAATTTCCCATGTGCAAATGTTATAACACTCCTTCAGGTATTTCAATTTTGTTTGGATGTATTCTGGGACATTCATTGGTTTTTACACTTGATTCACATTGTTGTTCAAATGGTTGTTTCACTGAATAACTGTAAGTCAACGCAGCAAAGCATATAAAAGCTGTATGTCTGTGTCCTAACTTGTTGTTGACTGAACTCTTTGTTTTGTATTTGTTTCATATGTTCTGCATTTTCCTGTACCTGCCTTTGGTGACACCTTTTGAACATGTGCAGATGGTGTGCTCAACGGGCCTTCTTTATGTTTTGAGACAGTTAAAGATCATTTCCTTCACAAATAGTGATCCATCAGTGCCTTCTGATTCTGTGTTTCTAGTGCCATTCAGGATATTGTTGCGTACTACTCCTCTTTCTTTGGCTTATTTACTATACATGGTATGCTTTGTTTTCTTTAACATAAAATAGTGAATTACTAAATAGTAAATTGGCAGATGAATATCTAAATGCTTTGAATTGTGAGTAATATTTCCCTTCCATGGCTTGGTAAAAGCTAGCTTCAATGGAATCTGTGCGTGGAGTCAATGTTCCTATGTATACAACTCTAAGGCGCACAACAGTAGTATTTACTATGACTGTGGAGTATTTCTTGGCGAAGCAGAAGCATACCCCACCGATTATTGGCAGGTAACTAAACATGATATTTTCTTTGCATTCCTTTTCAATATTACAAATTTGCATTGTTTTACCGGTGTGGCTTAGAATTAATAGTACATATGATTGTGATGTAATTTTAACTTAGTAGTAATAGTTATATGACTTATATCTCAATTGCTCATGTCATTTCTGTACAAACCTGTAGTATGATAGAGTTGTAGCTTGAAATAAGATGTATACTCATGCATTTTGATAGGCCAAACATCTATAGAAGTTAGTTCTTTTCTGAATCTATCATGTTCCAATTTCTGGTTGTTAACCATGGTTTTGTCAGTGTGGGTTTGATCGTATTTGGAGCATTTGTTGCTGGAGCTCGAGACCTGTCATTTGATGCTCGTGGATACGCCATTGTCTTTGTGGCCAATATTACTACTGCTGTTTATCTTGCTACTATAAACCGTATAGGTAATGCAGCTTTCTCATGTCACTCATGATCCAGGTTCAATTTGCATTATTTTCTAATCAGCAGTCTTATTATTGTTCTTTTAGGAAAATCTAGTGGTCTTAATAGCTTTGGCTTGATGTGGTGCAATGGTATTCTTCTCATTTGCCCTACATCCAATTTAAATTCAATTCATATGTACATTAAACTTATATCCTGTTCACCTGATTTTCAGGACTTGTTTGTGGACCGACAGTATTATTCTTGACATATATTCAGGGTGATCTGAAGAAGACTGTGAATTTCCCTTACCTTTATGCTCCTGGATTTCAGGTATGGTGCATACAAAGTCATGCCAAGCACATTACTAATTAGTGCATTGTTTTCGGTTCTGATCCTTCTGGATGTACCCTCATAAACTCCAACATACATAATCATGTTCAACAACCTCATTTGATTTGCTTGCATCAGTGTTCATGTGTTCACAACTGGCCACTTAACCATTGGACTGAGCTGTGGCTGGTACACTAGCATGTCTGGCATTATTATTATTATTATTATTATATTCCTGATATACCCATATTATGGCCTACTCAGATGTGGTCTCAGGCCAGAGAGTAGCTTGAGTTGCACTTGTGCCTGTTACTGGTGTTACCTAATGTGTTGTTGCACTTGTGCCAGTGACATACAAGTGCTATCTCATGTGTTGTCATTGCTTAATTTTCATAATACCGCTCTCGAAGCCTCTCATTTAGCATTTTATTGCTAATGTTTGTGAGACCACACTAGGGTCATGCTTCTTGCTAAAAGTTTGGAAGCTTGCAAATGTATTAACAAGTATTAAGTTTTCTGTAGTACTGCTGTGAACACTTATCGAGATTGCTTATAGTAACTATGGAAAGGGCAAATCTTCTTTTGAGTTTATATAGATATATCAACCAAATTGCATATTCTAGCTGATGTAAATGAACTTGATGTTACTGTTAATATCCAATTGCAATGGTGATCTGACACCAAAGCAGCTAGCCAAAATTTAGGAAACTCCCTCCTATGTTCTTTTTCTGCACACTCTGAATATCATTATAATTTCAACTCCATTTGTAGGCGGTGCTGCTATTTTCATGCATGCTAGCATTTCTGTTGAACTACACCATCTTCTGGAACACAATTCTGAATTCAGCACTCACACAGTCAATGTGCGGTAATCTGAAGGTATGAGTTCCAGTTCTGCCATACTCAGCAACCAAATCATTCTAGTGCTCCTTCTCCTAAAGCTACATCTGCAGGATTTTTTCACTGTTGGAATTGGCTGGGTGCTATTTGGTGGGCTTCCCTTTGATCTGGTGAGTTCAAGTTCCTTGCTTTGTTCAACATTTGACTCAAATTTCTCTCTCTGGATAATGATTTCAAGTTTTTCTTATTGCAGCTTAATGTCATTGGTCAAGGACTCGGTTTTCTTGGCTCCGGCTTATACGCTTACTGCAAGATCAAAGGGAAGTAGATAGATATTGCCATATTGGTGTCCCAAAGTAAAAAAATTTGTTGTTGTTGGGTTCTACTGGAGCTCGAAAGGGGCTTCACGTTAACCTTGATGGTTCCTTCGCTGAATTTGGAGGGACCAGTATGCTTTAACTGAAGGAGCTTTGTTCTGCTGTTTGCTCCTGGCCGGGGGAGAGAAATTTTGTAGGTTTACCTGTGTTTTTATTTTAAAAACATCGGTCCTTTTGAATAGGGCATAATTGAACCATTATTTCACCAAGGAAATAGAATATAGCAAGATTGGAGCGTTATGGTCGGCGTGTTTTATTTTGTGCCCCCTATGGTCACAGCACTAAGTATTTTATTTATGAGTGCCTATGGCCATATATATTGCTATGGGAGGACCCTGCATATCACGAACAGTAGAGCCTGGGCCTTGCCGGCCCACCGTAATGTCGCTATTTCGCTACGTCTTAACTTCTTACCACTTGACAAGTGGGCCTGAAGTTGCCGTCTCTTGGAGTTGAAGACTCTTGCGTGTTGGTTGACGTCCCCTTTGCATGCCGTGCCGCCTTGTCTGGGCGCGGAACCATTCTTTCCCGGTGAAGCGCTTCGCGGGTCAAGTGGGTCAAGCGGCTGCCGATGGCTGCTGCTGCATTTTCTTCGCCTTCGGCGGCCCCGCCGCGTTGAACCTATTTGGCCTTGTTGGCCCTGTCCTTGACCTCCTCGGCTACGGGGTTGACCGAGTGCGTATCTCTGGTGGTGGTGGTGTTGAGGACGGTCCAGAGTTTGACGCTCGCGTGAATGCCGCCATGTCGCCAAGTCGGCGTGCTTACTCTCCTCCACGTTCCTCGCTTCCTCACTAAGCAGAGCTTGGAAACATTGATGAGTTTAGTCACTTAGTTGTGGGTTTTGGATCTCAAGTCTTTCGAATTTAAAGGGTATGGCGTGCTTTTCAAAACACGTATATTGCGGAGATTGAGGTGAGAGAAGTATGAATATCTTACAAATAGTTTTTTGTACGCCAAAATCTTGCATATTTTCGTCATCAAATTAGTTGACGAATGATTTTGTGCCTTTGGACTTGACTTAAAAGACAAAAGATTTGATCCATTAGTTAATGTTTCACACACTCTCCAACTTGACACATCATTTTGGGGGATTTAGTTCCTTGTCTTCCAACTTAATAGACATGGCGTGTCTACACAGATTGTTGAACAAACTTAAAACAGTTAAGATTGGAGTAGAACTGTAGGAGAGAAGTCTTGAGCCTTGTATGAAATTCTAGTTGGCTGAAAATTTTATATATGTCCATTCAAACAATTGATTTGTAAACTACCACTCCTAAACGTGTCTCGCGTGCCATATGGATTGAAATGCAGGGTCAGTTTCGTATATGAGACGGTTGCACTGCCCATGACAGATTGAAAGCCCAGCAAAAGAACTATTCCTCCATTCAGCCTCGACGGCAACCGGAGAGAGTGCTCGAGGTATTTATTTCCGGCGTGAAGCCGCATGAACGACATCGTCCATGGGTGAAGCGCGACGAGGAACCCAGTAGTACCCTCCCTTCCCTACCATGTTGCCACAGCTACTGGTTCCGCGTAACACAACTTACCGATAGTCACAGAACGCCGGGCGACGGCAGCAGAGGATAGAAGCGAGAGCATCAAACACCAGTTTTGGCCTCAGGAGCTCATCCTTAATTTCCTCATACAGCCACTGCCACCTCCAAACGTCTTTCCCTCGACGTGCATTCCAACACCACATACGCGGTAACTGTTCAGTGCCCCTCCAGGTAAAAATCTAAAACAGGGCCGGTCCAGGGCATGTGCGACATGAGCCTTCATGTAGGAGGACCTCACTCAGATAGAATTTTCGGCATTCTATACCTGGTACACTGGTATTCCTAATGTTTCCCATGCCAACGCGTCAGTGCATTGAAACGAGCCAACAAAGCAAGCAGATAGCCAATCTAGCAATTCATGATCTCCTTGTAGTATCTTGACAGGCAATAGGAAGCAGCCTCAGGTACTATGGTAATTACGAGTTCAAAATTTTAAGGCCTATTTTTTCACTTAAGGGCTCAAAACGTTTGGAACGGCCGGCCCTGATCTGAACTTAGCCCCGGCAAATCAAGTTTCCAACGTGCACACCAGTACGCTGCGCCACACCTCCGCCTCCCCTGACGTGGAACTTGATGCTGGAATCACCGGGCTCAGTTTCCTCGTCGTTAGCACATGGCACTGACCGTTAGAGCTTGGCTGTTCTGGGATGCCAAGTGTTCGATGTGCGTCCAAGAACACGTCATTCACTAGTTCTGCATCCCAACTTCCTGTGGTTCGAGAAAGACACCCGAAATTCTGTTTGGCACCGAGGAAAATCTCGACCAAACCAATATTTTGGAGCCGGCCAGTTTAGCAGCTACATAATAGATCCCTTTCCTTTTTTGACTCCCTACTATGAACAGTTCACATTGATTTCAACGGACATTCACACTCATCGTACATGTGAGCGTACAAACACACAAAATATATCATAAACTATTTGAGAAAAAAATATATTTTTTTTTCTTTAAAAAAATTTATACCACCTCTCTCTCACACACACACACACACACACACACACCCCCCCCCCCCCCCCCCCCCCCCAATCTCTTCTCCCTGCTAACCACTGCCGTGAGCCTCCACCGCCATGACCATTGCCACACAACTAGAAACGCCTCCGCCGTTACCAAAGGTTATAAAGAAGTGTTGGTTAAACTCTAGAGAACTAGATATAATGAGTGGTTTGATTCAACAATAAAACAATCTATATGTGATACAAGAAAAAATAAGTACCATCAATTTAAAACCCATGTATCATTTGAAAAAAAAGATATTTAAATGTACCAAATATTCGTCAGAAACCAGTCAAAATCGGGTTTTGGCCGATTTCACAGCTGCCAAGATACCATGTAATGCTGTCTCAGCAAACGCTGCTCAGTTGGTAAATCTGCCGGAAACCAAAGCCACAGCAGTATCTAGACAGTATCAGTTCAAAGAACCTGGCATCAACGTGAACTTCGAAAAGCTTAATTATTTCATTGAACTCACTCTATTCAACAAGAATAATAAGGCAATCTAATCAGTCGAACAAAACTTCCTTATCTGTAGATCTGTAGAAAGGCTCAAAAGGTGCATACAGAACAAACTTATGTGTCATGGGCCTATATAAGCCGGCAAAACTACCAGTTCTAAACTGAGCTGACACAACCTCTTATACTCTTACAAAGATATGGCAAATCTTGGTCACGAAGACTATCTACCACAACCCACTCATCCACAATTATTCCGTTGGCTTGTCTGGGTCATCCTCCTCAGGCTCTTCCTTGTCGGGATCTTCCTCCTCTGGATCCTCCTGAGGTTGTGCCTCTTCCTCTTCTTCTTCTTCATCGTCATCAAGAGGGTCATCAGAGGGCAATGGATGTGGCAGTGGTGTCTTCATTGGGCTGAACTTTGGAAATATATCAGGTCTTCTCCCAGGCTTTGGTCTTTCCCATTCCTAAAGAAGTTCAAAGACATGGGACATTATTATGTTGCTAACACACACATACACACACAAAAAAGGGATGGAACACTGTCTCAAAACGTAGCAAATGAATGATTAGCCATCCAAACTGGCATGTAACAGAATCGATCACTGGAAAAATTAACTGAAGCATATAATTTTATCACAAATTACTTTGGTTAGAAAAAAGATGTATAGCAGATTCTAAGCTTGATGATTATGGCAAGCACCGCAGCATCATAAAAGCACAGAATCAACAAACCTATGCTCAGTATGCTTGCAACTATCATCATCCAGGCAAAATGGTATGTGAAAATGGAAGATGGCATCAACATAATTTGGTTTTCAAAAAGTGGGCAATAAATTCACCCAAGCACAGCACAAAAGGCACTCTAAACATTCTATTGCTTAATGGTTAACGATCTTTCATTATTTCGACCCCAAAAGATTAACATTGCATTTTCAACTCCAGACTCCAGCTCAGCCAACCAATGCCCCAAACTGACTCAGCAAAGTAACTATAAATCAACGGGAAATCTAATGGTTTCCCCACCTGTAGTATCACCATACCCGAACCCCACAATATAAGTACTAAACACAATCTATTCCGGTTAATCACCAGCTGAAATCCGTAAAACTACAACTAATTAACTAGCTAAATCTAATAATAATACTAAATTTTTCCGAACCAGAAGTAAGCTGCCGAGCCCGTAACTTCACTCGATACAATCCACATACCAATTCTATCATCAGTTCATCGCCAACTATTATGAGCCCCCGCAATTTCTATAACTACAAACAAACATGCATAAGAAATTATCTTACACCAGCCACAATAAATAAAAAGTTTTAAACTTCTAATCAATCATCCACAACCCAAACAAAACCCTAACCATCACCCTCAGATCCCCGAAATAAAAACGCAATCAGCTAAATCCACCCCAATTTCCCAATTGAGACGAACAATTCAACATAAACCGTGGGGAGGGGCGGAGAGTACTTACGATGGGGAAATCGAGGGGCGAGCGACGCGTAATCTTCTCCTCCTCGGGGGCCATGCACACCACGAGCGCGTCCCACCTCCGCCTTCTCCTCACTGAAACCGTCTTCCTCGCGAGAGAGGTGCCGGCAGGGGCGGACGAGGGGACGCCGAGGGCGCCGCCCGCCGCCGCCACAGGCACGACGGCCGGGGCCGAGAGGCACCACGCGGACGCCATGATTAGCTAAAGACTTCTGGTTGGAGGGGCTCTTGCGAGCTCTCTGGATTCTTGGACGGAGAAGTCGGTTTGGAATTTGGTTTTGGGGATGGTTTGGGGAGGAGTAGTTGCGCGGCGTGTGGGTGAGAAGAGTATGCAACCACGAGTATGGTCAAGTGCCGACGCCTCTCCAATACCGCCTTCCTTTGATAAGAGCCCGTATGTCATGTGCTGACCGCTGTGCCGGTTAAAATTTTTAGGATAATTACCACCTCCCTGTATTAAAGAATTTCTTTATATATATATTAAATAAAATAAGACTATATGTCTGCTATTATTACTTGTGATTATATAATAAGAATATTGTTGGTATAAAATAATTAATAATTAAATAGAATAATGATCATAAGAATATTTTTTGAAGATGAAGAAATATTTCACCTAAAAATACAGAATGGTACTTTTTTGTTTTACAAATTGTGCTCTCAAAAACAATATTTTTTTAGGTGCCGAGGGAGCTCATTCTTCCCCTTATATTTTATTTCAGAATGAAAAAATTATATACATATGCCCTCAAAAATGCTATTTACAAATATACTCCCTGAAAAGTTACAAATTCAGTGTGTTATTTCCACAAGACCACAAACGAGTAAGGTATTAAAGTCAATAATCCTTTTGTCATGCTGGATGAGATGGCACTAACCTTTAAGAAATCATTAACCGATAAAAATGGAAGGTGTTGAAAACAAGTCAAACTCGAGTAAGTATGGTGAGAATTAGGAATAGCAAGGATTTGAAAGCAAATAAGAGTTTGTCATGGAAAAAAATGAAGGTAAAAAGACCTGTATTAAAAATTTGCTACGCAAGGTGTTGCATACAAAAACATGTTTTATGCCATGATCCAAAGTCATCCATGAAATATTATTTTAAACTTAAATTTGCATTTATAATTATTTGTGCTACAATTCGTAAAATTGTACATAACAAGTTCATATAACTTTAAGTTCTCAAAAATTTTGAAAAAATTAGAGAATATAGAGGAAGACATATTATAATATTCTACAAAATTTCATGATAAAATACTATTATATGTAGAAGAAATTAAAAACAAATAATCAGTAAATATATATATGTTAGTCTGAATCTAAGATAATTTGTGTTTTTTTTTTCCTCACATATCATTATACTTACTCATGAAATTTTATGAATTTTTATAAGACCTTCTCCAACAGCGAAGCCTAAAATCGGATCTCTATATCTATATATACATATCTCTAAAACAAAATTCGATCTCTATAATGTAACCTACTCCAACAACAATCTCCAAATAGGATCTGTAATCCTAAAAAATAACCGTCGGAACACTGTTGGCGCGAGGGAGATTTCTTCGAGGGTTGCTTCGTCACAGGCGGCACGGGGGTGTGTGCCACGGGGGGGCGGCGACGGGAGGCGGCCACGGCGGGGCCCACAGCGCGGGGGAGCAAACAGAAGCCCTGGGGAGCGGCGGCCGCGGGTGGCGGCGGCGCGGGGGAGCGGCAACGGGGGGGAGCGGCGGCGCGTGGTAGCGGCGTGGGGGACCGGCAGCGGGGAGGCTTGGGGCGGCGTGGTAGCGGCGGCGGAGGGTGGCGGCGGCGCGGGGGACCGGCAGCGGGGAGGCTTGGGGCGGCGTGGTAGCGGCGGCGTGGAGGCCCAACAGCGCGGTGGAGCGCAGCGCTGGGGAGGAGCTTCTGGAGGACCGGTGGCCGCGGCCCGGGGGATCGGCAGCAGGGGGGGGAGCGGCGGGGGACCGGCGGCGGAGAGCGCGGGGGAGCGGCGGCGGAGGGTGGCGGCGGCGCGGGGGACCGGCAGCGGGGAGGCTTGGGGCGGCGTGGTAGCGGCGGCGTGGAGGCCCAACAGCGCGGTGGAGCGCAGCGCTGGGGAGGAGCTTCTGGAGGACCGGTGGCCGCGGCCCGGGGGATCGGCAGCAGGGGGGGAGCGGGGCCGCCGGTTGGCGGGCAGGCGGGGATCGGCGGCCAGGGTAGGTCCGGACGACAGGGGAAGAGTGGCTGCAGTCAAAACTGAATGTATGTGTTCGACAAACTGAAAAATTGTGCATGCATCGTTCAATGTTTGAAGCTGTTTGTTTTTGATGCCAGATAGACAGCAAGGTTTTGTGTTAAGTTAAATACGTAATTTTCGTGTTGTCTGAGTTGATGCATCCAATTGGGAAATGATTTGTACATTAGCATCATCGTAACTGGATTTTGGGTTTGCAAGAACAAATAAGGTCAAGTTGAACATAAATCACTTCGACTGAGTTTATACAAGACGTACACTACGCCTTCAATTTTAGTGAATAGTGTGTGTCAATGAAATTTTGTCTCTTAGTTATATATGCCAAAACCTGATATTTATATATCATTGACCGATCAAGGTAAAAAAAAGATCAAAATACTGTTCTCAATCCAGATCTAATTATAATTTTAAATATGTTTAAAATTTGAAATGCAAATATTTCAATCTTTGACAATTCAAAAAGTAAAATTTTTTTGTTCGAGCATATCTATTTAATTATAATCGTAATTAAGTCTGAAATGACAAAAACATTTCGATCATTTTTTACAGTTGATTGACAAAAATTAATATATAAAACATCAGGTTCAAAAAAATAGTGGTACATAGTTAAGAGCTGTCTGATATTTAGGGACTTAAATTCATTGGCATAAGATTAATTTTTCCAATATTTTATTGTTATTTCCACATCTACCTTAAATGTCTGAAGATCAACCATTGTACAGTGCTGACGAACCCCCATACGGGCCATCCTCAATGCGTCGCCGAGGGCTGCGCTCGTTGTGCCTCGGTGGCGACGGGTCGTCCAGTGAGGACGATGACTTCATTGTCGCGGTTGCATGTGCTGGGCAGGCTGAGCTAGAATCTACGAGTTCGGTGCGCAGTGGCTGTTCCGTTTTCAGCCACAATGTTGTCGATCGTGATAGGCAGGACGGGTTCGCCAGGATCCATAAGGACTACTTTGCTGACGACCCGGTGTACGGCCCAAGGTTCTTCAGGCGGAGGTAATAATTTGAAGATTACGCTGTTGGAGTGCAATTTATTTTCCGTGTCATTGGTATGATATGGTTGGACGGTGTATCGCGCAGGTTTAGGATGCGTCGTACCCTTTTGTTGCGCATCTTGGAAGCCGTTGAACGGCATGACCCGTACTTCAGACAAAGGAGGAACGCAGCTGGAACCCTCGGGTTGTCATCGTTGCAGAAGGTCACGGCGGCTTTAAGGATATTAGCATACGGTGTTCCCGCCGATGCTATCGACGAATACTTGCGTATAGCGGAGAGTACTGCTATAGAGAGCCTGAACCGATTTGTGCAGGCTATACAGGAAGTGTTTGGGACTGAGTATCTTCGAGCACCTACTGAAGAGGACACAACAAGATTGCTTGCCATTGGCGAGCAAAGAGGTTTCCCAGGCATGTTGGGGAGTATAGATTGCATGCACTGGAGGTGGCAGAATTGCCCGAAGGCATGGCAGGGGATGTTCACCGGACATGCCCGCAAGCCTACGATCATCCTAGAAGCCATAGCATCGTACGATCTATGGATTTGACATGCTTTCTTCGGTCTACCTGGATCTCACAACGATATTAATGTCCTACAGCGTTCTCCTCTATTTGCGCAGCTTGCAGAAAACAAGTCGCCAACGGTGCATTATTGCATCAACGGCCACGACTACAACATGGGGTACTACCTTGCCGATGGGATTTACCCCGAGTGGGCAACATTCGTTAAGACCATTCCACTTCCCCAGGGGAACAAGAGGAAGCTCTTTGCGCAAGCTCAAGAGTCGGCTCGAAAGGATGTAGAGCGTGCTTTCGGGGTGCTCCAGGCCCGATTCGCGATTGTGCGAGGGCCCGTGCGGTATTGGGACCAGGAAACTCTTCGAGGCATAATGACTGCTTGCGTGATATTGCACAACATGATAGTGGAAGACGAGAGGGACATCGCCTCCGTCGATTATAACTACGATGGTATGGGTGAGACCGTGAATGTGTCCCACGACCATACGCCGGCCGTGCAAGACTTCGTGCGCATCCACCGTACCATACGGAGTCGTGAGACGCACAGGCAGCTACAGGAGGACCTTGTCGAGCACTTGTGGCAGTTGCACGGCGTTCACTAGGGTTTACGTATGGAATGTAATGATTATTGGGCATGTACTAGTTGCAACCACTTGTATGATCGAACCATGTATTAAACGACGAACATCAGTGCACTACATTCTGGACTTCCCAAAAGCATACATCATATGACATCCAAATGGTTTACTAGAAGCATACATCATAGCTCGTTACGTAAATAGAATTTAACAAGAGTAGAAGTTCAGTCCAAATATAGGTGCATAGTACGTAAGCAGACACGCAAAGTACATAAAAGCACACAACTGCCATCAGTCCTCCACATTGTCGCGGTCTCTACCCACGATCTCCCTCTGCTTTCGCATGAAGTACTCTTTCTGCCACTCAGAGCACTTGCTCAGATCGACTGACATGATCCGCTCTTCATACTCCTTCTTCTTCAAGTCTAGCTTCTCCTTCTCATACGCCATCATCTCGGAGTACCGATCGTCCCTTTTCTTCTCTATCTGCTGCCTACTCAGTGTCATGTCCCGGATGGCACTCATGTATGGGCTGTCCGAAGATGACTATTCCGAACTGCGACGGAGCCGAGACTTAGCCTTATTGCGGCCTATAGGCCGAACTAGTTCATCACTTGGACCCCCCATCGAAGGGCTCGGTGACCCCCCCTCGAAGGCCGGCTGGGTTGCCTCTGCTGGCGCCAAACTGGTCCCCGGGCTGGCTCCAGAATACCTCTTCTGCCTCTTTTGTGATACCTTGTCGCTCCACTTTGGGTGCAGTCGAAGCTCGACCCAGCAATGAAGAAAATTGAATGGACGATTCTCCTCAGCTACGTACAGCGTCTTCGCGTCCACAATCTGCGTAATGTGTTGCACAAAGAGGTCACGTCCTTCGTACAGGTGACAACGGTTGGGTAGTGTTAAGGGTACATTACCTTGTCGCGTTCTGTCTTCCCACTTTGGTTGCGGCGTTGTATGCGGTCGTAGCAACCACAAAACTTGTTGACAGACTCTTGGATGGACTGCCACCTATGCTGCAACGCGTTCTGTGTACGTTCCGAGCCGAACGTCTTCTCATTGTGGTAGTACTCATGGATGCGTGCCCAATAGCTTGATCCCTTCTGATTGTTACCTTGCACGGGGTCAATGCTGACATTCAGCCACGCCGAGACGAGAAGCTTGTCCTCCTGCTCAGAGAAGTTCTTGGAACGTCGGTTGTTTGTCCTTATGTCGGCATCATCAACAGTCTGCGTTAACTGCGCTGGAATTGGGCTCTCCAAGGGAGTGAACTCAGTCGCGGCCCAATCGAAACCATCGTCCCCCCCCACCAGAAGGTTAGCCGCGAAGGGATCCATCTCTACGGACCTGTGAATAAATGATGAAACATGCGAGCTTAGTGTATATTTGTTCAATGCAATCAACAACAACATAGGATTTACATAAGAACAACTGCAATATGGATGATGCGCAAACAGCATGCAAGTCAACGATCATAATTAAGGTACGAAGTAAAATTAACGTACGAACAAGAACTCTGTTTACAAAAGAAGGCCAGATGCCCTACTTAACAATCATATTGTAAATAAACAGCATTTCAAAATATGCTTGCGGGGCAACGTCTACCGGTTGGCGGACCGGTCACTATCGTACTCTACTCCGGCTTCATCACAATACATCTGGAAGTCAACGATCCGATCGTCGGGGGACTCGTAGTCAACAGGAAGGCATAGGTCGGGGCTGACATCTCCGTGGGGATTGTACTCAGGGCCCACAACTTGACTACCATTCATACCTTCGGAGCACTGCAGGGCCACTTCATCGAGGGAGGTCGATATAGAGTCGATCTCTACAAGCACCCTGTTCAATGCAATGCTGGACGGATCAGTGCTTGGGCTGAAGTTTTCCCTGCAGAGTTTCTTCAGATCGGCAGCCGTGCTCTCCAACTCTTTTATCGCCCAAGCCAACAAGTCTTTAGCTTTGCTCGGCTCAGACGCCATCTACATGCAATGGAGAACTGCGAACTCAAATGCAAGTACCGGCAATAGCTATTGATGCGACCATTGTTGGCTGTGCCACACTTTCAATCTAGGTTCATGTATGTATTCATGCAATATCTCATATTACGATCAAAGTAATGTACTCACTCGAACTTCTTTTCAGGAAATGGTTAACATATTAGCTAACATTTTCATTCACACTATATCCGACTAGGGAATAGTTACAGACTACTTCCAATGAGAAGATGTAAAAAATCTTCAGACATGGCCGAAAATATGCTAAAATGACCTTTACTCATAAATCAACCTATAAAGGATGTCAATTTGGGTCCAGACCGCAGCTCGTCTCAATGTTGGTCAATGCAGTACTGTAGGCCTTGTTTTGAATATGCTAGTAGCATAACTTTAAGACCGAAGCTCGTTGACAACTTAATATGCAATATGCACTACAGAACTCCATAATCAATATGATAGTAGCTTATTAAACATCAGAGGGCCTGTGTACTACAATTCTGACTGAAATCACCCAGCTTTTATAGGCATCATCAGCAGTATTACTACGTACTATTGTGTTCAAAATGATGGAACCAACATGCAACCTCACTGTGGTTCTACAGGAAAGCACAACCTCCTCTAGTTTTTCGGTAAGGGTGTACATAACCATGAACAAGATTGTTCCTCACTGACTGTAAAATATATAAACTTCCATAACAGCCAACAGGGCCTTTCAAGGATTAATTCCCTTTACTCCCACATTAACATAAGTTAAATCCATGTGCAAAACTCAGTTTCTATAAACGAATAAAATGACCATTGGCTTTTTAAATGGTGAACAACTTCATATGCATATGATTAGCGATTAGTCGATCTACCAGCATACCCTGCGTGCACATTGCTGCATAATCTGCAACCAAACTTCCTGCACCTGAACTATAAAATGCAAGTTTACAGATTATGTAGTTCTATGCACTGAATGGTGGCCTGGGTTCTGGGAAGTGGTTTAATCCCTTGTGGGAGAAAATGGGTTTACAATTGCAATAGTACACACATCAATACAGAGATGTTCCTCAATCGGCCGGCTGGGTGTGCCACTGTGCAACCAAACCATATGCCGAAAAATGCAGGGGATGTTCAGCATCAAAATCCTCTGGGCAATATTTGTTCAAAATTATTTGCTTATACAACTGGTTTGACAGAAATTGTTCCAAATATCACACAATCTTAAAACCATTACTAGTTCGTGAATTGGGTAGCACTAATTACTGATAACTTGTACAAATCAAACAAGTTCAAAGCAAGTATGAACTGAAAACAATTAGGCTGGAAGCTTTGCCTCTGCACACAACAAAGATGACGACTACACCATCAAGCCATGCCAACCCCGGCACAGGCTAGCTAAACAATCTTTTAGAGTATTCAAAGATTGGGGCACATACCTCACCCAGCCGGAGGACGTCGACCCCTGGCTTGACGGGTATTGCGTCGCCGGCCCAGGGGAAGACGGATCTGCTCGGAGCACACCCGGGTGAAGCGCTTCTTGCGGAGGAATCGTCGCCTGGCGCCTCGCTCTGCCACTGCTACTCCTCCGGCGCAGCAACCGTCCGGCCGGTGGACGCCGCCGACGGGGACGACGCACCGGAGCCAGGCCTTCGACGAGAGACGTCTCCTCTTCTGCGGCCAAAAGCGCGCGCGGGGGAACGACAGTTGGGGGCGGCGTCGCCTCGGGCACAGATAGCAACCGGAGAGAGGATGTCAAGATTTCGACATCCTCTCTCCGATCTGTATCAACCCCCCCTCGGATGCGTGTGCTGTTGGAGCGACCGCCGTAACCCATATCGGGGGATATAGCGTATACGAGCGGATGAACAATGTTTTGCATATGCTGTTGGACTCGGTCTAATATGCATTTCTCTATACACTCTAATTTTGTAATAGTTTTTAAGAACTTAAGTTACCGTGGCTGTAGTTTGCGTGTTGTAAAACTCAACCAAGGTAGTGATAATGGGTCTTAAATTAAGAGATGAAGTCCCAATGGTTCCATTGTTATGGGGCACCTTTTCTTTGGCATTACACCTCAGTTCTAAAATAAAGAATATAGTTTTTATTTGCGTGCAAATTAAAATTTTTTAATTTAGATATTTATAAATATTTAGTTTATCTATAACTGCAAAAGATTTATATCAGAATATTTGGCATAATAATATTTTCATAATATTACTATTTTACAACTTTTTCTATCATATTATAAAAAAGTAATAGCCAAAGTTGTATTTGAAAATTGTGCATATAAAAATAAGTCTTTTTGGATGGGAGACAATATTTGTCACTAGCCTGAGCATTTTCAAACTCGGGCTGAGTTAACCCAACTCGGGTCAACAAAAAAAACCCAAACCCTTCACGTTAGCTCAAGTTTGGCTCAATTCAACCTAGCCCAATATATATGTCAAGCTAATGGAGTTTGGGTAGGGCTCAGGTCGCATCGGGTAGATTTGATTGAGTTACGTTAAAAAAATCACACAGAATTAGATTGACTTAGGCTTTTAAAATTTAGGAGGTCTTAGGTTAGGAGGGTGTAAGGAGACCTAATTTCAACACTAGCAAACTCGGGCTTAGATAGGTCATGCCGGGTGAGACGAATTATACTCAGGCCTATTTGTCACCACGACCAAGGTTGAACTAGAAAAAGCTATTGACAAGAGGCACTTGGTGGCTGACAACGGCGAACCGACATCATATCACTCGAAGGTCAGGCATGCAACATTGAAGGGGTGGGCCAACACTAAAGATGCCTAAGCTAGTTGTGTTGAGCGAGGAGTGCAGTAGCACAACACATCGTCAACTGAATGGGCAATAAATTTGGCGTGTTACGATAGACGGGCCTAAGAATTGTCTTGGCTATGGTGGTTGACGACATAAAACTGCAGTTTATCAAGACTGGGTAGTAATGCGATGTTGAAGAGGGTTTTAAGTGACTATACGTCGTAAGCTTAGACCTAGTGGCGTAGGGTGTGCAGAGACGTAGTAGAAATCACTTGAATTCTATCCAAAGTTCGACGGTGATTAAGGCATGCCACACATGCAAGGTGGGTTGTCAACACAGCTTGGGTTGAGGTGTAGCTGAGATAACCAATAGGTTATGTAGGCCGAAAAAAGCATCGGGTTACTTGGATTGGCCCATTAGGATCTGCATATGTCATTTTAAGTTGGGAAAGTTAGTTTCATGTCATATAATTTTGGTATCTAATATAATATGTCATTGATTTTTGAACTCTTTATTATATATTATTGATTTTTATTGTCTAATATTATATGTCATTTTTAACTAATCAATTTGGAAAAATGATCAAGATACCCCTGATCAGTTGAGAGCTAATTATGATTTTAAATAAATAGAAAGACTAGAACATAAAATTTTCAATTTTTAAAATACTTTAAGTTGAGATCTAATCATGATTTTAAATAAATAAAAAGATTAGAACACAAAATTTCTAATTTGTGAAAGCTCTAACACATAATTTAAAAATAAAAAATTAGAAATTTTGCATTCCAATTTTCTATTTATTTAAAAATCATGATTAAGTCTCAGCTAACAAGGGGTATTTTGGTCTTTTTTTTTTAGTTGACAAGGTGAAAAATGATATATAATATTAGACAGTAAAAATTGAATAACATTATAACAAAGAGTTTAAAAATCTGTAACATATTGTATTATACACCGAAAGTCAGTATGATAGAATTAATTTTTCGTTTTAAGTTTGGGTATTCGATTTACTATTTGCCTATTTGGGTTTTCACCAATCGGGTGTTCTCCTCCGTTTATAGATATCACAATTTTTTATTTGTGAGTACTCCACAAGGGGCGGATCCAGCTAAAGTTCATGGTGCAGTTACGCCCTAAATTTTTTCAAATTGCTTTAGAAGTCCATACAAGATAGTATTACATGTTAGAGGTGTTGGCTTCAAATCCTAAAACCGCAGCTGCTGCCACATGCACCTCGTGCATGGGACGCGCTATGGGCTATGGCATTGGCACGTACCGGCCTTGTCGGACACGTGCATGTTTAGGCTTACCCCATCCGTGTGAATAATTAATTAGTCGGACGAGTAAAACTACTAGTTACAACCTTGCAAATGAATGGCCGAGACAGTCGCTCGTGTAGTACGTTTTCTATTTGTTTTCCTTTGAAGTGGAAACTACACAAGCATACAGACAAATTCACCTTTTTGTTGGCCATCCCAGGAGTAGTACGCAGCTGACCCTTAACTTACATTTAAAAATTAGAAGCCTGATCAATTAGATCACCGGGCGAGTTTAAGCGTGCGAATCTACCACATATTAATCTGCTGTTTAAGGAAGAGTACTGAACTGTGTAAAGTCGGCATGTGTTTCACTTTTAACCGCTCCTCTTTTGGTTCCTCTCCTTGCTTGCTTGCTTTGACGGTCAAATTAAGCTTCGATCGGCAAGAAGCACGGGAACCGAGTCACAAACCGGTCCTGGCCCTAATATTCTACTCGCCGTTGTACTGCAAGTATTAGAGTTAGAGACCGAGGTGGATCCCATGTTATGCATGCATGGGGAAGCTACACCACTTCTCACGTGCACCGTGGAAACTACCGACGTCCGTTTGTATGCACACTCACTAACAGAAACCCATGGTGTGTGAGTGCAACAACCCAATGAGCATGCAAACTTGACACCATGGCGCTGTTTGCCCTTACCCTCATTTCAATTCTTATCATAGAGAATCCCACTCATATAACTCTACTTTTAAATATCTTAGAAACCAAAGTTTAATTTGTAAGTGTTTGATAAAAAAATTTTACTCATTCACTTTTATGCTTCAAATGATAGAATATGATGTTACTTGTAATAAATTGCATAGCTTTTTAATTACAACTCTATGTATGCAAAAAAAAAAAAAAAAAAAAAAAAAAAAAAAAAAAAAAAAAGAAGATGTTTGGTTTGAAGATTTTGTTCTATATTCCTATTACTCATAAAGAGAATATGTTATTTAATATCTGATTGGATTATTCTGTCATCACAAAATCATATTTAAAATATATCTCAATAAAAATTTCAATATATTTAAATTAAATATATTTCTAATCTATTCTATCTCCACCTCCAATAAACTTTAAAATACATTATGATTTTTAATTCCGAACCAACACCACTAAAGTATGTATTGCAAGTGCATGTAGCACTTTTTATCCTGGGGTACCCGGAAGACAAGGGCGTGTGTCCTTGTAGAGGGCACAGCTTGCAACCCCATCCCCGTTAACTCTTCTACTTTATTTTGAGTCACCGTCAGCTTTCTTTAGCCTTAACCTTTCTCGCTCTTTGGGGTTTGATGGGTTTCTCGATATGGAGAGAGAGAGAGATGGAAGAACGCCCGAGTGATGCGGGGAAGAGAGTGGGTCTGCAGGATCATTTGATTATACTACCAAGGAATGATCAAGAAAATAATAATAGTAAAATGCAATATAATATGATCAGTGTGAGCCTCACACTATTGACACTTTTATACATGCATTGTCAAATATAATAAATAGGTATATATTTGAAAAAAAAAAAAACTTGTGTTGTGATATTTTGTTGTATCAGAATTTAACTTGATTATAGTCAAATCATATAACAATCGAATAACTCTTAATTGAATCTTGTATATAAGTTGTTTTACTGTATTTATGTTGGATTTGCATCATTTATTATTTCATTCAAAAACTAAGAAAAGAAATATCCAGTCAGGAATCAACATTTCAAATTAAGATTAACTAGGTCCATTTCGATTTTTCCTGCAGAAGTGCTTGAAATCTTTCTTATGTTTTATCTTAACCGTCCAGGAATTGATCGAGAGACGTAAGCACATTGAGCCACGTTGAACGCACCGCTTGTACATGTTTTTAGCTGGTCATGCTGTGATATACTTGTAACTATGTTTAAACCCATGCACATTCCGTTTATAATAGCATGCAATTGAACAAACCTTGTGTTCGCCAAGAAATTAGACGAAAAAAAAACTGCAAGTGATTTCTTAGCCCATCAAGAGTATGCAATTGCAAAAACCAGAAACTTTTGTGTCAGTTTCAAATTTTGAGACAGTCCAAGCAGGTCAGGCGTACTAGTCCAAATTACTCGGTGATTTACCTCGAAAAAAGTGTGATAAGCATAAACTACCGTTGCAGCCTTGTGCCTAATAGGCTATTAGTGGTGCATTGGTTGGAACTTGGAAGAAGACGATGTGCACGCGCGGGGGGCATGGTTTGGCACGACATGTCAGAGATCCAATACCACATGTGTGCGTGAAGGAGCTAGTTTGACCATAGAGTTTTATTTTGGGGAAAATTTACGGTGCTTCAAATTATTTAAGACCGTCTATTTTATAAGGTCTAATGACTTTATTGATTTGTACCTTCTAATAGGCATTATTGGTATCTGTTAGAGATAAAAAAAAAAAAGAGAACTTAACTCATGAGAAGACATTCTAAATTATAAAGACATCAATTCTTATATAGACATAGATTTAAACTGGAATTATTTAGGACTCTAATTAAAATTTGGCTCAAACTCTTACTAATAAGATAAGATAACTCTTCTTTAACTCAAATTTTTACAAATAAGATAAAAAATAATCTAACAATTTCAAGTTTAATACAAACTCTTAATAATAAGATAAAAGACAACAGTAATAATCTCCTCCTTAACTCAAAATCTCATCCAATACAAAACAAAATCAAAATATGCCAACACGACATAACTACTGATGAAAATACTACTCCACAATTCGGTAACTCTTCATGTTCCTTGTCTCTTAGCACAAATAACAATTGAAAGAACCCTGAACACCGCAAAACCAAAATATCATCGATTTAACTCTTGTGTTAGACAAAATAGCCATCATATACATCTGCCACACTGTAAAACATGAAATATCAAATTTTATTGATGTTGTCAAATCTGAAAACCTGATGACCTTACTCAAAATGAACTAAAAAGAACTCTCGGTCCAAATACAACACAACTCCAGTGGCGAACTGGCTGTCCTCTCAACATGACAAAAAACAAACAACTCAATAGGTGTGAAAGAAATTCGTCCAATTGACCAAAACTAAAAGCACAAAAACTTTGAATGATTGAAAATGACATAACTGGAGAAGACCCCACAGCTCAACAAACCTCCTTAAAACCAAAAGTCTAACCAAGAAAAATCCTAGCAATAAAAAAAATACTCTATCGTACAGAAACAACCCAAAAAAACAGAAGTTCTTGATCAACGAAATAGATCAGGAGCCTATGGTGGTTCATTGTAAGAATGGCGAATTAGAAAACTGACAAAGTAAAAGTCGTTTAACGATAACTTCAAAAAAAATTGCATAAAACAGTGATAGTCAATACTTAAAGATCAAAAACTGTAGGTATGTAATAGTAGATCCAATATTCTTGTCTAAACGGACAAAGAGGACATCTCAAACAAAGAGTTGATGTCGCAGACAAGTCACAACAGTAGTGGAAATAGATTAGTTCCAACAAGTTGGAGATGAAGGAGGCAACAATAGGAACTTGAGGTCTAAGTGACAATAATAAGACACAATGATAGGGACTTAAGGTCTAGGCAACAATAGTAAGGAATAAAAATTCTGCTTGGCATCGCCAAAGATGACTAATGACAAGAAAGAGAAAGGTTGACACCACCTCGCCCCCAGGGTATACACATCTTAGGGGTGATGGCTAGGTTTATGATTTGAGAGACCAAAGTTATGATATCACTTATTAGAGATAAAAGAGACTCCAAATTACAAAGACATAAACCCTTATATAAACCTAGGCCTAAACTGAAATTATCTCAGAATTTAACTAAAATTCGACTCAAACTCTTACTAATAATGTAAGATAACAACTCAAATCCTTACAGTTAAGATAAGAAATAATCTAACAATTTTCTATTTGATGTAAACTCCTAATAATGAGAAGGGAGATAACTCTAACATTACCTCTATATATATATATATACCTCTACATGAATGACAAAAAAAAAAAAAAAAAAAATTGGTCCAAAACTAACCATTGAGTTTAAATAGATCTCTTCAACTTATCTCTGCTTTTTCACTCCTGATTATATCTCTCCTCTTTATGCACTGTGAATCTTAGATCATTGGCAAGTCTGGCATGGATGTGCTTGTATGAGAAATAAGTTACCAAAGAAAACCAAGAAGATCAAATTTTTACATCGGATGTGATATTCCTAATGAGTTTGTGTGTCAATAAAATTGTGGATGAAATCATGGCTTCATCTTTTTCCAATGACACAAGCGCATTAAGATGATAATTTTGCTCAGTGTGAATGTGTGATACTAGTTTGTATTGCAAATTCAGAAACTCTGAATAAGACGAATTTGTTGGCAGTATACATCAATGAATACCAAAATCATATGATTGCCAAATGAAGGTCGAATTGACTAATGGATCTAATATTTTTTTTTTTGTAGCGTTAGAGTAACTATCTAGTTTTTCCGTTGTAATAATTCATATAAATTTGTATAGATGATTTTACAAGTGTATGTTTTGTTGTAGTTGATCAAAACAAAGCGTGTAATCTTTTAATTTAAAATGTAGTTGTTGCAAAACTATCTCAAAAAAAATAGTGCTATTTTTTGGGATTTGTTGTCAAAATATTTTCTAAAATAAATACCTGCTTTATCATATATAAATTAATAGTCAAATTTGATTTTGTACCTCTCTAAAGATGAGAGATACTAATATCTCAGAGATATCTCTTAGAAATATCTTAAAACTCCTCTTTATTTTGTCTGCTCCTTTTCTTTTATTTTTGTTTGATGAGAATCGAATCTTTCAGTGGATTTGTCTGCAGTGCTGCCCATAGGACCGCAGTAGCCGTGCAGATATGCATGCGTGGGCGTGGGGAATTTCTTACCAATGGATTAAGAATGCGTTTAGCTTATTTAGAACTTGAGCTTCTTACTTAAATAAATTAATGTAAGTTCTCATGAGAAGCTTTCTTGAAATGCTTAATACCTTGACCGGAGGAGAAGCTTTAGCTTAATGAGATGTTTTGGAGCGTGTTGGTTACCTTATCATTCGAGATAAGTTGAAATTGTCGTTAAAAATCTAGTTTTATTGAGAGAGTTTATCTCCACATTTCAGCTTATTTTCATCAACTATTTCTCACTTATTAAACTAAAATTTATGATATCACTATAATTTTTTTGATATATATGATTTGTAAGACTAATAAAATGATATTGTATTTATATATAAATGTGATGTCTAATGATAAATATTAAATATTAAAATTTTACAATGATATTAATTAAAATTGGCGTGATTTCTGAATTGCAGCAAGATCTAACCCATGTCTCTTGACCCTCTTATCCAAAAGAAGGGAAAAGGAATCCCTAGTATTCGGATGATATAAATACAAGCCTCCCACAGCATTTTTCACTTCCTCTCAGGTGGCCAGGATTTTTTTTTTTTTCTGGCCTCTCCAGCCCTCTTCACATTTGACCCCCAAATGCAGTGCAGCCTCTGAAAGGCTTTACCTTCACCCTATCAGCTTTCATCTTACATCCTCCTCTCCTCACCAATGCCTTCACTGCTCTAATCAGAACAAACTAAGTTCCACTGTCTCTTCCTGCTTAAACTCATACCGTATCCTGCAATGGCTTCTGCAAACAACTGGCTAGGCTTCTCCCTCTCCGGCCAGGACAGCCCACAGCTTCATCAGGATAGCTCGTCTGCGGCGGCCATCAGCATCGCCGGTGCAAGCGATGATTTCTATGGCCTGCCGACCCAGCCGCCATCCGACGCTCATGCTTCATACGGCCTGATGGAGGCCTTCAATAGGGGTCCCCAAGAAACCCAAGGTGAGGAAGCTGCACAAATTTAATTAACCACCTGATGATATACTAGTAGTTTTGCATGGTTCTTTGAGATTTGACGTGTGTGCAGATTGGAACATGAGAAGCTTGGATTACAACGGTGGCTCCTCGGAGCTATCGATGGTCGTCGGGTCGAGCGGTGGCGGCGGTGGTAAGAGGGCGGTGGAAGAGAGCGAACCGAAGCTCGAGGACTTCCTCGGCGGCAACTCCTTCTCCGACCAAGACCAAGCCGGCGGCTACTTGTTTCCGGGAGCGCCAATGGCCAGCAGCACTTCCAATGGCAACAGCGGGAGCAACGCCATGGAGCTCTCCATGATCAAGACATGGCTTCGGAACAACGAGGAAGCGGCACAGCCGCAACCGCCCCCGCAACGGCCTGAGGAGATGAGTAATGATGTAAGCGCGAGCAGCTTTGGCTGCTCCAATGCGCTGGCCGGAGGGAACGGCGTGGCGGCGGTGGGAAGCTCGCAGAGCTTGGCGCTCTCCATGAGCACGGGCTCACACCTGCCGATGGTTGTGGCTGGCGGCGCTGGCGGCGGCACGCCTGGCCAAGCTGGGGAGAGCATTTCATCGGAGAACAAGCGGGAGTGCGGCGCCATGGATTCCCCGGGCGGCGCGACGGAGGCGGTCCCGAGGAAGTCCATCGACACCTTCGGGCAAAGAACCTCAATATATCGAGGTGTAACAAGGTTAGAACATTAGTTTCTAGATCTTAGTTAGATATTGTTGTGGATCCATTTCAAATGGTCTAATCTAGAGTTCGATTAAAAAAAATGATGTCTTTCTTCAGCATGATCAAGATATCGAGACCATAAACTATCATCTGATCTTTTTTTTTTTTTGAAAAGTTAAACTATCTTCTGATCTATTGGCTAGGAACATGATTAATGATGCAATCAAGACTGTAGCTATGCTACTATTCTTTTGCTCTAGTAGGCTATATAATACTAGTACGCATAATATTAGGTGATTGATAGGTGCCTAATAAAAATCGGACATATATAGTTAAAACTAGTTGTTCATATGGTTTGATTGATAGTACTGTTATTTCATTGACCAACAAAGAAAGCAATGTGCACATATTTTGCTTAGTTTTCTCAATATTTACATGATATATCTGAAATACTATCATATATTTGCTCAAAATTTTTTGTTTCAGATGTGGCTTTGATCTTGGAACCACATGCATATGAGCTTCTCATTTGTGCTTATATCATCACGTTCTTAATTTTTCTTTACAGACATAGATGGACAGGGAGATATGAGGCTCATCTCTGGGATAATAGTTGTAGAAGAGAAGGGCAAAGCCGCAAGGGTAGACAAGGTAATGGAGCGTTGCTAGATAGCCCAATATAATGGGTTTAAACTTCTTTTTTCTCCTCCATTATTGACAACAATATACACACATCTTACACTGATTAAGCATTCTTCCTCTGTTCCATCTACACTCTGGCCTCGCCAATTACCTCCGGATCGAATTAATATCATTGACATTATGCAGTTTATCTGGGTAAGGAAGCACCTAGCTTTTGATCTTTGATCCTTTTTTTGCATGTTGGAGTTTAGTCATTGCACCTAGTTATCACATTTCCTTTTACATGAACAATTAGGTGGCTATGACAAGGAGGACAAAGCAGCTAGGGCTTATGATTTGGCAGCTCTCAAGTACTGGGGCACAACCACAACAACAAATTTTCCAGTATGCAAATTCTATAATATTTCTCTAATTTTTTTCTTAATATTGCTCCTTTGTTTGCATGTAGTGATTTAGTTTTTATTTGTTTTCCTTCTTCTAATATTTCACAGATGAGTAACTATGAGAAAGAGCTGGAGGAGATGAAACATATGACCAGGCAGGAGTACATTGCATACCTCAGGAGGTGTCATCTGATACTCATCTTATTATAGGATCACATTTTTTGAAGATTATACTAACACCAATATGATCAAATATGCAGGAATAGCAGTGGATTTTCTCGCGGTGCATCGAAGTATCGCGGTGTAACTAGGTAATTATATTTCATACGTAGTGTGCAAATAGTAGGCAATCTTTTTTTCTTTTTTGATTCATCTGTTGGTCTTGAAAATAGTAGGCAATCTGATCTATGCTTATCTTAGTTTTTTACATTATGGAGCATGGATTCAGTGGCCCCCACAGGACCCCACTGGAATTTTGCACAAAAATTTTCTCTTATAGTGAATTTGCATAAAAAACCAAAAAAATGTCTTATATGCCTAAAGAGGGACCCACTGGAATAAAAGTTAGTGTAAGGGACCCCTGAAAAATTGTTCTATCTCCAACGCTGCATAGATTTGATCAAATTTTTATTTGGTATAAATAGTTAATACTGCTAGCTAATGCTATTGCTTTGTTTTGATGTTCTAAGTTGCATGTAATGTTCAAATTAATATTGATCAGGCACCATCAGCATGGAAGATGGCAAGCAAGGATAGGGAGGGTTGCAGGAAACAAAGATCTCTACTTAGGCACCTTCAGTAAGCTACTTAAACTGTCACACCAAAACCAAAGCCAATTTTCTCTCTTAATGAAGATACTTAAACTAATTAATGGCTACTCATATTAGTTCTGTGTATCCATGGACTAAGTCATCCACCCTAATTATTTAAGCAATTTTCTTGAAATCTTCGATCCTCTCGCAGAAGTGAAGATTAGATAGATATTCTATATGTCGTCCTATAGGGCATAAAAAAGGTGATTACTACATTAATTAAGCCCCCAAATGCACCTTTCCAAGTTTTTGTCCCAAAGTTGTCTTAGGAGACCGGGGCATGGAGTCAAGGGTCAAGTAGAAAACCCTACTGTGCTTTTGAATCACACACAGCTTGCATGCACCCTCCATTACTCCATACATGCATGCATGCAATACTAAACACATGCATTGGGTAATACGCCAAACCATGCAGCCTGACCGTGCATGCACCTTTCTCGTAGGCACCGAGGAAGAGGCGGCGGAGGCGTACGACATTGCCGCGATCAAGTTCCGCGGGCTCAACGCCGTCACCAACTTCGACATGAGCCGCTACGACGTCAAGGGCATCCTCGAGAGCAGCACGCTGCCTATCGGTGGGGCGGCTAGGCGGCTGAAGGATCAGGTGGCCGAGCATGCCGAGGCCGGCGCCAGCATCTGGCGCGCCGACGTCGACGGCAGCGTGATCTCTCAGCTGGCCGCCGACGGGATAGGCGGCTACGCCTCGTACCACCTCGGAAACTGGCCGACTATCGCGTTCCAGCAGCCGCCGCAGCTGGCCGTGCACTACCCGTACGGGCAGCCACCGTCCCGCGGGTGGTGCAAGCAGGAGCAGGACTCGGGCGCCGAGCACGGCAGCCTGCAGGACCTCCAACAACTGCACCTTGGGAGCAGTGCTCACAACTTCTTCCAGGCGTCGTCGGCCTCGACCGTGTACAACGGTATCGGCAGCGCGTACCAAGGCCTCGGCGGCAGCGCCTTCTTGATGCCGGCAAGCACCGTCGTGGCCGAGCAGGGCCACAGCAGCACAGCCACCAACCAGGGGAGCAGCTGCAGCTACGGGGATGACGAGGGGAAGCTGATGGGGTACGGCGGGATGATGACAACCGTCGGCGACCCGTACGCGGCCGCGAGGAGCGCGTACCAGCTCTCGCAGGGCTCGACATCGACAGTGAGCGTTGCGTCGAGGGCGAACGGGTACCCGAGCAATTGGAACTCGCCTTTCAATGGCATGGGGTGATCAATAGTAGCTAGAGTACTTAGATCATATTTAGGCTTAGAGTAGTCTTTGATCATTGTTAATTCTGCTTAAGGTGAAATGACACAGGTAATTACGTGCCTTCTGGAAGCTGGTAATGGCAAGGAACGGTAAGTAGAGTTTGATGTAAGTTATACTGGCTTGCTGTTAGTTTTGGGAAGTTTCAGAGGGGTGGAGTTAATCTTCAGAGGACAAACTGACTGTGTAATGCCAAGAAATTCATAATTTTGTGATCAAACTAAATTTGTTTTCCATGGTCGTTGCTACTTCAGATGCTTTGTGCTACTTCAAACTAAATTTTGTGATCAAACATATAGCGGTTTTGTTTTTTTAGAAAAATGAGTATATTGCACTCCGAGTTTCTAAATTTGTGTAGTTGTATCATTTAAATCCCTAAACTTAAAATTTAGTTTAACGGGTCCCTAAACTTGTTCGATTGTTTTATTTAGATTCATCCATCGGGTAAATTAACCGAAAACGATATAGTTTGGTGCAGTAG
This sequence comes from Pharus latifolius, assembly GCA_019359835.1. Lineage (NCBI taxonomy): Eukaryota > Viridiplantae > Streptophyta > Magnoliopsida > Poales > Poaceae > Pharus > Pharus latifolius. The sequence continues at coordinate 70,349,020 of CM033320.1, read as the reverse complement.
AAGTGATATGACGTATGACATTAATTTTTGTAGTATAGTATTGTATCATATGGCATGTCACATCAGTTTTTTGATAATATAACACATTGAAATGAAAAATGAGAATATGTCATTATTTTTATTAAATACATAAAATTTAGAATAAAAGAGATGATAAAAGTGCATAAATAAAACATATATGGTGTTGAAATGCAAACTTTGCATTTAATTCCATTTTTAATTAACATAGTGGTAAATTTGACTAATGTAGACAAATTTAAGAATCAAATTGACTAAGAAAAATAAGTTTAGATATTTGTCAAACTAAATTTCAAATTTAGGAATCTAAATAATATAACCGCACAAATTTATTGACCTAAAAAACAATTTACTCCAGAAAAATTAATGTTGGAAGGAGAGAATATTGTTCTTAGCCTTTCAACCTATATAAAGAATCTATCACTAAAAAACACCCTAGCCTTGACCGATCCAACCCCCTTTTCATCCTCCCTTCTACTCCAAGTGCCCATTTCCCCTCCTCCTTCCTCCTCCTCACTCACTCTTGCTCGCTTGTGCATCCATGGCCGCCACCAGATCATTAGTATAAACATCTTCGACGCATATACAGTTATATGAATTGGCGAAACACGTGATATACTGCACTTGACACTATGACTCTTGAGCAACTTCCTCTTGGTTTGTATATTGATGGGATCCCATGTCTTGATGGGTGTACAGTCTAGTAGTATATACGGGAAATTGTAAATATGGATATTTATTATATAATTTTTAACAAAAATAACTATGGTACAAATATTTATTTAGCAACTTTCATTTTTTTTATATGAGAATTGAGTACTTCATACACACAAAAAAAAATTTTGCATATAAAAATTGTGAATATCAATCACATTTAAATTTTTCTATATAAAAATTATGAATAGTTTAGCAACACTCACTTTTAATTGCCCTTCTCTGAATTGGATCTTTCTCGTTTGCGAAAAATGACATCATAATACTGTTTAACTTTCTCAAAACCATCCGTCCAATAAATATTCGAACGACCTAGATCAAATGTGTGAAATACTCTTAACTCCCTATAATCTCACATGTATTGATCGAGCTCCAATTAATCTCATTTGGATAAACATACAGAGTCCGCGCATTTAGTGCCATTGGAACTCACATCGACATACGATACAGATCCATAGTTTATCACAAGACTATCTTCAGCGCATTGGTGTTTTGTGAAACGTTTCAACAGAATATTCTCTAGTAGATTCTGTGTCATGTGTGCGAAGCACCTCCTATTCTAATGCAAAAATACTTCGCGATGCGTCTTTTTAAACACGTACTCCAATGCAAAGGCGCTTCAGGAAGCGCTTCTATCTTTTATTTTGTCGTGTTTCAATTATCCGAATTTTATTTTAATGATTTTTTAATTTTTAATAAATATTATATACGTGTAGGAAATAACAGTACTGAAATCGGAATCTCCGGGGGCTCGGAACATCAAAACCTAACAGCCTAAAACTAAACTGCAAAATCTCTGAAACCCGAGTATCCATTTGCAAAATAACCAAGATTCATAAATCTAAACCCTAACTGGGAAAGGATTTTTTTTGTGATTTACAAAACCCTGAAGGCTTTTTTTGCAATTATACATTTATAAAATCTAACTGCTAGCCTTGTTACATATTTCTTCATTTCCTCTCCCAAAAAACCCAAAGCTCCCGCCGTCGAGCCTCCGTTGAGCTAGGTTGTAGCCGCCGCCACCGAGCCTCTGCCGAGCCACGCCGCCGCTGCCACACATGGTCGCCGGATCTGCGCACCCAAACAGCCGACACGCAGAGTCGAAAGGTAGGACTCAAAAAACACGTGATCGAGCGTCGCGGCCACTTCGGCCACAAGGTGTCGGTGGAGTCCACTTGTCAGAACTTCGACCGAGGTGTCTTACGAGGTGATTTCTCTCTCTTCATGAGGGTTATTTAATATTTTTTAGCCTGAATCCTGCTTGTCAACTCCCGGAGGCACCGGCGGTGGAGACAGTCTACGAGGCTGGCTTGTTCATATATACCACCCCATGTCGCGATCTTATACAAATAACGTCCCCGTATTGTCACATCTCATGTTAAGTGCAGAACGGGCACAACCACCTCACGTCTCTATAAATTTCAAATTTTCTATGGACATCTCACCTTCTGATTGATTTTGTCTATTTCATATCAAAATATCAAATAAATAGACATGAAATATTTTATAAATATTAGAGAAGGTGTATATTAGATTGTTCAAATAATCTATAAAATTTTATCTCTAAACTCGATATATATTAAGAGAAAACAAAAATAACAAATTTCAGTGGATAAAAATTTTTATCTTTTTATTTTTGGATTTATTTTTTATGTGAATTTGTCTTTTTTTTTGTTTCTCTTGTGTAGATTGAATTTGAATTTGAAATTTAATGATATGATATATTGATTTTATATCTATAGTCTCAATTTTTTGTAAATTTTTTATGTTCATATATATACAAATATTATTCTACACCTACCCCTAGAATAGCTATTTTATACCTAATTTAGAAACCATCCAATATAACTTACTAGACCAAATTACAACTGTTGGATAGAGATAGTGGTTACCCTTTATTTAAAAAAATTTAATGTCATTTTAATCCATAACAGTCATAAGTTTTTGAAATATTTTTATTATTAGTTTGTTACTGATAGATATCTGTGCCAACCATCTTTTTATCTTCTCCACTACGCATTGTGTTGCTGCCCTGTGCGCCTGCGCCGCCGATTCTCGCAGTCGATCCAGCACTGCAACCCTGCGCGATTGCAATGCCGCATCTCGACCGTGGCTGATAGCTTCTTGTTTGTCGTCCAGCTCGCTCCTGTTGCCGCCCCACACGCCCGCAACACATCGTCTCAACCACAACCGCTTGGACGTATTCGCCGCATTTGGTCGTTGGATCCAGATTGCCATCTTGAAATAAGTAAGAATTAGAATTTTACCTATTTGTTAGACTCATTTGTCAACAAATTATAGTTGGTAAAAGAATAAATTTTATATACATTACTAGTAAATCGGCAGTAAATTGATGTTCTTCCGATAGCCATTCTAGTACGAGAAAAGATAATACATTTTAGTCAATAGATTTGTTGTATTATGTCTGTAAATTTACTGGTAAATTTATTGACATAATATACAACTAGTAAATTTACTGGTCGTATACTATATATTTATTGATCCGACTAGTAAATCTATAATATATGATCAGTAAATTTACTGGTCGTATACTATATATTTATTGATCCGACTAATAAATCTATAATATATGATTAGTAAATTTACTGATAAAAATCTATAGTACACAATTAATAACTTGTAGTTGATCGGACCAGTAAATCTATAGTATATGATTAGTTAATTTATTATTACGATATATAAATAGAAAAACGTAGTATCTAATAAGACAGTAAAATGAAACTAATATGATTGGTAAATCTATCATTATGACTAATAAATAAATGTGATTGAAGATATTTCGATTATATATCAACGAGTGCAGATCATGTGAACAATAAAGTGATATGAATACAACCAGTAAATTTAGCATTACGGTATATAAACAGAAAAACGTAGTATCTAATAAGACAGTAAATATATATATATATATATATATATATATATATATATATATATATATATACAACCAGTAAATCCACAGGACTGAAAATATTTTGTTTATATATCGACCAGTGTAGATCGTGAAAAGTAAAGTGACACTAATATGATTTCGTTTACTATTTTTTAGGGATAGTGTGCGGTTGTAACAAATCGTGGCTATGGGTTCCTATTTTTTAAGATGATAAAGCTGTTCGACAGGTTTTCTGTCATCTTTGTTAGTTATTATCATCAATAAAATTATAATCTCGATGCACAATCCAACGATACAGAAGGTGAGTATAAAATAATTATTTAGAGATGGGTGTAGAATAGTGTGTGTGTATATTACTAATTTCAGACTCCATAGAAAATCCTACGTTAACTAAATATCACAAAATTCTCATGTTAATCGTGAAAAAAACATCTATCCATTTATTTAGTGGTCCCGAGTTATAATGACACAAATTTATGTAAGAAATTCTTAACTAATATAATTCTAAGGCAAAATATATTTGAAATTAAAATTATTAAAAATTTGAAATCTTAACTGATACAAACTCCAAACTTGAGTTATAAAAAACATCTCAATCATATGTCAACTCTAAGACTACATATTAAATCAAAATTGAAAAATTTAAATTTCTAAAATTTGAAATATTATTATCTAATACAATTCTAAGAAAAAATCCTAAAGATCGGGAATTAAAATTATTAAAATTTTGAAAGATTAGCTAATATAAACTCTAAGACTAAATATTTAAAAAAATTAAAATTTGGAATTAAAATTATTAAATGTCTAAATGCTTGACTGTTACAAACTTTAAGACTAAATGTTAAGGAAAACAAAAAATTTGGAATTAATATTATTATTATAAGTTTATAAATGTCTTAACTAATATAGCTATAAGATAAAATATTAAAAATTCAGAATTAAAAATATTAAATTTCTGAAATCTTCACAAATATAAACTCTAAGACTAAATATTAAAAAAATAAAAATTCAGAATTAAAAATAGTAAATTTCTCAAACCTTGACTAATATAAATACTGAAAGTAAATATTAAGAAAAAAATAAATATTTGGATAAAAATTATTAAAATTGTTATACTTAATTAATACAAACTTTTAAATGAAATATATAATTTATTTGAATCATTAGGGATTTATTTTTTTGAATTGGTCTGTGATAAGACTTTGGACTATAAGTAACACCTCAGTTATATCTCATCGAAAATTATCAAAACTTGATACATTAAGTTTTGCTAAACTCTCTCTTGATTTCTTAGTTTAGAGTAGATTTGATGATCTAATAATGGCATGCGACACACATTTGCTTGCTTGAGTAAAAGTAAATATTTATATTTTGTTTTTTTCTAATGAGTTGTTCTTTTTATATCTATCTGTCTTTAACTATAGTTCATTGATCTTATAACTTGTATAGTTAATATATAAGTATTTTAATTAGTTATTTTCGGTTTGTTCTTTAATTATTATCTTTTGTTTTGAAGTAAGGAGAGTGGTAAATTCTTATCAGTCATTTGACAAGTAAAAAAAGTGTGTGAGTGTATTACCTGAGACTTTTGGTTTGTTGCAGTTTTATTATCAAAACACTCACATGTACATTGTTAGATTAAAAATCGATTATCTAGTTTGAGAAATATAAGAAAGATACCCATGCTCTTGAATTGGTTTCTTCTTGTAATTTTTTTTTATCATAATAGACTTTTTTTTATTTCAAGTATTCACAAATTAAACAACTCTCTAATATTTCCATACAAATGATCTGAGTAGAAATAAAAAAATAATGATCATAAGTTTCAATATAATATAAGTAATGAATTAATTGAGAATGTATTGTCCCATACATACAAAATGAAACTTTCAAATTAATAATTCAATTAGGTTTTGTAATATTAGAATTTATATCACTCAAGTTTTTTTTATTTGGAGTGAATATGTTTTTTTTATTCTTGATTTAGGTCAGATTTATATAAATCATATTTTTATGTGAATAAGCCAATTAATATTATTAATTTTAAAAATTAACCAGTATAGATACATGTGTTGATGACTAGATAACTACAACCGGCGCAACCCGTCTCGGTAAGGCTATCTCCGACGTAGGCGCTTCAACGCTCTGACTAGCGGGTTCGTACCAAAAAATTAATAAACCAACCGTGTGAGGAGAGAGAATACGCCCGGCGAGACATCGTCCGTTGAAGCTCTGCAAGCGGGCCCCACTGACGCCTCGCGGTCGAAGCGGCCACGTTGGACCAATCGCGACGCCCCATCACGCGTTTTGTGGGTCCTACCTTTCGATCGGGTGTGGTGGCGGTGCACAGATTCAGTGACCGTGCGTGGCGGCGGCGACTACGGCCTGGATCGGAGGAGGCTGGGCGGCGGGGACGTTGCGTTTTTTGGGAGAGGAAAAAATGAAATAATCCCCACAATAGCTGACAGCTAGATTTTGAGAGGAGAAATGACATAATTGCAAAAAAAAACTCTCGGGGTTTTCTAAATCACAAAAAGGTATTTTTCGATTTAGGTTTAGATTTTTGAGTCTTGACTATTTTGCAAATAGGTATTCGAATTTCGGAGATTTTATAGTTGATTTTTAGGCAGTGTGGTTTCGATGTTTCGGGTCTCGGAGACTCCGATTTCAGTATAGTCAGTTCGTACGTGTCCGTAGAAACACGTGCTTTTATATTTTATTTTGTTATGTTCGAATTATCCAAATTTTATTTTGGTAATTGTTTAATCTTTAATAAATATTATATATACATGCGCACACGAAGTTCTTCTCGAAACGACTTGCATTAGAGTGTTTGAGAAGACACCTCGCGAAGCGCCTCGCGAATCAACTTTGTATTGGAATAAGGTGGTGTTTCACATATGTAACATATAATATACTAGACAATAATTTGTTGAAGAGTCTCGCGAGACGCGGATAAACTGAAGATAGCCTAACACGGTTAGGTGTTTTTCCGTGTGAAATTCCTCTCCCCAGTCCGCGGCTCCAACGCACCGGAAACGAGCGGAACTCCTAAATCGTATCGCCCACGCACTGCACGAAACCGGTCTATAGACGGAAAGACACTGCATCACACGCGGAAACCACCGTTCACGCCCATTGATCCACAAACACCGAGCGTACTCAGGACTTATATATTAAACTGGACCGAGCACAAACCCTAACGCAAGCGGTCCGATATATAAGCCGCTCGCCCCCGCGGCGTCACCCCGTTGAGAGGGTCTGCCCGCGCGTGCTCTCCGCCTACCTCGTCTGTATCCCCAAACTAAAAAATACCAAAAATAGTCGTGCAAAAATCCCAAAAAATAGTAAAAAGGCCAAGTTTGCGAGATCTATCTATATCTAGCTGTCAATCGTTAGGGTTTAGTGCTAGATTTCGTAAAAAATCCGAAAAAAATTGAAGAGGTAAGTGGCGATGGCGGCGCAAGTGGTGGCGGCGAACGGCGGTTCGGCGGCGGCGGCGGCGGCGGCGGCAAACGGAGCGGCTGTGGCGGCGGGGGGAGGTGTCGGGGTGGCGCAGCCGCTGCCCACGACGTCTCTGTATGTGGGAGACCTGGAGGCGTCGGTGACGGACTCGCAGCTGTACGACCTGTTCAGCCAGGCGGGCCAGGTGGTATCGGTGCGTGTGTGCCGCGACGTCACCTCGCGGCGCTCGCTGGGTTACGCCTATGTCAACTTCAACAACCCCGTCGATGGTATGGCTGTCTCGTCTACTGCTCACATTGATTTGGATCGATTTGTGTTGTTGAATTGAATTGTTGAGTGGGCTTCTTGTGTTTTTTCTGTGAAATGAATGCAGGTTTGATCATATAATATTCTTGCACGGGAGAATCTTCTGTGAATTTGTTGAATTGTATTGTTGGTTAGATGGGGAAAATTTTGATTGGTTTCTCAACATGGATGTTAGTGTAACTGTGGACCCTATTGGAGGGGGTTAAATTATGGACTAAAATCAGTTGCATTGTGGAATTGAAATAGCTGGTGGACTGTTCATAGAAGTAGAAGTTAATGTTCTTATGATCTATAATGTTCTTCAATCTGATTAATCCTTGTTTGTGTAAATGTTATTATTTCTGTGAATCCATTATCTGATATGAACTACCTAGTTGGAGAGTTTGTTTTGGAAAGTGTGAGAGTGGTGATCAGCACCTGGCTTGTTGATATTTATTTAGTGACCAATTGTATGGCACATTCTATCTTGAAATTGAATCATCAGGGTGAGGCCCAGTGCAGTAATTGTTATAGAATGAAGTAGTGTTGTTTGGTATAATGGCATTCATGTTCAACCACTTTGTTTTTTGAATTTTCATGATATTTATGTTCATTCTTCAATTCTTAGAAGTTAAATATTTTATATTACCTTCGTCTTTCTTGATATTGTCTTGCTTGTTGGTTGAGCTGATTTGTTTGGTATATTGATCTGTCCTGATAGAGGTAGGTTGATGGTCAGAGCAAGAGTATATATTATTTTTCCTCAAACTATTCATTTAGGTTAATTGTACTTTGGATGTTGTCAAAATAATTGTCAAATCATGAAACCATAGGGATTGTTATGCTGATCTGGGGAAAAAATCATGAATTGGTGGAAATTGATTGTATGCTTTCCTGCTTCTAAGTCATAATTTGATGGTGCCTCTTTTTTGAAGAATGGGAAGTGTAACTGTGTAGATGGACACTTGCTGTCCTTCTAATGGGTGGTTGAGAGTTCTGATTTTGATGTTTTTTCATGCATTCTGCTGTTCTTGAACTGTTGGTTAATTAATCGTGCCATAGACTAGCAGGATGTGTGCAACAATCCTCTATTGATAGAGCACGTAATTTGGGCAAATCTGAAAATATCCATGATAGGAACAGCTGCATGTTGGTTGTAAATAGTCCTTTTTTTTTCATTTTTATGCCAGTTGGTGTGATAAAACATTTGATGAATTATGAGCTATTACTAGTTTTGATTTTCGTCTTGCATCACCGTTCTTCATAATATGTTGGCTTTATTGCTCTTCTGGGGTTAGTGAATTGTAAGAAGCATGATGAAACGTTTGGTAGCAAGAAAAATCAACATAACCGCTCAATTATCAATTTTGCCTTTTTATCATCTGCTTCATGTTGGACTTTAAGGAAGAAAAAAAGTTCAGCTGCTCCATCTATTTAAGGGATTCCATTTGGTAGTAAGCTTGCTGTTCTCATAGTTCATAGCCTTGTTATACTAATGCTGAAAATAAAAGTCTTAATAGACATCAATTAGTATGCTACTTTAATTTCTGCTGTAAAACTGCAATATGGATGAGTGGGATCATACTGTGTCAATGTTCTAGAAAGGGTAGTATGCAGTCAAGCTTAAGCATTCTTTAGCTATAGTAATTATTAATTCTGGTTTTTTTCATATTTTTTGGCAGCATGATGGATTATAAATATGTTGCTATCATTTGTATCAAGTGTACTAATGGTAGTTGTTGGTTTGGAATTAGCAACTTCTGCAATTGGGTTAAATAGCTGAACCATGTATACCACTTCAGTGAATTTAACTGTCTAGCTCTCTTTTGACAATGTGTTGGCTGGTGTCTCAATATCCAAGTAGGTTGATTTATCACGTTATAATGTACATGTTAAGAAGCAGCACCATTTGTACTAAACAAGGCACGCTGATAACTGTTTGGTTGATGAATTGTCTTCTTTCCTCTTTGACATGGCTTTAATGGACACAGGTGAGTACATGTCCACATGGGTTGATGTTGCATCCATCTTGTATTTCCTACTCCAGTGTTACACAGAGAGGCCTCTGATCTGCTTTCATGTTTGAACCATTACAATCAAAATATACAAATCAAAAGTACATGCACATGAATGACATGACATTATAAAGATAATGGAAATCTAAAGAACATAATTTGCATTATGGTGATTCTCGGTTAACTACATTAATACTGGTGTGTTGTTATGTTGTCCTTGTCTCCCTTTACGTGGACATCTCTAAGATTGTTGAGTTAAGGGAACAAACTAGTATTATAATGATGGCTACTAAAATTTGGCCATTTCATTTGACAGCTGCAAGAGCATTGGATTTGCTGAACTTTGCTCTTCTGAACAATAAGCCCATCCGAGTAATGTACTCAAACCGGGATCCCAGCATTCGGAGAAGTGGAGCTGCTAATATTTTTATCAAGGTTTGATATTTTATCATTGTGTCATCTATTCTTTTCTTTATTTTGCATCTTCTTTTCCCTTGAAATAATTAAAACGTTTCCTCACTAGTATCGGATGCGGCCTGTTCTGAATTGTTTTTTTTTTTCAGAACCTAGACAAGACAATTGACAACAAGGCTCTGTATGATACCTTTTCTTCATTTGGTAACATTCTCTCATGCAAAGTTGCTATAGATGAAATGGGCCAATCCAAGGGCTTTGGTTTTGTTCAGTATGATAAAGAAGAGGCTGCACAGACAGCAATAAAAAGGCTAAACGGTATGCTTATCAATGATAAGCCTGTTTATGTTGGACCTTTTCTTCGCAAGCAGGAGAGGGAAAATTCTGTTGACAAGGCAAAGTTTAACAATGTCTTTGTCAAAAATCTGTCGGAGTCTACCAGTAAAGAGGATCTAGTAAGTATATTTGTTGAATATGGGAGTATCACAAGTGCTATTGTTATGACGGACATAGATGGAAAATCGAAATGCTTTGGCTTTGTCAATTTTGAGAGCCCAGATGATGCTGCTCGTGCAGTCGAGGAGCTCAATGGGAAGAAAATTAATGACAAAGAGTGGTTTGTTGGAAGAGCTCAGAAGAAGGCAGAAAGAGAGTCAGAATTGAAGAGAAGATTTGAGCAAACCATGAAGGATGCTGCTGACAAATATCAAGGGTTAAACTTGTACCTGAAGAATTTGGATGATGGCATTGGAGATGATCAACTACGTGAATTGTTCTCTAACTTCGGCAAAATTACCTCATGCAAGGTTCTTCCTTGTTTTGCCAAGAGTTAATTTCTTTATTCTTGATGATATATGTTTGGTTATAGCCGACTGAATCGACTTGTAGGTAATGCGTGACCAAAATGGTGTTAGTAAAGGATCTGGTTTTGTTGCCTTTTCTGCTCGTGAGGAAGCATCACAGGCTGTAAGTCTACTTGCTGCATAATCAGGTTAACAATGAATGTACATATATTTGATGGATTTCTCCATTTTATACAGTTAACAGAAATGAATGGTAAGATGGTTTCTGGAAAACCATTGTATGTTGCACTTGCACAGCGTAAAGAAGACAGGAGAGCCATGTTGCAGGTATTGTCCTTTAATAAACATTTTTTTAGTCGCTAAAGGTTAAACTGTTATTATAGTGTTGGGTGTACCTAATTGTTGTGTATAGTTTTAGTAGGTTTTTTGATGTGGCAGTCAATTTGAACCTGGCTTAGTTCTGCTTAGCTCATCCAGCTGTACCCTCCTACGAACAATAAGAAAAGTAAAAAAAAAAGTAAAAGCAGGTGCATGTGAACAAAAAAGAACTGAAAAGAGCATTTTCTGTCAGTTTGAGAGTGGAAGGAAGCTTTGGGGAAATAATGCAACATGATAGGTTAATGGGTTTTGAGATTTTCATTGGATGAGAAATTTGAGCATACCATAGGAAGCAGCAATTGTTGGTTGATAGTTATTGAGAGTTGGATTGGGTGAAAAAACTTGAAAGTTTGTTTTGAAGCATCAGTGACTGACGTTTTCTTGAGGACGAGAAGGGCCTACTGATATGTTTTTCCTAACTTGTAGTCGAATTCCCAAAAATTGTTATATTCAGAGTCTACACTTGAACATAACAAACTTTGAAGTACCAGTGACTGACAGTTTCTTCAGGATAAGAAGGGCCTGCTGATATGTGTTGTCTAACTTGTAGTCGAATTCCTAAAAATTGTTTTATTCAGAGTCTACACTTGAACATAAAAACATAGGTTATCTTCCAGATTTAGTTTTTAGTTAGACTGATTGAGCTTTCCTTGTCATGAGAAAGTTACTGTATACAGTTTTTGAACATAGTTTATACACAATATGTTCTGTTTCTTCTATTGTGCCTTTTTTTTTTTAAAAAAAAAAGTATTGATAATAGCACATTATTAACTATCAGGCACAATTTTCTCAAATTCGACCTGTACCAATGACGCCTACTATGCCTCGTCTTCCTATGTACCCTCCTCCTGGGGCTCCCCTTGGGCAGCAACTCTTCTATGGACAAGCTCCACCAACTATTATCCCCCCTCAGGTACTTTGTGTTACTTGCATATTATTTACAATCTCATTTGATTTTTTATGCTATCTAAAGTTTTTTTTTTCATTTACATTTTGGGTTTATGTGTACAATGAGTTTTGAGATATTTTCTATATATATTATAAGTGACCTAGCACTATGTTTGTGCAAACCAGTTTCTTGAATTTTCATTATGCTATGAAGTTATTGTTTTGTTGGTGAGGTCCACTTGAAGTTCGCTTTGCTATGGTATATCAGTTCTGAGAGAGCAATGCAATCCATAGAATTGATTGTTTGATTGTGCATATGTTAATATTACTAAATACACATTGGTTGTAACAGTATGTGCATATGTATTTATCTGTGAAATTAAATCAATGGAAAATTAAATTGCTGACTAAGATATTGACCGTGCTTGTACTTGCATCTAGCCTGGATTTGGTTTTCAGCAGCAGCTTGTTCCAGGAATGAGGCCTGGGGGTGCCCCCATGCCAAATTACTTCGTTCCAGTTGTCCAACAAGGCCAACAGGGTCCACGCCCAGGTATTAGGCGCTCCAGTGCTGGTGCCCAGGGGCAGCAACCTGCACAATCATTTCAGCAACAGGTGTGCAATTAACATCACTCTGATCAATGAATTACCCTATTGTGCCAATTTTCTGGAAGCTTCAGAGATTTTGATATTTTATTGAGTGCAAAAAATATATTGAGGAAATCAGAGCCCTTTTGACAATCTTAGAATCTGCTGATTGCCTAATCTTTGAAGTGTAAATCTGGAGGATTTTTCAAGCTTTTGTACCATTTTGTTCTGTAGCAAAATTGCAGAAAAATGTAGCATTAATCAAGTAGATACCCATATTCTGGTTTATTGGAGATAGTACTGTACCATTATCGACGGAACCTGTGCTTGATATCACATGTGATTCTTTATCAGATGCTTCCAAGAGGACGAGTCTACCGTTACCCTCCTGGCCGAAACATGCATGATGTTCCTCCAATGACAGGAGTTGCAGGGGGAATGATTCAGCCATATGATATGGGAGGCTTCCCAGTACGGGATACTGGCATTTCACCAACTCATCCAATTGGAACCCTGACTTCTTCCCTTGCAAATGCTAGCCCTGATCAGCAAAGAACGGTATGCTTAATATGCCAATCTTACATTGCGATTGGTGCTTAATTTATTTATTTGTTGTATTGTTTGAATTCATGTGAGATATAATTGATTTACCTAGTTATATTCTGCGCTCTATTGTTCTTGTTGGGCTTACATAACTTGGAATCTGTTATTTTCTCCAAATCATAGCTGCAATATGCATTGAGCTACTTCAGCGAGATTGCATCTTTTATTTCTTTTTCTTTATGTTGTATTCCTTTTGCACTGTTCATTTACTGATGTGCGTGTATATTTTCTAAATGTAGATACTTGGGGAAGGCCTGTATCCACTTGTTGAGCAACTGGAACGGAACCATGCAGCCAAGGTCACCGGAATGCTTCTTGAGATGGATCAGACAGAGGTGCTGCATTTGCTTGAGTCGCCAGATGCTCTGAAGGCAAAGGTTTCAGAGGCGATGGATGTTCTCCGCAATGTAGCCCAGCAGCAGAATGCAAACACCCCGACCAATCAGCTTGCTGGATTGTCGTTGAATGACAGCATTATGCCCTAATTTAGAGTTGTAGGAGCCTTTAGTTTTCAATACAACTTGGTCTCTGAGGTTATCTATACTATTCCTGGGTTATTTTCGCTTGGAAATTAAGTCGCGGTATTCGATATGGATTTTAGGTTATTATTGTTTGGTCGGTGTTGACCTGGCCACTGTGGCTTGGTATTTGGTTGTGTCTCGTGGGTACATTATATTAGTGTTATGTTCCATAAGTTGTTTTGGTACTGTTTATTTGGTGGAATACATCAACTTCCGTGTTATTATGTTGTGGCTTACAAATTTTCCTGGCGCATGATCGATTGGCTGATTCTCTCAAACAGAAGCTAAAAAGGGTAAATGGAGCGGAAACAAGACTGCATCTAAATTTTCCAGGTGTTAATCATGCCCGTAAATGAATAATGTGTGCCCCTGTGAGTGATTCTGCAAATTTGCTCTTTTTTCTTTTGATACAACGTTGCTCATGGTATTTACAGGCTTTCAGATTTTGATATAGCACAAATTATATCGGAAAATTTGAGATCTTATAGAGAGAACAAGGGTCAAGACTCGAGATCTCGTCCCCCGGTTTACTGAAATGGATTTAAAAAGAAACCGATGATGCGAAGTGTTCGTACTTCGCACCGCCTTACTATTAGTAAAGAGTAAATGTAAATTGCACCGTTCGCTAAACTTTTATCTAAATTTTATTTGAGTTCAAGGATGGGGATTATAGATTTAAACCTATGAACTTATATAAGTGTTTCATTTCATATATTTTTTATTGGATGTGTTGAGATGCTTACAATTTAGTGGATCAATGATGATATGACATGATTGATGTGGAAGTTGATAGGTGAAAGAATAATAAATTACATTGTATCTCTTTAAATTTGTATCAAATTTTTATTTAAATTTATGAACTCACATCTTTATACATATTTACATATTGGATACACCAGAGATGATGAGGGGTGTGTTACCTCGCTTGAGTTGCCTCGAACCACATGGAGCACGACCTTCTTGAGATTATTTAGTTCCTTGTAACGTTCCAGGAGTCCAACTACAATATAAATGTCTGATGAGTATGTGAGTGAAGAATTATATACTTAATTGAGAAATTTTGAGACATTGACTGTTTGATTTTGAGTCTTAAATAATGCAAATTTTGTTTGCTTGATCTCACTTCATTGTCTTAAAAAATATGTTTTTTTACCTTTTATGTTCTAAATCTAACTTGATTTTTACCAATACGATTATTATGTTTCATTATGTAGAAAGATTTGGTTATAAACACGTCCTCTAGGAACATAGATAAATAAAAAAACCACTATTTATTTCAGTAGTATTGGTTTGAATACAATTAATGCATTGAGAGTACGTTGAAGTGAAGCATTTCATCGACTAAAATGAAATTTTGGTACCAATTTAGGAATATATAATACAATTTATTATCGTCTCATTTGTCATTTTCCTATATTAATCATATCATCTTATCACTGATCTATCAAATTCTTATCATCATGACGTATTCAACAAAACACTTATAAGTTTGTGGACTTAAATATGAATCTCAAATTCTTTGGCGAAGTGAAATTTCGTCTATTGAATTGTAAATTGCTTGGTGTACTCACCGTAACCCAAGCAACGCATAGAGCATACCTAAAGTGCTCAAAATGGGCAAATGGGTATCAACTTGCATACGTTCCTACAGATGACTGACAATTTATAGTTTTACTTTCATGTATTGCGAAAAATTGACAACAAAGTATTGTTAATACTATAGCCACCTATATGGGACTATTTTAGAGACATTGAAGAGTTTGCTAATATGACATAACTTTTTGGTTCACCTCAACTTTTAATAGATTCATTCTCTTGTAATTGTAAGTGATATAGGCAACTTGATTCTTTTAAAAAAAATAATTCAACTTCAAACAAATTTTATAAAGTAAAACTCAAAGTCAATTTTCAAACATAACTCTCAACTAGATAAATATAAGATACTTTTAATATATTATCATATCTACTATGACATTTATTTGATTTATTATAAAAAGAAATGACAAAAAGACTCACATGTCATATTCATAGTTTTATAAAAAAAATAAAAATCATGATAAAAAAGTACGCCACACTCTCCTTAAATTAAATATAATTACAAAACAAACATTTCCCACCAATAATTCGATAGATGAATGGGGAAATTTTTGTACCGATATCACAGAATAAAAAAATAATTTTAAAAATAACGCTTAATAAAAAAAAATTGCAAAACTGGCTTCAGTCGCCATTCCAGATGGCGATTTATGGCGTTTCGCCTTCAGTCGCCATCTGGAATGGCGACTGAATGCCACGTAGCTTCAGTCGCCATCCAGGATGGCGACTGAAGGCCGAAAATGTGTTTTTTCAAAAAAATTGTTGACAATTGTGTTTCTTTTAAAAAAAAAATAAAAATTGTATTTTTTCTTAAAATAACATTCAAATTTGTGTTTTTTTTAAAATTAGCATTCAAATTGTGTTATTTTTTAAAAATAACATTCAAATTTGTGTTCTGTTTAAAGTTAACATTGAAATCTGTGTTATGTTTAAAATTAGCATTCAAATTAGTGTTTTTTTTAAAATTAACATTCAAAATTGTGGTTTTTTTAAATTAGCATTCAAATTAGTGTTTTTTTTAAAATTAACATTCAAAATTATGGTTTTTGTAAATTAGCATTCAAATTTGTGTTCTGTTTAAAATTAACATTCAAATTTGTTTTATGTTTAAAATTAGCATTCAAATTAGTGTTTTTTTTAAAATTAACATTCAAAATTGTGGTTTTTTAAATTAGCATTCAAATTAGTTTTTTTTTAAAATTAACATTGAAATTTGTGTTTTTTTTAAAATAACTTTCAAATTTGTGTTTTTTTTAAAAATTAGCATTCAAATTAGTGTTTTTTTTAAAATTAGCATTCGAATTTCGTGGTTGGTTCAATCTGTCGAGTATGATGTTCCCAAAAACGAAAATGAACATAAAAAAATAGTGAAAACATGAGAATACTAATATAAACCAAAATAGTACAACCATGAGAATCGATATAATGTTCCATAAAAGGAGAACATAAAAAAAAACTACTGTCGGCCCCTCTTCGGACGATGGTTCCGGTCGCGCTGAAACGGCGATGGCGAATAGGTGCTGCGCGGATGCACTGTCCTCTGCGAGGGCTGTCGACCGGGAGGCTGAGCACTCGGGTCCTGCGACGGTGGAGGTGCCTCAGCAAGCTGCGAAGATGCCAACTGATGTTGGCTCTGATCGGCGTCGTCTCTCATCTGCATCATATCGGCATACTGAGCATACGATGGGTCGCGGACCACCTGGGGGTCGGCACGGACCGACTGACGAGGAATGTATGGTGGGTGCCTAGCAGGAGACCGAAGCGGACCAGCCGACGGGATAGGCACCGTATGCTCAGACATAGCAATGTACTCGTCGTCTGAGTCGAACGTGACGTCGAAGCCCAATCCAGAATCGGAAGTGTGTGCAGAAGGGGGCGCTCGGGGACCCTCAGAGATCCGTACACCACCACGCGACGAGAAGTCCACGTGAGGTGCAACACCTGTACTGTACGAGCGAGCCGGGGGCCCACCGAGATAAATGGGTGCGGCAACGGCCGTACCTGAAGGGCCGGCTGTGTCGGGATGAGGAGCGGCTGAGTGCGACGGCGTATGACTGGGTCGGGCCCGTGGACGTGGAGGTGCAACAAAAGTCGACGAAGTGGAGGCACTCTCAAATGTCAGCTGCGAGGCGACTCGGTCGACGTAGGCGACGGCCCTCTCGTACTCGTCGGGCGTGATAGGCATACCTGCTTGCCTCCGCTGGACTAGTGGCCGTGTCACGGAACTGATCGCACGGATGCCGTCAGCCTGCAAGACGGTAAGACAATGAGAGGCAGAAATAAAAATAACAAGTAGGTCATGGGCTGGCGGCATGTACCTGGCGGTGTACCCGAGATGCGTGATGTCGGTCGTATGTCTGATGCACGCTCGGAGCAGGCACGTCTGCAGGCGCCGGAGGTGGCGGGGCAATGCGAGCTGCGGTGCGAGGGAGGTACCATCGGAGGTAGTTGCCGTATGTCGTGGAATCGTACGCCCTCTCCTCACGCACGACATCATCGCTGCTGTCTGCTCCCAGCGACGAGTGTAAGGAGACTGTCGGTCCTGCCAACTGACAACCTTCTTGCCCTTGCGACTCTGCCTGCAAAAAAAACAAAAGTGTTCAGTTATTTCACAGAGCGAAAACACTATGCGCGGAGATAATGGAGAACTTACTCGTGTTGGTCATGCGACAAACGATGCGGGGCGTCTGGAGGAGGGATCGTTTGGAATAAGCCAAACTGGCGCATTACCCTCCACGGAGCGTACACCTCCAACATATGGCTGAAGACAAGAATACAGCGGGTGAGCCATAAATCCCGGTCCTCGATACACACCACAGAGATCGCGCCGCCGGCTGTGCTCTCGATATAGCTCGTCGTCCAAACCCTCCATATAACACGAGCCGGATGCAACAACTCCAACTCGCCACTGTATGCACTGTAGCATGCATGCACCTGAACTGTGGCCCACTGCAGCTCATGTTGCAACCAGCGATCCCCCATGGTAGGGCGATCGATCTCATACTCTGCATCCCTAGGCGGGTGCCCCTCCGGAAGTGCAACGGGCGTGTCGGTGATGAGCGGTCGTCCGACAGGTATGTGCTCGTACGACCACAGCAAAAGAAGCAGAGGAGATCCGGCCATGTTCGCCGCTCGGGCACGCCGAACGCAGGCGTCACACAATCCTCGATACGTCGCACAGAGAACCGCTGACCCCCAGCTGATGCGTGGGATCTGATCGATCGGCGTGTCCGCGAGCATCTGCGCCAGTGGAACAAGCCAACGATCCACTGTGTCGCCGTGAGTGCCTGTAGAAAAGCAAAAAAATAGGAATTAAATTCAACAAGAGAATGGAAATAGCTGTGCCTATAACATGTTTAAGCATACCAGTGAACATGAAGCCCCCGAACAAGTGCAGCAAATACGCCTCGAAGTGTCGGCTCACAGTCCACTCATCTGCATCTGCTGGGCACGTCCTGAAGTGAACAAGCCAAGTTGCAGGAACTCCGACGTCGTGCTGGAAGGGCTCCTGGCCCAGAGGTAGTGGATGAAACCTCTCGGCGAGCATGCCGTCCCATCCGGCGGGAGTGGGTGGTGGTACCCAGGCCTGCCCGCGAATCGGGAGTCCGAACAACATGGCCACATCCTCCAGGGTAATGGTCATCTCCCCCCACCGGAAGTGAAATGTGTGCGTCTCGGGTCTCCACCTGTCCACCAGAGCAGAGACGAGTGATTGGTCGTGCCTGAAAGTCTCCAGTCTGGTGATCATCCTGCTAAAAGGAAGCAGCCCCGCCGCCCTCAGCCGTGCGATGTATCTCCCGTCGAGAGGCCAAGACGTGCCGGACGATCGCAGGCGGAATGGCTGAAGCTCCTCTCCGGATCGCACCGCTCGAGACCGATGACGACCGTCGTAGTACTGATCAAGTAACTCAGGAAACTGTGGACGAGGGTGAGCCATGCCTGCAAACAAGAACATTAGGTTAGTACATCATCAAATACACAGCAGGAACGAATAAGTGTTGCACAACATTACTCAGTCATGTTCGACTAGGTCCGGATGCATCAGGACATGTCCTCCTCGTGTGGCCGGGCTGTCGGCAAATGGCACACTTTCGTAGCTCATCGCGTTCTGTGTTATCCATGTCATTGCCAATTCGCATTTTCCGCCGTCGTCCAGGGCCTTTCCGCTCCAAGTGCGGTGGTGGAACATATCAGATCTCGCCTGCCCTACACGACCGATCTCTGTAGTGCTGCTGAGTCCCCCAAATCTCAAAGTCTGCAGTCCATGTCTCGGCAAGGTACCGTGAACCATAGTAAACTGAGAGGTACATCTCGCTCGACTTGTTGTCGTGCGCACACGCGGCCATCACATGAGAGCACGGTTTATGCAATAGAGTTGGCTTGTTACAAGTGCACTTGACACCGTCTTCAAATGTGACTCCTTGCCTCTTGATTTGTCGCATGTATCCACCCCCCACGTTCTTACTGCGCAGATAAACGACCCAACTTTGCCTTCTACTGTTAGGAATGCACTCGACTGAGTGTTTCTGAGCGGCCGCGGCTTTCATTTCTAAGTACCTTTATACTTCATAAGGAAATTTTGGTGGTGTCACCCGAAGCAATGCTCTTGCAGCTGTACCTCTCTCGTAGAAGTATTTGGCCGTGCGATGCCATGTAAATTCCACAATTCCAGTGAGCAGCAGACCTCGCACCCCCCTCAACACAAAATTGTATACCTCCGCCATGTTAGTTGTCATTACGCCATATCTGGCACCTCCCTCATCGTGCAATAGAGACCACTTCTCAGGAGCTTTGTCACTGATCCATTCACTAAATTTCTTTGGCCTTGATCTTCGGGTGCGTCGTCTCGCCACATCTGTAGTCTCCGCGACATTTTCTTCATCTTCTGGATGTTGTGAACTGCTTGCCTCTGACCTTTGGGATTTACCTAGATCTGAAGTTTCTTGTTCTAACTCGTCCCAAAGTTTTTGGAACTTATGGCTTTGGTTCTGATCGCACAACCGCTTGAACTTCTTCATAAGCCGTGCACTCTTGTAGTGTGTGAAGAAGTTCGCCGCAAGGTGTCGTTTACACCACCGACTGATCAAGTCATTCCAGCTGTACTGCGGGTTCTCAGTGGACAACATGAACTCAATGGCACTTAACAGACCCTTGTGTCTATCATGGATTATACATACATTCCGTCTGTCTTTCACGACTGTTTGTTTTAGGTTTGCAAGGAACCATACCCAGCTGTCTGTACTCTCTCCTTCCACTAAGGCGTACGCCATGGGAAGTAGCTGGTTGTTTGCATCTGCAGCAACTGCTGTCATCAGAGTTCCCTTGTACTTCCCAGTTAGAAATGTGCCATCCACGCAAAGTATTGGCCGCATGTACTTGAACACAGAGATTACTTGACCAAATGACCAGAATATACGCTCCATATACTCAGCTCCAGGAACTATCTCACCATTTCTGCCGACAACTGGACTATGGACCATATCCATCACAGTGCCAGGGTTGGTGTCAACGATTTGTTGGATCAATCTGGGCACATAGTTATATGAATCATAGAAAGATCCAAATAACATCTCAAGACCAAGTTGCTTGGCTCTCCATGCCTTCCCATATTGAATGATGTACCCAAATGTGTCATTGATCTGGCTAACAATTTGTTTTGGTGGCATATCAAGATTTGCATGAAGGTTCGACAAAATTACACGTGCCACAAATGCGGAGGACATATTTCTATGACTCTGTGATACTTCTGTCACCGAACAGTCGTGTTCGGTGATCCTGGAAACAATGAAGTGCTCATTGTCCCTGTACCGAGCAATACGAACATAAAATCGACATCCTTCCACCTTGCACTTCACTGCGTACAGTCGCGGAGTTGTTCTGTCAACCTTGAAAGACCGACGCAGTGTCACGGACCACATCGCCACGGCTTGCTTAGCGTCCTCCTTGCTTCGAAAATGTTGTCCCAGTGTTAATCTGTGCTCACTCCCTGCCGACTCCGAACTGCGATCGTCGTGGATTCGCGCATGCTCAAAACCACTAGGATCTAGCCATTGTTGTGGAGGTCCCATTCCACGATAGTCTTCTTCACCAGAGGAATCCGCATAGTCTGCGTCCACCTCCGACCCTTCGCTGCCTGAAACTTCCAGACCCTCATCTTCACCTTGGTCGGCATAAGCCTCATCCCCAGGCCACAAATACCCGCCCATGAATTCTGCGTTGGGCATATCCGCAGAATTATAAGTCATGGTTGGATCAATGTTCGTATGTTGTCCTCCAATTAATGGTTCGGGTACAAGTTCTGCTCCCGGTTCTGGTACATTGTCTAGCTTTGTCACATACAGTATGCAGTCATCTGGCCCATGATTGGGATTTATCACCCTCCTAA
The DNA here is from genome assembly GCA_019359835.1 of Pharus latifolius. Taxonomy (NCBI): domain Eukaryota; kingdom Viridiplantae; phylum Streptophyta; class Magnoliopsida; order Poales; family Poaceae; genus Pharus; species Pharus latifolius. Next base: position 70,327,433 of record CM033320.1, on the reverse strand, counting down.
CAAGAGAGCCCCATGATCTATCGCTTCTAAGTTTACACAATTTCCAACAAGATGTCAAACCAATAGGCACCAACGCTTCCATGATAATTTTGTGTAAACATGGGTCAATATTTAGAATGTCCATGACTCGGGTCTTAAGGTCTTCAAAATTAAGAACACTAAGATCATTCAATTCCATGTCTACACGGTGACAGCCACTTAGGTCATCTCCAGATGGTCCATTTCTAATGATTTGTTCCCCGTGAAAAATATAGACTACTCTTGTTTCTGACATTGTCTACAACATAAGTATTACAAACATCAGCGATCATATCTTCAATATATTTTACACATTACTCTATACTCATCCTTAAGACATGTGCGACTTATTTTTTAACATCTCGACTAATCAAAATACACTGCATTAACGACATTACATCACATCTAATCTACAATTCCTATATTATCATCTCACATATCAAATATATGTGACAAAGCTATATTCAAATGTCACCGTCTTCAAAACCCTAAAACAGATCTACATTTTAAAACAGATCTACAAAAACAACACATCTACATAACAGATCTACACATTTTTAAAACATATCTACAAATATAACAAATCTACATAACAGATCTACACATTTTTAAAACATATCTACAAATACAACACATCTACATAACAGATCTACACATTTCTAAAACAGATCTACAAATTCCTAAAACAGATCTACAAATTCCTAAAATAAATCTATAAAACCCTAAAACAGATCTACATTTTAAACTAATTATCACAAAAATTTACCTTTCTTCTTCTTCTCCTCTCTTCTTCTTCTGCTTCTTCTCCTCCTTCTCCTTTTCTTTTTCCCCTCTTCTCTTTTCCCCTCTCCTTCTCCTTTCCTTCTCCCCTTTCCTCTCTGCCAAATGAAAATTTTTTTTTGCCTTTACAACTCCAATCGCCACGGCCGCGATATATAGCAGCCATCAGTCGCCATCCCAGATGGCGACTGATGGTAAATCCCGCAGTCGCCATTTGGGATGGCGACTGATGTCCCCTCCGTTTCCTTTTTTGGGTAAGTCGCCATCTGGAATGGCGACTGAAGTCATTTTTACAATTTTTTTTTATTGAAGGTTATTTTTAAAATTTTATTTTTATTCTGGGATATCCGTACAAAAAATTCGATGAACGGGTGTGCCGTTTATATGACCGGTTCGATATCCAAATCAAGCTAATGTGATGCGATTAGATGATGGGCAAAGGGAACGTATCAACAAGACGCATCAGCGAGTACTTGAGCCCATCCAACCCAAACCCCCACGGCTGCCGCCACGCTCGACTTGGCAGGTAGCCTTGCAGTGCGGCACTGCACTCGGTGATCTCGCCGGCAGGCTACTACGCGTTGCCGGGGGACTCTTCGCACTGTCCAAGGTGGGCTTTTTTTTTTTTCTTTTTCTTTTTCCCGTGCTGTTTTCTTGGTTGGTTTTAGATCAATCAAGAAAACTTTTGGTCCGATTCTTTTCTTGGTCAGTCGGGCAACTCGGGTTCTTGACCCAAACTTTATATGTTTGCAGTGAAACAATCTCGAGTTGAGTTGCTCAGGTCGGATTTACTTCCCTCCTTTTTATCAATGTCGTTAACAAAAGTTGTTCGGCGAACTGGACATTTGTAATTTTCCTCGGTATAGATTGCTGAGTTGGATTTGGAGACGACTGGTTGGAAATATTTTGATTGCACATTCGTAATTATCCTCTGCTGTAGTTCTTAATTCTTCCATAATGGCAAATGTAGAATCGTTGATGAGGGTTGTGCCCACTAATTGCAGTATTTCTTGGCTAATTTCACTTTCCTCTACCCAGGACCTTGTCTAAGTTTGCGTGATTTGCACAGAATGTTCCCGTGTAATGGATTAGCTACTGCAAATGCTCAACTTGTTGGTTTAAATGCTAAGAAACACAATGCTTCTCCTGCAAGGTCATCTGTCCGCTTTCAAGTGGTATTTCTGAATCCAAGCAGTCCTGTACTTCGTCAAGACAAGAAAACCTTCCCTTTGCGAGGTATTAATTTGCTTTGTTTTGAATAATGCTTTCTCTGCTTCAGCGTGTTCTGCTTTCTTCATCAAAGACCATGATTTAGTCCATGTTGTATTCTCTCGTGTATAATTCATTTGAATCATCTTCAAGATATGGTTGAATGTAATCATGACGTGCTTATTATTAACATTCTCCCTGTAAGACAAGATTACTATCCTTTCTTGGCATTTATGGAAAACTAAACTCCAAGCTTTGGCATATTGCATAATATCTTCAGAGTTCTGGTGGCCTAAAAGGCATTCCATTTAATTTTCCTTGATCATACTTGTTCCTCTAGACCATAGTTTCAGCACTTGTTTGTTTCTTTAGTCAAAGAAATGGGAAATTATCTGGTTGAAAGATTAGGTTCATGTCAATGTTTTACAAGCCCTCCTTACAGATATCTGATTGTGTAAGCTCACTGAAAAGATGATGGAGATTTTGATAAATGAAAGGAGGATTAGCCTTGTAGACATCACTACATGAGTAGAACCATTGGAAAACTGTGGATTAAATTTCACGAAAGTCAAGGCTAGTTTAACATATTCAATACCTTGACTATATAAGCTAGTAGAATATATTTAGCAAAACAATTAATATGAAGATAATGATTCAGAATTGATAGGCTAGCATTCTTATTACAATCACTTTTAATTTGTGATAACTCCGTTCCTTTTTGCTTTTTCATATGCATGTAAACTTGTTGTAGATATCCAACTATTTTACATTTTCAGTGATACAACAAATTGGTCAAATGAAAAAGAGAAAAATTGCTAGCTTGTGTTCTTTATTTCTGATGAAATATGAAAGAAAATTGGAGTAAATTTAATGTACCCCAAGTCCTAGTGTGAGACTTAGTTCAGATTTGTTCCAGGTTGTTTTGAAATTAAATCTTTGACATCATTGCTAAAGAAATATTCGTTACTTTCAGCTGGAGCTGATTTGTTCCAGCATGCCACATCAACAGCATTCAGAAAGGATGATCCTATCAAAGGCTATATTAAGTCATTGCCATCACTGGGTAATCTGTGTCCAAGAACCCAAGTTGGCTGTCAAGCATCTTTATCATCATTCAGCTATCCTGAATTAACTTCTAAGCCTAGATGGTGGTGGAGGACCCTAGCATGCATACCTTATCTTCTGCCTCTGCACAACATGTGGTCATATGCAGATGTCATCTACCAGCTTCACCCATACTTGCAACGGTTTGGATTGCTCTATACCTTTATTGATACGATGACACTACTCCCAGGATGGCTTTTGCTGGTGATCTTCATGGCTGTCTATTTCTTTGTTGTGAGACGGAAGTGGTCACCACACTTTCTGCGTTATCATGTCATACTGGCTATTCTCCTTGATACTGGTTCTCAAGCTGTGGCTACCATATGCAATTGGAATCCAAGTGTCATCTATCAGGGTAAACCAATGGCATATCTCTGGATGACTATGGCCTTTATTCAGATCTTGACAGTTCTCGAGTGCATGCGGTGTGCATTTGCAGGCATGTATCCTAGTGTTCCATTTATATCTCACACAGCATTCATTCATTCTGATCTGAACTTGTTCAGGTAGTTTGATTAGTGCAATATGTTTTCTTGAAAATAAGAGGGAGGAGGTTATTGGAAAGAGAGAACTGAACCTGTTCAGGCAGTAAATTGTTGGCGGCTTGCATTCTTGCTTACAAGAGGGTGGGATTGAGAGAGAGGTGAAGTAGGGCAATTGTTGTAGCTGGTTGGCTGTGCTGTTAACTTAATGTTTTCTTTAGATTTGAAATTTTCAAACATGAAGCAGTTTTAAAGGATGACTGCATGTTTGATTTTGATTTAAATGATGATCTTGGAGCTTTTAAGTTAAAGAGTTAATTGAACCAGCTCTATATCTGTACTATCTCAATTTTGGAGCCAATTATACTTGGTTTAACAATGGGGCACCTGTGCTATGCCATGGTTCTTGTCAAAACCTAGGCAATGATTTTATACCTGCATCTTTTTTGAGGCAGATACCAGCAATTCTCAAGGTAAAAGATCTAACATAACATCTTAGCGATCTTCCGTATTAGACAAAAATCGATAAAATCAGTGAGGTTTTAAATTTTTTCCAGCAAAAAAATACCACTGAGCTATTGTGCTCGCCGAAGTAATTTGCAGCTCGGCTGAATAGCCAGGAATTGTTCAGAGCTAAAATACATTTGAGGCAAAAGTCTTACAAGTCAATCTTAAAAAACTGTCACCAATGGGGATTTCTTGAACCGTCACAAGAACACATTATGCTTATTCCCTCACTGTTTCGGGACATCTATCTCATAATTTTCCTTCAATATTTTGACTATTTAGTTAAAAAGTTCCAGCCTAATTCCGGTTGGCATTACAGTACCATCCAAATAGGCAGATTTAACAAACAACTCAGGCCTATTGACTGCTTACCTGCTTTTTATAACAGAATAACTCATACTTAGATATGGGTAAATTTCTACAATAGATGCCTCTCCACGGACTAGAGCACAACACAACACTGCCAAGATCAAAAACAAAGGTATGCTTTTTACTTATGAAATATTACAAATTAAATATCTTCTCACTTAGCCGTAGACATATTTGCTGCAAAAGTAAAACCAAGGACACTTGCCCAGGTACCCTCTCTTAGCTATGGCCTACAATTCTATAAAAATATACCCCTCCAAAAAAAAATTGTATATAAATAAAAATCATAGCTGCTCATGATCCTTTAAATGTTCAATAAGCACTGGAGTGCCGAAAAAAAAAAAAAATCAAATTTTCTCATCAAGCTCAGACTGCGATGATGGCATGCCGTGCTTCTGAGTTTTCTCGTTGGGTGCCGAGTAAACTTGGCGCTCTTTGCCTCCGGGTTTTGATGACGCATTCCCATACCATACCATGCCCAACACAGCTAGGACCATGCCAAATGCAACATGGAAATTAAGCCCTTCTTTTCCAAAGAAAAGAAAGCCCAAGGTTAACACAAGAATCGTCTTCATGTGGCCTAGAACTTGAAATGAGACAGCCGTGAATCTTCCAATGCATATGAATTGGCTCAGATTGGTTCCGACAGCAATTATGCACGATAATACAATGAAGAACTGAAAAACAAGTGGATGGACAGAAACTTTAGCTGCTGGTTTTACTGTAAGACTGATGGTCAAGAAAACCTTCAGTATAAGAATTGTTATAAACTAAAGCACTGTCACATGCTCATATCATTGGACAGCTTTCATGGTTTAAAGTAATATTGAAAGTTTTGTATAATATTTCCTAGATGTCTAAGAATTGTGAAATGCATGGCTTTTATGACTAAACCTCATTAAGTATGCTCAGGCAGGCATTTTTGACCTCATACACTTCTCTAGTCTTCCGAACAACTTCGGTGCCATAACATGTGCTCAAATTTCAAGAAGCATTTATGTAGCAGTTTATACCTAACATCTGGATGTTTAGAACTTAAAAGTAACCAAATGCATTGCATGTTGATACATGATTCATCTTTTTTTAATATAATGTATTTCCAGACATTAAGAAGATACAAATATGCACAACAGGCATAGCTATTAAAAGAGACATTGCTTTTGGTCATCTTTCATCATACAAGTTGAAATTTAAAATGATCTTAAAATTGCAGAAGTCCTCACTCCAAGCATCAGCTTATAATCTTTTTTGCTTCCCTGCCTAACTCAAAAAATTCTTAACCACTAAACTCAGCAGGTAAATATGCACAGTTCCATGCTAAACTAATCCCTTGCCAGCCCCTAAAATCTAGCTGGACTGCTGAAATGCAGCCCAAGATAAGTGATAGCCTACATAATCTATTTTATCTACATATTACTAATTCAAGACTCCGTAGGAGCTGCCACGTTAACTCAAAAATCAAGAAATTCTCAGGTTAATAAAATAAAAAAAAAAATATCTAGCATGCACTCCAATTATAACAGTTCAGATTTAGAAATTTTTGTAACTAATACAACCCTAACACAAAATATTAAAAATTCCAAATAAAAATTATTATATTTCTGAAACCTTAACTAATACAAACTCTAAGACTAAAATTAAGAAAGCTTAACTAATACAAAATTCTAAGACAACATTAAGAAAAATTAAAAATCTGGAATAAAAATTCTTAAATTCCTAAAACCTTTACCAATACAAACTATCACTAAATATTAAGGAAAATTAAAAATTCGGAACTAACATTATTAAATTTGTGAAACTCAAACAATTTTAAGACAAAATATTAAAAGTTCGGAATAAAAATTAATAAATTTATGAAACCTTAACTAATACAAACTCTAAGACTAAATATTAACGAAAGGCAAAAATTCGGAATAAAAATTATTAAATTTAAGAAATCTTAGCAAGTACATACTCTTAAGATTAAATATTAAGAAAAATTAAAAATTAGGAGTAAAGATTATTAAATTTCCGAAACCATAACTAATACAAACTATATGTCTAAATATTAAGGAAATTAAAAATTCGGAACTAAAACTATTAACATTTCGGAAAGCTTAACTAATACAAACAATAAGACTAAACATTAGAAAAATTAAGAATTCAAATTTAAAATTATTAAATTTTGGACACCTTAACTAATACAAACTTTAAGACTAAATTTTAGGAAATTAAAAAATCCAGAATTAAAATTATTAATTTGCTGAAATCATAAAAATAAATAATTTGAAACTTAAAATAAATTAAAAATCAGTATATGAAATTAAAAAATTTGTTGTTTCAATTATTTGAACATCTGTAACAGTTTAGATAAAAAACTTAACTAATACAACTCTAGACATTAACATATGGAAAGCAATTTAATTACTAAATAATTAGTATATGATTTGTCGCAGTTATTAAGTTTGTCAGTTAGTTTCCAAACAAATATGGAAAACGAGTATATTGCAATGACTGAAATAAAACCCACAAATTCATACATTCTAAATTAAAAACTAACGTAAATTCTTAATATAAATTGTTTTCCAACATGCAAGGATTACAAATCACTATATTGGTCCAATCCACCTGAAGCAAGATAGTTGGATCATTATATAAGTGGGATTCATTAGTGGAATTGTAAAAAAACAAAGCAAAATCAAGGAATTAAATAAATTTTTGATTGGGTTGTTGGCCAGACCAAAATCTGATATTGAGGTAATCATTGTTCTTTAATTTTTTCTATCATCATTTTATCTTCCCAACGATTATTTTCTTATCCCCGTAACATTCCAAACCCCAACTTTTCATACAAGAAAATAGATGTTAGCTTTTTCCAAGAAAACGAAGTAGTACTTGACAAATTATCGAAACTAGCTTTTTAATTGAGGCAAAAGAAGATTTTTTTTGACAAGAGATATGCTGTGTTTTGGATACAATAAATTGTTTCTCCCTTAGTCACGTTTCTGCATGCACATTCTATTTTTTTATTATATTTTAGAAGGATATCATTTGCTTATATGTTTATTTTAGAGAATTATTCGTACCTATCTATGCATGGTTTTTTTTGACTAAAATAATTAGCCATAGTGAATTTTGTCAAACAAAACAGAAAAATTAAAAATAATATATAAAATATTAATGGAGCATTAATTACCACATATCTCGAAACTACATATCAAACTTGCATGTGTTGGCTTAGATTAGAACTCAAAGTAATGTTTAATAATTAAAAAATTATAGAAAACTACATAGCCATAAAAATAATAAATAGGAAGATGTGAACACAAAATAAACAAGCTTTGAAAATCATAAGTAATAACTAGCACGTGCAAGTGCACGGGTTGACGATTAGTTATATATAATAAATTTTAGAAAACACCATATTAATTATGAACCCACATAATAAAAATACTAGAAACTCCCAAGTAAATTACAAAAATAAAAAAATATTAGAGATTCTCACATTAATTGATAAAAAAGAAAGGGATTGTTTAGGGTGCAAGTGCCAGATTTTTTTTAAAAAAATTTACACTATCAACATCACATATCTGCATTTGATTTAATCTCCATCAACCATTTCTCCTACACCTTTTCTCCCTCTTCTTCCCAATCTCTACCTTCACTGCTGCTGCCGCCCCACCTCTTCTTCTCCACTGCCGCTGTCCAACCACAACCCTTGCGTTGCCCCATTTCCCAAGAGGCCACCACCTCCCACTACATCCACCTGGCGGAGCTATCGCTGCCTTGCTGCCCTACCGCCGTCGAAGAAACAGTAGAAGAAACAAAGGAGGGGGCTACCTAGAGAGCTAGATTTTAGAAGAGGGGTTTGATTCTAAGGTGGAGAGAAGTGTATGCAAGATAAGAAAGAATAAGTGCATGTTTATTAACAAATAACAAAAAGAAATGATCTGTTCCATTCACTATATTTATAATGTTAAATTCATCATTTAAAAAATCATATCCAAAACTAACTTTATCTCTATTATAGTACAGATTCTTATGAAAAATTGTATGTAAAATCAACTATGTCTCTACTAAAACATTAAAAGAGGACATATCTATAGAAAATTTTAAATCATATAAAAACTAGCAACACAATTGCGTAGTATTTCTGCTAGTTATTATAATATTGAAAGGGCTGAGAGGACAACATGGATTACTAAGGCAACAAGTTTGCAAGAAACAGAAACAGAACTGATTCAGGACATGCATCACATACCGTCACTATCGTGTTATAATTAAAAGTATCAACTCTGTTGCTGGTCAGCCAGAAGTCCACAAAAGGCCCCAATATTAACAATGATGCTGCCTGGGCAGGAGCAGTATGACCCAAGAGGTTGAATGAGCTAAGTGAGTACTTGCGCTGAAGGTGATGAACATACTGCAAGACACAAAAAAAAAAAAAAAAACACCGAAATTAGAACATGTAATATTTACAAACATAATATCCTGAAAAAAGAAAAAAAACAGTGGGAACGAAAATTCTATTAGAAGATAATGAACAATAACTAAGTACATTTGAAGCTTTATAGCTATTACTAAACTTTTATTTTGAATATGAACAAATAATTCATAAGCAGAACTTCTATGTTATGTTGAAGTCTCTGTTGTGGAGAGCCCATATAAACCCCAGTAAGAGGGAATACCAGGGAACCATCAATCCTTAAACATGCAAAAAAGGGAATGCACTAGCTTTAGGTTGGCATGACAAGTGAATCCAGTCTAGCATATCATAATTAGCTTAGTACGGAATATTAGCTATAACATCAGCCAAAGTACAACATTTTCTTCTAATCAAATCTGCAAGAAACCCAAAGAGACAAAATTCCAGTACGGAAAACAATGTAGACAATTCGACTGTAAGGTTTAGTAAAGAGTGAAGAGAAAATCTGTAAATCAAAATCCACACATCTACTTTGGTTGGAGTTGAGCACTCTAAGCCAAGCTACAAACAAATTGATGGTGAGTAACACAGGACAGTTTTCATTAAGAAACATACACTGTACAGAAATGTACACAATAAAGGCACAAAGTCCAATATCCTCAATACTTACATGCTGTTGCAGCGCAGTGCTACAGATTGCTATTATGGCAGCAATCAACCCTTGAGCATTTACACTAACATCAGTTACAGTACATACTGCAACACCTACTAGGACAAGCACTATACTAAGCTTTGTATCTCTTGAGTAACGGACTTTGTCACATAGAACTTCCAGAAAGCACAAAACTGGAATGATACACAGCTTGGCAATCTGAAAAGCAGGGAAGAGGAGCAATATAATATAAGAATTTCATTCTAACATTGAGGGCGAAATAAAGAAATTACTGTCTTTACCTGATAGAATCCAACAGAGTTCCACATCAAGCTAACGTTCATCCCAACAATAGATAGGTTTGCAAAAAAGACAAATTTCACTAGTTCTGGCAGCGGTAAGTAGGATGGCTGAACATATCCCAGCCATTTCATTACAAATGTCATCAAAGTTGTAGTAGCAAAATGCAGTCCAGTCAAAGTTGTAGCTGTACAAGGAAATAATAACACACAAATCAGTTTCAGGAGAAAACAATTCATTAACAAAACAATAATAGAATGATCTTCATTGTTAGTTATGAGCTCATGGGTACTCCGACAAAAACTATCAAGATGTGTATGCATGTCTTTAGATATTTCACTTCTTACGGACATCAGAACACGTACTACTTACTAAAAGATGTAATATTGAAATAACAAATGAATGAATCAAATATATTGCCAACAACAATTTCTCAAATTGTTGTCTCATGAATTGCATCGACCTTTTCAATATATCTGAAATTGGGACAAACTGATCAATGTTTTATTTTTGCTGAGATAGAAGAACTAGCAACCCATTTCAAATGTTCCATGATGAATGGCATTGTGTGTTCATTGACACCAAGCAATTTGCATGTCCACTAAGTTTTTGTAGGGACATTGATACATTAAAACCAGCTCGGACCAAGGTAAGGTTAGCAAAAGTCAGCAATCTGCAGTGACAACTAGAAGTCATTGAAATACACAAGTGGAAATATCTGGTCAGCTTGATACAAAATCATAGTTCAGTTTTAGATTCCAGTGATGATGCATGCTCCACAGATTAAAGTAGAAATAGAGTGCTGAAGTCTTGTCTCACCAAAACTAAAACCATGCGTAGCCATTAAGGCCTTGTTGACCATGATGACGCCGACAGATGTGACAACATTGAACATCCATGCTGCAGCATCTACTGCTGCTTTTTTCTCAGCCTTGCTTCCTGGTGCCATACTTCTGTGTCATGTAGGGTCTAATCCAATTTTCTTAACATCAGAAAAGCTCACCTTCAATACAAGTTACAACAAAGCAATTAGTTGACATAATAATTACACTAGTAGATACAAACATACATAGATATATAAGTAGCATCCATACAGGAAAGGATCAAAAACATATTCAAGCCTCTAAATTCTGTTGTAGTTGATTTTGCAATAGAACTATTCCACAAATTTATGGATATGAAAGGGAATTCAAGCATGCATGCATCCATATCAGCATTTCTTTGCCCAATGCTAAGTACATAAAGAAAATGGGTTCGTCTACGAAAACCTCCTTAATCAAAAACTAATATAAGACATAAATATTATCAAAATATTCTTGCTGACTACTGTTTGATTTGAAGGCTTCATAGGTTGGTTTTAGGAATTAGGCAAGGAACACTACTGAATCAAAAACTTAAAATTAGGTAAGCAGTACACATGGGAAGAATATGGTGCACTAAAAAGTTAAGTCATTTAGCTAAAGATCTCTTTATTGACCGTTATACAGACCCCAGAAACTGTTCTATCCAAACACAATGATTGACATTAAGTGCAGAAACTATGACAAAATAACGTAAACAGAGGACACACAGATCTGAAATGGCGCTGGAATGCTAACTGATCTAGCAATCCTACAAACTTGCCCTTATATTTCACCACGAGAATAAAAATCTATCTACGATTGAAGAAAATAGTGAAAGATGAAAAAATTAGGATTGCTCACAACTGAGATCGAACTAATTACAAATGATGACAAATCTCATAAAAAAACAACGAAAAATAATCTTGGAACCCGAAAGCTCGGACCTTTAGGACCCCAAATTCTAATTAGAACAATTGGGCAATCACACAATCTTTCATACTAATGGAATTCCACAGATCAGATAACTTTTATCGTAAATAAAACAAAACAAAAACATCGTGTATATGCAAAACTGAAGGGAGAAGGAGAGGGAAGGGGAAGAAGGTTTCTTGATTCCTATACCTCGCTTGGGACGCGGTGCTGGGAATTGCCGGGATGCAAGATGGCATGGAGTGGCCTCACGCGCACCCGCACTAGTGGTAGTGGCGAGACGGAGAAAAGTAAGGGAAGGAAAGATCGTGTCGTGGCGTGGGCGCAGTGGACCGGGCGCATGCGGTTGGGTTGCGCTGAGCTTGGGAATGGGCTTTGGGTTTACGGCCTGAGAATATTGCAAGTTTGGAATCGGAATTCCGGTCTGGGGGGCCGAAGAGTATGGGTTTTCTTTAAGTTAGGCCTTCTCCATCTCAAAAAATTTAAAGATGTTATAAAAAATGTTCTCCCTAACTATAAAATATATAGAGAAATGAAGATGGAATAAGATAATTCTTATATTTTCTTTTTATGTATTGATCTCAGTATATTTTCGTACTTATGTGTCATATAATATGTACAAAAAAATCTCTACTTAAAGCATGCATGAGAGATGAAAAAGTTAGGAAATCTATTAGTCGTAGAAATTGCAAAGAATTTGATAGCTTGAAAGTTATCAAATTCATAATACAGAATTACACACTTGATATTATTGGATAGTAGGCAATGATTTCATAGCCTAGGGGTTACAATACTGATATATATGATTATAGAGATTCACTAAGGTATTAGTTATGCTTATTAAATATGAATATGTATATCTCATTAAAAACCTTACTAAAGAAAAATTTAATGAGAAATACCATGGCTAAAGAAAAAAAGGTACAATACATATCTTCTCCCCCTGATGGTTAGATCAACAAAGATCTTTAAATTGATGTAACTTAGTAAAAACCAACTTCTTTAATGTTGCTGTAGGAAATGTCTTATAAATAAATTCACCAAATTTTTTGCCTAAGCAAATCTATCGAATTGCTAATATCATCCTTTTGAAGATCATGAGTGAAGAAAAATCTTCTGTGAAATATGTTTTGCTTCGTCTCCTTTGATATATCCTTCTCTAATTTAAGTGATAAATTTAGTATTGTCCTCATATAAAATTAAATCACAAATTCTTCAAATATGTTATGCCAGATAATCAGATTCCTTTACAAATTTTTGTTCTCTTAGATTGTCGAAATCTGTATAATGAGATGAGGTTGCGGCAATAGTCTATTTCATTAAATGCCATAAAATAGCAACACCACCAGGAATAAAAGATATTTAATTTGTGATCGACTGTTATTATGATCATATAGATACCTTACATAAGCAAAATCATCTAAATCTATCTCGAGTATGTTAGAAAAATATGAACATACATGTAATGAAATATATGTTTCATCTTATTCCAATATTTTCCTTATTATAAGAGTTATAACTCACAAATAAATTAACAAAAAATAATATATCAAGTCATATAAAAAGTAAAATAATCTGTACTCTTATAACACTTAAATATAGCACTTCAGGGCCAAGAATTTTTCTTGTCATCAAGTGACATTCAACCATTGAGTACTCAATTATCATAAATTTATATTAGAATCTTTTTTATAAAAATGTATGGGCACATAGAATTATCTTGTACTTTTCTTCATCAAATATATAATAAGACAATTATACCACATTAGCCTATTTTGTTTTAATCTATCTAGTGCGTTATTCAATTTGATTGAATAATGTTCTCGAGAACCTATTTTGGCAGTTTAAATACTTTTTTTATTTCTAAATTGATAAAATATAAAAAATTATTACATCTATCACAGAAAAATATGTCTCTTTATAATCAATATTGGATTTTGATAAAATCAAGCTATATATCTCGTAATTTCTGAAATGTTATTTTCATTTTTGCATAAAGATACATTTATAACCAATATGATTTACACTTTATGTGTACGGGTTACAAGTCAAAAAACTTCTTTCTTCATGAGAGTATGTCTCTTCATTGTGTTTTTTTGTATTGGCCAATCATTTCTATATATGTATTCTTTGAGGTCTAAATTTTTAATCCTCGTTATCATTCATAATTTATAGTGTTATATTGTATGCAAATGCATCATCGACATTGATTTCATTTTGGTTCCATAATTTTCAAGATATAACATAATTTAGTGACATCTCACTTTTTTATAATAATCATGTAATCGAGTCCTTTAGGGACATTATAATTAGTCATTTCTACTATTTCTTTAGGAGATTTTATGGGATTAATATTTCGTCGACTTTAACCATTTTGAATTTTTACTTCTTTTCTTTTTGAGAATTTTGTTTTATCTTTGGAACTCAATGGTCTATCATACTTTATGTTTGTCTTTGTCTCATTTGTGGTAGATAGTTTTCCTTCTGGAACATCAAATTTTATAAGAGTATTAACAACTGATGTATATTATTTAGTCACTCTTTTAATATATATATATATATTCCCTATCTTTCTTGTCATCCCATCTTAATATATTTTTCTTAAGAAATGGAACATATACCACACATCTAAAATTTATTAGATGAGAAATATTTGGTTGTTGATAGAAACCAATTGTTAAGAGGAAGAAGTATAATAATTTATTGGCTTGATGTAAATCCATATTGTTGCATGTAAAATATCATGATCTCAAACAGACATTAAGAGTTTTTATATCATTAGTAATGGTCTTGCTATTTTCTCAAGATATGTAATGAGTAATTTATGTTGTTTAACAAATTTTCAAAAAATCATAAAATTTTTTGAAGTAACCTCACTACAGTTATGAAAACATAATATGAAAATTATGCTTACAACTTAACTAGTTGAACTAGTAATATTGTCGATTCCTCATTGCGAGTTGATAATAAGGAGATATGTAACCATTTAGTTGATGCATCGATTAAAACTATAAAATATATAACTGGTACACTTGATGGATTTATGGGTCCACATTTATCTTCTTTTATGCATTAAAAAAATGAAGAGATTTAGTCTCAATTTTAATCGAGGATTGTCTCATTTTTCTTGAGACAAACTACACATGAGAAATCATTAAATTGAAAAATCTTATGGTTCTTACATGCATTTTCATATGAATTATCAACAATCTTTTCGCACAATATTAACTTAGGATGGCCCAATCAATTATGCCAAATAGTAAGATTATCAAGATCGGTAAACTTATGATTTACAATCGAGCTTTAAAAAATGGTAAACTTCTGGTTTACGATTAAATTCTCACAATTAGTAAACTTCTAATTTATGATCATATGTGATTCATCCAAAAACAGAAATTCAAATATTCAATGCAATGAGTTATAATATACAACAAATATAAACCATGAATCATATAGGATAAAAATTTTATTCAAAAGAAATTGAAAGTCCCTTACCATGAACACAATATCTTGATCAAGAAAATTCTTACCAAGCGAAAAATTGTAGCTGAGAGTAATCTTCAGAAACATTCGTGCTGATAACGTGTTATAAAAAAAGTTACTCTTTAACTACAATGTAAGAATAGACAAAGTATTGAGAAAAATGGAGAGGGAACGAGAGAATTATTATCTTCTCTTTTGATATGTACTCATTATATTTTCATATTCATGTGTCATATGTTGAATATAGGCTCTGTAGGGTTTTGATGATTAATGACAAAGAATGGAACTAGCGCGTTTATTCCGAGTGGCTTAAATTTCAGGTCAAAGCATGATAACATCGTGACAAAAGCAAGAGATGGAGAAAACCTCATGACCGATGGTTGAGATAAAGATGAAGATTAAGATTTATTTCTTAAGTTTTTACCGATCATTAGTAGTGAAGTTGATCGGATTCATTCTTTAAGTTTTAGATTTATTGGTCATACTATTAAGAGAGGTGTAGCTCTAGTAGTTTGATCCATCTAATGCTTTGAAGCTCAAGTGTATACTCATATAGTCTAGGAGCAAATCAGGGTTGAGTGTAAATTTCAGAGATAAAAATTGTGTACTAGTTCACCAGAGACAAATAAATCTATTCGGACACAAATTGTCTGATACAGATGGACAAAGTCCGATGTTACCGGACAATGTCCGACTAGAACACCAAATTGGTCGTGACAAGAAAACTCTTGGTCACACCAATAAAAGAATTGATCAAATCAGTAAAGCAAAACTTGGTCGTGATAGTAAAAATTTTGGTCGTATCAGCAAAAAAACTGATCATTTCAGTAAAGTCAAAATTGGTCATATTAGTAGAAGACCTAGTCATGGCGTTATCAGTTTAAAACTGGTCGTATTAGTATAAGACATATTCATGACCGTATCAGTTCAAAACTGATCATATCAGTATAAGACCTGTTCATGGTCGTATCAGTATAAGACCTAGTCATGGTTGTATTAATTCAAAATTGTTCGTAAGAGTACTAGATCTGGGCGCGGTTGTATCAACACAAAACCTGTTCGTATTAATACAAGACCTGGTGGTGGTTGTATTAGTAAAAAATTTGATTATATCAGTACAAAACTTGGTCGTATCAGTACAATATCTAGTCATGGTCGTATTTGTACAAAACCTGGTTGTACCAGTAAAACACCTGTTCGTATTAAGCTCTAGCAAAAATGAAACTAGAGACATATGCATTCATCTGATCTATTTGTCTAACTTGGCCGAACTTTGTTTGAAATGGCCGGACAAAGTCCGGGCAATACCATCGCAACAAATGTTTTTAAATTGAATGTAATCAAAGACATATACACCTGTCTGGACCATTTGTCCGACTAAGTATGTATCCGTCCGGTCTTCATAAGTTTTTGTTGAACGGTCACTGACAAGTGCATTAATTGCCCAACGGTCACTATCTACATGTACTAGGCGGACAATGTCTGATGTAGTTGGACTTTGAAAATTTTGTCTAAAATTTGCAAACAACTAGTTTTTGTTGGAAAGCTATAAATACACTTCATGTGGCATTCACCCTACTGCTTTTTGGCACTCGGAAATCATTACTAGTTGTTGCTAGTTGATTGCAAAATTTAGAGCATTCAATTCTCCATTTAATTCACAAATTCTTGCATTGAAGAGTTACCTAGAGAGTGAATTGCATTGTATATTGAACTTGTGTAGAAGTGGATCGAGTGAAGGTATTTTACTTGTTACTCTTGGTGATTGCTGTCACCTAGACGACCCGCGGAGTCTAACGATCTCTTCATCGATGGTGTTTGTCGGAGTGATTTGATGTGATTGTGAAAGATTTGGTGCTCACATTTTCGAACAGGAAAAGAGCAACCATAATGGACACTGAGTTAGACTCATCCGTTGAGTGCTTCAACGAGAATTAGGGAAAACCGAGCGAGTCTCTGACACCTTGTAATACATTACTTGTATTTGATTCTCACTCTTGTTTTCTCTTGTTGGTTTGATTGAGTTTTTATTCACACTCACTTGTTGGAAAACCGATTTGTTGTTCTCATTATTGTAAAAATTGTTTTCACACAAATTTTTTTAAAAGTCTCCTATTCACCCCTCTAACGGCATTCTTCATCCTATATCACACAATATGTACAAAATCTCTATTTATAATAGATGGGAAATGAAGAGACTAAAAATTCAAATAATTATAAGAGTTACAATGAATTTAATGGTTTGGAGATTACCAAATTCATAATATAGTGTTACATACTTGACATGGTTGAATAATGGACAATACTTTTATGCTATAAGTGTTATAATATTGATGTATATGGTTATAAGTGTAGGATCAAGGATGTCGACTAGAGGAGGGTAAATAAGAGGCTTTAAAACTTTTCAAATGAAACAACTTTTGCAAAGAAAGAAAACAAGAACAATTTAAACTAAAACAATTGAATAATATATTGCACAATTAAAAAAAAGAGGAAGAGAAGACAAACACGAAGATTTATTCTGAGGTCTCGGAAACTCGCCCGATCTTCCCTACTCCTCGTTGAAGCATTCAAATGAATGAGTCTTGCTTCAATATCCACGAAAGATATTTCTCACTAATGGTTGTTTCTTGTCCACTCCGGAAAGGCGAGCACCGATGCCTTATAAAATCACGTCGAGCCTCTTCGACAACCTCTGAAATAGAGAGATCAACGGCCACACCACCAAATCGTCTAGGTGAGGACGTTCACCAAGAGTAATGAGTTGCAAGGTCTTTTCTAGATCTCCAACAAGCACTGAGGAACTCTAAGTATGCAAATTATGCGAATAAAACACTCGGTAGATCACAAAACTCAAGACTTGATCAAAAGATCAAGATTTTAGCTCTAAACAAATGCTCAGATGTATATGAGAGAATGAGACTGCTTGTTGTAAAAAAAACCTGCTCAAAGCTCTTATTTATAGCCCAAAAGACTCAACTAGCCGTTGTGCTCGAACAGGAAAGAAACAGCACACGCTGACAGTCAGCATAGACCACGAGCGGTTAAAAGTAAATCTCAGAGAAAACTCAATTAGCCGTTGTAGTCTAATATGGAAACAAAAATACACATACTGACAGTCAGCAACACATGCTGACAACCATCATCTACCTCAACGGCTCGAGAAAATCACGGATAAAACTTAACTAGCCGTTTGTGGTCGAATATGGAAACAAATCAACTCATGCTGACAGTCAGCATCACATGCTGACAGTTAGTATCAACTACAAAATGACCAGTAAAACAAACTCAGAAAGCAAACAAGTTTCGGTCGAAACTTATGCTGACAGTTAGCGTAAGTCAAAACAATTCAGCTCAAAAAGACATACTCTCTGGAGAAATGACAGCAAAGAAGCTGACATTCATACTGACAGTCAGCATCATACTGATAGTCAACATCATGCTGACTGTCAATGTGGATAAAAACAGTCATAACTCTTGATCCAGAGGTCCGATTGAAGTGTTTTATAGCTTGTTCGAAAGATAATTTAAAGAGCTATGATTTTGTCAATAGAAATAAGACCTAGATCGGACTAGATGAATCTATAAAGTTCAAATAGAGTTCCTATTGCCAAAATATCAGAAAAGAAACAATTCATTTTGAAACAGATTCGACCAAGATGTGAATGAATGCAATGTCCTAAGAGTTTCTTGGTTTATACTGGAAATGTAGAGAGAACTTGCAACCCCACTTAATAATACAGTTTAAACTAAAAACAAATTTCTATAAACTGATCAAACTTCAAATACCGAGATCGGTAAAAATAAAAAAACATTTGACTTTAGATCCTTTGCAACTTCAAACTTGTGACTTGCGTCCCATCTTTTACCTGGATTCTTATGATTTCTATCTTGATCATTTTGCATATTTTACCAAAAGAACTCTGTATCCAAATAACTCAAAAATACAATTAATCTGAAACGCTTATTTTCATTAATCATCAAAATTAAACATAAAAATCTAGATGCAACAATAAAGATATACTAAAATATTATTTCATAATAAGAAGATACTAATTAATTTTTAAGTTAGATCTTTTCCCCTGGAAAAATTTTTAGGGGATACTATTAATTAGTGACGCTGTTAATGGACGATATATCATTGCAACATCATAATCTTTAGACTTCCACGCTCCCACCCCTGCCAGAGTGCCCTCGTGGCAGCCGACTCCTAGGTGACCAGTGCCCTCCTCCTTCCATTTCCCTCACTCCTATCACTGCCCAACGTTTCCGCAATGCTGCTGTCATGGCCCTCCTTTTTCTTTGGGCTCAAGAAATAGATGAAATCCTCATGAATTTAGTACATCATTCTTGTTGCTGCTGCGGTGCCACCACCTATCCTGTCAAGAAGAGAGAAATGAGGTATCGTTTTTAAACATTTCCATTAATTAGAAAACGACTTTAGGATGTAATTGATGTGGTCATAGGTGAACAATTTGAACTAAAATGATATTTGAAAGCCTGCATGCTATCACGGTACCATACCACCTTATGACATTGACATTGTAAAATTGGTGTACTAGTTGGAAGTAATTTTCGTAGGATCTTTTCTGAGGTGAGATCTAATGAAGAGATATCAAATTATAATTATGATCTAAATCATAAATATATCAATGATTAGACGATTTCTAACCAAATATAATATTAGTGGTCTTCTAGAAGTTTTTTTTTTGTCTGCCATCCCTCAGATTCATGAATCCCCTGGTAGAAGAGGAGTTGAGACCAAATTAACCATCTCAGAGACATAATTTGGGGCCCTGCCCTACGTTTTCCATGTGCACAAGGCTACATAGGCCGGCTGTCTGGTGGAGGTGTATCAAAATTATGGAAGTGAGGCTAATAATAAACCTTTTATTGTCAAGAAATACAACAAATGAAGCCTGTGAATCTGTGATAGATTGGGTTCATTGGCTCACTGACCTGCCTTCTACTTTATTTGAGATGTAAGCATGAGGATGTAAAAGGTGTTGGTCCAAATTCCCCATCACTTTTCACTTGAAATGCACCCCCAATCTTATGTTAGTAGGTATTAAACTTTCAAGGATCAATCAATTTATCTAGACTGGTAGACAAAAATAGACAATCTACTTATATATCAGTGTGTTTTTATGTCTAGAACTTAGTACCGTATTGATCAGTACTAAGTTTCATATATTAACTAGTTCACTCAAAATCTTAAGTTATTGAAGAAAGATAGTCAATCTCCTCATATTTCAACACTTCACATCAAATCAAGACTCCACTAAGACTACAGTCAGGTCTCAAACTCAGAACTCGACTCTGATATCATATTGAGTTTTATATATTAACCAATATATCCTAAAATTTAAACTATTGAGAGAAATAGTCTATTTATTTATCCTTCAACATTGAGTTGCATCTATCAGACTCACTGGAAAACTTTTAAGTTGTCCAGGAAACAACAGTCAATATACTTTTATAGTTTGCATTGATCATCAATTGTTGGATTGCTCATAAATCAATGTAGTGTACGTGAGAATACTGATGACGCCCACTAGTAGGGTTCGAGGAGTTTGGTGCCGAGCATCCTTCACATGTCGGTGTCCCACTCCACTGAGATATTGTCTGGGCGTGAGCATTTCATTTCATTTGAGACGTTACACTATTCCTCCATTTATGCAATCCTGCAGCATTTTGACAAAAGCAGAATGTTTGGCAAAGAAATTTTGTTGTCGAAAATTTCTCTCTTTTTTATCTTAATTGCAGGCATATTATTCTGTTTTGATAGAAATTGTAAAGAAAATACAGAAAGACTAAGAATTACACAAATAAACTTGTTTTTTATTAATTCCTTGATTGAATTACAAGAATACACATATTTGTGTTTTTTATTGTCTTATCTTTCATGTCATGATGGAATTTGACAGTAGAGACTTGTGTAGATTTTTGGTTCTCAGAGTTTCATAAAAGTATAAAACTTATGGTTAATTACCTTTATTAAGTTTTTGACTTAGTAGAGAATCTCCGATTGAGCTTTGAATTGTCGTCTTCAAATTTTATTTTTGCTCTTTATGGAACAAATAAAAAATGCAATGCAGGCTGTGGTAATAGTGGCCTTCGGTTCGTCAGTTTTGGCCATGAATCATCTGATCTCGTCGGCATCCAGACAGATATAAGATCACATGACTAGTCTCGTCAGTACCTAGCCATGCGACTGTCCGACCTCGTCAATTATAGATGGACTTGCTACTTTTGCCTCATCATTAACTGGCAGCAAGTTTTGTTGATAAAGACAGCATGATGAAGTGCAGTATTGACCTTTGTCTCGTCGATATCTGGTTAAATAATTGTCCGGTCTCATCGGTCGTGGATAGATGCATGAATGAAGAGTGACAAGAGCATTAGTCTTGCATAATGCATATGACGAGCACAAATGATTCTTTGTTCAATGAAATTTGCTCCTTTAGAAATGGGGCACGAGCAACTTGGTATAAGGAGCGACATGTTTTGTTATGTCTGGACTTATTGGCTGGGTAAACCGGTGCATATCACAAAGGATTTTAATGAGACGCAATACTTCTTTGAATCTTTCAAGATCAAGCAGAGACTTGCCATCCTTCTGTCTTGTTGATGAGTCACGGAAATAGGGTGCTGATTGTGTTCTTGAGGTGAGGATATCATTCATTTATAATTCATCATTAGAAGAAAAAGCCATCGTAATAGGACTGAGCGAGGTAAAGAGTTTCAAGTCTAGAGCTTATCTCTTTTGCCTTTTTGTTTTTGCGTTACTGATTTCTTTTCTACCTTGGTTCCTCCTTGAGATTCTTCTCCCTCGTGATATGTGTAGAGAGCTTGACTCATGATTTCTCTAGAGCTTGTCTCTCTATCTCTTCCTAAGATTCTTCTCCCTTGTTCTCTCTAGGTGTGTGTGTGAGTGAGTAGAAGGGAGTCTATTTATATAGGGTTCAATCTCACTTTTTTAAGAAAATAATTTTTATTACTCGAAAGCCTCATAATCTTTTTCTCATGACAGGTGAGGTCAATTAAGGAGTATCATTTATTTACAAAAATCATCATTTATCTAGATGGTTGGTGAAATTTAACAGACTCTTGATGCACCTTCTTTCATAACAGTGTGGCTTACCTATTTTAAGAGACCCATTATTTATTTATTCCATGTTTTTTTATTATCATTATTATCATTATTTTTTTCAAAAGTACGTCGGACAAAAAACTTCCCATTTCATTTCATCATCTTGTTCAAATCTATCCAAGACACCACTTGGTATTACAGTGTATTTTCTTTGGATACTATTTTTGATATGGTAATCAGATAATTGTTAATATAATAATAATATTTTATAAGATATAGCAAAATATTTTATAATTATCATATCTCACAACACAACACAAAACCTTATCACAACTCTTAATAGTGTCTAAGTATCTAAACAAAAGTTGTGTCAATGTATCATATAGTTCTACTGGTGCCATAAACTATAAACAAAGATTGTTCATAAGTTAGAAGAAGTGATGAAGTTTTTTTTTATCTTTGAGATTTTGTGTTTTAGACGTGATGTCTTACCTAATTATTGGTGAAAGATTTTTCTTTTGGTGGTATGATAAGTTGTAGATTTCAGCACTTCATTGTCAGTCCAACAACAAATGTCATGTCTTGTTTAGTGATTCAGGCTTAAACCTCAAAAGTTGACGGCATCCTTTTACCAAATTAAATTGTCTTCATTTGCCTAACATCCACAAGGTGCCACATCCCCTAAAAGAATCATTCAATAAGCCAATAGAATTGGTGGTTCAAAAGATAAACCCTCCATTTTAAAATATAAGTCTCACATAATTTTATAGTTAAATTTTATGAATTTTTTACCAATAATTAATTCAAAATGCATTGGAGTGGCAAAATAAAAATAACATCATTAGATTTATTTTTAAAAATATTTTCACAATATCATACATTTGTAATCATTACTAATATATTATGATATATATTAATGATTAAAATTTGATTTTGAATACTGTGTAAAAAAATAAGACGGCTTATATTATGAAATAGAGGGAGTAAGTTGTTTTTTATCATGTTAATGATATGCAAAAATGGACAGTAAACTGCAAGAAGTTGTATTTTCATAGAGTAAATTACACCAGAGATACCCTAAATTGCTGCTTAAGTTACTGAACTTCTTTTGTTGTACCACTTAAGTTCTTGTAGGATTATTTTTTATTGTTACACCGATGAATATATGTATATAAGCCTACTCCGGGGAAACTAAGATTCATCGCTGCATTAGTGCATTCCATGCACATTCTATCCAATCCAAAATTCCAAAATGCAAATTCCATACATTCTAATCCATCATTAGGAATACCACAAACAAGAACAGGGAGAACAAGTTGCAGTAAAGGAAGTAGCTTTGTACGTACTTGAGTGGGCTCTGTTGGATTGATGGAACTCATCAATGAACAGCCCAACCGCTTCACTTTGATAGCAAGGTCGAACCACCAAAAACTTCCCGCGCGCCTTGCGAAAGGTCCACTCGCTCTGCACCCTTTGACACTTTCCTCACCTCTCGCTCTATCTCCTTAAGGCACCGACCAAATTACTTACACCTTACCAACCAAATGGCCTGGGAGAAGAACGCCGCAACTAAGCAAGCTTATGCTTCATCATCTTAGCTAATTGTGTGATCTTTCTCTCTCTTCCTCTGCCTCCCTGCTCCTCTGTAGAGAGAAGCTATCTCATCCCTTTGGTGTGGGAGGAATCATAGCTTGGTTAGGCAGGCAAGGCAGGTACTGAAACATGTTTCTTCAGTTGCATTTTGTTTTCCTTGTGGTTTTTGAGATATTGAAGTTGTGTGTTTTCAGAAGTTGTTCTTGAAGTTCTATTGCTTTAGGTTGACCAATTCTTGAAATTGATAGGGGAAATAAACAAGAATGCTGTACTTCAGTTTTGCACCACACTATTGGTTCAGAAACATTAGTTGATAGATACCCTTTTTTTCTTGGTATTTCAGCATCTTCATTTTGACATTTGTAAAGATTTTTTCGAATTTGTAGTCACTTAAATAACTTATATTCCTATTATGCAAATAAAATAAATCAAATTTGTGAATATTTACATACGTAAATGTTGTTACTAATGATTACAAACTCACAATTTGCACTATAAATAAATTCTGATTTGATTTGTATTATAGACAAGTCTAAACTAAACCAAACTTATTGCACCCTCTATATTTTATTCTATAAATATTAACTAAAATATTTCTATATGAATAGCATCACAATTTAATCTTAGACATTGTAACTGAATCCTAAAAAATCAGAAGATGAATTATGAGCATTGATATCCAATATATCATTAACTACCAATAGTTACCCAAGAAAAGAAAAAGAAAAACTTTGGTATCCAATATATCATTAACTACGAATAGTGCTATTAGACCTAATAATACTTCAATGTTGGTGTCTTATGAGGATCATGGATGATATAGCCTAGATAGGAAGTGAATAAAAATATTCAACCAAGTCAAAAGAAAAAAATAAACTTCTCAAAAACAAAATCTAAATATGAGTGGCAAATTAATAAGCGAAAGCATCAAACACAAAGGCAGTTGAAATAAAGATATATGCTGATACATCATGAGAAGAATAAAAACCACACAAAGATTGTCCGGAGGTAGTAGAGCGTAGAGCCCACAAATCCTCACCATTCCTCATTGAGGCAGATTGACATATGATGTTATGCCTTAAACCTCTCTTGAAAGTTGGTCCCTCAAAAACTTCTTAAAACCACCTGATTGCCCGACGAAACCAGTGGCGCATTTAGAAATTTGACACTATGGGGTTGAACCATATTCAAATTGAGGTTGTGCCACTGTAAGGTCAAACTTGAGTTTTTCTTCTGAAATAATCTTTTAAATAGTATTTTACTTGAAAGGGTGTCAAAAACCTATGGGTCGCTTGACATGCACCTGCTTATGTCGGTCCACCACGAAAAACTTAGTAGGAAATTTCCCAGATTAGGTGAGAGTAGAAACTAGAAAGGTGAGAATAGAAACATATATTTGATCATGAGCAAAAAACAATCCAAATCGGCTAAATTCACCCACGAAGTCCGCTTTTGGTCTGATAATCGGATCAACCTTCCCGTTCTACTTATGACAGGAAACACCCTATCAAAATTTTCCTCCTTATTGCCTATTCCAAGCTTAGCAGCCAAGACCATCCAACAAAGTTGTTCACTCCTGAATTACAATCTTTCTCCACTAATGATCATCTTTTTTCACCACCAGGAAGTGAGGAAGACACTTGGTGACACTTCACAAGAAGCATAATTACAGGGAAGAATGACTGAAATAGAAGATGCTTTGAGGTCCTGCATGGAGCAGCTACTCCTCGTCAGAGAAGAACGAGAGCAACTCATCGTCGAAGCAGCTAATCAGATATCCTCCGAGCAGAAGAGAGCACGAGATTTGCAGCACAAGTTAGAAAATGCGAACAAGAAGATCGCAAAGTTGGGTGCAGAGAACAACAGCCTCTGCAAGACCATTGAAGCAAAAGATAAGCTGATCAAATCACTGAGCGAATCCAAGGCAGTTTCAGATGAAAAGCTGGCCAATGCAAATGCCAAGCTCGAAGCTACACAGAAGCAAGCAGCTTCTCTTCAGTACGAGGTGCGAATGCTTCAGAAGGAGCTGGAGATCAGGAGCCAGGAGAGGGAGTACGACCTCAAGTCAGTCGATGCTGCTCACAGACAGCAAACAGAGAACTTAAAGAAGATTGCTCAGCTGGAAGCCGAGTGCCAACGGCTGCGCACGATGATCCGAAAGCGGCTTCCCGGTCCGGCGGCATTGGCGAAAATGCGGGATGAAGTTGAGCAAGTGGGAGCTGGTCATGCTGAGAGCAGAATGAGAAGGCCACGCTCGGCTGCACCGTTGTCGCCGCGGCCGGCGACGCCACGGGGTTCTATGTCTGAAAGTTACATGGCCAAGCTACGTGCCATAGAGGAGGAGAACAAGGCTCTGAAGCAGATGCTGGCCAAGAGAGAGAATGAGCTGGAGTTTATGCAGATGAAGTATGCAGATGAAGCATGCAAGCTTTCAGTGGTGCAGAGGCAGCTCAAGGAGTTGTCAGAAGAGAGCAAGCATTTGGATGGTGCTGATGGTATATCTGAGTCTTGGGCTTCTGCTTTGATTTCTGAACTGGAGCACTTCAGGGCTGGAAAAGGAGAAGCATCTGGCAGGGCATCTGACATGAGCTTGCTTGATGATCTTGTGGAGGTTGAAAAATTGGAGATTGCATCAACTAATCAAACGTCAATACCTCCTAGTGCGCCACAGCGTAGTGTGCCGAATGCATCTCCGAAGAACGAGTATTTCAGATCAGTTGTGCCAGAAAAGAATAAGGTTTTCATCCAATATGGTAGTCTGTTTAACAACTGCCCTGAATGGGTTCAGGACATTTTGGAACTCATAATGCATAAGCATCAAGCAAGTGAGAAAAGTTTTGACACCGTTCTTGATGAAGTGAGGTGTGCACTGGAAAGTACTGCTGATTCTGACAAAGGAGGTGCATCGATTGTATCGTGTGACCGGTCAAAATTAGAAACCATTGTGACCAATCTGATTGAAAAATTCAATTGCATGATTCAAAGATCTTCAGAAAACAATGTTTCGAGTTGTCGATCATTTTTCAATGAGAAACCTGAATTCACTGCTCGCCTTGAGCACCTGGTTCATTGCTGTCGTGATGCACTAGATGGAAAAGCTAACCTTGAAAAGTTCCTTGATGAGGTTTGCTTGATCCTGGAGTATATAGTGACCCAATACTTCTCACCCCAAGATGTATCCAACATTATGGAAAATAACACACAGAATTTTGATGGAGATGAATCTCTGAGTACAGAAAATGTGCAAGATGAACATGTCATTCCAAGTGCAAATTCAGAAACAGTTTTACAGATGCAAACAGAAGCACAGAAAGAACCAATTCAGCCAGCTGAAGACCAGATTCCTGATGACATGCTGGTAAACCATCAAGAGAGCCAACATGTCGAAGAACCCGCAACTGTTACACTAGATCAGGATGAAGATAGCTTGCCGGAGAAAATGTCACCATTCTGTGAGATAGAAAGGTAACAAGGATTTTCAAGTTTTTATCTGCAGTATTTTTGCACTATTGTTGAGAATTATCAATCATGATGGCTATTCTTTATAATGCAGTGCTGCTGCTGATAGGAACTCTGAAGACTTGGCAGATCAAGTGGAGAACCAACCAACAACAGTAAGTTCTCATGTCCATCCTACAAAACTTTCAGTAAAAGGGAGCAAATTCTCAATTTCTCCACATTTTTATTCCCAGTCATCACCATTTTCAACTGTGGTCCATGAGCATTACAATCACAAATTTGCCGTTTATGCAGAACTCAGAGTCGGAGATATCTGCAGCAGAAGAGAAGCTTGTAGAGTGCCAGGAGACAATCACAAACCTAAGCAGGCAGTTGCAGGCTCTGAAGAGTCCAGCAAATGCAGATACTTTAGAGAGATCAATGTCGAACCCCAGATCGAGCACGGTTAAGTCCGACTACAGGCCGCAGTCACTCGCAAGTATTCTGGCTGAAGAGGAAGCCAACACTGAGAATTCCATTTCTCCTACATCCAATGAAGTGACATGCCAGAAAGAACATGATGAAACTGATGCTGCAACTCAAAGCAACATAGCACAAGAACAAGACGCTGACAGAGACCTTAACGCTGCCGACCACGTATCGACACAAATCATTGTTCACCCCAAGCTCTCAGGGCCACCACAAGAGGCCATTTCTACAGATCCTAAGAAGAAAAAGAGGGGTCCGGGCTTGCTGAGCAGGCTCATCTTCAGAAGGAAAGTGGAAGACAGCTCCTAGACTGTATTGAACTGAAGGAAATGCTGTGCTGATACAAGCGTTACATCCAACTAGGATTGCTGTACTGTCACTAATTCATTGGAGCTTGTTCAATCTGTACATTCCTGCTCTTAGGATGTAAATTTGTTGATTTCTGTATTTTTCTTTTGCAGGGTTTGATGCAACAATCATTTGTTGTGCATGTGATGTATTTGTTTTGGAACGCATGTTGATAGTCCTTCAGGACTATTTTAGTTCTATTTACTTTCTGTAATTTTTGTACTTCATGATTGTGTACATGTAACTTCAATAAAGAAAATATTTTCTTTTTTACTTGTAAACTTATACACTACTAGATTTCTTGGGTTAAATTGGACTAAATTGTTACATTCACTCCCTTTAATAGACTTGAGACCCTCATTGGTCACACTAGTCCGCTCATATGTATGCCCCTGTAGGTGGCAGATTACCAGAAATTGTCTCCTTGGATAGTTTGCCCTCTTGTTCAACGCATGTGGCACGATGTGCTATATGATCAGGCCAAGAATCGACCATAATACCTTATATATCATCTTAGATATATCCACTTATAGTAACTTAGATTTTTATCATTGTTTTATCTAAAAGATTAATTTGATTAATGTGACTGTTTAGATTTATATATAGCATTTACTTAAGTTATATGTAAAATATGAAATTAAACTCATGCACTTTTAAGCCCATTGAGGCTTGTGCTGAACTCAATATTATACTACTGGAATCATATCAAGATTTTCGATAATAGGTTCTTTGTATAACAATATAGTATGCATTGGAAGCTAGGGAGAGTATTATGCATTGGGAGTTTCTAAGCCTACTCGTAGTTGACTGTCAATTAGGTCAGATTACAATAGCAATCCAATTTTTTTTCCTTTAGCTAAAATCCTAAAATACTATAGCCAAACAATTAGACTTTTATTTTAGACCAGCCACTCTTCTTCTAAATTCTCTTTATTTTTCAGCTGTCTGTCACTTTAGGGCACCTATGTCACCTGCGCACATCTATATAGATAGATCGCTAAATAATAAAAAAAAATAAGATTGTTGTCAGGCAAATATAAGACCTCACATCTTTAGATGATTTGTTTGTAATTTTAAACTTTGAGGGACATAATAGTGTGTAGCTGAATAAAATAGGTTTACTACCCCTAATCTAAAATATATACTGTTTTGGTAAAAAAGAAAACTTATATACAAATACTAGTCATTTTACATTTTATAGGTAACTTTTTCTAAAATACTCTTATTAAATGTTACTAGCTATAAATATTATCTCCTAATAACCACCTTAATTGTTTATACGCAATGTTTTCCAACATAGAGAAGACCATTTAACTTAAGAACAAACGTGTCACGTGTTGGTACAATAATAATTGTGTTAATTTGTGTTACCATAGCTGAAATGGCATCTAATTTCTATATTCATGGTGCTGGAGAGGAAGAAAAGCCCACCAAATTCAGGATGGAGACGTAGAAGAAGAGTTTAGTGTCTTTGTGCCGGATGCATTTTGTTGGGACTTGTGTTGTTAGGTGTGTTATGTTTTCTATAACTCGTGGAGCTCCGTAATATATATCAAAAATATAATTTGCATACACTAGAGATAGAAATATAAATAGATATACATAAATGAAATATGCAAGTAGTTACAGGCTTGATTCATCGAGAGCTGACTCCCGTCTCTACTGGAGTGAGAATCCCAAAGGGCTTTGAAGATATCGTAATAAACGCACTGGGATATGCCTACCATTAGCTGGGGTACAAGTTCTAGTACTAGTTGGTTTACGGTATACCGAGCACGCATTAAACCCAAAGCATTTCAATATTCTCACGGTATATTATGTAGCTGGGCCGATGTGTTGTGATCATCTCATTAACTGATTGTATGACTTTTTGGGGGCCACTAATTGTATACTTATTTTTTTTATGGATAGCGTACTTTTGTTCTCATTATTTAGCAATTCCAAATAACTAATACTCCTTATCTCCCTCAAAATCAATGACGTTTTAGTATATAGAAGTACTAATATTAGTGCTATGAAACATAATATTAGTAAACTTACTTACTTTCGTACTATTATAATTTCTATATGTTAGTAGTGTATAATGAAGATATATACAAAACTAATAAAAACAACTCTAAAAATGGTTGGAGCCACTTAAAAATTTTAGTCTTATATATCAACTGCTAAAACATGAACACATGAAATTTAAAATATGTGGCCAAATACTAAAAGATATGGGGGACATAATGCACTTGAAAACACGTGGTTCATACTCAATACCACAAAAAGAAAGAGTGCCACAACAAAAACACCCAACACAAAAATAAGAAAGATAACCCTTTTAATAATTTGCTTAATTTTAGGGATTCCTTTAGTTAGCACTTACAATATATATAAAATAGTTTTTGGGTTTTTCCATACACAAAAAATCCCATAAAATTCGTATCCTCTGTCTCTTTCGGAAAAAGGAAAAAAAAATCAACTTCTGACTTTACCGGTAGAAAATTAATGTTGATGATAATCCTATACATCATGATTGGGCCATATCTTACCTTCTAGAAGCAAAGTTGTCCAAATCCAAGTCATAAGGAGGACGGCTGTATTCTGAAGACAGTATGTATTGATTGATAAGGGAGAAACAACATGAAGCCACAGGGTTGCAAAACTTCATGAGTCTTAGCTGTCGGCTCCAGTTTCTATCTTATGAAAATTATGACTATAAAGTTTTAAAATTCTTTAAACCTCTAAGCTGAAGTTAGAAAGATATTTGGTTTATAATCTTAGATTTTTGATGTTGCAAAATTGTATTTGATATTTTTTAAACTCTATCATAAGATATAATATTAATTGCCATGACCAATGAAAAACTATATAATTTGTACAATTGTATGGACAAATATTTTATCTCTAATTCATGTAACTATTAAAATCACCAAATGAAAACTTCAAAATCTATATGGAAACTAGCTTTGATTTTACACGGATTTGAATAAAACTCAAACTTAACATTTAGGTGTTCAACCATGCAACCAAGCTTTGCCGGAGAAGGCAGAAGTCTTAGTCAGGGCAAACACTCTTTGGTACCACAGAACAAAAAAGATAAATAATAATAATAAATAAATAAACAAAAAGAAATAGCTGCATACGCAGGCGGCAACACTATTTTTGAGGCAAGAGAGACATCTGCCTCCAGCTCTAATAAGAAGATAATCACTATTATGCTCTAGGCCAGATATGGCCCCTCAAGTGACGTCTGGGACGGCCATCATTTGTCACTCTTGTTGTTCCGTACCTTTTCTGCACTTTTGTCTCTTTCTCGATAGCTATACTTGCGTCAAATTTTGTTATCTTATCTTGTAGGCTGTTATCTAGAAATTCTTCTGCAACAAACTAGCCAAATGGATGCTTGTATGGAAGGTTTAGGAGCCGGTTTGATTCGCATTCTTATAAAAAAAATATTTGCTTTGAAATTTGTCTTAAATTTGTATGAAAATTATTTGGTATCTAACCAAGTTATGCTAGGAGTTTGCTCCAATATGTTTGGAAGTCTTAGACCGTGAAAATTAAATGTTTGAAAAATCTAAGTATATCTAGATGACTCATCACTAATCAAATAAGTCAATTTCATACATGTCCGATCAAACAAAAATTCTCAAGATTTCATACATGTCTCAAATTTTACCCAAAAAATAGGGCATATTGATGACAATGTGGACCAAATAACTTCTAGATCTTTTAATTCTATTATGTGTATTTTAAAGAAAACTATACTATATGAAGGCTTTTTTAATGTAATTTACTTGATTTCTCTTTGTATATCTATTTGTATT
Organism: Pharus latifolius; assembly: GCA_019359835.1. NCBI lineage: Eukaryota > Viridiplantae > Streptophyta > Magnoliopsida > Poales > Poaceae > Pharus > Pharus latifolius. The sequence continues at coordinate 70,295,579 of CM033320.1, read as the reverse complement.
TCTTTTTATGAAATGTAGATTAAAACATTCAGTACAGATTATGGAAATCCATAAGTCATATAAAAAAATACATGAGAACATTTGTGAAGATTCTCACATATGTGAGACTCATATGAGAATAATTAAATATTATATCATTATATAGATCATAATTGAATTGGTGTCAATTGATGTCCAACCGAAAAGGTCCCGGCAGAATTTTTCCTCCGGTGAGGCTCTCATTGTGGTTAGAAGGTTGGTCAAATTCTTGGTCTCATGCAGGCTACTGCTTGCTTGAACCGTAACTTTGCCACATTCCAAATTCTTTTCTTGGGAATAATTCAGCATATTTTGCCTAAACTTTAGTTTTGGAACATAAAGTACGGCCTCCGAGTGCAAAATCACGTGACATGTCGCTGTACTTCAATAGAGATCATGGCTTATTGACGAAATAGTAAGTCCAAGTTAAAGTTGTTCAGATTTTTGCAATACATTTTGTTTTGCACTCGAGAACACAATAACGTCAACACAATCTGGTGATGCTATAGTTGTCGGACAATTGGTTAAACGATTCAATAAAAGTGAAAAGGTGACAAAATTTCGCAATCTCTGTTAAAGATAGACCATCATTAGTAGTGGAAATCCGTATCACAGAGAAATTTTTCTTTCTAAATGAAAGTGTTTTCTCTACACTTTTGGTTATCCACTTTTATTCTAATCACGAGTCACAGAATCTATCTCCAATCTTTCGTCTTTACATACTCCAAAGAAAAAGAAAGAAAAGACCACAAAGCACAAAAAAAAAAATTCAAAAGCTCATTACACAAGACAAGATTTCTATCCTTGCCATCTAACAGTATTCCCAATCTAAAGAAAAAAACAAAAAGAGAAAAGAAATACTCCTAACCATGTGTCAGCATCCACCATTACTATTGCTAATTCTTGCTATTTGACAAACCAACCATCCAAGTCTCTCTCTGTCTCACACCAGCAGCATTGCAGCCGTTGAAGACAACTGCAGCAGCGGACCGTAGAGATTAATTTATGATTCAAAATAAAAGAATCCGTCTTTCTGTTGTTTACCGTGGATCTGAAATGTCGGTTTTTTATTAGACGGCCTTCATGAGCGTGAAATTTGTGCTGTGGTGTAGCAAATCCTGGTCTCGCTGTCTCAATCTCTCAATGAGATCTCGAAGAGGTCGGAATCGGGTTCCAGGTCTCCCGGCGCGATGCCGCTCTCCTTCCTGCTCTTGCTCCTCCGCGACGCCTCGAGCCATCCGGAGTCCACGCGGCCCATGGAGAAGAGGTCGCCGCTGTCGTCGAGGTCCAGGCCCGTCGACCCGCTCCGCGCGTCGCCAGCGGACGCAGCGCGCAGGAAGCACGGGTTGGCCGTGCGGCGCGCGTTGGCGGGCGCGTATCGGAACTTGCCCTGCCCGAGGTTGACCAGCGCCATCACGTCGAAGCTGGAGGCCACGACGGGGTACAGCGGGCTGGCGTACGCGTCCGCGTTGCAGCTCACGGCGTGCACCAGCTGCCCGTCCACCGTGAAGAACACCTTCCGCTTCGCCGGTTCGAACCCGCAGCCCACCACCTTGTCCACGCCTGCCCACGCCGTCTTCTCCGATTCGTACACCAGCTTCATCCCTGAACAGTGCAGTTAAAGCTTTTCGGTTCATGGCGCGCATAAATAGTCGGAGATGTACTAAAACAGAGGGTGTTTATTAGTTATTACCGTCGAGGTAGACGGCGCCGTTGGAGTGGAAGCCGATGGACGGCGAGTAAGTTCCGGGCAAAGACGGCCGTGGCGGGGCGGCGGATGCGGTGGCGAGGCCTATTGACATGACCAAATGTCTCTGTTTGTCTTGGTGTTCGTCTGTCGTAGTTCTTGTTTCTTGGGTTGTGTTCTTGGTGTGAATGGTGTCCAGTGCAGCACCGATGAGCTTGGCGCGGTCGCTCTCGCCGGAGCTTTCTCTCGCGCGCTTGCTCGCCCGCGACGCGGACCACTCCGGCCGCCGCGTGTTTAAGTATATGATGGTGATCTCGATGTAGGCCTCCTGCGGGAACGGGGCGCCGGCGAGCGGCGGCCCGGGCAACGGCAAGCTCATCCTGGCGAGGCACATGGCGTTGAGATTTGCCGCGTCCTGGTCGCCGCGGAGAGGGCTCGGGATGCTTCCCGGGAGCCACTTCTTGCTTGCTGCAGCGGCGGCCACGGCCGCGGCCGGGTTGAGCCGCACCGCCTGCATCCGCTCGGACGAGCCCGCGGGCACCTCCCACGAGGCTTCCGCCATGTCGCGGCTCATCCCAGCGTCGCAGACGGGGCAGAGCCCCCAGAGCGGCGACGAGGACGCCGACTTCGCCCGCGGCGGCGCAACCGCGAACAGGAACTGAGCCCACCCGTTCTCCGCCGCCTCCGTGACCAGCCTTGGGTGGTCGTCCCACTGGAATGTCCCCTGCTGAGCTCCACCGCCCAGCGCGCGGTGGCGCGCGTCATGGCCGTGGTGGTGGTGGTGCAGCTGCTGGAACCGGAGGCTTGCGCGGCCACTGCTCGCGTTGTACCTTATATTAAGCTTAGCCAGCCCAGGGCTCGCAGCCGTGTCGCCGCCACCAGCGGCCGCAGCCGCATCATCATATAGCTGTGGTGGAGCGTTACGCGGGAACCGGCGTCGACGGTAGACGAAGAGGGCGATGGCGAGAAGGATGGCGGAGGGAAGGGCCACGGCGAGGAGGAGAGTGAGCCATAGCTCCATAGATGCTTGTAGTTATTGCTGGGATTGGAGTTGGGTCGGAGAGGGGGACATGGTCGTGTTGCTTTCGTGTTTGGGTTTGGTTGGAGGTTCTAGGAAGGCAGGCGGGGGAAGGAACTCTGACCGGCTCAACAAAATGAGGCGAACAACGGGTGGAGACGTTTAAAACTCGGTGAAAACGGCATGCATTTTCATTTTTTTAGTGTAGTGGACGGCGTGGATGAGTTATTTTTTTAGTAGATGACGCCACAGTGGCTAAGCGTATTTGCCATGCGATGTTGAAGGGGATGTGTTAGGCTGACGATGTGATATGTGAACTCTCTTTGTATTTAATTTGAAAATTGTATTCAAGTGAAAAATTGGTTTTACTTTTTATTTTTGTAATTTTCCCCCATGGCTGAAAGCTATCTGTCTTTAAGTTACACACATTTATAATATGTGTTGTTGGTTCATTATTTACTGATTAGGTTCCGGCAATGTAAGTTATAACTGGGTCTGGTCTAAAGAGGTCTTTGGCTGTGACTTGTGAGTTTTTATCACAGAGAAACTAGAATGCAGAAATTCTATTATTTTTTTACTCCAAAAACTGAAGTTAGAGGAATATCTGACTTGTAGTTTTAATTGCACTTCTTTAAAAATGTATTTGATGTTTTTAATTTTTTAATAAAATATAGTATTGATTGTTATAATCAATGCCAAACCATATATATTGTTTATTATTGTGTGAGTAAATATGATATTTGGACTTTTGTAAAACCAAAGAAACCATAAAAAATGAGTTTCATAATTTCTATAGAAATCAATTTCTATCCTTTTTTGGTTCTAAAGAAACCCAAACCCGTGGGTTGTTTGACTAATTAACTTTAACTTCTATTTAGAAATTAGGAGTTAGAATCTGGACGCACACCCCAAATTTAATGATCAAGGAAAGAAGGCTACTATTGTTTTTGATAATTCATAATATATGGGAAGAAGCTCAGCCATATGTTTTGCACATCATATTACTCTATTAGGTGCCAACCTCATCTTGATATGCTAGCTATGCATAAAAGTTTTAAATTTTCTCTCCATTATTGTTTATGTTTTACATGATATAATGTAACAACTTACAATAAACACACAAATCTATAATTAGAAAAGCACCGACTATGAGAAGTTTTGACTTATAAAGTTCTATAGAAGGGTGGAAGGAGGGGAGTTAGGAGTCAATATCTCGTTGCATAACTATTTCAATATTGGTTCTTGTCAGGCCATTGATATCAGGATCTATTTTTTTAGAAATTTTTTTTCAATTAACCATTAAAAAAATCAAATCCCCAAATAGTCCTACACTGAAAAGAATATCTATATTGACTTTTGGTTGTTGGACTTAAAACACGATTGGATTTCAGTCACTACCTCGGCCTGCAACTGATTTGCTGGCATAGGCAAATTGTTCTTAGTGGGCTATCAGTCGCTGATCCAGTGCGTGATTAAAAGTCTGCATGACACTGGGCTGGGCCAATGAGCATATTGCTTGTGCTAATTCTTTAGTTGCTGGTCTGGCTGGCGATTGAAGTCCAGTTGTGTATTTAGCCCAGTGATTGAATGCTAATTTTGATAATTTTTTTTGGGTTGGCTATTTTTGGAATTTGAATTTTTTTAATAGGTTAATTAAGAAAAAAAATTCATTTTGTTACATTGTTTCCAATGGTACAGCTACCAATATTTTTTTTCCTATCACGTTATTTTATGTATTACTTGTTTTCTGCTGAAAACTCATGTAAAAATAGTAATGTGTGTGAATAATGGGCCATGCCACTAAAAAGCCTAGATCCACCTAGGCTACTGGGCTCTGCCCAAGATCAAATATGGACAACTGGGTAAGGCTTCATGTCCGCCCAGACTAACAGCTAACCACATACGTTTTGCATTGAAAAAGCAACCGAGGTAGGGCTAGTCTGACTTGGTTCACCCATCAGGTCTCAAGCCTTGTTTTGGTCAGATTTTGACTTCTAATTTTTTGCTTGGAGTTTGCTTAGAGTTGAAACAGCCTGACCAAATGAGGGTGCTCCAACCTTGGGCTATGGCTAAGCACTCATGGAGTTAGAGCAGAGCCCCACAGGAATTCTGAAACAACTGGGATGATGCTCTGACATAGGCGCTACTCAAAACAATGCCTACAAACCCAAAAGTCCTGTAGTATTTACACCATTTTGCCATCAAAGCAAAACAGATAAATATGCATTAATTCAACACAAAAGGTTAGAGCACTACAGTCAAATTATAGGAGCTAGCATGGAGGAGTTAAACTGCTGGTCAAACAGCTTATAAACTCCAACTCAACTTAAGGGGTTTCAGTTTCTGTTTTAGAACAGAAACTTAACTATTGTAACATCTTAATAGTAAAAATTAGAGCCGAAATCTGACCAAAGTACCCACAATTTGAAAACCTACACCTGCCTCTGAGCAGTGAGGGGAATAGCACAGTAGAATTTCGCACCTTTTGGCTTTCTATACGTGTCCATTCTGTTGTCATTGAGCCGCTTTGTGGTTTGTTAGTCTAGTAGGTACAATTAATGGGGTGGAGGAAGGTCAGAGGTAACGTCACTGGCCAAATCCTAAGAAAAGTATTTGTTCTGTCTAATGTCGGTGTTGCAGCTGTAGTCAGATTAATTTGCTGTGCTCAGAATTCCTTTATTTTTCTCTTCTCTGATCGCTGGTTTTGAGTAATCAATAGCACGTGACACCAACAAGGTTCTCACGTGGACAAGGATATTAAGTATTACTCGTTGCATATTTTATTTAGGAAAACATTTTCATTCAATCTCATTTCATTTCAAAATAAGTTGATCTGAAGTGAGTAGTTTAATCTTATATTTTCTTTTCAAGAAAATTTAGCTCCATAACATTTCTATTTAATAAAACTAGAAAGTGAATATGTGTAATCCACATTGCAGTAACTAGTGATATTTGAAAAATTAGATTGAAATTAAAAATAAAAAAATTAAAAGGTAAAATACAATTTAGAATGCAACTAAACTCCAAAATTCAAAAGATGCAAATAATCTAGGTATAGAAGTCTAATGAAAAAGAGTAAAGGAGAAGAATATTTTTGGCTATAGCAACATATGAAACTTAGATCTTTCTGATTTTGTAGTGGTTAGTGACAATATCTCTCAACTATGTTAGTTTTTTATGGTTGTTTATTAGTAGATGAACATAATATCTTTAAAAAATATCTCCTAATATACCATATTATTCGTTCATAAGAGAATATAAATAAGAGAGAAAAATAAGGCGTAATGAGGAGTTATGAAGTCTTTAATGAGGAATTATGCGATGATGCAGGACCAACTTTAAATAATAGTCGTTTGATATCTCAAATCAACGCACAATATTATTTAGTTCAGACAACCATAAAAAAAATTAGAAACTCATACATTATATAGTAATATAAAATATAGATAAAATGAGAACTTGTTGACTAATAAACTCCGTTCCAAACTGTGCTAGAAACCCGCCCCAGCCACATCCCAATCCTCGAGATAGGGGTGGCCAAAATAACAACTAAACTAGAATAACCCATCCAAACCAATCGACATTACTAAATTGAAATAACTGAAATGCTAATTCGATTTGTTTGATTTTTGACTTTGGAAAATTGAAGTGGTCAAATTAAACTAATTAATATATAGATATTGGATATTTTAATTAAAATTTAGTATATTTTAAGAATATGTAACACATTTATGTTGACAAAAATCATTAATTACAATTATTAAAATTTTATTAAGCTTTAATCTTAAATTATATAGTATACTAATAACATAATATGTGTATTTTCTTTGATGTATGCATTTAGTAATGATATATTTATTGATTAATATCATTAAAAATATTATTTCTTATAAAAATCAAAACTGAATTTACCATTTTATACTTGGGTTCTAGAAATCCCAAAACTGAAATTAATAATTCAGTTATAAAATTTTGTAAAACTAATCGAACTAACTGAATACTAGCCAGAACCCTAATCTTGCATGGTAAAGCTTAGGCTATTTGGGTTTATTCGATTTTTGCTTGAGCCTTTTCTTTCAAAACTCTATCCCATGAGGCCAGGAACTTGAGGATGTGTTTGACTTGATTTATTCAAGTTTTAATTTTTTAGATAAATTTAGGTTGGGCTAAAGCTCTGTTTCGGATTACTGTATATTTCTAAAACTTTGTTTGATATATTATTTTTGAACATGATCATTTAATAGTTATTAAGATAATAATAATATCGTATTATATATGAAAAATATTCTCCATAACTGTTATATCTTATAACACAGAAAAACCCATATTATAATCCCAAACAGTGCCTAAATCAAGATTTTAAATTTTTGGTTTATTCTTTTCCCAAATAAACTTCACACGGCATCAGAATGCTTTCTCATTTTATTTCAAGGTTGGCCAGGCTCAAGCTGGGCTTCAGCCCATGAGAACAGTTTGCCTCATTCTTAGGGGAGGTAAAATGCTAGGGATGCAACATTGCGACTGCATATTCCTCTCTTTATCTGTAATACTTTCTCTGTTCTGAAAAAGAATATTGTTTTAGAGACTATATTTTTGAGGTAAAATATGATCTCATCTTTCAAAAATATTCTCATAGTTGTTATTCTAATTTATCATGAATTGTTTACATGAAAATAACACACATTTCACATTAATTATAAGTACATTTCTTAAAAACTATAGATAGAACTAAAACGACACTCTTTTAAAAATAGATAGAGTACTACTATAAAATGTATGTGTTTTGAATTTAAAACTTCTTTTCTTTTATAGTTGTTTGATTCTAGCAATATTAACGATTGTTACAGATCTAATGTCAACATTCTAAGTTAATCTTATCTTAACCACATTAAGATTCATCTATTAAATCATTCACATAATTAATTATTCACAATAAAACCCCATACAATGCTCATTAAATGTTTGAAATTAACTATTTATGTTACCTCTTTTATGTAATGAGTTGTAAACTGAATTTTTGGTTGATGTAGATTTCATGTGTACACCTACAAGCAGTGCTTACAACATAAAATCAGTGAGAGTTGCAGTTGGATATAGATGACAAGAAATTGAGGTTCTAATTTCTTGCGAGTAATTGATGACAGCTTCTGGTCCGGGTGTGTGGTTCCGAATATTCATTTTTGACGAAGTGCTCCCGAAGGGAGTAATGCACTACATTTGTAATGCAGAGAATCAGAATCGGGAGTTAAGTTCTATGTTACTTTCTCGGCACTTATGGTCCGTCCATAACATAAACTTCTTTTTGATATGTGCAATGTCTACGAGAAGATCTGGCCCCGGATTAAATAGAAAAATATTTTGGATCCAATCGCAAGGCCACAACAGGATAAATCGAATAACAACCTTGCATAATATGGATTGGATTGGGTAACGCATTGGGCTTTTATTCCACAACAGCTGATTCCAAACAATCCTAGCAGCCCAATCACAAGCCAGCCGCCCTGAAGTGGCCGAATAACCCACGCAGTGGATGTGGTTCTCGGATTTTGTAAAACGTATTTTGTAACAAAACGAGGGACAAATCAAGTCCACACAAGCTATTTGCGAATCATACGAGTCTTGATCCTAGTAGAAACTTCCATGTCCTAAAGTTCGAAAAGACTAGTTGGATAAACTGTTGGTATTCAGTTACTTGACACAGTCATATATCACTGTGGAAGTTTCTCTGTTCGAATCCTACTCAAGACGACAGAGCTAAGACAAACAGTAGAACTCAATGATTCCAGGTCAGACATGCCACAACTATCTAGTCCAGCTCAAACAGCAACGTCACGGTGGTAAGAACGAACATTACTGTAGATGAACAAAGAAAAGTAATTAAGTTTGAAGGTATCAGGGTCTCCTCTGTAACGGCGGTCAAGCTAAGCTAAGGCATGACAAGTGAAGTGTGTGGATGTAATGCTGCTGTAAAACTGTTTTTAAACCCCTGGGGCCTGGGCCATTTGCATTCAACTAAACAGTGCAAAAACCACCGGCAAAACCAAGCATAAAAGGTTGCCGTGTCGTGCGCTCCCAGTAGAGGTTTCCTTAGTTTCTTCTCTTGATTAGTGTTTCGTACACTTCTTTGGGCTTATTTCTGGTTGTCAGGTTTGTCATATGCATTGGGAGTGAAGTGTGAAACATTTGACAAAGTGAAACCAATCTTTTTTAAAGCCTTATTGAGCTGAAATATGGATGCTTTATCTTTTGTAGGTAACTATGCTTATTATACTGGCATTGCTGCTACTGTGTTATGAAGGTGGCATGGGCAGAACACATTGCTCAACGGTCCATGAGAACAACACGGATATGCTCTCACTGCTTGATTTCAAACAGGCCGTCACCAACGATCCGACAGGAGCCTTGAAATCTTGGCACACCGGCATCTACTACTGTAGGTGGAAGGGCGTGGCATGCAGCCCAACACGACCAGGGCGCGTCTGGGAGCTAAACCTCACCGGCCAAAGCTTGGCAGGCCAAATCACCTCCTCTCTTCGAAACCTGACGTTCCTTAGTATGCTTGCCCTCTCCTCAAATAGCTTCTCTGGGGAGTTACCTCCTCTGAATCATCTCCAGCGACTGCATATCCTTTTTCTGAACAACAACTTTTTGCAGGGGACTATCCCTGATGCACTTACAAATTGCTCCAACTTAAGACAATTAGACCTCTCTCAAAACTTGCTAGAGGGTGCAATTCCCCCAAATATAGGCCTCCTTTCCAATCTGGTAGTTTTGGCCCTTCAGAAGAATAATCTCAATGGGATCATCCCGCCAACCCTCAGAAACGCCACCGACTTAGAAGAACTCGATCTTCAAACAAATCAACTCCAAGGAAGCATTCCTGATGAGCTTGGGCAATTTTCAAAGCTATTGGAGCTGCTCCTTGGTGGCAATAGGCTATCAGGTGGAATCCCACGATCCCTCTTTAATCCGTCTTCTCTTCGCAAACTAGATTTATATTCAAATATGTTAGATGGCGCATTGCCACTTAACATTGGCGATGCGCTCCCCGATCTCCAACTGCTTAGCTTGGGTACCAATATGTTTGAAGGTCATATTCCAGCTTCCCTAGGCAACGCTTCAGGGCTAGAAAAGATTAGTTTAGCAAACAACAGTTTCACTGGCCCAATTCCCAGTTCATTTGGTAAGCTTTCAAGGCTGTCGTTGCTCTTCCTTGATCAAAACAAGCTTGAAGCAAGGGACAGTGAAAGCTGGAAATTCTTATATGCATTGGGAAACTGTAGTCTTCTACAGTTTCTCGCACTATATGAAAACCAGCTACAGGGAGCCATACCAAATTCTATTGGTAACCTGTCCATCAACCTTCAAATTCTATTATTGGGTTCAAACAAACTATCAGGGAAAGTTCCCCTGAGCATAGGGAACCTTCATGGCTTAATTAAACTGGTACTAGCTGACAACAGTTTTAGTGGTAGCATTTAAGAATGGATTGTAAACATGAAAAATATGCAAGAACTACTTCTCCATGACAACAACTTCATTGGATCAATTCCGTCATACATTGGCAATCTTACTCAGTTGATTGTGCTATCTCTAGCAAGAAACAAATTCGAAGGTCTCATACCACCCACGTTGGGAAATCTAACACAACTCCTAACGTTGGACCTTAGCTATAACAATCTCCAAGGTAATTATTGAAGTGTAATAACGTCCTTAGCTAAAGGGGTATATGTAACATTGTTTTCTATATATATTAATGAAGTGGGCATAGTGGAAAAAACCCACAAATAATCCCAAAAACCAACATGGTATCAGGGTTGATGTTAAGGTTTACCTAGTCTTGGTCGCCATTTGCTGTAGTTCTCACCAACTAGATCACCGTCGCCTCCTCAAGTGAAGCTGTCGTGCTTGCCTTGTTTCACTGAAAATAGATCGCGTCTATCTTCAGGGTGAAATTACCCCTTCTGTGTTGTGGGTGTGCCAGTATACATTAGTATACACATAAAAGAACATAGAGAACACATAATTTTAGAGAAATATGTATTTTATTAATACTCAATGAATTACAAGTTACAAGTCCTCTTGAGATTTTACATATTCTCATTGCGCCTTATGAAAATACATCTTAACTTCAGGATATTGCGCAGTTCTTGATTCCTTGGGTTTTTGAAAAGCTCATAATTAATTACATCTGCAGAATGAATCCGCAGAAAATCTCTGATTAAATTGTGCTGATGGTCGTCATCTTCAACTTCAAATTTTTCCTTGATGAATGAAATGTGTATGCCCATGCATGCAATTATGCAAACCCATAGTTTCATCAGTCTATGGTGCTATCACAAAAATGTGTGGCCTTTGTCTCATCAGTACTCGACTAGGGGTTGTTCGGCCTCGTCGGCCGCAAACAAATGGATATCTTCGCCTCATCAATACCCGGTGTTAATGGTGTCCGACTTCGTCAGTCTCGGACAGGATGTCGCCTTCGCCTCATCAGTATCTAGTGACATGAAAAGTATGAAGAGGAATAACTTGTGATAACATTTTGACTTTATTGGCCTGTTTGCAATGATCTTCTATAGATCTATCCGACCTCTGATCAAGGTGAAACTTAGAGGACATACTCCACATTGAGTCTTTTGTTCTATGTACAAATTTGGGGTCGATCGGACTTCTAAATCAGAAGTTATCATTGATTCATCACCCATGTGCCATACTGGAATTCATTAGGAAACAACTCATTTGTTGTAACCCTTTTGAACTCTAGTCGAACTGCAACTTGGTGACCTCTGATTGAGTTGAAACTTGGTGGACATATTGCACATTAGGCCTTCTATACTACATAGAAGTTTGGGTTTGATCGGACTTCTGGATCAGAAATTATTATTGATGCGTCTCCTGTGTATCAAACTGGAATTCATCAGCCTCTGATCGAAGTGTAGCTTTCTGATCATGATCGAAAATGCAAATAGGTTCTCTACCCGAAAGCATAACTTAAAAGTGTTGATCGAATTGCAATTAGGATCTCTAGCCGAAAGCATAACTTAAGGGTGTTGATCGAATAACAATTAAGATCTCTACTCAAAAGCATAACTTAAGGGTGTTGATCGAATTTCAATTAAGGTCTCTACCCAAAAGCATAACTTAAGCATGCTGACTGAATTGCAATTATGATCTCTACCCAAAAGCATGACTTAAGGGTGTTGACCGAATTGCAATTAAGATCTCTACCCAAAAGCATGACTTAAGGGTGTTGACCGAATTGCAATTAAGATCTCTACCCGAAAACATAACTTAAGTGTGTTGATCGAATTGCAATTAAGATCTTGATCTTGCAGCCGATCAAACTTTTGGATTAAATCATTGCCTTCGAAAATTCATCGGGGTGCTCACTGGATTGGGGCTCTCTTTGCACAAGTAATTGGGACCTTCATATTACTCCATGCTTTTCTTCATCTTCATGAATGGGATAGCACGGGCACCAACAAACAGGCGTTTCTTCCTCTCTTGACTTGGATGGCATCTGCACCGAGACGTTGCTTATGCATAGAGCCTCCGTGTAATGCATGATGCATGCTATGCAGATGAGCAATACTTACACATGGTAACCTTCATGGCTTGCTCGAGTGGATCTGCATAGAGGAAAAGAGAAAAGGCTCTTGGTCAAATTGGAGAAGAGTCTGTGTGTCTAGTCGAAAAGCTACCACTTGCCCGCAAAGATGAATACCCTCTCTATTTATAGGGACTCTAGAACGGTTCAAATCATCTAACCACCAGAGATATTTAGGGAGTTTGAATTTTGAATAGGAGATAAACATAATTATTTAAATAGGTGAAGAGATAAAATTAAGGATAATCCCCTTTTTTTAATTTCGAGCTGTTGAGGGGCTCAAGTAGTGAGACCAGACCCAAACTCAAGTTTGATTCGACTAGATTTAATTCGGGTTGAACCCGATCAGACCAAATTTAGATCTAGTTCAACCAAACCAAGTCTTGTGAACTGGACTCGACCAGGTGAAGCTCGACTAGTTGGATTTCGATCAGATCAAGACAAAAGAAATTATTGCCAAAACCATAGCCAATTAAAACTCAAGTCTGGTTCGATCAGACTCAAACTCAGGTCTAGTTCGACCAGTTTTAATTCAGATTGAACTCGATCAGACTAGATTCAAGTCTCGTTCAATCAAACCAAGTCCTGCAAACTGGACTCGAATAGGTGAAGCTCGACTAGTGGGATTTTGACCTGGTCAAGACAAAAGAAATTACTATCAAAACCACAGCCAGGAGTTATGAAGTCTTTAATGAGGAATTATGGGTTTGATTCAGAACCAACTTTAAATAATATTAGTTTGATATCTCAAATCAACACACAATATTGTTTAGTTCTAACAACCATAAAAAAATTTATAAATTCAAAACTCATACATTATATAGTAGTATATGTAAGATCGAGGATGCTGACTAGAGGGGGGGTGATTATGAGGCTTTTAAATTTTCTTCCCCGCTAAGCAATTTTAATCACGATAATTGTTTGAGTTAAATTATACAATGAGGCTTAAAGGCAATTTAAACAATTTGTTGCATTCAACTAAATTAACTATTCAATATGACAAGCAAGAATGATGAATTTAGCAATTGTGTCAAGATGAATATAAAGCAAGTATGAAATACGCAATTGACACAATATTTTTACCGAGGTCTCGGAGACTCGCTCGGTCTCCCCTACTCCTCGTTGAAGCGCTCTTTTGGAGCCTCGCTTTGATATCCACGAAGGATATCTCACTAGGGTTGCTCCTTCTCCACACCGGATAGGCGAGCACCACACCTTTCACAATCTTTTGCCGGCCTCCCCGACAACCTTCAATTGGAGAGATCTCGGCTCTCCTCCGGCACCGTCTAGGCGAAGGCGATCGCCAAGAGTAACAAGTCAGATGCACTTTCACTTGAATCAACCACGTGCTGAAGCTCAATGATGCAAATGATATGCTCAACACTCTAGCACTAGCAATCTAATGGAGATGAAGTGCACTAAACACTCACACAATCTCCCTCAAGCTCTCTCTCAAATCTACTCAAGATTTGGACTTAATTCTAGCCTCTAAATGCTATAACTCAAATGCAAATCAATTGGCTAGGTTTTCAGCTGAAGAATGAACTCTTTGAGCACCCTAAAATGAAGCCAAACACGAAGTATTTATAGCCTCAACGAAAAACTAGCCGTTTGCAAGAAACCGGGCCAAAAGTTGTACAGGTGAAAAGGATCTAGGATATCGACTAGAGGAGGGGGTGAATAGGCGATTTTAGCAAATTACAATAAATCAAACAATTTGTAGTAAATGAGAGCAATTTAAATAACACAAGATGAACAATGAGCAATCTCAACACAAGGATATATCCCGTGGTCTCGGTGATTTGCCGATCACCCCTAATCCACGTTGAGGCAATCTCAAATCTCTAACCGCTCCTCTATCTAGTCAACCTTCTCTCGAGAAGTGACCTAGATCTTGAGCCAGACTAGTGTGATGAGTTATCCAAACCTCGATTTCACTAAGGATGCACTTTACCGCTCCGGCAAGGCGTGCTCAACCTTTCACAAGACGTTTTGAAGCTTCTTCACAATCTTCCTTGAAGAGTTCTTCAAAACCTTTCTCCTAACCGTCTAGGAGCCGGCAAACTCCAAGAGTAACAAGCCGGTGATGATCACTTTGCCTTCTTCTAGTGCTACACGATTGATTCAATGATCTAAATGCAATGCACTAGAAGATCTCAAATGCACACTCTTACAAATTTGAGAATTTGAACCCTAGAGTGTATGAAACTAGCTTAGGCTCTCAAGGATGATGACAATGCTCAAGATTATGCCAAAAGTCCTGAACAGGGCCGTGCATGGGAGTATATATACCCCCCACAATTAATATAGCCGTTACAGGCCGTTGGGAGAAAAAGATCACCTGGCGGTCAGACCGCAGGCACAAGCTCGGTCAGACCGCCGCAATTGCAACGGCATTAAACAGGCGCAATAAATGCTCAACTGCCCTTGTCAGGCACACATACGGTCAGACCGGAGCCTATTTCGGTCAGACCGTGAAACTGTCCAGAGACGACATAGTTTCTGGACACCTTATACGGTCAGACCGAAATATACGGACAGACTGGCCACACGGTCAGACCGTAGTTCAAAAACACGGTCAGACCGATTTCACGGTCAGACCGTTCTAACAAAAGGTCAGACCGTAATAGCTCAAAATGCCAGAAGGATAAAACAAGAGGTTCCAGGAGTCTGACCGAGAATTTAACTACGGACAGACCGACCTTAAAAAGGAATACACTATGCATAGACACAACATCGGTCAGTCCGAGATCTTAAACGGTTAGTCCGATAATTCGGTCAGACCGGTCTAACACACGGTCAGACCGACTGAGACAGACATGAGCTGAAATAAGCATTCTCAAAGGATGTGACCTTCTAGCATGCAATGCAAGTTGATTTTATGAATTGTGGCACATAGATGAAGTGTTTTGTGATACACCACATGCTCCTCTTAATAGTACGGCAACTATCCTAAAATCCGGTCAAAATTCTTCTCTAATCACCTTAGACCGGTAAAAATGGAAAAGATCCTATTTCGTACCTTTGCCCTTTTGATCAATGCCCTTTCTTCATCATGATACTCTTTCTTTGCCTTTCATTGACCTGTCTTTTAAGTACCTTCTTTGACACAACTAGACAGGTAACGTTAGTATAGCATTTGTAGTTGTCATTAATTATTAAAACACTCTATAGGGGCCTAGAAGCTACAACAGGCCGGACATTGTCCGGTCACTTCAGACACTGTCCGGCCAGTACAAAAATTTCAGCCGTTGCAAACGTGTCAGTGACCGTTGGGCGAAATTTGTGAAGGCCGGACAGATACTATTTGTTCGGACAAAACGTCCGGACAAATGGATATGTCTCTGTTAACTCTCGGCTCAAAAAAACTTGTACAGGCCGGACAATGTCCGGTCATTTCGGACAAAGTCCGGCCTCTTCGGACAAATAGCTCTGGACGGATGCATTTGTCCGGCCACTGCACACAGACATTAAAACAAGCATAACTTTTGATCCAGAGATCTGATTGAGGTGATTTTTGACTTGTTAGAAAGATAACTCAGAGCTCTACAATTTTGTGAACAGGAGCAAGACCTAGAAAGGTCTAGAAACTTCTAGAAAACTCAAAAACTTTCTTACTATCAAAATGTTCAATCCAAAAATCATCTCAAATGCAATTTTAGAGTATTTGCACATACGGATTTGCCGTTTTCTCGCGAATGTAATTTGTGTCACTTAGCAACGACCACGACCACACAGGTCTTGACATCCGATCGAAAACAGGTGGTCGATAGGGTTTGGTCGAGCGTACGAAAGCGAGCCGAAAACTGGTACGACCAGTCCGAACTCCTACGACCACGCCCAAACCCTAAACATAAAGCCGCCAAACAAGCGATACGACCACGACCACGTTTCAACACTGATACGATCAGAATATGCAAATACGACCACGACCAACTCTAGATAAATAAACCAATTTAAACAGCTGGCGATCACGACTAAGTGCAGTTTTCAAAACATTTAATCTAATGCACATAAACTACACTTAGACTCACTAGCAATGCAAGACACTAGTGCAAGATGATATGATGCATCTGAGCTTCCGCACTAGATAGATTCAAGCTACTAGTTTCCGACCCCTCTTAATAGTACGGTCAAACTAGTAAAAAGAAACCTATCAACCCGGTCTGTCTCCAAACACCGAGACCGGTAAAACCCTAAGAAAACAATCCTTAATCTTGGATTTTACCTTAGGTGGAGTTTGACCTCATGAAGCTCGATCGCTCGACGCTTGTCATCACAAAGCTCGATCTTGTTAAGCTTGACCACGCGAAGCTCGACATCTCGACGCCTGTCTTCGCAAAGCTCGTCCTCACTAAGCTTGACCTTGCTCGGGATGTCTCATATCGTCTTCATCATCTTCACGCCCTTGCTTGTTTTCATCCTGCAACCATTCTGAGACTAGAACATATACACTCAATGCGCAAACGTTAGTCTCATTTGCAGTTCGTCATTAATCACCACCAGATAAATCACTCCACACAGGAGTTCACTCAACAATTTCTTTCTTCGGTGAAATGACAAAACCAGTTTCAATGAACAACAAATGAGTAATGGATGAATCTCACAATCATATAGATCCATATATGATACAAGAAATGCGCACACGATCCATACTACTCAAGTTATGATATCAATCAATATGGATGACTAATATCATGAGCTCTCTCTCAATCATACATAGAGATATCAAATCCAGAACACGGAGTCATCAACCTCAAGATTTAACATATAACATCTTGATCAATCAATTAGCACAAGCTTGATGCAACCACCGAGCTCATCCTCTATATATGCATCAACATCAAACCCGCAATCGGGAAAAACATCCAATTCAGGGTTTACCGATAATCAATTCAATTTACTTGTGCTAAATCAGGATTTATTTAAATTGTCATTTAATCATCAAATCTAATATCTTCAGATTTAACTTTAATCATCATGGACTTATCCAAAACGTCATTAATCATTAAAACCTAGATACTAAGATCTACCTAGATCCAACAGTATAGAATATAGATAAAATGAGAACTTGTTGACTAATAAACTCCGTTCCAAACTGTGCTGGAAACCTGCCCCATCCTAATCCTTGAGATAGGGGTGGGCAAAATAACAACCAAACTAGAATAACCTATCCAAACCATTCGAGATTACTGAATTGAAACAACTGAAATGCTAATTCGATTTGTTTGATTTTTGACTTTGGAAAATTGAAATAGCCAAAATAACCTAATTAATATATAGATATTGGATATTTTAGTTAAAATTTAGTATATTTTAAGAATATATAACACCTTTATGTTGGTAAAAATCATTAATTACAATTATTGAAATTTTATTAAGCTTTAATCTTAAATTATATAGTGTACTAATAACATGATACGTGTATATCCTTTTATGTATGCATTACTAAATGATATATTTATTGATTAATATCATTAAAAATATTATTTCTTATAAAAAATCAAAACTGAATTAACCATTTTATACTTCAGTTTTAGAAACCCCAAAACTGAAATTACTAATTCAGTTATAAAATTTTGTAAAACTAATCAAACTAACTGAATACTACCCAAAACCCTGTTCTTGCATAGTAAAAATAGGCTATTTGGGTTTATTCGATTTTTGTTTAAGCCCTTTTTCTTTTCGAGCTCTATCCCATGAGGCCATGAAATTTAATGATTTTTTCTAGTTTTAATTTTTTAGATAAATTTAAATTGGGTTAAAGCTCTATTTTGGATTACTGTGCATTTCTAAAATCTCATTTGATATATTATTTTTGAACATGACCATTTAATAGTTACTAAGATAACAATAATATCTTATTATATATAACAAATATCCTCCATAACTGTCATAGCTTAAATTTAAAAATTCTTTTCTTTTATAATTGTTTGATCCTAGCAATATTAACGATTGTTACTGATCTAATGTCAACATTCTAAGTTAGCTCTATCTCAACCACATTAAAATTTACCTATTAAGTCATTCATACAATTAATTATCCATAATAAATCCTACATATAATGGTCATTAAATGTTTGAAACCAATGAATAATAATATTCGTTTAGGTAACTATTTATGTAATGAGTTGTAAACTAAATTTTTGGTTGACGTAGATTTCACATATACACCTACAAGCAGTGCTTACAACATAAAATCAGTGGGAGTTACAGTTGGATATAGATGACAAGAAATTGAGGTTCTAATTTCTTGCGAGTAATTGACAGCTTCTGGTCCGGGTGTGTGGTTCCGAATATTCATTTTTGACGAAAGTGCTCCCGAAGGGAGTAATGCACTGCATTTGTAATGCAGAGAATAGGAATCGGGAGTTAAGTTCCATGTTATTTTCCCTCCACTTACGGTCCGTTCAATTTTTTTAAACTCGATAATATGTGCAATGTCTACGAGAAGATCTGGCCCGGATTAATAGAAGAATATTTTGGATCCAATCGCAAGGCCTCAACAGGAGAAATCGCATAACAACCTTGCATAATATGGATTGGATTGGGTTACGCATTGGGCTTTTATTCCACAACAGCTAATTCCGAACAATCCCAGCAGCCCAATCACAAGCCAGCAGACCTGAAGTGGCTGCTCACGGTTCCGTGAGCCGCGCGTGCCGTTACGGTATGTGCGGCCTTGTGGCGCGGCGAAATCCACGGACGCGATGGCAGATGGTCCTGACGTCCTCTGCGTGACTTTCGGCAGGGCCACGCCGAAATGTCCGAATAGCCCCACGCAGTGGATGTGGTTCTGGGAACCTGTTTGATTTGCGTTCTAATTTGCATGGTATACAGTTTGATTGGAATTCTCTTTGACACTATTTGGTTCATGATCTTACTATGTCTTACTATGTCTAGTCTCATCCCTCGAACTTAGACATACATGACATTGCTGGCCTCTTAATATTGACAATAAGCGAGATGTGTGCCTTGCACTAACGGTCGCCTCAATCCAACCTGACGTGGTTGGGTTGCACCGCTCATCCGTCATCACCCAACCCCAGTACACCACCGTGGTTGTTGCCACTGCAGGTTGACGTCTCCGCTATCAATGGCCCGATGGCCTATCGCCCATGCGACTGCAGGCCATTGCTGGTGCCACCAATGGGCAATGGCCCAATGACATGATGCTACTTAACAAGTTTTTCAAACTAGTTTACCTAAATTATCTATTTTGGAGATTCTTTTACCCTCCTTTGTTATTGAGCGACCGCTTATTTACATTCTTTTCGTCACAATGGAATTAACAAAAAAAATATCTAATATAAACTACTTTAGTTTTGAGTTTTGATATATCAGATTACCACTAAATTACAATAGAACTAATAACAATATTGATTTTATAAATAGATAGAAACTACTTTTAAAAAATATTTTTATACCATACTTATTGTTGCCTCACGACAATCCTAAATGTAGAGCTTTACTTGTTTTTTTTTTCAATTCTTCAGAGCAATTCTCAATTATATAATAATTCAATTGTCTTGCTCTAATCAATTTATATGAAGAATATGTATTTGCATTGTCTAGATTTTGATGGTACAGAGGGGTTTACTAGATGGATGGTTAGATTTTTTGCATTTTGATAAAATGGATTTAAAATCTAAACTATCAGCACTGTTGCTTACCGAATCAATGGTTAGATCTTTTAGTTTTTACAAAACAAATTTGAAACGTTAGCCATTATATAAATGGATCCACCAAGTTAGATGTTTTCTTTTTTACAAATAGATTTGAATCTAGATGGATGGTTAGATATTTTTTTTACAAAATAGAATTGAAGTCTAACCTGTTATAACCCAGGACTACAGGGTGGAAAGTTTTAATTATTGGATCATAAAAGATTTGGATTATAATATCTAACTTGACAACGATAAAGATCCGAGCAATATCCTACGCTTGTCATTAGCAACCTTTTTTCCACGCCTACAACAACCACAGTGACACAATTAATCACAATTATTAGGTCATTAATATGCATACTAATGGTGTCTCCTTGTTCTTTAAAGTTCAAATTGCATCAACAAAAATTCATACATGAAAATCACTAAAAATGGAAACTATGAACCTATAACAAACCACTTGTGATAATTACCTGATCAGTAATATTGCACCCCCATTAAATTAAGTGATTTCTCAAGTTGGTTTGGTTAGCGTGGTTGAGGTGACCCTTGGTGCTAATTTGGCGCTTTGTCCTGCTTTGTGTGTGTTTGGATGTTTTCTAACAAGGGACTACAACTGCTGGTGCATCATTGGTTTGGGGTTGAGCCCAGCTAAATCGCTGGAAATGGCTGGCATCAAACGGCATATGTAGCATATGTACCAAAACCATGGATGGACGTGTCTACGCCTATATGATGGAACCAGATTCTCTGTGGTTGTAGTGTTACTGTATAACTATTATATACATTTTTACATGTTAGATTAATCAATAGTAGTTATGATTAATTTTTTTTTAATAAATTAATATTTTTTGTGCTTTCTAATTTTTTTGACTATTTAATTTGGACTGTGTATTGTAAGATCAGATGAATAAAAACTCTATTTTAGAAAGTCTCGTCACTTGTACTACATATAATTATTGTTCCTTTCATTGCCATGGAGCTTGTCAAATGCATGTCACCACTGTCCGCACGAGTTATGCCCATGAGTTGTTCATATGCATGTGTATGACATTTAGAATGTGGTTGGTTCATAAATTTTATTTTGTATTTTGATTATGTATAATAAAAATATGTTATCTATTCTTTGATAATACCACTCTATAATAACAATAACTGTATTCAAAATACAGTTCAATATATTTTTCAAATACATCCTACTTGAATATATTCTAAAAATACTCTATCTCATTCCATATTTTACCTGAACCAAATATATTTTATATTTATTGATTTCACCTTTATTCTAATGTATCTTAAAATCTATTATAATTACTATTCGAACCAAACGCCAGCTTATTATTTCTCCAATGTTTTTTGTGGAATGAGGCTGGGAAAGCTCTGAAGGTCCATCTCCTGCTAGGGCTACTTGATTTGATTCAAAGCAAGTTTCAAAAACGCATTTTGTAACAAAAAGGAGGTACAAATCAAGTCCACACAAGGTATTTGCGAATAATACGAGTCTTGATCCTAGTAGAAACTTCCATGTGCTAAAGTTCGAAAAGACTAGTTGGATAAACTGTTGGTATTCAGTTACTTGACACAGTCATATATCACTGTGGAAGTTTCTCTGTTCGAATCCTACTCAAGACGACAGAGCTAAGACAAACAGTAGAACTCAATGATTCCAGGTCAGACATGCCAAAACAATCTAGTCCAGCTCAAACAGCAACATCACGGTGGTAAGAACGAACATTACTGTAGATGAACAAAGAAAAGTAATTAAGTTTGAAGGTATCAGGGTCTCCTCTGTAACGGCGGTCAAGCTAAGCTAAGGCATGACAAGTGAAGTGTGTGGATGTAATGCTGCTGTAAAACTGTTTTTAAACCCCCTGGGGCCTGAGCCATTTTCATGCAACTAAACAGTGCAAAAACTACCGGCAAAACCAAGCAGAAAAGGTTGCCGTGTCGTGCGCTCCCAGTAGAGGTTTCCTTTGTTTCTTCTCTTGATTAGTGTTTCGTACACTTCTTTGGGCTTATTTCTGGTTGTCAGGTTTGTCATATGCATTGGGAGTGAAGTGTGAAACATTTGACAAAGTGAAACCAATTTTTTTTAAAGCCTTATTGAGCTGAAATATGGATGCTTTATCTTTTGTAGGTAACTATGCTTATTATACTGGCATTGCTGCTACTGTATTATGAAGGTGGCATGGGCAGAACACATTGCTCAACGGTCCATGAGAACAACACGGATATGCTCTCACTGCTTGATTTCAAACAGGCCATCACCAACGATCCGACAGGAGCCTTGAAATCTTGGCACACCGGCTTCTACTACTGTAGGTGGAAGGGCGTGGCATGCAGCCCAACACGACCAGGGCGCGTCTGGGAGCTAAACCTCACCGGCCAAAGCTTGGCAGGCCAAATCACCTCCTCTCTTCGAAACCTGACGTTCCTTAGTATGCTTGACCTCTCCTCAAATAGCTTCTCTGGGGAGTTACCTCCTCTGAATCATCTCCAGCGACTGAATATCCTTTTTCTGAACAACAACTTTTTGCAGGGGACTATCCCTGATGCACTTACAAATTGCTCCAACTTAAGACAATTAGACCTCTCTCAAAACTTGCTAGAGGGTGCAATTCCCCCAAATATAGGCCTCCTTTCCAATCTGGTACTTTTGGCCCTTCAGAAGAATAATCTCAATGGAATCATCCCGCCAACCCTCAGAAACGCCACCGACTTAGAAGAACTCGATCTTCAAACAAATCAACTCCAAGGAAGCATTCCTGATGAGCTTGGGCAATTGTCAAAGCTATTGGAGCTGCTCCTTGGTGGCAATAGGCTATCAGGTGGAATCCCACGATCCCTCTTTAATCTGTCTTCTCTTCAAAAACTAGATTTATATTCAAATATGTTAGATGGCGCATTGCCACTTAACATTGGCGATGCGCTCCCCGATCTCCAAGAGCTTAGCTTGGGTACCAATATGTTTGAAGGTCATATTCCAGCTTCCCTAGGCAACGCTTCAGGGCTAGAAAAGATTAGTTTAGCAAACAACAGTTTCACTGGCCCAATTCCCAGTTCATTTGGTAAGCTTTCAAGGCTGTCGTTGCTCTTCCTTCAGCAAAACAAGCTTGAAGCAAGGGACAGTGAAAGCTGGAAATTCTTATATGCATTGGGAAACTGTAGTCTTCTACAGTCTCTCGCACTATATGAAAACCAGCTACAGGGAGCCATACCAAATTCTATTGGTAACCTGTCCATCAACCTTCAAATTCTATTATTGGGTTCAAACAAACTATCAGGGAAAGTTCCCCTGAGCATAGGGAACCTTCATGGCTTAATCAAACTGGTACTAGCTGACAACAGTTTTAGTGGTAGCATTGAAGAATGGATTGTAAACATGAAAAATATGCAAGAACTACTTCTCCATGACAACAACTTCATTGGATCAATTCCGTCATACATTGGCAATCTTACTCAGTTGATTGTGCTATCTCTAGCAAGAAACAAATTCGAAGGTCTCATACCATCCACGTTGAGAAATCTAACACAACTCCTAACGTTGGACCTTAGCTATAACAATCTCCAAGGTAATATACTTCTAGGGTTTGGTAACCTTAAACAACTCACAGAATTACATCTTTCATCAAACAAGCTTACTGGAGAAATTCCTGATACCTTGAGCCAATGTCAAAACTTAGTCACCATCGAAATGGACCAAAACTTTCTCAAAGGAAACATTTGGATATTCAGCAACATAAAGGGCCTGAGAGTGCTTAACCTTTCCCATAACAATTTCTCAGGCACCATCCCAACATTTCTAAATAGTCTACTACTCAGCGAGCTGGACCTTTCATACAATCATCTCCAAGGAGAAATTCCAAGCAATGGAGTATTCGAAAATGCTACAGCTGTTTCACTCGAGGGCAATTGGGGACTCTGCGGAGGAGCAATGGTTCTCCATATGCCCTCATGCCCAGCTGTTTCTCGGAGAATAAATAGACACTATTATTTGGTAAAAGTATTGATCCCAATATTTGGCTTCATGTCATTCACATTATTGGTCTACTTTTTACTCCTTGAGAAGAAGATGCCAAGAAAAACATATTCATCATTGCCTTCTTTTGGTGAGCATTTTCCTAAAGTTTCTCATAAGGATCTAGCTCAAGCCACAAGGAACTTCTCCGAATCTAACCTAGTTGGTAGAGGAAGCTATGGTTCGGTGTATAGAGGGAAGTTATGGCAAGAAGTGGCAGTGAAGGTTTTTGACCTCGAGATGCGAGGCGCGGAGAAAAGCTTCATGTCAGAATGTGAAGCATTGAGAAGCATTCAGCATCGAAATCTTCTTTCCATTATAACTGCATGCTCGACAATAGACAACAGAGGCAATGTTTTCAAGGCTTTAGTTTATAAATTCATTCCCAATGGGAACTTGGACACATGGTTACATCACAAAGGGGACGGGAAAGCTCCAAAACGTCTAGGCTTAACTCAAAGAATAGGCATAGCTGTCAACATAGCTGATGCATTGAACTATTTACACCATGACTGTGGAAGGACCACTATCCATTGTGATTTGAAGCCCAGCAACATCCTTCTAGACGACGATATGAATGCCCTTTTGGGGGACTTTGGCATTGCAAGTTTTTACTCGACATCGATACTTTCGATTAGTTCAATTGGTGTTAAAGGGACTATTGGATACATCGCCCCAGGTATATATAATTACTTTATGCACTTCCTATTTATTTAAGACAACCAAATGGTTATTGCCTAACTATACTTCATACATATATCCCTTTTAGAGTACGCAGGAGGTGGCCATGCATCAATTTCTGGGGATGTTTACAGTTTTGGGATAGTAATGCTGGAGATGATGACAGGCAAAAGACCAACAGATCCTATGTTTAGGGACGGACTCAACATTATCAACTTTGTGGACAGCAACTTTCCACATCAGATATTTCATGTCACTGATGCTCATCTCATAGAAGAATTCAAGGACTTTACTCAAGCAAATATGGTATCAGAAAATGCGCTCTACGAATGCTTGGTGTCTCTGCTACAAGTAGCACTTTCCTGTACACACCCATTACCAAGTGAACGAATGAACATGAAAGAAATAGCCAGCAAAATGCATGGAATCAAGACGTCATCTCTTGGATGGAAAACTAAGATGTGTGCTTCGCTGGAGTGACTTACAACATGCTATGGAACAAATATGATGTAAATGTTGCTCATCTTTTATTACAATAAGCATAGGATGCAACTAAAGGATTATGCACACCATGGATGTAGACGATTGTACTTTATCAATGTCTGAATGAACCTATATTGTGCAATGCCGCAGGTATATTGCAAGACATATGAAAATAATGTAAAAAGCAAACTAGATCAGATGTTTATGTCTATTATGAACTTATTGGAATATTATATTTTCAAAAAATGAACAATAGACTCAACTATGTTCATAATTGGGTAAAACTCAAAAATATAATTTGATGAAAAATTCATACCTTATTTGTACAAATTTTCTCTTATGAAAGGCTGTCATATTTTTCTGCAAAACTCTTACCACTTTCTTGTCCTGCAAACAATCAAACAAACATGGGCGAGCCATTAGGTTTCCGCAAGTAACCTATTATATAATAAATTTTGATGATATTAGAAACACTATATTAATTCTGATCATGCATAAAAATACTCAAAATTTTCAAATTAAATCTAGAAAAAAATTTGTTAGAAATTCTCACATTAATCGGAAAGAAGAAAAAAATATATATAATTCATTATATTCATAACAGTATAAATTCATCATCTGAAAAATAATATCCAAAATTAACTTTATCTCTGTTATGATGCAAATTCATGTGAAACTTGTATCCAAAACAAATTCTATCTATATTATAATATTAAAAAAGACATTTCTTTGTATATAGATAAGAATTTTAAATCATATAAAAATTAACCACACAATTGCGTGTGATTTCGACTAGTTGAACAGAAATGCAAGAAGGCACAAAAATCTAAATCAAATTAGCATTCTTATAAAGCACTAAAGTATGTGCAAGAGATATCAAAAAGCAAAAATCATAACATGTAGAAAGAAAATTATGAGTAAATAGAATAAATAATACCAGTTTCATATTCACAGGAGGTGCAGACATAAATACATCCATATGATATGTTGTATATGATTCAAATTCAGAGAAAAGCCAAGTCTAACATAGCGTAGCGGAGACCTAAGCCCCCGCGGTACAGATCATTATGGATTTGTTT
This sequence comes from Pharus latifolius, assembly GCA_019359835.1. Classification (NCBI taxonomy): domain Eukaryota; kingdom Viridiplantae; phylum Streptophyta; class Magnoliopsida; order Poales; family Poaceae; genus Pharus; species Pharus latifolius. The sequence goes on along the minus strand of CM033320.1, from coordinate 70,269,321 downwards.
CAGAGTTGGATCCGTACGAATCGTTACGGATTTGTTTCCGAGTTGGATCCGTGGTCTCCACCATCTATATATACCTCTTGTAAACCGCACGGGAAAATTAGATCTCATTGTAATCCCTTGCGTTTGTAACTCTTCCGAAAATAGTGAAGTTTTTGTCGGCCGGAGCCCGTAGTTTTTTCTCGCAAGGGTTTTCCACGTTAAATTGATTGTCTCGTGTTCATTATTTGATCTATTTCTTATTAATTGTACCTGTCATTTTTTAACATGATATACACGGTACCCAATATATGCATAGGGCTATCAGTGTACTGGTATGATCTCCGCGTCCATATTGTTTAGTATCCAATGTATGAATAATAGGGGCAACGGTGCAATTGTATGATCTGCGTTTAAGGTGTCAAAGTGCCGAGGGATGCATCAATGAAAACACTCAGTTCCATTGACTTCTATGAGGAATGCACACGCTAAATGATTCTTCTATTGATCAAACTTCATGTGGTGAGAAAAAACATTTTGCATTTATGTCTAAAATCCCTGAATAAATAGAAAAAAGGAAGGCGGGGGGAGCCTTGACCTAGCAATGATCTCAAAGTAGAGTAACTTAATTGTTGTTGTTGTTGTTGTTATTTTTGTAGCATGACTTACTCAAATTTGGCTCGACGTAATAAGTAGGGTGCTGCAAGATGAACATTCTCCAGCCAATATATGTAATACAACAGTGAGAAATTTGGTTTATCTATTATCAAAAGTACATACTTCAATTGTAACTTTGATTGCTACCAATCACAGAACTTAGTTCGCCCTGCAGAATGCATTTGGTGAGCTTGTTGTGGGGGGCTTTATATATGTTACCATTTTTATTGAAGTTTCCTAACGAAAACTAAATTTGCACCAAGATTACCTATTATTATACCTGCATCTTATTTGCTAGATCTTCTTGAATCAAATAAAGTTAAAATGCCTTTCTCCTCAAACATGCCTTGCTGCTTTCTTGTAATCAATAATTCAATATGGTTACCAACAGCTCTTGCTTATCTGTAGGTAGGTAGGTACTGTGTCACAGTTATGAAAATGGAAGAGTCATGTAAGTTTCAGGGGAGTAAAGACAGTCAGAGATTTTTTTTTTTTGTGTGTGGTTTAAAAACAGATCATTTGGCCAATTAATTCCATACATACATGACAAACAGTTGAGTATAAGGATTAAGGAGATATGATTTTGGGACCATGCTTCTGAGTGCTTGCACTTGAAGCTTGCGAGGAGTTCTCACACACCTTGCACTTGTCCTACATGCTAGTGGAAGACAGGGTGAAAACGCCTGGACCTCAATGAGGTCTGGTTAGTAGTCCAGTACCTATCGGAATACTTCTCCCAGAGGGTAATAGGTGATGGATGAGGAGGTGAAACAAATGTAGTATCTGAAAAAGAGAGGGAAACAGAATGTTCTTTTGGATGTTTACAGAACCACTTGGGGAGATGCAACAGTCAAACATAGTAAACTGAAAGAAACCCCATAAAACGCCAGAAAAAAGTTTATAGGCATAAATAGAAAGTGAAAAAAAATCATATAGAGAAAAACAATTCAAAGGCATTTCAAAAAGATCTCAAAAATAGTTATTATAGATAAAAATAAAATACCTTAAAAGTGGTACCGAGTACAATTAAACTTGTGGATCTATGGATAGGCTTGATCTATTTAATTTTTAAAATCTATAGATTTGAGAAGAGTAGGCTGAGCTATCTATGGTATAAATTAGATTAAAGATGTATATCTATACCACTATATAATGTATGAGTTCTCCATTTTTTCAAATTCTCTTTTCTTTGATAATTGTCTAATCCAAACGCTGTTATCCATTGATTTGATAGAATTAGGTGACAATATTTTTGAGCTGTTTGTGCTTCTACTGCATTTATCATCGGTCTTAGTATTAATCTCCATATTAAACCTTGAAATTAGACTACTCTTTTATTGTGTTGGGTGACCACCTCTGCATTTATGCTATATGTATATATAACACCAAATTTCTCGTGTTAGTCTCTTAGTGCAATTTAGTTTGCAACTAAGCATGATGGTTTTAAAAAGATTGTGTCATGATTGTATCTCGCTTTATATGAATTGTATAACAATTTTGCTTTAACTTAAATTTGTTAACAACCTGTTTTGCATCTGTCCGCTAATTACTACTGCTATATAGTGCTGCACTCTGCACTATATATAGGGCAGCAATCCTGCAGCGCCTCATATTATTTCCCAAACGACTCGATCGGCCATCTCCTTGGACAAAACACCATCAAAAAGCTTGAAAGAGACATGGCCAGCCACCTTAAATTGCCTTTCACCCAATGCCTCTTCTTATTGCTCTCCTACGTTGCTGCGACAGTCGTCGCAGAAGACCCTGGACTATCCCACAGGACGAGCCAACACACTGTAGCGTACGACCCACAACCGAAGGACTTCCCAAACGAGCGGCTCTACCGCGCCTACCTCGTCATCCAGCGCTTCAAGAACACCATCACTTACGACCCCAAGAACATTACCGCCACCTGGACCGGGCGTGACATCTGCGGCAAGACGACGTACCTCGGCTTCTACTGTGCGACACTGCCAGGCCAAGCTAAGAAGCTCACAGTCACGGCAGCCATTTTCAATGGCTTCGGCCTGCATTCGCCGAAGCTACAAGGCTTCATCGACCAGCTCCCTGATCTCGCCCTTTTCCATGCTGCCTCCAACAACTTCGGCGGCGACATCCCCCGCCTTGCGGGGCTCGCGTACCCATACAAGCTCAACGTCGGGAGAGAACTCCATCCTGATAAGGTTTCTGATGACGCGATTGCGGACTTTCAGGCGATGGCAGGGGCACATACCAGATGTATCACTACCTTTTTGGATCTAAATTTTCATGTTGGACGAGGAAATGGCAGCAAGATAGGCATGCCCGGTGTCACGGATGCTAAGGCGCTCCTCCTCAACTACAACAATCTGTCCGGACCACTTCCCGCCGACCTTGGCTTCTCCAAATTGAGCTATCTCGCCCTCGCTCACAACAAGCTCACCGGCCCAATCCCGGCGTCCATCGCCCAAGCACAAGACTCGCTCCGCGAGTTGCTTCTGCTCAACAACCAGCTCTCCGGCTGCCTCCCGCACGAACTTGGCATGCTTAGCAAGGCGGCTGTCATTGACGCCGGGATGAACCAGATCACCGGCCCGATCCCAGCGTCCTTCTCGTGCCTTACCAACGTCGAGCAACTCAACCTGGCAGGGAACCGCCTCTACGGAGAGGTGCCCGACGCGCTGTGCCAGCTCGCCGGCCCGGGCGGCCGCCTCGCCAACCTCTCGCTGTCAGGCAACTACTTCACGTCGCTGGGGCCGGTCTGCTCGGCACTGATCAAAGGCGGGGCGTTGGACGTCAAAAACAACTGCATTCAGGGCTGCCCCCATCAGAGGCAGCCGGAGGAGTGCGCCTCGTTCCTGAGCCAGCCAAAGGTGTGCCCGACGAGCACCCACGCGGCGTGTCGTGCCGCAGATGTTAAGAACGCGGTGGCGCCGGCCGAGGGAGGGAAGGGTATGGCGTACTCTAGCTACGTGACGTACGCGACTCTGCATGCATGAGGCGCCAAGGCAGTAGGGGACCCCGCGCGCCCCGGGTAGAAATTGCGTTTATGTTCTTGTGTGTGTTGGTGTGCTTCTGTCCGTTGCTTTGTTTGTGGCCGTAGCCTCTAGATCTCAGTTGTTGTACTACGACCATGTTGATTGCTTTAAAAATTTGTATGATTCAAATAAAGTTGGGGGATGCACCTTGCCAGTTCATGACTCCTAAAATCATTTTAAATATAATGGAAGTGAAATGCACAACATATAAAGCAAGTTAAAAGTCTAATTTTCAACTATCAATTACTTCACTATTAGATATATTGCATTAGAATTTGTGTAATTTAGGTTATGAAAAGCACCGATTAAGATCTCTCTTTTAATAAAAAAGAATGCGGAGGGTGATTTTCTTAGTATCGTTTTTTTAAGAAGTGTAACCAGAAGTGTCACTATTTCATTAAAAAGAAGGGTAAGATAATTGTACAAGTATGTGTATGTTACTATTTTTAATATTTCCAGATCTTTAAGCAAAGAAAAAAACAAAAATCCGAAAAAAAACCAGCCAATCTGGTTAAACAATGACTAGTAAGAACAGTCAACTGTTCATCTACTTTCTACTTGAGGTACTCCATAATCACTCTTCAAACAACTCTTGATAGATAGTTATAGCCCACACTTTCTTCTTAGTTAGTACCATTATTTATAGTTGATGTATAGTGGTGCATTTTTCATTAAAAACTTTTGTATTTTTCTCCTTCCAAACCATCCAGGTTGTTAGTGTGCACGTAGCATCAAAAGCACTTTTTGTTTCTTCTATTACATGCCTATTTTTGTACTATCCACTATTCTATAATAGATTGAATATTTGGTTGGTAAACAACACCTAGAGAGGCGAGGGACGGCAACCAAAGGTTCCTCGCATAGTTGCAGGAGGTGTTGGACTGTTTAGGTTGCAGAGGGAATCAAAGACAATATAAAACTAATACAAGACTAACCCAAATGAGTTTTTTGTGCTCGTCTGTCTGTCTGTTTTTTTCCCGCAAAGTAACACAGATGGTGTTACTGTTTCATTAAGAAAATGTGAGGAAATACATAATGCAGATGCAAGAAAAAGAAAACTTTTAGCACAGCAGCTCAGTGCAAAGAGTTTCCACGAAAGGAAAAAGGGAAAGGAAAGAAAAGGAAGGAAACCATAGCAGAAAATGCAATAGAACAGCTAGCTACAAAATCCAGATCAGTCCTCAAGCAGGTCTTGGAATATAGCTCTAGCCAACGCCCTCTTTTCCTCTTGAATTCGATTAAGAAGTTCATCAATGTTTGAGAATTAGCTCTTCTGCCCTTTTGTTGTCTTAATCAGAGCTATACTTCACCTAACAGGATTGATATGTAGTTTCATGCTTTCTGACACAGATCAAGGATGAATTTATCAAGGCTTTTAGGCCTGGGTTTCCTTAAATTCTAAGGGTCTATTTTTCTTTAGGGAAGGAGAACGTACTAGAATTTTGTTATTCAATTAAAGTAATTAGTATCTCAAACTTGTCCCATAAATATCTTCTAAAAATAGACAAAAATTATCATTTCAAATAGTCTTTAATTGGGTTAAACAAAAGGAAGAATAGCATAGATGTCCTTCCTATATCATAATATTGTGTGGATGTCTATCCTAACCTAGTAATATCAGAAATACCCACCTAAAAAGATCTTAAGAATGTTTTATACCATTTTTGGATGATTAGGAGGATCAAAACAATGTTTAGGGGTGCAAATCAATATTATTATAATCTTGAATTGTTGTTTGTTGTGAAAAATATTCTCAAAGTAACCTTTTATACTATGTACCATGTGAAGACTCCATGACTTGGATGGGCATTCGGGGCATGGAAAAGGCCAGTGCATAACGCTTGCCCGCTTGGGCATGGACAGAAAGTTGGTGCGGCACTGCGGCTAGACATGATTTGTTTCATCCATACAAAAGGATTAGTGCTGAGCGTATAGAGATAATATTCCTTCTCACACAATCTAAACAAACCGTTACAAGTGTCCACGGGTATAATTAAGGTTTTAAATCTTTCATATAGGTAATTTTTATATTACTATACTGGGATGGACATCAATGCAATATTGTGACTTAAAGAGAGCATCCATGCTATTCCCCCTGCAAAACGTATGTTGGATTGGGCTTCCATAAGGTGGAGTATACGACATGTGAAGTAGCTCCCAAGAACACTTGCAGAGTTGCAACCCAATAAGCAGAGCCTAGCCGACCTATGTTGAAATTAATAGCTGCCCCCGTAGCAAAGAAGTGGCGAGGCATCTACTGCTACATGGTGCGGCCTAGCGTTGGCCATTGAAGTAGACAGATGTATTTGTCTTATCCATGGTTTTGGGCACAATTTCGTAGAAAAAGCCGACGTAGCTAGGTACAGTTGCTGCGGCCTACAGACGAGGTATTATCATAAACTATATACAGCAGGGCACAAATATCGAGTTATTATGGGCCATATATAGACAATGCACTAACCGTGAGAACTTTGTCTACTTAGGATATCGCTTAAGGTTGTCTTCAACTCATCAGTGTTTCGCGAGACGTTTCAATAAAATATTTTCTAGTATATTTTGTGCTACGTATGCGAAGTATCATCTGAAGTACCCCCTACTCCAACTCATTGGCGCTTCGCGAGGCGCTTCGTACGGGTCCACGAGTAAATTAAATTTAGGTATTTTTAGTAAAACATCAATAATTTTTAATTTAAAAATCGAATATATGTGATGTTTAGTCTCTATATGAAAATAATTTAAATATCTACAACTTTCTCAATATAATCAACATCTAATTTGAACTAGATTAATCATAAATTAAGAAACAAAGATTATTTATAATTTGATAGCACACAAACCGAGACAAAACAGTTGGCGGGCCCACATACAGAGCGATTTTTACCGATGCTTGTTGTGGCGTCTTCTCTCTCCTCTCCCGCATAAAATATTATTTTTTAATTGCTTGAGCCCACCTACACATCCTCGAAGCGGCTAGGATGGAGGTCATCTAATAGGTTCGTGAAGTCCTACAATATACCTACTTACCTAGGGTTATGAAATCCACCGTGCATACGCAGGTAACTATGGTATGATACAATGTGATGTTTTTGACAAGAAGGCAAGGACTGTTTTTGCATTGATGAATAGAAGAATTTACAGCGAAATAAAACAAAACAAGGAATCAAATGGAAAAAAGAAGGCACATTAACAAGAACAGCAACAACAAACATAACCACATCAAGAAAATAACAGGGAACAGGAGCCGGTCCCAATTGCAGGGCAAAGAGGCCAAAGCTTACACTTTTACCCTCGCTACCTTTTTGTTGGCAATAGATTACAATGGCCCCTTATCTCTTCAACCCGTCCTTCACGTCATAAGAGCCCTCAGCTTTTGCACCCCGGTTTCAATCCACCCGGCTGCATCCGTGAGGATTTTCTATCGTAGATTTTCAACAGTTTTGCCTCTCTGTTTGAATATTCTGGAGTTGTGCTCATTCCAGAATCCAGATTTCCCACCAAACCAGTATTACTAGAGAGTTCCATCTCTTACGCCACTCCTCACCTAGAAGTTGTGCTATTTTGTACCAGCCGTCTTCTAAACTACGTGAACCAAGAATCATCGACAACATGTGTTGCATGCTGATGATGTGCAGTAGGCTACCTCATACATACTGAGTGTGAGGGCATTGCGCGAGAATTTGCAGTCTCCATTTTGGGTGGGCATGGCAAAGTGTGAAATACGAATTTTTTTAAGGAAAGTGTGATATAAGGATTATGTGGCCAATCTTTTCTCACCAGGTTGTCGGCTGTCAGACACTTGCTCTACACTACTATCCATGTGTAAAGTTTGCATTCCATTGGCGCCCAGCATTCCCAAATTAGGCTCGCGGCTGCTGATCGAATTTGACCCTAAAATTGTATAGTGTATGCTGATTTTGTTGAGTATTCCTATGTTGCCGTCCACTGCCAGCACTCTTTATTAGGTTGATCAACCACTAAATGCATCGATTGTAGGACCGTGAGAAGTGAATTCGTGGAGCACTATAGATGAAAGCACACTGTTGAGATTGGCAACCCACCTTTTGTTTTCTAGTTTAGTATCACTGTTCTGTTTTTTCATTTGAAGATCTTGAAGACAGTAGGGGCAATGTCCTTAGGTGCCTTGCTATTGAGCCATTTATCCCCCAGGACTTAGCTTTTTCTCCATTGTCAACTTCTTTGGTTGTGGATGCCTGAAAGAGGCAGACCACTCCAAGGCTTGTTGTTGTCATTCCAAGCGTACTATAGCCATCGTGTTCTCAATGCAGTGCTCAACATTGGCAAATTTGGCACACCTGCTCCACCATATTTCGAAGGCTTACATACCTTGTGCCATGCTACTAGACATTTCCCTCTAGCTGTCGCGTCTGAACCTGTCCAAAGGTAATTTCGCATGCATTTATCCGTCTTTTTGAATATCCATTTTGGAGGTGATATTGCAAGTAGCATGTACACTGATAGTGCTGCAAGAACTAACTTCACCAGGATTAGGCGTCCTCTTACTGAACTTGTGAAGTAGTGGTTGGAAGTCTGTTTTTTCAGCCTGACATCAGAGAATGTCATACTAAGATTTGCATGAAAAATTCTGAACTCGCTGGGGGAATGCTTCAGCTAGCTCCTGCATATCTATGTATTAACAACAAATTGGTGTAATCGAGCTCTTGTTGAAATTGGTTTGCAGTCCAGTGGAGTGACCAAATATATCTAGCATGGATTTCATCACCTAAAACTCTTCCTTGATTGGCCTCAGGAACATGATCACATCATCTGCATAAAGGGAAGACCTGAATTTGATATGTTGTTTGCTTCTTGAAGTTAGGATTTGCTGTTGTTTGGCTTGGTTGAGAAAGGGCGCTTAGGAAATCCATCACCAAGACGAAAAGGAGTGGTGAAAGTAAGTCACCTTGCCGCAGGCCATGTTGGTTCTTAATTGCACAGCTCTGGTGGCCGTTCATTGAAATCTTGGTTGAGGAGGTTGTAAGTAGGATCGAAATCCAATTGCACCATCTCAAACCAAATCCTTTAGCTTGTAGTAGCTCTAGGAGGAATTACCACGACAGTGAATCAAACGCCTTTGAAAGGCCTAGTTTCAGCAGCAAGGCTAGCGTCCTCCGCTGTTTGATTACTTTGATAACACCCTGGATGTAGATGAAATTGTCAGGTATACTGCATTTCTTGATGAAGGCCCCTTGACATGGTGTGATAAAATGATAGAAACCACAATATATTAGTTTATTAAAAAAGTCAATCATAATTGTTATTGTTTGATCTAATGTTTGAAAATATATATAATATTTATACAGTAACTTCACTGTTGCAGAGGATCCAGTTCTGTCGCAGAGGCATAGAGCCATAGACACGTCCATCCATGGGTTGGTATGTATGCTGCATATGCCGTTTGATGCCAGTCACGTCCAACGATTTACCTGGGAGGCTGGGCTCAACCCCAAACCAATGATTCACCAGCAACTGTAGTCCCTTGTTAGAAAACATCCAAACACACAATGCAGCAGGACAAAGCGGCAAATTAGCGCCAAGGGTCACCTCAACCACAGTAACCAAACCGACTTGAGAAATCAATTAACTTAATTGGGGCGAGTTTTAGACATGCTTGCATAAGCTGTAGCTTGCAGTCTTCTTATGGGACTGGGTAGTTCGTGTGCACGTGCATATATTTGGTTTCTAGATATACAATTTGTTTTTTTAAGAATTTTTGTTTGAAAATACATATAAGAAATTGGCATATTTGATGGGTGCCGTTGCCTTCTAAATCTATTTTGTTAAACACAAAAAATCTAACCATCCATCTAGTGAACCCCTCTGTACCGTATAACTCTAGATATTGCCAATACATATTCTTAATATAAATAGATTAGAGCAAGACAAGTGAACTGTTATATAATTGAGAATTGCTATGAGGAATTAAAAAAATAATACAAATAAAGTTTTATGTTAAGGATTATAGTGAGGTAGTAATAAGTATAATATAAAAATACTTAAAAAATAGTTTCTATCTATTTTATAAAATCAATATTGTTGTCAGTTTTAATATAGTTTAGTGGTAATCTGTCAAAAAACTCAAAAATAAAATATTTTATATTAGAGATTTTTATGTCAGATCCAGCATGTAAAGCTGTTTGAGCAAGTCTAGATTGTTGTGGCACGTGCAACCTCGAATAATTGAGTTGTACTGTTTGTCTTAGCTCTGTAGTCTTTAATAGGATTCGAACAGAGAAACTTCCACAATGATCTATGAATGGGTCAAGTAACTGAAAACTAACGATCCATCCAACCAGCCTTTTCGACTTTAGCATATGGAAGTTTCTACCAGGATTTAGGTTCGTATGATCCCAAAATATCATGCATGGACTCGATTTGTTCTTTCCTTTTGTTACAAGGTGTATTTTCAAATCAAGTAGCCCCAGAAGGAAATGGAGCATTCGAGCTAGTTCCCACCCCAGCGTCGTTTCAGAAAAACGTAGGAGAAACAGTTCTACAGAAAACAACTATCCCTCGTACAAATGCGTATGAACTCATCGATCGGCCAAACACGATGAAGCGGGCAGTCCCGACACGCACGTTTGATGTGCTCCTGGTGACCGAAGGGAAGACACATGGATCCATCCATGTATGCTACATATGTCGTCTGATGCCAGCCAGATCCAACGATTTGGCTTGGCTCAACCCCTAAACCAATGATTCACTAGCTTTGGTGATAATATTGGGGTACCTTGCTAGCGATTAGTGAGCATCCATGTTAGGGTTGGATGGCTCAATGAGAGGACAAAAATTAGATCTGTAGAAGAAAATAAAAATCATAGAAAGAGAATACGCATATTTTTATAAAGTTTAGCATTTTTTTTAACTCTTGTGTTTATATCTCTGCTCGACTTTCATATCAGAATTTCACTATCAATAATTTTTAGAAAAACTTTAGAGATAATTGCAGACTTTTAACAATTGCTTTCAGACTTACATAAGTTGGGATGATCAAAAAATCTTTGCACATAGGCAAGTTGACCTAAATTATAAGACAAGTATGTTTCTTCAAATCATACAAATGCACGACGAACCCATACAAAAGGTTTGGTTAATATATGCTAAATTCTACCAGATACACAAATGAAACCCAACCATACATATTTCTCAATTATATCTTCTAAATCATCCATGCTAACAATCTACTCTTCTCCCCAAAAGAGGATTTTAGTAAATAACTAAATATAATACTAGGACTAAGGATCAAATTGGTAATTTTTCTTACATCTCCATCCTCAATCCGACATCAAAAGAGAAAGACTAGAAAGGAATATATAGAACTAGAACTTTTTTTTAAAGCATATGAAGCTCATGCTAGGTGCTATGGTGCTAAAGTATGTGACCTATGCCATATTCTCAGGAAAAACACAAATGACCTTCAACAAAATGATATATTTCCAAATCAAAACTCTTACCCAACGACACTACTAATTTATGCTAATCACAAAGAAAAAAAGATTTGGAATCATAATGCTACTATTCGTGGCGGAGGTATTTGGAATGATATGATTATACAATTCATTCTTGTGCGGGGTTTTGCTAATAGGACTTCGCCGCATGGGATGAGTCTTCGTCGAAAAGCTAATCAAACATGATCTTTCTCTGGCTAAAAGATACAGAATATTCTAACCTTACAAAATACTGATATAGTCCATTAAATTATATGATAATACTATATTAGATAGCGTCACCTAGTTGATATCCTCTAATATGTGCCTCCATATTTATAACTCCAGTTTGTTAGAGTTCAAATAGAAGGTAAAAACTTGATAAGAAATAGAAACTGATTCTTAATTGATTACTTGTCAAACTTGGTTGTGGATAATATATAGTATTTAGATCAATTTTCATCTTTTTATGGGGTGTATCTAGTGAAAACTCACATAAAAATAAGAGCATGCGAATTCATAACCTAAGCCATCTGATAAACATAGAAGCAAATTATTTTCATCAAATATGTATCAAAGGATGCTTGCTTCCATTGGAATACTAGTTAACAACGTTGGCGTCTCAAAATAAAAAAAATGATAATTTTTAATATGTTGAATAGATAGATTGAATTACGAGTTTATATATATACTCTTATTTTTATTTTTAGATGAATTCTCACACGATGCATCCCATCTTTTCATATTATTATTGACATCAATGCAAAATATTAGCTCGACATCCCAAACAGACAGTAAAACGGGACAAAGGACGAACTTGGGAAATACTTGGTGTGAGTGTTAGAGACGGTAGTCGTTTAAGTTAGAGCCTGCACTTATAATGACGCGAGTACCACATCCGTTGCGTCCCTTCAGCTGGACGGGTTAAGAATGACGGTCCGAATCTTATAATCTTAAGATTCGCCAATTATACTTTGATGAAACAACAATATTGTTCTCATTTTCATTATAGTTAAATTTTTTTTGTATATGTATATTTATGAATAAAACAGTTGAGAAGCTAATATCATCATTTTAGTGGAAGAAAACATTGTTGAAGAAAGCACTAAACCACATAAAGAGCTAATGTCATCATGTTTTGTATATGTATATGACTTTGATACCACAATTTGATTCTAATTACCGCATTCAGGCCCTCCGAAAACTTATGCATACGTGCTTTTCAAAAAAAAATAAAAATGAATGAAGAAAATTACAAGCCGCGCGTACTTCAGGTCGGTCGGCTGTGCTGCTTTGATTGGGCTGATGGGATAGTGGAATAGCCCAACGCGTAGCCCAGGTCCAACCCAGTCCCAGTTCCCAACCATCCTACATTGTGCATGGCCAGTTTTAGTTATAGGCAGCCCAAATAATATTTAATAAAACCCCATGACGGTTCGGCCTCATCCCTTTTCTGTACACCATAACAAGTGAAGCTTCAGTTCTATTTTTTTCAGGTGAATGTCAGCCTAAGGACGACTTTTGCCGAATTCACGTTTCTTTAATAAATTAGTTTAATTAGAATTTAGTTTATATCCTAGTAAACCTGTTTCACTAGTTTCAGTTTATTGGAGATTTCTAATTAAAAAGAACGTAAGCTTATGATATAAATTTTGAAACAAAGCTGGAGTTCGGTGCCAATTTTAACTTACAATCCCATCATATTAAACTGAAACTCACCCAAAACTCCCCTAAATCTATTTGACAGACCTAATTTTCTTATCTTTTTCTTAAGAACATGAGAAACTACTAACTTTTATCATCCACATCACCCTCTACAATTGTAAATTTAGACGCTGGAACTAGGGATACAACTGTTGCTAACGAGATCGCCATCTATCCTTTTCTGTGTTCAAACTAAGAAACAGCATTGCACGGACAGAAACTTCCCACGACATCACACAACCCTTAAATCCATGCAAAATTTTCCGGTCAAAGCATATCCGAAAAGCTTAGTGTTTGGAATTGGTCCATCCAATTCGTCGTATGATAGACCCATCCATCACTGACTGGCGAATTAATCATGCTCTTGACTAATTCAAGCTTAATTCTATGCCTGTCACTTTCTTTGAATAAGTGAATCTCATAAGTCTAGAGTAGTTGATAATGTCAGACAAAATTTCTATAAGGATTTTTTTTTTAAATGAGTTGTTCGATCTTTATTAGACAGTTTATATAGTTGAAATATGTATTTTGTAAATTTTATAAGTGGATTGAATAAATTTGAACTATCTATTGTGTTTAATTGGATGGTTTTCAAAAGCATCCCACCTCCTCCATTGCGAGAAAGATTTCTATTAAATTTTTGTCGGATTATATCTCTCAACAGAGTAATCAGATTTGTCACTATTATACTAAGTATCTTGATAGGCGATGTTCCACCAACAAATGATCGTATGCTAAACCAAACTTGACATGCATGGATTTGATTTTTGGAAAAGAAAAGACATGGATGGATTTCATTTATAAAAGAAAAAGAAGACATAGATGGATCCTTTGACAATTTTCAGAAATTACGTTATTCCATGACTAGATTATTCGTTGAAACTGTAGGGGAGACTGGAAAGCCCTACAAAAGAAAGTATAATTAGAAAGAAAAAGAGTACAGAATGATGAACAGAAAAAGAAAAAGAAAAAGAAAGAAAGAGAAGAAATAAATGATCCATGCGTAGCAACATAACAGCATATTTCCATGCATAATCTGCTGAGGAGAGGACCGATAACGAAAGAATTTAAACTCTGAAACTTTCTGTGAAAAGACATTGAAATACGTCAATACTTCCAGAATATTTCCATTCAAAAACTGAAGTAAAACAGACAATTTTGGACGCGTTTTACTCTGTTTGGTACTCACAGAGTCACATTTGCTTGGAGGAGCCAAGCATACGTGCTTTTTGACTATTTCCATCAGATCTCAAGACTACTCCACTACACCAAACTACCTTTTGATTTTTTCTAGGAACACTACAATAAACTTTGGAGAAAGAGACAGAAGTAAAACGGGTCATATTTAAAGATGCTGCCCTGAACTCTCCGAAAGCAAAACCAATTCTTATTCTAGCCATGGAGCCCTTATCTCTCCCAAAACTCATATTAGTTAGTACACTGCTAGCCTCACTCGTCTCAGCCATAGCTGTGACACCAATCAAAGAGCAAGCAGAGGCGCTGCTTGCCTGGAAAGCCACCCTCCCAAACAAACATGTCCTACCATCGTGGGCGATCAAGACAAGGCCATGCCACTGGTTTGGCATCACATGTGGTGCACAAACAAGGCACCTTCTGATCACCAAGATCTCCTTGCCAAGGATGCACTTGAGAGGGACGCTCGAGGAGCTCAACTTCTCCGCCTTGACGACGCTGACAAGTCTCGATCTCTCACACAACGGGCTGATCGGGAGGATTCCTCTGAAGATTGCATTGCTCAGAGTGCTCAGTTCTTTGTATCTGCACGACAATCAGATAAGAGGCTCCATTTCACCTGCTTTAGCAACCTTGAGAAACCTGAACTTCCTAATGCTGAATGAAAACAATCTTTCCGGTGAAATTCCAAAGGAAATAGGTGAACTAGAGGGTCTTGTGAGCCTAAACTTGTCTAGCAATTACTTGGCAGGGGCCATCCCTCCTGAAATTGGATACCTAAAAAACTTAATTAGGTTAGACTTGTCCAATAATCAACTCTTCGGGTCAATTCCTTGGGAAATTGGAAACTTAGTGAATCTAAAGGAGCTCGACTTTGGTGTAAACCAACTTATAGGTTCCATTCCAGCTACTCTAGGGAACTTAACGCAACTAACTACTTTGTATCTCACGCGTAACAAGTTTTCCGGATCCATTCCCCAAGAAATTAGAAAATTAGTTAACTTAGAGGGCATGGGAGTCGGTCACAATAAACTTATTGGTTCTATTCCAAGTTACTGGAACTTCACAAAACTCAGAGAATTGTATCTTTGGGGTAACAATTTTTCTGGGCACATCCCTCGAGAATTAGGAAACTTAGTGAATTTACAAAACTTAGATCTTAGTGAGAATGAACTCACTGGTCCTACTCCAAATAGTTTATGGAATTTGACTAAACTCTCTCTCTTGTATCTTTGGGGTAACCAATTTTCTGGGCATATCTCTCCAGAGTTAGGAAATCTGGTGAATTTAGAAGACTTGTCGCTTAACACTAACAAATTCACAGGCTTCATTCCAAACAGTCTGGGGAATTTGACTAAACTCACCACCTTATATCTTTTTACTAACCAATTTTCTGGGCATATCCCTCAAGAGTTAGGAAATCTGGTGAACTTAGAAGACTTGGAACTTAACACTAATAAACTCACGGGCTTCATTCCAAACAGTCTGGGGAATTTGACTAAACTCACCACCTTATATCTTTTTACTAACCAACTTTCTGGGCATATCCCTCAAAAGTTAGGAAATCTGGTGAACTTAGAAGACTTGGAACTTAATACTAATAAACTCACGGGCTTCATTCCAAACAGTCTGAAGAATTTGACTAAACTCACCACCTTATATCTTTTTACTAACCAACTTTCTGGGCATATCCCTCAAGAGTTAGGAAATTTGGTGAACTTAGAAGATTTGGAACTTAACACTAATAAACTCACGGGCTTCATTCCGAACAGTCTGGGGAATCTGACTAAACTCACCACCTTATATCTTTTTACTAACCAATTTTCTGGGCATATCCCTCAAGAATTAGGAAATCTGGTGAACTTAAAAGACTTAGAGCTTAATACTAACAAACTCACGGGCTTCATTCCGAACAATCTGGGGAATCTGACTAAACTCACCACCTTGTATCTTTCTAGCAACCAACTTTCTGGGCATATCCCTCAAGAGTTAGGAAATCTGGTGAACTTAGAAGACTTGGAACTCGATGACAACAAACTCACAGGTTCCATCCCAACCAGCATAAAAACCTTGCCAAGGCTAAAATTCCTTTACCTACTTTATAATCAACTCACTGGGTCAATCCCCACAGGACTAAAAAATTTGGTCATCCTTCATATATCTAATAACAATATCTCTGGTGGCTTACCACATGATATATGTGCGGGAGGACAGCTGCAAAATTTCACAGCTAATGGCAACAACTTAACTGGACCCTTCCCAACAAGTTTGGTGAATTGCACTAGTCTAGTGAGGGTTCGTCTTGAAGGGAATCAACTAGAGGGAGATATCTCTAAGTTGGGAGTTTATCCGAACCTTGTGTATATTGATATGAGTAGTAATAAGTTATTTGGTCAGTTGTCTCATCGGTGGGGCAAATCTTACAAACTTACCAAGCTATGTATCTCAAATAACAAAATCACCGGAGTGGTACCACCAAGCATTGGGCAACTGTCTCAACTAAGGCTACTCGATGTTTCATCAAATAGGCTTGAAGGCTACGTTCCAAGAGAAATCTACAAGTTGAAAGAACTTTACAATTTGAACCTCGCTAACAACTTGCTCCAAGGAAGCATTCCACGGGAAATTGGAGCACTATCCAACTTGGAGTATCTAGATTTATCATCAAATAACTTCAGTGGGTCAATTCAAGGATCAGTTGAGCAATGTGTCAAGCTCCGATTTCTGAAGTTGAGTCACAACCACTTCAATGGAGATATACCTATTGAACTGGGAATGTTGTTAAACCTACATGACTTGCTAGATTTAAGTGACAATTCATTTGTTGGTGCCATACCAAGCCAACTAGGCAGTTTGAACATGCTAGACGTTATAAATTTTTCGCACAATGCTTTGAACGGCTCCATCCCACTGTCTATTCAAAGCATGATTAGCTTGTCATGTATGGATGTATCATACAATGAATTGGAAGGGCCAGTTCCGCAAAATAGGTTCTTTGAAGAAGCTCCGATTGAGTGGTTTGGTCATAATAAACATCTATGTGGTGTAGTGAAAGGTTTGCCTCCTTGTAAACCTACTCAACACGGTGGGGAAAAAAAGCAATACAGAGCTATTTTACTAGCTACCATATCACCTATTGTTGCATCTTTTATTTTTATGGCAGCACTACTAAGATGCCTATGTAGACAGAACAAATCCAAGGCACAGAGTGCAAACCAAGTGCAACAAAGAAATATGTTCTCTGTCTGGCACTTTGATGGAGGAGATGTACACAAACAAATTGTTGAAGCAACACAGAATTTTAATGAGACGTATTGTATTGGAATTGGAGGTTATGGATCTGTCTACAAAGTCGAACTACCAGTAGGTCAAATTTTTGCGGTGAAGAAGATTCATACCATGGAAGATGAGGAGCTATTCAACCGTGAAATTGAGGCTTTAATGCAAATTCGGCATCGAAACATTGTGAAGCTCTTTGGTTATTGTTGTGCTGTTCGAGACAGGTTTCTTGTCTATGAATACATGGAGAGAGGAAGCTTAACGACAATTCTAAAGACCAACATAAGTGCAATTGAGTTGGATTGGAGGAGACGGCTAAATATTTCTAAGGATGTGGCTCATGCTTTGTCTTACATGCATCATGATTGTCTTGCACCTATAGTCCACCGAGATATAACAAGCAACAATATTTTGCTTGATATGGAGTTCAGAGCTTGCATCTCTGATTTTGGTATAGCTAAAATACTAGATGCGGGTGGATCAAATTGCACAAGACTTGCGGGGACAAAGGGATATCTTGCCCCAGGTAAAATTTTATATTAAACATGTTAGTATTAGTGTTTGCTTAGTAAGTAAATGTTGACATATAGTTGATCCAAAGTTTGATAGCATTTTTTTTTGTCTACTACGAAGATGTTTAGTATTCATTCTTAATTGATTATGCATGTAATTTTAAATTCTTGATACACAAATATGGCGTTTCCTTTAAAAGAAATATACTTCAGTGTTTCTTTTTTACACTCTACTCTAGTGATATAAGTCCTATTTTCAAAAAATATTAAGCATTCTAAGTGTACATGCCAATACGTATGTAAGTTTACTTATGTTAATTTGTATGCAAAATATACTTTCAAAAAAAATTTATGCAAAAGTATGTCTATTGTTTTCGTTTCAGACAACTATGCTTCTAAAATGAACAAGCAAAAAACTGTCACGCAACATGTTAGGCCCATTCAACTATATAAGAGTTTACATCAAGTCCAAATCTTATTTACTTGAGTGATCTAGGTGTTGTAGAATTCTTAGACATGAGTCAATCCACAGAAGAAGAAATGCAAAAGTCACTATTTACTGACATTGGTCCTTTTAGTTTCTCTTTTTGTAGTTTGAGTTAATTTATAAAAAATTGGAATATAACAGACCAAGTTGTTCTCGACCTCTCCATTTTTTGTGTTGATAATTTTCAAAATTATTTGTAAGTTTTGTACGGATTTGCACTTGATATTTTCCCTCAATGTGTATACAAATAAGGGTTATATGAGTTACTAGACTGAACTCTTAAATGTTGATGGAGCAGAACTTGCATACACAACAAGAGTAACAGAAAAATGCGACGTATATAGTTTTGGAGTGGTTGTTCTTGAGATGTTTATGGGATGCCATCCGGGTGATCTTTTATCATCCCTCTCGTCCATGACCAACAAAAGCACATCATTGAAGGAGTTGCTGGACGCACGACTCCTACTTCCTGAAGTTGAAATTGCAAGTGAAATATTTAAAGTGATCATGGTTGCTGTTCAGTGCTTAGAAACAAGTCCATCACGCCGTCCAACAATGAAATCTGCCGTTCAAGAGATTTCTAGACTTGAAGGACTTGTCAACCTAGACTATCTTCACAATGAAATCATCATTCCTGCCTAGTGCCCATCTGTTCTTGGTACATGCGTGATTGTTCCTTCTGTTGCACTTTCAGTTTAGACATTGCATACACACACTTGGCATGTGGTTTTGCTATGCTTTACCTTGTAATATGTTGGTGCAACATGGTGTTATATATATGTGCTTAAGTTGATCATACATATGGTATTAGGATCCAAAGCATCCATGTACTAAAATCTCCTCTAATGTATTTGATCGTACAATAATTTTGCCATTCAAGGCACATATAATATAATATTAGAAAGTTGGTCTTTTATTATATAGTTTTACATTTATATCGGATGTATACACATGCTCAACACCACATGTTCCTTGCAAATAGTCTTGCCAAGACTGAACTACACAACTGAGTTACATGATTTGTCGATACAAAACAAGAAAAAATAGAAATTCTATAGTTGCAAAAAAGGGTTTTTATGGTGTATGTATCTTTTTTTAAAAAATATATATCATATATACTCTTAATTTTTTCTTATAGGGCTAAATCAATTGGAAAAAGATGTATATAATATAAGAAAAAATTAGTACATGCATTTTAGCAAAACTCAAAAAAAATTAAAACATTCTAGAATGCAAGTACCCACTTTTTTTAAAAAAAAACTTGCACTATCGGTAGAAACGTAAAAAAAATAATTTTAAAACTAACCCAAAACTTTTTGAAATTGCAAAAATGACATTCAACTGCGAGCTGTCCTTTGCGACTAAAGACGTGGCACGGCCATATGCACCGCTGGCCTAGGACCATGCCATGTCCACTTTTAGTCGCGACCCGGGCTCTCGACTAAAACTCACACCGCTCAAATGTGAATCTAGTTTTATTGAAAAATCTCACATATATATTTGATATTTTTGTGAAAGGGATTTGAACTTTGGTTTGGGTGAGAGTTGAGTCTCCTAACCAGTTAGACTACAACAAACTTTAATTTTCATTATAAATAAATACATAGTATATAAGTGTATGTATATATGGATCTGGCAGTGACAGGTTTAGTTGTAGCTCCAATCTCATGCTCCTCGTGTTGTTCCTGCCGTTGTTGTTGCTTCAACTCATGGCTTACACTGCATAAACAAGATTAACACAAAACAATATTAACAAACACTAATAAATTATAACATAGCTATTCATAGTAACTACTTATACACTTCATCTAAGTAATTATGTTAAACAAGATTAACATAATTACGTTCTTTTCTAATGGATTTAATTGAGTGGGTGGGCTTGTAAATTGTTTTTTTCTTTCCCCAAAATTATACTGTCTCCATACTTGGACAATTGTAATTTTTTTTGTAATTCTTGTAACAAAGGAAATTATAATTTTAGTGTTATATATGTCAAAAATATTCATATTAACTCTAACCAATAATTACTTACAAAAGACTCATCCTTTCCCACCAACAAATATTAAGCCAATAAAATTACCACCTATATTTAAGAGAGTATTGAATAAATATAATATATGAAAGATACACCTAAAAAATATATAATAACAATTATCTGTAATAAAATTTGTTGTTCAAAAATTCAAGAATCGAGATAGTAGAAAAGGCCCATTATAGTGGTAATAGAAAAGATCGGCTTTACACTCGATTGGCTATTTCTTTTCCCACAGAACTTGTACAGCCCTGCACTGCACAATTGATGTGATTTTTGGCAATAGAAGTCCACAATCTGCAGCCCATTGATTAGGAGGTAAAAGATTCTTATGTTGAATATTGCATACGCAGCCTGATGCTTATGCCAATTAACATCCTTTGTTTAGCCAATTTTTACACAATGAACTTCTCAGCCCTTAGCTCATCTCACGCCAAGTCTTCAAGCATATGCTGCCCTGTGGTGAAGCAAGGGCGCGAGACGACTAGACGTGGAGAAGTATTTGGTTTTTTCAGTTGGTTTTACAAAATTTTATAATCAAATTATTAATTTTAGTTTTAGAATTTCTAGAACCAGATTAACCAAATTATAAAAAGGTTAATTTGGTTTTGATATTTTCTAAAACTTGAATATTTTTTATGATATTAGTAATTAAATAATTCATTTATTGCATATTGTAGGATTATGTGCCCTAAACAACAATGTCTTATGAGTCATAAGAAATTGAAGACTCGAAATGATTGTGTGACGGGTCACTCTAAGTCGGATAATCAGAAGAAATGAACGTGATAGATTTATATAGGTTAGAGTTCTGAGTGGGAACTTTGTCTTGTCAATATGCGCCTGACATTAGTTAATTAGGGGACTTTATCGAGGAGGAAGACTCCAAGGCAAATCTAGTGGAGTAATTGTTTGTATTATCATGTGAAAGCGAGTTAGTTACAAATAAGTAAGCACACGAGATATTTATAGTGTAAGGAAGTGGCGATTGACCACAACGACTTTCGTGGAACCCTTAGATGAAGGGTAGGATGGTCATTTGGACGTACTTTTGCTCTGAATCTTTGACACATGTCATCGTGGGCCCTATTGAAGGCCAAAGTGCCATCTTTGGGACATATGATCTCCACATCCCCCAACTTTGCCTAGCGGCTTTAAGGGTTACGTCACCCTAATGAGGCAACCTAGGATTCATCGGTCTCTAGGGAAGTCGTTACTGAGGTTGTGCCCAGATAACAATGTCCCCGGAGGCAGGCATCCTCTCCTGAGCAAGGAAATATCTATCGAATAACTAATCTCTGAGGCACTTGTTATCAAGAATGTGTCCGAGTAACTTATGTCCCCAAAGACTTCTTACTTTGATTGGGGGAGATGTCCACCAAGTAGCTAGTCTTCAGAGGTATACCCTGGTAACTTATGTCCTCAAGAGATTCCTCTTTCCAAGCGGAAGAGATGTCCACTAAGTAACCAGTCTCCGGGGGACTTATTACCAACGGGGTAACATATGTCCCCATAGGCTTACTTCCCTCCAACAGGAAAAATGTCTACCGAGTCATTAGTCCTCGAGAGACTTATCACTGAGTGATGTACCCTAGTGACTTGTCCTTGGAGGTATCCTCAAACAATAAAAAAAAATGCACATATTGTGATGTTATTATTTAAAATTGAAGCATAACAGAATTTTGACCATCATAGTGATTTTTACCAATATGATGTGTTTTATATTCTTAAAATATACTAAATTTAGGTAAATAAGTCGATATCGATGTATTAATTCGGTTATTGCAACTAGTTTGGTTTTTCAAAATCAAAAATCAAATTGAACCAAATTAGAGTTCAATTAATTTAGTTCGGATTAGCTCGATTATTTCAATTCAGTCAATTTTTGCACACCCCAGCTATAGTTGCGTGAAGAAGGCGGCGTGAGAGGGTGGCAAGTTGGGGTTGGGGGGACCTATTCGAACAATAGGTAGCACCGCCACAAATTTGATTAGGCCTAGGTGGCAGCCCTACTACAAAGTGATAAGGAAAGTTGTCATGCAAGCTTGTAGAAATATTTTATAAATAGCCTACTGAAAAATATTATAAAAATAACTCATTGTTACCTTTTTTTTGTATTTTAATCTGCCACCTGTGTCCGTAGGGTCCTAGAGCCTCCACAAGTGGCTTGTCCAGCCGCAAAAACTCGACAATGACAAGCTACACTATTGTTCATTTAGACATTAAAATTTGGATTCTACTGGTATTAATATCTTTTAGTTTATTACTTGACTTGACGATCCGTTTAAACTAGTGGATGGTGAAGTCAAAACAATCAGATCGACACAAATGGATCATCAATCAAAATTATATATTACAAAATATCATATCTTATTATATTTCGAGATATATAGGTCCGATTGATAATCGATTTTTGTCGATTTGATCGTTTCGATCTCACCATTCTATTGATTCAAACGGATCATCAATCCGAATTATAGATCAAAAAATATTAGTTTTAGAAGAAACAAAAAATTTCAATATAATTTAAACTTGTGATATATCACTCTAGTCGATCTAATTATTTTTGTCTCACCATTTCACTGGTTCAAACAGATCATAATTTCAAATTATAAACCAAAAGATATTTATGACAAAAAAATCAAAATTTTGATGTACTAACAAACAATAGTGTTGCATCGAGTTTCATGGCTCAACAAACCACTTCTTACAACTCCAGGATTCGATAAGCACACATGATAAGTTAAAAATACAACTTCTCGACCTTGACGACGCTTACGAGTCTCGATCTCTCACACAGCGGCCTAACCAGGAGGATTCCTCCGGAGATTGCATCTCTCAAAGTGCTCAGCTCTTTGTATCTGCATGGCAATCAGATAAGCGGCTCCATTCCACGTGCTTTAGAAACCTTCACAAAGTTGCGCTTCTTAAAGCTCCGCAACAACCAACTTTCCGGTGAAATACCAAAGAGAATATGTGAATTAGAGAGTCTCATGAGCCTAAACTTGTCTAACACTTACTTACTTGGCGCCATCCCTCATGAAATAGGATACCTAAAGAACTTAGTTAGATTAGACTTGTCCCACAATCAACTTAGTGGCCCTGTTTCCTTTAGTCGAGTTAACTTGCCCATGCTAAATAAGTTAGACACTCACAATAATCAGTCTTCTCAATTCATCCCTAATGTAACAGTAAATTTAGCAAACCTAAAGGTATTAGCACTTTCCAACAATTACTTAACAGGTCATGTTTTTCAAGAAATCGTTAATTTGGTGAAACTAGAAAACCTAGATCTCAATCAGAACAATTTCACGGGTTCTATTCCAAGAAATATTGGCGACTTGAACAAACTAGTAACTATGAATGTCTGGGATAATCAGCTCTCTGGGTCAATTCCTTGGGAAATCGGAAACTTGGTGAATCTAGAGGAGCTAAACCTTAGTGAAAACCAACTTATGGGCTCCATTCCTACTAATCTGGGGAACTTAACGCAACTTAAGACTTTGAATCTTGATCATAATAAATTATCTGGAACCATTCCTCAAGAAATCAAAATTTTAGTGAACTTAGAGGGCTTGAGACTTGAACACAACAAACTTACAGGTTCTATTCCAAACTACTGGAACAATTTGACAAAACTAAGGGATTTGTATCTCAGAGGTAACGAATTTTTTGGGCACGTCCCTAGAAAACTAGGAAACTTAGGGAATTTACAAGAATTAGATCTTAGTGAGAACACACTCTCTGGTTCCATTCCAGACAATTTATGGAATTTGACTAAACTCACAGGGTTGTATCTTTAGAGTAATCTACTTTCTGGACATATTTCTGAAAAATTAGGGAAATTGTCTAAGTTAGAGGACTTTGCTATTACCAAGAACAATCTCATAGGCTCCATCCCAAGTAGTATAAAATTCTTGGAAAGGTTGAAATACTTGTTTCTAAATCATAATCAGCTCACTGGGCCAATCCCTACTGGAATGGGGAATGTGGTTGAACTTGCATTAGGTAAAAACAATCTCTCTGGCGCCTTACCACAGGATCTTTGTGCAGGAGGCTTGCTAGAGAAGTTAACTGTTTACGACAACAAACTAGATGGACCCCTGCCAATAAATTTGTTAAATTGCAAACAATTATTCAGTTTGAGCCTGGCAAACAACTTACTCTACGGAAGCATGCCACAAGAGGTGGGAGAGCTATCCAATTTGCAGTATTTGGATTTATCCTCAAATAACCTAAGTGGGTCAATAAAAGGATTAGTTGGGCATTGTTTCAAGCTTCAATTTCTGAAGTTGAGTCATAATCACTTCGATGGTAGCATTCCTATCGAGCTAGGGATGTTAGTAAACCTACAAGAATTGTTGGATTTAAGTGACAATTCATTCTTTGGGGCCATACCAAGTCAACTGAGTGGTTTGAATATGCTGGAAGCTTTGAATCTTTCACATAATGCATTGAACGGCTCCATTCCACCATCATTTCTTGGCATGACCAGCTTGTCATCTATGGATATATCATACAATAGGTTGGTAGGGCCAGTTCCACAAAGTAGGTTGTTTGAAGAAGCTCCAATTGAGTGGTTCATGCATAATGAATAGCTATGTGGTGCCGTGAAAGGTTTGCCACTTTGCAGTCCCGTCCCAAGTGAAGAACAAAGAAAGCAATTTAAAGCTATTTTACTAGTTGCATTTCCTATTGTTGTATCTGCTGTTGTTATTTCAATACTACTGATGTACCAGCATAAAAGGAAGAAATTTCAGGCACAGAATACAAATGAAGTGCGACAGGAAAATGTATTCTCTATTTGTAACTTTGATGGTGGAGATGTGTACAAACAAATCATTGAAGCAACACAGAATTTTAGCGAGACGTATTGCATCGGAGTTGGAGGGTGCGGATCTGTTTACAGAGTTCAACTGCTAACAGGTGAAACCTTTGCCGTGAAGAAGGTTCACATGACAGAAGTGAGAGTTCACTAAATGAGGAACTGTTCAATCGTGAAATAGAGGCCTTAGATGAATTCTCACATGATGCATCCCATCTTTTCATATTATTATTGACATCAATGCAAAATATTAGCTCGGCATCCCAAACAGACAGTAAAACGGGACAAAGCACGAACTTGGGAAATACTTGGTGTGAGTTTCAGAGACGGTAGTCGTTTAAGTTAGAGCCTGCACTTATAATGACGCGAGTACCACATCCGTTGCGTCCCTTCAGCTGGACGGGTTAAGAATGACGGTCCGAATCTTATAATCTTAAGATTCGCCAATTATACTTTGATGAAACAACAATATTGTTCTCATTTTCATTATAGTTAAATTTTTTTTGTATATGTATATTTATGAATAAAACAGTTGAGAAGCTAATATCATCATTTTAGTGGAAGAAAACATTGTTGAAGAAAGAACTAAACCACATAAAGAGCTAATGTCATCATGTTTTGTATATGTATATGACTTTGATACCACAATTTGATTCTAATTACCGCATTCAGGCCCTCCGAAAACTTATGCATACGTGCTTTTCAAAAAAAAATAAAAATGAATGAAGAAAATTACAAGCCGCGCGTACTTCAGGTCGGTCGGCTGTGCTGCTTTGATTGGGCTGATGGGATAGTGGAATAGCCCAACGCGTAGCCCAGGTCCAACCCACTCCCAGCTTCCCAACCATCCTACATTTTGCATGGCCAGTTTTAGTTATAGGCAGCCCAAATAATATTTAATAAAACCCCATGACGGTTCGGCCTCATCCCTTTTCTCTACACCATAACAAGTGAAGCTTCAGTTCTATTTTTTTCAGGTGAATGTCAGCCTAAGGACGACTTTTGCCGAATTCACGTTTCTTTAATAAATTAGTTTAATTAGAATTTAGTTTATATCTTAGTAAACCTGTTTCACTAGTTTCAGTTTATTGGAGATTTCTAATTAAAAAGAACGTAAGCTTATGATATAAATTTTGAAACAAAGCTGGAGTTCGGTGCCAATTTTAACTTACAATCCCATCATATTAAACTGAAACTCACCCAAAACTCCCCTAAATCTATTTGACAGACCTAATTTTCTTATCTTTTTCTTAAGAACATGAGAAACTACTAACTTTTATCATCCACATCACCCTCTACAATTGTAAATTTAGACGCTGGAACTAGGGATACAACTATTGCTAACGAGATCACCATCTATCCTTTTCTGTGTTCAAAATAAGAAACAGCATTGCACGGACAGAAACTTCCCACGACATCACACAACTCTTAAATCCATGCAAAATTTTCCGGTCAAAGCATATCCGAAAAGCTTAGTGTTTGGAATTGGTCCATCCAATTCGTCGTATGATAGACTCATCCATCACTGACTAGCGAATTAATCATGCTCTTGACTAATTCAAGCTTAAGTCTATGCCTGTCACTTTCTTTGAATAAGTGAATCTCATAAGTCTAGAGTAGTTGATAATGTCAGACAAAATTTCTATAAGGATCTTTTTTTTTTTTTCTTGTTGGAGTCAAGCATACGTGCTTTTTGACTATTTCCATGAGATCTCAAGACTACTCCACTACACCAAACTTCCTTTTGATTTTTTCTAGGAACACTACAATGAACTTTGGAGAAAGAGACAGAAGTAAAACGGGTCATATTTAGAGATGCTTCCCTGAACTCTCCGAAGGCAAAACCAATTCTTATTCTAGTCATGGAGCCCTTATCTCTGCCAAAACTCATATTAGTTACTACACTGCTAGCCTCACTCGTCTCAGCCATAGCTGTGCCATCAATCAAAGAGCAAGCAGAGGCGCTGCTTGCCTGGAAAGCCACCCTCCCAAACAAACATGTCCTGCCATCGTGGGCGATCAAGACAAGGCCATGCCACTGGTTTGGCATCACATGTGGTGCACAAACAAGGCACCTTCTGATCACCAAGATCTCCTTGCCAAGGATGCACTTGAGAGGGACGCTCGAGGAGCTCAACTTCTCCGCCTTGACGACGCTGACAAGTCTCGATCTCTCACACAACGGGCTGATCGGGAGGATTCCTCTGAAGATTGCATTGCTCAGAGTGCTCAGTTCTTTGTATCTGCACGACAATCAGTTAAGAGGCTCCATTCCACCTGCTTTAGCAACCTTGAAAAACCTGAGCTTCCTAATGCTGAATGAAAACAATCTTTCCGGTGAAATTCCAAAGGAAATAGGTGAACTAGAGGGTCTGGTGCGCCTAAAATTGTCTAGCAATTACTTGGCAGGGGCCATCCCTCCTGAAATTGGATACCTAAAAAACTTAGTTAGGTTAGACTTGTCCAATAATCAACTCTTCGGGTCAATTCCTTGGGAAATTGGAAACTTAGTGAATCTAAAGGAGCTCGACTTTGGTGTAAACCAACTTATAGGTTCCATTCCAGCTACTCTAGGGAACTTAACGCAACTAACTATTTTGTATCTCACGCGTAACAAGTTTTCCGGATCCATTCCCCAAGAAATTAGAAAATTAGTTAACTTAGAGGGCATGGGAGTCGGTCACAATAAACTTATTGGTTCTATTCCAAGTTACTGGAACTTCACAAAACTCAGAGAATTGTATCTTTGGGGTAACAACTTTTCTGGACACATCCCTCGAGAATTAGGAAACTTAGTGAATTTACAAAACTTAGATCTTAGTGAGAATGAACTCACTGGTCCTACTCCAAATAGTTTATGGAATTTGACTAAACTCTCTGTCTTGTATCTTTGGGGAAACCAATTTTCTGGGCATATCTCTCCAGAGTTAGGAAATCTGGTGAACTTAGAAGACTTGGAACTTAGCACTAACAAACTCACAGGTTTCATTCCAAACAGTCTGGGGAATTTGACTAAACTCACCACTTTATATCTTTTTGCTAACCAACTTTCTGGGCATATCCCTCAAGAGTTAGGAAATCTGGTGAACTTAGAAGACTTGGAACTTAACACTAATAAACTCACGGGCTTCATTCCGAACAGTCTGGGGAATTTGACTAAACTAACCACCTTGTATCTTTATATCAACCAACTTTCTGGGCATATCCCTCAAGAGTTAGGAAATCTGGTGAACTTAAAAGACTTAGAGCTTCATACTAACAAACTCACGGGTTTCATTCCGAACAGTCTGGGGAATCTGACTAAACTCACCACCTTGTATCTTTGGGGTAACCAATTTTCTGGGCATATCTCTCCAGAGTTAGGAAATCTGGTGAACTTAGAAGACTTGTCACTTAACACTAACAAACTCACGGGCTTCATTCCAAATAGTCTGGGGAATTTGACTAAACTCACCACCTTATATCTTTTTACTAACAACCTTTCTGGGCATATCCCTCAAGAATTAGGAAATCTGGTGAACTTAAAAGACTTAGAGCTTAATACTAACAAACTCACGGGCTTCATTCCGAACAGTCTGGGGAATCTGACTAAACTCACCACCTTGTATCTTTGGGGTAACCAATTTTCTGGGCATATCTCTCCAGAGTTAGGAAATCTGGTGAACTTAGAAGACTTGGAACTTAGCACTAACAAACTCACGGGCTTCATTCCAAACAGTCTGGGGAATTTGACTAAACTCACCACCTTATATCTTTTTACTAACAACCTTTCTGGGCATATCCCTCAAGAATTAGGAAATCTGGTGAACTTAAAAGACTTAGAGCTTCATACTAACAAACTCACGGGCTTCATTCCGAACAATCTGGGGAATCTGACTAAACTCACCACCTTGTATCTTTGGGGTAACCAATTTTCTGGGCATATCTCTCCAGAGTTAGGAAATCTGGTGAACTTAGAAGACTTGTCACTTAACACTAACAAACTCACGGGCTTCATTCCAAACAGTCTGGGGAATTTGACTAAACTCACCACCTTATATCTTTTTACTAACCAACTTTCTGGGCATATCCCTCAAGAGTTAGGAAATCTGGTGAACTTAAAAGACTTAGAGCTTAATACTAACAAACTCATGGGCTTCATTCCGAACAGTTTGGGGAATCTGACTAAACTCACTACCTTGTATCTTTATATCAACGAACTTTCTGGGCATATCCCTCAAGAGTTAGGAAATCTGGTAAACTTAGAAGACTTGGAACTAAACACTAACAACCTCACGGGCTTCATTCCGAACAGTCTGGGGAATTTGATTGAGCTCACCACCTTATATCTTTTTGGGAACCAACTTTCTGGGCATATCCCTCAAGAGTTAGGAAATCTGGTGAAATTAGAAGACTTGGCACTCTATGACAACAAACTCACGGGTTCCATCCCAACTAGCATAAAAACCTTGGCGAGGCTAAAATTCCTTTACCTATATTCTAATCAACTCACTGGGTCAATCCCCACAGGACTAACAAATTTGGTCGGCCTTGAGATATATAATAACAATATCTCTGGCTTACCACAAGATATATGTGCGGGAGGACAACTACAAAATTTTATAGTTGAAGGCAACAACTTAGCTGGACCCTTGCCAACAAGTTTGGTGAATTGCACCAGTCTAGTGAGGGTTCGTCTTGAAGGGAATCAACTTGAAGGAGATATCTCTAAGTTGGGAGTTTATCCGAACCTTGTGTATATTGATATGAGTAGTAATAAGCTATTTGGTCAGTTGTCTCATCGGTGGGGCGAATCTCACAAACTTACCATGCTACGTATCTCAAATAACAACATCACCGGAGTGATACCACCAAGCATAGGGCAACTGTCTCAACTAAGGCTACTCGATGTTTCATCAAATAGGCTTGAAGGCTACATTCCAAGAGAAGTTTACATGCTGAAAGAACTTTACAATTTGACCCTCGCTAACAACTTGCTCCAAGGAAGCATTCCACGGGAAATTGGAGAACTATCCAACTTGGAGTACCTAGATTTATCATCAAATAACTTCAGTGGGTCAATTCAAGGATCAGTTGAGCGATGTGTCAAGCTCCAATTTCTGAAGTTGAGTCACAACCACTTCAACGGAGACATACCTATTGAGTTGGGTATGTTGGTAAACCTACATGACTTGCTAGATTTAAGTGACAACTCATTTGTTGGTGTCATACCAAGCCAACTAGGCAGTCTGAACATGCTAGACGTTATAAATTTTTCGCACAATGCTTTGAACGGCTCCATCCCACTGTCTATTCAAAGCATGATCAGCTTGTCATGTATGGATGTATCATACAATGAATTGGAAGGGCCAGTTCTGCAAAATAGGTTCTTTGAAGAAGCTCCGGTTGAGTGGTTTGATCATAATAAACATCTATGTGGTGTAGTGAAAGGTTTGCCTCCTTGTAAACCTACTCAACACGGTGGGGAAAAAAAGCAATACAAAGCTATTTTACTAGCTACCATATTACCTATTGTTGCATCTTTTATTTTTATCACAGCACTACTAAGATGCCTATGTAGACAGAGCAAATCCAAGGCACAGAGTGCAAACCAAGTGCAACAAAGAAATATGTTCTCTGTTTGGCACTTTGATGGAGGAGACGTACACAAACAAATTGTTGAAGCAACACAGAATTTTAGTGAGACGTATTGTATTGGAATTGGAGGTTATGGATCTGTCTACAAAGTTGAACTACCAGCAGGTCAAATTTTTGCGGTGAAGAAGATTCACACAATGGAAGATGAGGAGCTATTCAACCGTGAAATTGAGGCTTTAATGCAAATTCGCCATCGAAACATTGTGAAGCTCTTTGGTTATTGTTGTGCTGTTCGAGACAGGTTTCTTGTCTATGAATACATGGAGAGAGGAAGCTTAACAACAATTCTAAAGACCAACAGAAGTGAAGTTGAGTTGGATTGGAGGAGACGGCTAAATATTTCCAAGGATGTGGCTCATGCTTTGTCTTACATGCATCATGATTGTCTTGCACCTATAGTCCACCGAGATATAACAAGCAACAATATTTTGCTTGATATGGAGTTCAGAGCTTGCATCTCTGATTTTGGCATAGCTAAAATACTAGATGCGGGTGGATCAAATTGCACAAGACTTGCGGGGACAAAGGGATATCTTGCCCCAGGTAAAATTTTTTATTAAACATGTTAGTATTAGTGTTTGCTTAGTAAGTAAATGTTGACATATAGTTGATCCAAAGTATGCTGATAGCTTTTTTTTTTGTCTACTATGAAGATGTTTAGTATTCATTCTTAATTGATTATGCATGTTATTTTAAATTCTTGATACACAAATATGGGGTTTCCTTTAAAAGAAATATACTTCAGTGTTTTTTTTTACACTCTACTCTAGTGATATAAGTCCTATTTTCAAAAAATGTTAAGCATTCTAAGTGTACATACCAATACGTATGTAAAGTTTACTTATGTTAATTTGTATGGAAAATATACTTTCAAAAAAAATTTATGCAAAAGTATGTCTGTTGTTTTCATTTCAGTCAACTATGCTTTCTAAAATGAACAAGCCAAAACTGTCACACAGCATGTTACGCCCATTCAACTATATAAGAGTTTACATCAAGTCCAAATCTTATTTACTTGAGTGATCTAGGTGTTGCAGAATTCTTAGACATGAGTCAATCCACAGAAGAAGAAATGCAAAAGTCACTATTTACCGACATTGGTCCTTTTAGTTTCTCTTTTTGTAGTTTGAGTTAATTTATAATTTGGAATATAACAGACCAAGTTGTTCTCAACCTCGCCACTTTTTGTGTTGATAATTTTCAAAATTATTTGTAAGGTTTGTATGGATTTGCACTTGATACGTTCCCTCAATGTGTATATAAATAAGGGTTATATGAGTTATTAGACTGAACTCTTAAATCTTGATGGGGCAGAACTTGCATACACAACAAGAGTGACAGAGAAATGCGACGTATATAGCTTTGGAGTGGTTGTTCTTGAGATGTTTATGGGATGCCATCCAAGTGATCTTTTATCATCCCTCTCGTCCATGACCAAGAAAAGCACATCATTGAAGGAGTTGCTGGACGCCCGACTCCCACTTCCTGAAGTTGAAATTGCAAGTGAAATCTTTAAAGTGATCATGGTTGCTGTTCAGTGCTTAGAAACAAGTCCATCACGCCGTCCAACAATGAAATCTGCCGTTCAAGAGATTTCTAGAGTTGAAGAACTTATCAACCTGGACTATCTTCACAATGAAATCATCATTCCTGCCTAGTGCCCATCTGTTCTTGGTACATGCATGGTTGTTCCTTCTGTTGCACTTTCAGATTAGACATTGCATACACACACTTGGCATGCCATTTTGCTATGCTTTACCCTGTCATATGTTGGTGCAAAATGCTGTTATATATATGTGCTTTAGTTGATCGTGCATGTGGTATTAGGATCCAAAGCGTCCATGTACTAAAATCTCCTCTAATTTATTTGATCGTACAACAATTTTTCCGTTCAAGGCACATATAATATAATATTAGAAATTTGGTCCTTTATTATATAGTTTTACATGTATGTCGGATGTATGCACATGCTCAACACCACATATTCCTTGCAAATAGTCTTGCCAATATTGAACTGCACAACTGAGTTACATGATTTGTCGATACAAAACAAGAAAAAATAGAAATTTTGTAGTGGAAAAAAAGGGTTTCTATGGTGTATGTACTTTTTTTTAAAAAAATTTACGTCATCTATATTCTTAATTTTTTTCTTAGATGACTAAATCAAAAGAGATGTGATTGATCTAATGGTGGAAAATAAAATTTGTTGATATCTAATGATTGATCTAAGGGCCAGGTGTGAATTGTAATACCTAACCTAACAACGATAAAGGTCTGAATTACACTTATCTTTAGCAACCTCTTTCCACGCCTACAATAACCATAGTAACATAAATAATCACAATTATTAGGTCACAACTTATTGGTATTATTCCAAGTTATTGGAACTTCACAAAACTCAGAGAGTTGTATCTTTGGGGTAATAACTTTTCTGGTCACATCCCTCGAGAATTAGGAAACTTAGTGAATTTGTAAAACTTAGATCTTAGTGAGAACGAACTCACTAGTCCCACTCCAAAGAGTTTATATATGAAATTTGACTAAACTCTCTCTCTCTCTTGTATCTTTGGGATAACCAACTTCCTGAACATATCTCTCCAGCGTTAGGAAATTTGGTGAACTTAGAAGATTTAGAACTTAACACTAACAAACTCACGGACTTCATTCTAAATAGTTTGGAGAATTTGACTAAACTAACCACTTTATATCTTTATAGTAACCAACTTTCTGGGCATATCTCTGAAGAGTTAGAAAATCTGGTGAACTTAGAAGACTTGGAGCTTAGCACTAACAAACTCACGGCTTCATTCCGAACAGTCTGGGGAGTTTGACTGAGCTCATCACCTTGTATCTTTATAAGAACCAACTTTCTGGGCATATTTATCAAGAAAACAGGAAAATTGGTGAAGTTAGAAGACTTGGAACTTAGCACTAACAAACTCACGGGCTTCATTCTGAACAGTCTGGAGAATTTGACTAAGCTCACCACTTTGTATCTTTTTAAGAACCAACTTTCTGGGCATGTTTCTCAAGAAATAGGAAAATTGGTGAAGTTAGAAGACTTGGAACTTAGCACTAACAAACTCACGGGCTTCATTCCAAACAGTTTAGGGAATTTAACTGAGCTCACCACCTTGTATCTTCGTACTAACCAACTTTCTGGACATATCTCTCCAGAGTTAGAAAATCTTGTGAACTTAAAAGATTTGGAACTTTTGGACAACCAACTTTTTGGATACATTCCTCGAGAAATTGGTAACTTGATGAACTTGGAAGACTTAGAGCTCGGTAGGAACGAACTCACAGGTTCTATTCCAAGTAACTTTGGGAATTTGACTAAACTTGCAACCTTGAACCTTGGATATAATCAGCTGTCAGGAGACATCCCTCAAGAATTCGAGAACTTAGCATACATAACTGTCTTAAAACTTGGCAATAACAAACTCAGTGGGTCCATGCCTATGGAAATAATTTTTTTCATCCTTGATTTAGCTAACAATAATCTCTCTGGTGCCTTACCACCACATGTGTGCATGGGAGGACAGCCACAAAACTTCACTGCCTTCAACAACAATTTTTCTGGACCCTTGCCGATGAGTTTCATAAATTGCACAAGTCTGGTTAGAGTTTGCCTCCAAGGAAATCAGTTGGAAGGAGATATTTCTGAGTTGGGAGTTTATCCAAATCTTATATATTTTGATATAAGCTCCAACAGACTATTTGGACACTTGTCTCATCGATGGGGTGAATGCTACAACCTTACTATGCTATGTGTCTCAAACAACAACATCATTGGGGTGATACCGCAAAGTATAGGGTGATTGTATCAACCGAAGGTGTCGATCAAATAAGCTTAAAGGCCAGGTTCCAACAGAAATTAGCAATCTAAAAGCATTGTTCAAATTGAGCCTCGCTGATAACATGCTTGAGGGAAGCATACCACAAGAAGTTGGTGGGCTATCTAATTTGGAGTACTTGGATTATCATCAAACAATCTGAGTGGGTCAATTCAAGGATCTGTCGAGCAACGTGTCAAGCTCCAGTTTCTGAAGTTGAGCCACAACCACTTCAGTCGCAGCATTCCTCTCAAGTTGGGGAGGTTAGTAAATCTACATGACTTGCTAGATTTAAGTAAGAATTTATTTGTTGGGGCTATACCAAGCCAAATAAGTAGCCTGAACATACTAGAGGTCCTAAATCTTTCGCACAATGCTTTGAATAGTTCCATTCCATTGTCTTTTCAAAGCATGATCGACTTGTTATCTATGGATGTATCATACGATGAATTGGAAGGGCCAGTTCCACAAAGTAGATTCTTTGAGGAAGCTCCAATTGAGTGGTTCAAGCATAATAAAAATCGATGTGGTGCAGTGAAAGGGTTGGGTGTAGCTTGTAGGCCCCTAAAGAGTGTTTTGATAATTAATGACAATTACAAATGTTGAACTAACATTACTTGTTAAGTTGTGTCAAGAACAAACTCAAAAGACAGGATAATGAAAGGCAAAGAAAGAGCTACATGATGACGAAAGGACATTGAGCAAAGAGGCAAATGTACGGAATATGACCTTTTCATTTTACCGGTCTAAGGTGATTAGAGAAGAATTTTGACCGGATTATAGAATAGTTGACGTACTATTTAGAGGAGCATGTGATGTATCACTACATAGTTCATCTACGTGCCACAAGTCATAAAAATAACTTGCATTGCATACTAGAAGGTCATATCTTTTGAAAATGCTTTTATCCATTCAAAACAGCCAAATTCAGTCTCTGTCAGTCTGACCGATTGTTAGCCGGTCTGACCGCATAAACGGTCTAACCGAATGTTGTTTCGGACTAACCGACAGTTGTGTTGAAGTATGTTTATTTTCTTAAAAAGGTCGGTCTGTCCGTGGTTAAACCCTAAGTCAGACTCCTGGAGCTTCATGATCACATCTTATGGAACTTAGTGTGTTAAGTCGGTCTGACCGATTGTTGATCTGGTCTGACCGAGATTTTGTACTACGGTCTGACCGTGTGGCCGGTCTGTCCGAAGTTTTCGGCCTGACTGTAAATCGTGTCCAGAAACAATGTCGTCTCTGGAAGGTTTCACGGTCTGACCGCCTTTGGCTCCGGTCTGACCGTGAGAGTGCCCGACAAGGGCAGGTGAGCATTTATTGCGTCTGTTTAATGCCGTTGCAATTGTGGCGGTCTAATCGGGCTTATACCTGCAGTCTGACCGCCAAGTGATCTTTTTCTTCCAACTGCTTGTAACGGCTATATTTATTGTGGGGGATATATATACTCCCATGCATTGTCCTGTTCATAACTTTTGGTTTATTTGTAAACATTGCTATCATTCTTAAGAGCAAAAACAAGTTTCATACACTCTAGTGTTCAATTTCTTGAATTTGAGAGAGTGTGCATTTGAGATCTTCTAGTGCATTGCATTTAGATCACTAAATCAACCTTGTGGCACTAGAAGAGCATTAAGTGATCATCACCGGCTTGTTACTCTTGGAGCTTGCCAGCTCCTAGACGGCTAGGAGGAAGGTTTTGGAGAGCTCTTCAAGGAAGATTGTGAAGAAACCTCAAAACATCTTGTGAAAGGGTCGAGCACGCCTCGCCGGAACGGTAAAGTGCATCAATAGTGGAATCGAGGTTTGGATAACTCATCATACTAATCCGGCTCGAGATCTAAGTCACTTCTTGAGAGGAAGTCGACTAGATAGAGGAGCGGTTAGAGATTTGAGTTTGCCTCAACGTGGATTAGGGGTGATCGGCAAATCACCGAGACCACGGGATATATCCTTGTGTTAAATTGCTTGTTGTTCATCTTGTTTTAGCTATTTGCTCTCATTTATTGTTAATTGCTTGATTAGTTGTTAAATTGTCAAAATCTCCTATTCACCCCCCTCTAGTCGATATCCTATATCCCTTTCATTGGGTCCTTGTAACTTTACTCAAGGTGGTGGGAAGAAAAAGCAATACAGAGCTATTTTACTAGCTGTAGTACTACCAATTGTTGTATCTTTTGTTCTTATTGTAGCTCTAGTAAGATACCAGAGTAAAACGAAGAAATCCAAGAAACAAAATGCAAGTGAAGTGCAACAGACAAAAGTGTTTACTATTTGGAACTTTGATGGAGGAGATGTCTACAGGCAAATTGTTGAAGCAACACAAAATTTCAGTGATATGTATTGTATCAGAATTGAGGGCTACGGATTTGTGTATAGAGCTAAACTACCAAGAGGTGAAATTTTCACAGTAAAGAAGATTCATTGAATGGAAGATGAGGAGCTATTCAATCGTGAAATTGAGGCTTTGATGCAGATTCGACATCGGAACATTGTGAAACTCTTTGGGTATTGTTCTACTGTTCAAGGCAAGTTTCTTGTCTATGAATACATGGAGAGAGGAAGCTTAGCAATGGCTCTTAGGTCAAACAAAAGTGCGACTGAGTTGGATTGGTGGAGGAGGTTAAAAATTGCCAGGGATATGGCTCATGTTTTGTCATACATGCATCATGATTGCCTTGCACCAATAGTCCACCAAGATATAACAAGCAACAATATTTTACTCGATCTGGAATTCAGAGCTTGCATCTCTGATTTTAGTATAGCTAAAATACTAGACATGGATGGATCAAATTGCACAGTGCTTGCTGGGACAAAAGGAAAATCTTGCCCCAGGTAAAACCATATCTATGTTGGAACAATGATATTATTATATATTCTGATAGTAAGTTTTGACATACAGTTGAGCTAAAGTATTTAAATTCTTGTCTACCATAAAAATTTTTAGTATTCATCTTCTTAATTGACGACAAATATAATTTGTAAGTCTAGATACCCAAATATGATCTCTTTCTATAGTAAATATGCAAAGGTGTTACTGTGGGAAGTAGCACATGTTAACTTTGCACATAAAAATGTGCTTAAATTGCCATTTTAGTCAATTATATGGATGAAATCCTCAACATGGCATAGTTGTTATGTATCATCGTTATGGGTATTATTTATACATTAGTATTCATCAACACACACATAGATATGAGTTATTAGACTGAACTCTTGAATCTTGACAAACAGAACTTGCAGATACAATGAGGGTGACAGAGAAATGTGACGTTTATAGCTTTGGAGTGATTGTCCTTGAGTTGTTTATGGGACATCATCCAGGTGATTTTGTTTCGTCCCTCGCATGCATGACCAAGGAAAGTACATCGTTGAAGGATTTATTGGATGCCCGATTCCCAATTCCTGAAGTTGAAATTGCAAGTGAAATATTCAAAGTGATCACGATTGCTGTTCGATGTTTAGAAATGAATCCATTGTGCCATCCAACAATGAAATCTGCCGTTCAAGAGTTTTCTGATGTTGAAGGACTTTGCAGTCTTGACTATCTGCACCGTGGTATCATCGTTCCTACCAAATGCCCATGAATGTTCTTAAACCATACTTGTTTATTCTGTTGCACTCCTGCATTAGAAATTCCATTTTCTCACTGCCATGATGATTTGATTTGCTTTGCATCACAACTTACTTTTATTCGAATGGTTGTTTAGCTTCCCAGTAGGCATATTTGTGCCTACAGCACTACCAAGTTGTACCTAC
This sequence comes from Pharus latifolius, assembly GCA_019359835.1. Taxonomy (NCBI): domain Eukaryota; kingdom Viridiplantae; phylum Streptophyta; class Magnoliopsida; order Poales; family Poaceae; genus Pharus; species Pharus latifolius. The sequence goes on along the minus strand of CM033320.1, from coordinate 70,230,961 downwards.
TTTGAAACAGGGGATTTATCCTCTTAAGAGAATTGCAAAATTGATGTTGATGTTACATTCGTTAAAAATTGTACTTTTGTCCAAATACGACGGCCGTTTTGGTTCATTGTGTTTTTTGTATTCTTCTACCTTCTCTTTTTGATGCATATCATCCTAAACTAGTATTCCCTTAAAAGTAAAGCTCAATAGTAGATAAAACTTGTCGAGGAAGACTGTGTCTCTGGACTACGATTTGCGGAGGCAGTGAACCATCTACGCATGCATTGTTAGTTTAGGCCTCCTAAACCTGGATTACGAGCTTACGCGCTTTGAACCATCTAGTTACTTGTAAGTGCGGAATGATGCACTGTTTAAACCCAAAAAAAAAAACAGTTTCCACGGGCATTATTGAAAAATACGTAACACTCTAAGTCAGTTCAAACCCAAGATGCCTATTCCTATATGAATTTAATTCTATAATGACAGTTCAAATTAAGATAGCACTATATATAAGTCTGAGAGACTCAATCATACCAACTAAATTAACTCTTTTAGATAAAATGAGAACAAAAACTCTGATATTGATATAGATTGGACATACTTAGAGTATTATATATGATATTAGAGTCGACCCTTCGATCTGATTGTGACACATATCATGTTATGAGTGTCGGTAATAAGCTCAAATCACCTGAGGAGACCTAATTATGCCTCGTGTCGTGCTGTGAGCATCGGTTAGGCGTGCAGATTACTTGAGAGACCACCAACGAGGACATTGGGTCCTTAGAGAGTGAATGTACCACCCCATCTCAATTCAAGAGTAAGAGGTTTGATTGTGTATAAGTTTAGTCTTATATTGTAGTTCAGATTTGTATATGTCTAAAAAACCAACTATACTAATCGGGATAAATATTTGAGGCGAAGTGACCATGAAACAGTTAGTGTTGGTAAGGCTGGTGTACGCATGTGACAAAATCTTTTCCCCAAATGTAAATGGATTACAGCAGATTCCACCGGAAGCAATTAAACCACTTGTTTCAAATTACTGTCTGATCGAAGAGAAAAAGCATCCTAATAAAATCGAAGAGCAAGAGCGACAGAAAATAAATTTTCTCACTTGTCACGCTTGGTAGCGACGGCGTGCAGGCTCATCGGAGGACGATGGCATCCATAACCTGCGGCGGTCCAAATCCAGTGACTGACTAGACCACCGGCGGCGTCGACCACAGTGATCTCCACCGGTTGCGGCTTTGATTGCAATGGTCGTACAAGGAGCAGGGGTGTCGCAAACTTTTGGCTTGCCATGGCGAAGAGGTGTATCGTGTATGCTCTTTTTCGTCTCGCCGGAATTGGGCACAAGAGATTTTAGGCCCGACATACTAATGGACAGGTATTATCTTCCTTCTTCAATATCTATCATTTTTTTGAAATTCATAAAACCCCAGAAGACATCTTAATTCTCATATACCCCCCTATAAGTAATTTTAAAAATTCACCCTCCCACAAGTATTTTGGTTGTTTAATAACACTCTTACCGTCCTTCTTCATTAGATATCACAATTAAATATTAAAAAATATATATGTACTATCACTGACATATGAGATTAACTTGTCAATGACTATATTATTTAATGCTCTTTTTTCTCTTGTCTCCCACCTGATTTCTCTCTCTCTCTCTTTCTCGATTCAGTGATCTCTGACTCTGCCGCAGTGCAACAATAGCGAAAGTAAGCATGGTAACCAGTGTTACAGAGTGGTGACTGGTGGTGGGGAGTAGTGGTGTAGCACGACAAGGGCGGAGGTGGTAGCAGTGCATCATAGTGCAATGGGCAATGGCGGTGGCATAGCGGAGATGATGCAGTTTACAATCGTGTCTTTCTCTAAAGTTGGTGCAGAAAGAACATAACAACATTGAATCTAAGATGCCAATACATTAGCCGTGTTGTGCCACCATGTCTGTGACAAGGATTAAGCTCCAAGCGTGGGCTTCCATTGGCGATCCCTAACTGTGTGTTCGGAAGATGGTGATATTGGAATAAAATGTATTCAACAATTTTTCAGCACATCTTAGCTTTTGGTTCAAGAATTACTTCAGATTAGATGTGAACTTCATAACACAATAACACTCCTTTGTTAGCAACTTAGCGTAAAAATTTGATGATTCCACATGCTTGCACTACCATCATGTTAAAAATAAACAATGTATGATTTCTTTCAAGAAAGTTTTAAAAGAAATATAAAATTAGTAAGGAGAGACATTTTGTAAAAAGCTACTAGAACTTTATAAGTTTGGGTAACTTGTAAGAAGATCATAGAATAAGGTAATATTTTGCATGACAAGAACTCTCTAGAAAATTAGAGAAAATTATAATTTTATAATAGTTCAAGAAATTTCTAGATTTACTTAGGATATGAGATTTTATATTGGATACTAGAAACTTCTTAATATTTACTAAAAGATATCTTTTGTTATATAATTAGGATCTTGTCACATTGCAAAGATCCAATGGGCTTGTAAGTATCATGTTTCGTTTGAGCCATGCCATAGAAAGTGTTAGGAGCACAGTACGTGTCATCTAGTTTGCAACAAGTGTTTTGTAATAAAGTGCTATATTATCTTGTACTATTTGTAGTCTCCTTTAGTTGGGCTGCTTTCTTCTTACTATTCAGTGTCTTGTTGAGTTAGAGACTCGAAGGTGTTTTGCCGTTGTAGTTTTTAGTTGTGATTCGAAAGAAGGTGACTCAACCGCAAAAAAAAACAACTGTCTTGACTTGGAAGAAGGTGGCGTGACTGCCAAAATCCTGATTCAAGGTGACATTACCACCAAATCTCGACATTGCACTAAGTAGTTTGAAGAGAAGACTAGCAATTTTGTTTATAAAGTTAGTGTAGTGAGTTTGTAGGCGTCATAGGCTTTCATCAAGAACTCTCCACTATTCTCAACGTGGTATTAGAGAATCCACTCTCAACACATCATTCTCCGCTACCACTGTCATTACCTGTCACACCGTGATGCACCATCACTGCCTCCGCTGCTTCTGTGCTGTGGTATCGCCACTTTTCTCCGCTGTGCCACACCACCTCCTCCATTACTGCTGCCTCCACTATTTTTGTGCCACACCACTGTGCTCTGTCATTGGTTGCCGCACTGAACCACCAGTCACTGCGTTTGCTTCTGCTATTGCCACATTGCACCGTTGCTTTGGAATCAGAGACTATTTAGAATTGGGACAAAGAGAGAAATGAGAGGAGAGAAAAAAGAATATTAAACAATGCAATTATTGATATGTGGGCCTGCATATCATTGATGATAAATTTATAATTTTTTAATATTTAGCTGTTATAAATAACGGAGAAGTGACAATAGGACTGTTGTTAAATAAACAAAATATTTGTGGGAGGGTGAATATTGTAAAATTACTTCTATGAGCTATTTGAGAATTGAGGTGACTTCTAAGAAGTTTTTATGAATTCTTTCCCTTTTTTCAAATTACAATAAACAAACAATCATATTTTTAATACTTATATGTTGTAAAATAGAAGACGTATTTTAACTATACGTACGAATTAAGAAAGTTCTGAACTCAAGAAAATATTGAGATAAAATGAATACACCATCTTCCTCTATAAATATCTTAGAAATGAGAGAGAATGTTAGTGTGAGAAATTAGTTATAAATAACAGAGATAATAGAAAAATAAATAAGAGTAGAATGAGAAAGATAACAATAAATTCATATGCATATTTTATATTTTACAACAAGATTATAAAAATTATATATCAATAAAACATACTAAAATTGTCTAATAATTATGTGCGCAAATTAACTCCACCTTTCACAGTTCACGAGCCTTGACCCAATTTCTACATGCAAACAAGGCCAATCATCCAGTCATCCCCAAACTAATCTTTCTTAATTCTATTCTTGGCTGGCAAAGGAGACTCCTAATTGTTCCATGTCATTGGATTATCCCTCATTGAAATAGCAACTCTCAGATGTTCCTGTTTTCATATAACGTCCTCTCCAATGTTTTCAACACTGACCTTGCTAGCCAACTAAGAGGGAGAAGAGGGGGAGAATAAAGGGCTAAACTCTAGCTAAAATAATTTGAAGTTAGATCTCAATCAAACATCTTGTAAATCTAATTGGTAGACCTAATTTTCTTTTCTTTTTCTTCAAAAAACAGGGGAAACTACTAACTATTATCCTCTGCATCACCCTCGACAATTATAAACTAAACTATGAACTAGGGATACAAATAGAATGCCAATCCAATTCCATATATGCATGCAGAGTAATTACTAAGATTAGACCAATGACAAAGAACTGTTGCTAATGAGATATATAGCCATCTATCCTTTTCTGTGTTCACCGTTAGAAACAACAATGCACGGACAGAAACTTCCCACGACATCGCACAACCCTTTAAATAAATTTGAAATTTTTCGCTCGAAGCATATCCGAAAATTTTACTGTTTGGAATTGGTTCATCCAATTGGTCATATGATAGACCCATCCATCACTGACAGGTCAATTAATCATGCTCTTGACTGATTGATTCGAGCTTAATCTGTAGGATGAGCAATGCACCCAACCTTCTTCGCTGTGTTAAGTTCCGTCCGGTGGAATTGGACCACGAGTAAATATGACTAGTTTAATTCAAATTTATTTGGAATTTCTAGTTTAAAAGAGATTATGACTTAAAAAATAAATCATTTAAGTCTTTATTTAGTTTGATTTCAATTTATTGAAAAGTTGAAATCTAGATAAATTAAATCAAATACACCTTAAATTATAGTGTATTCTATGTTTGTTATTTTCTTTGAATAAGTACACCTCAAAGTCTTGAGAGGTCGATGGTATTGGATAATACCACTCAATAGTCATTAGCTTGTGGTACACGCCACGTTGACTTGGCTTAAGTGCCCGAACTACATGATACTGTGTGGTGAAGCAGTCACTACTTCTTTGCCTACAAGTGGGTCTCGTGAGTTATGTGCCAACCAAGTGGCTGTATTGGAGAGTGCAATGGTTCCTTGTAACGCAATTTGTGGGATCCACTCATGTTGCATCTCACACCACTCCAAAACACACTCACAAATACACTAACAAGTGGGCGTAGAATTTGATGGTGCTTGATTGTAGTGACTCGATGTTGTGAGTGCATGAAGTCAAGCGCATGGGCCGCAAACTGCGTTGGTGGTATGGGTGCACACACCTTGCTTCGTGCACCCCCCCCCCCCCCCCCACACACACACACACTCACTCACACCCCTAAGATTGACAAGTAGGGTCAACACAACTTTGGCCCATATGTCATCTTCTAACACATGTTTTTTAAATTTTTAATTCTTGGAAATATGTAGTGTTATATTTATTAAGCTATAGACACTGACATGTGGGTCCAACGATGGTTTGACTCTATGTTAATCTAACATGTATTAGTGAGTTGTTTTGAAGTGTTTAACTCTTTAGGTGGCTCTTCGTACGCGAGACACACATTCTCTCCTCTTAAAAGCCCCATCCTTGACTCTTGTATTGGATTTAGTCTAATGAGATAACCACATATCTTTTTCTGTGTTCACAATAAGAAAAACATGGATAGCCACCTATCTTTTTTGTGTTCACAATAAGAAAAAAATGGAAAGAACAGAAAATTCCTACGCAATTTGCTCGAATTGGACAACAAATTTGTTGTGCATCCTATGCCTATCACTTTCTTTAAATAAGAGACCCTCATAAAGTCTAGAGAGAATAGTTGGTAGTGCCTTACAAAATTTTCATAGAAACCTTTCCTTTTTCTCGTGAGCTGTTTGATCTTTATTAGATAGTTTATAAAGTCAAAATACATATCTTGTGAATTTTGTGAGTGAATTGGATAAGTTTGAACCATTCGTTATGTTCAATTGGATGCTTCCGCATCCCACCTCCTCCATTGAGAGGAAGATTCCTATTAAATTTTGTCTGACAAGACATCTCAATAGAGCCACCAGATTTGTCAATTTTATATTAAACATCTTGATAGGCGATGTTCCACCAACTAATAATCACACGCTACACTAAACTTGACATGGATGGATTTAATTTACAAAAGAAAAAAGACATGGAAGAATCTTTTGACAGTTTTCAGAAGTTACATTAGTCCATGGCTAGATTATTCGTTGAAATTGTAGGGAAGACCCGAAAACCCTACAAAAGAAAGTATAATTAGAAAGAAAAAGAGTACAGAGTGATGAATAGAAAAATGAAAAATAAAAGAAAGAAAAAGAAGAAGTAAATGATCCATGTACTTCTTCATCACCCTCGACAATTATAAACTAAACTATGAACTAGGGATACAAATAGAATGCCAATCCAATTCCATATATGCATGCAGAGTAATTACTAAGATTAGACCAATGACAAAGAACTGTTGCTAATGAGATATATAGCCATCTATCCTTTTCTGTGTTCACCGTTAGAAACAACAATGCACGGACAGAAACTTCCCACGACATCGCACAACCCTTTAAATAAATTTGAAATTTTTCGCTTGAAGCATATCCGAAAATTTTACTGTTTGGAATTGGTCCATCCAATTGGTCATATGATAGACCCATCCATCACTGACAAGTCAATTAATCATGCTCTTGACTGATTGATTCGAGCTTAATCTGTAGGATGAGCAATGCACCCAACCTTCTTCGCTGTGTTAAGTTCCGTCCGGTGGAATTGGACCACGAGTAAATATGACTAGTTTAATTCAAATTTATTTGGAATTTCTAGTTTAAAAGAGGTTATGACTTAAAAAATAAATCATTTAAGTCTTTATTTAGTTTGATTTCAATTTATTGAAAAGTTGAAATCTAGATAAATTAAATCAAATACACCTTAAATTATAGTGTATTCTATGTTTGTTATTTTCTTTGAATAAGTACACCTCAAAGTCTTGAGAGGTCGATGGTATTGGATAATACCACTCAATAGTCATTAGCTTGTGGTACACGCCACGTTGACTTGGCTTAAGTGCCCGAAGTACATGATACTGTGTGGTGAAGCAGTCACTACTTTGTTGCCTGCAAGTGAGTCTCGTGAGTTATGTGCCAACCAAGTGGCTATATTGGAGAGTGCAATGGTTCCTTGTAACGCAATTTGTGGGATCCACTCATGTTGCATCTCACACCACTCCAAAACACACTCACAAATACACTAACAAGTGGGCGTAGAATTTGATGGTGCTTGATTGTAGTGACTCCATGTTGTGAGTGCATGAAGTCAGACGCATGGGCCCGCAAACTGTGTTGGTGGTATGGGTGCACACACCTTGCTTCGTGCACCCCCCCCCCACACACACACACACATTGTAGCTTCTAGGCCCCTAGAGAGTGTTTTGGTATTTAATGACAATTACAAATGTTGAACTAACGTTACATGTTAAGTTGTGTCAAGATCAAACTCAAAAGACAGGATAATGAAAGACAAAGCTACATGATGAAGAAAAGACAATGAGGAAATAGGCAAAGGTACGAAATATGGTCTTTTTCTTTTTTACCGGTCTAAGGTGATTAGAGAAGAATTTTGACCGGATTTTAGGATAGTCGCCGTACTATTAAGAGGAGCATGTGATGTATCACGTAATACTTCATCTATGTGCCACAAATCATAAAATCAACTTGCATTGCATACTAGAAGGTCATATACTTTGAGAATACTTGTTTCAACTCCCTTCTGCCAAACTCTGTCTCAGTCGGTCTGACCGATTGTTGTCCGGTCTGACCGAATATACAGACTGACCGAATTGGGTTTTGGACTAACCGACGTTATGTCAAAGTATGTTTCCTTTTTTAAAGGTCGGTCTGTCCGTAGGTAAAACCTAGGTCAGTCTCCTGGTACTTCATGACCTATCTTTCTGAATCATATTGTGTTATGACGGCCTGACCGTTTGTTAGACCGGTCTGACCGAGAAATCGGTCTGACCGAGGTTTTGCACTACGGTCTGACCGTGTGGCCGGTCTGTCCGTAATTATTGGCCTAACCGTATAATGTCCAGAAACTATGTCGTCTCTGGACAGTTTCACGGCCTGACCGCATTTGGCTCCGGTCTGACCGTGAGTGTGCCTGACAAGGGCAGGTGAGCATTAATTACGCCTGTTTAATGCCGTTGCAATTGCGGCGATCTGACCGGGTTTATACCTGCGGTCTGACCGCCAAGTGATCTTTTTTTTCCAACGGTTGGTAACGGCTATATTTATTGTGGGGGGTATATATACTCCCATGCACGGCCCTATTCAGTATTTTTTGCATATTTGTGAACATTGTCATCATCTTTGAGAGTTAACAAAAGTTTCATACACTCTAGGGTTCTAATTCTTGAATTTGTGGGAATGTGCATTTGAGATTTTCTAGTGTATTGCATTTAGATCACTAAATCAATCTTATGGCACTAGAAGAAGGATAAGTGATCATCACCGGCTTGTTACTCTTGGAGTTTGCCGGCTCCTAGACGGCTAGGAGGAAGGTTTTGGAGAGCTCTTCAAGGAAGATTGTGAAGAAGCCTCAAAATGTCTTGTGAAGGGTCGAGCACGCCTTACCGGAGCAGTAAAGTGCATCATCAGTGAAATTGAGGTTTGGATAACTCATCACACTAATCCGGCTCGAGATCTAGGTCACTTCTCGAGAGAAGGTTAACTAGATAGAGGAGCGGTTAGAGATTTGAGTTTGCCTCAACGTGGATTAGAGGTGATCGGCAAATCACCGAGACCACGGGATATATCCTTGTGTTAAATCGTTCATTGTTCATCTTGTTTTAGTTATTTGCTCTCATTTACTATTAATTGCTTGATTAATTGTTAATTTGTTAAAATCGCCTATTCACCCCCCCTCTAGTCAATATCCTAGATCCCTTTCACACACACACTCACTCACACCCCTGAGATTGACAGGCAGGGTCAACACAACTTTGGCCCATATGTCATCTTCTAACACATGTTTTTTTAATTTTTAATTCTTGGAAATATGTAGTGTTGTATTTATTAAGCTATAGACACTGACATGTGGGTCCAACGATGGTTTGACCCTACGTCAATCTAACGTGTATTAGTGAGTTGTTTTGAAGTGTTTAGCTCTTTATGTGGCTCTTCATACGCGAGACACACATTCTCTCCTCTTAAAAGCCTCATCCTTGACTCTTGTATTGGACTTAGTCTAATGAGATAACCACATATCTTTTTCTGTGTTCACAATAAGAAAAACATGGACAGCCACCTATCCTTTTTTGTGTTCACAATAAGAAAAAACATGGAAAGAACAGAAAATCCCTACGCAATTTGCTCGAATTGGACCACAAATTTGTTGTGCATCTTATGCCTATCACTTTCTTTGAATAAGAGACCCTCATAAAGTCTAGAGAGAATAGTTAGTAGTGCCTTACAAAATTTCCATAGAAACCTTTTCTTTTTCTCATGAGTTGTTTGATCTTTATTAGATAGTTTATAAAGTCAAAATACATATCTTGTGAATTTTGTGAGTGAATTGGATAAGTTTGAACCATTCGTTATGTTTAATTGGATGCTTTCGCATCCCACCTCCTCCATTGAGAGGAAGATTCCTATTAAATTTTGTCTGACAAGACATCTCAATAAAGCCACCAGATTTGTCACTTTTATATTAAACATCTTGATAGGTGATGTTCCACCAACTAATAATCACACGCTACACCAAACTTGACATGGATGGATTTAATTTATAAAAGAAAAAAGACATAGAAGAATCTTTTGACAGTTTTCAGAAATTACATTAGTCCATGGCTAGATTATTCGTTGAAATTGTAGGGAAGACCTGAAAACCCTACAAAAGAAAGTATAATTAGAAAGAAAAAGGGTACAGAGCGATGAATAGAAAAAAGAAAAATAAAAGAAAGAAAAAGAAGTAAATGATCCATGTAGCAACATGCCAGCATGGATAACCAGCTTTCTATCATAATCTGCTTAAGAGGAGAGGACCGATAACAAAAGAATTTAAATTCTCTAAAATTTTCTGTGTCAAGACATTGAAATACGTCAATACTTCTAGCAATTTTCGGTTCAGAACCTTTTTTGCAATTCAAAAACTGAAGTAAAACAGACAATTTGGACGCGTTTTACTCTGTTTGGTACTAACTTAGTCACATTTGCTTAGAGGAGTCAAGCATACGTGCTTTTTTACTATTTCCATCAGATCTCAAGACTACTCCACTACACCAAACTTCCTTTTGATTTTTTCTAGGAACACTACAATAAACTTTGGAGAAAGAGACAGAAGTAAAACGGGTCATATTTAAAGATGCTGCCCTGAACTCTCCGAAAGCAAAACCAATTCTTATTCTAGCCATGGAGCCCTTATCTCTCCCAAAACTCATATTAGTTAGTACACTGCTAGCCTCACTCGTCTCAGCCATAGCTGTGACACCAATCAAAGAGCAAGCAGAGGCGCTGCTTGCCTGGAAAGCCACCCTCCCAAACAAACATGTCCTGCCATCGTGGGCGATCAAGACAAGGCCATGCCACTGGTTTGGCATCACATGTGGTGCACAAACAAGGCACCTTCTGATCACCAAGATCTCCTTGCCAAAGATGCACTTGAGAGGGACGCTCGAGGAGCTCAACTTCTCCGCCTTGACGACGCTGACAAGTCTCGATCTCTCACACAACGGGCTGATCGGGAGGATTCCTCTGAAGATTGCATTGCTCAGAGTGCTCAGTTCTTTGTATCTGCACGACAATCAGATAAGAGGCTCCATTTCACCTGCCTTACCAACCTTGAGAAACCTGAACTTCCTAATGCTGAATGAAAACAATCTTTCCGGTGAAATTCCAAAGGAAATAGGTGAACTAGAGGGTCTTGTGAGCCTAAACTTGTCTAGCAATTACTTGGCAGGGGCCATCCCTCCTGAAATTGGATACCTAAAAAACTTAGTTAGGTTAGACTTGTCCAATAATCAACTCTTCGGGTCAATTCCTTGGGAAATTGGAAACTTAGTGAATCTAAAGGAGCTCGACTTTGGTGTAAACCAACTTATAGGTTCCATTCCAGGGAACTTAACGCAACTAACTACTTTGTATCTCACGCGTAACAAGTTTTCCGGATCCATTCCCCAAGAAATTAGAAAATTAGTGAATTTACAAAACTTAGAGCTTAATACTAACAAACTCACGGGCTTCATTCCGAACAGTCTGGGGAATCTGACTAAACTCACCACTTTATATCTTTTTACTAACCAATTTTCTGGGCATATCCCTCAAGAGTTAGGAAATCTGGTGAACTTAAAAGACTTGCCACTTAACACTAACAAATTTACGGGCTTCATTCCGAATAGTCTGGGGAATTTGACTAAACTCACCACCTTGTATCTTTGGGGTAACCAATTTTCTGGACATATCCCTCAAGAGTTAGGAAATCTGGTGAACTTAAAAGACTTAGATCTTAGTGCTAACAAACTCACGGGCTTCATTCCGAACAGTCTGGAGAATTTGACTAAACTCACCATCTTATATCTTTTTACTAACCAACTTTCTGGGCATATCCCTCAAGAGTTAGGAAATCTGGTGAACTTAGAAGACTTGGAACTTAACACTAATAAACTCACGGGCTCCATTCCGAACAGTCTGGGGAATCTGACTAAACTCACCACCTTGTATCTTTATATCAACCAACTTTCTGGGCATATCCCTCAAGAGTTAGGAAATCTGGTGAACTTAGAAGACTTGGAACTTAACACTAATAAACTCACGGGCTTCATTCCGAACAGTCTGGGGAATCTGACTAAACTCACCACCTTGTATCTTTATATCAACCAACTTTCTGGGCATATCCCTCAAGAGTTAGGAAATCTGGTGAACTTAGAAGACTTGCCACTTTACACTAATAAACTCACGGGCTTCATTCCGAACAGTCTGGGGAATCTGACTAAACTCACCACCTTGTATCTTTATATCAACCAACTTTCTGGGCATATCCCTCAAGAGTTAGGAAATCTGGTGAACTTAGAAACCTTGGATCTTAGCACTAACAAACTCACGGGCTTCATTCCGAACAGTCTAGGGAATTTGATTGAGCTCACCATCTTACATCTTTTTGGGAACCAACTTTCTGGACATATCTCTCAAGAGTTGGGAAAATTGGTGAAATTAGAAGACTTGGATCTTAGCAGTAACAAACTCACGGGCTTCATTCCAAACAGTCTGGGGAATTTGACTAAACTCACCACCTTATATCTTTTTACTAACCAACTTTCTGGGCATATCCCTCAAGAGTTAGGAAATCTGGTGAACTTAGAAGACTTGGAACTTAACACTAATAAACTCACGGGCTTCATTCCGAACAGTCTGGGGAATCTGACTAAACTCACCACCTTGTATCTTTATATCAACCAACTTTCTGGGCATATCCCTCAAGAGTTAGGAAATCTGGTGAACTTAGAAACCTTGGATCTTAGCACTAACAAACTCACGGGCTTCATTCCGAACAGTCTAGGGAATTTGATTGAGCTCACCATCTTACATCTTTTTGGGAACCAACTTTCTGGACATATCTCTCAAGAGTTGGGAAATCTGGTGAACTTAGAAGACTTGGAACTTAACACTAATAAACTCACGGGCTTCATTCCGAACAGTCTGGGGAATCTGACTAAACTCACCACCTTGTATCTTTATATCAACCAACTTTCTGGACATATCCCTCAAGAGTTAGGAAATCTGGTGAACTTAGAAGACTTGGAACTCAGTGAAAACAAACTCACAGGTTCCATCCCAACTAGCATAAAAACCTTGGCAAGGCTAAAATCCCTTTACTTACATTCTAATCAACTCACTGGGTCAATCCCCACAGGACTAACAAATTTGGTCGACCTTGAGATATATAATAACAATATCTCTAGCATACCACAAGATATATGTGCGGGAGGAAAGCTACAAAATTTCATAGCTGAAGGCAACAACTTAGTTGGACCCTTGCCAACAAGTTTGGTGAATTGCACCAGTCTAGTGAGGGTTCGTCTTGAAGGGAATCAACTTGAAGGAGATATCTCTAAGTTGGGAGTTTATCCGAACCTTGTGTATATTGATATGAGTAGTAATAAGCTATTTGGTCAGTTGTCTCATCGGTGGGGCGAATCTCACAAACTTACCAAGCTACGTATCTCAAATAACAACATCACCGGAGTAATACCACCAAGCATAGGGCAACTGTCTCAACTAAGGCTACTCGATGTTTCATCAAATAGGCTTGAAGGCTACATTCCAAGAGAAGTTTACAAGCTGAAAGAACTTTACAATTTGACGCTCGCTAACAACTTGCTCCAAGGAAGCATTCCACGGGAAATTGGAGAACTATCCAACTTGGAGTACCTAGATTTATCATCAAATAACTTCAGTGGGTCAATTCAAGGATCAGTTGAGCGATGTGTCAAGCTCCAATTTCTGAAGTTGAGTCACAACCACTTCAACGGAGACATACCTATTGAGTTGGGTATGTTGGTAAACCTACATGACTTGCTAGATTTAAGTGACAACTCATTTGTTGGTGGCATACCAAGCCAAGTAGGCAGTCTGAACATGCTAGATGTTGTAAATTTTTTGCACAATGCTTTGAACGGCTCCATCCCAGTGTCTATTCAAAGCATGATCAGCTTGTCATGTATGGATGTATCATATAATGAATTGGAAGGGCCAGTTCCGCAAAATAGGTTCTTTGAAGAAGCTCCGGTTGAGTGGTTTGATCATAATAAACATCTATGTGGTGTAGTGAAAGGTTTGCCTCCTTGTAAACCTACTCAACACGGTGGGGAAAAAAAGCAATACAAAGCTATTTTACTAGCTACCATATTACCTATTGTTGCATCTTTTATTTTTATGACAGCACTACTAAGATGCCTATGTAGACAGAACAAATCCAAGGCACAGAGTGCAAACCAAGTGCAACAAAGAAATATGTTCTCTGTTTGGCACTTTGATGGAGGAGATGTACACAAACAAATTGTTGAAGCAACACAGAATTTTAGTGAGACGTATTGTATTGGAATTGGAGGTTATGGATCTGTCTACAAAGTCGAACTACCAGCAGGTCAAATTTTTGCGGTGAAGAAGATTCATACAATGGAAGATGAGGAGCTATTCAACCGTGAAATTGAGGCTTTAATGCAAATTCGGCATCGAAACATTGTCAAGCTCTTTGGTTATTGTTGTTCTGTTCGAGACAGGTTTCTTGTCTATGAATACATGGAGAGAGGAAGCTTAACGACAATTCTAAAGACCAACAGAAGTGCAATTGAGTTGGATTGGAGGAGACGGCTAAATATTTCCAAGGATGTGGCTCATGCTTTGTCTTACATGCATCATGATTGTCTTGCACCTATAGTCCACCGAGATATAACAAGCAACAATATTTTGCTTGATATGGAGTTCAAAGCTTGCATCTCTGATTTTGGTATAGCTAAAATACTAGATGCGGGTGGATCAAATTGCACAAGACTTGCGGGGACAAAGGGATATCTTGCCCCAGGTAAAATTTTATATTAAACATGTTAGTATTAGTGTTTTCTTAGTAAGTAAATCTCTACTACGAAGATGTTTAGTATTCATTCTTAATTGATTATGCATGTAATTTTAAATTCTTGATACACAAATATGGCGTTTCCTTTAAAAGAAATATACTTCAGTGTTTCTTTTTTACACTCTACTCTAGTGATATAAGTCCTATTTTCAAAAAATATTAAGCATTCTAAGTGTACATGCCAATACGTATGTAAAGTTTACTTATGTTAATTTGTATGGAAAATATACTTTCAAAAAAAATTTATGCAAAAGTATGTCTGTTGTTTTCGTTTCAGACAACTATGCTTTCTAAAATGAACAAGCAAAAAACGGTCACGCAACATGTTAGGCCCATTCAACTATATAAGAGTTTACATCAAGTCCAAATCTTATTTACTTGAGTGATCTACGTGTTGTAGAATTCTTAGACATGAGTCAATCCACAGAAGAAGAAATGCAAAAGTCACTATTTACTGACATTGGTCCTTTTAGTTTTTCGTTTTGTAGTTTGAGTTAATTTATAAAAAATTGGAATATATCAGACCAAGTTGTTCTCAACCTCTCCATTTTTTATGTTGATAATTTTCAAAATTATTTGTAAGTTTTGTACGGATTTGCACTTGATATTTTCCCTCAATGTGTATATAAATAAGGGTTATATGAGTTACTAGACTGAACTCTTAAATGTTGATGGAGCAGAACTTGCATACACAACAAGAGTAACAGAAAAATGTGACGTATATAGTTTTGGAGTGGTTGTTCTTGAGATGTTTATGGGATGCCATCCGGGTGATCTTTTATCATCCCTCTCGTCCATGACCAACAAAAGCACATCATTGAAGGAGTTGCTGGACGCCCGACTCCCACTTCCTGAAGTTGAAATTGCAAGTGAAATCTTTAAAGTGATCATGGTTGCTGTTCAGTGCTTAGAAACAAGTCCATCACGCCGTCCAACAATGAAATCTGCCGTTCAAGAGATTTCTAGAGCTGAAGGACTTGTCAACCTGGACTATCTTCACAATGAAATCATCATTCCTGCCTAGTGCCCATCTGTTCTTGGTACATGCATGGTTGTCCCTTCTGTTCTGTTGCACTTTCAGATTAGACATTGCATACACACACTTGGCATGTGGTTTTGCTATGCTTTACCTTGTAATATGTTGGTGCAACATGCTGTTATATATATGTGCTTAAGTTGATCATACATATGGTATTAGGATCCAAAGCATCCATGTACTAAAATCTCCTCTAATGTATTTGATCGTACAATAATTTTGCCATTCAAGGCACATATAATATAATATTAGAAAGTTGGTCTTTTATTATATAGTTTTACATGCATATCGGATGTATACACATGCTCAACACCACATGTTCCTTGCAAATAGTCTTGCCAAGACTGAACTACACAACTGAGTTACATGATTTGTCGATACAAAACAAGAAAAAATAGAAATTCTGTAGTTGCAAAAAAGGGTTTTTATGGTGTATGTATCTTTTTTTAAAAAATATATATCATATATGCTCTTAATTTTTTCTTATAGAGCTAAATCAATTGGAAAAAGATGTATATAATATAAGAAAAAAATAGTACATGCATTTTAGTAAAACTCAAAAAAAATTAAAACATTCTAGAATGCAAGTACCCACTTTTTTTATAAAAAAACTTGCACTATTTGTAGAAACGTAAAAAAAAATAATTTCAAAATTAACCCAAAACTTTTTGAAATTGCAAAAATGACATTCAACTGCGAGTTGTCCTTTGCGACTAAAGACGTGGCATGGCCATATGCACCGTTGGCCTAGGACCATGCCACGTCCACTTTTAGTCGCGACTCGAGCTCACGACTAAATCTCACACCGTTCAAATGTGGATCTAGTTTTATTGAAAAATCCCACATATATATTTGATATTTTTGTGAAAGGGATTTGAACTTTGGTCTGGGTGAGAGTTGAGTTTCCTAATCAGTTAGACTATAACAGGCTTTGATTTTCATTATAAATAAATACATAGTATATAAGTGTATGTATATATGAATCTGGCAGTGACTGGTTCAGCTGTAGCTCCAACCTCATGCTCCTCGTGTTGCTCCAGCCGTTGTTGTTGCTTCAACTTATGGCTTACACTACACAAACAAGATTAACACAAAATAATATTAACAAACACTAATAAATTATAATGTAGCTATTCATAGTAGCTACTTATACACTTCATCTAAGTAATTATGTTAGACAAGATTAACATAATTAGGTTCTTTTCTAATGGATTCAATTGAGTGGGTGGGCTTGTAAATTGTTTTTTTCTTTCCCCAAATGATCCGGGAGGATCTTCAAGTCCTGATCGCATACGGATTCGCGACCAAGTCCTGTTTGCATACGGATTCACGACCAAGACCTGATCACATACGGATTCGCTACCAAGTCCTAATCGCATACGGATTCGCGAAGTCCTAATCGCATATGGATTCACGACCAAGTCCTGATCGCATACGGCTTTACTACCTTAACCGTGTTCGGAAAGGTTTCGTGACCATGGATTGGTTCGCGACCATGAAAAGGAATTTGTTCCTTGTTCAGAATTGTAATCCGATCCGAATGCGTATAACTAAACTTATTTGTTTAGAATTAGTTATATGAGTCTAATACGTTTAGGTTATTAAGTCTGATACGTACTCATACGATTGGACTATAAATACCTTGTAATAGGTCTAGTATAGATCATCGAACTCAATCGAAAAGTCATAGAACTTATTTGAGTTTTAGACACTTATAGTTCATCGACGTAGACAAGTGTGTCTAACGTTCGACGTATAAAGCCCTCTTTGAAATAAAAAGTTTTGCAATTACTTTGAGCTATGTTTTTCGATCAACCTTTGGGTTGCGGTATTTCCGAGTAAGATCTTGTTATTCCGCATATTAGAATCTGGGCGAGCCTAGTGCGAAAACCAAGGCTAGGTCTCAAACGGATCAAGTTGGTATCCGAGCAACTTTCCTATCCTGTGGATGGTGAAGACTCGCCAGGGTTACAAAACCTCCGGCAAAACTCAAGGCGATCAATTGACGGTTCCTACAGCCGCGTCTCCGACAATGTCTGACAATACCTCCGTTCAAGCTAACCTAGCCGAACAAGTGGCTAAACTCTCCACCGACATGGAAACCGTGCTTGCTTGGATTAAGCAGCAGGCCATGATTGTACCTCCTGAAGTAGGGAAGGTTACGGGTGAGAAGACTGGTGAAGACTTGCGTAGGGCAGACGAAAATGAAGACGAAGGCGACCACAAAACCGACGACCTCGCCAACACCTCCTTAGCTGTCGGATCTTTTAAGGTCGACGCTAAGATTGATATACCCATATATGATGGGGTGATCGATGCCGAAAAGCTGGATTCTTGGATCGATCAACTTGAGACCTACTTTAACCTGAAAGGGTTCAGTAGCGCTCAAAAGGTGAAGTTTGCACCTTTGAAGATGAAGGACCACGCCAAGACATGGTGGAAGGCCCTTGTCGCCAGTGGAGAAACTGACGACCTTGCGTGGGGTCAATTCAAACGATTTCTGCATGATCCGGGAGGATCTCAGGTCAAGCTCGCAACGGATTTGCGACCACGAAAAGGTTTGCGACTTTGGAAAGATTTGCGACCTTGGGAAGGATTCAAACTCTTTGATCCTTCAATACTGGATGATGAGCCAGATACCATAGTACCATCTGTTGAAGACTTGGTCTATCTACGAGACAAACCTCTACGTGAAGATGTAATTCTAGAAAAGAAGGTGACTACCACCCGTAGTGACACAAAGGAGACTTTTCGAATCGGTCGGAAAGGTCAACGAGTACGTGCGGCAAAGTGGTACACCAAAAAACATGGACAAGCCCAATTTCCACATCTCCAATTTGATCGAGAGATCGCAACAGGGGTTGGCTCCTTCTCAACAAGGGAGTCATGATCCGGGAGGATCTTCAAGTCCTGATCGCATACGGATTCGCGACCAAGTCCTGATCGCATACGGCTTTGCCACCTTAACCGTGTTCGGAAAGGTTTCGTGACCATGGATTGGTTCGCGACCATGAAAAGGAATTTGTTCCTTGTTCGGAATTGTAATCTGATCCGAATGTGTATAACTAAGTTTATCTGTTTAGGATTAGTTATATGAGTCTAATACGTTTAGGTTATTAAGTCTGATACGTACTCATACGATTGGACTATAAATACCTTGTAATAGGTCTAGTTTAGATCATCGAATTCAATCGAACTCAATCGAAAAGTCATAGAACTTATTTGAGTTTTAGACACTTATAGTTCATCGACGTATACAAGTGTGTCTAACGTTCGACGTGTAAAGCTCTCTTTGAAATAAAGAGTTTTGCAATTACTTTGAGCTGTGTTTTTCGATCAAGCTTTGGGTTTCGGTATTTCCGAGTAAGATCCCATTATTCCGCATATTAGAATCTGGACGAGTCTAGTGCGAAAACCAAGGTTATGTCTCAAACGGATCACCAAAATTATACTGTCTCCATACTTGGACAATTGTAATTTTTTTGTAATTCTAGTAACAAAGGAAATTATAATTTTAGTGTTATATATGTCAAAAATATTCATATTAACTCTAACCAATAATTACTTACAAAAAACTCATCCTTTCCCACCAACAAATATTAAGCCAATAAAATTACCACCTATATTTAAGAGAGTATTGAATAAATATAATATATGAAAGATACACCTAAAAAATATATAATAACAATCATCTGTACTAAAATTTGTTGTTCAAAAATTCAAGAATCGAGATAGTAGAAAAGGCCCATTATAGTGGTAATAGAAAAGATCGGCTTTACACTCGATTGGCTATTTCTTTTCCTACAGAACTTGTACAGCCCTGCACTGCACAATTGATGTCATTTTTGGCAATAGAAGTCCACAATCTGCAGCCCATTGATTAGGAGGTTAATGATTCTTATGTTGAATATTGCATACGCAGCCTGATGCTTATGCCAATTAACATCCTTTGTTTAGCCAATTTTTTCACAATTAACTTCTCAGCGCTTAGCTCATCTCACGCCAAGTCTTCAACCATATGCTGCCCTGTGGTGAAGCAAGGGCGCGAGACGACTAGACGTGGAGAAGTATTTGGTTTTTTCAGTTGGTTTTACAAAAATTTTATAATCAAATTATTAATTTTATTTTTAGAATTTCTAGAACTAGATTAACCAAATTATAAAAAGGTTAATTTGGTTTTGATGTTTTCTAAAACTTGAATATTTTTTTATGATATTAGTAATTAAATAATTCATTTACTGCATATTGTAGGATTATGTGCCCTAAACAACGTCTCATGAGTCATAAGAAATTGAAGACTCGAAATGATTGTGTGACGGGTCACTCTAAGTCGGATAATCAGAAGAAATGAACGTGATAGATTTATATAGGTTAGAGTTCTGAGTGGGAACTTTGTCTTGTCAATATGCGCCTGACGTTAGTTAGTTGGGAGACTTTCTCGAGGAGGAAGACTCTAAGGCAAATCTAGTGGAACCCTTAGATGAAGAGTAGGATGGTCATTTGGACGTACTTTTGCTATGAATCTTTGACACATGTCATCGTGGGCCCTACCGAAGGCCAAAGTGCCATCTTTGGGACAGATGATCTCCGCATCCCCCAACTTTGCCTAGCGGCTTTCCGGGTTATGTCGCCCTAATGAGGCAGCTTAGGATTCATCGGTCTCTAGGGAAGTCGTTACCAAGTTTGTGCCCAGATAACAATGTCCCCGGAGGCATCCTCTCCTGAGCAAGGAAATATCTATCGAATAACTAATCTCTGAGGCACTTGTTATCAAGAGTGTGTCGCAGTACCTTATGTCCCCAAAGACTTCTTACTTTGATTGGGGGAGATGTCCACCAAGTAGCTAGTCTTCAAAGGTATACCCTGGTAACTTATGTCCTCAAGAGATTCCTCATTCCAAACGGAAGAGATGTCCACTAAGTAATCAGTCTCCGGGGGACTTATTACCAACGGGGTAACTTATGTCCCCATAGGCTTACTTCCCTCCAACAGGAAAGATGTCTACCGAGTCATTGGTCCTCGAGAGTCTTATCGTTGAGTGATGTACCCCAGTGACTTGTCCTTGAAGGTATCCTCAAACAATAAAAAAAAATGCACATATTGTGATGTTGTTATTTAAAATTGAAGCATAATAGAATTTTGACCATCATAGTGATTTGTACCAATATGATGTGTTTTATATTCTTAAAATATACTAAATTTAGGTAAATAAGTCAATATCGATGTATTAATTCGGTTATTGCAACTAGTTTGGTTTTTCAAAATCAAAAATCAAATTGAACCAAATTAGAGTTCAATTAATTTAGTTCAGATTAGCTCGATTATTTCAATTCAGTCAATTTTTGCACACCCCAGCTATAGTTGCGTGAAGAAGGCGGTGTGAGAGGGTAGCAAGTTGGGGTTAGGGGGACCTATTCGAACAATAGGTAGCACCGCCACAAATTTGATTAGGCCTAGGTGGCAGCCCTACTACAAAGTGATAAGGAAAGTTGTAGTGCAGGCTTGTAGAAATATTTTATAAATAGCATACTGAAAAAGTTTATAAAAAGAACTCATTGTTACCTTTTTTTTGTATTTTAATCTGCCACCTGTGTCTGTAGGGTCCTCGAGCCTCCACAAGTGGCTTGTCCAGCTGCAAAAACTCGACAATGACAAGCTACACTATTGTTCATTTAGACATTAAAATTTGGATTCTACTAGTATTGATATCTTTTAGTTTATAACTTGACTTGACGATCCATTTAAACTAATGGATGGTGAGGTCAAAACGATCAAATCGACACAAATGGATCATCAATCAAAATTATATATTACAAAATATCATATCTTATTATATTTCGAGATATATAGGTCTGATTGATAATCGATTTTTGTCGATTTGATCGTTTCAATCTCACCATTCTATTGATTCAAACGGATCATCAATCCGAATTATAGATCAAAAAATATTGGTTTTAGAAGAACAAAAAAATTCAATATAATTTAATCTTGTGATATCTCACTCTAGTTGATCTGATCATTTTTGTCTCACCATTTCACTAGTTCAAATGGATCATAATTCCAAATTATAAACCAAAAGATATTTATAACAAAAAAATCAAAATTTTGATGTACTAACAAACAATAGTGTTGCATCGAGTTCCATGACTCAACAAACCACTTCTCACGACTCCAGGATTCGATAAACACACATGATAAGTCAAAAATACAACTTCTCGGCCTTGACGACGCTGAGGAGTCTCGATCTCTCACACAGCGGCCTAACCGGGAGGATTCCTCTGGAGATTGCATCTCTCAAAGTGCTCAGCTCTTTGTATCTGCATGGCAATCAGATAAGCGGCTCCATTCCACATGCTTTAGAAACCTTCACAAAGTTGCGCTTCTTAAAGCTCCGCAACAACCAACTTTCCCGTGAAATACCAAAGAGAATATGTGAATTAGAGTCTCATGAGCCTAAACTTGTCTAACAATTACTTGGTTGGGGCCATCCGTCATGAAATAGGATACCTAGAAAACTTAGTTAGATTAGACTTGTCCCACAATCAACTTACTGGCCCTGTTTCCTTTAGTCGAGTTAACTTGCCCATGCTAAATAATTTAGACACTCACAATAATCAGTCTTCTCAATTCATCCCTAATGTAACAGTAAATTTAGCAAACCTAAAGGTATTAGCACTATCCAACAATTACTTAGTGAAACTAGAAAACCTAGATCTCAATCAGAACAATTTCACGGGTTCTATTCCAAGAAATATTGGCGACTTGAACAAACTAGTAACTATGAATGGCTGGGATAATCAGCTCTCTGGGTCAATTCCTTGGGAAATCGGAAACTTGGTGAATCTAGAGGAGCTAAACCTTGGTGAAAACCAACTTATGGGCTCCATTCCTACTAATCTGGGGAACTTAACGCAACTTAAGACTTTGAATCTTGATCATAATAAATTATCTGGAACCATTCCTCAAGAAATCAAAATTTTAGTGAACTTAGAGGGCTTGAGACTTGAACACAACAAACTTACAGGTTCTATTCCAAACTACTGGAACAATTTGACAAAACTAAGGGATTTGTATCTCAGAGGTAACGAATTTTTTGGGCACGTCCCTAGAAAACTAGGAAACTTAGGGAATTTACAAGAATTAGATCTTAGTGAGAACACACTCTCTGGTTCCATTCCAGACAATTTATGGAATTTGACTAAACTCACAGGGTTGTATCTTTAGAGTAATCTACTTTCTGGACATATTTCTGAAAAATTAGGGAAATTGGCTAAGTTAGAGGACTTTGCTATTACCAAGAACAATCTCATAGGCTACATCCCAAGTAGTATAAAATTCTTGGAAAGGTTGAAATACTTGTTTCTAAATCATAATCAGCTCACTGGGCCAATCCCTACTGGAATGGGGAATGTGGTTGAACTTGCATTAGGTAAAACAATCTCTCTGGCGCCTTACCACAGGATCTTTGTGCAGGAGGCTTGCTAGAGAAGTTAACTGTTTACGACAACAAAACTAGATGGACCCCTGCCAATAAATTTGTTAAATTGCAAACAATTATTCAGTTTGAGCCTGGCAAACAACTTGCTCTACGGAAGCATGCCACAAGAGGTGGGAGAGCTATCCAATTTGCAGTATTTGGATTTATCCTCAAATAACCTAAGTGGGTCAATAAAAGGATTAGTTGGGCATTGTTTCAAGCTTCAATTTCTGAAGTTGAGTCATAATCACTTCGATGGTAGCATTCCTATCGAGCTAGGGATGTTAGTAAACCTACAAGAATTGTTGGATTTAAGTGACAATTCATCCTTTGGGGCCATACCAAGTCAACTGAGTGGTTTGAATATGCTGGAAGCTTTGAATCTTTCACATAATGCATTGAACGGCTCCATTCCAACATCATTTCTTAGCATGACCAGCTTGTCATCTATGGATATATCATACAATAGGTTGGTAGGGCCAGTTCCACAAAGTAGGTTGTTGGAAGAAGCTCCAATTGAGTGGTTCATGCATAATGAACAGCTATGTGGTGCCGTGAAAGGTTTGCCACTTTGCAGTCCCGTCCCAAGTGAAGAACAAAGAAAGCAATTTAAAGCTATTTTACTAGTTGCATTTCCTATTGTTGTATCTGCTGTTGTTATTGCAATACTACTGATGTACCAGCATAAAAGGAAGAAATTTCAGGCACAGAATACAAATGAAGTGCAACAGGCAAATGTATTCTCTATTTGGAACTTTGATGGTGGAGATGTGTACAAACAAATCATTGAAGCAACACAGAATTTTAGCGAGACGTATTGCATCGGAGTTGGAGGGTGCGGATCTGTTTACAGAGTTCAACTGCTAACAGGTGAAACCTTTGCCGTGAAGAAGGTTCACATGACAGAAGTGAGAGTTCACTAAATGAGGAAGTGTTCAATCGTGAAATAGAGGCCTTGATGTGTATTCGACATCAAAACATTGTGAAGCTCTTTGGGTATTGTTCTGTAGTTGAAGACATGTTTCTTGTCTATGAATATATGGAGAGAGGAAGCTTAGCAACGGCTCTGAGGACAAATGGAAGTGCAATCGAGTTGGATTGGAAGAGGAGGCTAAATATTGTCAAGGATGTTGTTCATGCTTTGTCTTACATGCATCATGATTGTCTTGCACCAATAATCCACCGAGACATAACAAGCAACAATATTTTGCTTGATCTTGAATACAGAGCCTACATCTCTGATTTTGGTATAGCTAAAATACTAAATGTTGATGGATCCAATTGCTCAAGGCTTGCTGGGACAACAGGATATCTTGCCCCAGGTAAAATCACATGTGTGTTATTTGTTTGGTCTTGATATTGTTGAATAATGCTTCTTAAAGTAGATTGTATAAATCTTGAATTAATGCACTTAGTAGTGGTGTAGTGATTAGTTATAAATCATACTCTTAATTTGCTTCAAAAGTTATACAACTCATTTTTTGAGAAAGTATTGAAACACTTCCTTATTGTTATTGTCTATGTTTTAGTAAGTTTTCTAAAGTACTATGTTTTCCCTGTTAGAAAAAAATTAAACTTTCATCTTTTAGTTGAACTAGTCAAAAATCCCTTGCAATAAAGTGATTTTAGTTTAAAATATAGAATAATATATAAGGAAAACTGATATTATGGTTTACATATTACCATCTTCATATCTAACATTTTGGAATTGTATGTAATATGGAATTCTAAAACCTAATTAAATTGTACTCTTATAATCTGAACTCACCAAATAAGTTTTAATCAGGTGTGGATTAAAATCAACACGCCACAATTTATCTATCCTAATATGTCTACCTAAATATTGTCATTGGTCAATATACGTTAGGCTAAACTCTTGAATCTTGATAATGCAGAACTAGCATATACAATAAGAGTGATCGAGAAATGTGATGTTTATAGTTTCGGAGTGTTTGTTCTTGAGCTGTTTATAGGATCTCATCCAGCCAATGTTCTTTCGTCCCTCTCGCCCAAGAGCAAGAAAAGTACACTGTTGAAGGATTTGTTGGACACCAGGCTGCCAATTCCGGATGCTGAAACTGCAAGTGAAGTACTTCAAGTACTCGTGGTTGCACTCCAATGCTTAGAACCCAATCCATGTCATCGTCCAACAATGCAATATGCAACACAAGAGTTCTCGGCAGGTAAAGGACGCGGAAATCTGGAACACCTCCATTGTGAGATCATAATTCCTGCCCTGTGGCTTTGAATGCTGAATTTTCATAGTACATAATTGTTTTTTGCTGTTACACTTTGGGATTAGAAACTGTATTATGATTTTTATACCATTGCAATGATAGGTTTTGCTCTGCTTTTTCTTGTATTTGCTTTGCCCTGTAATGTGTAGGTGTGAAGTACCGTCTTAAATCCATTTGATTGTGCTCTTTATCTCTTTTCTAATGGATGTAGTGAGGGGTGTAATCTGGATGCGGATAATCCGCAAAATTCGAACTGAAAAATACGGATTTGGTGTAGGATTTTGCATCCAAATCATAATTCGGATTTGGATGTGAATCCACAAAAATTTCCGAATTTCGGTATAATTTTTTTGTGTGTGG
Organism: Pharus latifolius; assembly: GCA_019359835.1. NCBI lineage: Eukaryota > Viridiplantae > Streptophyta > Magnoliopsida > Poales > Poaceae > Pharus > Pharus latifolius. The sequence goes on along the minus strand of CM033320.1, from coordinate 70,205,305 downwards.
ATTCGGATACAGATATCCAGATAACAGTGTAGTATTAAACCAATTTTCAGCCTAGAGCTCCTTCCTTTTGGGTCCGCATGTTAAGAGTTTTTCCCCTGAAAACACTAGGGCCTTGATCAGTTTCTTCTTTTTTTTTTTTTTCTTTTGCCACTTCTTTTTTTTATTTTGTTTGTGTTTCTTAGAGATCTCATCGCTTATATAGTGATATAGATGATAATCGCAATAATGTATTTTGGACCTTATAATCTCCACTATTTAAGATCAAAGCAATTCTTCTTATTTTGTTGTTTGTTATTCTCATATTCTGTGGATATCCGAATTAAGTCAGATCCAATTCAAATATATATTCGAATCTCGCTATATCTAATTCCGACTTAAAAATATAGATATGAGTTTGATTTGCCAACGTCTGACCCGTTTACACCCTTAGATGTAGTTGAGTATTATAACACCCCTAAGTTAGGGTCCAACATTCTACCATTATATCCATGCACGAAACACACACTAACTTGTGTTTTCATTCATATTTCAAACATAAGGATTAATTTAAAGTTAATATCTTTTATCTAAGTGGTATTTTATATATATACCCCACTTTAAATTAGTAAGATGAAACTCGATTTTGGATTAGAAATCTCACAAGTACGTAGCCTTGGAAATTGTTTTTTTTTCCCCGAAATTATAGAACAGAAACCATCAACATAGTAGCAATAGAAAGACAGGCATTATACTAACACGACAGGATTGGGTCCATTTGCTACTTTCTTTCTTTTTTTTTTTTTTCTACTGAACTTCTACAGCACTGCACAATTGATGTGATTTTTGGCAATAGAATACTAATATGTAGCCCACCACATATATGCAGAAGCAACTACAAGTACTTACGTACAAGATTACAAGGTATAAAGAAGCAGGGCAATTCTTTCAGCACATCAATTATAAACACACAGGTCAAATTATAGAGAAATAATTTAAATTTATTCATAGAGACTGACCGGAGGCCAAAAAAAACCCAAAGAAAATACCTTATTGTCAAAAATAAACTGTGAGATCCCCCACAGCTTCTCTAACCAGCTCCTCCAATATGACTCGTTCAATCTCTTCCGTTATCTCGTCCACTTCCAATCTGATAAGTTTCGCCCATCCTCTTCCTTCCAACTCCTGGTTAACAATTCTTTCCATCATTGTCCCAGCACTGCCGTCCTTGCCTGCGACAAACTTCCCTTCTCCATGAAGCAAATCTCTCATGAGACCCCACACCTCTACCCCGAGAGCGGCACGAGCCAAGGTCTCCCTCCATGCTTCAGAGTGTGCTTTATTCCACCCAGTGAAAATCATGCCCAACTGTGCATTGTCTAATCCAGCAGATGACATTAGCTTTTGCACAAGGACATGGCATCCTAATTCATCAGCATCTTCTAAGTTGGAGTTGGCATCCTCCCATGACAAAGAACGGGCCACGGACACGATAGCTGAAGATCTTGCTACGACTTCTGAAGACATGTTAGAAGAGCCTGTCAGTGTACAAAATGAGCTACCGGGAACTCTGAATTGAAAGATAAACTTACTCTGATTGCTGTAATTAGTGCTTCCTGACGACTCAGGTTCTTTACTGTTGCTATCTTCAGAAGGTGTGTTAAGAACTGAACTAGAACTGGGTTGATCGCAGGTACTATTTACGCATCCATTTGGTTCCAGTTTATACAGGTTCCTACTTGGACAGTCTGATGATATAGCCATTTCAGCTCCAACCATACCCTGTTATGAATTTTACTGTAAGCTAGTTTGAGGGAACAAGAACAGGAGAACCAAGCAAGATTCTTATGCTTGCAGAAAGAGGTTGCTTGACAAAAAGAAAAATGAAGAGATCAAAATAGCCCAATCTATAAACACTGAGAAATATATTTCAGTGGACCAGCAGAAACAAGAGAACAAAAAAAAGCTGGACATGCATGCATACTTGAGGTGAAATGCCTACCTTTGAAGCACTGCTTGATGTTTGCGTGGTGCAGTCATAAGTTTTGTCCTCACAAAGTGGCGCTTTTCCGTTGGTCTCAAGATTACGATAAACGTCGGATCGAGTATCCCCGGCAAGAGAAACTTCCACCCTCTCATTAAAGTAATAGGATGGGATGGTTTTCTCTTTTGTCGGCTTTCTAGCTCTAGAGAAGAAGAAATTCGAAACTCTTTCCTTAAAAGATGACGTCCCTTCAGACCTTGTGACCTCCTTTATTTCTTTGCAACCCATGAAATTTGCAGCCTCGGCATTCGCCCCTACGTTAGCAAACGTGGATGAAGACAGTGAGACGGGAATTAAGCCAGCATCAGCATCTTCTTTCTTCACTTCTCTAAGGGAGAGCATCTCACCCAAGGTGCTTGTGCTCCTTGTCAATTGCAGTTGTTCTTGACTGATCTCATCACAAGCTACCATTGACCATCGCTCCGAAAGCCGCTTCTTGGCTTCCCTGATCACCGATGAATCAGGAAAATGGGAAGTCCTGCTAAAAGATGAGCCTGAATTCGGACAGCCATATCTTTGGATGCAATCCGATGAATGCTGCGACACAGGACTGCCTCGCCCCGAGTCACTGAAGCTACCACCCTCTTCTGACTCACTGAAAGAGCTCTCATCTCCACCGTATCCATCTGAGTATGTGGAAGATGATAAAGACACATCCCCCCGATGGCAACCCTCTCGCAGGTTCTGAACGGTACCATGCAACACTTGTCTGGATCCTAGGGAGGTTCTATTATCTCTCAAAACTCTGTTGAAGTCATTCTGGTCAATCAGCTTAAATGGAGTTGCCCTGGGTGTCAGCTTTGCCTTTGTTCTACTAGGCTTCCCAGGGCTAGGCTTCAACACTACTATTCTACTTGGCTGGGAGCACATTTCTTCTTCTGAATGAGATCCCTGGTGAAGCTTTCTAACGTCCAATCCATTTTGTTCATTAACTCGCCGTGTAATGATTTGTCTTACCCCTTTACTCTCATCAGATTTAATTGGTTTCAACACTGTAATGCTTCTCATTTGAGGTGGTGCTGGCATTGTATGATGCCCACTCAGCTGCTTCGATAAAACACAGTTAGGTTCTTCAAGAAATTTCAGAAATAAATCTTTATTTGAACTTAGAACCTTGAGAGCTTCTTGCAATTCCTTTGAGTGAAGGAGCTTCTCATCCGTGGCAAGGCGCTTTGCTTCCATGAGATTCTGCCTCACAGTTTCCATCCTTTTGACACTCTTGTTCTCAAAAGACCTTTCTTTCTGAAAAACTTGACCCTGAAAATAGCATGTTCTTGATGGCGCTTTGCAGATTTCATAGACGTCCTTATATTCAACTGTCTCATTTGGGGATGTTTGAACGCCTCGTCTCGCAGGCTTATTGGAGCAGCGCCGCCCTTGCTGATGTGCAGCCCCTTGAATTGCCGCTAAGCTGTTGTGCGAATGGCTTTTCCTCAAGTATGTTTTAGCAGAATGTAATACTGGTCCATGAGCTGGTAGATCCTCCTCGAGGCCCATTAATTTGGCGACGACACTTGGCGGCTTCCTCTTTGAGTCCACTTTAGTCATCTCTTTTGCTAATAGCATCTTCATTGGAGTGACATTTGGTTCGTTGCTTGAGAAGATCTTGTCACCAGCTCCCTGAAGCCAGATCGATGTTAGAACAAACAAGAATCTAGACAAAAGTATCTAGTGGCAACTTCTCTTCTTTCTAAGCAACATGTAGCTAAGATATATGTGTTGTAGAGAGTGATCACTACAATCAAATAATAAGCCGTGCTATATGATATGATACTCACAAGTCTGTCCCCTATATGAACTGCAGAAGGATCAGCAGTTCTCTTTACATCTGTTCTGTTCCTACGAGCGGGCGAACCTGAAAGGCCAATTCAAATATGCATTTTCATACTAAGACAAAGTTAACATGATACCTTGGGGGAACTATCACAAAGAAACGCAACAGTAATTTTTAATATTTGCAAAACCAAGCAGGAATAGAGAAGCAAGAAAAGAAAAGGAACAGAAAAGAAAAGGAAAACAAGGCAATATTAATCGAAGAAATAGCTATCCATAGTCCTCCATACAACGCAAACCTGCAAGACCTTATACCCTCCAACTACCATTTCTAGAGAAGTAGCATTGTCTCCTCACAAGAAAAGGGAAGTAGAATTCAGTAGAACAACTTCTCAAGCAGCACAAATGATAGTATCTAAAAGCAACAACAGAATTGTAGGAGCACACACACTTAACGGAAATGCAAAAAAGAATGGATGTATATACCGTCTCGGTGGGCTTGATCTGTAAGCAACTTTGCTCTGGACATCTCTGTGCTCGTGTCGAACAAATTGATCATTGCCTTCTTTGGATCACTTGGAGTTCTGAAATTATAATTATGTCAAGAATTTAAGTGAAACTGCATGATCGATGAGGTGACTGTGGGTTTCATAAAGACAGGTAAACTGACTTAACCACAAGAGCATATTTAGCTGGCCAGTGACTGATACGTACAAATGGAGGCATGGGCAAACACCGGAAGTTTCAGAAAGCTTTTAGCATATAAAGCCTCATATTTGAACCTCTGGGACATCAAGTCTGATGATATTACTGTAGCAAGAGGTCCTTCTTTGACAAAAAAAAAAATACACATGCAAAAGGCTGGATTTTTGCAGGCCTTGGTAGGCCATATGGGTGCAAGAATGGCACAGTTCATGGCCTGTTTCTGTTTGAAATTACAATATAAGAAAAATGGCGCGCGTAACGAAAAGATTCGATTGGAACAGAGCAGCACAGTGCAAGATAGAAAAAAGTAGAAGACAGCAGAGAAAAAAGGTAATAAACAGAAGTGTGCAGAAGCAAATGAACAGAAATAATTACAAATTTATGCACCATGGGACTAACGAGATCGTACTACACCCCTCCAAAAGGAATCTTGCAAAACAAAAATCCCTTTTAAAGGCTGCATTCTTTTGTCAGAAAATTCACTAAGTACATGGGAGATAAAAGTAACCTGAGATATATCCATCAAGAACGCGGATTTTAACATTTCAGGTCAAACAAACGTAAAAAGGTGAAACGAATAAAGATAGTTTCAAAATCATGCAACAGTGAAGGTAACAAGATTTGTACGTACGGGCGACAAAGGAATCTTTGCAGCCATATGGTTCCAAAGGCTTCAGTTTTTTCTTCAGAAAATTTCGTCAGTATTTCGAGTCATTGACAGTGAAATACCAGAGGAGAGAATGGTAAAAAAAGAGAGAGAAACGAAGTGTGAGAATAACGAGACATTACGTACGCCTCCAAGGCTCCAAGCGAACTCTGCAGTTTTCGCAAGCTCGCGACTTGGTTTATGCGGTCTAACTAAATTCTAACTATTTATGCCAAAAGAGTACTTCGACACTGTGCAAGCCATCACGAAACTACGGAGCACGAGATTATAAGGAGGTGGGACAGGGAACGCGTCCAAATAATCTCGAAGGGAGGAGAAGCTTTTAAAGGCTGCATTTTTTGGGGGGTTTCTTCTCGATAAGAAATGAAATTTACTCGAAAAAGTGGCGTCTTTATGCCAAATCGATGAGCATTTCGTTCATTATAAGTCGGGTTCAAATTTTTTCTGGGTACAAATCCATTCATGAATTTGCAAGTTAAACTTAACAAATCAAGCTCCCAACAGTAAATTTCTTGCCTCAAAAAACCCAAAATTTCCGGCTGAGATCACGAATGGCGCTCGGAAGCACAAATGCAATATCCAAAAACGCCAATTTACAGAGAACTTCACGAACTGGGACAAAATCTGGCATTTTTACGCCAAATCCAAGACAACCTGCGCCATTCAAATCAGAACAACTCACGGAAGAAAAAGGCAACTCAAAAATCATATAAAAATCTCCATCAAACCAAATGGCGAGAAGGAAAATAAAAATCGCTGAAACAGAAATCACGGAAACAACAAATAGTATATCACCTCTAGCGACGACGCGGACTGGAGCATTTGCCGGCGGCGACGTGTGGACACAGAGCAGAGGTGGGTTCCGGAGATGTCGGTTGGTGGCTCAACGGACGAAGTGAGAATTAGGTGGAAATTATCCACCTTTCGCGAACTGTTTCTTCTTTTGTTTTTATTTGGCGAGCTGTTTCAATAATTTGAGAGATGCATTCAGGTCCCCTCTGTTCTAAGTGAAAAGACATGCAAAGTCCTTCGGTAGCCGTTGATCGCAAAACTGCTGTTTGGACGAAGATTTATATAAGATCTTAAAATACTTGCAATTTTTTGTGAGATGTTCAAATTTTTCGTCTATCTCAATCTCAATTGTCAATCAAACAATTCATATATTCTAAAAAGATACGCTCTTTTTTAGTACTTTCAATGGATTTGAATTCTCAGTGATCTCGTGATACACACTGAATCTAATAAATTTTTAAGTGTTCATTTATCTAGTTTAAATTTCTTGTGTTTGTGTAATACATATCTATTGCAAAGATTTTAAGGTTAGTCATAAATTATTCATTTCGAAGTGCAACATAATAAATTTATATCTATTTTTTTAGTAATCAGTTGTGACGATAACATAGGTACTCTAGATTGTAGCAACAATATCAATATATCATAACAACTCTATATTAATATTACTATATGATTTATATAATTATTATAGTCAATGGCTATAGACAATCCACATGATTGTTTAAGAATGAAAAAAATACACATGCATATCACTGTCGAATTTCCAAAATCAAATTTCCAAAATAAACGTCCATGAATACAAACTGGTTGTAAACGTGAGCAAACTTTCCTTTTGGCCAAGCAAAACAAGATTTAACAAAATATTGTGGTACCGCGGTGATACCGGTTCGAGAGGAATCACGATTCACGAGCGAATGCCATTATGTTTTGGAGGGCAGGTGCTTGTGTCCAGACGCTACAGTGGATTTCTGCGTGCATTTGTCCTCACAATAAGGCACTGGTGCCAACGTTAGACATGCACCTGCCCTCCAAACCTCACAGACCGGGGTAAAATGTTCAGGGAAAATCACCTAAAACCTCCCACGAGTCACAAGGGGTTTGGATATCTCCAAAAAATTAATTCGCCCAGCTTTCTCACTATAAATTTTTTTTAAGGAGAATTCCCCTAAAAAGAATGAATTTCAACGATGTCCGACATGAATTACAAGACATACAACATTATAACTTGATTCTAAATAAAAAAAGATTTGCAATGAAATAACACTCATGTCTCTGAGCATATGGAAGACACAGTTAAACTTACATACTAAGAGCAAACAAATATAACACTATCAATAAATTCACATGAGAATGAACTCACAAGAGGAAGAGAATGAATCAACAAAAAAATAGCTAGAAAACACCTATTAGCAACTCTGACTCTAACCTACAGGTGCCAAGAGAACTCCATTCTTCAGATAAAAAAGCAAGCACCGGGGCCCTTGGAAGATTTGAAGCCCTTATACCTTCTCCAACAGGAGAACTAAAAGAATTGATAGTCTAAAATTTAGGTATCAGTAATCACATTCTTACTCCAACAGAATATCTATCTCAATTCCTATTTTAGATATTGCTGCAGAGAATTGATAAATTTAGGTATTCTCTCTCCTCTACTTATAATGTTTTGGGGTTTGGAGATTCTGTTGGAGATGATAGAAATATAGGTATATAATCTTTTTAGAGTGGTATGTATATGGGGATATAGAGATCCAATTTTAGATATTGTTATTGGAGAAGATCTTATAAGTTAGTTTGCATCATTCTTCTGTCTTGTGGTTTCACAATACCCCATGTCATTACTTTCTTTTAGTTTCTAACAATCAAGTATTAAAAGCAATAAAATAAGGTTGTTGATCCGTAGATTTTACCTGTTGGTAATTTTTGAGTATATTTAGTTGATAATTGATTTTATCATGTCAAATCTTAGCAACCCTAACATGATTTGCACCCATTTGCAACTTCTATAACCAAATATATATAGTGACAACAAGATTTGATTATTTGTTTAATTATTCATAATCAGATCTATAATGAACAAATTTATCTACTACACTTTGATAATCAAATTCTATTTTGACCACTCTATAAGTTGACTAGAAAGCAAATATCTCTCAGTAACCAATTTTTTTTTGTTGTTATGACATAAAATTGATTATGACTATATCTCTATTGTTTTACAATATAAGCATACATACTGATTATTTAAGAAATTAAGGTGTATGAGGTGAGAGAAAAATTGTCAATTAAATAAAATTTAAAAGTGGGTGAAAAGAGCATTCATGAATAAATAAAAAAATATTAAAATACATTGAAATATTAAAAATAGAAAATAAATTTATATTGTGAAACATAGCAATTTTATATCCAAGCTGGCCTACCATTGTATTTTACTACAAAACCCACGAAACGGACGGTATATGTACGGCACTGCTGTTGTCGGTCACATGATGAGATGGTAGTAGCTACCTTCCCTTTGTGTGTTCAGATTTTATCAGCGGCAAGTACTTTCTCGTCTCTGATTAATTCTTGGCCTTTTGAAATTTAATGACAAGGTGTCAAATCGCAAAATTTTTTGCTGTGTACGTGAGAAACTGAGTGGATCAGATAGACCATAGATACGCACAGGGAGCAGCTAGGTATTTCCGTGGTCCCTTCAGATACATACATACACTGTGACCACAGAATAAGCGTTTTGCAGGAATGTTTTATGGCATTTCGTGGTCAGAGAATATCTGTTACTATAGATTTGTCATCACTCGGCAGATCGGACGAACAATCATTATTCATAATTGCTTGATTATTAGTGTTGTGAGAATGTGCAATTAACACAGAAAATAGTGTAAATATTATGTGGCGGCACCTAGCGGTAAGGTTCCTTAGCTTTTAGTGATATAGTTGGATATATTGTTCAATAAATATTGAAATTAGTATGTTTATAGATTCATGTTTTTCACGTAGTTTTACATAATTTAAATTATCATGGTTAAGAATACACTCTATTATGAATCTATAAAAGTCATACATAAAATTATCATAAGAAAACTTGCTACGTCATTATCAAATAGTCATAATAATTGTTCAAATCTGACACAACAAAAGGAAGTAAGTTTTAAATTCAACATAAAGGCAAATAGCACAAAACCACAGTGTAAATAAGGACCGGCCACAACATTGAGTTTTAAATTTCTGAGAACAGATCACAACATCACCCATCTTTTTTTTTTTTTTTGGTAATCATGCCCACTTTTGAAATCAGAAGATGAGTTCTCTGAATCATGGTCTCAATATCTTTGCAAGTTGGTTTGATGAGAAAGAAGATGAGAGATCTTCTTCTTGCTCCTCTATTTGAAATACTTTTTCTTTGTTTTTGCAATCTTTGAAATAGAATTTTGAAATATCAGTAATAATTCACAAGCAACACTACATAATAAGACAACACTAAACATGATGAGTCGTTTAAACCCACTAAATATGATATTTTTATATCATCTTCTCGGTTATTTATGACATATATTCAATTCAACACTATGTCCATGTTATTTACAACCTTAAATATAGCAATGTAGTATAAGCAATTTTGGTTCTTTATAAACTAGTAATGTAAGACCATTAACACAGTTAAACTGTCTGCAGTGCTGACATCATCTAGGAGGTGTTTAGAGTCTTCACATTTTTTTCACGTCATCAAACACCTCCTGACACACTTCTTCCCTACAACCCAAACACCAACTACCACTTCTTAATTGAGTCCACTGTACTGCAAGCACCACCTCAAACACTCACCTTTTGCAATGCACAAGCACCAACCACTACTTCTTTAATGGACTCACGGAATCCAAATTTTTCATTTTTCATCTATTATGAAACTAAATTATTGTCATATACAAAATAAATTACTATCTAATATACTAAGAATTACTACATTGGATAGTAATTCTTATCAAATAGTTAAGAAATTGAATTACTGTTATATACAAGATAAATTATTGTCGGATATATTAAAAATTACTATACAATATAGTGAAAATTACTGTCATTAGATTTTGGGAAACTAAGGCAATTGTACAATTCTCATCACAGGTCCATATATAACAAGATGTAGGTCATAGCTTAGAACTTTTCCATGTTAGTTTTTCTTCTATTTAAAGATAATGATAGCATACAGAGAACTAAAGAATGAGTAATCGGAGTCAGTAGATTAAAGGATGGTTCTGAACAAGGTACTCCAGCTGTTTGGAGTCAAGAAGAAAGGTGTAATGTTTTTCTCTATTTAACATAACTAAGCAGTAAGTTTAACCTCTGTTTTTTTTTAAATTTCAAACTATTCAATAACTTGGTTTTTTGTTCGAAAGAAAAGAAAAGAAAAGGCTTGGTTTTTTGTTTGAAAGAATAACTTGGTTTGCTCAAAGATCATCATCTGATGGGTTAAATTATGTTATGCAAACTTTTTTTTGATCTTGAATCAACTCTACATTGCTCAAATATGAATGTTGTTCTTGGAAGAGCAGTAATACTCGAAATCTAACTGCACAATGACTTAAATATTATTTTGGATTTTTCTAAGTTTTGAATGGTTGAGTGTAATTTATGATTTGTCATGACTCAAAGAGTATCTAAATTTGAAGCACATGACAATACGATCATGTAAGAAATAATCATACTAAAATTAAAAACTCTAATAACTAATAATGAGTTGCTGAATATTTAAAGATTTATTGTAAATTTCAGAAGGGATAGACTGGGATATAAATTTTCATACGGTGGCTGTGCTGTGCGCGCGGTTTTGATGCTGTTTCTCCGTTGTGGGGCCCGCTATGACTGCGAGACAGCATTGCTGTGATAGACGACAACATCATTCTCTCTCCTCTCTTCTTTCTCTTAGTTTGCAGGCAGTGAAAAAAAGAACTGCGTTGTAGACGGTCTTAAGGCTGCAAATGATGTCTCTCAGAAGCACATATGCGAATGACAGTCTAAAATTCTAAATGGAGTTAGATAAGAAACTGAGATGCATAATTATCTCGTGACTCATGAGGAAATTTCCCAACTAGCACTCCAAACGTTTATTTATGTTTGGGATTTTGGATAGCCCAAGATGCATGCATCGTTTGGATTACGACGCAAACCATACCATTTTCTAACATTTGAGTTGAAGAACATGATTTTGTACTTTTCTCTCTTTTCAACTCAACACTCGTAATACCAGCAGATATGGATGACATCGATCCAGATCAAGAAAGCCCGTAGCTGGCCGGTAATCAGTGAAAAACTAAACACTGATTGCTGTTGCGGTCCATATGGCACTCTTCTACTCGTACATTATGGTTTGGCGCTATGTTGGAATGTTTCTTTCATGTCTCACAGAGACACATAAGCCCTTCCTCTGGTGAAATGAAGGGACGTTTCGGGCGCCAAAACTTCCAAGAAAAGATGCAGGCTGCAGCTATGCAGAGAATTTGTGGCTTTTTTTTACTGTGAAGATGCTCTGCAGTCTCTGCCTTTTTGGAATTTCTTGAAAGAAAAGCTCACGTGTGGAGGTGAGAAAGATTTTGGGGGTGAAAAAGATTCAGTCAAAAACCCAAAAAGGCTTCGAAATCGCCCTTTAATTGACACAACTCCAATGTTTTACTTCAACCTTGGTTGCCATGAAAGTATGCCATGAAAAACACTCTTGCCGGCTACGTAGTTTTATATTTTTGTTTACCAGAGATCACAATCTCTTGTGAGTTATTTCTGACAAACTTTGTGGAGCAGCTCAAACATATAAAATCTCGTATGTTTGTTCTAGATTTAACTCTTATAATCTGAATATAATTCGGCACGCCAATTCTCTATTTAGAAATTTATGAGTTTCATCGATTGAGAACAATTTACCAAATGAATGTCCCTCTTTTTCCCCAACTCAACTCCCCATAATTCCAGGGGATTCACATCCATCTCCCATAATGTTAGTATTTCTTCTAACACAAAATATCCATTGAACAAAAACTATCGGCCAAAAGTTTGGTCAATATGGTTTTGGTGAGCAGATTTGGCTTTCATATCAAATTGAGCAGCTAACCATCGTCCAATATCCAAAACAAATAGAAATAGCAGCCAAAGAGAGCTTCCCCAAAAGAAAATGGAGCAGTTCGTCTACGTATAAAACATATCTTTTTTTCTTTCCTTTAGCTCCATTCCTCTTCCCCCTATTCACCCTCCTTTGATATCCAAGTTGGATAAAAAAATTTACAAAACCATGGCAATATTGACACCATGACACATCAGTTCAAGTAATTTATCATGGACGTCGGGCGGCTGTAAGAGCTAAGTAACCTGCACCTGCTATAAATGAACTGCTAGGTTAGCCTCTCCAAAATTTGGGTGAACATCTGTAAATTCATCTCCCTATACGCACAAAATTGCATCAAAATTGCATCCGTCGAAAGATATCATCCAACAACAGAACAAGCAAGAAAAAGTAATTCCTCATGGGAACACTTTTGAGCATTACCACCTTTAGTCATCAGGGAAGACTCTGATACCATCCATACTCAAGCAAGAACCAAAGAGCGGTAGACCAAATGAACCAAACAAGTCGCGGTTGTGATCAGCATGGGCTGGCAGGATCCTGCGGTGATCTTTCAAATCGCTGTAAATATCCTCATTCGACATGAAACCGAGTGCATCTCCCAAATTACCACCATGAGATTGGAGATGCTGCAGTGATGGCCACATATCTGTAGCAGAATCTTGCAAGATCGTCCTGCTTAGTTTATATGGATGCACTGAAGCTGAAGGCAGGGAATTCAGACAACCATCATTTGCATCCAGAGACACAGTGCTGTTGCTGCCCTTTAGAGGGTGGTTAGAGATACATCTGAGATAGTGATGATTCAGAATTCTGTATTTCAGGTCCACAAAGCTTGAAGTAGCGCATTTCTGAGGCAACTGGTCAAACCCCAGTAGGAGCCCACTTTCAGCATTACCAAACAGCTCTGCCTCTTTTAAGTCTTTCTCCTCCAGTCCAGGCAAATGAGACATACTAACAGCAGAGTCATGCAAGCTCTTCCAACCTAGCTCATAAGGATGCTCTGATGTTGAAGATATGGAATTCAGAAAACTGCCATCTACACCCAAGGACATAATGCTGTTGCTGTCATTTAGAAGACAGCGAGAGAAATATCCGATATGATGATGATCAAGAGTTCCATATTTATGGTCCACAAAGTTTGAATCAATGCATTTCACAGGCAGCTGATCAACACTCAGTAGAAGCCTACTGTCAGAATTATCGAATATTTCTGCCTCTTTTGGATCTTGCTCCTCCAGTCCAACTGAATAAGAAATATTTGATTTGGTATACGGTACTACATACTGCTCCTCTATCTGACAACGAGAGAAAAGTCTATTTGGAATTGACTCAGCAAGTGTTAATGACAACATGGGCTCCCGTTCTAGATCACTATATTGGCTGTTTTGAACTTTCAGGTTCAACTCATTAGCCAAAGCTGGTTTGCCTCTGGCAGGTGGTTGGACATCCTCTAGCGACAGTTTGGAAACCTGGTTGTGAGCAAAGTCACTTCCCCAATAGGGAAAACTTGAAAGACCTGGAGTATACACCCATGGCAAAGCCATGCACTCACACGCTTCATTACCCCCATAAGGAAAGTCACTTTCCTGATCAAGAAAACTTGGAAGATCCCGATTATATTCCCATGGCAAAGCCATGGGCTCACCTGCTCCATAACCCGCATGAGGGTATGACTCCTTTCCTGATATTTTCTGTTTAGTCAGCAAATCAAAGTCACTACCCCCATAATCAAGCATGTTTTCATGATCACTGAAATCAGGAGCATGCCTTTGATCGATCTTCCTCTGTTTAATGGACTCTTTATGATGCTGCCATTACATTAGGTAACTCTTTCAGGTGTAATTGATAAATAAATAGAACAAATTTGATCAAGGAAGAAGGGTACTGAAATTGTTTAGTGGGTGCAAGTATCCAAGAGTTCAAACTACAGAAGTTAAACAAAGCATACCGTGCTCATCATGTTCTTCATGCCTAGTCTTTGTAGGATATCAGCAACAAAATCAGATCTGAGAAAATGTAATCATTATACTAACAGTATAAGGCTGTATGAGAATATAAACTAACTGGATAATTCAATACATAAAAGGCCACCTTCTTTGCAATAACTCAGTAGTTTCCATTGACGCTGTTTTAGCAGCTAGCTTCAACAATTTGCTTCTCTTTTCTGAAAAGACCCGACCACTCTCTTGCTCTATATCTACGATCATGAGAAGTGACATTGTGGGATTAATTTTCCATCTAACTATATCAAACCTTGAAGAACAAGCACTAGCTTGTGAATTCTTTCAGCAACTTGAAAAGTATTGCAGATCGTATGCACAATGAATCATCATCTCCAACATTCAAGGGATCAACTAGACAGTAACTTGTGCATGTATCAGCCCATACTTCAAGCCCCATATACCAGCAATCCAGGAAGGAAAAATTTGTACATTTCAGAACTGATGTATCACAAGCAGTAGGCTTGTTGAGGTAAATCATTACATGAAAGCACAATTTTATTTCAGCCTTGTATCATTATTCATTTTTTTTTCCCATCCTTGTATTTGAAGCAAAGTGCTCTCTTCCTAGCCCGCAAGTAAATAAAGCTTCAACTTTCAGGAATGCCAATATAGTAAAATAAAATAACAATGGTGCACTGAAGGATTAGCATAATGGATATACACCAACATTTTTTACAATGAGTGGAAAGTAGCACGCTTTCCTAGCACAATTTTGATTGGACCATAAACATTGTGCCAGCCTTTTTCATGAATGTGACATGCTGGACATTTTTCAATGATGCAAATGTAGTAAAATCTCAAAACTATGGGCTCAAATTCAAAGGCTGTATATGGTGTATAAAAAAAGAAAAGAAAAGAAAAGCCCCCAGAGAAAAAAGTAGCTTATAGCATATAGTAATGATAAAATATGTAGTGATACCATCTCTTAAGTGTTCCCATACTTTCAACTAGGGTAGAGCCAGAAAATTTTAATGAAAAGAGTGGCATGTAGTAAGACGTGGATGCTAAATGGGGGACAAAGTGGAATTTTTGAATATTATATATGCTGGTTTTATGTTACACCTAGCATAGAGGGAGCTAGCCCGCATCCCCCCACCCCACCCACCCATCCACGCACAACAAACAAAAAAACCCACAAAAAATTAACTTCCAGCAGTAAGCACCCCAGTTTTTTTTGGGAGATCTTTTGCAACGATTTATAGATCCACAAGAGTAAGACTAAGCACCCTAAAGGCGGTAGCACAACATATTTCCCCCATATAGACTAATGTTTCAATAGCATCTCATTAGAGCTTATGGCCCTCTAAAACTTCCAGCAGTGATGATTTACATTGAAATATGAGCAGGTCATCACCAATATTCCTTGAAATCCCTGCAACTTCAAATGATGTCTGAGCTACGGGTGTGAGCACATGAATGGATGGAAAGTGTCCATGTGGGTTTAATTGAGGTGTATCTTTGCCAGCATCTGCAGAGAAGAGGATCCATAGTTAGAAGAGTCTAAAGATGCATCATTCAAGATCAAAAGGGAGGTCAGAGAAGGGGTTGTAAACCAGAATGGGAGGCTTGCACATTCAATTGCCCATCACAGATTTCTTTATGCTTAGATGGTGTGGCAGGGACCTGATCAGAACAGAGAGTATTCTTCTTGACAGGCAACTTTCTGAATGACATAGCATTCTGTGGTTCTGCAAGAGACATGGCAAATAACGAAAGTTCACATGGGCAATCTACATTGCAAGTCATTATAATGTAAGAGCAACAAGCAGCAAAAGCAAACGATAGCAACACGAAGTGCATGCAAACCCATTCCCATGCCATCTTTTTGTTTGGAGATCTTTGGCTCAATGCTTTGATGCGATTGTTTGCAAGAATGGGATCTATGACCTGATTCTTCCCAAAATTTCTTAAAGATTTTGTATTCAGCTGTTTTTCCATCATAAACTGCATAAAATAAGTGATGAACAAATCAGATAAGCATACAATAACACACAGAAAATCATGCAAAATAAGTTACTGTCAAAAGGAAATAACAAAACTACTAAATACAATTATAATAACATTAAAAAGCTATAAGCTTCATTCAGAATGATTCTTTTGGTCATCACAATTGGATGAGCTGGCATGTTCCTCCAGCATTAGAACAGCACAACATTGATGAACAGGAGATTATAAATATGTTTCAGATTATAGCTGGCACCAAAACCATACTTATTGGAATTGGGAGACATATACATCATGTGATCACCTACAATCATTCTTCACAAAAAGTGCAATTTCACCAAGGTAAGGAACACCCTTCCTTTTTTTACTTTTTTTTTCTTTATACATTTTCTCAAAAGAAGCAATAAGTGTCCCTTATAAAACAATTGTTCTGATCTGAAATAGGAAGTACTATTTTGCATCTTGTGTAAGCATATAATTGCTCACTAAGAAACTAAACAGAATTACAATAACCTCCATTCACACAATACTATTATGAAATTGCATAATCCAAATAAGATGGTACTTCAAGAGCAACAAGGTTAAATCTCTGATCATTGAATTAGACTATGTGACTAGGGATAACATACGTTGAGGTTCACTTTTCTCAGCATCACATATGCCAGCATCCTGCCTATCATTACCAGCAGCTCCACTTGCAAATCTAACCTTTTTCCTGTGTCTTCCATCTGTTCATTAAATAGTTATTAGATCAAACTAGAAAATATGGCATGTTTGCCAGAAGAAAAAGAACACTACACTAACTTGAAGGTACTGGAAGTAAATATGCTAGAAGTTAGCCAATGTTTTAGATGCAAAATCCAACTAACCCCATAGAAACTGTAATGCTGGCTACAAGAAGCAACATGCTTGGAGTTGAATACACACTTGAAGATATGCAGCTCGTGGAATTGTTGATCTTTGGAGATCAGGGAATGTCCATTCTCAAAACCAGTGGATTTTCAGCAGGGTATGATGTTTCTATGCAAACCCCAAAGTAGACCACCTCTACGAACCATCAAGCTCATGTATTTGACTTGAATTGATAACTGGAATACTATTATCATCTGTTTACCAGCCATTTAATCCCACAATGAAAAGATGATTAATCCACAAACAATCAGAACGCAGTCTCCTTCACTCAAGAACTAATTCACAGCGAAGTGCCAGTGTGCCATAACCTAGCATGAAAGAAAAACATCAAATACATGTTGTGATCACCACGGAATCAGATGCACGGGTCTAAAAAAGCTCCAAATACTCAACTGGAATCCAAACGATCCCCCCCCCCCCCCCCCCCCCCCCCAACCCACACACACCAAACATCATGGCTCCTCCACCACACCATGTGAAACAACATTTGCGAATTAAAATGCATGATCTGACACACCAATTGAAGTAGTTTAATTAGATCCCAGATTGCGATCGAACAGATTTTTAACCCGCAATGGTAACCCACAAGCCGGAACCTTCTGCTTCGATCCAAGAACCCTAACTCGCAGCATCCATCAAAGGTCATTAAAAAGATTCCTAGAACCAAATCAAGAAACATAAACCGCAACAAAGCATCGATCCGAGAAGCACAAAGCACCGGAAGTGGGGAGACCTGGGGAGATGGGGTCGGGGAGAGGCCTGGACGCCGGCTCGAGCTGGAAGGCGCCGGTTCTCGGGGGTCGCGGTGGTTTTAGATACGAGGAGAAAGCCCGGCTGCTAGGGTTCTGGCGCCGCCGATCCATCGCCGCCGCCGCTGTAGGTTGGTCAGTGCGCGCCAAAACTTGAGGAGAAGGTGGTCTTTGCAGATTGCACCTTGGGTTCTCGCGTTATTTACACACCCTCATGTGTGCGTCACGGTCGGGTCATGGTAACTGCCAGTCTTAACACACAACTATCCATTTGCTCACAGCGCAAATTATGCGGTTTAGCTGCTTCAGGCCCTGTGAACGGGATTCTATCGGGATTTAGTATTTAACTATTCTAAATCTATTTTATAAAAATCTTCTAGAAATTAACCAAAAGAGGAAGGGAGCAGGAGTACAAGAAAATAACTAAGGACCTGTTTGTGTATGTCAATGTTGCGAAATTAGAGTTTTGAAAAAAAAGATACTGAAATTTTATGTTTTTGAAACTAAAATATTAGAGGTGGTTAGATTGAAATCTGTTAAACTGCAATATCAAGCAAAAGTGGAAAAAAAAAATCTGACCCGCCGTCGCTCTTCCCCCGTCGTCCCGCCGCTCTTCCCACGCCGCCTGTTGCCGTCGTCGTCGTGCCGCCACTCGTTCAGCACCATCGTCGTGACGCCGCTCGTCCCGCGTCGTTGTCAATCCCGTGCCACCCGCCGTCATCGTCGATCCCGAGACGCTCGTCCCGCGCCGTTACTTTCACACTTCTTCTCACGTAGACAGTTCTTTACTTTTTTTCTTTGTTTTGAAAATTTTGGGTTGGAACAAAATTTTAGATATAGTGAAAAAATTGAATTTTGAAGGCAAACTGTGGTGTTTTTATCTCTATTTTTTTCATACTAGAATTTTTAAAATATCTCAATTTTTCATTGAAACTACACAAATATTGAGATACTCAAACAGACCATAAAAAAAAAAAAATTTGTTAAGGAAGCTTGAAGGATGTACCTAACCAACATAATATATAAGTTTTGGTACTTGAACATTGATCTTTACGTATACATCTATAATACCATACAAGTTGGATTAACACCACTTGGTGTGGTTTTACATCCAAGTGTTCTGGGTGTGTTTTTTTAAGGCACGTGTTTTATGTTTGGTTGAGTCATTGAACCCATACACAGATTGAAACAGTAGCAATCACGCAGAATTAATATTGTTGCATCTTGCAGCTGACCGCCACAGGCGCATAGGAAAAGCAACTCTTCAGCATACCAGCCATTACATGCACAAAAGCAATCTAAGGAGAGAATCAACAATTGCACAATCGGTCTTCGCAGAGACCACCACCAGGCACAAAATTGAAATGTAGATGGAGCTTTTGATGCTATTTCTGAACGAGGAACAGGAGCAATAATAAGGGTAGTCAGTCAGTTGTAGCTTCCCAAGCTTCTTTCCATTGCAAAAGCACTACTGACGTGGGGCCTGTGAAGCTGTGCACAGTTCAGTGCAAATGCCCTTGAAACCTTTTTCACCTAGAGCCGCCAGCTGGCTAAATTGTTTAATGAGGCGATCATCTCATCATGTCCGCATGAAGCTTTCAAGGTCCTTCCGCAGCTCATATGCTAGCTATGAATGGTCATAATTCTTTGATTGATGACCAAAACTTGTCAAACCAGAAGTCGCCGCCAAATATGTGCCATGACCCAAAAAAGAATTAGCCAAGCCAACATTTAGCTCCATATGGTTGGACGATGCTCCAAGCTTTCTGGCTCAATACCATAGATCATAGTAATGGAGTTATAAAAGAATAATTAATTCTATATCATTATAAAAATAATATTTTAACAAAATATCATTATGTATGAAGATAACATGTGACATTTAAATCCACATGTCAATAAGACATTTAATAATATTTTATTAAATTTACAAATTTAGTTGTGGGACAGCTAGTTGTCACTTAAATAACAAGGTCTTTATGGTCAAGAAAAAATCCACAGTTGAATTCATATTCAATGGTTGCCTCACCTCAGAATGGATCTACCCAACAACATCCCCCACAGGAAAATGGGGAAAAAGGAAGGTCGAGAAACATTGTCCATTAAGCTACATTTTCCATTCCCTTTGTACAGTGTGAATAGTACAATGTAACACTCATAATACTCTCCCCGGCCAGGAGGAAAAAGAAGGCAAGAAAAGTACACATATCACACAAGAAAAATCAAGAGCTCTCAATACAAGGAAGCATCTGTTGTTCTGTACAAATACACAAACGAATGAAACCCAAAATCCCAGCCCCTACAAACAAATATTCATATGGAACACGACAGTAACAAAATAAGGTAATTCATCGGTTAGCATCAGCAGGTGCGCCAGACCTTGCCTGTGAAATCCGGTTTGCATAGATTGTTACTAGACGCAGTTGTGTGCTACTAAGCCCCTCCAAATATGGTACAAATGCTTTCCCAAGCATGATGTAGATATCCACCAAGCAAAATACGACAGTCTGAAAAAAAAAGTGAATGATATCAGACAAGGATCGCTGGAAAAATGCTGTAAAATGATTTTTCCCATACAAAATCCAGATAACAATGCAACCAGCAATTGCAGGTCAAGGGCTATTGAGGTCTACCATTAACTGCAGATTGGTAGATGGTCCAAGAAATTCAAAACAGAGGAAATGAACTAAAGCTGATAGCAAAAGCATCTAGAGCTGACTTTGAGATAACTGTGAAAATGCAGCTACTGTGAATAAGCAGCTATCGAAGCATGTAGAATTAACAGGTTATAGAAACCATCTGGGACTCTGATTCCCAGAGGACCATGGTACCAGTTCCACCAATTTCCGCCAGAGAAATTTGGGAAAACACTGAATCCCACAGTTCTTAATCTACACGCTGATAAATCAGCAGAGAAAATCTCTACTGGTCGTGAATACAGGTCAGATTTCGGTTGGGTAAGAACAAAGATGAAATAATAGTAAACTAACTGTGTCTACTGAACCACATAGCATCAACCACAATAAGGCATAATGAAGGTAGTAAGCAAAGGACTTCCAGAGAAAACTGGGGTGGAAAACTTAATTTATATCCACCATCAGTTTAATTAATGTTAGGCATTGATTGGAGTAAACTAAGTTCTTGAACTAGAGCTTGTAGCCTATGGACTAAAAGAGTACACATTTCAATTGACAAGAACAAAGATGATGCCCAGAACACTCCAGTGGAACAAGTAATGCAGGCAGCTAGAATGATAGTTCTCAACACGTTTCCAAATTCAGAAATGACCAGAAATGGGGCCCAGGAAGTAGTTTTCCTAACAGAATTTATATTATTTTTCTGTTAAATTTTGTCAAATCACTGGATCGTATCCACCCTTATCCCTCTTGTACCAACCTTGTTCCTATTTAGCTCATAACTGGAAACACAGCAACCCGCTGGCACATGAAATCCTAGTTTTATTACCTTCTTTTACAAAAGCCACAGTTTTCCTAGTTGAGGGAACCCCTACTAAAACTATAAAAAGGGCATTTGTCATAAAACAGGTAAGCACCTTTCGAACATCTGGGCTCTGGTTACTGAAAGCATCAAAAAGTGCTGGCAAAAATGAAGGCAGTTGGGACATCAATTCCTCCTGTGAAAGCCGCCCAACAAGCTGAAAGATTACCACAAGAAACCAGCAGTCAACCATGTTTGTTTACGATATATTTCTGTAGTGTACCAGAACCATTGCACCAACTAGAATTTCGACTAGAGCTCTTAACAAAAGATTACCAGAAGAAAACCAGCAATCAACCATGACTCTTTAAGATATGATTTTGTAGTGAACTAGAGCCATTGTACCAACTAAAGAGAAGAATTTTGAATAGAGCTATTAACAAATGATTATTCCTATATAAATATTTTATTTGACCAGTCTCCTATCAAATAGATATCCAGTTAAGATGCCTAGATGACATAATTGTTCGAGGTACATGTTCAGTTCATTAGTCAACAAGATGTTCAATCCATGGTAGCTATAGACCAGGAAACAGCAATCTTGTGCAGTTCAATAATTCATATCACTAATTATTAGCATAGCAATAATACTTGCTACAGCTCCTAACAAGGATCAAAACAGGATTATCAAATCAGAGTATTGACACAAACAAGTGACCCACACACATAAAGTCATAGGCATACAATGTGGATTGCTGGTGCAGCAATCATTAATGGAAGGACAATGTGCCAAGCAAAGATGTTAAATCAAGAATCAGTTGTTCATCTCTAGTTGCAATCTGATATACATAACATAAGCACTGCATTCAATAACTATGAAGTTGATGTTATGTGATGTTATGACATTCAGAATCACAGCGGGAAATGTTGGAACTTGGAAGGGGAACAACCAATACTGCAAAAATGAGATACCTTTGTCAAGCAGTTGATACACATGACAAGTGTCTTTTCATCATCATTGACCAATAAAGGGACTAAAACCTGAAGCAGAAGCATAAAAGAAACCATCAGAGAATAGCATTAGTTGCATCAACTAAAAACAAAATACAGGTAATGGTAATTTTTTAAAAAAATGCTTTGTACATACAGCAAGGCATCGAAAGGGATCATATTTTGCCAATACGACATTTAAACACAGGTTTGCTTCATTCGAAACCTGCACCAGCATAAAGAAAATATTAGCCCATCAGAAACAAGAGCAAGTTTAAAAAATGAAGGTAAATATACCTTTGCTACAACATCTTTGGTCACATGCAACAGCTTTTCAAGAACAATCTCAACAGATTCTTCCATAGCATCTTTCTGACATAAAGTTTAGACATTACTAATCAACATGTCAACTAACTAAAAAAACAAGCTTACATGCACAAGCAGTGAATATAAAACCTGATTGTTGAGCATCTCAGCAATCAAAGATAGAGAAAGCTCCCTTATAGATGAATCAGAGTCATCCAATACCTCAAGCACAACTGTTAAAATCTGATTGAAATACTATGGAAACATAGAATGGGTGACATTAGAATATAAAATCATAAATTGAATAATAGCATATTTCAAGCTAGGAGTAAGGTGAACTTTAAGAGTAAGAAGAGTTGGGTGAACTTTAATATATAATGCAAATGTGCAGCCAGTTTTCAGGAAGAAATTTCAGGAGAACAGACACAACAAATAAAAAGGAAGCACAAAGAAATGGGAATTTTAAAAGGTCAGATTACAAACCTTTGTCCAAATAGAACTATCATTATTGGTGGAAGCTTTAACCAACTGTTGTAATGCCTCCCGCTTGTCTAGGCTTGAAACTTCAGTATCATTGCTTATCTAAAAAGTTGAAAAATAGATATCACAATGTTTCATAGATGATCAAAAAAGTAAAAGCAAAATACAGTAGCATTATTAAAAAAAAGGATACATAACAAGTACCCGATGAAGAAGATGTGGTATGCTGGGGGTGTTACCAGCATGTGAGCTAGTCTTCATAGAACTGAGATTAACAATTGGATCACCCTCTTGAAAGCTTTCTCCAGCAGGAGTTGAAACAACAGCATTACGCCCATCAGATATGAGAAGCCGGCTAAAATCCAAGCGAGGAGTACCAATAGAATTTTCATCCTCTATGGTGGCATCTGATTTTTCGGCATAATCCGTCCATGAATGCACAGCTTCCACAACTGAGCTAGCATTGTTCTTCGATTCCCTACTTGCCATGATAACTTCAATTTCAGCAGCAGGTTCCAAACTTCGGTTAGCATGATCAATGTTGACGTCAGAAGTCATCCGACCAATAGGCACATTAAGCATTGTTGATTCTTGCACTGAATTAATCTTCTTCCCTGCTTCAGTGTCAAGGGGACTAGAAGAAAACCGTCCAAAGGGATAACTCTTCTTTGATGTCAGAGCATAACCATCTTCAGAAGAAGTTCCAAAATCTGCCTGGTCATAAGATTTGGGACGTGGCCGTTCTTTCTTGCTCTGCAAGTAGTTCACTAGGTCAACCTCAATACGAGGAGTGTACTGCTTCAGGGCTCGCCTCAAGAGGTTTTGTTCTTCGACTGATAAACTTAGAATAAAATTTAGAACTGCTGCTGAATCAAAATGAGAATAAACCGATATGATTCCAGAAATGGATGTTTCCTTCAACTTTGCATTCTTTTCATTTACTAAAGGTGCTAGTTTTGAAAGCCAGAGCTTAAGAAAGCCGCTGTTACTGTAACCTTCAGAGTCCACCGTGTACTTGCTGAAGGACTTATTTGCAAACTCAAGAACAGCCAATTTTGCCTTTGGAGACCTCTGTTCATCCAGTGAACGTACTAGCGCAGGTAGCAACGTATCGATAGCATATGTTCGGCCAACAATTTCTAAGGTCGAGGAACATGGTTGTCTAACTAACTCCTTTGGATCAATAAGCCTTGAAAAGACATAAGGTAGGATTCTTTCAACATAACTCTCAAATGGCTTCTTGCAAGCGGGAATGATATCTGCAAGGGTGGAGAAAGCTGCCTGTGCAACTTTGTGATGAGGGTCATCCAAATGACGGAAAAACAGTTTCATAACCTTTTCAAAGTTCTGAATAATCTCTTGAATACCTTTCTGGCCTTGTTGCAGCAACATCTGAATAAAGTTAAAAGCTGCAACTCTAGCTACCCAATCTGAACTAGGACTAAGACCCCCAGAAAGTGCATCACTTAGAGATGCTGGGCCATCTGTATATCCAGATACATCACTAGATTGGACTTGGCTATCATCAAAACTGTATCTGCCACTTGCAGAAGCCCTTGATGACACTTGCTTCCGAAGAGGCCTCTGGAAATTTGGGACATGGTTGTGATGTGAATTTCTGTAGCTGGCATCCCGATGGGGCATATCAACAAAGTGTTTGTCCATTTGCATTTGTGGCAATCGCCTAGTTGGCCACATATCGTTACCCCCATCCATGATGCTACCCTCTTGAGACCTCCCCGAAGATCTTCTTAAATAAGGTAGTGACATGCTAGACATGGATTCAGATGATAGATTAGTCAAATGTGGTGACCTTGATCGCTCTCTGGTGGCCACCTGAGGGGTCACTGTATCTACCAAACGTGAACCACCATTTCTCATGCTAGCACCAGTGATGCTAGGAAGGGATGAATCCAATAGTGCACAGTTCTGCAAAGACAGATGATCTGAAGCAGGTGCTGCAAGAGGAACAGGAGGATCACGAGAGGATGGAGGATCAACTCCTGCACTAGGAGGAAAAGGAAATAAGAAGTTGAGATTTTCAAAGTATATATGAATACAAGTAACGACTAAAGAGAATGTCATAAAGCAAAAACTAAGAAATTGGAACTAAATAATAACATGATACTTCAATACAAATTCCAATTAAGCAGCTTAAAGAATACCAAGATCCAAGCTTGTTGAGCGCACAGCTGAGAAATTTTGCCTGTCTGACATGCTTACACCTTTCAATAAACTTTCAATGGCTGAAACCTTTTGTTTGCTAGAATTAAGCACACTCTCTATGCTTCTTTCAGAACTTCTGCCCATTGTCTTTGACTGTGACAAAAGACTGCTCGATGAGAGAGACGGCTCTGAAGAAATAGCTGCACTCTTGTCCATCGCAACAATAGCTGTAGTGCCGTATCCAGGTAAATGTGTACCACCTCCATGAGATGAAGCACGAGAAAGTTGCACGCCCCTCTCACGCAATGATGGAGAAGGATACCGCTTGTGCATACCTCCATCTTCATCATTTACTATCTGCAAATACTTTCACTTTTAGATCTGCACTGAGTGGGAGATGAGCCCATGATTCTTTCAATAAGAGTTACTACTTCCATTTAAAAATTGGTAATAAGGGAGAAAAACATTTCAAAAGAAATAAATCTAAATCATCATAATTGGGGTCCACAAGATGGATGAGTAATATTTTTCTTTTTTTTATTTTTGTGATAATTTCTCATCTTCCTGAGCAAACATTTAGCATCCAACCTCACCTTTCGTATTATATATTAGATACATTGTAATGGGGAAAAGAATGCACAAAAGTAAAACGACATACCCTCTGTATTGCAGGATCAAATGACATAAATAGCCGACGTGAACGCTCAGGCCATGTCTTGCTGAACATCCTATAGCAAGTTCTTGCAGTCGCACGAACCTGTATTTGCAAATGTGGCATTAATACAAGAATAATGCAAATACACATGAAGGCTTCAATCTTGAAAGGTAATGATGACTGACGAGTAGTTCTTGACCTTTATAGTTGATGATATAAACCTAAAAAATTATGCTTTAATATCATTGGTAACATGGAGATTTTGAAACATATGCATTACAGCATCCTCAGTTGATAATCAAGAAGCGATATTAGGGCATTTCAAATGAATGTGATGACTTGATTGTGTGCGATACATATCATCTGAAGGGAACCATTAAAACTCTTGGTTTCAAATGAACAGGCATCAGCCATGTTAAGCTGAGGCCTCAGAACATCAAGTGTATGAACTAAAAAGGGCTCATCAATAATTTGTGCACTACAATTCATGGTTGCCTTCAGAAATCAGCACATAAGAGTGATGTAGTCATTCTATATATCCCTAAAGTAAAACCCAGCGCATATCAATAAGATATTGAGATTGCTGTCTCCTAATTTTATGAATTGGAGGCTGCAGCAAGGACAATATCATGTAGTTATTAGGGAGTAAAATCCAATGCCTATTAATAAGATATTGAGATTGCTGTCTCCTAGTTTTATGAATTGGAGGCTGCAGCTAGGACAATATCATGCAGTTATTAGGGAGGAATAGAGTCGAGACTCTAGACCACCAAAATAGCAATAAAATGACCAAGTAAACTCTCCAAGGATGAAATGAGAACAGAATACCCAAGCCAGCAAATAAAAAGAATAGAACAACCACTCTCTTGCCGGAGGATATTGTCAAGAATGACTTCAAATGAAGAATAACCAATGATGTTCTGAAAATGTATATAGGATAGTGAACGAAGAAATGGGATTTCAGAGCTTTTTTAATGGTCTGCACACAACATTCATGAAATTATAACACTAACTCCAGTTTCATTTTCAGGAATCATATACAAAGGTGAGAAAGCAACTCTCTCTCATACTTATTGCAGAATGAACACAAAAAACAGACCTTTCTTATGATCTTATCCATCCTACCATTTGCTATATGCTGCATTATGATGAAGACTTGTGATGGATACAGTCCCTACTTTGACTGTATATCCACACCAATGATTTTATTTAACACCAGTACCTTATGTAAGAACAAGGATGCATACAAAAAAGTCTAGAGAAGAAAAACTAAACAGCAATGGAATGCAAGGATAGTAAATAGAAGGTGGATAAGGAAACAAGGATTAGTCGATCAGTAAATCAGCTCCAAACCCAGACAGGCATACTGGTTTGCTGGCTTGTATGCAGGGTATTCCGTATCCCAGAAAGCCAGTACTCCAACCAGTAAGCAAAACCATGGTCGTAGTTAGTTGAAAATAAAACAAAATATGTGCAGTTTTTGCAAACAAAGTGCAAAAGTAAACCCTAGCAGCAAAAGATAAAGACAGAAGCATCAATGAAGACAGATAAAAAAACCTATATCAATAAAGACAATAAAACATAGAAGTATTGACAGACATATGAACAGAAAACAAGTACCATGTGAAATGAATTACTTCCATCCTATCAACTAAAAGAGATCAAGGGTAAGCATAATGACTGTAATTTTTGAAAGGGCAATGTGCTTTATACTTTGACTCTTCCAATTCTTTTCATAGATCTTTCAGTGAATGAGTTTTTCTTCTTGAAGAGTAACCCAGATTTCAAATGCAAACCAAAAAGAAATGAATGAGCCGTGAATAAGAACAAAGGTCAGCAAACATGGAAGGCACTAATCCTACCTCACTCATTGCATCTGCCACACAGCACTTTATTAGATCTTCATATAAATCAGCTGAACGTTGTATTTCCGGAGCATCAGCCCAATATTCCAATATTAGGAGTGCATATTCGCAACACCTGCCCCATAGTAGGAAGTAAGCATAAGTAGCTGAAAATACTCATCGACCCTGGATGATGCTAAGCAAAGGTACCTAGCACGGAGGACTGCACTTCGGTCATTCTTTGCTGTGTCAGCCATAAGTGGAAGAATACGTGCAACCTTGCAGTTCCGCAGGATCTGCAAGATATTACATGTCACAAAATGTAGGAAATATGTAATTACTCTGAAGCCTTGTAGATTAAGACAAGAATGTAGGTATCTCACAGTTTTTATGCAGTTATCTGCAGATTCAGCAATCACAAGCACAGTGATGACAACGAGCTTAAAAAGTATCTGAGAATTTCATGGATATGTTAGCTTTACTGAACTTAAAAGACAACTATTGCGAAACAGCTTTTTAGATTACCGGAATAAATATTTCAGCACATGTTTCAAAGTCACCAAGGAGTTCCTTTGATAGTACATTAAGTAGATGACAGGCCTGGAAAAAAAAGAGTCATCAAATTTTCATCACCAAGAAGTTCATAGTGCCACTGCAATGTTTACAGACAAATGTTTCTGACATATTTATACCATGCCTACATTCTTCTAAACCAAATTAACTTTACACTGAAACTAATGTTCAGGAATTATTCAAAAATAGGTGGTGAATTAGTAAGGTTTTTGGACAATGACATTGATGGCTTACCAAAAAATTCAAAGGTAAAAGGTTAAGTTTCTCACTCTTGTGTCATGCATACTCTAGATAAGAGGTTTGACTTCTGCTCACACACATGGCCTCTTGCTATCAAGAACCAAGCAGTTTTGAAGGTCTGCTCTTTGCAACACTCAGATTTCAGAGAACCTATATTAAATCCTCAAGAAATGATTTTGCATAGGATTTTTCATTTTCCTTCCAGACCATAAAGAGGGTGCCAAGGTAAAAGTTCAAAATCACAAGTGTGAAGAAGGTGTTGAGGTGAATAATCTAAAACCACAGTTTTCATATTTTGAGATATCGACAAGAACTAGGGGTAGACACAAAGTACCAACAATGATTTTAGTGGTTCAAACCCAAAGTACCAACAATGAAATGAGCAAATGACAACTAGCAGTATACTTTAACCTATGTATGCAACTTGAACATTAAATGCCATGGCACATTGCATGTTTCAATATCTTTTTTTAAAAAAGAAGTAATTTTAATGTCAAGCATAACAACACATAAGTACTATATTAATGCAGGGATACAAAACAAGAGTAATACATATGTAACATATCCAAGTAAATAAGAGTTTGTTGAAATTCAATCTGTCTTGGCTAGCAAAAAAGAGAAAACAAGAGAATTGGAAATGATCGACTATGTTATTATATCAGCAGAAAGATCAACAAGCAAGAAACCTGTTTTACTATGCTTGACCGTCGATCAGATAGCTGAGAGGACAACGGAGAAACCAGCTGCTTCAAGAGCACAAGAAATGATGGATAATCAATAGCACCTGACACAAAGAACAGAATCTTAGTCTCAAACCAAATAGTCACATCATGACAGCAAGAAAGTGTGTAGTAAAAGTGAATATGACATAACTTAAAAAAAATGTAGGAAAGTAGGACATTGCTGAATATCAACCTCCGTATACAAGGGCTTCAATCCTTTGCATCGCAGCAATACGTAGAGTCCAGTCCTTTTCTGGAATAAGGGCAGATGCAATCTTCTCAATCTCCCTAATTAATTCTTTCTCTGAGTGAACTCTTATGGGTTCCACTGGCTTTTCTGTATTATCCGTGTCACCTGTAAATAACACAAAATAGAGCAATATGGTGAATGTGCAGCAGCTGCTGGAGAATATCTCAAACCATAACTTCAGAGACGGCACATCAAATATCACCCGAACACCACCAGTTTCTGACTACTGACACTTTGTATGTATAAATTATTTTACCTGGTAGAACTTTCTGCAAAAATAGTAGAACTGGAAGCCTCTTGCTTATATATCAAGCAAAGAGAAGACCCTGTTGTTTGTAATGGATACATAGATATGATGGTGCTCATGACACTGTGTTTTAACACATCAAATGGATCTTCAAATGATGCAACACTCAAAATGCATTTGCCAATCATGATTCCACTAAATATTTGAAGGATAGTTTCTGAACAGAACATTGTAAAGGACTGACACATTTGGAAAAAAAAACATGTGACATCTGTCCCTACTACCTACTGTGTCACTGGACCAACATGTGACATCTTCCACCATTGTTTCATGGATTATAAAATCATGAATCCAGTAAATGCTTTGAAGAATGAAGATATGAACATGATTTCATAAAGGACTGGTGCATAGAATAGAACATGTGAAGCATGCCACTACTGTCTCAGTGGATCAACACCAAGGAACTGAGAAAAATCAATCAGGTCAAACAACTCATCTAGTCGTATATCTTTCAAAAAGGTTTAACACCATAAAATCAAATTATGCATCATTGTTAGCATCAATATCATCATTATAACTTAAACCACGGAATTCAATTTTTTGAACAAAGGTACAAACAACCAATACAGGAAGTCTAACAATATAAGGCTCCATGGTGCTGTTAGGAGAAGAGACCCAAAATCCCAAATCATAGCTGACTAGACTTTCATAGTAGGTCCTAGTAACAAGCATCTGGGCTCTGCAAAAGCCCACCCAGATGAAGACCCCGAAAAAGAAGGAATACCTCTCAGAATGCCCAGCCAGTACCAAGAATTACCACAAACCTTGGTTGCTATGAATTTCTTCGGTCATATCTATAATATTGATGCAAATAGATCCAAATGTTACAGCAAACAATGTTCAGCTGAAATGTAAAACTTGCCTCCAAATAATGTACTTTCCCTTGGTGTGTTTTTTCTCCTCGGACTGCCTCTTTTTGGTGCACTAATAGATCTAGATTCCATTGCCTTATATTGCATTCTAGCACCATCAGATGAGGGAACCTTTGGTTCTATTTTATCCAACCTTGAATTTATTTCTTTTAGCTGAAGACATCAAACAATGAAAAGAAAGGATAGTCAGGGTGAGTAGGTACGGGTGCCTTCAAAAGCAACGATATATGCAAGAGCTCAGCCATCCAATCCACTAAGACAGCTATTAAAATGGAAAGAAACTACTGGCAATTGAGAGATCACCATGATATGGGAGTAAAGGACAGCGCGAATTACCATGTAAGAAGGCAGACTATGGCGCTGCAACTCTTCATGGAACTGAGATCCCATGTTTTTGTACATCTCCTGCATTGAAAATATAGATATCGCATACTATTACAAAAACCTAAAATGCAGGATATCATGGAAAGTTGCATGCAGAGCTATAGTCAACAGCATGTTCCACATTGAAACATACATCAACAAATTAAAAGAGTAATATTGCATTTTTCAATACAGAATGACTGAAACAGCAGAGACTAAAGTATGAGAAAGAAATCGAAAGCAACCACAAGAGAAGGTGCAGGCAAATAATCTGTGCCCTTTGAGTGCATTATCTTGATATGAGAAATGAGAAGAGGCTGAACTGACTATACAATCCACTTTGTTCTTATCTAATAGTATAACTCAGAACTTGGACATGAAGAGAATTTTCAGGGAAAAAAGCGGTTGAACAAACAGGAAAAGATGAAGTATGAATTACAGAATTAGGACAAGAGTTTGCATAAAAAATTGAAAAGCACAGGCAGGCATATAACAAATGCACCTCAATACATGAGATAGCAGCTTCTCTGACACTTTGGTTCGAATCATTCATCAATTGCAGGACCTGCAAAGCCAGAACAAGCTTAGGCTGCTTAGCAAAACCAACTATACAAGAAAGCAACAGCCAGAAACTTTTAGATAAGAACAAAAATAGGAATAATCCTGACATACAGGTGAAAGTAAAACTCTCTGTAGAGGGAGCTCTGTAGAAGCAAAAAGCCCAACTGCAGTTGCAACTGTGCGTACAAACTCTTCCCGCACCCTCCAGCTCTTGTGAGTCCACGCATAACTTCCAGCTCTTTCAACGATGATAGTTGGTGAAGAAACCTGAGATATGGATAGGCTCAATATATTACTCCCCAATAATCCAAAATGTAGAGAAAAATAATGTCCAATATGCCTGGCTTGATGGCTGTAGGGTGAAAAAAGATGTCATATAAGGGATAACTAGTCAGCTAAAGCCTTACTTCTAAGATGATATTTATTATACAATAAATTCTTGTGAGATTAGAGACCTCACTTAATCCTAGGCCCAAACACCAAAATACTAGAAATTCCTAAATTAATCACAAAAAATAAGAAATGCTAGAAATGCTCATATTAATCAATAAAAAAAAGATCTATTCCACACATCATATTTATAACGGTATAAATCATGTAAAAAAAACGTATTCAAAATTAACTCTATCTCTATTATAGTACAAATTTATATGAAAAATCATATTCAAAACTAACTCTATCACTATTATAATATCAAAAAAGGACAAATCTATATGAAATGTAGTAAAATTTTAAATCATATTTGAGATTGACTGCACAATTACACAGGGGTTTTCGGATAGTTTAATATAGCAAATCAACAGTATGGCCCAAAGAGAAATACTACAATGCATACCAGGAATACCATTCAGGAAATTTGATGTAACTCATAGCATCAATGAACATTGTTTATTCAAATAGCACAAATGAGGTACATAAAGCTTAATCGTAAGCAGGCATGGATGACACCTTATTCAGGTACCCAAAAAACAGAAATTTGGCAAAGTCAGTAGATCCAAAGGCTACATCCACTTCTTCACTTGAAATCCACATCATTGCAACTTCACGTGAACCATAACAAAAAAAAAAAAAAAAAAGCAACCATGTGCATGAAAAAGGGGGAGAATAATTCGATTTCCTACATCTGCTAGGCCAAAATTCCACAGCTGAACCCAAAATTGTTTCAATTATGCAGATAACCATGAAGTAATACTGAATTACAAGACATGAGGAAACAAATCTTCATGTTGAAAAGTGAAGTGCAATAACCACTCTGGTCTATATACACCTGCTCTTCCTCCAACGCACTATCACAAGTCACTCAAATAAGCACTAAATGAAAACAGCTCAGCATAATGAGCACAATAAAATGAAGGGACCTCCAAGCTAGTGCCTCCATGCCCGTCAAATCGCACCATTCAACCTCCATTCAGGTCAAAACTCAAAGTTCACATATTTTACTGAAAATTACTGTATAATCCACGGGCACAACCACTAGAATGCTGCCCAAAACATTCGTTCAGATCCTTCCGGCTTAGATACCAACAAATTTGCAAACTCTAGCTCAGTCCAATTCCGAGGTCACAAAAATAATTCTGAACATCTCAGAACAATCGAGCAAACACCAAATTGCCCCCTAGACCCAAAAAAAGGCAAACTCTTAATCCGCAACCGCATTCAAGTCCAAAACACAGATCAACCAAATTTCACCCAAAAAGAGGTAAGATTTCCTCCCTTAGAACTCAAATTCATAACTGCAGTTACTGAATTCAATTCCAATTTCCAAAACACTCTCGAAAAGTACACTTGTTTCTACAAAAATTCACATCCTAATCCACCACAAGGAAATCAACACAAGTTCACTTCCTCCACTTGAACTCAAAATCCGTAACCCCGAAATCTCACAACAACAATCCACCTCCTCACCTACTCCACAACACACAGAACAAAGTCACCAAATCACAAAACACACAAAGAAAAAAAATCAGTTATTCCGCTCGAAGTCTAATTAAACTAGCAACTCGGCACAACTTCAGGGACCCACATTTTCCCGAAACCCAACCTCGGAGGGACAAAAACGATATATACTGCAAAAGGTCGCATAGGAAATGCGGACCTCCATGAGGGTGACGAGGAGCTGCCGAGCGGCGTCGCGGACGGGCTGCTTTCCATCGCCCAGACGCTCTACTGCGCCGGGGACCAGGGCGTTGAGGTGGATCTTAAAGTGATCGCCGGCGAGCACGGCAGCGGCGGATAGCGCCTGCAGCCCGCCTTGGGCCACGCGGAAGTTGGCGTCCCGCGTCAGATCCATGCAGGTGTCCACCAGAGCCGTCGCCTCAGCCGCCGTCAGCCCCCGCCGCGCCGCCGCTTCCAGAGCCTCGTGCAGCCGCTCCACCCCGGCCAGCCTCTCCTTCGTGTCCTTGGCGCGCGCCGCCTCCAGCGCCGCCTCCATTTCCGCCCCTGCCGACGCTTCTCCTCCTCCTCCTACGACGACGACGAGGAGCAGTTGGTATAGGGCTTCCGATGAGTGAGTAGAGGGCAGTAGTCGGATCTGAGGTAGGAAGGTGAGTGTGAGATGAGACAGAGAGTTGTTTGGATGGTTTTGTGCGCACGGGTCCCTGTCATTTTGTAATGTTTCAGACAAGACCTCGGTAGAGTAAACGTTTCGGTAGTTTTGTTTGCCAGATGAGTTAATTCCATATAGTACTGGTACAAGTAGAACGGCCACTTTTGTTTACAGAAAAAATATGGTTACTTGCTAAAATAATGTAGATACCCTTATGTGTACAGCTCTTGTAGTGGAGTAGTTATTTTAATATATATGAGTTGATCGTGACTGTGATATGTTAGGAAATGATGGGGGTTTAATATATGTTTATTATGAGCTTACATGTTGATACAAATAAAAAACAGTACAAATAGTTGCAAACTACTAAAATATAGTTTGTGAAAATAGGCTCCACTCCAGTCTAAGGTTTTCACTTTTTCTATATTTTGAGATTTATTATACCTCTGCATCCTGATAGATATATTTTGAGCAACTTTCTTCAAGACAAAAAAATGAAAGAAATAGAAATATAGAATTGTATACATGTTATAATGCAACTATGTAAGTAGTTTATTTATAAGCTGTTGTACATTTGTACTTGATCCTTCTTCAACTGATTTATTATAAGCTGTTGTGCACTTGTACATGATCCTTCTGCAACTGATTAAATTGCAACACAACTATGTAAGTAGTTTATTATAAGCTTCGGCATGAACATAGACAACGTTCACATCATTATAAATATATTATCTCTAGTAGAAATAATATTTTTTACTATAGTGGACATAATATTAATGATATATACAAGATTTTCACTTGAAAGCCACAACAAGTCATGGTATTATGTAAGTAGCAACTTTTGTGTTTATCATGCCTGATTAGAAAATAGAAATGTTAGGAATAAAGTTTATTTATTTGAGAACCAATAGAAAAATTTTGGTGCTTCAAATGGATTTTTATGGACATCATGGACATCTATAGGGGGTTTACATACGGAAAGGCTAAATTAGTCATATACTCCATTCACTATAGGAAAGTAAGTTTTTTTTTGTTAGTCTGATTCTTAGTTTCTAAGTTGAAACTAAATGACACGGTTTCGATTATTGGTGTCTTATAGTCGAGGTGGAGTCAATACCATCTTTACACTAGAAAATTGAAATATAGTTTGAGATGTTCTAACTTTCAACTTTGTAACATACACATAAAATTCAAAGTAATTACATAATCATGTTATTGATTACAATTAATATCATTTTCTTTTCATATGACATAAATATCATTTGAAACATATATTAGATAAGTAGAAATATTTTATCAAACATTTTCAAAACTCTAATTTTTAATCTATTTGATATTAAAATTAATTTCTCTATGATAAAACTCGGAGGCTAAATCCGACCAAATAGGCCTAAAATAAACAATCGCCATTAGAAGACAGATAAATTAAAATATGACATTACGTGGTACTAGCTTCTTAATGGGGTCTTGTTCCTGAACTACGGCGCTGTAAAGGAGAGCTTAAAGCGACTTCAAATGAACTTTGCAAAAGCGGGTGGTCAAAAGTCGGCTTATGGTCTGGACCTGCCATTCAGTGATCAGTATTTATGAATAGGGCTTTGCATTCGTTTAAAATAATTTGATTATGCAAAACCAAAACCAAATTAAATAAGCAAAGTATTATTTGGTTTGACATCAATAAATACTAAATTAAATTTGGTTTGATTCGACAAATACTAAATTTATCAAGAAAAACTAATAAAGTGATAAGTACATGCTCCTGTTGTCAATTTTTTTTTACAGCTTTGATAACAAGGCATGATTTGAAAATGTAGCTTTAGTCATTAATCCATATGTGAAGGATTTTTAGATAAAAAATGCAAGGATAAGCTCCTGAGTTGGCATTACAGCCATTTGCACTTGAGCTGTTCTGTACTTGCATGAGTGCAAGGAGATATCTGACAATCTGATAGGACAAGGAGTATAAATTTACAACCCCAAATCGTTTGGAATTTGGTGAAAGTAGAATGTTATTTTTGGGAAAACGAAGGGTCTAAACTCTAAAGGAAGCAGGAGAGGATTAGTTGAGGTGTAACGTCATTATAGCTGGTGCAAGTGCATCTTATGATTGACATTATAATGTGTGGTCCTTGCAAATTAACAAATTAATCAATCTCCAAGCATATGATAAGAGGTTGCCTCAATTTTCGATTCGGCTTTGATAAAAGTTTGTGTCTCTTGCAGCTTTGCTCGAGATTGAAATAAAGTGGCACCTATCGCAAGTTTTTCCGTTGATTATTCACCAAACCTTTTTTGTGATGCCATGTCTCGTTAGTCAATTCCAAATCAGAGTTAAGGAACCCTTACAAACTACGTTTAAGTTTGCAAATAATAAGAACTCCTGACTAATTTTAAGCGAAATTAAGTTTGTCTTCCCCACATACAATACTCAGACATATGAAGAAAAGAATAAAAATTCAATAGCAGAAACCAAAATGGATTTTTTATCTTTAAGAAAAAATATATGATTTTCTCATTATTTGAGTGATTAGATGTCTTAACATTCCAAATTAATATGAGTCAGAAATTTATAATTTTTTATAAGATAATTAATTGGCATAATTTTTTTTTCCTCTACCTTAATTCAAATTATTTATATTCTAATTAGACAATTAAGATAAAGAGAAAGACATGTTTATACATTTTATTCTTAAAAGAGAGGATTCAAATCCAACAAGAACTTTCAACTATAAAATGTTTAAAGTAGGATTATACATATTTCTAATAGCAAAATGCTAATACCAATTTTGCTTCATCAGGACAATACACTATCTCCTCGTCGCCATCTTTTTTCCTTTCCTCGTTTTTTTTTCTTTTTTTCTTTTCTCACCATGATTAAAATCTCTCAATCTTGACGTAGATATTCTCGATGTCTACTGGTTAACGGTATTGAATTCTAGACCACTAGTGAGGATATGGGTCACGATGAAGCATTAGTACTGTTCATGAAAAGCAGAGAAAAAAAATGTGGTGATATAACAAAACAAACAAGATAATATTAGATGACAGAATTAGTGCTTCATATGGACGATATAATAAAGAAATTATAAACAAAAAAGAAAATTAACAAAAAGATATTGCAAAGATAAAGTTTTGTTATGGAATAATAGATGTGAGATTGACATGTAGATTCAAAATTTTCATATAAAAATAACATTAATATTATATAGATAAACTCAAAATTTTCAATCTTACAATACAAATCGTCCTCAAACATAACAGAATTGGCAAATTGCCCCTCATGTTCTGTTTAGACAATAAAACCAAATTAAAGCTGTAGTAAAAAAAAGCGCAACTTTAATATTTTAAGAAGGCATTAGTGAGAAGTGCCATGAAATGTTCAAATCATAATATTAACTTAAAATAAACTCGATTAAAGTGAAAATGCTAAGTAATATAATATCATCAAGCAAAATAAAAGGCATCGAAAAGAAAAAAAGAATTATTCCAATGTTGTAACGATACAATACAAGGGTTCTAATTTATCTCTTACAAGTCTTAGGTCTTTGTCGAGCAATCCTTACCGATAGTTACTTGTCATGGTCCTAGTCTTAGTCGCATACAAACCATCTACAGATTTTAGAAGTAGAGTTTGCACAATAATCTATTGAAGTATCACAAAACTCTATCCCGCAGCCTTAAGTTGCTAACCATAATACGGTGGCCACATCGGCTTTTGCTAAACACAATAGATAATCGTTTACAATTCTTCAAATCATCTTTTGCTCTCCCCGTCATGGTTGAGTTTTCTTATTTTTGCTTAGACTAGGATTCAAATCCAATAGCCGATTGTGTGAGATTATTTCTTACCAGATTGTCAATATTTATATGTTATGAGTCAACTCTTCAATCCTCTCAAAAAAAGTATAATGAAATGCCAAAAAAATATATAATTATTTATGTCTTTTTTTTTAGAAAAACTCCTAACTATTCTTTAAAAACCTCTTAAATTAACTCTAACAACTCCTTTGTGCAAAAGTTTAACTGCCAATTGAATGGGAACTTTTTCCTATCCATGTTTACGAAAATAAAAAGTCAAACTCCCTGTATGAAAAATCCCAACGTATCACCTTATTTTGGTTCATGCTTGCAAGAGAATAAAAACAAAACTATAGCATCGATTTTTTTTAAAATATCAACTACAGCATCTAAAACTCAGAAACGCAAATGATAACCTTGTCTCACCAGTTCAAGCTAAAAATCATGTCGATAATTAGCTTCAAACTGTGGTTAGCAGAATGGCCTATCTGATCAAGACAATCAGTACTTTTTGTGAGCTAATTGGGTACGGGTTGTTTTCCAATCAGCTTAAGTATAGAATTAAGTCGATAACCAGATCTGGTAGGCCGTCTGGTGTAACTTATAAGTGGAGTAACCAGGTACATAACAACCTGATCCAAAATCCAATCAATTTTCAGTCCTGAAAGAAACCGGCTCACACCAAGCAAGCTTCTACTTGGCTTTTAAACAATCATATCTTCCTGTATTTCTAGTTGTGAAGTAGCTACCAACTATTCTTAGGTCCCATCTGCTTTTTTGCCACTGTTGTAGATTTAGAAAATTAAAAAACAGTTCATGAAAAAATAATGGTAAGTAATGGTTTTGCCGTACATAGTAAAAGTTAAGAGGTGTAGATTGAGTTTAAATGTATTAATGATGTGGATTAAGACAGGATTTATCTATGGAGACAGTGTAGCTCATGGATTTGTAAAAGTGACACAACAAATTCTACGTATACAAAAATTGTTGTGAACTTTTGTATAATAATTTTCTCAAACAACTGACACGTAATTTTCTGGAAAAAGAACTTGACACTTGACACTTTTTTTTTTAGAATATGACATGGCCAAAAGTGATGGATCTTAGAAATATAATAATAATTTCGTTACAACATTACAAGAAAATGACCAATTTGCCCCTTATAGGTCTTTCTCTCCCCGTTTTTGGTAACAATTAACAAAGTGCCAAAGTTTGCCGAAATCAATAGTAGGTACTCTGAAAACAAGACCAAAGATGCACAACCGGCAAAAAGAGGCAGCGACAATGTAGGGCACCTAATCATTTGTTTTGCACACAGATGGTGCTAATTAGGTTCACGAGATTCTCAAGCCTTTCAAATTGACTCACACACCCAAGCGCATGCCATACCATTTTAAGAAGAGGAGAAACACACTAAAGAACTTATCAGGAAAACACAGAAATCTACACACCTGAAATATGGCACCTAAATCCATAATTTACATATATTAGGGTTTGAACTCTGGTCTTCGTAAAAAATCCTGAGGGTCTTATTAGTTGGGTTACAAATTTACAATTGAGATGGCAGCTGCATCCCACACCTAACGAAGCATCTATCGGATTACTAATATCCATCAGATGATTAGTGTGATGAAACCTACCGAACTAGCAAACAGGAAAGGGAAAGCGGAAACAGCGACTTGCACTTGGCACGCAGATGGAAATAAAGAATCCCCGGTTGGTGGTGTGCTGATCCGGGGCCTGATTTTAATCACTTTTGTGTTATGTTTGCTTGCTCTGCCTGCCGTCCCACCCCAGCCATTCTTTATGACTTCTTCTTATCAGCTTTTCTCACGTCTTAGCATCATCGAGCCATCCTTTGGATGGTCCACGCACAAACAAAAACTCCAAAATAGGTCAAGTTGGTCGCCGTTCCGTCGATCGCCGGAGGTTGGGCACGCATGCTGGGCCTAGAAAGTGCCAGTTTTGAGAGTGGGGTCGCCGTTTTTTGGACTTGTACATTCTTGCATTCTTGGTACGAAAGCTACACGACAAGGAAAATTTTTTGTAAAGTTCTTATATGAATTGTGTTGTGGCAGACAAATGGGTTTGACATCCATGGTTGAAATGAGGAAGGGTTAGCCACTGTTCTAAGGATTTGATAGAGAAATATTTTTAGGTGTAGTTTTTTCTAAGCTAGGTAGAGTTTGCCTACTTGTTCGCAAACAATTGATACTCTTTTGTTCCACAGTATAAATATATTTTTTGTTTTTGGACAATTTACAATATAAGTTTACTTACAATCCAATACACTTTTATAATTTTATCCTTAATAATATTCTTTTCACTCACTTTCAAACTTAATTTAACAAAAATAGTATAGTCAGCTAAAATTTTTTTCCTTTCATGTTGTACTTTAATTTTTGCACGCGCAATTAAGTAAACTAATATTGCAAAATGAAGGCAGTAATATTTGTTTTATTTTAAGCTTGATGATTGGAACTATCATTTTTCATAAATATTGGACATGAGTGTGGTGGATGCACATTATAACTTGTGGGGTTAATTGACTTGACAAGTTTTTGCAAAAATTATCTAAATTCTATTGATATTTGTAGTTTTTAAAAGATCAATATACAAATTTTAGAAGATGAATTTAGGACCGAACCCACAGAAGTTAGGTTCTAGGTCCTTCATTGGACATTCTAGGAATTGGTTAACTAGACCATGCAAATTCGGCTCAGCCCGACTAGAGCTGAGCTTGTTGCCCTTAGGGCGGGGCCAGGTTTTGAATGTGTGGCCCAATGACTAAATCAAATCTGACTCTAACTCGATTGCATTTTTCAGTGAAAAATGCACTAGTTGGCCCAACTTGGCCCGACCCGAGGCGGCCTATCAACCGGGCTTGAGTAAAGCCCATCCGATTTGAATGGACCGGGCTTTTAGCAACCCGGCAGGCATGATAGTTAAAATTACCACAGGATTTCGTACTATGGCTAACATTTTGTCTCATTACGCATTAGGGTAAGTGTTCTTACTGATTGCTTTTATTACGATGAAAGAGATAAAGTTCGAATGTTTATGTGAAAAACTATTGTCGTTTTTCATGACGTGAAAAACTAGTTTCATTAGCACACAGGCCGCAAGTCTGCCAATTGCCACCTTGCAGGCCTTGAACTGGGCCGTGTGCGGGGATCCAACCCAATGGCTGGCTCATATGTAAATATAGTGTAAAGCTGTAAATGCCCACATAGCCTCTTTAAATACTCGCACAATGGATTCTATTTCCAATGCAGTAATTTCACATAAATTTTAGAAAAAAAATTCTATATTTAAGAACTTTTATATTTCAGATGGTACCTAAAATGTAACAACTGAAGCCCGTTACCAATATGTACCGACCCGCTCTTCAAGTTATCTTGTACTGTTATTCAAAGAGGGCATAAGCACTGAAATGAAGGATCATTGATTCAATCGACTCACTAATTGCTCGAGCACAAACCACAAAGTACTAGTAGTGCACTAGTATTAGAAAGTTGGTTTTTTTTTTCCTTCTGTCTTTGAAATGCACGTATTATCATTATCATGTATACTTGTATAGGATTGTCTGAAAGGTGACATGACAATCTTCAGACTGTGGAAGTACTGAAATTTAACCTCCGGTTAATTCTCACGTCCACTTCAAAAAAATCAGCAACACTAACCAGGTATCCACTCTCTAGAGCACATGTGAATCTTGAAGGAAATAACACGAAATAAGAAAATGGTAGAATGCATCTAATGTGATGTCAAATTGGCAATCTGGTTATTAATGAAAAGAGGTATACAAGAACTGGCAAGTTATAAGTAACCTGAATTTTACCCATGGTTTTGATGAGGAAAGAAAAATCACCATGCAACGTCAATGTGTGTGTGTGTGTGAGAGAGAGAGAGAGAGAGAGAGAGAGAGAAATTTATGGTGAAAAAACTATTACTAAGAGGTACCTGCGGTCCTCAAAGTGAGAGAGAGAGATTTATGACGAAAGAACTATTACTATGAGGTACTTGCGGTCTTCAAAGTCAAGTATGCCCTTTATCTAGAATTGGATTTAGACGAAATTATAGTGAAAAATTGGTGTCATACATTGTAATTTTTTTGGAAAAATTTTGCCTATACTGTTGAAAAAATGTATATTTTTATATTTATTATTGAAAAATTAGCTCGTTCTTATTTACAATTGAAATGTGCACTGATATTTTGTGTTTGTCATTGACATTTTTACTCTTGTAAATGTATATTTTTTTACAATTGTAGAGGTATATTTTTTTATTTCTATAGGGGTATATTTATGGATAAAATATATTTTTAATACAAGAGTATTGTTTATGTGATATACGAGATTTTTGCAGTGTTTTATATAGATATATTTACTCTATTTACAATGATAAAAAAATCATCTGATATCTGATAGGAGTAAAAATTGTTATTTGCTCTATTATCTGACAATTAACCAAATAATAATGATATATATAAAATATCAAATTGTATTTTAATAGTAAATAAGAAAGAAGAGTTTTTTTTTTAGTGACAGACACAAAAAAAAAATACAAATGACAAGGACAAAATTTTCCTTCTTTTTCAACATTTCTCTCCTCTTAGTGCGACCAGTACGCGTGAAAGAGCACACTGGGCAACAGCACAAATTGTCAGTAAAGGATGCTTGCCTGCTCTTGGGCAATTTTTACTTTTAGTGGTAGAGGCACCAATGAATGCTATCCAGATTTGGATCCGTGCCATCATGAAATTGTTAGTTAAATCTTTAAATAGCTAAGATCGAGACGCATGAGAAGTTCTGAGAGTCCTGAGTCTGAGAGGAACTCTGAAGTCCTAAAATTTCTGCATGCATTGATCGGCGCCACTGATTTTTGCATGGAACGTGTAATCAGTGGTAAGTTATATGAATCCATGCTACCTCTGTCCTTCGGATGGACGAACCGAAGAACAGTGCAGCTTTTAATTTGTTACATCCATTTCACTTCACCCAGGTCACTGTATCGACAGCAATATGACTCTGGTTCTTCAAGAAACTGCAGAAATAATTTCTTTAGAAAAAAAATAGTTGTGTTCAGTTCCCTTCAACTGCCTCAAAATAGATATACCCTTCCTCGTAGCCTCATAGGAGGCAAAGTTAGTATGAAGTTTGCCAATAAGGCCAAAATGTGGAGCATTGAAATGAGATACATGCAAGAGTTTGTAATGCTTATAAAACGCTAAACCACAAAGGTTTTTTGTATAGTTCACGGAGTATTACACCACGAATTAGATGCTTAATTTATGCATGGTTAACTGGCTTGTGTCACGCCTCAATATTTTGCCTCAACATTGCCATCTTTATTTTGGGTTGTGGGGGTCAAGTCGTCTTAAAAATTTCCACCCCACTGATTTATGAATTTCACATGCCATGTTACTTTGTCATGAAATGCTTCTGACAGTATAATAAATGACAAGTGGGTTAATAGGATAAAAGGTGTTTTTCTTGGGGAAGTTTTTGGAATTAGGTGCCAGTTGAAACCCCTTTCTTTTAACTAAAGTTGAATTGGGGACCTTGCCCAGTACATATATGGCCATGGACTTTAATGGCCACATCAAGTTGGTAGACAGCACTAGATAGTTCATAGTTCTGACAGAAATACTCAAGTTGCTTATTTGCTTTTCAACCTCTCCAAATTGCAGACATGAGACTGTTCAATGAAGGATGCATGTGCATGGAAAATTTACATTGTACTGAAGAAACTTTTGTTGCATCTCCATCAGTAGTCACTTCATTAAGTGACTACTGAAATCTGTAATGAGCTACAGAATAATTTCAGACCATTACACGCCTACAATTTTATACCTCTTGAAGTGTTTACTAATAATTCTTTTTGGACTAACTAATTGTAGTCCAACTGGTAAGACACTTAGATATTCTAGTGGTGGTGACTAAAATTTAAATTTTAATGTCTACAAATTATGAATTTAAATCCTGTGCTATAGGTATCTAGATAAAAAAAAAACTCTTTTTAGATTTTTGGGTTACAATTGGCGCAAAAAAAAAGTGCATCTTAAATGAGCTGTCATTATAGCCAAAAGGCCCAGAATGAGATGCAGATGCCAGTTTGCTAAGTAGCACTAGAACCCACTCATAATTGCGAAATCTCTCCCGAAACACCGAACAAGACAACTCCATCACAAACAAGCAGCGCTCGGTTTCCATCGTACCAGAGTTTAAATACATCCACTGACGACATTAACAGCTCTATCTGAAAACCATCGTGCAATTCCGTTCTTATGTTGACTGTGAGCTAAAAAGCTTCTGCTGCTCGTGTTGCACAGTTGCAGCCACGTTAATTTGTAGTACACATGATCCAAGGCAAGCCAGGTAACTAAAGGTAGGATCTAGCAGCCAACAACCTTTGCATTTGCCAGGTTGGACTTAAAGTCTTAACCCTTAGCTTGGTGCATAGATGGTGAGGGCTCTATTAAAGACTTAGACCTTCTTGCTCACGTCTAGCCATTAGCCACTGGACCTCTCCCGTAGTCTTGTACATCTTCGACAAATGGATGATGCTTCGTTTCTTCCTCTCCTCGTCTCCCTCCTCGCTCTGGTGGCTGCCCCGGCAGCGTACGCGGCGCCGCGAGCCTTCTTTGTATTCGGCGATTCCCTCGTCGACAATGGCAACAACAACTACCTGATGACCACGGCGCGCGCCGACGCGCCGCCTTACGGTATCGACTTCCCGACGCACCGCCCGACGGGCAGGTTCTCCAACGGGCTCAACATTCCCGACATCATCAGTACTAACGCTCTTCACTTATATATCCTTCAC
Organism: Pharus latifolius; assembly: GCA_019359835.1. Lineage (NCBI taxonomy): Eukaryota > Viridiplantae > Streptophyta > Magnoliopsida > Poales > Poaceae > Pharus > Pharus latifolius. The sequence goes on along the minus strand of CM033320.1, from coordinate 70,160,690 downwards.
AAAAAATTTTGTAATAGTGCTATGTTCTCTATACAAAACTTTTGACATAACTGTTGTATGCCTCTCAGGCGAGCACCTGGGAGCTGAGCCGGCATTGCCGTACCTTAGCCCCGAGCTTCAAGGGGAGAAGCTGCTCGTCGGCGCGAACTTCGCGTCGGCCGGCGTCGGAATCCTCAACGACACAGGAGTGCAATTTGTATGCGAGAAAGCTCCTTAGTTTGCACTTCTGTGTCATTAATAATGAGGCGATATGTGATCATTTGTGGTTTGTGCATGGACAGGTGAACATAATTAGGATAGGTGAGCAGCTACAGTACTTCCGGGAGTACCAGCAGAAGCTGAGCGCCCTCGTCGGCGAGGAGGAGGCGACGCAGCTGGTGAACCGGGCTCTAGTGCTCATCACTCTTGGAGGCAATGACTTCGTGAACAACTACTACTTGGTGCCCATGTCAGCGAGGTCTCGCCAATACGCGCTCCCGGACTACGTCCCGTTCATAATCTCCGAGTACAGGAAAATCCTTGCGGTAAATTCTACTTTAATTTAGTATGGAGTTCCGTGTCAGTACTTTTCAAACCCAGTATCTTTACTTCTAGACACGGAAATAAGAGATTAATAACGGTAATACAAGCGATCATTTCTTGCTGCAAAACTGCAAACTGACATGGCCAGTGGCACCCAGACCATTTATCTGTCAGTTTTCGATCTCCATCATGCAAAAAAAAATCTATCACGAAAACTTTCAGTAAGACGGTGACAATTCTAATATTTCATCTAGAAGAAAAAAGCCAAATGGCGGCCTCCATGCTTCCTGTGGGCACTTCCATTCCAAATGCTGCTCTTTAGAAGAATCTACTCTTGTCTGGAAAAAATGATAGTTTTTGCACAATTAACAACATAAGTGACATTTCAAAACATCTGGTAAAAAAAGTTTAAGAGACTTTGACAGCTTGAACATGTATAATTTCCAAAGTACGACGTTTTCAATACGCGAAGCATGATAAAATATACCGTATTACTCCGCTTGGTCGACGTTTATTTCCATTTCGGCTCATTCACTCTGAATGTAAGACGCATGCAAACTTCACAACACAATTCCAAAATTCCAGCATATCACTTAACAGTTACCACCCACACTGCACAGTCAATAAAATCAATGGGCGATTCCCACGCTGTACAGAGTACTAACTGGTGTAGATTACAGTTTATGAATTCCCATAGTGAAACAGTAAAACTAGGCTACGCCTCATTAAGAACTGTGTACCTTCCACGGTAGTTGCATGTATTCACTTCTCGCACATGCAGAAGCAGCAAACATGGTCGTCCAATATTACATCACATGACATGGCCTTTCTCAAAATTGCAGAGACTGTATGAGCTGGGGGCCCGCCGAGTCATAGTCACCGGGACAGGACCTCTGGGATGCGTCCCGGCGGAGCTGGCCCTTCACAGCACCAGCGGGGAGTGCGCCACCGAGCTGATGCGGGCCGTCGACCTCTTCAACCCCCAGCTGGTACAGATGCTGGAGGGCCTCAACAGAGAGATCGGCGCCGACGTCTTCGTCGCCGCTAACACGTACCGGGCGAACTTCGACTACATCACCAACCCCCAGGACTACGGTAACCGAAATCTGCTGAAAGACATAGTCATTAGACATGTGCAAAATGTGAGTCAGATCAGACCCCCCAAAAGCCCTACTCCATCTAGACTTGATGGACTTAGTCCAAGTCCGGTCATGTAAGCAACCATGCTAGGCCTCTTGTCGAATTGGGCAAATTCGGTATCTTTTGCATCACAAAACACAACTAGACTAGAATTAGGTATGAGTCAGAAATGACTCAATTCGGTTATCATAGTGTGAAATCAAAATCCGGTCTAATCCTATACTCCACCGGACTCAGATTGACTTGTGTCAATTTTACGTACATCTATTGCAGATATACAAAAGTGATATGAGCAAATTCCAGTAGTATCAATAAATAACCTACAAAATATGCATGCAATTACATTTTGGCATTTAGCAAGAACAAGCTAGATACTAAACCAAAACGTTAAAAATATGGCTGTGTTTGCAGGGTTTAGTAACGTGCAGGTGGCGTGCTGTGGGCAAGGGCCGTACAACGGGATCGGGCTGTGCACGGCGGCGTCGAACGTGTGCGCGGACCGGGAGGTGTACGCGTTCTGGGATCCGTTCCACCCGACGGAGCGGGCCAACCGCATCATCGTGGGCCAGTTCATGCACGGATCCGCCGACTACATGAGCCCCATGAACCTGAGCACCATCCTGGCCATCGATGAGGAGAGGCTTTAGGTTCCGACCGGGTTTCAATGTGCTTAAGTTAATATAAACCAGTTGGTTACGTTCTGCCGGTCGATCCAAGCGCTGGTGTTTTCTGTATGCGAGCTTAATTATAAAGAGTTTGCTTTATGGCTTTATGCCTATGCAGCTTATCGAATGGAAGTTTTGATGTCATTGGTGTCTGGTTTAACCGAAATGAGGATTTAAATGTGTTCTAATAATTGCTTCAGATGGTGCTAGGAATTTCCCATAATAAAATAACCTGTTTTTCTTTTAAAAAAATGGGGTAATATTTAGTGTCATAACTGATACAAGAATTATTGTGTGGAATATGCTAATAATTTAGCTCAGCCTCGATTAAATTTCCAGATCCACCCCCAGGCAATAGTGAAAATAGAGATGGATGGATACCACAAATTAAAAGCACAACGGAAGACATGGGATAATTTACTTAGTTGAGTGACTAAGCTCGAATACATGTTGACTTGCTATGTAAAAGTCAATCATCGAAAAGATCACTGTAAATAGTCCCATTTTTTTTATATCAAGCAACTTATTTGCTGATATATAATAAAAATATGGATACAGGGCATTCGTTTGAGATTAACTGGCTCAGCAAGTGTAGCCACACAACTACAAATAACATAAATACATTGATTTACAACATAAAATTAGAACAACTCTAAACCACTGATTTATCAGAATTTTTCGTCTAAAAGAATACGAGGGCCTATAATATATGAAAATGAAACAAAGAGAGACTAAAGTGCTCAATAATCATAGCTTTGACACTGTTCATAGTATGTATATCTAGTACAACAAAATCATATATTTTAATGCAAAGATATTCATTTTATTCCGATATAACAATAAGAATAACAACAAGATGTCATACGAATAATGAACTATTTGAGATGATTACTCTTGTGTGGGTTCGACTTTCTATTTTTAGGTCATTTCGTAGACCTAGTTGGGATATTGGTTACTATCGATTTTTCGATTTTTCTGGCTCTTTATAGTTTCTTTTGATTTTTCTTTGTATTACTTTCAAATTTTCATATTTCTCTAATATAGTTACCACTATATTCATAATTTATTTTTGCAATATAACAACTAATACTCTTAATCTTGATCTAAATATAATGTCTAGGTCTAGACTGGGATAATCGATTTCCATCAAAAACTTGAATCTTGATATCAATTATTCTTGCATAAATTTTTATAAATAAGTTTGCCTTTAAGAGGCTCAGATAGACACACATGTTTGCATGAATTTTACAATTTTTTTTGTACACTTTATTTTATCATGTCTAAATACTTTTATTTCTGAAATACTATGAAAAGTATTATTGGTTTGTCTCAAATATATAGTATTTGATTATGCTATTAGATTATAAATTAATATTTTAGATAACACGCGTGGAAGTTCCAAAATTTTAGAGGATGAACCATCCCAATTTAAATCCACGAAACATTTTGAAATTTTGAATTGCTTTCTCCGAAACGGCACACCTCCAGTACACCAAAAAGCAGCCCCGGTCTTCTCCTTCCACTGCTTCCCTCTCCCCTCGCCAACTCGAAGCAGCTCCTCTCTCCATCTCCTCCGAACCCATTCCCAACTCCAACTCCATCGAGCAGTAAGTTTCTCCCTTCCCCTCTCGTCTCCTACCTCGTTTTTCTGTTTGGAAAGATCACCGCGGCGGTGCTGGTGAGACTGGAAGTCGCTAAATCCCAAGCCGTTTCGGCTCTGGTTGACGCTGCGCACGGGTGCTCGGCGATACTATCGAAAGGGACTTTTAACTCCGATCGCTCGAATTTTGCAGGAATCGATGGCCGCAAGGCGATCTCTCGGCGACCCGTACGCGCTGCGATCCGTCGCCGACTTGCCCCCGCCTTTTCGCTGCATGTTTGGCTTCAGGTGTGATGCATGAACTGATAAAACTCCACAATTTTGGTGATTTTACTGGTGTTATGGTGTGCTTCTGTACACTTTGTGTTTGGTTGCGTCATCTGTATATGCATTATGCAACTATGCCGTTGTTTCGAGTACTAAGCTTGAGTCGGTTAGTTCGTGAGACTAAAACTGGAAGCTAACGATTTGAATCTATCAATCTATCAAGGAATCTGATGGAACGAGGTTAACATTTTTGGCTTCTATGCAGATACTTCAATTCCTTGCAGAGCGATTGCTTCCCTACGTGCTTCCTCTCGGACATAAACATGGTCATCTCGGCGCCTACTGGGAGTGGTAAGACCGTGTTGTTTGAGCTCTGCATCCTGAGGCTTCTCTCGAGGTTTCTCTCGCCGGAGTGTAAGTTCAATCTGATCAAGGGAACTCTGAAAACAGTACGTCCCGCACTTTTTCTACAACAACGGTGGGACCTAGATTCATGTTTGAGATTCCTAATTGTTATTTTTCTTGGTTTGCTTCCTGTGGTCTGCTTAATAGATCTATATTGCTCCCTCGAAGGCGCTGGTGCAGGAGAAGCTGCGTGACTGGATGATGAAGCTGAGCTCGCTGGGGATCAATTGCTTGGAGATGACTGGTGACAATGAGTCCTATAACAAAAGATCCATACACGACGCTGACTTAATCCTCACTACTCCTGAGGTCAATGCAACAACTGGTTTTCTTTTGCATGATCTCAAAGGATGACTAATATGTCTACAAAACATGTCCATGTTTTTTTACCGATGTTGTAATTCATGCAGAAGTTTGATTCTATGACTCGTCATGGTATAAGAGACGGTGGATTGAGTTTCTTCAGTGACATTGCTCTGGTCCTTATTGACGAAGTTCATCTTCTCAATGATCCACGTGGAGCTGCCCTGGAAGCAGTGGTCAGCAGGATAAAAATGCTTTCTCGACTTGCTGACATGAAATCTGCACCTTTGGCAAATGTTCGATTTATTGCAGTTTCTGCCACTATCCCTAACACTGAAGACATAGGTTAGTAACTCTGTACATTATGTTATCATAGTTACATTTACATTTCTGGATGATGCTCTGGTAAAGGAACTTATGTTCTCTCATAACCTTGTAAAATCTCAGCGGAGTGGCTCCTAGCACCCCCTGATGGAGTCAAAAGGTAATTAAAGCAAGTTCCTCAAAATGATCGAGAATACTGTCTGTAAATTTTCCTTACTTGCGGTATGTTCTTTTTGCAGATTTGGAGAAGAAATGAGGCCAGTGAAGTTGACAACCAAGGTCTTTGGTATGATTCAGACTTCCCAATATATTAAAATCTTGATGAGCATATGATAAGAGTATAATTCAAATCGATGAACTAGTTTGTCATTCCTTAAGACCAGTGACCATGATTGTTCTGGGGAAACTGTTCTCCAGGTCTGGCAGTTATTACTTGATAGATGTATTCTTAATCCTGGGTTGCCATAAAAGATTATTAGCTGCTAGTAATTGAAGGCTATGTAGTTGCAGATCTTATCAATATCAGCTTAACTGTTTCTCTATGACATGTATTTCAAGGTATAGTTGATTTACTTGCATCAAAGGGAGGATGCTATGATTGTCATAAGTATACCCATCCTGCAAACTGCAAAGAATGACTGCGAATTTCTGGCAGTCATGAAATGACATTAGCATAAACCATAATTTTTGATGCTACCATGTGAAATCATGAGCATTGGAACTTGCACTACCAAGTGCTTAGCTCCTCATGATCTTTCAGTTGTCACTTTTTCAGGATTTGGCACATTTGCTCTAACTTGTTCCCGCAATACTTGGTTATTTAGGTTATGCTCCTGCAAGAAATGACTTCCTGTTTGAGAGGGTATGCATCTTTATCACAGAATCTTCTTCCTTCAAAATTAGAGTGGAGTGTTAAGTTAGATGTTATCTTTATCTCCCTGAGCCATAGCATATCTTGCCCTGTACAGCTGTACTAGATCAGAAAAATGTTGGTTTTGTACTGAAAGCAATGCTGACAATTTAATGTTTCTTTTTTTTTTTTTTCAACTTGTAGAGGCTGCAAAACTTCATTTTTGGTAAGCATTGTCTCCCATCTGTCATTTGCATTCAATATCAGCATGTCTACAGATTCAACAAAGTTACATTGTCAGAATTTCAGGACTTAATATAGAAAGAAAATACTGATTACAGATATACTAATGCAACATTCAAGAGGGAAGTCAGCACTTGTTTTCTGTTCTACAAGAAAAGGAGCACAGGAAGCAGCACAATGCCTTTCACAAACTGCAGCATCTCTTGGCTATTCAAATCCATTTATAAAATCGATGCAGCAGCATGAACATCTAAAGGAGGCCTCCCTATCCTGTAGTGACAAACAGCTGCAATCTTACATTGTAAATGGAGGTCATCTTGAATCTTGTTCCCTTGGTGTTCGTGATATCTTCCTAATTTTGCGATCAGTTCCAATATTTTTTTTATCTTGCATATCAGCTGATACACTTTGCGTAAAGTTACACTTATTGCTTAAATTTTGTGATTCTATTTCAATTTTCAGTTGGTTATCATAATGGTGGGCTTTGCTTAAAGGATCGGAATCTTGTTGAGGGGCTTTTCCTCAAGGGTGACCTTCAAATTCTATGCACCACAAATACTTTGGCACATGGCATCAACTTACCTGCACATACAGTAGTAATAAAATCAACACAATTTTTGTGAGCATCTAATTTAAATATGGCTGCCACCGAGCTAACCTCTATTTTTATTGATTATCTTTTTCATGGAAGTTCCTTCTATTTTGTAGCAACAAAGAGAAGGGCCTTTATGTAGAATATGAGAGGTCCATGATACTTCAGGTCTATACTATTAAGTTTCTGTTGCTCTTGTAAACTCATCATTGTTGATATGTGAGTTTATTTGATTGTTTCATCTTTGATGACGCTTTGTTTGCCTGCCACTAAACTTTTTTTATCATGTTTATCTGAACCAATAGATACGGATTAAAAAGTACCAACCCCTGAATCTATTGTGGTCCTGGTCAGCAATCATCCTATTCTAATACGTTAGATCTTTTCCTTCTTTGAGTAGACGTAATAGTTAGTTCTGACATTTGACTTGCTAACTTATTGCCACAAACTACATCATTGGAATTTCTTGTTTAACAAAAGTGGGAATTTTGGATCTACTAATTTCTTTATCATGCATACATGTTGATAATGAGTAAAGTATTATATTTAATTGAAATTCAGCATCCAGACTAAACAGTAGAAATACAGAATATTTGGTAATTCAAACATAAATCCATAGCCTTTGTTCTTGTGATATGCAGATGTGTGGGAGGGCTGGTCGTCCTCCATTTGATGATACTGGCACAATTATAATTATGACAAGAAAAGAGACAGTAATGAAAATGCCTTTTCCACTCTAGTTAACTTTGTTAAAGTTAATGCATTTTGACATGGGAAATTCCCAAGTGTGTAGGTTTAACCTGCTGTAAGTTTGTCATGTAGGTTCATCTGTATGAGAACCTTCTTAGTGGATGTGAAATGGTGGAGTCTCAGTAAGTTCTTTATCCTTAATTGAACACTAATGTTGTAATATGATGCTTCGCCTACATTTTGACTCTGAAATGCACTGCATATGGTTTAAAACTTTGGCTGATTATGGATACTATGACAGGTTGCTGCCATGTGCAGTGGAGCATCTGAATGCAGAGATTGTTCAGTTGACAGTATCTGATATATGTTTGGCAATTGAGTGGCTGAAGTGCTCGTATTTGTACATCAGGATAAAGAAGGCATGAGCCTATTTTTGTTGTTAAATCTTTTGCTTTGGATGCATTGCATAACTAACTTATTAATGAAATAAATTTCCAGAATCCTGAGAACTATGGAATTAAGAGAGGGATTCCTCGTGAACATCTCGAAAAGCAAATGAAAGGTATCTTTCCTGGACCTTGAGTGCCTGAAGGTTATGTAATGAGAGTTTTATTCTTTTCAACTGAATTTCCAGAAATATGTGTTGACAAGATCCATGAATTGGGGGAGTATGGACTAATTTGGACAGATGAAGATGGTTTCCTTCTAAAACCTTTGGGTATTTCTCTCACACAAAGCAGTGTACAAATGCTTAAGTTACAATCACATGACATCATATGGAACAGTGTTCTCTTCATGCCAGAATTTAGTGGTTTTTTTTTCCTTTCGGTAAAAAGGCAATAGGGATAAGCCCTAGTACTTAAGTTAATAAGAGACCATATAGAAATATGCATGATACAAAATATCATAGCATCCTACATATGTCTTTGCTCTGAGATAAACTACTCTTAGATTCTCTTGAACTCTCTTCTCCAACAAACAACAAAAACTGCTGCATTTGGAAAGTGAAGTTATTTCTTGCCAACCACAGGTGTCAAAGCCAAGCATGGTTAACTTCTTGGAGACACATTTACCCCATGATTTTGTTGTTCTGGCCAAGCCTATAATATCCAAGATACACATATTTTCTGGCTGAAAGCAGATTGAAATAATTCCAAGACTCAACTTCAATACAAAGCCAACTCATTAAATTTTTCATGAACCCAAAAGATCAATTGTGCCTCAACATTCAAGCATTTTCCTAAATGCAAACAATTTCTGTGACCAATCATCCGTATGAATTCATGATAACATAAACTTTCTTTACCATATAAATAGCATTTCCCTAAGAGTGGACTAATTTATCATGACTCACATTTAGAAGGGCAATGTTTGGCAAATCATTCCCAAATTACTGCAATTGAGCTAGCCATTTCAGAAGATGGTTGGTGAAAATATTTAACATATCATCAACTGACAATACTTGCCTTACAAAGTTCATCTTTCTTTTGGCATGGGAATGGAGTGCATGAATTTGTGTTTCAGAGGTCTCTCCGACCGTCTGCTAGTCGAAGTAGGAGTGACTTTTGTTGCAAAGTTCACAAGTAGTATCCATAAAAATCTCCATAAGCTTTTGCAAGGATCATATCTTATAATTCACATGGGTTTTCGAAAAATTGTTAACAAGTACTCACCTCTAGAGTCAGAGCGAAAAGTCTAAATCAAACTGGAGAACTAAGTATGGATTATGCAAGCACAATACCTGTAAATAGATAACAATTGATCACGATGTTTCATGAAATAAATTTAAGTATATTGAGAGAAATCATCAATAAAGATCACATAATATTTGTGTCCACTTTTTAAAACGAAATGAGCTAGGTCCGATACATCAGAATGTATAAACTGAAAAGTATGACTAGACCTAGAAGAATAATAGGATATGGGCGTTGTAGCTGCTTGCCAAGCTTTCAATCTGAACAAGATATATGATTATCAGAAGTGGCATAACCTAAAACCTCCTGACGCACTAGACTAGATAAGCGAGGGCTGAAAATGTGACCCAAAGAGTGGTGCCACTGGTAGAAGCCGATAGAGGACGCAGGAATGGACGCTAAACCTGAAGAAGGGATGACTGAAGTAGTAGTGGTAGGAGGTGCTACCGAAAGATGAAGATAATTAAGCCGGTAGAGATCCTTGGAGTTACTGTGAAGTCGACCACGTCCATTGAGAGCTCTCATCCGACGATCCTGTACATAGCAAAAAGAGTCATCAAACCAGATAAAAAAGTTCAACTGAGCAAGCTGAGATACAGACATAAGAGTATAATGCACATCTTATGTTGCAGTACACAAAAGACATTCGGAACAGTAAACTGAGTGGTAGAGAGGGTGTCCTGATGTGTTATCGGTAAGGGAGTGCCATCAACAGTCTGAATAGAGAGACGTTCCTTTGAAGGCCAACATGACCATAATGAGGAACTATCATATGTCATATGAAAGGGGGACCCTGAATCCAAGACCCAAGGACTAGGTATATCAGACCGAGGTGGTGGTGTAGATAGAACAATCTGGGCAAAAGACGATGAGGCTGGTGCAGCAGCCTGATGTTGGAGAAGGGTGTGGATCTATCGTAGCTATGCCTCAGTGAAAGGTGCTGGCTGATTCGCAGGTGAGCCAGGAGGCACAATTGTAGCAGAATGTCCACGATGAGCAGCACGGTCACACTCAAAATGTGCCTTCAGCTCTAGATGAAGGCTGAAGCATCGCTATGCAGTATGACCCATCTCCTTGCAGTGGGAGCAGACGACAGGGGTACCAGTTCGCTGAGTAGCCGAACTAGTCGTCGAGGTAGCCAACATGATAGAGGAGTATGATTGTGAAAATTGAGGTATCGAAGAACACAATGGAGTCTCCTTAGCAACATTGGCCTTCACGGCCTCCTCCAGAGTGCGGAGGGTCATGGTTCAGAAGTTGAGATCGAATCATCTCAAACTTTGAACGAAAACGCATAATTAAATGGAAGACACGCTCCTGCTCTCGCTCCTGGAGAGTGAAAGGCTCGACATCTGTGACCGCCATAGAGTTCAACTGATGCCAAATAGTACAGAGTTGGCTGTAGAACTCTTCAACAGTCAGCTCTCCCTGCTGGGAGGCAGAGAGTTGCTGCCACAGGGACCAACTAAGGACATGACTCGCCTGCTGGTAGCGAGATGCAAGGAAATTCCAAATGCCCTTGTAGGTTGAGCAAGAGGATATGCTCAACTGGATGGTCGACAAAGTGCTCTGCAAAAGGACATACTTCACCCTGGTTTCGTCGCGCAGCCAAGTGGGCAAAGTAGGGTCACTAGTCGTCAGCTTCGGCATCCTGTCGTCCACATGCCCTAGCATGCCAAGTCCATCGAGGAGAGAGGACATAAGGAGAAACCATTCCTTGTAGTCACTGGTTCCGTTCAACTTGACACCGTAGAGCGGCATGGAGAAAGCATCCGAAGAAGCCATAACAGCAAGTGGAGGAATCGAGAGAGAGGAACTACTACAATTTGAAGAGGCAGAAGACATCAAAATAACAAGAGCAGCACAGAGAGGAGCTGCTGATTATATTTACCGAAAACATTTAAAAAAGAAAAAACCTAAACCTAACTCAATTTTTTGTGTACAGAGAGCAGCATAGATAGATAGGCGGCGAAGGCGGTGTTGTGCGGCATGAGAGGCAATAGAGGTGGCTTATGAGGCGACGACGCGGGAGGTGAGGCGACGACACGCGAGTTGGCGGAGGCGGCGACGCGGGAGGAGGCGGCGGTGTGAGAGGCAGCGACGATGTTGTGGGTGGTGGCGAATGGACGCGGCAGATGGCTGAACGGTGGCGCGGCAAAGGATTGGCAGGAACAGCGGCACGAGATGGACATCGAGACCGACAGGCAACGATGGGAGGTATTGGTGCTAGGGTTTAGGATGTCGTGGCTCTAATGCCATGTTAAATTAGAACCTTAAATCATATTAGTCTAAAACTCAGTATATATAGGTACAGTTTAAAGTTGTACAAGACTAAGTGGGTCCAACTTATAGAGACACATACATACATACATACTCAACAATTTCAATACTGTATTTTACATGCCCTGTTTATTAATAAATTTTAACATGAGAGCTTCATTCGGCATTCTAGGATAAATTATGTTAGCACCTCTGTCTTTTTTCCTTCCGCAGCTGTAACACTGCAATACCTAACACAATAATCTATTATTCTAGCGTAAATATTTCAACTTTTGGGTATCATGGTTAACAGTTTGATAACAATGAAGAGGTCTAATTGTAAGAATATTTCATATCTAGTATAGTGCATATCCATGTATTCAATATGTGGCCCTAAAAGCCCATCTTCACCGAGTGAATTAACAAAGATCCTACATCATAGAGCTTCCAAAGTTGGATGGGATGAGCGGATGATGCACTTTAAAATTTTTCACACAAAATTATCCTAGGGTGCTTATTGGGCCAATTTTATCATTTTGTCACATTCCTTATATACCTTTAGCCCCTAATTGTCCCACGGTGCTTATTGTGCCAAAATTTTCAATTTTACCGTAAGAAAATGCATTCAATGTTGACACGGTGTCGCTTAGGTGTTCAATTGACGGAAATTTGATGCCGGGACCCCTCACCTCGCTTTGTCTTGACTAGGCGACTGCTTGGGCGTGGCCCAGTTCACCAGGATGGCCGCCTGACAACATTTTGATGTATTAAAAAAACCTATATCGCCATTGCAATCCATCGCTTGTCGCTGTCGCGATCCATCGCCGTTATGATCCATTGCTTATAGCTCCCACCATCATCGTCATCATTGCAATTCATTGCTTCCAACTATTGTCGTCCACCATTGCCTTTGCAATCCGTCGCACCCAGCTATCACACGCCTTGTCACCAACCAGGGGGATAGAGTTAGAGATGAAGAGAGAGATAGAGGGGGAGTGAGAGGTGGCCGGAAAGGAGAATAGTTAGGGAGAGGTTTTGTGCTCTCTAGATGGGTCTTTTTGCATTTATTTCTTTTTGGTCTTCTTCCTCAAACAAGAAAAATTGAGTCTTACAAGCATATGGCATACCTAGTAGTCTAATTGCATTTATCTCTAGATGTGCATGTTTGCATTTATCTTTAGATAATTTCTCGCTTAGATGGGCGCCTAGTTGACAAGGCGTCCAGGCAGTCGGTCCACTAGTGCCGTGACTCGCCTAGCCGCCGTGATAACCTTGGTTGCATTACCAATAATGCCAAGTATTGGGAAGTTTTTTTTGATGGTTGAACGTGCCATTTCTTGCCTAGTAGCCTTGTACCATAACTAAGATATCTTTACTATTACTTTTCTGTTGTTTCTGAATCCATTTGCCCTCAAACATTCTGTTCCCTCCTATTTGGATATCTCAACATTCCAGTTAGTCACTCCATGTGCATATGTATCTCTATTGCGATTTTATATAAGGAACTCTCTTTTGAGATCTATCTTTTCTACTCAGAGCCTGGAAGGCTGATGACAAAATTTTATCTGAAGTTTGATACAATGAAGCTTATTGTCAAAGCTTCTGCCTGTTGCAGCTTGGAAGATTTACTGCATATCATCTGTCAGTCTGCAGAGATTACTTGTAGGTAGCTGTAAATATTTTCACCTAATAATTAAATTTAAAGCATAGTGGGCTGATTGATTTTTGTGGAAAATCAAGGGATCCAAATACGCAGAAATGAGAAGAAGACTCTAAATGACATAAATTCCGACAAAGATGGAAGGCTTCAGTTCCATGTTGTCAGTGGGAATGGGAAAAAGAAGAAGCGTATCCAGACAAGAGAAGAGAAAATATTTGTGATAGCAAATGACTGCTTAACTGGGGACCCCCTAATCCATGATTTATCCCTCAACCAGGTTCTTGTTTGTCTAATTTAAAATACCTTTTGATTCCCTTTCCTGTTCTTTTGACTTTAGTTTGAACTTTGAACTTTTGTATGCAGGAAGCAAGTTCAATATGTTCAAATGGATGTAGGATTGCCAAATGCATGAAAGAGTATTTTATATACAAAAAAAGTTACAGATCCACCATAAATTCCATGCTCCTTGCCAAATGCCTACACCAAAAACTCTGGGAGAGCAGCCCATTTTTGCTGAAACAACTGTCTGGAATTGGAATTGTTACAGCAAAGGTTATTACTTTTCTGGCCTATATCATCTGATAACTTCTGTGCCTGCAGTTGTAATCCACTCTTGAGTTGATCACTTGTCAATCCAGGCACTGAAGACTGCTGGAATTGATTCCTTTGAGAGCTTGGCAACTGCTGATGCTAGAAAGATAGAAATTGCAACAGGACGCAACTATCCATTTGGAAATCATATAAAAGAATCCTTGTCATCACTACCTCCAAAAATTGAGATACACGTAGAGGATACTGGAAACAAAAGACAAGGAAAATCATCTGTGGTTGTAACACTAACTCGTGTATCACAGGCAGTTTTGTCCAATAAACACCACTATGCAGACATGGTATCCCTTGAACTCTTGATCTCTTGCCATTCCAGACACTGAAGCCTTGCCTTGGATCATTCAATGCTTCTTGAACTCATGAAACATTATATTATTCTTTGTCAGGTTGTGGGCTTGGAGGAAGATAATGTGATCCTCTTTCATGAGAAAATAAGGTAAGTGATTCTGTTCTCCCAACGTTATGTCCTTCACTATTCTTTTTTGTTTCCCTGATAAGGAGTTGGTTGTTGTTCGCATGGTTGTTGTTGCCATCCTTTCGAACTCTTCTTTAAAAGAGCTGAAGAATTTTCCAGGTATGACGCTTGCACTGTTGCTAGTTCATAAAATACTTCAATCATTCTCATATAAATTGACAGGCAATTGAACTTGATCATACCATTAGAAATAGAGAAAGAAACAACACTGACCTGAGGTGATTTGACTGTCTCTAATTGTTTTACTGAATTAAGGTAGACTTTTTTTTTCATTCTAGTGTTGTTTTCTTTAAAATAATTATTCGAGTAGAGTGTTATGATAACTTATTTATATTAGCTGTTGTATTAACCACACAATAGGCTCAGAAACACCATTGCTTCATCCAACAGATCACAATGGTGGTAAAGCTGAATAAAGCTGCTCAATTAGATATCACAATAGTAGGATCTTGCTGTGCCCTCAGACACAAACTAGAAATTTGCTGTTTTGCGGAACTGACTGCTGTAACTTTTAAAAGGCAACTATATTGTACTGTCCTATTTACTCTTATTCAGAATTTGACCATTTAATCTAGAATGACGATCAGCTTTCTGGACAGATCTTCTGTGCTTTGAAGTGTCTATGTTCAAGGATTTCAGTCAAATCATTAAGCATTCCCAATTGAAGCTAACTTGTCCAGAAATACTTTCACTGACAAATTTGTTAAATGCAGCCCATATTCTGTAAAACTTTTTGTGCTGTGCCCCCAGCATGCCAGAGTCACTCTGAAGGTTGGTCTCATTTTTCAGGAGTATGGTAAGGATACACATGAAGAATAACTTTTCAATTAAAGATGCATCTAAAATATGTATCATTTTATGCTGATATAGTTTTGTTCATAATTGCATGATGAAGTTGGTCTTGATGTCCACAAGAAGCATGTGATCAGCAGGGAAGATGATTTTCTGACCAAAGAATATGGGATGCAAAATCCAGAACCCCCGTGCAATCTTCCGGCAGAGATTTGTTTGGTTAGTCCTGGAACAACTCGAACCAGTCATTCCCAATCTCACACTGGATGGAGTGTGCTTTCGAAAGAGGTATATGTCATAGAAGACGATGATGGTGCCACCCCTCCAGAGAAAGCTGACAAAATGCTACGAACAAGAAAATTTAACAACCTAGCTACACTGTAAGTGCTTAAGCTACTTGTATGTTGAGAATTGGCTGGCTTCCATCAGGGTAACCAGAAAGTACTTATCTGGTTGGACTTAATTGTACTTGTAGTTACCAAATATCTGGAAGGATTGCTTTAGGCCACCAGGGCATTGCTATAGTTCACAGCTATCATGTGAAATTTCTGCCATGTGTCAGATTTTCTTTTAGATATTTAGTCTACAATCATGTTCGCATAACCTTCTTTTTGAGTATTACTTTTCTAATATGATCCTTTAATGCGTACAGGGAAGTTCCCAGCTTTGATCTACTGCCTGAAGAGGATAATGAAGGTAACATAGTGTCACACCAACACCA
This sequence comes from Pharus latifolius, assembly GCA_019359835.1. Lineage (NCBI taxonomy): Eukaryota > Viridiplantae > Streptophyta > Magnoliopsida > Poales > Poaceae > Pharus > Pharus latifolius. The sequence goes on along the minus strand of CM033320.1, from coordinate 70,144,879 downwards.
TTTACATTTGTTGTCTTTCATTGTGGCTCCACCAAACTCTGGATTTTCTTATTTGCTGCTAACTATAATGTGAATTTGTAATGCTTGGGCAAGATGTATTAGTTTCTGAACCAGTGGAGGCAGAATGCAAAAGCGCTACCAGCAACACTATTTTCGATCACATACGCAAGAAGTCGAGGGATTTCCCCACTCTAATGTTGTCGAAATCCATGGATACCTCTTATGAACCTCTGATATTGAAGAAGATGAGGACATCGAGGGACCAGTTTGAACTAGATCAGAGTAATCTGCATGCAGAAGAATTCACACCTATGGATTCTGAACCTAGTGAGGCCAGGATCTCTCCAACCAGTACCGCTGACAAGTGTCGTGAGATCCTGAGCAGATCTCAAGTCAAGAACTCTTTTCAGTTTTCGGCTAAAAGGGACAGCCCATCTGAGAAGAGCAATCTCTGTATTAGCAGTCCCCTTGCAGGCTTCCAGGCTATGCAATGTACAAAGCTAGCTCCAGCTGCAGATCCACCTTTTAGGGTTCAGGATTATTGCAAGGATATATTGGTGAATGCAAAAGGTAGTGAGAGTGGTGCATCCTTCCTTGGTTTCCGGAGTGTCTTTTCCTTTCTCTGAATTTGTGGAGACTTTGTACAGGATAGCTTAATATTGTGCTGTGCGTTTGTCTTTTCATCTGATGCATAATGCATTAGACAAGCATTCTTTTTCTCAACTCCTATCTTTTGATATCATCATCTGTTTGAATGCCTCTTTGTAGTTTTTCGTTTTAAAATTTGTACAGTTTCTAAAATACAAGTTTGACTATTAATTTCTATAATTATATGTCGGTAAAAATTATAAAATTATTATTATATGAAAGTAAAATTTCATAATAAATCTATTAATATTATTTTTATACGATGAACCTCGGTTCTTTTTAATATTAGTGGTCAAAAATTTTGACTTGGCGCTATATGAATGGACAGGGAAAAACAAACAGGAAGTTCATGTTCTCTCTTCTTTAGTTCTTTTATAGGTAAAGATATCTTTGCATTTATTATTGTTTAGCTTCTACAAAGCCAACCTGTGTCTGTGTGTCATGGTCTCCAGATGCTTACTAATAACCAGTACGGTACCGGCCAGTCTCCAATATTACTACTGGTAGCTGTGCACAGAATGGAAAAACGAAGGTAGAAAAGAACTTGCACATAGCGCTTGTTAGATCTCATCTCATTTGGAAATTTCTGCTTTTAGAGTGCATTTAACACAAAGCAAATTTCATGGAAGTGTAGGAGGGGGAATTATACAAGCTACAATAGCCTGATCTGAAATGATGCGTTTAGTATAATTTTGCAGCATTGGGCATGTTCTCTATATTGTCCCCCCGTATCTTCTATGGAACGAAATGGAAAAAGAGTAAATCTCTATGTATTGTACATGTATAAGCTGTTGTTGGCTGCGGAAACGACCAAATTTTCCGTTGGATGCCACGCTAAAGAAGCCACCTTTGATGTCAAGTCACATGGTATTTCCTCCCTGTTGTAGGATCTCCGGCCCTCGTGACCTGCACCAGCAAAATGTTTCAACTCACAATATGAGCTCCATTTGTTAGCCGAAACTTGAGCTTAGAGTACTAAATGATCCGAGCAAGTGTTAGGTTCATGAGGTTTTGATATGAAACTGAGTTAAGTTTTATTCATGAGTTAATTTTTCTTCAATAACTGGTCACTCTACATGTTTCAGCTGTTGCAGCATAGCAGCAGCTAATACTCATACTTCAACAAATGCACACAAGGATAACAGGAAAAACTCGGTGAACAGCTTGTGTTCCAACCTTTTCGATTAATTCCGCGAGCAAAACTGTTGAGCAGCCGTGGACTTCTACCAGGAGTGCATGATGATATCCTGGGGCCAAAATGTAAAGTTACTTACAACTTGTTACCATTGATCGATCAGTATACCAGATTAAGACACCATCTCAAGTGATAAACGCACCTGTAAGGGTTCGTGCTAGCTTCCAATGTGGTCCCGTTTGTATGTGCGGCAGCACGAGAGAAAACTTTGAACGTATTGCTTACCAGAAGAACCATAAGATCCAATGAGTAAATGGTTAAGAACAGTATTGATTTCTACACGTTGATGTGTTTCAGAGTAGGTACCTATAAGATCCGGTCGCGAAGTAGTCTCCGTCCTTGCTGGTGCAGCAGTTGAATCTATCGAAAATATAATCGTCGTTGTACAACACCGGTAGCTGCACAAAACATAGAAGGAAGGCTTCATGAGTTATAGTGTCTCACATTTCATAAAATTTCATAGCTTTTGGACTGTATTTACAAGATGTTCTTATGTACCTTAGGACGAAGGTACTCATGCACCTTGTATGTTGCCACAGGAGAGCTGTCCATGTGCAAGTCCCAGAGCTGCGAACGGTGAGATAGCCGACGTGTCAAAAGAAACCAAAGTTCGTGGCTTAATCCCACAATCTTTTCTTGTTTTTTTTTTGTCGAGATTCAGAGGTCAACATTTTGATATACTAAAAGTGAAGTGAAGAGATTAGGGATCATGTATTGCTAATAATGTAGCTGACCAGCTGTACACTTTGTACTCAAACCAAGTGGTATAGCTGCATCCAAATCATCAGTACCTTCAGATTCAAGTAGTCACGGCTTAGAAAATATCTTCCATCCCTAGTGAATTTTACATCAGAGATGCAGGAAATTATCTCTGTGAAGAATGTCTTTGGCTGAAGGGAGTTCTCACGATCTTGGAATCTGTAAATTAAGAAAGTTTAGAGAGAGGGGAAAAATGCATTTACACACTTCCAAAACTATCAATCCAAGCTGATTAGCCCTACATTTTTGCCTCTAGCACAGTAGCACCTCTGTTAGTGATTAGAGCTAAATTTATGGTTTTATCATTAAAAAATTTACAATTAGTTGGTAGTCCAACCCGATCATATGTATGTGCTCAAAAGAAAAGGTTAAAGTCCCCACGGGGAGACAGGCCAACTGCGTTGGCCGTGGGCTGTAGGCCATAGAAACCTCTCCCAGCTTCGCTCCCCGCTGGGCCTAGACGTGTCGCTCGGCCGCCTCAAATTGCGAACACGCCAATCTCAGGTATGCCGCTCCCATACCGTTCGTGTTTGTCTTGAATTAGTTCCCTGTATTTGGTTGTGTGCTCTCCAGCGGGATCGGTCAGAATATTGCGTGGGCGGAGGCAGTTGCTGCAAATCATATGGTTCCGCTCCCAGCCACGTCCGTCTGCCGGCTCAAGTGGCCGTTCAAGCAGTTCATGCTGCACGCACACGCTTCGGACCGGATGGATGGCATCTAGGCCTTGGATTGGGTTAAAACCCACCTCAACCCACAAATTCTAATATCTAACCCATCCTCATCCAGTTCTATCAAATTAAGTTGGAGTTTAACCTAGTTCTAACCCATTTCAGTCATTGGTCGAAATAGTACCCTTCACTACTATTCCATGCGATTTTACTCTTATTAGTTTATGATTTCTAGAATATAAATAAAAAACAAAACAATTCATTTTTATTACAAATTGTGAAAACCCTTTTTTAATATATGGGCTAAGTTTTTTTTTAACTCATAGAACTGTTCTAAACTTTAGCCCAATTCAGTGCCTTTTTATTGTTAACTTAGTCTAATCTAGATTTTTTCATTTTAAGATCCAAAACCTAGAGTAAGAACCAAGCCCTGTTGGCCCGGGTTGCTGAGCTCATTGGGTGCTTCGCAGGCCTAATGGCATCCGCCAATTCCTCTCCCGTCGGGAGGAGTGTAGACCGTGCAAATCCTCCAGTTCTGCTCCCAGCCACGTCTGTCTACCGGCTCGAGCGTGCCGCACAAGCCGTCAGACGGTTCCTATCGCACGCAACCGCTCCCGATGCCATCCGGCACCCGCCATCGCCCACAGCCGCGCCGGTTGCGGCCTCGCTTTGCTTCATCGGTTGGAACGTGCACTTGGCTGCCACACAGCCTGCCTCGCCAGCCTCAGCACGACCCGTCCGTTCCGTGCGCGGCTGTTGTGCGCTTCGACAATGCGCCCGTGCCCGCCACGGGCAAGTCCCTGGCCGTGCTTGCCGGTGGTGGACTATCCACAAGTTTAAAACTTAAAACTGAAAGGGCAATATAGACGCTGCGCAGCCACTCACATTCTCACATTCTGATCACATAATGCCGACCGCCGCAGGTCGACCAGCCGAACGAAACCTCTTGAGCTGCCGTAGGCTAGGAGATTGCAGGAGGACGGGTGGAATTCCGCGGAAGTGATCACCTCTGATCGAACAATGGGCATTCAAAAAAGCGACAAGCGTCAATGCTTCAAACGGCAGGTAAAATGATCGAATGAAAATATTGCAGCGTTTAATACTTGGAATAACAAAACCAAATCACCTACGAGATCCTCCATTTCCAAAGGCTTCATGTCCACGATGTTGAAGCACTGGTTCGTGACTTCGAGATGCCACAGGTTGATTTTGAGATCATCCGCAGATACAAATGTCTCTCCATCACTGTATAAGAACAAAGATATATTGACATCCCTTTGCTAAATCCAGACACAAACGAATATAGATCACCCACCAGTTGTTACCAATAGAGTTGATATTGTACTCATGAGCATGGGCATAAACTCTCCGGCACTTCGCAGAATATCCATCACCAACATCACCTGCCTAATCACACATATCATAGCAATCTATATGCATTAGTAATTTAGTAGTACACAAAGAAAGTTTAACTAAGCAAAACAATATCAATGCTTCAGAATTTACCTGCACTGAATCTTCAGCAGAACATGGAGACGAACTCCTGGGTTTCTTGCTGGTCCACTCAAAGTAGTACCCATTTGTCACACCAAAATCCCTCCCGCCGAGCAGCGCAATCTCCGATGACACCGGATGGCTCTCTCGTGTCTGATCCTTCCCTTTCTTCGCTTTGTGTTCAGAGATCTGTCTTGAAGCTATAGAATCATTATACTCTAGTCCAACAAACTTGCATTAGTTGATCATCTCTCACACCAAGCCATGTCGTGTTTAATTACCTTCCACAGTTTAACCGTCCGGTCATTCGTCGCAAGCATGCACAGTGAACTGTTCGGCTGGGCGCACCATCTCAGCTTTTTGATCTTCTCGCCGATCTCCAGGCTGTTTAGAACGTCGAACTGTACATTTCACAAGCTGCACTAGTAAACACAATGCGCGATTTATACATTGATGTCGAGTAACACACGCCGGAGTAACTACTGACCTCCTGCTCATGGCTCTGGAACTCCGTCATGTAGCTGTACCTCGGCGGCAGCGCCGCCGAGTAGTCCGTGCGCTCCAGCTCGGCCCTTGCCCGCACCTGCAGCCAGGAAATGCTCCATTCAATCCGTGCAAGAACGCAACGACTACGTCACATCAAAAGACAAGGGACCATATATACACTCTTCGCTCTTACATAGTTCTCGTTGGTCCTGCGGAAGAGGATGACACGCCCGGCGTGGTCGCCGGCGGCCAGGTAGTCGCCTCTGCCATCGAACTCGACGGCCGAGACTGTATCGCCTGCGAGAAAGAACCGATATAATTAATTCAGCAGTCGTGAGCTCACTTCAGAGTGTTTTGACACATGGTCTATACCGTCATCTTGGAGAGTGATGTTGTCGGGGCCTCCGGCGAGCGGCGGCTCGCCGAGGACCTGGGAGAACTTCCAGTGGGGAAGCTGGGACGGCGTTTCTTGGGACACGTAAGAGGAAGAGGAGGAGATGGGGGAGGGAGCTATGGAGCTCATGCTCCTCCTCCTCCTACTGGTGTTACTCATCGTTGCAAACCTCTGCTTTGTTACGATGTCTGTGGTGTACAGCACCGCTGTTATAATATGTTCTATCCATAGCCAGTCACACGTTGTTATCATCTATCTTGTGTTCTTGTTTTGCCTCCTTCCTGATGAGGCTGTCCAGCCGCACGTCCCGTGGTGGAAGTGGCCCATGCTACGTCTTTCACACGCCCATCTACTCCTCTGCCGCTCAGAGACTTCTCCATCTACCCTTTGGACAAACTGCAAGTGTTGTTCCATAAAAAAAGAAATTATCGTTTTTTGAAAAAAAAATGTTAAATTTTTTAATTATCTATTAATTAATATATATATATATATATATAATTATTTAAGTTGGGTATAAAAATATTTTATGAGCATATTTGTAATAAAAAATACTCGTAATACTATAATTTTATAAATTTTTATTAATATATTATAGTTGTAAATTGTATGTTAAAAATTATGCGCAATCAAAAAAATAATTTTTTTGACCGAAGAGAGTACTAGATGAAGAAAACAAGGAGCATTTAAAAACGATAATAGAAGAAAAAGTACCCCGGCATGTCATTTTAGACTCGTATAGAGTCCTTTCAATTTTTTTAAAAATGTTGTTTTAGAGAGTAAAATTTGTAAAAAAATACCATTTTATATTTTTAGATGAAATGTGACTGCATCTTTTATAATATTTCTATAACTATTATTCCACTTAATCATTAATTACTATATACAAAACAATATACATATTACATTAATTACAAGCACTATAAATAAACATGCAATTTTAATTCACTTTTTAAAAATTATATATGGAGCTAAAACGTTATTCTTTTAGGAACAAAGGGAATAAAAATTAAGACGTGGTTTGAGATGATCGATATAATTTTATTAAAGTCTGTGTAAAATATTAATTATGTTTAGGTAAATTTTGACTGATTTATGAAAGGAAAACATAAAAGAAAAAATGTGGAAATTCTGTTTGAGAATATAGGAAAAATATATATTTATAAATCAGAAGAGAAATCTAGTCTAAAACAGTATATATTTATAAGCAGAACAAATATATCTTTGGAATGTAAAGTGACATTGTTCGCCAATGCTATTTGTCAAACAAAGTATTAATTGTTCATGAGTTCTAAACAATACTTTTTGAAAAAAAAAGTTGATAAAAATTTGGAACATACCACCCCTTCCGGTCCTCCGATATACTTCGAGAGTTGTGCACCACCAACACTTGAGTGTTCACTTTTGCGATCCAAGATGTGGTGGGGGTGGATACATAGTGGACAAAAAAAATTATAAAATATAATCTCATAGAATTATATGTAACTCATTTCTTATTCATAATCAATCTGCTCTTCACCAGTTTCTAACCAATTTGCAGTCAAGTTTCACTGTACATTGAATCAAAATAAGCTATGCACCAGGAAGTGGTTATTGGTTGGCATATAGGCTATGTTTAATTAGTATTAAATATTTATCAATCCAAACATTAGCATTACCTATATAATTTGACACTTATTTGCTTCATACCAATATCTGGTAAACTAACAAGATTTGGTCAAAATTTTGTTATTTTTCTACTATTTCCACAATCAAATTCATGACAGATGATTTATTTACCACACTTTGACTGTTAAATTTGACTTTAACCATCATACGAATTGATTACCAACCAAACATACATCTATTGCAAATTTTTTTTAACTATGTCATATAATTAGTTATAATTATATATTAGATTGGTTAATTTTAGTAGTCAACCAAATATACTCTTGGTCCAAAAATAAGTTTTAAGGTTGGAATATTTGGCTTTATGCTACTAGAAAACATCATATTTCTAAATGTACCATAAAAATCAATAAATTGGTTCGATACAACTAGCAATCAAATTAAGTTTTGTATATGCTTTTTTTTTTAATCGGAATGGCTAAGGAAAAAATGCTTTTTCAGCAACTTAGATTTCAGTTTTAATACTAACCACTAGATTTGATCCAATAGTCATCATATGATCCAGTAAATTTTAGATTGTCGTATTTTTTTGGTTGTCACATTTTCTTATATTAGGTTGTTATTTTTTTATATTATCGCAATTTCTTGTTTTAGGATGTTGTATTTTTTTTAAAATTGTCATATATTTTTAGGTTGTTGTATTTTTTATTTTATGTTGTATTTTTATTTTATGTTGTCATATTTTTTAGGTTGTCAAATTTTTTTATTTTAGATTATCGTATTTTTTTTATTTTAGGTAATCACAACTTATTTCAGGTTATAGTATTTTTTTTAGAAATTTTTTTATATAGAAAAATTGTAAGTACTATAATCATGCCAATTTGTAATTAATATTTTTTCAAAAATACCAGGACTATCCCACTACAAATCAACTATTTGGCTCTACGTCCGCCCACGCTCTCCAGTCACGCGGCCGACGCGCTGCTGCCTGCGCCAGCCCACTCCGCCACCGCCCACGCCCACCCACACGGCCGCCGCGGCCCGTCCCTGTCTCTCGAGCCGTGCCGTCGTCGGCGACGTCAATCTGGCGAAAAACAATGTCGGTCGGGCGGGAGAACACGTCCACGGCAGTGTTCATTTGCGTGATGGCATCCACACCACCATGATCATGCCCATCCCTGTCCCGGATTTGCTAGTGGTAGGACACCTTCGAGGCGGCGTGTTCACGGGAGCGTCGAAGAAATGGAGGACGTGTACGGCAGGTTGTGCGTGGGGCACCCTCGCCAGAAGCTCGACAAGACTGAGCATGCCGGGCGCAGCGTGTGCACTGTGCGCAACGGCAAGCATACGCAGCTCTTGATTTTTGCCCACTGATTCCACAGAATCGCATACGCTAGCCTTTCCTGAAGGAGCACGGCCGCGACAACTGGACCGGCGATGATGGTGCTGATCAAGTTGTCGATGATCATAGCATAAAGCTCTTGCTCTGCCCACACCTGCACCAAAGAAACAATCTGTCACGGTGACTGCATTGTCATATGTTATGTGCTTATTTGTTCATGTTCTTACCCCTTCTGGTTTGGCAAAGTTCATGTTCATGGTGTCGATGTGCCCTTTGACATTAAGCAAGATACCAAAGCGCAGGCGTGTTGGAGAGAAGATGTAGAATAGCAAGTGCGATGCGTTGGAGAGTGGGATGTAGAGTGGCAAGACATTGAAGCGTAGCGCATTAAAGTTCATCCTCAAGTTGATAGTGGCGAAGTAGAATGGCAAGCACGACGGGCATGAGCTCGGCTGGCGCAGGCGCGGCAAGCGCAACGGATGCGGACGTGGTGGGCGCTATGTGACGAGATGCTCTCAATATATTTGATAAAATGCCTGTAGACATTCTTTGATTGCTTTAGCTTTGGGTTTAGGGTTTGGATTCGAGAATAAAACGAGTTATTTTGATCAGGTCAAATATTATGAGTTTGTCATAGTGACATCTTCTGAATTTTTTTTTAATTTCAATGACATAAGACAAAAATACAAAAAATGATGATGTTTCTTGAATTTTCATTTTTCTCCCGTGATAGACTAAAATGCCCTTTTAAGGTTTAACTCCGTCTATAACATGGAGAAGGTACTAGAAACATGGCAAAACAAACATCAAACATAAAGATCTCTCCCAGAAAATAGCTGGGCTGACAACAAAATATAAGTAGCTGGGCAAAACCCATAAATAATCCCTCCGTGTCGCTCTTTAAGAGGCTCTAGCTGGGCAAATGCCCATCATAAGATCGAAGAGGTGCGTCTCAAGATTCTTTGGCGATACATATCTAAGACTGAGTGTAATACATCAGTGTTTCATGAGACAGTTCAACAGAATATTTTCAATATATTCTGTGTCACATATACAAAATACTTCGCGAGGTATTTTATACAGACCCACGAATAAATTAAATATTTATTAGAATTTATGTGATTTTAATAAAACATCAATAATTTTTAATTTAAAAATCAAATATATACGATATTTGATTTTTATATGAAGTTAATTTAAAGATTTATAACTTTTTCAATATAATCAAGATCTAACTTGAATTAGATTAATACATAAATCAAATAACAAAAAATTATATACAATTTGATAAAACGTAAACCAAGACAAAAAAATAAAAAATTCTCGACATCCCGACAATTGCCGAAGCGTTTCTCTCCTGCATACAAAAAATAATTTTTTATTGCGAATGCCGACTGAGACGTCCTCATTAGACAAGCCTAAGAACGCAACATATTGCATGGGTGAATGGGACATTACTTCGAGTACTGCCAGAGTGCAGGTTACAAAGAATTGTGTAATGTTTATCACTCAGGTTATATTAAATAACAAACAAGCAAGTTCATGGCGATAAATTACAACTGTTGTAACAAGCTTCAAATACCAGATGGTAGGCAGTGCATGCACGTTTCATCTCAAATCTGTGCACCAACTTGTTTCCTCCATCCTCTCCTAGACAGGCAAAAAAGACAGCAGATGCTCATGACAGCCGCAAAAGAACAAAATTTTGGTAGCTTTATGATAAGATTCGGCCAGCTTCACTGTTTCACATGTTCCTCAAGAAGACGGATTAGTTGCTACACATTTACAAGTGTCTGTCTCTGTAGGCTTCCGGCCATAAAAAGGAAGTAGCCCATTCGATATGGTTACTCATCTAGCAAGGAGAAGACTGGAATTCCCTTTGTATTGAAACTTGCACATTTCACTAGTAGTTCCTCGCCAAGCTCAAAATTCGTTCGGCCATTTAACTGCAAAAGGTAGTCCAGTATTTCAGTGCCAAGGGTCCAGAGATGAGATTAAACAAATACACATGACCAGTTTCCTCAAAGAAGCATAGCTAGTAAACATAAACAACCAGGTGTTTGGCTGTTTGCTCTTGAGCTCATTTGTACTATACTTTCAATTGATTCAAGTATCCAAAACTACATTGTTATGTTTTCAGCAGTTAATAGACTGATTATGGAAATTGAAAAATAAAGCTTTATTCCCTGCAATGCTTCTTGCTGAACAATTTTTATTTGCATAGTTCCTTTTCATGAGAAATAAAGCTTTGGCGCGACAGACAGTAAAAAATAGGTTCGTGTCTGCCATTATGAAATCTATATTGATGGCAAAATTAGCCAAAGAGAACACAGAAATATTGGAAACTCACTCTCTAATCAGTTAGGGTATTAACTTACCTCAAACTTATGCATTCCACGAACTCCATCACTCAACTTAAGTACCAGGCCATAGGCTCGTATCTGGTAGACATTTGCTGTAACTACGTCACCAAGCTTCATAGACCCAGAACTGAATTTTTTAGGACTTGAAGCCTTCAGGGTGACGCTTGCATCCTGGTCTGGAATCTGGGACAAATTGGTTTCTTGCTCATTACTTCCAGAGTCCACAACCTTCTCTTTCTTCCTTTTCTTGACAGTTGACGCACCTGATTCTTTCTTAGCAGTAGCTTTCCTAACCTCCTGACCTCTGCTGGCTGGCTTATAAAGCTTAGGAGATGACTTTGCAACCTTAGAGCGCTTCTTAGTCACACCATTTGCAACATCCTGAGCATCACAGTCAGCAGCACTTCGAATTATTACTTCAGGAGCAGAAAATGCAGGTGTCTCCTCAATCCTGCTCTCATCATCTTTGATATTAGATGACTCAACATCAGCATCCTTGCTGGGCATGTTCTCTAAAGAGGTCCAATCATTAACTTGACTGGGCAAAGGAGCAACATCTTGACTTTCCAAATCCTTCTTGCTAGGCGGATGGGGTAGGGTTGCTTTAAGTGAAAGTTTAATGTTACCCCGCACATCCTGTCCAATGCACCTTAATGAGAGCACTTGGCCAACAGATACAACATCTGAAACTTTTGATACCTGAAGAGAAACAATAAAACAAAACAAACAAATAGTAAGAGGTTAAAACTGATCAAAAGCTGGTCTGCCACTATTCAGTTCAGCAAGGATACAAATGAAACACTTCTCAATATAACATAGAATGCAATGACAATGTAAATACAACTGGACTCTGCTTGGTTAGTAGAAAGCATAGCTGTCAAAAGGTCCAGGGAAACCTTTTCTATTTGAACACCACCTATCTGGTTATTTTGAACTAGATCTATAGTTTATACGCTGACAGATATTCGAATAACATTCGACAAGCCAAGACAAAATTAGGAGTAACAACAAAAAAATTTAAAAGTGGGAACATAATCAGTCCTATCCATCTACAGCATTGGAGAGAAGTACCGGTTCATGTGACAACTCAGAAATGTGAAGTAGACCCTGTTGGCCACCATTGAATTCCACAAATGCGCCATATTCCTTTATTGAGGAAACAATTCCTTTGTAGACCCTGTTAACTTCAATTTCACGACCCACCAGAAATTCAACCTGCAAAGGAGCCAAAAACGTTATATTTTTATTAATTTTTTATATGAAGATTCTTGCATCCAAGAATTTGTGTTGTACTTTTGATATTTGATTAGCAGAAACTATGATCAAGTGTAAAATATAAGCAAGGAATGAAACTTTTCATAAGCAGGCAATGTAATAATTGGCTCTAGTGATAACAGCATTATGATGTTGAGACGTACCTTCTCAAGAGCCTTATCCATAATTGATTGGATTTTAGCAACGATAGTGACTGTACCATCGCTAACTGATACCCGTGCACCTTAACAGAGGGAAACAGATTAAAAGGGATCAAACATGTTGATTAATTATGTACTTACTAGTTGCATAAGAATCTGAAGAAATGTAATGCTAACATAGAGTCCCACAAAATGGACTTATTTATGCAAACATACAAGTAATTTGATAAAGTATGTTTAGAACTTTAGATTCAATATCTTTTACACTCCCCTGAACTTAATGAAGGATTGAGAAAGAAATGAAATAATAACAGGCATCACTTCCCTTAGCAACATAGTAAGATCAAATGCATTCATCTTCACGTTATGCGAAAATGAAATATTTTGTTCTTATAAGCACAAAGCTACAAATTGCTCAACCCTCCTTGAGTCTTAAAGGATATAATCCTGTCCTAATCACTTAATGCCACCGAAATAGATTATTTCACCAAGAAGCAGTTTAGAAGAATCTTGAGGTCATAAATATCCCTAGATTTTCTTTCCTCTTGGCTGAGCTCTAGAGATATAATCATCAGTATTGGCTTGAGCTAATATCAAGACAAACTGCAGTTACGCTTGCCACGACCACTCTTTCCTACCACCGAAACACCTTTAAGCCATCAGCATGATTGTCTGGTACAATAGATAGCAACCAAAACTTCCAGAAATATATAACATCCATTCCTCTTGTCTTGTCAATTGACATCAATCATTTCTTACAATAGCTTAAAGAAAGGACATGAATAAAGGCGGGTACAAAATTGGCTCAATACCTGTTTCTTGTTCAATCTTTTTCCTGTGAAAAAGCAATTTCCTAAGAGAATCGCTGCTGAAGTTCAGTGTAGCTGCAAAGGGAGGGGCAGTTGTGTCATTCGATCAAGATAACCTAAAAAATGACAAAACTAAGAGCGTATCAGCAAACCTAATCGAGGGGCACTTCCATCATTAATAGCACGTGCAACACTTATTTCCTTCTCCATACGGTCAAGAATTTGATATCGACCCTTTTTCGCAGGCTCCAAACTTTCACATATTATGTCCAACGGTATTCCAGCAGGTTTTATATCCAGCTGAATAGCAGTGACACCCTTCCTTGTTCCTGCAATTTTGAAGTCCATGTCCCCCAGGTGATCTTCGAGACCCTGGAAAACATCGCCGATCGTGTTTGATTCAGTATCAAGTATTTGCAAAAACAACACATACAACCAGATAAAAACTCACAACTGTTTCTTTGAAAAGAGTTTTAAGAATACAAATGAAGTGTGCCTTCATACTTACTAGAATATCCGTTAATATACGATAATCAGAAACCTCTCCAGTTGTAGGGTCTACTTCGCTTACAAGACCCACTGAAACACCAGCAACATGTTCCCTAACAGGTATCCCGGCATCCATTAAAGCCATGCTTCCTGTTAGCCACCGTTTGGATGTCCACAGAAAGCAGAACATTAAAACATAAATAATATTGGATAAGTTACAAGGCTCTAATGGCATGAAATAATCAAATAACTTATACCTGACAACAAAATATATAAGTACACCTAAAAATCTAGTGCAGCAAATATAAGCCAGATTAAATTATTCTGCAGATCTCTGCAAGCAACTGCATATGAGTTTTGATACCAACTAACTTACATAAGGTAGACATGACAATAAATTGTGAATGGTTAGCTTGGCTCAAATAATTAAGCATATATAATAGGAATAGGTGTCCTTGAACCAACTCACATCAAAGATAACCCTTCAAATAATAGGAGGGGAACCAGAATTTCATAATTCTGTAATTGGATTTAATTACATAACAAAGAACTAAGCTAGTTAGAGCATTCAGCAACTTAACAGAAACTAGATAGGTTCAAAAGTTCAATATTGTCCATTAGAACTGAATCATGCTTCCATGCAAGCTCTGTGGGGGATGAATCAAGGCTGAAATTATCAAATAAAGAGGGGGGGCATTCTTGCCTTATAATCAAGATTGCACATTTATATATGTTTCTTTCTTAGTAAGACACCAAGTCACCCAACTGGCCAACTGATATAAAAAAGAAGGATTGGCTACCTTTATCATGCAATTATCTCTAAAAGCTTAAGTTTGTCTGTGTATCAGGAAGAAATTTCACTCGGTTTTCACTCAGATTATTTCTCAGAAGTCTATAGCTCTTAAATCAAGCTCAGTAAAAGTCAGCATAATTATTCTGAAATATCTCTTCTATCCTTCCTTTGTCATCTGTTGAGTTCTAATGCCCACCAAAGATATACATATGCTGGCATGACCTTAATTAATACCAAGTCTGTCAATGTAGTAAAAAAACAACCCTTTGATACTTCACCAAAAGCATGGTTTTCACTATTCTGCTGTTGCTGCCCAGGCAAACTCGCTTTTCAGCCTATTTCCATAAGGCCAGCGAAGTAAGTGGCTTTGAAAACTAAGCTTTTGCAAATGACACTGCATTGCGAAACTAGGCCTAAGTTTTTGGCAGCTAAAGGCTGCAAAACATTAAAAGATAGACAATAAACAATGCCCGTGAGCTTTCGCAAAGTGTCTTCTCCAAGCCATTACTTAACGAGGATTGGAGTTTCATTAAGTAGAACAACATTTAGAAGAAACAACTGATGGGTACCTCCACATACTGATGCCATGGATGTTGAACCATCAGAGGCCATGACTTCAGAATTAAGCCGAACAGTATATGGAAAATCACTTTCTGGAGGAAGCACGGCGAGCAATGCTTTCTCTGCAAGAGTGCCTACACAATGGGTAGAAAATAAATAGCCATATTTAGTGGTATTCACTTTGCTTCATAAAACTAGTCACAGGCCAAAAAAGGATCAGATCTCAGAAAAAAAAAAAGGCTAAAGAAGGATCAAAATTAACATAGGACATGCAACGAAAGGTCAATGAAAAATGGAACTAGAGACTAAACAAGCTGAAGGAAATAACAGTCATATGCATGGAGAAAAAAGTGGAAAGGCCTATCTTACAGTGAGATATTACTGCAATACATAAGTAAGATGAAAAAATAGAATGAAAAGGACGAAGATATTCTTGCAGCAAGACCATGCTTTTTAGATGTTCTCAATTCATGAAAAAATACTTACTGAGCGAGAACAGCACACAAAATCTAATTTCAAAAGGAGGAACCAAAGTGGGATTGAGCATATCCCTTCAGTTTAGACTTTGGGATGATCAAATCCATATAATCTGCATATAGGAATAGAAATAAGTACCATGCCCAACTTCTCGTCGATTCAAGCCCCCACGTTTGGCAACTTCATTGATTGAAAATGGTGGAAAGCTATAGTGAAGCATGAAACGCTTTGTTGGAGGGCCAACAATTGAATCTAATCGCTGAGCATCACCAGGAGCACCAAGAGTAACTGTACATAAAACCTACAAGCAAAGTACCAGTTCCTTACATGGTACAGATACAATAACTTGATTGACAAAATATTATAGAGTTCCTTCCCATTTGAAGAAATAACACGCGTGTTGTGTGCATATATCCACACATTTTTTTTTTTTTGGGGGGGGGGGGGGGGGAGTACCTGAGTATCTCCACGCGAGAACAATGCAGAACCATGCAATATTGGATATGTACTGGATTCGCAGTACAATGGTCTCACCTCATCAAGTTGTCTACCATCGACCCTAAGCCCTTTGTCAATTATTCGTTTACGTATGACCTGCACAAAAAGGATATAACTTGAACTGAAATACTAAAAGCAATTTATGCCAGGCCAAGTCAAGGGTAGCCAGTAGCTGTAAATCTCAGAAAGTCTCAGCTCATGATGCTAAGCTAATACTTGATAAATTTTGCATAAAATTTCAGAATTTTTCTATATTCCATTTTATAGGTACCAATAAATTCACAAGATATAGGAAATCTTGGCAACTAAAGCGTTAAATGAATGCATAGGGACCAGAGGTTTCATCAACTACTTGCAAAATTGACACGTGAAAGGCCCAAAAATGATATCTGTTCTATGGCTATGATGCTTGATCAATAGTGCAAACGGGATACCTAACATATACACTAGCAAAAAATAAAAGATTTGGCTCAATAGTACAAGTGATGAAAAAAATCAATGTGTTCCATAGTTTCTGCTACATATTCGCTGCTTCTTTGAACAGATAGAATGCATGGGTGTCGTAAAAATTAGGTGTCATAAATATTCTCTGTGGAAAAGGTGCCAAAAAAAAAACACAACCATGAGACCTCATCTCTATAACCTTTGGCACACCTCAGCCACTTGATCTTCCAAACTTAGCATCATTACATATATATGTAACAAGGGACGTATATAGTGCACTCCTGGTTATGATGCACCCCATGTGCCTCAGGTCTTAAGCCTCCAAAATATCTCAAAATATTAGGTTCAGTTAAGAAAGAGGTGCACTACCTAATAAAAAGTTTCAAAGTCAAACCCAATCTACAAAATATTTAAAAAAGAGAAATCTGTAGAATAAAATAATAAATAGTAGAAGTCACTATCCAACCTGGATTTGTTTTTGTTTTAATATCTTCTCTAGATTGAGTTTGAAGTTGAAAGTTTCCCACTGGATAAAACACTTCTCTTTACCAAAAATATTGAGACCTTCAAGGTTATGAGTGCACTAGATATTTCCCCTTTGTAACAACATATGTGCATTTTATGTCCATTAACTGCACAGAAACAAACAAATAGGCACTTCCTGCTTATTCCTTGCAAAGTAGCAAGAAGCTAGTGGAGGTGCAAGGATATACAATTTTGTGTGAGCGTGTGTTTTTTCTGTGTATGTATTGCCGGGGGGGGGTGGGGTGGGGGTGTGGTGTGTGTGGTGGTTTGTTAAAGCTACCTGTTTCCTCACTGTGTCAACAGCCTTGGAAAGAAACTTCAAGCTCTCCTCGTCGCATTCTTCTTCAAGCTTTGATTTGACAGATTGTGTGATTTTTTCCAAAGCTTCTCCCCTCTCAAACTACAATGCATGGGAATACTTATGAGTTCCTTTCAGAAAGAAAAGACTCAAAACTTATTGTTGCTCAAACAAATAGGCAGGGGATAAAAAAGAACAACATATGCTTCACCTTGCCGTATGTTGAATCAGTGAAGACTTCCTCAATGGGTGATTCTGATAAGGTCCTAATTTTCTCATAGGATCTATCTGAAATCAATGAAATCTTGTACTCTCGCTTCTCTTTGCCAGCTTGCTTAGCCAATCTAATTTGAGGGTCGATACATTTAATTGCCTGAGCAATGGAATAAATGCATGAGAATATACTTCCAGTGCATCAAAACAGAAGAGAAAAAGAAATACCTCAGAGTGTGCAAGCTTCAATCCTGCTTGCAAATCCCTTTCTGTAATCTCACGTGCTTGTACCTCCATCATTAATGTTTTATCCCGTGAACATGCATAAACCAAGTTGAGATCACTCAAACTTAACTGCAAATCAATGTAAAATATACATAAATATATGAGCCAAGTGAACTAATATCCAGAATTGTAGAACACATATGAACTCAACATATAGTGCCAACAAAAGGTTATGATACAAAAAAGGGCCCATGCAATCTTTTTCCCAATTAGAGAACTTTTGCAAATGAAGAGGGTGAAGACTCCACAAAAGTCATGATGTAATGCAATGGTCCTAGACAATATTGGATCCACAAGCACTGCAAATGTACAGTGCCATGACAAGAATGCAACTAAGACTGAAAATATACTGGGATGGTCCAGTATGGCAGTAATTGAAAAGCATTACCTCATCCATTGTCGGGTTCAGCACAAAATTTCCATCAATTCTTCCAACACGTATTACACCAATCGGCCCATTCCAAGGAACATCAGATAGCATTAGTGCAGCAGAAGATGCATTTGCAGCCATTACATCTGGATCTTGCTTCCCATCTGAAGAAAGAACATTTACCATGATCTAGAAAAGCAGGACATAACTCAATCAATGAACTATAATGATAGTACAAGTTTCCAATAATTTGAAGAATAAAATGTTCATCAAAAAAAGTACCTGGATTTCATGGTAAAAGCCAGGAGGAAACAGTGGCCGTATTGGTCTATCAATTATACGACCACATAGAAGCTCCCTTTCCTTAGGGGCACCTTCCCTTCGCATATATGTTGTGGGAATAACACCTTGCGCATACTGCTTCTCTTGATAATCAACCTACAGCCAAAAAAAGCCGCAAGAGATGCTTACAGTAGGGGTGTCAAAGTAGCCCTGAAGATGTGCAATACAAAAAATGATGAGTATTGCATTAAGAACGTGAAGACATGCAGCTTCATCTCCTTTTGAATTCAGCATTTTCTCGAATTGGTTAGATGGTTTTATAAAACTTACTGCAACATATCAGCAGCCGTAGGAAACAGTATAATCTCCATCCGACAGCTAATTACCTACGGTTGAAACTTGAAAGTTCTCCACATGCGGTCAAAAGATTAAAGAAAATTGCAATGATGAAAATCCATAGGAGGACAAAAATGTACAACATAATTACTAAAACCATGCCACTTTTAGAGAGCACAATAAATCATGGCAGGCTACTGTTGCGTAGAAGGTCCCTAGATAATATGCTGGCAGCTCCAATAACAAGTGACCCATTCCAAAAAAACAAACCTTAAAAAATGCCAGCATTGTGATTCACAGTTTACGTCAAACAGGGCAGATAAGGATTCGTACGGTGAGGGGGAGGAAGTCTCGAATGGGGTCGGAGGACTTGGCGGCAGCGACGGTGGAGAGGACGTGGGTATCATCCATGGAGATCACCACGGAGCCATTCGCGAACCGCGCGATCTTACCAGTCTCGAAGGAGATGAGGCGTCCCGCGATCTCGAACTCCTCGCGGAAGCTCTCCAGCACCTTTCGCCCTGGCGGTGGCGGTGGCTGCTGCTGCGGAGCCTCATCGGCGACGTCAGAGAGGAAGGCGGCGCGGCCTCCGGGAACAGATAGGGAGGCCGGAAGGCGGAGGCGGTGGCGGCGGCGCGCGAGGAGGCGAAGGGAGGCCACCGCCATGGACATGGTGGGAGTGGGAGGGGAGAGGCTTTGGGTTTAGGGTTTAAGCCAAATGGGTGGTTTTGGTTTGGGCTTTGGGTGAGGTGGAACTGAAGCCTGCAGGATTTTGACCACGCTAGCCGAATTCATTCGGGCGGTTTGTCCCCCACCTGTCAGTTGGTGAAATGGACGCAACGTCCTCTGTTCTGTGCCCCTCACGCGAGTGCCACCGTTGATCGAGCAATCGACGGCTCGGCACGCGAGAGGCATGTCTCAAAAAAACACCTAACTCTCTCACGGTCTCACCGGCGGACGCTGCCGACGGGGCGCCTTGACGGCAGCGCCGACACCATGGAGTTCTGCCCCCACCGCCACATCCTCGCAGTCGCGGCCTACACGTTCCAGGAGCACAAACAATACGGCACGGGCACTGTCTCCCTCTTCTCCGCCGACGCCGACGTGGACGACGCCCCTCGGCGGCTGCAGTCGCTCTGCACTGTCCGGGCTGCAGGAGTCTTCAATATCATAGTGGAGCCCCGTGGCACCGCTGCTCGTCCACCGCCGCGTCGCGCTCCGCAGTGTAGAGCAGGAAGACGGCTTGGAGAAGGTTTCCCTGCTACTTGTCTCATTTTTTATTGAAAGCTTGTCGTCAAATCGTTTGAATTGGATTGTGTAGTGCTGGTTGATGCTGAAACTGAAGTATAATCTTCCATCCTTCTCGCACTGCAGTGCCTCTTAAGATACTTAAAATGGTTGTTGGATCAAGTTTTGTTATAATTTAGCAATGCTTGAACCGTGCGTCATAGAGGCCTGATTCATGTGCTTTTTGAAACCAAATTCTACTGGGCCTGTTCTTGGAGAAGATCTTGCCGGAGACATTTCTTCCGCACAATGCCCTCGTTGTGTGAAGAGTATAAAGATAAGACAAACTAGAATACCAGGAGTTATTCAACTGAAGAAATCTTCTCCTAGCCAACTAGAATAGTAGTCTTGAAGCCTAGAGCTGAGAAGCCTAGTAAAACCAAGGCAAAGCTGACCCCCAGGACAACTCCATTTGAGCTGATTGGCCAGAATGATTTCAACAAAGTTTTGGGAGATAATGGAACCACCCTAGGATCCAGAGATGTGGTGCATGGTACCATTCAGAACCTGCAAGAGGGTTCCCATCAGAGGGAAGTAGTCTTTACCATCTTCTACATACTGAAATGGGCATGGTGGAGATCAGGGTCTTTCAGTGAGTCACAAGAGGGTAGTAGCTTCAGTGACTCGGACGGAGGTAGTCCTTTGTCATAGCATTCTTGGGATTGCATCTTGCCAATGATAAAATCCATAAAATACAGTCTCTAATCTGAAAGTGCAACAGAAAAAAATAATCGTGTGCTACAAACATTCATCATTCAAAGGTATTGAGCAGGAATGATGATCTCACTATACAGATAATCAAGATTTCCACATCCTTTATCTGCAGAAAACTCTTGTGCTGCATATTGCATTGTCGGACGGCATGATGGATTGGGTTCTAAGCATTGAAGTGCAACCATGATCACTTCAGATATTTCACTTGTGGTGTCAGCATCCGGAAGTGGGAGCCTGCTGTCCAACAAATCCCTCAATGGTGTACTTTTTTTGGTCGTGAGCAAGAGGGATGAAATAAAATTGCCTGGATGAGATCCCATAAACAGCTCAAGAACAAGTACTCCGAAGCTATATACATCACATTTCTCGGTCACACTCATCATATATGCTAGCTCTGCAATGTCAAGGTTCTAGAGCTCAGTCTAACCACCAACATCTAGGTATGTATATGGACAAATGACAGCTTTTAGATAGACATAATGGGATAGATAAAATGTGGCATGTTGATTTTAATCAGCACTTTGGACTAAAATTTCAAATGTAAGGCATACTTTCATATACAAACTAACATGTTCTAATTCTAGAAGAACAGCATAGATTCATGGAAATAAACATTAATATCAATAGAGTGCCCCTTCCTTTAGTCTGACATCATGTTTTGATGCAATAAATTAAAATTTATAGTTTGGATATAACAATATAGGTTCATGTTTGGACATCAAGTTTGTATACAATAAAAATAGGTGAGATCGAAGACGCAATGTTCACTATAAAACCTAGAAATTTGGTGGGTGTAAACAATAATGGAGCAGATTAATCAAGTGAGATTAGAGTCACCACATTCACTCTTAGATATAGAAATTTTCATACTAATGAAGAGAAAAAAAGAAATATACCCAACTTCTTTGGTGAGTTTAGATTATAGCAGTATAGATTAATCAGATTAACATTAGAATTCAATATCAAATACAGCTCTAAAATGAAGATGTTAGTATGTAAATCATGATATCAGTTTTCCTTATATGTTATCCTATATTTTAAAACTAAAATCACATATTGCATGAGGTTTTTTGCTAGTTCAACTAAAAAGATGAAAGCTTAAAATTTTCTATTAGGCAGAAAACAACATAATACTTTAGGAAGTTAATAAAACAATAGATAATAAAATTATCAAGACCAAACAAATAATACATATGTGATTTTACCTGGGGCAAGATATCCTTTTGTCCCAGCAAGCCTTGTGTAGTTGGAACCATCAACATTAAGTATTTTGGCTATACCAAAAACAGATATGCAAGCTCTAAATTCCATATCAAGTAAAATGTTGTTGCTTGTTATGTCTCAATGAACTATGGGTGCTAAACAATCATGATGCATGTAGGACAGAGCATAAGCCACATCCTTAGCAATATTTATCCTCTTGTCCCAATCCAACTCAATTGTACTTTTGTTGGTCTTGAGAGCTGTTGCTATGATCCATTTGAAACCTAGCCTTAGTTTTCGCGCTAGGCTCACCCAGATTCTAACATGCGGAATAACGGGATCTTATTCGGAAATACCGAAACTCAAAGTAATTACACAACTCTTTATTTCAAAGAGAACTTTACACGTCGAACGTTAGACACACTTGCCTACGTCGAAGGAATTATAAGTGTCTAAAACTCAAATAAGTTCTATGACTTTTCGATGATCTAAATTAGACTTATAGCAAGGTATTTATAGTTCAATCGTATGAGTACGTATCAGACTCAATAACCTAAACGTATTATACTCATATAACTAACTAACCCTAAGCAGATAAGTTTCGTTATACATATTCGGATCGAATTACAATTCTAACCAGACTTTGAATTCTTCCCAAAGTCGCAAACCTTTTCATGATCGTGAATCCATTGTGAACTCGACCTAAGATCCTCCCGGATCATGCTAAGCTTCCTCTCTCCATGTATTGGTAGATAAGAAACTTCCCTTGAACAACAGTGCAATACCCAATGAGCTTCACAATATTTCGATGTCGAATCTGCATCAAGGACTTTATTTCACGATTGAATTGCTCCTCATTTATTGAACTCTCATATCCTATCATATGAACCTTCTTCACAGCAAAAGTATCGCCTGATGGTAGTTTAGCCTTGTAAACTGATCCATAACCTCCAGTTCCAATGCAATATGTCTCACTAACATTTTTTGTTGCTTTGACAATTTTTCTGTACACATCTCCTCCTTCAAAGTTCCAAATAGAGAACACATTTGCCTGTTGCACTTCATTTTCCTTCCGTACCATGTCTTTCTTCCTTCTATGATGGAACATTATTAGCACTGCAATAACAACAAAAGATATACCACCAAGGAGTGCAGCTAGTAAAATAGACTTGAGGTGTTTTCTTTGTATGCTGCTTATTTTTAAATCACTACAAGAAGGTAAACCTTTCACCACACCACAGAGTTGTTTGTTATGCATAAACCACTCTACTGGTGCTTCTTCAAAGAACCTACTCTCTGGGATTGTCCCTTCCAAATCATTGTATGACACATCCATAAAGGACAAGCTAACCATGCTTTGAAACAGCAGTGGAATGGAACCGTGCAATGCATTATGTGAAAGGTTGAGAGCTTCTAGCATGTTCAAACCACTTAGTTGACTTGGTATGGCCCCAATAAATGAATTTTCACTTAAATCCAATAACTCTTGCAGGTTCCCCAACATCCCTAACTCAAAAGGAATGGTGCCACTGAAGTGATTATGACATAATTTCAGAAACCGAAGGTTGCGACAATGCTCAATTGATCCTTGTATCGACCCATTTAGGTTATTTGATGATAACTCTATATACTTCAAATTGGATAGTTCTGCGACTTCTTGTGGTATGCTTCCGTGGAGCAAGTTGTTAGCAAGGTTCAACTTGAATAATGCTTTTAGATTGCCAATTTCTCTTGGAAACTGTCCTTTAAACTTATTTGAGGAAGCATCAAATACCCTTAGTTGGGATAGTTGCCCTATGCTTGGTGGTATTACTCCAGTGATATTGTTTTGTGAAATACTTAGCTTGGTAAGATTGTAGCATTCACCCCAACAATGCGATAATTCTCCGAATAGTTTATTAGAGCTCCTATCAATATATACAAGATTCGGATAAAATCCAAGCTTGGAGATATCACCTTTTAGTTGATTCCCTTCGAGGCGAATTCTTACTAGGCTAATACAATGTACCAAACTTGTTGGTAGGGGCCCTTCCAATTTGTTGTTATGAGCAGTAAAATTTTGTAACCGACCTCTGTCACACAAATCTGGCGGTAAGGCACCGGATAGATTGTTGTTATCTATATGAAGAATTTTCAAATTTCTTATTCCAGTGGGGAACGATCCAGTGAGCTGATTATCCTGTAAATGTAGGTGTCTAAGCCTTGCCAATGTTCTTATGCTGCTTGGGATGGGACCTATAAGTTTGTTGTAAGCAAGTGCCAGATCTTCTAAGTTTGCTAAATTATCAATTTCTCGAGGAATATATCCAGAAAGGTTATTACCCCAGAGATACAAAGTAGTGAGTTTAGTCAAATTGCCTAAGCTGCTTGGAATGGAACCTTCAAGTATGTTCTGACTGAGTGCCAGGTGCTCTAAGTTAACTAGGTCTCCAATTTCTTTAGGAATGTGCCTAGAAAGTTGATTACCTGCAAGATATAAGGTAGTGAGTTTAGTCAAATTTCCTAAGCTGTTCGGAATAGAGCCTTCAAGTTTGTTCTGATAGAGTTCCAAACCTCGAGGTTCAGTAAGTTTCCAATTTCTTGAGGGGTATGTCCAGTAAAGTTATTGCCCCAAAGAGACAAGATATTGAGCTTCGTTAAGCTTCCTATGCTGTTTGGAATGGAACCTGTAAAATTGTTTTGGCTTAAATCTAGTTGTTGTAGGTTCACTAAAGTCCCGATTTCTTGTGGAACAGGACCTGTTAAGTGATTGTTGGATAATACTAACGCCTTTACTTTTGCTATTTTTACTGTAAGTTTAGGGATGGATTGAGGAGACCAATTATTGTAAACACCTAACTTATTTTTCATTGGCTTGTATTCCAGAATAAAGGAAATCGTGCCAGTAAGGTTATTGTTGGAGAAGTCTAATGTAACCAAGTTCTTCAGGTAGCCAATTGAACGAGGAATGGGACCTCTTAGGTAATTGCTAGAGAAGTTTAGGCACGTAAGGCTCTCTAGTTCACCTATTTTATTTGGTATTTGACCGGAAAGTTTGTTTTCATTTAGCATTAAGAAGCTCAGTTTTCTCAAGGTTGCTAAAGCAGGTGGAATGGAACCTCTTATCTGATTGCCATGCAGATACAAAGAGCCGAGCACTCTGAGGGATGCAATCTTCAGAGGAATCCTCCCGGTCAGTCCGTTATGTGAGAGATCGAGACTCGTCAGCGTCGTCAAGGCCGAGAAGTTGAGGGCCTCAAGCGTCCCTCTCAGCTGCATGTCCGGCAAGGAGAACTTGGTGATCACAAGGTGCCTTGTCTTTGCATCACACCTGATGCCAAGCCATTGGCATGGCCTTCTCTTGTTTTTCCAGGATTGTAGGACGTGTTGGCTTGGAAGGGTGGCTTTCCAGGCAAGCAGCGCCTCTGCTTGTTCTTGGAGTGATGGCAGTACCGCAACAGCTGATACAAGTGAGGCTAGATGTGCGGTCATTAATATAAGTTTGCAGGGAGATAAGGGCTCCATAGCAAGAGCAGGAACGATTTGGAGGAGTAAAATTTGCCTTCACGAGAGTTCAGGGCTGTAGCTTAAAATAGCACCAGCTTAACTCCTGTCTCTCTCTTGCGGCAAAGTCATCGAACAAATATGTCTCCTCTTAGGAACTGTGAGCGTCAATTGAAGAATATATGGGGTAAATTTGCATAAGATTCCCCTTCAATATCATTTTTTAGACAACTAGGTTCATCCTACATAAAATTGAAGCACAAAAGTTTCTCCACTACGCGAACAGATGCTATCAGTTTCCTTCGGCAAATTCTCTGATCACTCCAATAATAATGTATTACAGTAATATAGAGCCACGTTAACCCATATGCAGGGTTTACTTACCGGTGACTATGGCCCTAGTAAAATTAATGAAAAATTGAGTAGCAAGATTTGATTGAACTTTTTCTAAGTACTAGAAAAGCTTCTTAGAGTACGAGAGGACAAATGGCATAAAAGGAATTTTTTTAGAAATAATCCAATAAAAAAAAATTTTAAAACTAACTCAACTTTAAAAAATTACAAAACTAACCTTCAGTCGCGAGGTGGGCCGCGCGACTAAACTTCAGTCGCTAACTGGGCTAGCAACTGAAGACGTGGCACGGTCCAATACATTACTAGTCTAGCTCGTGTCCACAAGCTAGCGGCTGAAAAAGGTATAAAATCATGTCATTGCAACTAATTATACAAATTGATTGTAGCTTAATTAGTGAAGGGGCTCTTAGACCACAGTTTGAATCCTACAAAACACAAATATTTGTGCTAGCTGGGCTAGCGATTGAAAACGTGGTATGCGAGTTAGGCTAGCGGTGCATTGGGCCATGTCACGTCTTCAATCGCTAACCCAGCTAGTGACTGAAACTTAGTCGCGCGACTCACCTCGTGACTGAAGGTTAGTTTTGTAATTTTTTAAAGTTTTGAGTTAGTTTTGAAAAAAAAATTTATTAGGTCATTTCTATAAAAAAAATTCGTATAAAAGAGTAGCAGCCTAAGAGGACTCTTATTCAATTTTGTCTTAACCATAGTGCTAGAACTGAAAAATGCGGCAACATTTTTTTCTTGAATGGTTTGCGTATTTTATTTTACTTTTGGCGCATGCATTAATTTTAAAAAAGTTTTATAGCTTTCTTGTGAATCGTGCGTGATACAGTCTCTCCTAGGCATATTATGATAGACAGTTGATTAGCCCTGTAACTTGGGAGTTTTAATCCAACTCCTCTTGTTCTAAATAGAGTTGTTTTGACATCTAATATTATAAACAAAACATGAAAAAAAAAACATCGAATAAACTTAATTAATGCATCTTATTAAATATTTGTCTACACCTCAATATATACATGTATTCTTAATATTGAGACACAAACTTCTTGAGAAAATAAACTTATATTATTAAAATAAGAGTATACATAAAAAAATATACAAATATGCCTTCAATTTATATGATGACATTTATGTGAAAACAAAATAAAAAACACTAGAATAATAACTATTTGAAAACAAAGAGAATAATTCTTTTCCTTCTTTCAATACATTCTCTATATGTATATTACCCGCTTTGTTCATAAAAATATGACACTATAACATATATATATATATATATAATCAAACTTTTGACCTTCCAATGATATATTTATAAATACCTAATTGGTTATATAAAAATGATATGAATAGATTTATCATAAAAATATTTTTATAATATTATATTTTTTTCAATTTCACCAATATAATATAGAAAAACTACGATAAAAATTAACAATCAGAATTGTTTTATTAGAAACTTAAACAAAATCGAAAACAACTAGTTCTTAGATGGAGACAGTACAATGTATCTAAGTTTACCCGTCAGCCTCTCTCTCTCTCTCTCTCTCTGTCCCTCAACTTCTGCCCAAGGCCAGCTTGACTTGGTCATGCGCGTGCCGTCGGATTCCCGTCATCTCCCTACGAGAACAAAAAGATATATGATTTTCTCTTCATTTGAATTTTTAAAATTGCCAACCCAGGTTAAGATAATTGAGAATTTTAAATTTCTCGTGGGCTAATTATCTACTTCAATTTCTCTTTTATTTCAATTTAGACTATTTAAATCTGATTAAATGACTAAGATACTAAGAAAGACAATATATAATTTTTTTAAAGTAAAACAGAGTATCCCAATTTAAGGATGAAACCACTAGTAATGATGGAATGATGTCATGTGGAAGTATAATGGGTGTTTGATTGGTTGATTGCATGACTCTTAGTTTTTCTAAGTTGGAAATCTTTTGTTGTAGGTTGTGTTGGGTTGCCTAACCTACACAAGTGAGTTAGACTTTAGGATGTAAAAATGTGACTTTGGGTGGGTCAGGTTGAGACAACGTGAGAATTGAGTGTACGAGTAAGTTTACCTTGTCTAATGAGATGATTAAAAGAGTGATTTAGAAATATTAAAGATTGTTAGAGTGTTAATTAAGATGAATTAAGAGTTATTATAGTGGTTTAATGGTTTAATACACATTAAATTTTTTTAAAAATTTTGTTTCCATCTTAACTTATACATGCATCTTTTACTTGCACTAATTATTCAACCAACCAAATAACATCTCAACTTAACTTATATCATCTCACACAACAAATCAAATAGTTGTTTTCTATATCTCTTATCTTGTCACAGACCAAATAAACTCGTATCAATAAGTCAATTCCTGCAGTCAATCAAACTCCACTATATTGATCTCTTCAAGTACCATTGTCACTAAATTTGATAGATGCTGTCGATGGGCTATTTATTAGATGGAAATTGGGATCTTCCGGCTGGTAAAATCAAAGTTGATTTTAAGTTCTATTTGGAATGTTGAAATTTCATGAGAATTTTAGAGAACAGAAAATGTCCATTTTTATTGAAATTCTTGTAGAATTTTTATTTTTCAAACAGGTCTAAGATGTACTTAGAGTTTAAAACATACTGTCTTGGCTCGCATGTGTTTTTTGTGTCTGTATTGGTTTCTTTATAACATATAATCTCTTTTATCTGCATTAAATGTTTTAATCATATATCACGAAGAGAGGACCGTGGGAGACCGGCGTTTATGAATTTTCCAATTGGTGTAAAAGGCTTGAGTCCTAGTTGTAATTTTATCCTCTTATTCTAATAAAATATAATATAGCTCTTATGCATTCTTTTCAAGAAGAAAAAGGAGATGGACCTTTTTTTTTTTAATAATGCTTGTTGCACATTAATTATTTATGGAAGATTGGTAATAGAGAAATTTAATGAAAGAGACCGATATGGAATGCATAACAACTTCCCGAATTTTTTGTACGGATATCCTAGAATAAAAAAAAAATTTAAAAATAACGTGTATTAAAAGATAATTACAAAAATGACTTCAGTCGCCATCCAGGATGGCGACTTACCGAAAAAAGGCAACGGAGGGGACATCAGTTGCCATCCCGTATGGCGATAGCGGGATTACCATCAGTCGCAATCTGGGATGGCGACTGATGGAGGCTATATAGCGCGGCCGTGGCGATTGGAGTTGTAAACGCAAAAAAAAATTCGTTCAGATCTCGGCAGAGGAAAAAGAGAGGAGAGGGGAAAAAGGAAGAAAAGAAGAAAAGGAGAAGAGGAGGGGGAGGAGGAGAAGGAGGAGAAGAAGAAGAAGAGAGGAGAAGAAGAGAGGAGAAGAAGGAGGAGGAGAAGAAGAAAGGTAAATTTTTGTGATAATTAGTTTAGAATGTAGATCTGTTTTAGGGGTTTATAGATTTATTTTAGGAATTTGTAGATCTGTTTTAGAAATTTTTAGATCTGCTTTAAAAATGTGTAGATCTATTTTAGAAATGTATAGATCTGTTATGTAGATGTGTTGTATTTGTAGATATGTTTTAAAAATGTGTAGATCTGTTATGTAGATGTGTTGTATTTGTAGATCTGTTTTAGAAATTTGTAGATCTGTTTTAAAAATGTGTAGATCTGTTTTAGAAATGTGTAGATCTGTTACGGTTTATTCGTAGAAAATGTTTAGAAATATATATTTGATTTGTGTCGTACTTAAATATGTTCGGCATGTATGTATAGTTTGAAGACAGTGACATTTGAATATAGCTTTGTCACATATATTTGATATGTGAGATGATAATATAGGAATTGTAGATTAGATGTGATGCAATGTCGTTAATGCAGTGTATTTCGATTAGTTGAGATGTTAAAAAATAAGTCGCACATGTCTTAAGGATGAGTATAGAGTAATGTGTAAAATATATTGGAGATATGATAGCTGATATTTATAATACTTATGTTGTAGACAATGTCGGAAACAAGAGTAGTCTATATTTTCTACGGGGAACAAATCATTAGAAATGGACCATCTGGAGATGACCTAAGTGGCTGTCACCGTGTAGACATGGAATTGAATGATCTTAGTGTTCTTAATTTTGAAGACCTTAAGACCCGAGTCATGGACATCCTAAATATTGACCCATGTTTACACAAAATTGTCATAAAAGCGCTGGTGCCTATTGGTTTGACATCTTGTTGGAAATTGTGTAAACTTAGAGCCGATAGATCATGGGGCTCTCTTGTTAGGAGGGTGATAAATCCCAATCATGGGCCAGATGACTGCATACTGTATGTGACAATGCTAGACAATGTACCAGAACCAGCAGCAGAACTTGTACCCGAACCATTAATTGGAGGGCAACATACGAACATTGATCCAACCATGACCCATAATTCTGCGGATATGCCCAACGCAGAATTCATGGGCGGGTATTTCTGGCTTGGGGATGAGGCTTACGCCGATGAAGGTGAAGACGAGGGTCTGGAAGTTTCAGGCAGCGAAGGGTCGGAGGTGGACGCAGACTATGTGGATTCCTCTAGTGAAGAAGACTATCGTGGAATGGGACCTCCACAACAATGGCTAGATCCTAGCGGATTTGAGCATGCGCGAATCCACGACGATCGCAGTTCGGAGTGGGCAGGGAGTGAGCACAGATTAACATTGGGACAACATTTTCGAAGCAAGGAGGAGGCTAAGCAAGCCGTGGCGATGTGGTCTGTGACACTGCATTGGTCTTTCAAGGTTGACAGAACAAATCCGCGACTGTACGCAGTGAAGTACAAGGTGGAAGGATGTCGATTTTATGTTCGTATTGCTCGATACAGGGACAATGAACACTTCATTGTTTCCAAGATCACCGAACATGACTGTTCGGTGACAGAAGTATCACAGAGTCATAGGAATATGTCCTCCGCATTTGTGGCACGTGTAATTTTGTCGAACCTTCATGCAAATCTTGATATGCCACCAAAACAAATTGTTAGCCAGATCAATGACACATTTGGGTACATCATTCAATATGGGAAGGCATGGAGAGCCAAGCAACTTGGTCTTGAGATGTTATTTGGATCTTTCTATGATTCATATAACTATGTGCCCAGATTGATTCAACAAATTGTTGACACCAACCCTGGCACTGTGATGGATATGGTCCATAGCCCAGTTGTCGGCAGAAATGGTGAGATAGTTCCTGGAGTTGAGTACATGGAGCGTATATTCTGGTCATTTGGTCAAGTAATCTCTGTGTTCAAGTACATGCGGCCAATACTTTGCGTGGATGGCACATTTCTAACTGGGAAGTACAAGGGAACTCTGATGACAGCAGTTGCTGCAGATGCAAACAACCAGTTACTTCCCATGGCGTACGCCTTAGTGGAAGGAGAGAGTACAGACAGCTGGGTATGGTTCCTTGCAAACCTAAAACAAACAGTCGTGAAAGACAGACGGAATGTATGTATAATCCATGATAGACACAAGGGTCTGTTAAGTGCCATTGAGTTCATGTTGTCCACTGAGAATCCGCAGTACAGCTGGAATGACTTGATCAGTCGGTGGTGTAAACGACACCTTGCGGCGAACTTCACACACTACAAGAGCGCACGGCTTATGAAGAAGTTCAAGCGGTTGTGCGATCAGAACCAAAGACATAAGTTCCAAAAACTTTGGGACGAGTTAGAACAAGAAACTTCAGATCTAGGTAAATCCCAAAGGTCAGAGGCAAGCAGTTCACAACATCCAGAAGATGAAGAAAATGTCGTGGAGACTACAGATGTGCCGAGACGACGCACCCGAAGATCAAGGTCAAAGAAATTTAGTGAATGGATCAGTGACAAAGCTCCTGAGAAGTGGTCTCTATTGCACGATGAGGGAGGTGCCAGATATGGCATAATGACAACTAACATGGCGGAGGTATACAATTTTGTGTTGAAGGGGTGCGAGGTCTACCGCTCACTAGAATTGTGGAATTTACATGGCATCGCACGGTCAAATACTTCTACGAGAGAGGTACAGCTGCAAGAGCATTACTTCGGGACACACCACCAAAATTTCCTCATGAAGTACAAAGGTACTTAGAAATGAAAGCCGCGGCCGCTCAGAAACACTCAGTCGAGTGCATTCCTAACAGCAGAAGGCAAAGTTGGGTCGTTTATCTGTGCAGTAAGAACGTGGGGAGTGGATACATGCGACAAATCAAGAGGCAAGGAGTGACATTTGAAGACGGTGTCAAGTGCACTTGTAACAAGCCAACTCTATTGCATAAACCGTGCTCTCATGTGATGGCCGCGTGTGCGCACGACAACAAGTCGAGCGAGATGTACCTGTCAGTTTACTATGGTTCACGGTACCTTGCCGAGACATGGACTGCAGACTTTGAGATTTGGGGGACTCAGCAGCACTACAGAGATCGGTCGTGTAGGGCAGGCGAGATCCGATATGTTCCACCACTGCACTTGGAGCGGAAAGGCCCTGGACGACGGCGGAAAATGCGAATTGGCAATGATATGGACAACGCAGAACGCGATGAGCTACGAAAGTGTGCCGTTTGCCGACAGCCTGGCCACACGAGGAGGACATGTCCTGATGCATCCGGACCTAATCGAACATGACTCAGTAATGTTGTGCAACACTTATTCGTTCCTCTTGTGTATTTGATGATGTACTAACCTAATGTTCTTGTTTGCAGGCATGGCTCACCCTTGTCCACAGTTTCCTGAGTTACTCGATCACTACTACGACGATTGTCATCGGTCTCGAGCGGTGCGATCCGGAGAGGAGCTTCAGCCATTCCGCCTGCGATCGTCCGGCACGTCTTGGCCTCTCGATGAGAGATACATCGCACGGCTGAGGGCGGCGGGGCTGCTTCCTTTTAGCAGGATGATCACCAGACTGGAGACTTTCAGGCACGACCGATCACTTGTCTCTGCTCTGGTGGACAAGTGGAGACCCGAGACGCACACATTTCACTTCCGGTGGGGGGAGATGACCATTACCCTGGAGGATGTGGCCATGTTGTTCGGACTCCCGATTCGCGGGCACGCCTGGGTACCATCACCCACTCCTGCCGAATGGGACGGGATGCTCGCCGAGAGGTTTCATCCACTACCTCTGGGCCAGGAGCCCGTCCACCACGACGTCGGAGTTCCTGCGACTTGGCTTGTTCACTTCAGGACGTGCCCAGCAGATGCAGATGAGTGGACTGTGAGCCGACACTTCGAGGCGTATTTGCTGCACTTGTTCGGGGGCTTCATGTTCACTGGTATGCTTAAACATGTTATAGGTACAGCTATTTCCATTCTCTTGTTGAATTTAATTCCTATTTTTTTGCTTTTCTACAGGCACTCACGGCGACACAGTGGATCGTTGGCTTGTTCCACTGGCGCAGATGCTCGCGGACACGCCGATCGATCAGATCCCTCGCATCAACTGGGGGTCAGCGGTTCTCTATGCGACGTATCGAGGGTTGTGCGACGCCTGCGTTCGGCGTGCCCGGGCGGCGAACATGGCCGGATCTCCTCTACTTCTTTTGCTTTGGTCGTATGAGCACATACCTGTCGGACGACCGCTCATCACCGACACACCCGTTGCACTTCCGGAGGGGCACCCGCCTAGGGATGCAGAGGATGAGATCGATCGCCCTACCATGGGGGATCGCTGGTTGCAACATGAGCTGCAATGGGCCACAGTTCAGGTGCATGCATGCTACAGTGCGTACAGTGGTGAGTTGGAGTTGTTGCATCCGGCGCGTGTTATATGGAGGGTTTGGACGACGAGCTATATCGAGAGCACAGCCGGCGGCGCGATCTCTATAGTGTGTACAGAGGACTGGGATTTATGGCTCACCCGCTGTATTCTTGTCTTCAGCCATATGTTGGAGGTGTATGCTCCATGGAGGGTGATGCGCCAGTTTGGCTTATTCCAGACGATCCCTCCTCCAGATGCCCCGCATCGTTTGTCGCATGACCAGCACGAGTAAGTTTTCGATTATCTCCGAGCATAGTGTTTTGGCTCTGTGAAATAACTGAACACCTTTGTTTTTTTGCAGGCAGAGTCGCAAGGGCAAGAAGGTTGTCAGTTGGCAGGACCGACAATCTCCTTACACTCGTCGCTGGGAGCAGACAGCAGCGATAGATGTCGTTCGTGAGGAGAGGGCATACGATTCCACGACATACGGCAACTACCTCCGATGGTACCTCCCTCGCACCGCAACTCGCATTTCCCCGCCACCTCCGGCGCCTGCAGACGTGCCTGCTCTGAGCGTGCATCAGACATACGACCGACATCACGCATCTCGGGTACACCGCCAGGTACATGCCGCCAGCCCATGACCTACTTGTTATTTTTATTTCTGCCCACTATTGTCTTACCGTCTTGCAGGCTGACAGCATCCGTGCGATCAGTTCCGTGACACGGCCACTAGTCCAGCGGAGGCAAGCAGGGCTGCCTATCACGCCCGACGAGTACGAGAAGGCCGTCGCCTACGTCGACCGACTCGCCTCACAGCTGACCATTGAGAGTGCCGCCACTTCGTCGACTTTTGTTGCACCTCCACGTCCACGGGCTCGACCCATTCATACGCCATCGCACTCAGCCGCTCGTCATCTCGACACAGCCGGCCCTTCAGGTACGGCCGTCGCCGCACCCATTTATCTCGGTGTGCCCCCGGCTCGCTCGTACCGTACAGGTGTTGCACCTCACGTCGACTTCTCATCGCGTGGTGGTGTACGGATCTCTGAGGGTCCCCGAGGGCCGCCTTCCGCACACACTTCCGATTCTGGTTTGGGCTTCGACGTCACGTTCGACTCAGACGACGAGTACATCGCTATGTCTGAGCAGACGGTGCCTATCTCATCGGCTAGTCCGCTTCGGTCTCCTGCTAGGCACCCACCATACATTCCTCGTCAGTCGGTCCGTGCCGACCCCCAGGTGGTCTGCGACCCATCGTATGCTCAGTATGCCGATATGTTGCAGATGAGAGACGACGCCGATCAGAGCCAACATCAGTTGGCATCTTCGCAGCTTGGTGAGGCACCTCCACTATCGCAGGACCCGATGGACGCTCCTGATACAGGCCTCGGTCAGCCGAGTGCTCAGCCTCCCGGTCGACAGCCCTCGCAGAGGACAGTGCATCCGCGTAGCACCTATTCGCCATCGCCGTTTCAGCGCGACTGGACGCATCGTCCGAAGAGGGGCCGACAGTAGTTTTTTTTATGTTCTCCCTTTATGGAACATGATATCCATGGTTGTATTATTTTCGATTATATTAGTATTCTCATGTTTTCACTACTTCTTTATGTTCATTTTGGTTTTTGCGAACATCATACTCGACAGATTGAACCAACCACGAAATATACTGATCAATCAACGTGGCCAACCATGGATTTTTTCCTCCTTAGTTTGTCAGCCAGTCGACTATGTAACGTTCATTTTAAAAAACACACAAATTTCAATGTTAATTTTCAAAAAAAACACAAATTTGAAAGTTATTTTTAAAAAAACACAAATTTCAATGTTAATTTTAAATAAAACACAAATTCGAATGTTAATTTTAAACAAAACACAAATTTGAATGTTAATTTTAAACAAAACACAAATTTGAATGTTATTTTTAAACAGAACACAAATTTGAAAGTTATTTTAAAAAAACACAAATTTGACTGTTAATTTTAAAAAAACACAAATTTTGAATGTTAATTTTAAATATAACACAAATTTGAATGTTAATTTAAACAAAACACAAATTTGAAAGTTATTTTAAACAAAACACAAATTTTAATGTTATTTTTAAACAGAACACAAATTTGAATGTTAATTTTTTAAAAAACACAAATTTGGATGTTATTTTTACAAAATAACACAATTTGAATGTTAATTTTAAAAAAAACATAAATTTGAATGTTATTTTCAAAAAAACCACAATTTTGAATGTTTTTTTTTTTTAAATACAATTTTTAATGTTAGTTTTAAAAGAAACACAATTATGAATACTATTTCCTAAAAAAACACTTTTTTTTGAACCAGGCCCTTCAGTCGCCATCCTGGTTGGCGACTGAAGGTGGCGACTGATGATGTGGCAATCAGTCACCAACCAGGATGACGACTGAAGCCCAAATGCCATAAGTCGCCATCTGGAATGGCGACTGAAGTCATTTTTACATTTTTTTTATTAAACGTTATTTTTAAAATTATTTTTTTACTCTGGCATATCCGTACAAAAATTTCCAACTTCCCTGTCCAATTCCAATGAACTTGAGAACTTGATGCATCTAAAGAATAATAATTTTTTAATTTGTGTTACTGGCCGTCAATCTCCGCACCTACAAAAGATAGTGTTATAATTTGGTGAATTATTTTGTTATTTTTGCACATATTAAGATTACGAACACATATAATAATAAATAAATACATGAATGATAAAAAGAAAAATATAGCAAAAATGGGTACTCTTTTTGTTATATTTTATCTATCTTTACACAATACATCCATCTATACAGATTATAGATAGGACAATCTTAAGAGTATTTTAATAATATCCACATAAAAATATTTGTAACACTCTTTTTGACATTACCACATCATGCATATGTCTTATTAAAAACTCCACCAAAAACTCTAGTAGAAAAAAAGACTGGAGAAAAGATTACATAAGGTACGTCTTCTTGTATGTTGCACATGGTGCCTCAATAAAAAAATCTTTA
Source organism: Pharus latifolius (assembly GCA_019359835.1). Classification (NCBI taxonomy): domain Eukaryota; kingdom Viridiplantae; phylum Streptophyta; class Magnoliopsida; order Poales; family Poaceae; genus Pharus; species Pharus latifolius. The sequence goes on along the minus strand of CM033320.1, from coordinate 70,108,393 downwards.
ATTAAGAAAAATTTAGTTGGTAAAAAAACTTAATTAAAGACGATTATATCATTGATCTTTAAGGTCTGATCTTCAAGATCTAAATTACCAATAAATTTTGTAGTAAAATTTGGGTAAAGATCTGCAAAGTCCAAAATATTGATATTTGTTTATTTAATATTTACTCTCTTTAAAGATAATAATCTTCGCAGTCTACATGTTTCAATACTATAAATATATTTCTTAAATGTGGTATAGGCTTTGTGGACAAATTTGCTAGATTGTTATTAGAGTGAGTTTTTTGCATAATTATTTCACCATTCTTCTGGAGTTTGTGAAGATGAAAGAATTTTGGAACAATATATTTTGTTAAGTTATTCTTTATATATCTATTATTCATTTATACAACACAAACATCATTATCTTCAAACAAAACAGTAGGAGTAATATTATTTATCGAAATACCACAAATTATTAAATATGTTGTATCAAAAATCTTAACTATATATATTCACCGCAAGTCTCACATTCAACCATCTCTTTTCTTGGTGTTTTCCCACCAAAAATTGATTCCTCAAATTTGTGTACATCTTGGTGCTTCCCGAGCGCATTGAAAACGCCGAGTCGTCGGTCTCCTAAAGTAAAAGGTTCTTAATCTCTCTGTGGTTTGCAACACAAATCCTCTTCTAATACCAAAAGGTGCCTTATTTGTCCCTAATGAACTCTGTGGCCCTTCCTTTTTGTATATCCTTGTCGCTCTCTTGTGCTTTCCTAATTTGGTCTCCCAATGTAGATTCTATTGTTTCCCGCATGATGTGGGGTGATGGAGGAGGATAGAAACCGGTGTAAAATACAAAAGACCTTCAATAGTGTCTTTATATTTACAACCGGATTGGGTCTTTTCACCTGTTTTTGGCCCACATATGTTTTTGTTCACATCCCTACCCAAACAAATTTCAGCCCATAAAAAATTTCTTTTAATCAGGTGTAAATTACAAGTGCAATAAGATGCAATACAGCTGCTCCCAAATAGGCCCTAAGCTGTCAACAAAATCCTGAAAAACCACTCTACAAAAACATAATCCTGAAAATCTTCGTCATTTCCAATGCCCAAGTTAAAAAATTCTGTTTTTTCAAAGTTAATCTTTAATCCAATAATCATATTGATTGCCCTATGTGAGAGCTCAAGATGTGTCGGACGCGAGAGTTGAAAATGCGTGTCCGACACGGTGGGCAGAGGGGAGTCGAAAGCTCATAAAAGTGTTGAGTTAGAGGAGGTCATCTATTTGTGACAAATGTTAATGTCTAAGATTGAGTTCAAGTGATGGCTGATTTAAATGGCAGCTTGTTAGTCAGTTGACTGCATTACTCATTGTAGGAAGAGTAAATTTTATCATAAGTCCTCAAATTTATATAATTATATTATTTATTATATCATTTAGATCTATTCATCTATTAAATGATAAAAAGATGATGTAACATAACATCATCGTATCTCTCTATTTGATTAATTGTGTCATTTAGATCCATAAATTTATTTAATCGTAGCACTCAGTTCCCAACACATCAATTTTTCTTATTATCTAACTAACGGCTAGATCTAAGTGGCACTAAATTCACGGCTCTTTCAGAATAAAAATTTAAATTTTAAAACCCAAATGGTATAGCTGGCCAAATTTGGAGATCTCTCTCACGTTTTTTACCCTTCTAGAAAGCTTGAATTTTCCACGCACAAACAGTTGAATTGCTGCATAACACCATCTTTCAAGAACAGGATCAGCTGTTTGTGATCAATGTATAATGGAATGAATTGGATGGGCACTTTTTATATTATATGGAGGCGTTTGGTTACAATTAGGAATAGACATGGAAAATAAGAGATGGAATTTGTGAAGTAGGATTAGGTTTGAGATTTGTTTTTCAAGCTCATAATCTTGTTTGGTATATAATGTGATTGTATGGTGAAATTTGAGGGATAGGATATTTATTTAACCAAAATACTCTACAATTGTCATGGGAGATCTAATTTGAAGAGAGTATTGATTGAAGAGGGCATGATGATATTTCTTATTCCTCATTCCACCTCTAAGCACACCACCTTAAGACTAAATTGGTGAGATATTAAACCATTTATGTCATTCTCATTTCCTCTTTTATACTCATACTTACAAAACAAACATTACATCAGATCATCCCCTATCTTCTATTCTCAATCCCCCCCATATCATTTCTCATAAACCAAATACTCCATAAGAATATGTTTGATTCTCAATTATAGCTTATAAAATTAGGTATTTAGGCTATTGCTTAGTTTGCAGTCCAACAAAAAAGTGTAGCAAGAAATATAATAAATTGGATCATTTGTTAACCTTCGCATACAAAAAAAAAAAGTGTAACTACTACACGCATTTTGATGGATAGGAAGTGTATGGTGTATCACTGCAATGTATTATACCGCACTTTTTTTAGGCGAAGTGTGACAGACAACTATCAGACCCTAAACTTTTCGTGTTATACGAGGTAATGGATGGTGTGGTGTGGTGAAGGGTTCAGCTCCACGTAATGCCCATCTCATGGTGATGATCACATAAAAAGAACATTAGGTTGCAACAGTTTTCCCCCATACCATTTGTGATTGACTGATTGGCGTAATTTTGGTAGTATTATGCATGCACAGGCGGAATAAAAATCCGTTATGCCAAACGAAATCAAGTTTTGCTGATACTAAGAGATTAGCTAAGCTGTATTTTATTTTTTACAAATTTACATATATTATGTATCTTCCTTATATTTACAACTATTCTCCTTCGTCATCTAATCTACTATCTCAAAATTTATTTATTCACTTGAGACAATTGACCGGTGAAGTGATGAGGTATTAGCGACATTACCGATAATGGATGATAAGATGAATGGTGTTAGTTATCATGATTAAAGAGACTAGACAATATAAGAGGATGTGAGTTAACAAAATGATAGTAATATTGTGTCTGCGCGGATCACAAGTGGCAACCGGCAAGAAATATATGGAAGGGGGGGGCCTAGTAAGTGCCTCAGTGAGACAGTGAGTGTTGTAAATTAACAAAATATCGTACGGGCTAGTGGGCCGGAATGCTCCTTTGGTGGCCTGTAAAGCAATTCTTTTGCGGGCCTAGAAACCCATGTCTTGGCCCAATTAGGATCAGCTGGTTCAAAGGGGCACCGAGTTTTTTTAATTTTACGGGACTTCTCTGTACCGGGGACTAAACTGCCGGGGTGCCGGGTGCCCGGGTCCCTGTCCGTAGGCCCGTCAGATGGGGCCACTGTACGTGGTCTCCTTGAGGTAGGGACGGAGGTTGCCGCATGTATATTGAGTTATTTTTATATAAATATAGTAGATTTTATCCTCAAAATAGATAAAATAGAAGTTTTAGAATTGTGCGCGGCCGATTCATCGGTATGAATTTTGTGTTGGTTCTGTTCATCAGAGACTTTTTCAATATTTGCTAGCCCATATTTTGGAGAGAAGTTTTAAAGTACTTGCAAGGTACTCATTGATACTTATCCACTGTTAGTTACTAAGAGTATTTTAGGAATCTAGAATTTTATAAATTTAACTGCTAAAAAATCTAATACATCCCACATTGTATTCTCTCCAACCACTCCTCCTCAAGTTTTCAATTTTGTCTTCATCTATGATAACTCTTCCTGCTCTCTTATTTAGAAGACACTAGATAAATTATAAATTAATCATATAAATTTTCTTGATTACTTGGTTTAATGTAATTTACTAATCCTTCCACTCTTTTTTTACTTGATGTTTCATATATATATATATATATATATATATATATATATATATATATATATATATATATATATATGCAAATCAAACTTTTGAAACTTGGACCACTAATATAAAAAAATATTTATCGAGGTTTATTATATGAAAATAATATCAATAGATTTGTCATTAAATTTACTTCCAATAATTTTTTATTTGCTATAATTATAGAAATTAATGATCAAAATTGTATTTTTAAGAATGTGAAAAGTCTAAAATGACAAGTAAAAAAGAACAGAGATAGTAAATAGTATAAGGAATGAGTAGTATATAATAAGGAGTGCTTGAATAGTATGTAAAGTATACATGATGGAGTCCATATAAATTATGGACTAATCATGCACAAAATGATGAAGACCATATAAATTATATACAAACTATGTATATGATGAAATCCATTATGACAAGTTTACAAGTTTAAAATATGTGATGTATTCTATTATTGTTGTAACTGTAAATGTTTTGTTAATCCATAAATTTATCATTGTTCATGTCAATATAACTTGGCCGCTATAAAGTATGATAACATCTTCTTCTTGGATGATAACCACTATTAAAGACAAAGAAAAAAAAGATATGAAACATAGATAGCAAAATTATATAACTGATCTTTCTCTTTATTTTTAAGTTAGTATTTGATTCACAATTTTAGTACATAATCAACTAGTACCACCTATTTTAAACGATTAGATTTAGATGAATGAATGGTTACTTTTATTTTCAAGTATTGGGTACGCCTTTATTTTGAAATACTATGTGCAAATATTTTTTATTTTTATGAGCACATTGAAAGTTTATGAGCAAAAAAGTGATTATAAGGAAGACGCAAAGATTGCATGAATCAGTGAAATGCGCCAACCACTTGAGTTTTTTATATATAAAAGTGGGGTCTCAGTGGCTTAGTGATCACTTGCTTTCGCGGCAATTCCTTGCAGAGTTAATCTCAGTTCTTAGTAGTTCTGTGCTAATTGCTAAGCCAGCTGCCAACTAAAGTAATCTCACTAGTATATTAAGCAAGAAGGCTCACTGATCATTGATTTGGTGGTCCAAATTTCCAAGGATATTGTCAATGTCAGACGATTCAAGAGGACAAAGTGTGGAGACGTAATGGAGAAGCATTTGAAGTCCTGTAGGAAGACGGAACATGCTGCTGTCATGGCCTTTGGTATTGTCACAATTTGCTATTCCAAGATCGTTTGATGTGATGGGTGGTCATCTGTACTCCTTTTGGTTTTCAGAACTTTCCGGTAAGACCGTGAGAATTATCAATATTTCCTGTCGAATAATTTTGCTAGGATTAACTAGTTAATATACGTTTTCCCTTCCTTTGTATTACTCTGCGCTGGGTAGACCTATCAACATTTGCACTGATCTTTGTATTTCTTTGCAGCGAATAGTGGCCTGACCTTAAACATAATAGTCTGTCCTGAGTTGTATATGCAGTGTTTCATGACGTTTCAAGACTGACTTTAGAAGCACTGCAATGCAGCCCTTTCCCTTTTGGCCTTTTAGGCCCTCTTATCTTTGGAGCAACCTGTTAGTGCTGTGGTCATACATAGGTCAAGGCTGAATCATATCAGGTATAAAGAAATACATTGCAGCACTTGTAAACAATATGTGCTTTTTGAGTCATAAGAAGCCGTGCGTTTTGCATTGCTTTACTAACAAAAATCATTTAGTGGACACATTCAGAAGTGGAGACTAAATCATTCAGCACACACGTTCAGAAGTGGAGAGAATCAACTCCAAAACTTTTGATTTATACACCTGCTGATATTTGGTCATGGGCCACGTAAGGTCGAAAAGGATGCATGGGTCCTTCCCAGGGTGGTGCCTACGATGACAATGATTGGGTGCACTTGTGAAGTTGTGAGAGAACTCACTGCCTCCATGGCTCAGCCATCTGTTAAGAGGAGGAAAAAAAAACATTCAGAAATTCCATTTGAGGGGGCCACTGGGCTGTGCCCAAACCACTAAATGCCACTTTTGCTGGAACCCCACAATTGGTGGTATTAATTTCCTCTCCATGATAGTGGGAACAGTCGTCCACCCAACTACAAATAGTACATTCCCCTCCTAGCTGTATACGCAGATTTAAGAATGATTTTTTTTATTGAGTTTTATGTATTAATTAGTTAATTTAAAATTTTAATTAGTTTGAGAAAATTCTACTAATTTATTCATATTTTAACACTCATTTCATATTTAAATTAGACTAAGTCTAAGACATGATATATGGTGCAAGAGACACTGATGTAAAAATCATAAATACAAAAAATAATTTTTTAATAAGAGGTATGATAAGTCTTGAACTCCAGACCTCCTATTCCGATTTAAAGTTAGGTTTCCAAAACTCTCGAATAAGCCATTTTTTCCCATTTTCACTTTCATCAGTTTTATTTTCACTTTCATCAGTTTTGTTGAGATTGAAGAGCAGTATCTTACTTGAAATGAATTATTGCCACAATTTATTTAGCTTCTTTGGACATTGTAAAAAGCCAGGCAGAGGACTGACTCAAGTGGATAAATTGGATTTCTACCTTACGCAATAGGATTAGGTGATGCAAAGCTTGGATAAGCATGAGCTAGTGGCTGAACAGGAGGGCCACGTTTCTCAAACTCCACCTTCTAAAAAGCACTTCTGAAAAGGGGAGATTGCTTCTACAGCTTTTAGTAAAGGCTGTCTCTATTTTAGTCTTATGGATCTGTACATTTAGTCCCACATTAACAGTTAATTAACATCAATTTGTTGACAAAAATCAGTTAGCTGGGCTTAGGCCCCAGGTAAGTCCAGAGATGGGTCAATTCTAAACCAATAGTAGAGCAAGATAGAAGGATCCTTACTTCTAAAATCTGAGCTTTTGCCAGGGCAAATGACAATTGGTCAATATCTGCTACCAAAACATTAAGAAGACAAATGAGTAAATGACAGAAAGAACCAGGTAGATAGTTGGTATAAACTTATACCACCACAAATGCCTTGGGGAGCTGGAATTGTATGACAGCTTTGGATATATTTTTATATATGTCCCATTAATAATAATAGTGTTAGTGTGGTTCTCAAGTAAAGTACTTTGGGTAACAATAACATTGATCTTGCAAGTGGGATGAGAATTTCTCCAGAAGAAATATAGGTAGAATTGATGTTTGGTGACAAGAACAGCATGCGTGAGCATTCCAGAACATAAGCACACTTTACACAGTAAACTTTTTGTTTATCTTTCTCATTGTTCTTTCTCTACTAAAGCATGCCACACTATCCTTAAAATGCCACAGTGCAGGTTCTTGGTTCTTACACTAGCTTTTCCTGGGTGGACACCTGCAGACATCATCAGCCTCGTCCAGGTATAAGCACAGCCCCTCTTTCCCTTGTCAATCTCCACCTCGAGAGATCATGGAGGATGCATGGCAGGAGCATCTGCATGGGTCTTGAGAGCAGCATAAGCAGCGTGAGGAAGGAGAACAGCGGCTGAGCTCCTCCTCCACAAGAATTCATCAGTTTGTCTGTGCCTTTCCTGGCCTTCTTCCCTGGCTTCCCAGGTGGCTGGATGAGGCGTGAACAAACCGGCAAGTCACAAAACGGCGATGGTGAGCTCCGGCAGGAGTCCACTCCTTAGTTATCGTTTTCCTTTTCCCTCTTCCAGTTGTATCTTTTTTTCCTTCTTGATATTTTGAAAGACCTTCCAGTAATCCAGTTGTATCAGATGGAAGTATAATGATCAGTAGTTTTATCTGCAAGTATGAGTTCTTGATATGTGGAGTGATGTTTGCCTCTATGTAGACTTCGGAGACAGGTTACTATCAACGGCTCATGTTTACCTTTAGTAAAGTGTAGCTAAATCTGCAATTCCACATCCTTGTTTGATCTCCTTCTACGCAGGTCATCATCTGTTCGTGTTCATAGTTTCAGACTAAGAAAGCCAACAGATGGAGGATTGATAGCTTAATCACCCTGGTGATTTGGAGTGTATGGAAAGAACGGAACAATCGGGTTTTCTAGAAGAAATACCACACATCGGAGCCGCTGGTAACCTCTATTAAGGAGGAATTCCATTCATGGTGCTGCATAGGGCTCAGAACCTATAAGCGAATAGCAGGTTAGGTGGTGTCTGTGACTGTGAGGGCGTCTTAGGGTAAACACAGGAGAATTCCTTTCGCTTTCATCTTTCGTTTCTTCAGTTTTTCTGTTCCTTGTTCCCGGTTGGCTACAACACGCTGATGCAAACATTAGTTGTTTTTTTCCTCTCAATGAATTGGAAAGCAGTTCTCCTGCTTCCACTTCGGAAAAAGAATAGCTTCAGACTAATTTGCACAGAAGCAAACTTATGCTGTGGTGGGAAAATAAGAAGACATCAATGATAATTGGTCAGTCTTTGGAGCAACTGCAAATATGTCTCGGTCCTGCATACCCCCAACACTGGAAGTGAAACCAACCTATTTCTTTCCTTGCTTGTGTATTTGCTGGTTGCATTACTGTTAATACTAAAGCACATATTCTTGGCCGATGTCCAGAAAAGTTTTCCTGGGACATTTAGGATGTGTTTAGTTTGTTGGACGACCAATCATTCACTATAAGGTGAATATAGATGAGATGAGTGATATGTCGCGAGTTGGTATGGAATGATTCATATTTTATTTGGTTGGAGAGATGAGTTGATTTAAGATAAGATAGATGATAATGAATTAAAATTAGTTACCACTAATTAACTTAATCAGTACGAAAATAATATTAATTACCACTAATCACTACAAATACAACATTAATTACCACTAATCTGACACTAATCACCATGAACTACAACTAATTAATATTAATTTAATATTAACCACCACTAATTAACACAACATAACACTAATTACTGTTAATTACTACAAACATAATACTAATTAACACAACATAACACTAATTAACATTAGTCAATACTAACATAACACTAATTACCCTAATTAACAAATGTGGAACTAGTTATTCTGATATATTGAGAGAATATTCTCTATTTTGATATAAGACATAATGTATGAGATGGTGAGACAATTAAACACCAACACCCCTCTTATAATGTATGAGATGGTTGAGAACATACAACCAAACACATCTTCATTGTCCAGAGAAATTTGCATATGTTTTCTGGGACAAAAAAACCTCCGGCAAAATTTTCAACGGAGAAAAGGGACGTGTCTTTCCATTTGGCCAACTGAGAGTTCAGCATGTCTTTTATTTTGGTAGATTATTCAAATTAAGTGTAAACATAAAAGTTTCGTGATATTATGTCTATTTTTTAAATTGTGGTGTAATTTTGTGTTATGTTACTGAATGTGATGGTTATTGAAAATATTTGTCATGTATAATAAGATATTATTATATTATTGTTATTTCGATAGTTATTTAATCACAACAAAAAATAGTATGTTAAATAGAATTTAGAATTACACCACAGTTCCAAAATCCAAATACTGCCTGGGATAGCATTCCGACCACCTATTGATTGTGCGGAAATTTCACATTCACCTATTTACAAATCAAAATCATCTAAAAGAACAGCTGCAGTCCAAAATCTCAACGCGACTCTAATCATATAATTGAAAAGCCAGTCTGTGAACATACAGGAACTCAAACGCAAACCCCTGGACCCTTCCAGCACACCGCACCACACCGCCCCCCTTCCCCACCGAACGCCCTGCCCCCGATCTCCTCCACTCTTGCGCTCGCCGTCCTCTGCGGTAAGTTCCCACCCCTCGTCCTCTCCCCTCCTGTTCCTCACGGGCTCACAGATCCCATAAAATTTGCAATTCCTTACTAGTTTTGTTTCTGAATACGAGTTTGATTTCCAAGAATTCAGTAGTTTCTTTCCTGGGTGTAGAAGCTGATGTCACTGGGGCTTATGCTGAGCGGGCTTGGGAGGGCAATGCGGCGGATTCTCCTCCTTGGGCATACTCTCCTCCAAGAGCGCGCCTCGGGATTACTACGAGGGCAAGAACTGCAAGCCCACCGAATTCCACACCCGTAAAGGTAATACTCTTGGTTGTAGTCTAGTATGGTTGTTCATGTCACTCGTACGCGCTGTCAAGAGTATCTTACAAACTTTTATCAAATATTCTCGCTAAATAGAAATGATAGGTACCGAGTGCTATGGATGAAGCACATGATTTGAATAACTTCGTAGCAAGAAGAACTATGTATTGAACTTAAAGAAGATGTCACTATTTCCACATGGAAAAGTATTAATCCATATGGTAGATCGAATCTGAAGGTTATTTGGGGCCAATCGCTGCAAATTAAGCAAGTGTTCACTTTGTTTGAGATATTTGCCATTCACATCACTGTTAAGGATTTATATGACAAAACTTAAACAAAAAGAGAAATCAGAAGTGTATCCCGCTTATTTGATTAAAGACTGATAATTTGTAGTTCATTCTTCAACCACAAATTGCAAAGTTTTGGTTGAAGGATGGAAAAAATTATTGAGTTTGCATATCTTAGAAGCATCAGAAATCAATCATCTGATGCAAAACTTAGATGAACTGAAAATCTGAAATTGGACAAATAGTGATCCATATAACCAGCTGTCATTTTTGCCCTGACTTTTTGGAAGAAGTTATTTGATTGTTTCTTGCACCTCTTTGTGGACATGGATTCGAAATTTCATTTCACTGCATGCTGTGTGTGTTACTCTGTTTAAACATCAAATCATCTACACATTCTCAACTGGCCTAGATTAGTGTGCTTCTGCTATACATCTAGGGCTTGCAGCAGCATATGCAATCACTTTTAACACTAGAATGTGATTTCATTGAATTTGTATCTATAACTGATGTGTCATGACCTTCAAGTTCTATTTTGCTTTTTGTTTCATGAAAGTGAACTTTGTATTCCTTGTTAAGACCTTGTTTTCAGAATTTTTCAATGAAATTTTGCAGGTGGATATGTGACTGTTGATGAGAAATTACCAAGATTTGTGGTCCCTGACATGCCTGGTTTCAAGGTAATTGGCATCAAAGTTTTGTTCATAGACTTCACAACATTAACAAAGAGTCAGAGAGAACTGTGTACAAATAAAAAATCAGCGAGATAAAGCAGTAATCGTGGAAAGAGTTCAGTACCATCCAAACTATTATGCACCTGTCTACCATTATATCCTACTAGTTCTATATATTGTAATATTTTATTTGAATTTTATGATATTATCTATAATTTCTTACTATTATTATATCTTTACTGTTGTTCACTGTGATTTGTTTTTAACCTTCAGAATTCATTTTTGCCTTTTGAACTTTTTATTATTAAGTATTAACTAAGAAAGTAAGATAGAGGACCAATGGTGCTTCATTGGTCCGAGTATAAGAGTTAAATTCTGCAAAATTTATTAAGAAAGGGGCTGTAAGTGAGTAAAATCTTGTACAATGCATCTTACATTGCTTGACCACGTGATCCTCTTCTCCTGTATGCACCGTTGATTATGAGTGTATAATTTATCGCATGTATAAATTGACTGCAGTTGAAGCCATATGTATCACAATGCGACAGGGATCGCACAGCATCTTCCTCTTCCTCCACTTCAGCAGATTCTACTGAAACCAAGAAGTGGTCAGTATGATATTGTTCCTTGTTCAGAATATGTAGCATCGGCAACCGGCTTCATATTGACCATTCAGCAAGTTTCTAGCAAAAGCTAACTTTTCATCTTTTGATGTATTCCATGTTTAATCATTTTTGTTTCAAACTGTGATTGTCATTTCTGAAGTTCTAAGCTTGATCTTTGTGATCAAATTTCGTGATTTTTCTGAAGGTACCTGGGATTTGAATGGCAACTTGAATGCAATAATTTGGAAATTGTATGTTCTAAGCAGATTTATAAGGTTGATACGGGAAGCACATACACATGACAACGAACCATATGTCACGATAACAGTGTATAACAAGACAAATCTTAAAGTTCCATTTAATAATTTGAGTCTTCAACTTCTAATTCCGTATGGTAAAATAGGAGTAATTGGTGACAGAATACACGGTTATGTAAGCATATTCTCTGCGGTACTTCACTTCAATAAATGTACATGTATTATTACTCTTGGAGTCGTTTGATCAAGAAATAACAGAGAAAAAAAATTTCACACGAGAAACTGAAATGTCAACCTTTTACTCTCTCATCTGGGAGTATAATCCGGACTTCCGGAGTGTCTATGTGGGGTTCTTTTTTAAAAATCCTGTGAAATTCTCAAATCCAAACAGGCCTAAAACTTTTGAGTTTTTTTTAAAAAAAGAAAACTCTGAAAATATAACTAATACATCCCATTCCCGAAGCCCATGCGAGGTCCGAAGACCGAAGCCCAGTCCTTCGGCCTGTTAGGGTTTCCTCACTCAAAGATCTGCACCGTTCAATCATCCAGGCTCGCATCCAAGCCATCCAACCAGACACCCTCTACGTCTATAAATTCCTCTGCTTCGTCGCAAACCCCTTGTCACCTTTCCCTCGCCGCCAGGTAAATGAGACCAACATGTCATTTCCATTTTTTCCTTTTTAAAGTTTTTTTAGTTTCCTTTCGCTTTCTGATTTGATGCTTAATGCTTCGTCATCTGGTCGCTGGGAGGATTAGTCTCTAATCGGTTCCCATCTGACTCGTTCCCTTGAAGCTACATCGCCGTGTTGTATACTGAGCTTGCCTTTCCCATCTGCCCTCTGGAGTTATCTGATTCCATAGGGCGTATGCAACTCTTACATACATATCTAAAAATTAAAATCGCTTGAGATTTTTTTTTCTTTCTTAGTGTGGGCAACAGTGATGAGCCCTAACAGACCTGTAATGATTCTTGCGGATATGATCGCATGGTCAAAGAACATCTAAGGGACTGAGTTTTTCTCATTAAATCCATTTTTTATACTGAGATTTGTGGTCTTTTAGTGGTTTGATAGAGTGAAGTGATAGATTGTGATGGGTTTCTTTTGCTTCTCTTGGTTAGCTTGTGCCTATGAACTGGTCTGTGGTTCGTGGGTGGTGAGAAAGTTGTGAAGCAAAAGGGATGGAGAGCTGGTTCCTCTCGCTATCCAGGGCGGATTTTTTTTTTCTGATGCCACTGGACGTCGAGGAACTACATTTTTTTTAAAGAAAAAACTTCAAATTCTATGGATAAACTTTAATGGGTTTCCTCAAATTCGTATGAAAAACTTATGCTTCGTCAGATACATATTGCCATGCTTAATCCCAGTCGATTCCCCTGCGTTATGGTATCCCTTGTCATCTCGTAGGCTGTCAATTGCCCTTGTCGTACTCAAAATATGAGTTTGTGTGCTTGATCTAATCCCGGTCCTGTAAGCAATTTGACAGGGCCAGGTCCAACCTAGCCTGATTTGGTCATCCGCCACCAAAGCTCGGGTCACGCCAGAACAGCCAAAAGTTGCACAAGTCTAATTCAGTTCATTCTGAGGTTACCTGTTTGTCCATTGGTGCAAATCCAATCATCTAGATTGGAAATAAGAAGCAAACTCTGCAGTCATTTTAACAAGAAGCAAGCGATACCCCAGTCTTTTGGGCTTTAGACGTTTCCCATCTTATTCATTTTGAATTAAAATATTATGAAAAATAACATTTAGTCGTCTTATTGTGACAAAAAAATTAACAATGTCAAAATATGTGCTGCTAGACAGTAGATTGCACTTTCGATCTTTTTCTATTTTTATTTATTTATATACTTTTGTCAAAATCTTGTATGATGAGAATTTTTATAAATAATAGAAAAAATTTACAAAAATAACTCAAATAGTAAGGTCGAAAAATTTGTTGAAAATAGTAAGATTGAAAAATTTGCCCAAATAGTATGATCGAAAAATTGTTAAAAATACTATGGTCGAAAAATTTATCTCAAATAGTAAGGTCGAAAACTTTGTTAGAAATAGTATGATAAAAGTTTTTACCCATGGTCAAAAATTTTACTCCAAATAGCATGGTCGAAAACTTTAATCCAAATAGTATGATCAAAAAGTTTGTCGGAAATAATATAGTCGAAAATTTTACCTGATATGGTCTGGTCCAAAAACGTTTTCCTATTGGTATGGCCGCAAAAATGTTTTCAAAAATGGTAGGATCGAAAATATTTCTCGAACTGTTGTGGCCGAAATATGGTTTGGTCAAAATGTTTCCCAATATGTGATGGTCGAAAATATTTCATGAAAATTTTTCTCATACTGGTTCGGTCAAAAAATTTGTTGAACTAGTCGGGTGAGGTGGAAGTGAGGTTTTCTTGGGGCGAGGATGAGGAGTGCAGGGTCAGTTTGGAGAGGCGCAGGCGGTAGCGTCGAGGGGTGCGTCAAGGGGCGTCGCTGAAGTCGCACCGCACGATGTCGTTTGCATCGTCCGCGTCAACGTCCGGGGTGTCAGTCCAGTGGGAGGCAGCGCGTCGCAGTGGCGTCGCGAAATGGCCGGCTGGGGAGGAAGGGGTAGAGAAGGCGGAGAGTGGCGTTGGTGTGGGGAAGAGGGGTCGTGTGAGGGAGAGGAGGTCGTGCCACCAGTGCAAGAGGGTGAAGATGATTTGTCAAAAAGTTAAGAAAAATATACAGAAAAGATTCTGATTTGTAAGGTATTAGGAGATGTCGGAGACTACGAGGGAGGAGGCGTGTCCATTCTGTTTTGAAATCTGTGATTGTGCGTGGGGTAGGAGCAAGGGCAAACATGGTGGATCCAAAGTGGACAATCTTGAGACTTATTTCTTTATTTTGCATACATATCTATGAGACGATGATAATATTAGATTGCTTAATTTTATATAATTTCTTGATTAAAAAGAAGGTCTTGGTTGGCCGACAGATGGGTGATATATTTAGTTTGGATGCATGTCAATGGCACACGATAAGTTTGAACTAAAACGGAAAAGGAGGAAAAACCAAAAGTGGACACAAAAAATGACTGATGCCCGCAGTGACGTGGACACTTTAGTCATGACCCACGTGGTAGATATGTCAACACGGCGAAGATAGGCCACAAGCCCACAAATATCGCATTTCCTCCACCAATCCGTGCCACAAAACAACCGCCTCGTCGCACTTCCACCCTCCGTATATAAAGGGAGTCATCGGTATAGGCATGGGGATGTCGCACTCGTCTTCCTCACGGTCCAACTCCATCCCGGAAACCAAGCCAATGGCGCTCGAGAAGGCCAAGGAGATCGTCTCTTCCTCCCCCGTCGTTGTCTTCAGGTTTCTTGATCTCACCCTCTCTTTTATCGTATTTCTTTTGCCAATCCATCTACTCCAACAAGAAAAAGATTGATTTTTTCCAACAAAACTTGAAAATTTTGGAGTTTTCCCATTCAAAAGTTTAAGTCGTGAGCGGCTGAACAAGAACAAGGGAAAATAGTTGTGAAGGGGAAAAAGGGTGGGGGAAGGGTGGAAAAAAAGAAAGAGATGATTTTGTCTTTGTTCTATGTATTTTCCAATATTTTTGTTATGCTATGGGTCGAGCATATTCCTTCTTTCTTTAGTGGTTGTTATCTTTCCTTTATATACGAATATTCTCTCTTTAATGTATCGTGTGTGTGATGTTGTATCATATTTGTGTGCTTGCATGATTGGGGGATGGATGGAAGAGTAGACGACAACTGAGCTAACATATATTATTACTTTGTTACCATGGTTCCAAAACACAACTATCCCATTTGATATACAATTTGGTGTTTTGTTTTGGGGTCAACTCTACATATGTATGCTTGTAGTGACTGTAAGGCAGGTATTTATAAGTACAAGTTGGACAAGCCTGTGCCGTACTAAGCTTTGTTGAAAATTTATAAAGTTTGAACTAAATTGATCAATACATGTACCAAATGTTGAATGGAATCTAATTTCGTTACAAAAGTTATATTAGTTTGAACTTTGAAGTGTCTTGAGTTCTTTCAGCTATGAGAACTCCAATAAAAGAACATTTTGTCACAAGGCAACACGGATTAATTATGAATGTGACCTTTGCCAATGGAGGGTTTATTTCATGTATACTTTTAGAGGCGATTGCTTTTCTCTCAAGGCTCATTCTAGTTTTTTGAAAGATTGTCAAAGCGATCAATCAAAACATGCTTGTTCTTATGTTATTAACAGAAGTGCATTTTAAATTTGCTTTAACCATCTATGGAGTTTTAGGAAGTTTGGAAGGACAATACAGCGAAATTAATTTGCCATTGTTTTAGTGTTGAATTTACCAGCCAGTTCTGTTAGTTCAAGAATGTACTATTCTGTTTCTTTGCTTAAAACTTGAAACCCAGGCTAATAATCCACCATTGTTGTTCATGTTTTGGTGTACAGAGTGCCCAGAATGTTCATATGTTGTTATACAACCATTGTTTTTGTCCTCATATCCGTAGTTGACCTTCATCTATCCACTTTTGTTCTTGTGCTGTGTGCAGCAAGACTTATTGTCCTTTCTGCACCCAAGTGAAGCAATTGTTGACACGGCTTGGGGCAAGTTACAAGGCCATTGAATTGGATGCGGAAAGTGAGTGAACTTCCTTTGGGCTTGTTCTTCTCATAGTTTACTGCTAAAATCCTTGTATATAAGATGATGGTTAAATATGTTAATTCCTTCTCCTTTCTATAGGAACTAATGTGTCTATTGATTATCCACTTTATAAGAATCTCTCATTGAATTAATTCATGTCATGAAGGTGATGGATCTGAGCTGCAATCAGCTCTTGCCGAATGGAGTGGACAGAGAACTGTTCCAAATGTCTTCATTAAAGGAAAACACATCGGTGGCTGTGACGGTTAGTCGTTTTGATGGTTTTGGTACCAATACTCATTCTACAAAGTTGCATGTGCTCAGTTACAGTCTTACTGATCATTCAGCCCCTTTTACCCTGTACAATTTGAATGAATGCTTGTTCAGTTGCGACTGAAATTTCTATTTTGACTGGTTTTCATGTCTGCGAGCAGATACCGTGGCAATGCACAATGGAGGGAACTTGGTGCCTCTGCTGACGGAGGCTGGAGCCATTGCCAGCCGCGCTGCGTAGATGAATGTTACAGTATGGCTTGTTGAAGTACTATACCGTGCTTTAGTCATGAAATGAAGTTAAATAATGGATTTCATCGTCTGAAGAGTGAAGAACCTCTTGGTTGTGTGTAGTAACTTTACAACTCTGTAGACATCAATCGGATTCTCTCTCTGCTGGCTCTCTGTGATTGTTTAACAATCAATCTGGTTTTCTTCTACTGAATATGTGTGTGTCAATGCAATCTATGATAGTATGAGTTTGTATCTTTTTAACACTACAGCGTCTGAAAGTGCTGTCATTAACAGTAATCTTGTGGAGTTGATTTAGGTGGTAAATTCTAGGGTCACTGATGCCAGTTATTAACATGTGGGAGGGGGATTTGTGTTTTGTATCTTAGAGGAGAAAAGATACCTATTTGGACCATAAGATTATAAATTTATAATCTAGATCAAAATTGGGGAGAAGTTTTGTAATTTTTAGCAAGATAAATAATCACTTCAATTTCTCTTCCATTAAGTGGTTGAGATTCTCAAAAAATCACTCTCCTCCTTTTCTTTTTTTTAAGGTGAAGGATACCAATACGTGGAAGAGATAGATTGTTTGGTTTGGATGATACACCTGGTTATGAGGTGTATGTATAAGATTTGAGTTATTTCTGCTAGTGTCTTGATTTTATGAGTGTTGGAGAGTAGGATTGAAAGTTGTCAGGCATGCCTGGGAGAGCTCATGAGCCATGTCGAGTCCTACCTAAGAATACTAGCAATCTGAGTATATTCCTGGCTGGATTGAATCTATCTAGTTCACCTTTGAAGCTGTATACAAGGAAAGCAGACCATGAAAGGCCAGATAGAAAGAGGGCCCCAACCGGTACGACGAGCAGCCACCACCAGTAAAACCAGTCACCCCCAATTGGCATAAAGCTTGAAGGCAATGAGATCACTAGACAGTGCCCACACATGAGCCATTCGTCTGCACTTGCTAAAGTTTGGCTGGGAAAAATCTTTTACTCGTCATATACTTGGCATCTGACAAACGGAAAGATACATACGGATATAGTATATTATTCATATATCACGGCGCAAGCATGCCATCCTGAAATTTACAGCGGAGAAGCGGCCACCGTGGCGCTCCTGGGCAAGACAGGAACAGCCCCCGAAGAGATGTGAACGATGACGTGGCGTCTCCCCCACCCCTCCCTTCACCTCCTATTTAGCTGCACGAGCAGCTAGTGTGACTGTATAAGTTTGTAGTAGATTTTGGATGTGTTTGATTATTTGTATGAGGAGAGATTGACCCGTATCAATTAGACATGTTGGATGAAATATGTTTTGAAATGTAGTAGATATGTTGTTTGGTTAGAGTTTTGTACCATGCGGATCAGGTTGAAGAGATCAATACAGACAACAAACACTTCAAACTTACATCTGTGAGGTAGACTGAGCTCTCATACAGACAACCAAACAGTTATATTTTGAACCAGTTTGAACTACATGGTCACTTGCCATAGAAAAAAATAAAAATGACGTAGTCACTGGTAGACAATTATGACCTGTGGGCCTCACTTTTTAAGCGTCCTAGGAGCTTGGCCGGCGACTTGCGCGATCTGGACCGTCCGACGCAGATCGGGTGGCGCTTGTCGGTTCCCCGTCTGAAATTGACGCGCTTGCTTTTTATTTATTTTTTTCTCACCTCTTCTCTCCACGGCCAGCCTGCCCCACTCCACTATAATGAAAATCGAAAAAATAAAAATAAAAATAATTCCCGTAGACGGCACCCCACCACCGCCCTGAATAGATTAGAGCCAGATAATGGGAGGGGCGGCACGGGCGGAGGCCGCGGCCGCGGCTGCAGAGCACGGCCAGCGGTCGTGGTAATCCCAGCGCGGCGGCGGCGACGGCCTACTGGAGCTGAGTCGATTGGGTAGTAGGCGATAGCCCGTATGGAGGAGGAGGCGTCGGCAGATCCAGCAACCGCTTCGGTTAGCTCTGTTTCCGGCGCCGGCTTCTGCTGATTCGGACGCACCGGTTCGGTTCTGGTTGGGAGGTGGGGTTTGAGCTATGGGCGGTGGCGGCAAGGGGGATCGCGTCGGCATCGGCGGCGGTGGGGGACAGCCGTTTCTGGACAGAAGCAAGGTGAGGATTCTTCTGTGCGACAGCGACCCCACCAGCTCCCGGGAGGTCCTCCGCCTCCTCTGCAACTGCTCCTACCAAGGTTAGATCGATTAGCTCTTGTTGTGCTGTATTGGATTTGATTGATCTAATCATTAGGATTGTATTTGTCTGTTTGGTACTTGTTCTTGTGAGCTTAATGATTAGTAGTACCAGTACGTGTGCTGTTCTAATGATGTGTGGGTGTGTATGGTTGGGGTGGTGTTGCTGATGCCTTTTCAGTAACTTGCGCCAAGTCTGCCCGGCAGGTGATCGACGTGCTCAACTGCGAGGGGTCCGAGATTGACGTCATCCTTGCGGAGGTCGACCTGCCGGTCTCCAAGTGTTTCAAGATGCTCAAGTACATTACTAGGAACAAGGACCTGCGCCACATCCCCATCATCAGTAAGCTGCCTGTTCTGCTCGTGCTGCAATCCGTTTTGTTGATTTCCATGCTGTGCTTGTAATTAACGATCAATCGTCTTGGTTTCGATGGGAATTTGCAGTGATGTCTACCGGAGATGAGGTTTCTGTTGTTGTCAAGTGCTTGCGGCTTGGGGCGGCCGAGTACCTGGTGAAGCCGCTGCGCATGAATGAGCTGCTGAACCTTTGGACCCATGTGTGGCGGCGAAGACGGATGGTAACAAGATCGAAGATTGTGTTGATTTACCTTGACCTTTATTCATAAATTAAAGTTTTTGGTGCTTGCAGCTTGGCTTGACTGAGAAAAACTTCTTCAATGACAATTTTGAGTTGGTGCTGTCAGACCCCAGTGATGCCAATACGAATAGCACCACTCTGCTGTCAGATGACACAGATGATAAGCCAAAAGAAAACACAAATCAGGAAACAAGCACCTGGAATCAACGTGAATATGAGGTAATCAACTAGTCAATCTTTTATGAATATCACTATAAGCCTGATAAGTTGCTCTGCGTGTTTGTGCCCCATTTGATGTAATATTGGCTTGTGTGGACGAGCTAGTTGTTTAAATGCCCTTACATTACCTTGGCACATTTCCAGTCTAATCCATCTGTTGCTGAACCTGAACAAAAAGACAAATTGGAAGATTTTCCAGCAGCAACAGAAGACGGTGGTCAAGCATGTGAGTGTCTTGAGGTTTCTCTTTGTTTTTTCCTCTAGTTGGGTTGACTTCACCGCATGCTGTGCTGTTGCTTGCGAATAGCTCTCCTGCTGGTGTATGAAGTTTGATTATATTTTTTTACCAGCATCTCCAGGTGGAATGTTTTCACGCCCAATAAAGACTAACTTGAGGGTTGCCGAGTCGTCAGCATTCCTAGCATATGTTAAGGCAAGTGCACCAACTACCAGCTCATTTGATAGCGAACTGCACAGATGTGGCAATCAGTTGGATTCTCTGGATTCCCGAGGTAATTGCTCTAGTGCAACTTACAGAAATGACATTGCTAGTGCCTTAAATGTTCGGGATAAAAAAGCTTTTG
The DNA here is from genome assembly GCA_019359835.1 of Pharus latifolius. Lineage (NCBI taxonomy): Eukaryota > Viridiplantae > Streptophyta > Magnoliopsida > Poales > Poaceae > Pharus > Pharus latifolius. The sequence continues at coordinate 70,088,008 of CM033320.1, read as the reverse complement.
AGATGCCTGTGCAGTACCCTGTGGTATGCTTTTCTTCTGCTAGCTTAAATTCAGAGCAAAGCAATGAGGGAAAAAATGATGCCTCAGGAGCTCCTCCAGTATATCATTTACCATTTTATTATCCAGGGATGATAGAGCAGGGCATGGCACTTCCTTCAGTGCAAACTTTTCAGGGAAACGTAAACAATGGTCAAGCGCATGCCACACCAACTTTGCTCCCTCAGTATAATGTTTATCCTCAATGCCATGGTGTATCCATGATGCCATCATTTCAGTATAATCCTGCTGGTGTCAGTTTGCAATCAAATCATTTGTCACCACAAAATGTGTGGTCATCAATGTCAAGCACACCAATGCCTGAGGAAACAAGTAGTCGCTCTGAAAGGAGGGCTGCTGCACTTGCGAAATTCAGACAGAAAAGGAAGGAACGCTGTTTTGACAAGAAGGTGAGGTATGTGAATAGGAAGAAGCTTGCTGAAACTAGGCCAAGGGTGCGAGGGCAGTTTGTGAGGCATGCAAGCAATGCAGATATAACTAGCACTGGGGATGATAACTCTGAAGACGAAGATGATGAACCATCCTCCAGGGAGGTAGAGATGGTGTCTTCTCCTGAATAGTGCAAAAAAGTCTGCTGATATATGAACTAGAGTGTAGATGATTACTGCCGAGTTGTCCAGCTCAATAGTGCCAGTCAATACATCATTTTGCTTGCTAGGAAATTGTGGCATATCCGTCATGATTACTGTGGACACTTTGGAGAAGTTGTCTTTTGATAAGGTAAGTTGTAGTCATATTAGCCGATGATACATAGCGCAATCTGGATCGTTATCATCTTTTGCAGACTAATATCTTACACATCTCTTTCTTTGGGTTCATCAGGTTTCTCGCTTGAAACATGTTTGTTTTCATTTTCTTTGTTTTTTAGCATCTGCCTGCCGCTCAACTTTGTGTTGCTAGCAAAGTATTGAGTTGACAAGTATTTTCTGAAGCAACGATATCATCATCTCATCCTACCCTGTGTCAATAGATTCTTTGTAGGACTACATCGCTAGCCCATGTACATTTTAGATAGAATTACAAGAAGAAATTGTAAGTGGCATTATTTCCTGTTACTTCTCTTTGCACTGATCTGTCTGTGTACTTTGCTGCTCCCTCCCTCTCGCTCTCTGGCCTGTGCATAGGCATGAAGAGAAGATCTAAGTTTTATAGACCAAAACAAGTGATAAGAGAATTGAGTAAAGCTGCTTGGGAACTGAAATAAGCATAGTATCAGTGTAGGAAAGAGATTGATGGTTATCATGATTTTTCGGCAATCAGCAGAAGTAAGAATTTCAAGCTGCACTGGAGCATATTCCCGTAAATACATGATCATGAATGAACTTGTAATTTAAGTATCAGAAGAGAGATGTATTGTGTTCCCTAGGATATTTTCGACATGACGTGAAGTCACTGTGGGACAAACTTCTTTCATACAGATTGCACCAACAGCATTTGTTGGATGGGAGTCGGGAGGTTTTCAAGATATTGATTTGGAGAAATTAAGGTTATTTGATAGTTTTATCATGTGCAACATAATATTGTGACGATTCCTTGTGCTTTGTGGTCAAGGGGGTATTTAGTTGAGTTTCAGTCTATATATTTATGAGCTATAAGTTCAAACTAATATTAAACACCTAAGGTTAAGCTCCAGAGGGGGATGTCCTGTTTATGGTACTCTCTCATCTGGTTGCGATGCATACACGTTATTTACAAAGCAACTAACTCTAACTTGTTGGACGGAGAAACAAGATTGATCGTAAGTTTTGGATAATTCAAGCAGTTTATGTGGAACTTGATTTTTCTTTTTTCTTTTTTAAATAAGTTGTTATTGGCTTACTATGTATGTGTTGAATGTTGAATGGAGTGAACTGTATGAAAATCTGCCGAGAAAGACCAAAACATGAAGCTTCCATATCCTTTCAATGAGCAGCGACTGGAGTACATCATGAGGCTTACAGTCAAGTCGGGATGCAACTTGTTTAGAAAAGAAAAAAAAAAAAGTCATGATGCATCAGCTGTCTGAGAGTCAAGCCCTAGGCGCAGGCCGTAGCCGCGGCCCACTGCGGCAGTGGCTCGGGCATAGCTACCAGGGGCCGCTGAGGAAACAGTCGTGCCACGTGCGGTGGAGGCAGTGGATGAGACACGTAGGCCACTGCTCAAGTTGGATGTAGAATTGATTGGTTTTCCATGGGCTGAGACATAAAAAGAGAAATGATTGGATTATCTTTAAAAAAAAAGTTAGATTGAATTAGATTGGAACAAAAAATTTTGGACCGATATTGGAGTGAAATCTACGTCAACTTAACTCCATATCCGCGGTTTGATTGGGTTGAAAAAATAATATGTTTTGAATAGATGGAGATTAGATTAGATTGAAATAGTAAGTATGTTTGATTGTAGATTTTATAAGATGTGTTATATGTTTGATGTGAAGTGAGTTTAAATGTTTATTAAAAAAGATTGTATTATATTTCAGTTTCAATTACTTACCACCCCTACTTTTCTGGTCCAAGGTCGAGGCGCAAGGTTGTCTAGCTAGCCTTCGCCTCAGTTTGGTTTTATCCAAGATGCAACGGATCAGCTTTACCTTCACGCAAGATTTGCTCCACTTTGGGAGGGATTTCACTTGGCGTTGTTGCGCTTGCCTTTCTTAGTTCTCAGTAATAACTCACAAATGTATAAGAACAAGTCCCATTGTTGCCATATTTGCTAAACCAAACCGTCCATACCACCAATTAAGAACGAAATAAAAACACCTAAGCGTCCTAGACAACTTTATGGTGATAAACTAGAAACAAGTATTAAGAACCCAACATTACATCCAGTGTTTTAACTGAGAAATGGGTAACCAACTAGCAAGTTGCACACTGAATTTCCTTCTCAAACAGCCAATTCAATTCCAACGTGCAAGCAGAAAATGAAATGCTTCTTTCCTGAAGAGCCATGGTAACATGGTTGACCAGAGTTTCATCAGTACTTTGGTGGTGGCTGTTGGGTTGGCAGCAGTCCAAATCTTTTCTTCAACAGGTATCGTTGTCTCGAGTACTTGTCATCCGGAGAGAAGCGAGCTGCACCACAACTAATAATGTAACGCCCTTTTTGTGCAAAAGGCGAAAGGAAGCAAGAAAATGAAATGCTCTATTCTACAAACAGCGCCTACATTATACAAAGTTGCTCTATTCTACAAACTACTAATTCCAGCACTACCAAGAAATAGATAGCAATCAAATCAACATTCACACTTCACAGAATGAATCCGAATTACAACATAATCTTATCCCCATCAGCTAATATACAGTCACCAATGTGAAGGCCAGCTATGGAACAATACCCATCAGCATTGCACTATCACTAATATATATTGGCTATATATTTACTAGTCATATCTGATTAGAATGTTATATTGATAAGACAGTTCTTTTTTTAAATGAAGGATTGACAAGATAGCTTTAATTATTAGCTACCAGTTCCCATCCTCTCCTAGAGCCCTTAAACCTTACTTGCTAAGACACTAAGACCATAACAAAACCATAGGTAGACATTTGCAAAAACATGTGCACACACAACTGAAGACACGAGGCTGCAACAATGATGTGGGCATCCAAATTCACCCAATGTGACCTCCATAGCCACTCAGCACCACCACCTTACTCCCATCTGAACTTCATTTCACATTGCTTATTTCAAGTAGCTTGATTGCCATCATGTGAGATTTGAGGTATGTCTACACGTTTGTGAATGGGTGCATGTGAGCACCTGTCTGTCTTCTTATACAGGAGGATAGATGCAGCATGTAAGATACACAACCATTTCCAAAATTGGGATAATCAGTGCACAGGTAATATTTACACCCACATACGTGCATGCACATTTTGTTCTTAGGTCATACATCAAATCCCCACGGTGCCAAGTACTGATAAATAAATATACCAGTATAATAGATTAATAGTCAGAAACTACCACCGACTACTAGAACATGGAAGCATATTAGATGGGCTACAAGCTGGTATTGTAGTTATTATATATGCAACTATATCTGTGTGAAGTTTTGCGGCTCAAGGCCTCTCGTGTTCAGACTAGCGTCCTTAGCATCTGGTATTTACTCTCTACTCTTCAATTTCAGTTTTTTTAGATGAAATTACAGAAAGCCCTAGGTATTTATACTCCATTATCATAAAACCCCAGATTTTAGAAATACTAGCACATAACACAGGTTACTTTTGCCCTTTTTTTTAGACTTCACCCATTTTCATCAAACGGCTATTCGATGTGATGGAAAACTGACAGGCAGAGCCCACCTGTCAGCAAGAGCCATGGTTGGCCTCATTCACCATCTCCGCCATCTCCTTACCTCCTCCGCCTCCTAGGCCAAGCGCGATATGGCATCGGTGAACCAATTGTGCCACCCATCCACCCCCCCCCCCTTCTCTGACGCGACCTTACGCACAATCAACGCTCCAACCCTCAGACCAATGGCTAGATCTGCTACCACCTCAGTGCTACCACTCCAGTTTTGGGTTTAGGCGACTGCATCCAACGGCCAGAGGACCGCGAGGGCGCGTGCACAGAGGTGGTAGGCCCTAGCTGCCAACAACAACGAGTCAGCGGCACTCTCATTGTCGTAGCAACTACTGCCGGGAAACAATGAGTACATAGCCTCCACCGCCATTAAGCAGTCACCGGATGCATGTAGTTGTCGTCTTCTTTGGCTGCCAAATGCTTCCGCCCCCATGGCCGCAAAGGCGCCGGATACGATCGCCGTCTTCTCCAGTTGCTGGATGTGGTTGTTGTCTTCTCCTGTCGCCCGTCGCCAGGCACGGTCATCATCTTCTTTGGCCACACACTCATCATTTTCTCAAGCCATGCGATTGTTATCTTTTCCGACGTCATTGTCTTCTCCAGCCGACCAGATGTAGCCACCTCCGGTTGACAAGTGGGCCCTGCCTATCAATTTTCCGTCGCTTCTAATGGCCAAAAATGGGTGAAATGCAAGAAAGAGAGCAGAAAATACACTGTGTTATGTGCCGACGTTTCTAAAATCTGGGGTTTTGTGACAATAGGATATAAATATCTGAGGCTTCAGTAATTTCCTCTTTTTTTATCAAGTTTAGATTAGGTTAATATCAAGACCAACATTACAAAATTTAAAAGGCGTATATTTACAAATCGGACGAACTAGGTTAGAAAGCTAGTCTCATCAAGAAATACTGCAGAAACAGATAGAAATCAGGGGAAGGGAGTAGTACCCGGATGAGCAGACTGCGTTGGCGCCCCAAGAGGCGATTCTTTCTACAGCATAAGAACAAGATATACTTAGCAAAGGTTAACCCTAACCGTCAACTAGTTCATCAAGATTAAGGGTAAGGGTATTGCTTGTATGACCTTGGTGGTGTACACCTTGTCTCCTTTCTCGTTGATGTAGTACTGAAGGTACATCTTGGATCGATGCACTGGGGTGAGCCACTCTGAGAAAGTCGTCAAAAACAGAAGCTAAATTACTTCCAAGATCGCTAATTCCGGATCAAAGGTGCAACCAGGAGGACGGATTTGAGGGGAAAGAAAAGATTACCGAAAAAGAGTACGCCTCGTTGTGGAGTCGGGATGGGAAGAACCAAGCACGGGAACTTGGCGGCTAGGGTTACTGAGGAAGGGGAAGCGGAAGGGCAGCTGAAATAGAAGGGGCCTACTTAAAGTTGTTCAGCCGACAACTGGGCCCCACCTTACCGGCATTCCACGGGTGGCCCCCACCCGTCAGTTTAATGTTTTTCTTTTTCCTGAGGCCGGTCTGGCCTGCTTGGTAGCCTCTTGGGAAGTCATCCGAGGACCGTTCTCGCCAAATGACCTTATTTTCTATGATTAAATTAGTATCGGTATAAGACATAATGTGAATATGGATTGACTAGATGTGTGAATCAAGTGAAACGGCCTTTGTACGAGGATAGTTTTTACATAAATTTTTCTGTTACATTGAATGGTTTTAAATTTATTTGAGTGCATCTTTTTAGCTTGATTTCACACAAACAACTCTTTGTTGAGTCTGTTCCTATGAAATTTAGCCTCTAGGGCTAGCGAGGTTTGACAAATTGGTTTTATAAATGTCAAGTGGTGACTAACTTGGTTTGATTAACTTGACCCAAAAATTTGAATTGAGCCTAATGAACCTGACTAATTTGGTCTGCTTAACTAACTATAGAAGGTTCAGTCGAATGAAAATTGTTTAGATTAAATTGTAATTAGTTGTGTTTTTATTTTAGAGATAATTTATTTTTATTAATATTGATTTACCAGAACAAAAATTGATATCTTTCTCAAGAAAACATATCTATAACTTATTGATGAGACAAAGTAGTTGTCTTCTGAATTACTTTCTTTGTTTCTAAATAGATGTCGTTATAATTTTCTTATTTTATTTTCAAATAAATATCTTTCTACAAATTTGAGATACATTTGTATTTTTTTTTCCATATATGCCTTATTTTTATTAATTAATAGAAGTAAAGTTTGTCTATTAATATTAAAAATACATGTATATATTAAGGTGTAGATAGATTTTTAATAAAATATATTAATTAAGGTTATTTTGATCATTTTCTCTTATACCTTATTTTAGTACTAGATGATGAAATAATATTTATTTGAAAACAGTGATACTAGTGTTCATAAAGCATAAGAACATCACAACGGAAGTCGATCTTTACTAGATATTTCCATCACTCTCTAGTTTGGTGTCTTTTTTCTGTTCTTTGTGACATTAATTTTAGAACTTCTTTGTGTTCGATGTATTTTTGTGTCAACTAATAAAAAAATAATAAAAAAAGATGAATCTTTAAGTTAGATAGATCCCACGTACCATTAAAAAGAGTATATCAAGAATGGTAAAATCTTACTAATTCTTGCTCATCTATCATGAGAGAAAAATTATGAGATTTTTAAATAACAAAAATTATCTCTGAGAAATTTAAGCCTTATTTAAAAAAACTCTTTCCTAGCCTTTCAATACACATAATACTATCACAAAGAAAGAGAGACAAGGATATTGAGAGCCAAACTCTAAAACTTTTGAGTTAAACTTTTTATCTTATTTAATAACACCATGATTAGTCGTAAATAAATAATACTTTTACTTCAAAAACACAATCAGTGCTTCATCTTTGTAATCTATCAGTAAAGCAGAGGGACGACGACCCTCTGATTGATCTTCACAAGATCTAGAGAAATATTAATAGTGTTTGTATGCTCGACCAATCAGATGCAACTAAACATGTCATTTCTTGTACCAAGTTGCTCATGCTTTCGTTTCTAAGGAAGCATATTTTCTTCAACAAGTATTGTTTCTGCTCATTATTTGCATTGTGTAAGGCCGATAGTCTTATCACTTCCATTTATGCAACTTGTCTATGACCGATAAAGCTAGATAACCACTTGACCATATACAGACAAGGTGAAAGTCAACTCTGTACTGCATTAAGTTGTCTCCATTAACAAACTTGTTGTTGCTTATTGATGAAACAAAAGCAACATGTCCGTCCATAACCGATCATGTCGGGAAATTGTATGGTTAGGTACCGACGAGACTATCCATGTGATCTCATACCCATTTTGATGTCGACGAGGCCAGACAATTTTACAATCAAGACTAATGAAGTGAAGGTCACTATCACCACGCCTATTACGTTGTATTGCAATTCTCCGTACGTTTCTCGAAGAGCAAAAGAGAGATTTGAAGAAAACCCAGAAGCGTAGTTTAATCAAAAGAATTGTACTAAGTCAAAGATTTAATAGAAATAATTAATCGAGAGTTTTATAAAATTCCAGAAACTAAAGATCGACACAATCCCTATTGTATGATTCTATCATGACACAGAAGACAAAAGAATAAAAGACACAAACACTTGTATTTCTGTAATTTAATTGAGTATTAATAAATGACAAGTCTATTTGTCTATTTTTTTTGTCTTTTCATATTTTCTTTATATTTTTTTTGTCGAAACAGCACGCCCATAATTAAAAAATAAAAAGAGGAAAAATTTCCCAGAGCAAATATCTTTACCAAACACTTTGTTTTGGTTTTTATCGGGGTCTCTTTATTGCTGTTTTTTTATGAGCTAATTTGGCTCGTTCTTATTTGCTATCTGATCCTGTCATTTATTACAGATTCACATGAATCATCTTATATCTATGGCTACTCGTACTATATGAAGTGCAGATCCAAATAAACACACAAAAGCACGTAATTAACAATGGGTGGGAACCTGAAAAATTATTAGTAGAAAAAATGTTTCTTAAATAAAATATGGAACAGATTAGAATTAGAATAGTACTTTCACATGATATCATATAGCGATGGATACTCTCGAGGTTTTGTTTAGAACGTAAGATTTTAGAGAAAAATAAATTTATTTTTATTAGATGTAAGATTTTCTTCAAAATTTATGTATATTCTATGAGTCTTTTTCAAGATCAATATTTTTTTTAACCACAAAATCTAACATAAAGAAATGCAAAAGAAAAGAAAAACAAACGCACACACAAAATCCAATTACAAAACTAGCAAAAGCAACAGTATCAGTGCTCTTTGGTGTTATCTTTCTTTACAAATGATTTGATGCTTATTAGTGGGTACGGCAAATGAGAGAAAGACCCGACAAACAGTACAAAAGCTCCATTAGACGTTTCTTCAACTAAATTCCCTCAAGAAACCGTTATATTCTCACCTTATTTCCCCCCTCCATTTAGCAAGGAAAAGAATTCCTTAAAAAGCCACAAAACACCAAAGGGGAATTATCTTAGCTTGTTAACAACTCCATTATTACAATTAACACCCTATGTTCCCTCAAAAACCAATTAACGGCCTCGTCTTTTTCTGTCTTCTCTTTTCTTGAAGGAAAAAACTTCGTCTCCTTCCACTAAAAGCGCTCTCAAACGAGCAAAACAAGTAGTGGGCAAGGGGCTACTCAAAAGTGGGCTAGCTATAGTTGGTGTTGCATCCTTATCGACCAACACCACATGTACTGAGATGTACACAGTGGCCTCTCGCTCTCACCATGGTAGTTTAATTACTACGTACTTGCAGTAATCTATCTAGCAGGAAGCTCACAAGAACACATATATATCGCTAGTAGAAAGCGAGTTCTTGATCTTGCAGAAAATTAGGGAACCCGCCGCAACACGCGCCGCCGTCGACGTCGTCGAGGTTCCACAGGCTGCCCCACGTGGCGCTGCCGTCGTCCTCGGTCGAGCCTTCGCTTGTGGAGGCGCAGCTGGCGCCGCCGCCGTGGAGGAGGTGGGACATGGGCTGGTACATCAGGTCCTCCATGTACTCCTGCACGTCCAGCATAAGGTCTTCTTGGACAAGTGTTGCCTCCACATGACTACTCATGTTGATCACATCCTCGCTACAACGATCTTGATCTAAATCTTGATGATGTTGCTGCGGCTGCTGCCCCAGCAGCTGATTCTGCTGCATCTCGCTCCGCTGCTTCAAGAACCGTGCCCTCGCGCGCTCGATGTTCTTCGACGGCTTGCCCTTCTTGAAGTGCGTCCTCCAGTAGTTCTTGATCTCGTTGTCCGTCCTGCCCGGGAGGCTACGCGCAATCGTAGACCATCTGTTTATAGTACATGTGATAAATTATATCAGTTCTCTTCTTGTATTGTCAACAATTATAACTTACCAAGACACAGACATCCATGGTACAGTACCTGTTGCCCCACAAAGCGTGCAGCTCAAGTATGACGCTCTCCTCTTGGGGTGTGATTTTGCCTCGCTTCAGATCAGGCCTCAGGTAGTTCACCCACCGAAGCCTGCAGCTCTTGCCGCTTCTCTTCAGGCCTGCACCATGTTATAATTTGTGGATAAGCACACTTGCCGTGCATGTGCAGTAAGCAACCTACCATGCATTCTTATTTAATTCACTTGCTTATTGCTGCGTTACCTAATGATCAGTTGCAAACTCCGCAACTACTAGTGTTAATCGCTACTTTAAGCAACATATATAGACCTCTTTTTCTATCTAGCTATGAACATATATACTGACGAAGTGCATTAGTACTGTTAGCTACTATGATCTAGCTAGTTGACGTCTCTAGCTACCAAGTATGATCTGCATCTTGCGACAAGTCGGAAAGATACTACACTTGCCCAAACGAGTAAGACAGATATGCATGCAAGAACACCGTACAGGATCGAATCCATCAACTTAGTTGACTACATCAACTTGCAACTTAACCAATTGCAACTTGCAGGTGGTTGGTCATAAAAAAAAAAAAAGCTCTTGCTGAGTTACTATGAAGAAAAAAAAATAGAGAAAAATAGCAACAGAAATCACCAAATTAACAAAGAAAAAATGCAGAATTAAAGATAGGCTTGCTAATACTCAAGATTACCTGTGAGCTTGGAGACAGAATTCCACCTGCCTTCACCATGCTGTCTCACATACTCAACTAGCAGCATGTCCTCCTCGCTAGTCCATGGCCCTTTCCTCCACCCACCTTCTTCCCTTCCCCAACCAAACTGCCCTTCCATTACAATTGCCTCAAAAGAACTGCTCTATCTCCTTAATTTGGCGTGTGGTTTAGTGAGACAGTGAGCTACTCTTTTAATCTTATGCTATCTATCTAGCTATCTCCCTTGCAGTGAGTGAGTGAGGCGATGCAACAAGTTGAGCTGTGGCAGCTTATATATATATATATAGACACAAGGCTCTTATTCGCTAGATCACCAAAGCCATGTCACTGTCAGGGGAATGCCAATTCCACTACTTTTTTGGAAGCTAGAGTTTCCCACAATGCCCCCCGGGGATGCCGCGGGTAATTTTACTTTGGCGAGATTGCAGTGGAGCCCCTTTATTTCGTATTTTTGTATAACCAGATGTCTTTATTCAAATTTGAGTACATTAGGTTCTTTTATTTCATATTTTTGTGTAACCGAATCTCTATATTTGAATTTAAACATATTAAACCCTTTTATTCTATGAAATATTACAATCAGATCCTTCCATCAATTTTGTTAACAGCGGTATGATGTGATCTTTTTGTATATGCCAGATGCAAGGATATTTATAGGATCATCAAAATTAAGAAATAAAAAACTCTCCTCATTTCCCACATCGAGGTGGTGTTGATACAGCAGGAAAGGCGACACTGCTACGGCGAAGCTGTTTTGCATCTTTTGGACATCCTGCTTTATTATTGCTGTTTTGGAAGAAAATTTTCCTCCAATCAACATCGAAAAGCTAGAATGATCATCTCATACAACAATACTAGTATTTTTATTGCCATCTATTAACTGCAATTTCATATTTTGTTCAAAAAAATTAACAAAAGGACCCAATTGCATTATAGTTATGAGTAAAGATATCCAATGTATCTAAATTCGAGTAGAGAAGATTGATTGTATAAACATTTAAAATAGAAGAGTCTAATATATTTAAATTCAAGAAAAAGAAAAGAACCACAACAAATATAAAATACAAAATCGCCTGCTGCAATTTTGTCTTTTACTTTTCTTTCTTTTCCTTTTCTTGCTTGCTATGATGAAGGATTACCGACTAACCGTAGGTTTCTTTCCGAAAGCGCATCCTCTGATCCTAGCTGGGTGCGTCGCTTATAGCCACGACAAGGACAAACCATGTTTCCTTCCTTGTTGCTATCCTTGCAAGTTGCAACCGTTTTTGCCAACACATGGAGTAGAAACCAATCAAGAAGATACTACGTAATTTGCCAAATCTTGGCACATGATACAAGAGCGTCATATTAGATCTTGTGGTAGTCTGGTATAACGTGCTTGACAAAGGTTCACACAAGTGGAATGGTCAAGTTATCTGACACTGCTTGGGTTACCGGTAATCGGACCGGCCATCATCGGTCTGGTTTTGTCATAACTTCCAATAAAATTGGCTAGAATTGGTTGGACTACGTGGCACCTTTCGTTCTAAAAAGAATATCGATTTTTTTACTATACACAATTTTGAAGATACGATATGATCATCTTTTTACTATAATATATTAATGAAAATTTATAATATTATAATATTACAAAAATATTCTTTATGATAAATATGCTTGTATGTTTTTTATACCCAATGTAAATATTACAAATATATAAATGATGAAAATTTAAGAAAATTGACTTTTTTTTAAGTCAAAAGACTTTTTTTTTTTTTTGAGAGAGAGAGAGAGAGTGTGTAATTCATAATTTAGAAACCATGGATCCATTTGATAACCCACACTCGCTGGTTATTAATAGTTTTCTGAACCCTATGCATGACCATGAAAGTTGGATAACAAATTCACATTTTTGCAGGTGAAAATGGATATGGATATATCGAATTATTTGGATATCAAATTCGATGGCACAAGGATTTTGACAAGATTTTTTTATTGAAATAATATTTATTTTCTCTGTTCAAATTCAGTCAAAAAATATGGATGCTGATTTGGTATGGCACTATCCAAATTTTATAAAATATTATACATGCAACTATTACTTCAAAGCAATTTTTTTATATACGGAGTATTTGTCTCAATTTGCCGCAAGTCGAAGTTGTTATTAAGTCCGGGAATGAATAGTAGAAAATGGTATGTAATTATATTTCAAATGTTATTTTAAACTTTTATTAAATGAATAACAAAGTAAGAAACTAAATTTAATATCCGATACACTTATCAGAATTGAGTAAATCCAGCATGCATCCTTGTTTTGTAAGCATATGAACTCATATTCAAATTTGAGCAACATCTAAATTAAATATAGATATCAATTTGATACAACCATTATCCGATCTATTTACAGTAAACATGTTAACTTGTTATGATCTGAGATTGTGATGATAATTGATGTAATATTCTTAAGTAATAGACATGAATCATCCGAACAACTTTTAAGGGGAAGATGAAGAACTTATGGAGATTTAAAGATGATATTGAGAACATATGAATCTGAAAACTTTTGCTTACATCATAAACATTAGCTTTGAACAACGTCTCACTCAGCTCGTGCGCTGCCGCATAACAGTTGACCCGCAAAATGCAACAACATGCGCATGGCCTACCCATTCCACTTGTCCTAATTGTGGCTCGAGTCTAACAGTCTTCGGCCCTGTCGCTTTTCATTTGTACGTATATTTGGTACGATGGTATCAGATGTCGAGCCAGTGTCCCCTCATAGTGCCGTTCCAACAAAATTACAATCATTTCGTTTAAGTCAAATCTGCCATAATACACAACAAATGACAAGAAAATAGAGTGCTTTATTTGATTCTGTAAATTATGATCTTGCAAAGTTCAGTGCAATAGTATAGTTTCATCTTGCAAACTAATATGTCTTTGTTTTTTTGAAAAGAAAAGAAAGAAAGAAAGAAAAAGGTGACTAGATTGCAAGTATTTTATATTTTGAAAAAAAAATCCCAATTATTAAGTTAGAATCCTATATCTATCTTTAGTCTTCTCCACCCGCTTCTAAAGCCACGAACCCCTTCCCCGTCCTACTACTCATCGCCCACTTCTACCCGTGCCCTCTACAGTCACCACTAACTATTTCTAAACGTTTTTATGTAATTTCGTCTCTTGTATTTATCATCATTGTCATTTGATCACTAGTTGATTAGTGTCCAAATATTTGAGGAAAGAATAGATGAATCTTTAAGAAAAACTAGATTTACCTTGAAAAGATGTTAATTTAACAAAACTAAAAAACAAGCACTCGATGACAATTGCTCCATTACTTAATTTGAGGGCAGTCGCAATTAGCATATCTACCTAATTGGTTAAACAATGAATTGTAACTAGCTCTTAGTCGCTTCAAGACAGAGCAATCAAGGGTGCAGTAAAAAAAAAAGAACTTGAAATTTTGGTGTGATTTTGTGTTTCATCGTAATATATGATAATTATAGAAGATATTTTTTATATCTTATAAAATATTATTGTTATTTTAAATATTATGAAATAACTATATCTGAAAATAATATATGAAACAAAATTTTAGAAATATTCCACGATAGCAGACAGACTCTGAAACTTCATCAAATCAAACAGCTATCGCCGTCGACCAAAAGGTCGGCAGGTACACGAGCCGGGCCTTTGATCATGTGCGTATTGTAAAGATCCCACCCACTAGTTTCTCACATATCGGTCGGTCCGGTCCGGTCGGGTCCATGGGGTCAACACGATGCCTAACTCAAAACGCGCTGCGGCGTTCAGCAGCTCTGACTCCCCGAGTCAATTGCCACTTCTTAATTCCACGCCCACAAAGTGGCCCTGGCAAGTGCCAATTTCATCAGCACTTTAGGATTAACATGCGAGAAAAAGAGCAAAAGATTGTTTTAAAAAAATAAAAGAGAAAAAAAGAGACAAGAGAAGATTCCCTCGAAGCACACACACAACTGGTCGTTTGTGGGCTGATGGGGTCGCCAAAGCCATGATTTAGAGGAAAATTCGGTGTCTTGAGAGTGATTTCTTGATTTGGATTTGTAGGTTGCCTATGATGAGTTGATGACATTTGAAAACCTATGCCAATAGTTGTACCATTAGTAATTGTGCACTATTGTTGTTGTGAAAATTTTGTTGGAAGATTTTGTATTATATTATTGAAAAAAAATGATATTTTATTATATATTATTAGTATTTTGTTGAAATTTTGATTCAAATCTCACTTATTAGTCTCATATTTACCACTCATTTAGAATGATATAGGTTCAAATTTGCTTCATTATTAGTCCATTATCAAATTGACATAATATTCGCCTTTCTGTACATTTGTATGCCATCAAAATATAAAAGTTTAAAGGGGTTTACTAAGTAAAAATTTAAAGGAATTGCCCCCACTGAAGTATGTTTGATCCTTCAAATAAACAAAGAATTTTAGGACCACCTTGATATTTCCAGTATTCGGTGGTAAAAGACATGTTACCATTAGTTTTCAGTATTGTAGATAACCATCGCAATAATCGTCCATGTAACTTCTATACATTGGTATGTCAAAAATATTGGGTCAGAGAAAATGAATGAAATCTCATTTAGAGTGGCTTGAACAAACAGCTTGACATTATTACATGGCCTCTCTCAAGAGAGTAAGCTACGCTAACAAACCTTAATTAAGACCGATCATCGCAAAAAAGGGACCTCATCTTCCTATTAAGATTCGTTCACAATTTTTCATTGGTTTTCACTAGGTGTTTATTTCTACAAAATTCCGATAAAGTTACTATTTAATAAAGGTGCTCCAAAGAAACAGAAACACGGCAAAACGAGACATCAGCAGTTGACTTGCCTTTAGGAATCACGAGTTAATTTTTTTTTTAACAAAGAGTCACGAGTTAATTGTCTTTTAAGGATCAAAGCTTAGAGAAAATGGACGCTTTAAAGGACCATGATGCAACACTTTTACTATGCACGAACTTGCAACCGATCGAACACGTCAATCTTGGTTACTACTGTATAAAAAGATCTCTTTGGATGGCAAAAATACGCGGTTTGGCATACTTTTAGGTCGTCGAAGTCCAAACAAGAAATTATCCTCAGATCGATCGGAGCATTAAACTATATATATCACCTTCTCAAATCCAATCCTTCTACACGGTACGAACAGTTAATTAAGCAAGTGTTTAAGATTTTGTTTCGTTAACGATCAACTCGCACGATGACACATTTACACATTGCTTTGTTGAAACTGTGAAGCCTAGGTAAGATACCACTTTCGATCGAGTGGAACACCAACTAATTAAACACGTGCGTTGGTCCTTACTCGGCATGAATGATGCATCGAGTTTTTACAAACATGTTGCGTATAGATCAGCGACCGCTGTATCGTCGTATTTTGAGGGGAAAACGTCTATAAGACCTAATTAGCATCATTTTTCATGTGGGCCGTGACTTGACAGCACTTCTTTACCAGCTTACTAGCGCTGAATCATGTCTGGAACATTTAATTGTGTGCTGCACTATGTGTGGAACTCTCATCTTTGGACATGGAACTTCAACTAAGATAGTTATCTAAGTTTAACAGAAAATAAGATTACATTAAAATAGAAGAGGAGGAAGAGGATCTAGAGTCAAAATCATGTCTGATTGATATTTACAAGTTATATAAAAGTTTTGTGATGTATCATGAGAGTGTAACACATCATACTTTCTTGTCACAAGTTACACTTTTTTTTTTGCTGTGTTTGTGTAACTTATAGTTGGTGTAAGTTGCTTTAAGATTTTGTCATACGCCTAACTTTGGTCTTGAGTGAAACAACTGTTTAACTAGTTGTGGTACATGTCACCTCTTTTTACAAGGTGTGATCATGAACTAGACATGCTTTAAATCTCTAACTCTTTAAAAAAAATTCTTAAAACTTAATCCTTTCCTATGAAGATTGAACATGTTATATATCTAATAAAACAAGGAGCACTGGCCGATGGGGTTTAACACCATAAGTTTGTTTGAAAAATAGTTTTTAAGTTTTATTGATATTTATACAAAAGTCCATAAATCTCTAAAGATTTTAAAGAAACTAATCCTTACAATATACAATTTTTTTAAAACAGTTACATCTGACTCTACAAGTTATAAATTTTGCATCCACCGTTGACAAGAAATCATATTAAATACTATAAGGTCTCTTCTTAAGAAACACATCTTTTTTCAAGACCACATTAAAGAGCACAAATTAATGATACATAAATACTCAAAGAAATAAACTATGGGAAAATATCTTCTACACCCAACCAATTAGAACCCAAATGGAAGGACATCTGAATCTAGCTGTTGCTTTTGGTGACCAAGAGGTTAAAATAAACGACAGGCAGGTAATTGAATAAGTTGAGCACTCATAAATCAGCCAAGGGGCAAATTCGGCACACAGAACGCAACAGGAGGAATAAAAAAAAAAAAAATCCAAACGCCCCTAATGACATCTACCTTAGATCTGCTCCGCATTAAACAATGGTGGCGAGCCAGTCCGTTCACCTCCACGTAGCTCGCCTAAGCAGCCCCCTCCTCCCCCTTAGCCTCTCACGGAGTCACGGTCTCACCAAATCGCGAAAAGTGCAAACACATCAGAACAATGGCCATTCTTTTAATCCTTCGCTGTAGCTGTCACGGCAATGCCAAGTGCCCACTTGGCCTATGGTCCTTACTGCGTTGCCTCAATACTTTCGGTTTTGTTCATGCACGGGGCTTTTAATTAGTTTGTGTGGATAAAGTAAACTAAAGCGCGGTGCTTTTGGCCAGTAAATTATTGGGGCGCTTCTGGCTGCCATTTCGGGCAAGCCTGGGGGGATTAGTTTATGCGGGCGTCGTGGCCTTTACGCGTGGGTGCGGCCTCCGGCCGGCGACAAGTGTCCCGCGCGGCTGGACCGCAGGGTTAGTTTAGTGCCCGGCGCATAAAGCCCGCGACCAGAAAGGAAAGAACCATTGTGACACATAATTGGAGGGTGTTTAACTGTTAATTAAGTTTATGTTGTGCGTTGTTGGTTGTGTCCTTGTGTAGTGGTGACGTGGCTTGGATTTTTAGTAGTCTTTGGCTTTCGTGCTTAATTTGCAATCTAGACTAGAAGAGTCTTAACGAATGTGTTTTGTATAATATCTCTATGCTGCAGCTCTGCAGGCAAAGAACTTTGAGTGACGGACGGGGAGAAAACAAGGCAGGGTTCCAACACGATATTTGGATTAGCAATTGTAATCCGTAAAAAACCACAAATAAATCGACCAATGAGTAACAAAAAATGATACATGAGAGTTTTTCGGCAAAATATTTAATTTAGGGTTGGTGTTGTTAACTTAATTAAACATTACATACACATCAAATCAATTCTAAAGACTTAAACTCTCATAGGACTAAATAATGATCATAGACCATTTGAGACCTCCAAATTAGGCTGGGTTCTCGCATGATAAATCTATATTTTTGCAAGAGATTAGAAAAAAGGTTTTACCAAAAAAAAGATGATTAGATAATTGATTTGACAAACTAGTTTTAGATGCCACCTATTTATTAGTTAGTTAATATCTGATGTATATATTCAAATATCCTTCATAATTATTCTAGGCCACAGCACAACACCCGAGCACAATATTAAATAGCCTTAATCAACTCACACCTTGTTGCATCAGAAACAGTTCCTGTCTCTAGGACCTTTCGTCCTAGGCAAATTTTTTTTGTGTAAAAAATAGTACAAAAGCGAACACAAGATCTTAGCACATGAGTGATCAGGGCATTATCATGGAATCTAGTTATGTAGAGCTTGAGAGCTAAGGAACAAAGCACACCAACGGTCGACATTCTAACTACTAAAGGCACAAAATTCTTGGGCCTTGGAGCAATCTATACCAAATATGTTCTTTTTATTTAACAAATATGGTTAATTATTTACTGTCGAATATGTATCTAGTATTGCCATCTGGTAGCAAATCTTCCCAGCCATTTGAATGTCCTTAGATGTATTCTTCCATATTAAGCCTCTGTAATCACATTTCGAAACAAGATGATTGAACTCTTTTACCTTTCGTCGCCATCACAATTTTATGCCATAAGGTAGTTTTTGTGGTTTATAACTCATAAGGTGAAAAATCAGATTTTTAACATAAGCCACAGCAGTTGTTGGAAAAATTCCAGTTTATACATATGATGGTGGTATAGCAGGAGGACAAGAAAGGAGGAACATCAGGAAGTTGAAGTATATAGGCTGTGAATTTATCTTTCTAAGTTGAAGTTAACTTATAAATGTTTTTGATAAGTTAAATATCCGATCTTGATTTTATTTATCTTTAAGTTAAAAATAAGCTGCAGGTGAAACTAGACTTTGACGTAAGGAATTTACACATGCAAGAACAAACTAATGGTGGGTCGGGACATATATAAACACTCTAGGATTCCAGCTATACAGGGAACATGAAATTGGAAAACAAATATATGGGCAGTAGCCTCCCTCGAAGAATCCTTTATATTGCGAAAGGAGAAGCTAGGATCTTGATGTAAAGAAAGATTGCGTGCCCCTGATGGGGCACAAAGATAATTTTGTCCAGAAAGTTACAGTGATCATGCATTATCATGATATCTTGTGACAAATTAAGAAATTCTGCACTTACATATGCGGATAGGTATGGCGTGGAGGTTTTGCCATCTGTGGTTGGCAGATTTCTGTGGCATATGTACTACATTAAAGCGGCTTTTTACTCATGTACTCTTTATTTAGAGGAAAAATTTGTTACATAAAAGATCAAACTAGGGGATTTGTCATTTCGTATTCTTTTTTCCCCGAGAAGCAACATGAGTGGTGTTACTGTTTCATTAAGAGAAAGGTGAAAAAGGTATAGACTAAAGAACACAAATGCAAATACAGAGGAAAGGAAACTTTTGGCACTACAAAAGGAGAAGATAAGGAAGGTACAGCCGCGGAAAAAACACAACAGAGCAACTACAGCTCTGGATATAGCTCTAGACCTCCTCCTCTTTTCCTCCGGTATTCGGTTAAGAAGCTCATCATTGTTTGTGAGTTTTATTTGCAAAAATTCGGGCATTCCTTTCTTTCAGGATCATCCATCCATAAGGTGAGGATGCATATTGTGTCAAAAGCCTTCTTCTTTGTTGTTGTAATGACACTGCTCTCGACAGTGTATCCACCATTCAGTCTTGCTTGAGAGCCAACTCCTATGAAGCCAGTGTCATGCTCCATATTCCTGAAGCATATGTGCATCTCAAGTTCTCAACAATAGACATTCCACGGTTTCTTACTCTTGATTGCTATAGAGGGCATGTTTGAGGGTGCAGCCAACCCCATTTTGCAAGATTTTCTACTGTTAGTATTTTTCGATTTCGTTTTTGGCCTTTAATTTTCTATTTGTCATTGCAAAAGGACTAAAATCCCCGTATAAGGTTGCATAGCATCACATAGAGAGCATTTTAGCCCACAACATGGCAAAAACATAGTAGCATATCCTACATTTCAATGACTTTATAGTAGCAACTAATAAATTCTACCTTATTCAAATGGCCTAGAACCCTTAATTGAAATGTTTTCCTTTTCTATTGTGATTAATATGAAAATTTGTAGCCTGCTGCGTCATGTTCATGCATGAGACCCTTCATGGCAATTTGCCCAGCCCATTAGAAGCAACAAATAGTTTCAGAGAGGACGAGGTCTCCGTTACGGACAACTTCAGCCCGGCCCATGGAGACCCACGAACCGAACAGAGCCTATGATGCAGCAAAAATGTCGCCTGCACTATTTGCCCCGCGCTCTCATGGCCCTCCCTAAAACACGCCATGCTCATCGACAGGCCGCGCGCTTGGCCATTAGCCCTCCTCCTTCCCCATGCAACAACGAGCTCCTAAGCCCGAAGCAGCTAAAATGCTTCAACACTAACTAATTCTTAGTGTTACATGACATATGCACTTACACAGTCAACTCCATGGACACCTTCCTCTTGCTCGCCACGCTCCTCGTAATCCTCCTCATCGTCGTGCCCGCCGCGCATGCCGAGATCAAGACCACGTCCATCATGTCCGACCCACGCCCCATCGTCCTCTTCGAGCAGTTTGGCTTCGCTAGCGGTGGCAAGGCCACCGTCTCCATCCGCCGCTCGGCGTGGAACCTCCCGCCGAGGGCGACGTCCCGCATCGCCGCCGTGGACCCCAGCCTCATGGGCTTCGTCCTCATATCCAGCTCCGATTTTCCCAAGATCAACAACGAGTCCGAGTACGACGACGCCGGCGCAGGCGGCTTCTGCCTGCTGACGAGCGAGTACGTGCTCCCGGTGCTCCGGCTTAACGACGTTCCGCCCGGCGGCGTCACGAGCACCGTGACCATCGACGACCCCGACGAGTACACCGTCATGTTCAGCAACTGCCAGGACGGCGTGGAGGTCACCATGGACGTGCGCACCGAGATGTACAACATGGGGGCCTCCGGTGCCAGGGACTACCTCCCCGTGGGGCTGCGGGCGCTGCCGGCCATCTTCGCGTCCGTGTCGGCGGTGTACTTCGCGTTCCTAGCGGCGTGGGTGTGGGTGTGCGTGCGGCTGCGGGCGACGGCGGAGCGGATCCACGTTGTGATGGGCGCGCTGCTGCTGTTCAAGGCGCTCAAGATGGCGTGCGCGGCGGAGGACGCGTGGTACGTGGAGCGCACGGGGACGGCGCACGGGTGGGACGTCGCCTTCTACGTGTTCGGCTTCTTCAAGGGCGTGCTTCTGTTCACCGTCATCGTGCTCATCGGCACCGGCTGGTCCTTTCTCAAGCCCTACCTCCAGGTTTGTAATTGTACTCGTAAAAACAAGAACTGATTCTGGACAGCCCATGCAAAATTTGCTTGGATAACACCTCTCATGCCACTCAATCCACGTTCCAGGAACGGGAGAAGAACGTGCTCATGATCGTCATCCCGCTGCAAGTGATCGAGAACCTGGTGCTTGCCGTGATCGGCGAGGCCGGGCCGGCAGGGCGCGACTGGC
Source organism: Pharus latifolius (assembly GCA_019359835.1). Taxonomy (NCBI): domain Eukaryota; kingdom Viridiplantae; phylum Streptophyta; class Magnoliopsida; order Poales; family Poaceae; genus Pharus; species Pharus latifolius. Next base: position 70,066,539 of record CM033320.1, on the reverse strand, counting down.
TGGCATGGAACCAGATCTTCCTGCTTCTGGACGTCATCTGCTGCTGTGCCGTCTTCTTCCCCATAATCTGGTCCATCCGCAGCCTCCGCGAGGCCTCCAAGATTGACGGCAAGGCGGCGCGCAACCTCCAAAAGCTCACCCTCTTCAAGCAGTTCTACCTGGTCGTCGTCGGGTATCTCTATTTCACCCGCATCATCGTGTCGGCTTTCCTCGCCGTGCTCGACTACAGGTACCAGTGGGGCGTCAACGTCGCCGTCGAGGCCGCCAGCTTCGCCTTCTACTTGTTCGTCTTCTACAACTTCCAGCCGGTGCAGAGGAACCCGTATCTGTACATCGGCGAGGAGGAGGAGGAGGCTGCCGGCGCACAGCTTGAGATGGACAGCGCCTTTTGAGCTTTGACGTTTGTGCTGTGCACATCCGTCTATACAAGTTTTGTAAGATATTTTTATACTTATGTCGGTAGGAGAGCAACATTTGTAATGTTAGTTGGTATTATAATTCTGTTGTTATCAAAATGCTTGGAAATAAGATGATTATGTGATAATTCAACATTTAGGGTGTTTTTTTAATGGTAAAATGCACTTTTGATATTTTTATTTTGTCTCCAAACTAATTTTGGTCCCTCAACTTTAAAATTGCTCAAATTGATTCTTCTATTTTCAAACTAGATATCTCTTAGTCCTTGAATGATTTTGTAAGTTGTTTTAATAACATGTACCTTTATATATTGATTAAATATGGAATAGTACAACAAGTATGAGTCGATTAGAATTTTAAGAAGATCCTAGGACTGACACAAAGTGCTATTGCACCTTACACGACATTAAGGATACTATCCGTGCTGGCATTTTATGTTACTAACGTGTTTATGTGAGAAGAAAATAAGATGATTTATAAACACCAATATGTATTAAGTCAACACATTAGAGTAAGTTACCATCTTCTGATAGCAAACCTAAGATAGTGATATAGTACATGACATATATCTAAGTGCGAGTTAGTTGCAACGATCTTGATAGTTACTTTTAAGGTCTTGTTTTACTGTTAAGACCATGATAGCAAACCCAAGTTAGTGAGATAGTATGCTATCCTGACTCGGAGTATTACATGCATGTCAATACTTATAATTAAGAAAAGGAAAGGATCTGGAGTCCATAGTAAGCAGTAACCTAGCTTCTGGTATATGGAGGTTTCTAATGTCCGCAACAAGATCAAGTTGGTAAGGATAAAATATCCTTTCGTATTTGCATGGATTTCTATATGCAGCTTCTGGTATATCATAGTAAGTGCAACATATATGAACACAAATTACTTGGCTTTGGCCCCTAATGATCCTTTAGAACCAAAATATGCTGATAAAGGAGATCTAGGTAACTATTCTAGTCCAGGAACCATGTAAGCCTTGTCCATTCTATGTCATCTCATCTAGGTAACTATTCTATGTCATCTCATTCCAGAAAGAACATGTAAAAGCAATTCAAACAGAATATCATTCTGTAACAACCTCCATACCTAGACGTTACAAAATCCTATAAAAATAAAGCAATATTAGAGATGATAAAAAAGAGTGCCTCACACCTCATATTTAGATGCAAACCAAATTGATTCAAACTATATTCAGTTCAAATTGATCCTCACCACTAAGCAACATTGAGAAAACACATTAAGACAAAAGTGATATTTGCATCACATTGCATGAACTAATCTGGTTTGTCGAGGTAAGATATATGTAGAATGTAGAGTTCTTATTTCACTTGATGAAGCACCGGATAGAGAACTCTCTTGACCTTAGCTGTTTATACCATAGACAATGGAGGAAAAAAGACATCAACTTTAGAAATACCAAAAAAAAAAAACTATAACTAATCATCTCATATAAAAATAGTGTTCAAAACAAGCACTTGAAGTATAAGATTGTAAGTTCAAACCTCTAATTTTATTCCTAATCACCACTTCACTATTCATCAACTACAAATATTCATAAAAAAATAATGCCAATGTTCTTTAGCTAGTAGTACATATCTGCAACAATAACTATGTACATTATTCTGTGATTCTTAAATGCAAGCTATACTCACTCACCATCAAAGAAATATCACACCATTTATGCAACTGTAATGCCTGGATGATCACTGATGAGGATGCACATGCAAATTTTCACTTTGAAGCCAAATTACCATCGTTCAATGGATGCCTCTGGTGACTTGCAAGCTGTCGAAGCTATCAAAGCTGCGGTGAGCTTCTTTGGTGAGGTGGCCTGGCGTTCATCTGATGGATCAGCTGCAAGAAAGCCAAAGGCTCCTCAAGCAATGTATTATTTTTGATACAAATCTTGCATATGTTAGAATCTTCAAATTTTTAAATTGATATGTCATTTTTTAGTGTTTGCGCATAATTGTGTGTCTCTGATAGCGCACACAAATTTTACCGAAATAGTAATTTCTGAAAATAGTATGATCGAAAATTTTACTGAAAATAGTAATTTTCTGAAATAGTATTTTCGAAAATTTCCGAAAATAGTAATTTCCCGAAATAGTATTTTCCAGAATTTTACCAGAAATAGTATCGTCGAAAATTTTACCAAAAATAGTAATTTCTCGAAATAATATGGTCAAAAATTTTACCAAAAACAGTAATTTCCCGAAATGGTATGGTCGAAATTTTACCCGAAATAGTATTTCCAAAAATTTTACCATAAATAGTATGCTCAAAAATTTTACCCCAAATAGTAATTTCCCGAAATAGTATTTTCAAAAATTTTACCATAAATAGTAATTTTACCAAGGGTCGTCGCTGAAGCCGCACCGCGCGATGTCATTGGCGTTGTCCGCTTCGACGTCCGGGGCGTTGGTCCAGTGGGAGGCGGTGCGCCGCAGCGCCGTTGCAAAATGGCCGGTTGGGGAGGAGGGGGTGGAGAGGGCGGAGAGCGGCGGTGGCGGCTGTGTGGGGAGGAGAGGTCGTGCCACCAGTGCAAGAGGGTGAAGAAGCGGCGGGAGGAGATGATCATCTGGTGCGCGCGCTGCCGATTGCACTGCCTGCATCAGGAACAAGTATAGCCCTGTTCCTTTGATTTGTCAAAAAATGAAGAAAAGTACGCAGAAAATATTCTGATTTGTAGGGTATCAGGAAATGTCGAAGGTTATGGTGGTGGAGGCGTGTCCATTCTACTGTGAAATCTATGATTGTGCGCGGTGTAGGAGTAAGGGCAAACATGGTGGACCCAAGGTGGACAATCTTGAGGCTTACTTCTTTATTTCGCATACATATCTATGAGATGGTAGTATTAGATTGCTTAATTCCATATCATTTCTTGTTTAAAAAGAAGGTTTTGGTTATGAAAATACTGTGATCGGTAGCGAATTGGTGGTACCGTGGTAGATTGTGATAGAGAACTCGGGGTATAGGGGTCAGATGAAATTGTCTTAGCCTACAAGTTATAACTCATACAAATGTAGCAACAAGAAGCCTTTTTTGAGTTCTAAAATGTGTTTCTTTGTGTCATTTATAGAAGTCGGTTTTGAGAAAATGTAAAATTGATATTCAGTTTTAAAAAAGTTTGTTAGGTGGGTGTTTAATCTATGTGCACAGGTTGGTGGAGGTGTTTATCTGATATTTATAGGTGAACTGTTTGGTGATATATGTGGTGTGAATGATTGTTACATGTAACGATATCAGATTTCATAATAGGCATTTATAATATGATGAGCAATAATTGTTTTGATTTGTAACACTTTTTTTTCCATAGTTTTGTTGTAGGGCTCCATGTTTTTTTCGTTGTAAAATGCACTTTGATCTTTTTATTTTGTTCGGGCTAATTTTGGTCTCAACTTTAAAATTGTTCAAATTGATTCCTCTACTTCCAAAACTAGATCTTAGTCCTTGAATGGTTTTGTGGGTTGTTTTAATGATGTGTACTATTTTTATTGCTTATATATGGAATAGTACAACAAGTATGATTGAGTTGATTAGGATTTTAAGAAGTGGCGTCTTCCATGACATTGAGGATAATATCTGTGTTGATATTTTATGTTACTAATGTGTTTATATGAGAAGAAAATAAGATAATTTTGTGTTATCTATGTGCTGACATAACATAAATAACCACATCATCTATACACTTAAAAATATGTCATTAAAATAATCCACGAAAGCATTTAAGGGCTAAAATATATATTGTTTTAAAAGTAGATCGATCAATTTAAGATATTTTATAGTAGGTCGACTAAAAAGTGCTCGAGTGACTAAAATTCAGTGACAATGATATAAACGGTTTTTATCATATTTTCATTTTTTTATAGTTAAGAATTTAGTTTGCATGACATCTTAGCATGCGTACAGAGTACGAACTTCTGCCTTACGATATGGTTAATTATGTTTTAGCACTGTAATAGTTTCTGGAATTTTCTCGAAAATGCCTATTCCCTAATGCACCGCCTAAATGTTTTGTACTCAGACACGTATATTTGTCCTGAAGAAAGAAATGAGAAGTTGAGGAAATGATGTCATGAAAAGATCAATAGTATGATATAACCATACAGGTGTGCTACCAATTGTTATGTCCACAATATTGGATATTTCCATGCACATAGCCAAGACCACACGAGATGAGCAATCTTAGGACAACTTAAGCGAGCCAATCAAGCTCTGACTGAGATCAGGTCCACGCGTCGGTGTGGCTGTGTAGGTCAAGGGGCTTGATTGTTTCAATTGTTTGGCTTTCTCTATTTTTCCTTTCATCCAATGTAAATCCGTCTTGTTATTGTACACAAGTTTTCTTACACCGTCTTAATGAAATGGAAGACAACCCTCCTGCCTTCCCTTCGACAAGAACAAGAACAGATAGCCAAGAAGAATTTGCCAGGAACAAACATTTATTTATTTCGACGAAGGAAATATAAACTTGCTGTTGTACATCACTCTCAAAGCATTTCATATATGCTTAACAAATCAAGAACCAAGCCAGAACAAAAGAAAGAAGAAGAAATTGCCATCCTTCAGCAGGCAACCCGAGGAACAGGATCAGGCTTCCCGTCTCCCACCTTCCTCTGCTTCGAACAGTGATCGGAGGGCTCGGCCGGCGCGGAGACGCTCGAGCGCTTCCTCTTCCTGGCCTCCTCGGCGGTGTCATCCTCGGCGGCCATTTCGAGCAAGATCCGGGCCTGCTTCACGGCGAAGGCCAGACCGGGCACAAGCTCTTGCAGCTGCTGGGCGCAATCCGAGCCCCAGCTCTCCAGGACGCGCACCATCTCCTTGAGCTCATTCCGCGACGCATTTGCCAACATCTGCGTCATGGCCTCGTTGGGGATCCCCCGCTGGACGAGGGACGCGGCGTGGACGGCGTCCTCCATCCCGACGGGCTCGTCCGGGCCCGGGCGTCTCCGCTTCCTGTCGGCAAGGCGCACGCTCAGGTTCCGGCCCCTGAGGAAGTGGCCGTGCAGGTTGCGGCAGGCGCTGCGCGCCGTCTCGTCGTCGCGGTACTCGACGAAGGCGTACCCCTTGCGCTTGCCGGTGGCGGCGTCGGCGGCGATGCGGAGCGAGACGGCGGGACCGATGAGCTCGCAGGCGTCGCGGATCTCCTGCTCAGAGGAGTGGAAGGCAATGTTGCCCACGAATACAACGCGGCGGCAGCAGCAGTTGGCGTAAGAGTAGGAGGCCATGTCTCGTAATCTCGTTGAGTGGAGACTTGGAGTGTAGTAGTGGAGTGAGTGGATGCCATTCTAGGGCACACACGGCTACTTATTTATAGGCACTCACAACTCAGACTCGGACTCGATCAGCATTTTAAGTCATCCATTTTGGTTTCGGACTAAAGGGGATTTCCGAATCTTTTCCGTTGCACACGTAATGCCTAAGCAGAGTTATCGGGGGCTTAGACTTTTGTTATAAAGCAACCATAAAAACTAATAGTCTCCTAAAAACAGTCTAATATGTTTTTTTTCCGCCCACAATAAATTAATAACAAAATGTATAATTCAAATTAACTTTGACACACTGAATTACTAACAAATCGTGGTGAAACTAACAATAATTTGATTTTACCAAATAAATAGAACTTTATTCACGATAACTTTTTAAGTTATAGCACTGATTAGTATAAGTTAGATTTAGAGAAAAAAAAATCAAAATATATTTTATTGTAGATCAAAAAGGCTATATATAGACTAGTATAAAAAATCTTAACCAAGCATAAAACTAGAGTCCAAATCCTATTAGGAAACTTAGTCAATAGTGTCCATCTTGTTACTTATTGTAATGTTATTTTTAGATCCTAATCCTTTTGTAAGATAATATGCTAATTGGTTACTAGAATGAACATAGTCTAGTATTAACATTCCACTATCCAATACCTCTTTAATCACTACTACAGAAATACTTTTCACTATCGGTTAAAAATCCACTTTATTATCGGTTCTCTTACCGATAGTGATCGGCACGATAGTAGAAACGTAGCACATTTCTATCGGTTGAAAACCGTTAGTAAAACATCTACATTCCCAACGTTCACTAATCACTAACGACTATTTCTTCTATCGGCTCGGATCTAAACCGATAGTATTGTGTAGGTTTTTTCTATCGGTTCGGATATAAACCGATAGTATTGTGTAGGTTTTTTCTATCGGCTAGGATCTAAACCGATAGTATTGTGTAGATTTTTTCTATCGGCTGGGATCTAAATCGATAGTATTGTGTAGACACAGTTAGTACTGTAAACTTTATTCTATCGGTTGTTGTATATGAACCGATAGTACTGGAATATTTATTCTATCGGTTGTAGTATATAATCGATAGTACTGTGTAGTTTTTCCTATCGGTTATATACTGGAATCTTTCACATATACATACAGCAATACAGAGATACATTGGATCATTCACAAATACACCAATATTCACATATTGAATTTGTTCACAAATACACTAATACAGTAATATACACATGCATTGGACAGATTGAATTTATTCACATATTGATCGAGTTTATTCACAAATACATCAATGAATCTATTCACATATTGAGTTTATTCACAAATACAGCAATCAACACATTCAATATATATTACACAAGTCAGTTACAATCGATCGTTGATAGCCACTTCTTCCATGACATATTGAGCCCAAATTATTCGCAGCTCCGTCAATTGAGACAACTCATATTGCTCTTTCAACATGGCGCTCGCATATATGCGTGTATGAAGTTAGGATCGTACGTCACATCCAATTAAAGTTCGACTTTGAGTCAGGAAAAATGATTACCTTAGGGAATTGGGCAAAGTTTCTCCTGATCAGGTCATACACGAATCTCATGACATAGAAGCCACATTCCCACGATTGTGGCTGCTGATGGCACTGGGAAAATTGCATATGCAAAGATATAAACCCACATTAACTCGAAAGAACTAATTAAGCTTAAATTAAAAGACTCATCATGAGTACTTCCATCCGTATTAATTACTTCATATTCTTTCCAAGAAATTGTTGTGCCCTTCGACGCGTCATGCCTCCCTCCAGCACTAGCATAATTTTTGAAAGCCCTGTATTTAATTTAGCATTGCCGGTTAATATGTTATCATTAATTAGCTAGTCAGAGAAAAATTTAAAACAACTATGTTACTTACGCGTCTATGTGCCATGTGAGGGTGAAAACATGCGCCACCTTGTCGCTCATCGAATCAAGGTAATAGACCTCATTCATCCATGGGCAAATGACGGCGAGGACCCAGTGGCCCCTACATTACATATATAAGCAAACCGTTTCATACATATGTTAGGTGTAACATACAAGAATGAGTTAAATTAGTAGGAAATGCACTAACCTTTGGTGGTACGGCGTAAGGATGAACTCTCGGTCCTGCTGCGCTAGTAGTGCCCTTGATATGTATTCCTCCGCATGTGCTTGGTCGTGCTCTAGCATTGTGAGGCTTATTTTTCTCTGGGTCGAGGAAACCCACCTTGTCACATGCCCTCATCGACGCCAGTCTATACATGTACCTGAATGCAAAGTAGACATTAGTAAGTAGTGCATACAAAGTGATTAGATTTATGAAATGAACTGTGATAACTTCAGACAACAGCAAACTCACAGGACTCCAGTCCGTATGATGGACATATCAAGCTCCCGCCAGTTGAGGAGGTCGAACAAATCCTCGTGGGCCACCGATATGCTCCTGGCCTCACGGTGAAAATGACCTGGCCTGAAGTGAACTAAGAAGTTGATGTGGCGCCTAGACCGGGTCAGGTACCACTCGTGGAGACTTCTGGTTATTTGATCCATATTGTGCAGAAGATACTTCGACACGAGTGTGGACCCGTTCTTGAACGTACCCGGCTGGCTTTGTTTGGCCTTGCCCTTGCCTTTGGGCGGGGAGCGAGTGTATACCTTCGAAGGTTGGGGTGCGGTGCCGCCGGCCTCATTTGACGGCGAAGGGTTTGAGGCCGTCGGAGGAGGCATGGGGGCCGAAGGAAGTGAGCTGGTATCCATTGTCTACTTTAAGTACAAACGCATAAGTTAGATTTTGCAAATTGAGTATATTAACTGAGTTGTAAGCTAGAATGTCTAGGGTTTACCTCCTGTAGTCTAACACCCTTCTTGGGCCACTGTATGTACGAGCCTAATGCCTCGCCAATTGTCTGCATTTCGTCTGTTGGGACGGGCAACGGAAAAGAGCTGTAGCTCGGGAGGGCCATGTCTACCTATACCTTTGCGAATCCAGGCTCCAGAGGTACGCAGTGGATCCGGACATCCTCCCAAGACTGGTATATGACCCCGTTTGCAACCACTACAGGTTTGTCGCCTATGTTGATCAATAGGCTACAGCTCTCCAGCTTCTGCAATTTGCAACAATTATAACAAGTTAGCGAAACAATTCTAACGTAACGAGAGTGGCATCAACCGAATTGCATATATAGCTCAAGAGTTGCAATACCTCGATCAGGTCCACCGGATCCACGTGAACCTTCGAGCCGCAACTACTCGGCCTGGCAGCGTCGACCTCGGCAGCTGGATCTAAACCCTTGGACTGGACAACTCGGCTGAGGCGTTCATACTTCTCGTTCATTTGAGCGAACATGTCCGCGAATTGTACAGTCACATCTGCCCGTATCTTCTGAGATAGCTCCACTTCCCTTTCCTGCCAGCTGCCAGCCTTCTTCGCCTTTTGCCCGGGCTTCGAGAAGCCTTCCTTCCATGGCACCACACCCTCCCACGGTTCGCGTCCGCCTTGGATGCTCCTTGTTCCCTAGAGCCCGGGTAAGGATGTCGTTCTCCCTATGGGGAGTGAACAATCCCTCGGTCGCCTCCTTCGACCAAGAGATCTGTTACATTCAAAGCTCTCCATTGTGAGGAAGAAATATATACAAACTTATGCGCACACTAGTGATCATAGTTTGTTCTACCACACTCTATGATTCCAACCAGGAAGCTAGCCAACTTACGAGTCGCTGCACGACCTCGACGTCCCTGGGGTTTGGGAACTCCACAGTCCCCGTGGCCGACACGGTCCCTCTGGCCAGCCACCAGCGCTTGCATCGCGAATCGCAGATCTCGGAGAGTGATAGGTCAGGGGAGTCGACGAAATTCGACGCCTCGTCTTCAGCCTTCTTCCACTGCTCCTCCTTCCCCGCATAGCCGCAAAAGCCGAGTCGGTGTGGGTGGTCGTTCCTCCTCTGGATTGCCTTGTTCTTCTCGCTGAGGGCTTCGTACCAGAAACAAGAAAATTAATGCACCGCTGGTTATTGCATACAATGGTGTAACTAAGCAAAGGAACCATATATACCTTGAACTCAGGAGTCCCATTCTGTTGGGTGAATTGCTCCCATACCTCCTCCGTTATGAAGGGGTACTTCTCACATGGAAATTTGCCTTTAGCGAGGAAAGTACTGACGAGGACGCTCTTGAAGGTTTTCCACGTGTTGTTCATGTCCTTCAAGCAAGCTATCTTGGGACCATCGTCGGGGATGTTCCACTTGGCCTGTTTCAAATGGTGCATATAAGCAGGACTTACCTAATCTCTGAGATAAACCAAGGGAATGTGATTACTCAAGAGTTCAGTGATTTTGATTAATTTTACCTTCACTTCCGCCTACAGCCTATCCCTCTCGTCGGCCTTAACATCCTTCCAGCTCTGGACGATGATCTTCACCCTTTCCTTCGCCAACAAGCCAACATAGGCAGCATAGTGGCCGGCATTCTTCCCGATCGGTCTCCCGAACTGGTTGAACTCACATGAAAGATCCGCGCGTTTGGCCAAACGGCCCAACATCGTTGCGCCTAGCGCCTTCCTCTTGCGCTGGGACGAGGCAGCGCCATCTACGTTCGCCCTCGCCGAATCACTACTATCAAGCGAGGAAGATGCCGACATGGCTTTACCTAAAATTCCATGAACAGACCATCAATTGATATGAAGAAAGGTACATGACAAAATTCATAACTAAAATGGAATGGCAATGATGAACCACCTCTTTTTGTTAAAATGTCAAATTTTCATTTAAAAGGCCAAAAATCATAAATTCCTATCAACATGGTCTTCAAAATAGATTTAAAGTGGAATTGTAAACTCAATTTGCAAAGGGTTGTCGAACTGATACCTTCTTGCTTAACATAAAGGTCATTCGATAACTCTTGATTGTAAAATTAATCCTATTTGGAAAATTTCATCAGAAAAATATATTTCATGCAATGAAAATCATTTCTTTAAATTTTCATTTCAAATGTATTTGATTTGAGCAATAGTTGAGACTTTTCAATGTACTATCGGTTGACAATAACAAACCGATATGACATACTCTATTTCCTATCGGTTTTCCAAGTAAAACCGATAGTACTCAAGTTTGTATTCAGGAAAATATATAAGATTAGCAGTGCAAACTATGCTAGTCTCTCTGCAGGAACATAAAGTCTATTAAAATTTAAATGAACCAAAATTTCAGATGAAAATTAGAAAATGGGAAATAATTAACAGAAAATTCAGATTAGAAGTGCAAACTATGACATACTCTATTTCCTATCGGTTTTTCAAGTAAAACCGATAGTACTCAAGTTTGTATTCAAGAAAATATATAAGATTAGCAGTGCAAACTATGCTAGTCTCTCTGCAGGAACATAAAGTCTGTTAAAATTTAAATGAACGAAAATTTTAAATGAAAATTAGAAAATGAGAAATAATTAATAGAAAATTCAGATTAGCAGCGCAAACTATGATATACTCTATTTCCTATCGGTTTTCCAAGTAAAACCGATAGTACTCAAGTTTGTCTACAGGAAAATATATAAGATTAGCAGTGCAAACTATGCTAGTCTCTCTGCAGGAACATAAAGTCTGTTAAAATTTAAATGAACCAAAATTTCAGAAGAAAATTAGAAAATGGGAAATAATTAACAGAAAATTCAGTTTATGGTCTTTACTATCGGTTCTAAATAAGAAACCGATAGTGGACTACACTGTATGACAAATTGCTAGTGATTTTCATCAAGTCTGTAATTCTCATAGTTATCAAGTTTGTAGTCCATGAATTTTACTCTAGTTTTATATTTGTAATCCATTGAACCGCATATGAACCATTGCATATAAATTTAAGCAATTGACGCGAGCGGTTTGGTCAAGAACACTTACAGTCGTTCGTGGAGTGGCCGGAGGAGGTGGCGCGATGCAGTGGCTGGAGGCGGTGGAGAACCCAATTGCGATCGGCCGGAGGCAGTGGAGCGAAAATGCAAACATGGGGGAGGCTAGGGTTTTCCGCGCGCGAGTATTTGGAATGTGATCAGTTGCACTGGAGGGAAAATCGTGCGAGATTATAACCTAATATATGAATAATTACTATCGGTTCATAACCACCAAACCGATAGTAAATACAATGTAAGTTAGGGTTTGGAGTGTTGGCATTGTTCACTATCGGTTTTATTATTACTAACCGATAGTAAATTAAGAACATGTGCTCATAACACAATATAAATCACTATCAGTTATGAACAAGAAACCAATAGTAAAGTTTAATTTCATATCGGTTAGGCAGTTGAAACCGATAGTAAAATACAATGTTATTGACCCTAAAGGATTTCTCTTAGAACAATTACAGATGATCTCAGTACATCATTTTGCATTGTATTTCACTATCGGTTTTATGATTATTAACCGATAGTAAATTAATCCACTGTACAAGTGCAAAACAAAATGTAGAACAGGGTCTCATAACACAAAATGAAATACTATCGGTTATGAACAATAAACCGATAGTAGATATTAATTTCATATCGGTTTGGAAGTTGAAACCGATAGTAGAATACAATGTTATTGACCTAAAGGGATTTCCTGAGAACAATTACAGATGGGTCTCAGTACATCATTTTGCACTTGTAAAGACACCTGAAACCCCATGCAAATGACTTCCAATAATTTTGAAATAAATTAACAGTAAAGACCAATCATGGAATGAAAATTTGCAGTTTTCATGTTGATTTGTGAAAAGAATAAATTATTGCTCAAATCAAGTATATACTCCAATTGAAATGAAAATTTGCATAAATGATTCTCAATGCATCACGTATGTTTTCCCAAAGAATTTTTGAAAAATGATTTGAAGAATTCTTCGATTAAAGATCCAAGGAATATACGTTCCTTATATATTGCAAATTAGTCAAGAATGGTTGTCCACCCATAATCCTTCTTCGTGGTCGTCTAGCAGGTAACTTGTTTCGTCAATATCTTCGGTAGGGACAGATTGAAGAATTCCATCTAAAAATGGAGGTAGTTCGTCGAACTGATCCTACTCTTCTTCATCCACAACGTCTTCGACCCCAACAATACGTCTCTTACTGTGAAGGACAACGTGCAACTTTGGGTTGGCCGGGTCAACGATGTAGAACACCTGTGTGGCTTGCTCAGCAAGTATAAATGGATCATCTTGGTGTGCGACTCTACTGAGATTGACGAGAGTAAACCCATAATTGTCGACTTTAACACCTCGAGGGATTTCGACCCATTGGCATCGAAACAGAGGAATCTTAAGTAATACATTATCGAGCTCCCATATTTCCTTAATAACACCGTAATATGAGTCGAGTGCCCTTACTGCCCTGGCATCCTCCGAAATAGCAAGTAGTGTCACTCTACTACATTGCATAGTACTCTTCTCGTCCTGAGTTCTTGTGTAAAATGAATAGCCGTTGATGTCATACCCCTGCCAAGTCCCTACAGTAAATCTAGGCCCTTTGGCCAACCATGTAACAACTTCATCTACGTCGCCCTCAGAAGCTTGCAGGACTCTATTTTCGATCCACCCAGCAAACTTCCTATTATGTTCTCTGGTGACCCAAATCTCTGGCTTCAAGGGATTCTGTTTCCGTAACATTTCTTTGTGCTCGTGTATGTATGGCTCCACCCCCGTCATGTGCTGTAAGACCCAAAAATGGGTTTTTGCATACAGATCACTAGAGGGGACGACTATTTTAAATCCAATCGTTCCAATACCCTGAAGCCTGCCCTCATGCCGGGACGTAGGAACACCAATTGGGTCAACCCCGGCCATATAGTTGGTGCAAAATTCGATCACCTCCTCGGCGGCACTGCCCTTAGGCCGAAGTCGATTCCTTACATATACCTTCAAGATACCCATAAATCTCTCAAATGGATACATGTAGCGCAGGAATACGGGTCCACAAAACTTAATTTCTCTGACAAGGTGAATAATTAGATAGACCATAACATCAAAAAAAATTGGAGGGAAATACATCTCCAGCTGACAAAGAGTTGTAGTCACATCGCGTTCTAAATCGTTCAGTCCATCCAGATCAATTACCTGCAAGGACACAGTTGCAGCAAATATTCAGATCCAAAAAATCTGACAAGTTCCACAAATGGAGCTAATTAACTTGCTAGGAGTACACGCTTACGTACCTTGCCAGATATTGTGTTGAAGAAATAACATAGCTTTGTAATTGTCTCTATGACTTTGACTGGGAGAATGCCTCTGATAGCAATGGGAAGTATTTGTGACATCAGTACATGACAATCATGGGACTTCATACCAACCAGTTTCAAGTCTTTCATGGACACAAGTTTTTTCAAGTTCGCAGAATACCCGCATGGAACTTTGACACCATGTAGGCACTGACAGAGTTCTGTTTTTTCTCTTATTGACAAAGTATAGCAGGCCGGGGGGAGGTATGTCCGCTTTCCCTTCTCCAACGGTGCAAGCTCAGTCCTTATGCCCATGTCGAGCATGTCACGGCGAACGTTGATGCCATCTTTCGTCTTTCTTGGAATGTTCAACAACAAACCAATCAAACTGTCACAAACATTTTTTTCTACATGCATGACATCAATGCAATGTCGAATTTGTAAGTGCTCCCAATATGGCAGATCCCAAAGAATCGATCTCTTCTTCCAAACATTTTTTCCTGGAGGTTTAGAACATTTCCCGAACTCAACTTTGATGTCCTTCACGCGCAAGTAAAGCTACTTACCAGTCACAAACACTAGGGCTGATCCTTTCTCAGGCTTCCCATTGAATGACTTTCTCTTCTTACGGTAGGCGTGATGCATCGGAAGGAATCTGCGGTGACCCATGTACACTGTTTTTCTGCAGTTTGATAACCACATGCTTTCAGTTTCATCCAGGCAAATAGGACAAGTCTTGCCTTCTTTCGTACTTGTTGGGGGAGAAATGAGGTCCCCGGTAAGGGACTTGCTCCCCGGACGTGGGCTCCCCGGACTTGGTCCCCGGTAAGGGACTTGGTCCCGGGTAAGGGGCTCCCCAGACGTGGCCGCCGGTAAGGGGCCCTCCCCCGGTGTGGCCCCCGGTAAGGGGCTCTCCGGACTTGGTCCCCGGTAAGGGACTTGGTCCCGGGTAAGGGGCTCTCCCCGGTCATGGCTCCGGGTAAGGGGCCTCCCCTTCCCCGGACTTAGTCCCGAGTAAGGGACTTAGTCCCGGGTAAGGGGTCCTCCCCGGACGTGGCCCCCGGTAAGGGGCTCTCCGGACTTGGTCCCCGGTAAGGGACTTGGTCCCGGGTAAGGGGCTCTCCCCGGTCATGGCTCCGGGTAAGGGGCCTCCCCTTCCCCGGACTTAGTCCCGAGTAAGGGACTTAGTCCCGGGTAAGGGGTCCTCCCCGGACGTGGCCCCCGGTAAGGGGCTCCCCGGACATGGGCTCCCCGGACGTGGCCCCCGGTAAGGGGCTCTCCCCGGACGTGGCCCCCGGTAAGAGGCTCTCCAGACGTGGCTCCGCGTAAGGGGCCCTCCCTCCCCCGGACTTGGTCCCGGGTAAGGGGCTCCCCGGACGTGGGCTCCCCGGACGTGGCCCCCGGTAAGGGGCTCTCCCCGGACGTGGCCCCCGGTAAGAGGCTCTCCAGACGTGGCTCCGCGTAAGGGGCCCTCCCTTCCCCGGACTTGGTCCCGGGTAAGGGGCTCCCCGGACGTGGCTCCACGTAAGGGGCCCTACCTTCCCCGGACTTGGTCCCGGGTAAGGGGCTCCCCAGATGTGGGCTCCGAGTAAGGGGCCCTCCCTTCCCCAGACTTGGTCCCGGGTAAGGGGCTCCCCGGACGTGGCTCCGCGTAAGGGGCCCTCCCTCCCCCGGACTTGGTCCCGGGTAAGGGGCTCCCCGGACGTGGCTCCGCGTAAGGGGCCCTCCCTTCCCCGGACTTGGTCCCGGGTAAGGGGCTCCCCAGATGTGGGCTCCGAGTAAGGGGCCCTCCCTTCCCCAGACTTGGTCCCGGGTAAGGGGCTCCCCGGACGTGGCTCCGCGTAAGGGGCCCTCCCTTCCCCGGACTTGGTCCCGGATAAGGGGCTCTCCCCGGACGTGGCCCCCGGTAAGGGGCTCCCCGGACGTGGCTCCGCGTAAGGGGCCCTCCCTTCCCCGGACTTGGTCCCGGGTAAGGGGCTCTCCCCGGACGTGGCCCCCGGTAAGGGGCTCCCCGGACGTGGCTCCGCGTAAGGGGCCCTCCCTTCCCCGGACTTGGTCCCCGGTAAGGGACTTGGTCCCGGGTAAGGAGTTCTCCCCGGACGTGACCCCGGGTAAGAGGCCCTCTCTTCCCCGGGCTTGGTCCGGGGTAAGGGGGCCCATTTACCCAGGAGCTCGCTTGGGAATTGGAGTGGCCACGTGTCAAGGATCCAAGCATCGTACCGTGCAAAAGGACCGCAGCGCCCTCGATCCGACGGTTCTAGCTAGGGCAGTCTTGTAATTTGCGTCTTTTGGGGTCTATATATACCCTTGTATCCCCTCTTGTAACCTAGGTTCAATTCATTTGCATCCAATACAAGAAAACCAAAAGGCGCGCTTAGGAGCGCTCTCCCCGTAAGAGAGCTCCCCAGCCGACTCACGTCGGGAGCACGTCGACAGGACTAGGGTCTCCACTGAGGCCCGAACCTGTATAAACCCTCGTGTCAATCTCTGAGATTGTCCAACACGGGGTGACCCGTCGCACGGTCATCCCGCGTTGCTGAACACGTGTTACGCACGTCATAAACCTGCCGGGGTAACTTTAATACCACGACAGTTGGCGCCGACCGTGGGGACTCGTGACAAATAGTCATGGCTCCAAGAAGGATGAGGCACTTAACCTCCATCTCCAACGACGCCGGCCCTAGCAACCCTGCACCACCGGCGCAAGGAGCCGTCGTCGCGACACCCCCTCCCGAGGACACTCTGGGGGAGGCAACACTCAATCCTCCCGTCACCCTTGGCGGGGGAATGGCTCCTGCGAGCCAGCCTGAAGGTCCCAGCTTGGGAGAACCAAGTGTATCCCAGGTAATGCCTTCAACTTCAGGTGACCCGCTACTCGGGGCGCTGGTAGAGGGCCAGCTTCGCGCACAACATACTCTGGAGGAGTTGTTACGCGCCATAGCGCGGCCTCCGACCCCCGCGTACCCGCACCCGTTCTAGTTTGGAGGAATGGCACCTCCGTTCATGATGGGACACCCAGGTGCCTTCTTCGCTCCGGGGGCTTTCCCCTTCCCGGGAAGCACCCCCACCTCCGGAGGACCTTCGCTCCCTGGGGGTCTGCCCGTCTCCGGGGGCTACCCTTTCCCGGGAGGTGTCCCCGGCTCCGGAGGACCTTCGCTCCGGGGGGTCTGCCCGTCTCCGGGGGCTACCCTTTCCCGGGAGGTGTCCCCGGCTCCGGAGGACCTTCGCTCCCTGGGGGTCTGCCCGTCTCCGGGGGTTATCCCTTCCCGGGAGGTGCTACCAGCTCCGGGGGACCTTCGCTCCCGGGGGGTCTGCCCGTCTCCGGGGGCTACCCTTTCCCGGGAGGTGTCCCCGGCTCCGGAGGACCTTCGCTCCCGGGGGGTCTGCCCGTCTCCGGGGGCTATCCTTTCCCGGGAGGTGTCCCCAGCTCCGGAGGACCTTCGCTCCTGGGGAGTACGATCGCCCCCGGGAATCATCCTTTCCCAGGAGGAGTGTCTGTCTCTGGCGGACTTCCTCCCCCGAGTGCGGGGGATGCTACCGCGCCTAGTGGACCTCCTCCCCCGGGGGACTCTCGTTCCCCGAACGTCCTCCCGTCTCCAGGTTGCCCCCCGCCCCGGAAGGGATTCCCCTCCCAGGGACCACGCCTATCCCAGGGGGTGGTTCCGGCGCAGTCCCCGCGATGCAAGCCGTCCCCCTGCTGGGAAGTTTACCCACTCCGCGGGTTGTCTCCGTCGCAGGAACCCTTCCAGCTCGCGACTCCTCTCCCGCGCCAGTAGCGGGTGCGCATCAGCTCCCTCCTCCGGGGCCCCCTCCTCGGGCTCCCCCGGTGAACCAAACACGGTTCACCCGGGAGGAGGTAGAACGCATGCGCGCTGCTAGGTCTGAAGGCGCCCCACCCCAACGCGGCCGGGAATCACTTCTCGCGCGCGGGCGTGGTTCTCGCGTCCCAATGGACAAGGGTAAGAGACCCATGCAAGAGGCCTCCGTCACCTCTGAGGACCCCCACGAAGTGCAGGAGGTGAGCTCCACCGACCCCGAGGAACGAAGACGATACCGAAAGGTAGGCGGTCCGTTGGGACCCCTTCCCGACTCGGATAACGAACGCGCCTCCCCCGTGAAGGGGGATAGCGACGCGGCCTCCCCAAAGGAAGTGGAAGGAGCCAATCAACCCCTGTGCCACCGCCTCCGGTGTGTGCGGTGGCCAAAGCCATATCGGCCGCCTCATATCGAGCACTACAATGGGGAGGCCGACCCCTACGAGTTTGTGCAGGTGTACTCCACGGCCATCTCGGCAGTCGGGGGGGACGAAAGCGTGCAATGCAACGTCTTCCCCCTGTACCTCTCCGGAATAGCCCGGTCGTGGTTTTACAACCTTAAAACCGGGTCCATCAAGTCTTTCGCGCAACTGAAGCGCGAGTTTTGCGCGAACTTCCAGGGTAACTACATCCGTCCCCTGGACTTGTCGCAATTATACACCGTTCGCCAGAAGCCGGGGGAGACGATACGAAGCTTCTTCAAACGCTTCGCCCAAATCAAGAGCAAGGTGGCTCACGTCCCTGACTCGACGGTGATTGAAGCATGCAAGAGCGGCATCCTCCCGGGAGAACTCCACCGAAGGCTCTCCTGGAGTTGCCCATCCTCCGCCGACGAGCTGTTTAACGTACTTGAGAAGTACGCGAGAGCTGAAGAAGATGACCTTTGGAAGAAAAATCAGGGGACCTCCGGCCCTGGTGAGAAGGACTCAAGGGACCTCTCCAACAAGCGTCCCCGGAAAGGACCCCGCAGCGAGCCAAGGCCTCGGGACGCTTTCGTCCTCGAAGGCGGAGGTGGCTCCTGGGACCCTAACCGGGGACAACGACCCTTCTCCAAGCCCAAAGGCGGCGGAGGAAGCCAATCCTCCCGTGCGCGAGGGGCTCCCAGGACAGGGGGCAAGGAGGCTGGAGCCACCCTATGGTGCGCTTT
Organism: Pharus latifolius; assembly: GCA_019359835.1. Lineage (NCBI taxonomy): Eukaryota > Viridiplantae > Streptophyta > Magnoliopsida > Poales > Poaceae > Pharus > Pharus latifolius. The sequence goes on along the minus strand of CM033320.1, from coordinate 70,047,688 downwards.
TCACAAGTCCAACTCCCATGCAACCCGAGAATGTCACGCGCTCCTCCAACATTTCGCGGCATTTCTCGAGCAACATGGGCCGGGGGGAGGAGGCCCTACCTCCTTACCCCTTCCGTCGCCAGCCTTGGCGGCACTCCCAGCTCCGCCGGGGGGAAGTCAGAAGCAAAACCAGGAAAGGGGCTCCAACGGCGAGCTCCCCTTCCAAACTTCGCAGAGACATGTTAATGTCATCTTAGGAGGATCTGCCTCCGGGCGAGACTCCAAACGCCAGCGCAAAGAATATGCGCGAGAAGTAAAGGCAATAGGGGTCGTCAACACATCCTGGCCACCAAAATGGTCAGACGTCCCGCCGACGTTCACTACGGAAGACGCACGCGGGGTGCGCTTCCCCCACAACGATGCACTAATCGTCTCAGCCACCGTGTTCAACTGCCGTCTCGCCCGAATCTTGGTCGACGGCGGGAGCGCCGCAGACGTTCTCTATCTAAAGGCGTTCAAAGAAATGCAGGTGGACGAGAAGCTCCTACAACCCGCGGCGGGGCCTCTACAAGGATTCATCCCTGGGAAAACTATACACCCCGTGGGGAAGGTCGACCTCCCTGACGAGGATTGACACCCGGGTTACTTCTAGTAAACTTCTGGTTCAAGACAGATTCGAACCAGAAGTGTGTCTGGAGATGCGAACTCAAGCTATTCTGAGAGGCATCACCATGAGGTCGCAAGCTTTACGCGATCAAGTCACAGCTTTACGCGGTCAGACCGTAAGCCTTGCGCGGTCAGAAGTTCGTGGGCTATACGCGAACTACACATTCGGGATATTACGCGGTCAGCTGAATCCCGCGGTCAGAACATCTGCCGAGTAGGATACCTGGGATCTATCTATTCGGTTGTCCATACGACAGGATATTCTAGGTATCCCGAAGATTCCTACACGTGGAAAATCAACCGTCAGGAGGTTAACACGTACAGTTATTCATGAATAACACGTGTTTAACCTGCGTGGAGGTTAAGAGCAGTTTCAAAAACCGTATCCAACCGTCCGTGCAACCGATTGATGCAGTTTCCTTCACATGGCACCCTTTCAAGCAGTATAAAAGGATGGCATGAAGTATCAATCAAAGAGAGATCCCAGTTAGCCAAGTCTACGGCACACCTCATATAGCGTTTTTAAGTCTTCTTTAGTTTATCTTTGTACACTTTTATAGGAAAAATCCTTGCCTGTGAGGACTTTTCCTTTCATTTGTAAACATTTTACCACACTTAGTGAAATCTCAACAGGACGTAGGGCTTTTACTCCCACCATCGAGGGCCCGAACCTGTCTAAATTCTCTGTGCTCCTGTATACCATTGTTCAGCTTACCTTCCCGAAGGGTCATCTTGAAAGGTCTCACTATTACAAATTCTGCATAAGTTCGGCTGAGGACTCCGAGTCCGAATCGTCGACAGCTGGTGCCCACCGTGGGGCCTTTCTCAAGGCGTCTTAATTGAAATTCGGAGGTTTGCCGAAACATGGCTGGAGCATATGATTCCGAGAATGATTTCGATCTCGAGGATTATGCTCATATCCCAATGGCTTCTCCAAGTGATCCTGTTCCGATGGAAGAGGTCGAAGGCCAGAATCTTCCCCAGGCTGAATCATCTCCCCAAGTCATGTTAATCGACCAAGAGGTAACTGGCACAAGGTCAAAACCCACAGAGGTTCTTAATGTGCTAGGTGATGAGTCCGGCCCATCGTACGATCCCGCTGAGGGAAAATATGATGGTGACCCTGAAATTAGCCCAGGAAGGTTTGACCCTGATAACCTCCACCGTCTCTTTGATTTTGAGTCCGACTCGGAACAAACCGAGATGTTCTCCCCATCGGCGACCTCTCTCCCTAGGCAGTTTGCTGCTTTGTCGGAGGAAACTCCCGATCAACAGGCTGCCAGGGAAGAACAAGATCGCAATCAGGAGGAGGAGCAAGATCTCGAGCAACAAAACAACGAACTACACAGAACTGCCCTAGAGGCTCTTCAAGATGCGCAGGCTCGTTACGATGCTGCCCCGAGTTCTTCTCGACGGTCGCGTGGTCATAGACGTGACCAGACTCCTTCCTTACCACCGGAGCACTTCCCAGTGGACGAGGAAACAATAACACCTGGTGCCCCTAGGAGAAGTACCCATGGTCGATTGCGATCTATCGCGGAAGTCATGCGCAATTTTCCTCCTACGGTCACGGATGCGCAGAGACCGGCCTTTTACAGGATCCTGGCGGAAAGATTGGACGAGGTCGCATCCGAGGCGACCCCAACAGCCTCTTCCCGCTCAGTGACACATTCCCATGATCGAGATGGTCCTCATTTTGGCTCTGGCCGACGGAGCTACCCGCCGCCTATACCGTCCCGACAGGACAAATATCGGCGAATGCAGGATTCTCGCAGTAGGGATCGAGTTCCCGTTCATTCTCGTTTGGGACCCCGAGTAACCCCGCCATTAAGTGAGTTTGCTCGAAACCCGACAGAAAGTCGCAGGACGGTTCACGGTCCTTACGTTGGTTGCAAAGCTTTCTCGCCTGGCCTACGAGCAGTCGTTTGGCCCGATAAGTTTCGACCAGGGGCCATTGAGAGGTTTGATGGAACTCAGAACCCATCCGAGTTTCTTCAGATCTATATTACTGCCATCCAAGCAGCAGGAGGCGATGACAAGGTCATGGCCAACTACCTGCCAACAGTCCTCGTAGGACCGGCTAGAACTTGGTTGTTCAATCAGCCTGAGGGTTCTATCTATAATTGGGAAATGCTATGCGATGCCATCCTCAGCAATTTCCAAAACTGTTACCAAAAGCCGGGTAAGGAGGACGACTTGCATAGATTGCGGCAAACTTCGACCGAAACGCTTCGGCAGTTTGTCAAGAGGTTTGTCGGGGTAAGAAATATCATCCCGAACATATCTGATGGCTCCGTAATCAGGGCATTTAAGCATGCCGTTCGATACCGGAGATTCACTGAAGACTTGCTCATCCACCCTCCTCGATCGGTGGCCGATCTGTTCGATATGGCTGATCGATACTCCGATGCAGCCGAGGCAGTCGAATGGAACCGAATGGTTGACAAGGGGGACCTACCGCCCCAACCAGGCTTCAAGGACGTCAAGAAAGAAGATTCGAGCAAAAAGCCGGAGTCTTCACCGGGTGGGAAGTCAAAAAAGTCGAAGAGGAACCGCTCTGGACAGTACCGTGAGGTCGCGGTCGCAGAGAAACCACCTTCGACCAAAGGTAATAAGTCTTCTTTTAAAAGTAAAACTGCTTCTGGTGGCCGGGATTCCGACCAGCTAGAAAAATCAACTAATCCGCAGGAGGGCAAAAGGTGGTGTCCACTCCACAATTCCGCAGGCCACGATCTCAAAAACTGCAGGAGTTGGTTGAAACAGCTGGATGATTTCTACCAAGGAGCTGGGCCAATGCCAACCTTACCGCCCAAAGAGCAGGCGTGCGGGGTTAGAGACGTCGATGGAGACGAAGAAATGGCTTACCAGGTACCTCAAAATCATGTTAATGTCATTTTCGGAGGTTCCTCCTCTTTCGTTTCCAAAAGGCAGTTTAAAACTTTTTGCCGAGAGGTTAACCAAACGGAGACATCCCTTGGTGAACCTCAATATCCCCGCTGGTCGGATATACCTTTGACGTTCGACCGCGCTGACTGTCCTGCGGGACTAACTCGACCATTGAGGTTACTTCTGGTTATTACCCCAATCATCAGTAACGCGAGAGTCGAAAGGGTCCTGATCGACGGGGGAAGTTCCCTTGATCTTTTATTGGTCAAGACACTCGACGAGATGCAAATTCCTCGTTCGAAGATCAAGCCCATAATCCATCCGTTTTATGGGATAATCCCAGGCCCCTCCATGATGCCATTGGGACAAGTGGTCCTCCCGGTTACTCTGGGAGAACCAGATAACTTCCGAACAGAATTGGTTACTTTCGATGTAATCGATTGTGATTCAGCTTATAATGCAATCTTTGGCAGGCCTACTCTCGCTAAGTTCATGATGGCAACGCACTATGCTTATCAGTGCGGGAAATTGCCTGGCCCCAAAGGTGTCATTTCGGTCCGAGGTAGTCGCAACGTGGCACTCACGTGCGACCGGCTATCTTTGGAGATGGTCGATCAACTTCCCCTCCGGGACGCTCAGGTCGCCACTGTCGCCATCGATGCGATCAGGGCTGCTCCTCGACCAGATGAAAAACTCAAACAAGTTCCTTTGTACCCAGATGACCCATCCAGGACAATTCGGGTTGGGTCAGCCCTGGATGACAAATAGGAACTCGACCTCGTTGCTTTCCTCCGAGCTAACGCAGACGTGTTTGCGTGGAAACCGTCCGACATGCCCGGTGTCCCAAGGGAAGTAATTGAGCACAGGTTAGCAATTCGACCTGGACAACGACCAATAAAGCAAAAGCTCAGGCGTTTTGCCACCGACCGACAGGAAGCCATCCGAGAAGAGTTAGACAAACTCTTACAAGCCGGGTTTATCCGCGAGGTGAATCACCCGGACTGGCTCGCCAATCCGGTCATGGTCCGCAAGTCAAATGGCAAGTGGCGCATGTGCGTCGACTATACTAGCCTCAACAGTGCCTGTCCGAAGGACGACTTTCCCCTTCCCCGCATCGACCAGCTGGTTGACTCCACTGCGGGTTGCGAACTGATGAGTTTTCTGGATGCCTACTCGGGATATCATCAAATTAGCATGGCAGAAGACGATGAAGAGAAAACTGCCTTCATCACCCCGTTCGGCACATACTGCTACGTCAGAATGCCGTTCGGTCTCAAGAACGCTGGTTCCACGTACCAGCGCTTGATGCAAAAGACCTTTCTTTCCCAGATAGGGCGTAATCTCGAAGCATATGTAGACGACTTGGTTGTAAAGAGCACCAAAAGATTGTCTCATTTGGACGATCTTGCTGAAACCTTCTGTAACTTGAATCGCTTTGGAATAAAATTGAACCCGGAGAAATGTTCTTTCGGGGTTTCTTCAGGAAAGCTTCTTGGTTTCCTTGTGTGTTCCAGGGGCATTGAGGTTAATCCTGAGAAAATCAGAGCTATTGAACAAATGAGGTCGCCCTCGACCATGAAGGATGTTCAACGCCTGGCTGGTCGCATGGCGGCTTTAAGTCGCTTCATATCGCGATTAGGCGAAAGGGGACTACCTTTCTTTAAAGCTTTGCGTAAACATCATAACTTCACGTGGTCCGACGAAGCCAAAAAAGCGTTTCAGGAGGTAAAAACATACCTTTCCAGTCCGCCGGTATTGGTGTCTCCTGAAAAGGAAGAACCTTTACTTCTGTATTTGACGGCCACCCCGCACGCGGTCAGCGCAGTTCTGATCGCGGAAAGGGAAGGAGTACACAGACCCGTCTACTATGTGAGCGAAGTACTTCATGGTCCTAAGGAGCGCTACCCTGAGGTCCAGAAGATACTTTATGCACTACTGATGGCTTCCCGTAAGCTACGACATTACTTTCAAGTACACAAGATCACAGTACCCTCCTCTTTTCCTTTAGGGGATATTGTCCGAAATCCAGAAAAATCTGGTCGAATCGCCAAATGGGCGGTCGAATTCGGTGCCTTTGAGATCCATTTCACCCCTCGCACGGCGGTTAAGTCTCAGGTGTTGGCCGACTTTGTGGTCGAATGGACTAACCCTGAGCCACCCGTGCGTTGGCAAAGGAACTGGAGTGCCCCGATTATTGGACAATGTACTTTGACGGCTCCCGTAGTTTTCAACACTCGGGGGCTGGAGTGGTCTTAGTTACGCCTCAGGGCGAACAGCTTAAGTATGTCATTCAACTACACTTTGTTGCAACCAATAATGCAGCAGAGTATGAAGGTCTTCTTGCAGGGCTCCGGGCAGCAAAATTCCTCGGAGTCCGTCGATTAGTGGTGAGGGGGGACTCACAGCTGGTCGTAAACCAGGTAAACAAGGAGTACAGCACCTCCGATGAGACAATGGCTCATTACCTGGGGGAAGTGAGGAAATTGGAAAAACACTTCAGTCACTTCGAAGTCCAATACATCCCGCGAAAGGACAACATTCTCGCAGACCAATTATCCAAAATTGGATCCTCACGCTCATCCGCTCCGGCAGGAGTGTTCATTGAACACTTGGACCATCCTTCAATCATGACTTCGGTCGAGGATGATCCGGCAATAGCCTTCGTTGCCAACCTCGGTCAGGAACAAGATTGGACTCATCCATTGAGGGTTTATCTTGAACATGGGACCCTACCCGAGGACGAAACCAAAAGCGATCGGTTAATTCGAAAGGCGCGTCTGTACAAACTCATAGATGGGGTTATGTACAGAAAGGGTACTCAAGGAGTATTCATGCGCTGCATATCTCAGGAGGAAGGAAAATCCCTCTTGAAAGAAATACATGACGGTGTATGCGGTGCACACGCGTCATACCGAACACTGGTCGGAAAAGTTTTTCGACAGGGATTCTACTGGCCTTCGGCACTCGATGATGCCAAGTTTATGGTCAAGATGTGTCCACAGTGTCAGTTTCATGCAAGACAGGTTCATCAACCTGCTTATGCATTGCAAACTATTCCTCTCGCATGGCCTTTCGCGATCTGGGGAATGGACATCGTCGGTCCTATGCCACAAGCGGTCAATGGATACAAGTTTTTGTTCGTAGCCATTGACACATTCACAAAGTGGATTGAGGCCGAACCAGTACGAAATATTACTGCATCAGCCGCACAAAAGTTCTTTCACAAGAACATTGTGGCACGATTTGGTGTTCCAAACCGTCTCATTACAGACAACGGTTCTCAGTTCGCTAGCGGTCTTTTCCTAGACTACTGCGATCAGATTGGGACCAATGTGTGCTTTGCTTCCGTGGCACATCCACAAAGCAATGGTGCCGTAGAACGGGCCAATGGGCAAGTATTGCAAGGTATCAAAAAACGTGTTTTTGATCGCCTCAAGACCCGCTCGGGGGCTTGGGCAGACGAGCTCTATACTGTTCTATGGACACTACGGACTACCTCTAGTCGAGCCACCGGTGAGACACCCTTCCATTTGGTCTATGGAGCCGAGGCTGTGTTGCCTATGGAAGTAAGTATTGGATCTGTTCGCACGAATCAATTCGAACAGGTCAACCAATCCGAACAGCGATCGCGAGATCTCATCCTCCTGGAAGAACGGCGTGATCGCGCCCTGATTAAGTCCGCGGTATACTTGCAGGCTCTACGCAAGTATCACAGTAAAAAGGTGCGACCACGTGATCTCAACGTTGGCGACTTGGTTTTACGAAAAATTCAAGACCAGTCTAACCGCAATAAATTCTCCCCAAAGTGGGAGGGACCATACACTGTCGTCTCAGTGCCGCGGCCAGCATCTGCGCGGTTAGCCATGGAGGATGGTCGGATTTTGTCCAATACTTGGAACATCGATCAACTTCGCAAGTTTTACGTGTAAGTATTCTAATCACTTTTTTCCTGTTCAATTAGCATTTTTTCATAAAAAGCATGTCTTGTTTTCATACAATGAGTATTTTTCTTTAAGCCCAAATTATACAAATTCGACCTGGGGGCTGATCGCTGGCGGTTAGGTTATTACAGCATTTTTCAACCGGATTCGCTGGTCAATCTCATGATCACTTCCAGATAAGTTACTCCTAAATAAGCCGTTTCTCAACGCACATGGGACTATCTGGCTAGTCTTCGGTCATCTGGGTGGCTATCAGTTTGCAATAAGGTTAAAATGTTATTTTAATCTTGATCATTGGCTTGAAGCGCATATCCCTGGTCATCATACTTATGTTTTCTCCTCTGCTTAAAATACTAAGGCTTCAGTATTCACAAAACAGAGGCGGGGGCTAGAGGAGTATACTTATAGTATGAAACTTATGATGTGAATATGCACTTTCTTTTGAAAAAATAGTTTTACATACATAGCATTGTAATTACAATTGTTTGGTTACAAAATATAAGGATCATTCGATCCTTAGCTCAGCCAAGAGCTTGTCAACGAAGGGCTTAACTTCTTCAATAACGGCGTCAAGCAGTTCTTCACTCTCGACCTCAATCGGTCCCACCAGTGCGCTCAGATTCGCATCTGGGCCATGGTGAAGTCGAACCCGGCTGAGTACGGCAGAAGCGGCTGATCGGACTCTCGTCCTGATTGTCTCTTCACGTCGCCGTAAATCTCCAGGGAGATATTCGAGTAGTGATTCTGCTTGAGTTGTGAGCAGTGATGCCCAATCGCTGACATTTGGGTCGTCCTTCCTCAACTCTACCACGTTGGTATTCAAAAGGCTGGCCATGGTCTTCAGTTTTTCGAAGACCAGTAGGCTCAACTCTTTGACCACTTGATCAGTATGGTTGAGCGAGGACTCGAGAAGCATCTTGTCCTGGCCGAGCTGTTTAATGCGACCTGCTTGCGCTGTACAAAGAAAAGAGGTTATTAACAAGAAACGTCTTTAAGTCTTCTCAAGTTGGGAATCGACTTACCAGCATTCTCAGACTGAAGTCTATTGATTTCAGTCCGTAGTTTCTGGAACTCTGTAACTGAGTTCAGTTTTATCTTGGTTAACTCTTTCTTCAAGAACGTAACCTCTCTGCAGAAAAATCAGGTTAGTCACAATTAAAGCCTACTTATATTAACAGAAGAATGACAATCCTCACTTGCGCAAGCCGTCACGATCTTTTTGAACAGCCGCCATGCTAGCCATTGCAGCATGCGACTAGCTCGTCACCCATGACAAGCCCTGTGACACGAAGCAAGAGAGTTAAATATACTCTAAAGGCGTTTCAAACGCCGAAACAGGGGTCATCATACCTTCATAAACTTATTTAAAGCAGCATCATCCATGCTAGCAGGAATCCTTGCTAGCGCGCCTGAAGTGCCTGCGACGGGGACAGTTGATGGGAGTGCCGGCCAGACGCCACCCCCAGAGGTCACTGGTGGTGACCTAGTCCCTGTACTTGTTTCACCTCCCGCGGTCCGGACGACTTCCTGAACCACGGGAGTAGAGCGCTCTTCATTAGAGGCTCCCTCATCAGCCCTAGCTTCAACCTCCCCAGTGGCGGTTGAAGGTATAGGCGCTGTCTTCTTTTGCCTAACAGGAAGAGTGGGTCAGACAGCTTTTATATAAGATTACTGTCAAGTAAGAGTTCTTACTTTATTCGAAATCCCATTCGTTCCTAAGACTTCTGGGAAAATTCCCCTTGCGAAGGAGAACCGTCTCTGGTTCTTGCCTTCCTTATGGTAAATAAGACAGCACCCTGGAAATATCATGTTACAGGCATATTCTTAGGGAACGGGTAAAAACACATAGAAAGATCTTTACCTGGACCACCGGACTAACTGGTGGGGCTGCATCCGAAGGCCTTGGCGATTCCTGAGTTGCTGGAATCGTCACAGCCGGCCTTTGTTCGTCTATCTCCTCCTCTGTCCGCGGAGGAGGAGGATTTTCCTCCCTGGAATCCCCAGTGGACCCAGGGGGAAGCTCTCCTTCCTGTATGTACATTAACTTGTCAAATGTGCAGAAAGAGCAATGGAGGGAATGATCGAAAAGATCCTTTACCTTAGTCGTCCCTTCGACCAGGGAAGCAGAGATGATTGACCCTGAAACCTCGGGGGCTTCAGGAATTGGAAGGTCACCTGCGACCACAAGATCTTCAGTGGTCGCAGGGTCAACCACGGCCGCTTCTTCGGCAGCTGTGGTCTCTGCGGGGCAGCCTGGGGCATCGCTGGATGGAAGATCCGCGATCTTCCTCCTTCGAAGGATCAGAGGAACGTCATCCTCTTCCTCCTCGCTCCCCTCTCCCTGTACGACGAAGAAGTGATTCCATGTCGCGCCTGAAAAAGTAGCAGGAATGCGATATCTTACCGCAGTCTTTCTTGCGAGACGAGGAATGCTTCGTGAAGACCCCTCTCCAGGGTTCAGCTTGGTCTTCTTAGAGGCAGGACTCTTTGTCCTGGGTCTCTGAGAGACCTTCACGTTCCTCGCCGTCAGCTTCTTCAGAGAGCCAACATTTTCACTTGGGAATGTTGCATCCGCAAACCTCCCTAGGAGCTGTTCTCATTCCAATGGGATTGATTAGTGCTGGACATACATGAAACCTGCAAAACAGAGGCCAAGTGGAAAGTTTACCTTTCGGCGCTCTTGTTTAAGGTCGTCGCCAGCATGAATCAAGCTTTGGGGGCAAGGTGATCCCTTGGGGCCCTCTACCTCGGCGTTGTACGCCCTGAGGAGGTAGTTAGTCCGCCTCTCAATCTCAGCTGAGGGCAGGACTGTTCCCAGATACGAGTTAAATTGATACATTTCAAAAATGACAAAAGGATTTCAATGTCAGAAATGAGTACCTTCGTTATAGTCCAGGGTAGTGTCCGCCATGGACTTGATCTCCCAAGCCGGATGAGCCCTTTCACGTAGGGGGCTCACCCGATTCTTCACAAAGTCTCGGATGACGTCACGTGCCGTCAGCCCTTGTTCGACTAAGTGAAGGATCACCTCGGCATGCTTCATGAACTCCGCGTTCATCGCCGGGAGAGTATCCAACTCGCTCGTTTTCTCCGGCCGCGAGTTCTCAAACCACAGCCCGCTCTCGGTCGGCGGGGTGCAGTAAAACCATTTCTGGTGCCACCCGTGCACTGAGTCTCGCAGGGGTGGGGAGGGATACTCCTTTTTATCCCTCAGCCGGAAGTAGATGCATCCAGCGGCGTTGGTGCTCTTCGACCACGCCGAAAAGTAAAATCGTCGGAAAAGATCCACGTTGGGATATACTCCGACGAAGGCTTCACAGAGATGCTGGAATACTGCAAGAATCAGCATCGCGTTGGGGTGGAGGTTGATCAATTCCCACCCGTAATGTTCAAAGATATCCTTAAGGAACCGACTCTCAGGGAATCGGAACCCGCAACGAAAATACTCCTCAAAAACCACCAACTCGCCTTCTTGGACAGTTGGGGTTTCTTGGTCCTTCTCCGCAGGTCGCCAGTTAATGAGCAGCCGCGGAGAAAGGATCTCCTCCTTCTCAAGCGCCATCAGGCTCTCCTCAGAATGATGAATGGATCTGCTCCAGGATGCCATCTATGGTGTAGAATCAAAGGGGAAGCTGGCGATTTGGGGAAAATGAAGGCTGAAGAAAGTGAGGGTTTTGAGCGGCGGGAATTCTAAGGGTTTTTTCGCGGCTGAATGGCTTCCTCAAGAAGCTACCTACTGCTTTTTATAGACCCAAGGCGACGCATTAATGAGTAAACGGCTCGTTTCAAACGTTCCATTTAATGCTTTATTCATTTCTCATAATGGATACTGTCTCTGATGGACCCGATAAAGTATTCAGGCGTCGGATCTGAAACAAAAAGACTTCTTTGTTTTGGAAACTGAAAGTGTAAAAGGACTGAAAAATTTCCAGTACTTTTCAGAGGAAGTTTTTCCTTTTTATACTTTGAACATTTTGTTCGAAAAAATCACGTAACCCAATTTTTAACGTACTGAAGTGTTTCTAATTGGGTTATGGTTTTATCGAAATCATGTTCTAGGCTAAAACTTCGTCTCTAATCGAAGTAATAGTCTAACCGGATGTTCAACTCTGGTCGCAATTCAGTTCTAACCGCGGCCTTAAGTCTGATCGCGGCATCAGGGCAGGTCATGGTGATCTTTTAAAGCGCGATTCTGATCGCAGAACTGAAAATTCCTGTGTATGAATGGTCGCGGACTAAGCTTTTAGCTTTAATTTCGCACAGAAGGTATGAAGAATGTTCATATGGATAAAAGAAACTTTATTTATTACATTCTTTACATACAAAAGGGATACGGTCGATAAAAGCATCGACTTGTTCCGAAAGAAGTTTACAAAGTTCCCCAAGGGACATATTGTTGTCAGTAGGATTTACACTGACAACCCCCAAGGAACTAGCGACTACTCTAAGTCTATCTATATCGTCCCTAACAACGGACGCACTATTGTCCCTAATCAAGTCAGAGAGTTCTCGCTGTTGCTGAGCGAAGTCTCTCTCTCGACGGAAATGGTGCGCCTCCTCTCGGGATCGATCAAGACATTCTGCTAAACGCAGAATCTTCGAGGCCATCTCCTCGGTCTTCTTCTCCAGGGCATTTTTCTCTTCCAGAAGGGTTTGTCCGGAAGGAAGAGATGGAGCAGCAGAAGGCTGATCGCTGGGGCCTCCTACCTCCTGCATTTTGCAAAAGTTAGTCATATTAACTAAAATTATCAGCAAAAAAGGAGAAGAATTGTTACCTGTCCCGGTGCATAACCCGTTGATAGACCCATCTTGGGAGGAAGATCATCATATGGTGGAAGAGCAACGTTCCCAGAAGAAGATTGCTTCGCCAACCCAATATGGCAATCATCTGGTCGAGGGATACTCACCGCTTGCCGACCAGGATGTTGATCACCCAAAGGGATGGGAGAATTGAATGTGATGGGATCTTTCTCTAAGGATAAAGGCCTGAATTGCCGAGAGGCATGAACGGGGAGGGTCAAAGGAACTGAAGGAAGAAAGAAACTCGCTACGTTCTTCACCTTTGTTCCACTGGAAGATCCTTCGTCAACCTTGGGTTTCTTCCTTAAGGGAGACAGGACCTCATTAGTTTGAGACCCTTGTTCGACAATTTCCCCTTCATCGCTCTCAATCTCGATGATTTCGTGATCTGCCATTGGAAAGAGTAAGTGAAAAGGAAGGAGGCCAGGTAACAAGAAAAAGACTTAGGCGTGAGAGGGAAATTGTAAATCTTTACATGTCCAGGGGTCTGGTATTTATAGCCGCCAGGTCGACGGTTCGCCTCCCAGACACCTCGAGTTTCGTTAAAGACATTTACAATTTTACCTCGAGATAAAAATCTCTACGGCGCCATCATTGCCCATCACGTAATGTCAGAACCCGTCTTGAAAAACCAACCGTTTTCACTTAGTGCGCCACTAAGTGGAGAAGTTAAAGGGCCGGGTTAAAAATCTAATGCACGGTTTTTAAATTCGAAATAAACACGTCTCTCCGTTTTCTTCGAATTTGGGGGCTAGCTGACGAGGATTGACACCCGGGTTACTTCTAGTAAACTTCTGGTTCAAGACAGGTTCGAACCAGAAGTGTGTCTGGAGATGCGAACTCAAGCTATTCTGAGAGGCATCACCACGAGGTCGCAAGCTTTACGCGATCAAGTCGCAGCTTTACGCGGTCAGACCGTAAGCCTTGCGCGGTCAGAAGTTCGTGGGCTATACGCGAACTACACATTCGGGATATTACGCGGTCAGCCGAATCTCGCGGTCAGAACATCTGCCGAGCAGGATACCTGGGATCTATCTATTCGGTTGTCCATACGACAGGATATTCTAGGTATCCCGAAGATTCCTACACGTGGAAAATCAACCGTCAGGAGGTTAACACGTACAGTTATTCATGAATAACACGTGTTTAACCTGCGTGGAGGTTAAGAGCAGTTTCAAAAACCGTATCCAACCGTCCGTGCAACCGATTGATGCAGTTTCCTTCACATGGCACCCTTTCAAGCAGTATAAAAGGATGGCATGAAGTATCAATCAAAGAGAGATCCCAGTTAGCCAAGTCTACGGCACACCTCATATAGCATTTTTAAGTCTTCTTTAGCTTATCTTTGTACACTTTTATAGGAAAAATCCTTGCCTGTGAGGACTTTTCCTTCCATTTGTAAACATTTTACCACACTTAGTGAAATCTCAACAGGACGTAGGGCTTTTACTCCCACCATCGAGGGCCCGAACCTGTCTAAATTCTCTGTGCTCCTGTATACCATTGTTCAGCTTACCTTCCCGAAGGGTCATCTTGAAAGGTCTCACTATTACAAATTCTGCATAAGTTCGGCTGAGGACTCCGAGTCCGAATCATCGACACTCCCGATGACATTCGGCGCCCCAGATAATTACCGGACCGAAATGGTTCGGTTTGACGTGGTGGATCTCCCCTCCTCCTACAATGCCATAATGGGGAGAACCATCATCAACCGCTTAGGAGCAGCGGTCCACCACAACTATCTCTGCATGAAGATCCCCGGGCCCAGCGGGGTGATCTCCGTGCATGGTGACCAGGGTGTGGCTCGCTCCCTCTACGAGCGCGCCTCCGCAGTGATCGGGGACGTTAACCTGGTTAAGGCCCCGGGGGGAGGGAGCCCCTCCCCGGCCTTAGACGTGCCAGTCACGCTCCCCGGGAAGTTCCTTCCTAAGCCTCGCCCTGAGGGGGACCTCCGGAAAGTCTCTCTCTCCCAGGACGAGGGGAAAACAATCAAGATCGGGGCTGATCTCCCCGAGGAACACGCGACGCGACTCGCCAACTTCCTTCGTGAAAACACAGATGTCTTCGCATGGAACCCCGCGGACATGGGGGGTGTGCCCAGGGATGTTATCGAGCACAAGCTCGCAGTAATGCCCGGTCGCCCCCCGGTAAAACAGAAGATGAGGAAGCTCTCCCTCGAGCGGCAGGAGGCCATCAAGGTGGAGATCGCCAAACTCCGAGAGGCGGGGTTCGTTCGGGAGGTCCTACACCCCGAGTGGCTAGCGAACCCCGTCCTCGTAAAGAAGGCAAGCGGCAAATGGAGAATGTGCGTCGACTTCACCGACCTCAATAAAGCTTGCCCAAAAGACGATTTCCCGCTTCCGCGGATCGACCAACTGGTGGATTCCACCGCGGGTGCGAGCTGATGAGTTTCTTGGACGCCTATTCGGGCTATCACCAAGTCTGAATGGCGGAGGAGGACGAGGAAAAGACGAGTTTTATAACTCCCCTCGGCACCTTCTGTTATGTCCACATGCCTTTCGGGTTGAAAAATGCGGGGGCGACTTTCCAGCGCCTTATGAGCTTAGTCTTGAGGGATCAAATCGGCCGCAACGTGAAAGTGTACGTCGACGATGCAGTCGTCAAGAGTTCTCTCTCGGCCACCCATCTCGAAGACTTGGGAGAAACCTTCCGCAATCTCCGTAAGTACGGGATAAGGCTTAACCCGGAAAAATGCGCGTTCGGCGTTCGCGGAGGAAAACTCCTTGGCTTTCTCGTATCCCAAAGGGGTATCGAAGCCAATCCCGAAAAAATTCGGGCCCTCCTCCACATGCCTCCGCCGCATTCCGTCAAGGATGTACAACGACTTACCGGCCGCTTGGCCGCATTAAGTCGCTTCGTCTCGCGCTCGGGGGAGCGCGGTCTCCACTTTTTCAAGATCCTACGCGGCCTTGAGGGGTTCTGTTGGACGCCTGAGGCACAGGCCGCGTTCGAGGACCTGAAGAAATACCTCGCGAGCCCCCCGATGCTCGTGAGCCCGCGTCAGGGGGAGCCCCTGCTCCTCTACCTCGTGGCCACTCCGGTCGCCGTTAGCGCGGTTCTTGTCAAGGAAGAAAATGGGCATCAACGCCCCGTCTACTACGTAAGTGAGGCTCTCCAGGGTGCCAAAACAAGATACACGAAGATGGAGAAGATTTGTTATGCCCTCCTGATGGCATCCAAAAAGCTTCGCCACTACTTTTTGGGCCACCCTATCACAGTGCCCTCCTCTCTCCCCTTGGGGGAAGTGCTTCGGAACAAAGAAGCCACTGGCCGGATTGGGAAGTGGGGGGCTGAGCTAGCCCCCTTCTCCCTCTCCTTGACCGGACGATCCGCAATCAAGTCACAGGCCCTGGCTGACTTCGTGGCTGAGTGGGCTCCGGTCCCCGGACTCGAGGAAGAAACGCATGCCATGCCGCCACCACGCGATGACCATTGGACCCTCTTCTTCGGTGGTTCCCTGTGCTTGGCAGGGGCCGGCGTGGGAGTAGTCCTCCGAAGCCCCGAGGGGAGAACCCTCGAGTATGCCGCTAGGCTCGAGTTTCCCGCGACAAACAATGTCGCGGAGTATGAGGCCCTCCTCTTAGGGCTGCGCCTCGCCCGCTCTTTGGGCATTCGACGCCTCCTCGTCAAGGGGGACTCTCAGCTTCTGGTTTGTCAGATGGACAAGTCCTACTTGTGCCATGACCCGAATCTGAGCCTCTACCTTGACGAGGTCAGAAAGATGGAAAGTCATTTCGAAGGCCTCGAGGCGCGTCGTATCCCGCGTAGGGACAACGACCGCGCCGATGCCCTCGCGCGAGCGGCAAGCGCCCGAGGGCCCCTCCCTGAGGGGGCTTTCCTGGAAGTTATCTTGAAACCCTCCGCGGTGGCCCCCGGCTTGGACTCCGAGTCCTGTGACCCCGACGTCACGGAAATCGTCCGGGCCACATCCTGGATGGCCCCCCTTATCTCTTGCATCAAGGGAGAGGGGGAGCCCTCCGACGACATCGAAGCCAAACGCCTACGCGCCAGAGCGCGGGCGTATGTGTTGGTGGAAGGGACGCTGTACAAGCGAGGGGCCTCCACGTTACTTCGCTGCCTCCCGCGGGAGGAAGGAGTTCAACTCCTTGAAGACATCCACCTCGGGTGTTGTGGCTCTCATCTCGGCCCACGGGCCGTCGCAGCAAAAGCCATTCGCCAGGGGTTCTACTGGCCAACGGTGGCTCGCGACGCAAGAGACCTCGTCTCTGCCTGCGGGGCTTGCCAAAAAATGGCAAAGGGCTCCAACCTGCCCTCCACGGCTCTACAGGCCATCCCCATCACATGGCCTTTCGCGCGGTGGGGAATGGACCTCCTAGGCCCGTTCCCCCCAGCGTCGGGGGGATACAAGTACGCGGTTGTGGCCGTGGACTACTTCTCCAAGTGGGTAGAGGCTGAGCCCTTGGCCACCATCACATCCCGCGCGGTGCAAAGGTTCTTCTGGAAGAACATTGTATGTCGCTTTGGGGTCCCCCGGGAGATCACCGTTGACAACGGAACCCAGTTCGACTCCGCGATCTTTCGCGAGTTCTGTCAGAACTTGGGCACGACCCCCCACTTTGCCTCCGTGGCTCACCCCAAGAGCAATGGGGCGGTCGAGCGCGTCAATGGAGTTATCCTCCAAGGACTCCGTCGCCGCCTGGAGCAAAGCGCCTCCAGGCGCGGGGCATGGGGGGACAAGCTTCCGAGCATCCTCTGCTCTATGCGGACGACCCCGAGTCGAGCAACGGGACGTACCCCCTTCTCACTCGTGTACGGGGCCGAGGCAATACTTCCCTCCAAGATCAATTTCCGATCGCTGCGAGTCGAACTCCTCGAGGGAGTCTCGGCCGCCGCGTTCCAAGCTAACGAAGACAACCAGAGGCTGGAGGTGGACCTCGTCGAAGAAGAGCGGGACAAAGCCCTCCTCCGCAACGCCATTTACGAGCGTGAAATGGCGCGCTTACAATAAGCGTGTTCGGGGGAGGGCATTCCGCCTGGGAGAACTCGTCCTCAAGCGCGTCACCGACCCTCAAGCTCAGGGGAAACTCAGCCCTAGATGGGAAGGGCCATACAGGATCTCCACGATCCTTGGCTCGGGGGCTTACAAACTCTCCACCCTCGAAGATCAAGAGTTGAAGCATACGTGGAATGCGGACTTGCTCCGCAAGTTCTACACTTAGTCTCCGAACCTCCCCCTTCCCCTCTTTGTGACTTCGCAAGGGGAAGGCGCGGCGAGTTGTAACACTGGCCCAAGGCCATTCCCTCTCCTTTTCGCGGTTGCCCGAGGGGGAGGCATTGTATCAACTTTTCTCAGATCAATGAAAATGGCTTTTATCCCCACCATGTCAATCTCTTGCAGGTGTTTCCTAACCGCCCTTGGGGCGATGCCCCCGTCATGGGGAGTCCCTCCCCGAGAGGATGCCCTTCCAAGGATGCCCTCGTTATGAGGAGATTACAGGCTCCAGCTCAGCCTTTAAAAGTCCCGATGGCGGGAACCTCGGTCCCCCTAGGGCGGCTTACAATATCCCCTCGTGGACTGAGGGCGTAAGCGGCAACCCGGTTATCAAATGAAACCGCGGTAACGAGTCACTTTGGGGGACTAGTCCCCCCCATACACTCCATTACGCTCTTCTCCGGGAGCAATCGAGGTCGCTTTCGACCGACGAATCTAATTGAATCTCTATGCCTGGATGACAATGGCGGCCTGGATTTCTCTTAGAACGTCAGCACGGGTCGTCTGGCTAGAGTCGCTCCCCGCTGAGGGGGGAGAGGGCAAATCAGGCCCCCCATATGTGAATCGCCCATAATCAAGAAGCTTGGCCGCGGGGGTAACGGGACCAAGCGCCCTTTTTCTCTCTCCGGATGCAGCCCCGGGTAAGGGGCCCTTCCTTCCCTGGACTTGGTCCCGGGTAAGGGGCTCTCCCCGGTCATGGCTCCGGGTAAGGGGCCCCGCCATTTCTTGGACTTGGTCCCCGGTAAGGGACTTGGTCCCGGGAAAGGGGTCCTCCCCGGACTTGGTCCCCGGTAAGGGCTCCCCGGACGTGGCCTCCGGTAAGGGGCTCCCCCCGGGCGTGGCCCCCGGTAAGGGGCTCCCCGGACGTGGTTCCGGGTAAGAGGCCCTCCCTTCCCCGGGCTTGGTCCCCAGTAAGGGACCTGGTCCTGGGTAAGGGGTCCTTCCCGGACGTGGCTCCGGGTAAGGGACCCTCCCTTCCCTGAACCTGGTCCCGAGTAAGGGGGCTCTCCTACCCGGACGTGGCTCCGGGTAAGGGGTCCCCCTCTTCCCCGAACGTGGTTGCGGTAGGGGGCTATTTCCCTCACCCGGACGACTATTTCCCTCAGGAGGGTGGATTAAAATGTTTTATTGACGAAACGGGCCGGGGAACAACCCTCCCCGGTGGGCAAGAAACATACAAGTCGGGGACCTAAATCCCCGTGGGGATAACCCAGGAGACAACCCCCTACGTTGGGAACCGGGAAATCACTCTCCACGTCCCTTGGCAAACTCTCGGGAGATGTCCTTGTACAAGCCTTGGACCCTTCGGAACGCCGCTCTTAGCGCGTCCTCGGGCCACTCCTCATAACCGCCTGGTGGTAAGATCCGGAGTGGAAAAATCCTCTGGGCACCAGCTTCTGGTGAAGGCAACTCGGCGCGACAATCATCGAAGTTGGCCATGTGCCATTCGGGAAGCCATCTTAGCAAAGTGGCAACCTCACCGGGAACCCCCGCAACGGGGAGTTCCTCGGAATCCCTATCTGGGACATTCGCGACAACCTGTCGTCCAATCAAGCAAGTTTAGCAAAAAATACGCCCCATGCAAGTCCAATCAAGCGAATTCAGCAAAAAATATGTTCTATTCAATCGTCGAAATTTTCTACAAGTTTTTGGGCCTCCGTCGAAGGAGCACCGTAAATAAAAAAGGAAATCCTAGCAAAAAACTAAACTAAGGTCCGGGGGGGGAAGGCTCATACTTGCCCATGATGACCCCCCCCGGAGGAGGCTTCGTCCGGAGCAGCCGCGGGCAGCGTCCCCAAGACTCGGTCGAAGAAGAGCTCGGCGCGGTCCTCCAGCTCCCTCTGCCGAGGCTCGTAGAAGTCGGGGAAGCCCGGGGCGGCGAAGTCCCCAAGAGCCCGCGCTCCAGCGCCTCGGTACTCCGCGAGAGCCGCGGCAGCATAGATCATGGGAATGGCGAGACCCCTGGCTCGAAGGTCTGCCGCGGCGGAGATGGCGGACACCTGCCTCACGAGGAAGTTCGTCGCTTCCTCGACCGAGGCCAACGGGTTTCGAGGGTTGGCCTCCGGGAGCAAGTTGAGTCCCAGGGTGATGAGCGCGGCCCGGACGCGGTTCCCAGCCGAAACCAAGGACCGGGCCACAGAAGAATCAGCGACGCCCAATGCCGCGCTCAACTCCTCACGAAGGCGGGAGTTGGCTCCCTCCGACTCTAACAGCTGCGCCCGGATGAGCTCCAGCTCCCGGGCCGCGGCGTCTCTCGCGGACTCGGCCAGAGCCAGCTGCTGTGACCGCACCCTCCCCAGCTCCTCGATGGCCGCGTCTCGCTCCCGGACTGCCGCATCCCGGGAGGCCTCGAGGGCGGCTATCTCCTTGTCCGCAGCTTCAGTCTCCCGCGCGAGCCGACCGCGGAAGGCGCGTACCATGGCGGTGGTCTGTCACGTAGGCAACACGGTTAGGAAAGCCCCTAACCGGGCATCAACTAGCAACAGAAGAGCTCCTTACCTGGAGCGAGAGGGAAATGACGTCCTCGTAGCGGTCGTCGATCCCCCCCTCGGCCATGCGGGCCCGCACCCGAGGAGTGAGGAGGCCCAGGGAAAGCCGCCTCGTCTCGTCCGCAGAGAAGAGCGCCCCTCCCCCGAGGGCGTCGACGTCGCTCCCCCAAGTCCTGGTGGCCCCGACGCCTCGCTCCTCGGGTAGAGCGGCTGCCACCGGGGAAGAAGCTGCGTGCCCTCCGGGCCCCGGGGAAAGTGGTGCAGCCGGGGGCGGCGCCGCCGACGTCCCGGCCCCGGGGGCCAGGAGAGCACGGAACCGGAAAGCGCCCGGCATCCGGTAACGCATGCCCGGGACCGGGCGCGTGCTCGAGGCCGTCACCTGGACGTCCCTCTTCGGAGGAGACGGGGCGTAATCCTCCGAGTCTGACTCCACCCGGATGCCGTCCAGCACCCCCGAGGCGCCCAGCGCATCAAGCTAGGCCACCAGCGAGGCCGTGTTACTAGGGTTGTCGGTAAGCCCCACTAACGGAGAAGGCGCCTTCGCCTTCACGGGGGCCTGGGGGGTCTCGGTAAGGCTCGGCACCGGGGCTGGAGACTTCGTCCGGGCTGTCCCTGGGCTATCATCGGTGGTCCTCGGGGTCTTGGCGCGGCCCGCCCCGTGACTACCGGGCGCCTCCCTCCTCTTGTGGGAGTTTGGCGTCGGGAGCGGCATCCGAGCAGGCAAGGATAGCCCGAAGACCTCGGCCACCAGGTTGCGAGGGGGGCCGTCGCCAATGACCGCGCGGCACCGGGCGTGCTCGTCCTCGAAATATCGCCCGAGGAGATGCTCCGCCTTCCCCCGGGACGATTCGTACGAGCGCACTGTGAAGGAAAAGTTAGAACGTAAGGCCCCTCCGGGTAAAAGCTCTTTCGGGCAAAGTTCGAAAAACTCACGTCGGGACTCCGGGTAGCAGGGGGGGCGGTTCTCCGCCGAAAGGCCCAGCCCCCTCCGGACGCGTCCGAAGGGACTGAACCGGAGAAGAAGCAGCTCCTCCGCCAGGTCCCTCATGCTCCGGCGGGACCGGGCCTCCACCATCTTCTTGATGAGGGCCGCCTCACCGGTGCTCAGCTTGGGGGCCGAAGGTGCTGAGGACCGGGTAAGGGTCGGGGGCTCCGGAGAATAGATGATCTCCGGGTCTCCTACCCGGAGATAGAACCATCTCTGGGACCAATCCTCCCAATGGTCCCGGGAGGCCGTGACCGGGTATTGGTCGACCCGGGACGGGAGGAGCTTCACCACCACCGAACCAAAGGTGGACTTCGGCCCGTGGCGCACCACCGGGGAACTCCGTGCGGTGGCCTTGTAGAAGTGCTGGAAGAGCCGCAGTGCCCCCTCCGACTCGGTTGCAGTCTCGCACAACCATATGAAGAGCCCCATGCGAACCAGGACGTTCGGCGTGAGGTGGTTGAGCGCCACATTGTATCGCAGCAGAAACTCCCGGAGCATGGGGTGCAGCGGGAGTCGGAGACCTGCGTCGACGAATGCGTCGAAGGCGACGACCTCCCCTTCCCGGGGGCGGGGAACGGTCTCCTCCCCCGGGACTCGGACATCCCCTTCGGCGAAAACCCTCCGAGCTACGAGGGCCGCCGAGTCCTGGGGGGTGAACTTAGAGACCCCCAAGAAATCGGACGTCAGCTTCTCCGGAGACAGCTCCACGGCCTTTCCTCGCCCCCTCGAAGCCATCTCGCGTCCCCGGGGCTCGGCGCTACCGGGTCAGGATCTGTTACCGGGAGCTTGACGCTACCGGGAGTAATCTGTTACCGGGAGCCTTGCTGCTACCGGGAACGAATCTGTTACCGGGAGCCTTGCTGCTACCGGGAACGGACTTGTTACCGGGGCTTGTTGCTACCGGGAACAAGTTTGTCACCGGGACCGGACTTGTTATCGGGAGGATGCTGCTACCGGGAACGGGTTTGTTACCGGGAGCCTTGCTGCTACCGGGAACGGGCTTGTTACCGGGAGAGCTCTAACGCTACCGGGAGAAGTGGAAGTTTGGAGGTGGAGATGGCTAAGTGACGCGCGCCCCCTATATTTATAGGGGAAGAAGATCGCCTCGTTTCTCGTGCCGAATCTAGGTACTAAATGCGGGACGGCGCGCGGATAACGAAGAGTTTTGTAGAAGCATATAAAAAGCGTCGCCGTGTCCCCTTACCGGGAGTCACCGCCGGGACACCCCTTGGTAAGGTGTGGAGACGCACGCTTCGACGCCACGAAGTGCCCTCGAGCGCACGGGGGGCTGATGTTGGGGGAGAAATGAGGTCCCCGGTAAGGGACTTGCTCCCCGGACGTGGGCTCCCCGGACTTGGTCCCCGGTAAGGGACTTGGTCCCGGGTAAGGGGCTCCCCGGACGTGGCCCCCGGTAAGGGGCCCTCCCCGGGTGTGGCCCCCGGTAAGGGGCTCTCCGGACTTGGTCCCCGGTAAGGGACTTGGTCTCGGGTAAGGGGCTCTCCCCGGTCATGGCTCCGGGTAAGGGGCCTCCCCTTCCCCGGACTTAGTCCCGAGTAAGGGACTTAGTCCCGGGTAAGGGGTCCTCCCCGGACGTGGCCCCCGGTAAGGGGCTCCCCGGACGTGGCCCCTGGTAAGGGGCTCTCCGGACTTGGTCCCCGTTAAGGGACTTGGTCCCGGGTAAGGGGCTCTCCCCGGTCATGGCTCCGGGTAAGGGGCCTCCCCTTCCCCGGACTTAGTCCCGGGTAAGGGGTCCTCCCCGGACGTGGCCCCCGGTAAGGGGCTCCCCGGACATGGGCTCCCCGGACGTGGCCCCCGGTAAGGGGCTCTCCCCGGACGTGGCCCCCGGTAAGAGGCTCTCCGGACGTGGCTCCGCGTAAGGGGCCCTCCCTCCCCCGGACTTGGTCCCGGGTAAGGGGCTCCCCGGACGTGGGCTCCCCGGACGTGGCCCCCGGTAAGGGGCTCTCCCCGGACGTGGCCCCCGGTAAGAGGCTTTCCGGACGTGGCTCCGCGTAAGGGGCCCTCCCTTCCCCGGACTTGGTCCCGGGTAAGGGGCTCCCCGGACGTGGCTCCGCGTAAGGGGCCCTCCCTTCCCCGGACTTGGTCCCGGGTAAGGGGCTTCCCAGATGTGGGCTCCGAGTAAGGGGCCCTCCCTTCCCCAGAATTGGTCCCGGGTAAGGGGCTCCCCGGACGTGCCTCCGCGTAAGGGGCCCTCCCTTCCCCGGACTTGGTCCTGGGTAAGGGGCTCCCCGGACGTGGCTCCGTGTAAGGGGCCCTCCCTTCCCCGGACTTGGTCCCGGGTAAGGGGCTCCCCAGATGTGGGCTCCGAGTAAGGGGCCCTCCCTTCCCCAGACTTGGTCCCGGGTAAGGGGCTCCCCGGACGTGGCTCCGCGTAAGGGGCCCTCCCTTCCCCGGACTTGGTCCCGGATAAGGGGCTCTCCCCGGACGTGGCCCCCGGTAAGGGGCTCCCCGGACGTGGCTCCGCGTAAGGGGCCCTCCCTTCCCCGGACTTGGTCCCGGGTAAGGGGCTCTCCCCGGACGTGGCCCCCGGTAAGGGGCTCCCCGAACGTGGCTCCGCGTAAGGGGCCCTCCCTTCCCCGGACTTGGTCCCCGGTAAGGGACTTGGTCCCGGGTAAGGAGTTCTCCCCGGACGTGACCCCGGGTAAGAGGCCCTCTCTTCCCCGGGCTTGGTCCGGGGTAAGGGGGCCCATTTACCCAGGAGCTCGCTTGGGAATTGGAGTGGCCACGTGTCAAGGATCCAAGCATCGTACCGTGCAAAAGGACCGCAGCGCCCTCGATCCGACGGTTCTAGCTAGGGCAGTCTTGTAATTTGCGTCTTTTGGGGTCTATATATACCCTTGTATCCCCTCTTGTAACCTAGGTTCAATTCATTTGCATCCAATACAAGAAAACCAAAAGGCGCGCTTAGGAGCGCTCTCCCCGTAAAAGAGCTCCCCAGCCGACTCACGTCGGGAGCACGTCGACAGGACTAGGGTCTCCACTGAGGCCCGAACCTGTATAAACTCTCGTGTCAATCTCTGAGATTGTCCAACACGGGGTGACCCGTCGCACGGTCATCCCGCGTTGCTGAACACGTGTTACGCACGTCATAAACCTGCCGGGGTAACTTTAATACCACGACAGTACTATACCCCGACAAATTTTCATAGGCCGGGAAATCATTTATGGTGCAAAATATCATGGCTCGCAACATGAAATTCTCTCGCTTATGTGCATCCCACACTCGCACCCCTTCGCTCCACAATTTATGTAAGTCCTCGACTAACGATGATAGAAACACGTCAATATCATGAGTTGGTTGGTGTTGACGACGAGCTAGGCATCGGGGACAACAAACTGGGCAACATCGACAACAAATTTGGCGATGGCTATCATGAATTGGGTGGTGTTAACGACAAACTGGGCATCAATGATGACAAATTTTGCAGCGGTGACAACGAATTTGGCGTCGTTAATGACATACTAGGTGTTGATGAGAAT
The DNA here is from genome assembly GCA_019359835.1 of Pharus latifolius. Lineage (NCBI taxonomy): Eukaryota > Viridiplantae > Streptophyta > Magnoliopsida > Poales > Poaceae > Pharus > Pharus latifolius. The sequence continues at coordinate 70,023,187 of CM033320.1, read as the reverse complement.
GAATTACACGACGAAGGCAGGGATGAATTGATCTCCCATTTTCCCACTCCACCTCCCAAAAAAACAAGGAAAATTTGTCTATCGTTATACTAACACATCTAACTTGACGACAGTACCTTATGACTACAATTTCTATCTTTCTAGTATCCTACAGATTACAGTCATAGAGTATTTTTAAGGTGTTATTTTCCTAATAACCGTCTTTGCAGTGCCCAGTAACCAATTTTTCTTAATTTTTTTATTCATATATGTGTATGATGTGTTACCAACATAATGAATAGTACCACTTGTAATGATAGATTTCTAAAAAAAATATCATCTTAATTATTTCAAAAACAAAAATGAAAGATCTTGAGAATGGTGTTTATAAGATATGATAGTTATAATAAAAGATAGGAATAAGAACATATTTATCAATCCTTGTATTTTGCACGCAAGTTTATTTTGTTCTCTTTATGTTCAAAAGTATCAAATTGGTTTTTTTTTGAACTAGTTCAAAATTGTCTTTTTGAATTTAAACTGAGTTTAAAATTATGACGTTTTGCTAACTGAATAATATATGGGAGGTTGAGCCGTTGAGGTCACATATAGAGTGCGTAGCAGACCACGAGGAACTGCGATAGCGACCACCACAATGATGTTCAGGAAAAAGGACTCGGCCCACGCCGCCGGGATGCGTGACCAGAGGGCGGCGCTCGTGGTCAGCATCGCGAGGTGCCGCACCGTGGTCCCGAGCATGGCAATCGTGAATGCCTTCTTGCCGGACTTGGCAATCATGCTCTGGTCCGTCTTCACGCCAATCATGAATTCAAACAGCGTCAGTGAGTAGCTCCTGATCGTGTTGAGCTGCAGCCACCCCTCCAGCATGTGGAAGACCTCGGCGATCTGCGGGCTTCGACCGAGGAACGACGGCCCGAGAAGCGCCCCGGACTATAAAGACACGGCAACATAAAGAACTGGACCATGCATCGGATAGAGCACCATGGCCTGCATGTACGTACAAGGATCTGTCAGATGATGAGCGGCTGGTGGAGGTGGCAGATCACGGTGTGGATGGCGTGCGAGAGGATGAAGACGCTGTAGACGTGGTAGAGGAGGAGCAGGAATTAGAACTTGAGGGGGTCCGGTGGAGACGCCCGTGCATGTGGCAGCATTGGGCTCGAAGTAGAAGAGGCTCTTGTTGACACCGACATCTACCATATTTTACCAATATCATGTGTCATTCAGTTCACTAAGTCATGTCTTAAACCCTTTTTAAATCCGAAAAGGTCATTTTAAACCGTTTTAAAAAATAAATAAAATAATTTAACTGTTTTGTAAATAGAGTGATCGAAAATATATTTATTCTTGTAAGATATGATAGATATAGAAGATATTTATTATATATAATAGGATATTATTATTGTTATCTCAATAATTAAATAGTCCGGACTTTATGAAAACTTGATTTTATTAAGTTGATTTTAGTTTTACAAAGAATAAGTTTTAAGTAGTTAAACTCCAGATCTCATAACTTTAATAAGAGACTATATGGTATTCCTAGAGGTATTAAGACATCTTCATTTATATATGAATACTAATTTAATCTAGTCATTGATTTAGAAAGAATAGATTTGATATTTCGCTTTAAATAAATCATCAATCCAACCCGACAGTGGTCATGCATGATCCTAACTCTCTTTTTTTTTTTTTTGCGAGATGATCCTGCTTGATTGATTTCGTTTGGATTTCTTCGACATATTTTATGTTTTTCCTTATCGGCTTATGGCAATTCTTTATTCAAACCATAACTCGTTTGATATTTGATGAACAATGTTAGATTGACTTTCTGAAAAGCCAAATAGCTCAGTTGGAGAAAAGAATTTGAAAACAAATCTCAGCAGATGATAAACAAACAAAGTGGCCATAGGTATTGATGGTTTAATACATGTAGTTTAAGACCTATTTAGATCAGTACTAATTGCGCATGATTTTTTTTTTTACAAATTTTGCGCATGACTTGATGGATTCACTTCTGGCCGCCTTGCCTCGGCCTTTGCCCGATCAATGTGAGGAAGAAGATTTGTAGAGATAGATGTGGGTTTTGTCAGATTTGATTTGAGTTGGAGAAATTTAAGAAGTTTATACAATTATCATAATATTTAGTATCTATTTCCTCTACCTAAATAGAATGGTTAGAAAAAAATCTTTTGATGTGATAGATCATCTATAATTTGAGATTACGGTGGAGGGTAGAATGGTAGTATGTACAAATATACCTTTTGATAATACAAATAATAAACCAACTTAACAACCAGGTGCACTTTTAAAAGGCAAAAATAATAATTTGTTAAACTTGCTAAGAACAGTCTAAACGGAGGCTTATTACCCTCCGTGCAATACAAGTAAAGATCCCACACGGACTAAGAAAATGAACTAAATATTGCCGTAAAAAAACTAATATGGTCTATCACCGTGACACCGTCAATTACCTGAAACAAATCACGAATGAATTCCTCCACACGAATTACAAATTGTTTTTACGGTGGCATGGAGGCGACGCGTCCCCTCCGGCCAACGCAACCTTGCAGTCGATGTACTTGCAGCTGTAGCACTTATCCGGTGGCATCAGCGTGACGTCCACCACCGCTGCGCCGGCACGCAGGTCGTTCGCGAGGCTCTCCCGCGCGAACCGTGGCACGGGCACCGCGTCCCCCCACGCCATCACCGACGTCACCTCGGTGGTCTGCTGGCTCTCCGAGCAGAACTTCGGCACGGGGCCGCGCGCAAGCTCGACGCCACGGTAGGACACGGCCGCGACCGTGCCGCGGTAGACGTACTCCAGGGTCTGCTTGCGCGGCTCGCTGATGCGGATGCTGAGGTTGAAGGCCGGGTCGAGCGTCCGCCGCTCGAGGTCGTGCGCCGGGTCGAGGCCCGACACGCCGGCGATGGCAACGGTGTACTCCGCTTGCAACGCGCAGTCCATGGACACGTTGTACATGAAGTAGAAAACCGGGACCACGATCACGAGGGCGAGGGAGACGCCGTGGATGGCAGGGAGGGCTTTTTTGAAAGCATTCCCCAGATGGGATTGGGGAAGGAGCGGCTGGGTGCCTTCTTGCGCGTGCGCTCCCATGGCGGCGGGGACGGAGTTTTCGCTGGGTTTTTACCTTTAAAGGGAAGGGCTTATATGAGAAGAAATCTGTATCGTTAAAGGAAAGTTCTTGAGGTTGCGGATGAAAAAGGATGTATTTATATGAGATCATAAATATTGGCTCGAGGATATGAGAAGGAATCTGGATCGTTAGATGAGGAGTTGTAATGCAAATGTGTGTACATGGAGACACGACTTGTGTTGTAGTCTGTTCGTATTAAAACATATTTGGTTTGTTCCAAAAGAATTAAGATCGCGATTGAAAACTTGAAGAGTCATATTGAGATACAATTGTACATATTACCCCTCTACTCTCCGCCGTAATATCAAATTCTACATGATCTACGCCTCAAACAAGTTTAAACTAAATGTGATTTATCTGTATCCTCTCTCTTTCATTACACACATATTATATTTTGTATAAAATAGATTGCAGAATAACTGCTTTTCCATAATTTGAGTTTTCTCGTCAAACTCCTCTTCTACAACTCCTAGATCCATATGTTTTACATCCATCCATCATACATGAGACCGACCGCAGCAAATTTTTCAGTGTAGCATTGCCAGCCTAAACCAATTTGACTCGGGAGTACCCCACCAGTCAGAAGTTTTGGTCCCCATTGCTTTCTTTATACAGCTTCTATTGTGTTTCCAAGTAGACTTCATCTCTAAACAAATGACACACCCTTTCTCTTGATAAATAGCTAACCAAATACCAGCTGACATAACACACAGCATGAACAAAACAACAGGAACTTTACAACAAGCACAAGCACCAGCAATTAAAATGGTGAGTGAGAAGAAGAGTTAGGATCCATGGAATTGCACCCCCATCAAAAATTTCCCAACATTTCCATGATATACCACCCCCAGACCCTCTTATCTACATCACCAAGACCAAATGAAAAGGTTCATTAAGAAACTTAATGGCATACTAAACTGCCAACCTAGCTAAACCTTACCCCTTGAGGCCATTATACCATTTCTCCAGCTCCTCCTACTTACTACCCAGACATTATTACTTTACATCACAGGAGTATACCCCCCCACAATGTATTTACCACCAAACACCCCCCTTACCTTCTCCATTATACCCCCAGAATGTATTTACCTCCAAGCCCACCTCCCTTTCTCCGGTATACCGCCACCACGACTCAAACAAGAAAAAAATAAAATAAAAGACAAGTACTTACTATTAAGCTACGAACTACAAAGCACAAAGACGAGTTCTTCACTGTCATCCCCACACTTTCTTGGCAAGATGGCAGTGAACTACCTCGGCTGGGGTTTCTCCAAGAATGACCTGGCTGGTCGGACTTGCGGCCTTAGTCCCTGAGGCGAAGGGCACTGGTTCTGTGAGCGCTGCAACATCTGAACCATGGATGGTGTTTGATAGGAGTAAACAAGAGTAGCACTATCTGTTGAGTCACCACGGGCTGTTGCTCTCTGCCAAGAATGCGAGCTCAGTCCAGACAGCATGTACGCCCTCCCTGAAGACTCATAACGCTGTCGGTTTGCCATCCTTTCCTGCATCTCCCTTAGCTCTGCATCAAGGGCCAAGCATAGACGGTCCCCACTCTGGCTTGAAAAGGACTCTGATAATATCCTCCGACAGTCCTCAAGAACAGCCACTGCCTCAGAAAGAGCACCTCTCTCAGCAGCGGCCCGTGCAGATTCAATAGCATCAGCAGCACGTATACGGTTCCTCTCGCGATCAACCTCCATGGAAACTGGCTCAGACGTGGTGGATTTTGGCCTATGTATCTTAAGCTCATCTCCTTGAATCTTCATAGTCTCATTTGTCACCAGATCTTTGTAGGCACAAGTGACCTTCAACAGTGAGGTCTGTTCACAAGATCGTGGGACTCTCACTGACAGCAAAAAGTCCCTTTCCTCATCAGCATACAGATGACCAACATCAATATACCCATTTCTTCCATCTCCAGCCACCTTACTCAAGTAACTACCAGATTTGATCGAACAGATCTGAACGCCAGGATGCACACACCCCACACTGAGTCGCATCTCCTGAACAACAACACTAAGAAGCCCACCAATACACTGGGCAAATGCATCTTGAATTACACCTTCATCCTCGATAAAGGAAAATGTACCACTCGAGGCCTCAGCAATTGAGTGCAAGGCATCTGAATCATGGTCTGCTCCAAAACCAAAACCATGCACAGGCACTATACGGACTGTGTCATTTAGAATGGAAGACGGAACCAGTGACGGATAATCTCGCCTGGTACCCCTAACGTTTGAGGAAATATTGTATGTATCTTGCCCGTCTGAGAGAAGAATGATACTGCACACTGGATTCTTATAACTGCGGTCCTCAATCACCTTAGCAGCTTTCTTTAGTGCATCAGCAATGTTTGTTCCACCACCAGCACCAAGCGAGTTGACAGCTTGAAGGGCCTGCTGCCGGCCCGTGTGTGACATCCGTCGGAGATGGAACAACCTTCTAGCAGTAGAAGAGAAAGCAATGACTGAAAGGCGATCAGATGGCCCAAGGTGTTGGATAACGAAACCCATAGCTCGCTTCAGGAGTGCCAATTTGGTGCCTGCCATACTGCCACTAACATCAAGCACAGTAACAAGATCAACGGGAGCACGAGAGGCAGGAGATCCAATTGAGCTTGCATTGACTGTTCTTCCTGTTACCTGCTCTGGGCTAGCACAAGGGGCCTTCAGATGGATCAGAACAGCAAAGCCATCTTGAGATGATGATTGTGGAATGGCCGAGAATTCTGGGTATGTCTTGATGTCCACAGTTTTTGTAGATAAACGGTCAAGATTGTCAGCAGCCACCATCTGCTGTAAAGGTTCATCATCGTTGAAATCTACCGGCTCAGAAGTATGAAAGAGACGAACCTCTCGCTGGCGGTTTGGAACTTGGCGGAGAAGAGCAACATAAGCATCTTGTTGGGGCAATTGAGCTTGGTTCACATTCACCCCAGTTCTTCCACGAGGAATGATAGAAGATAGCGAGCGATTGAATGGTATCTCTTTCCACTTCGCCCGGCAAACTGGGCAGACATGGTTTCCGTGTTTCACATTGGATGAAATGCAGTGAAAATGGAACATATGAGAACATTCTGCGGTGAAGAGTGCTTGCCCATGACCTGGTTTCATGGAATCAAAGCATATCGCACACATCCTCTGTTGAAAAACAAACAAAAGACATCATAAATTTCATCGCATCACACTCTACTAAAATAATCCAGAGAAACAGCCAGCTTCTTCAATGGCATATGCATGTAAAATACAGAGGATAATGGAGTGTTGCAGTGCAATTTTTAATATGCTTCCTAGTTAATTGAGGATACCTAGACATTATACTGCAAAAGAATTGTGTAAGTCGAAAGATGTAGAAAATCATAAGGTCAAAGAAACAGGGTAACAGAACTGAATAGTTTACAGATTCTAAACAACTTTTATTTTAGAATGACAAATTTTACACACGGGAAGCATATGAACTTGTTAATAGTCGTGATAAGATCCCACCAAGTCAGCTCCTATTTCAAAATGTGACATGCACCATCAAAATGCAACATTTCTACAATACTCAAAACAATCAAAAGCAGCATAACAATGCCAATAAATAAGGGGACATAAACCTAAGCTAAGAAAACAAGGACATACTAGGATATGGAGGGCAATGGAGTTTTCAGGTCTCGGTGATTGAGTATATAATTAGTTCTGGTCAGAGCCACGGCAACAAGGCACATGAGTAGATAAGATTGGTCAACTTAACTGAAACTGTCTTTAAAATAAGTATAACATGATCAAAATTCATAAAAGACTACTCCTAAGCTGTTTCACGAAACTCCAGGTATCACAAATAGGCCTTATGATGGAGATTTGGAATTGTTTCCTCGTCCAATGCTTCTGTGAGACTGAACGCAAACTTGCAGTTATTTTGTGTTTGGTATCAAATTCTTTAAAACCTGACATTATACTTCTTTCATATGTAAAGCACCATCATTTGCATATCTGCTGCAAGGACCAGTTATAATCATGTGCATCTAATGCAACGAACACAAAAGGTATTGAGTAGCAAAGCAATAACAGACATCTAGTGTTAGTATTTGCAAATCAATAACATTCTTAAAAATTTTGACAACCAAGCAAAACGGGGTTCAGAAAGCCCTTTTCCTGCTCTGAAAGCTTAACAACGGCTGGCCCGCTCACAGAAAAGTAATCAAGGTAATGTTTCAAAAAAATTGACTAAACCAAAATGTCAAATCATGTATGATCAAATTATTACAAATTCCTAAAAAAGCATTTCGAGCATTGACCGACATCAACAGTGCATTATTGAGAACCAGCCATTTACTATACTGTATATGCCCAGAAGAGTTTGGCATGATTGCATAGTTGACCGGATTATCAAGTCAAAGTTCACTTTTAGTTGTTTTCCAGATAAACTGATATATTCCCTCAACCAGATTGTGTTATATGTGGGGTACAACTGTTTACCACACCACAGTTGACATGTGCGGTGCAGTTTTCACTCCAATTATTACCGACCCAACACCTCTCACACCTTAAAGTTCATCTCTTTATCTAGCAAGGCCCCACCTCACATGTCCTTCATCATAAGTCCATATCTTCATCCATGAATTCCACCTCACATGCATATACAGACCAACTCTATTAATATAACAACTCAAATAGCACCTTACATCAAAAGATAGGTAGAGAAAATGATATAAACCATTCATCAATACATCAACAAATGCTTCCAAAGAGGGGGTTCACTTTTGGAGTTGATCAGATGACCATCAAAATCAGTTTCCATCACACAATAACCAAACCTCAAAACAAGCACTTTTTCTATAACTTGTTTCAACCAGCATCCATTTGTATCAACACAGGCATACAACCATCAATTTATAACCACCACCATAAAGATATGAACTATCAGATTTTGACCAAAACTGCAAATAAAAAGTTGTCCACAATGAGGATATCTCTTGACCAATGACTATCACCAATCTCAACACTGGCAAAAATGCCACTAACCATGCACATACAACTGTACTAAAGTAATTCAATTAGTGTTTTATCTTGATGTATAGACACCAGAGCCCAGAGGAAGCAGCACTTCTGATTTTATCTCCCAAACGGTACAATTCACCAAATCACAAACATATAAGAAAGCGCACAAACACCTTAATACAGGCATCAACATACTATCATAACCTAGCAACACTGACTAATCAAAGTTTTTTGAATTTCTGACAAGGCAAGCAAATCAAGAATTGTCAAACTCTAATGCCTGCCAATAAATTTCAACCCAACGTGGGTGGCGCCCATGTTGGTTTACCAAAATATCAGTTGGCAAACATGGACAAATTGAAATGTGCAACCGAAGTACTCATTTTGCCATATATTTTATGAAATTCCCAGTTTTTATTTTTGACCACCAGAGAAACAAACTGAGAACCGTCGAGGTCACCACTTGTGAATAAATGTCAACCCAATGAGGCAATCCTCGTGAGGTGGCTGGTCAAATTGGCGCACTTCCATGCATAAATCTCACCAAGCCCAACGCATAATAAAGAGTGTGAATGCATCAATGAAGGCATCAAGACACCGCCATCATCACAAGGGAAAAAACAATTATTTAAGAAATTTTCAGATCTTGGACCATTCAAACCAGATAAAAATGTCAAAATTTAACCGAAGGTTGGTAATTCGGCATTCATGCTAATGGATAGCAGCTCAGTTGGGAAATTTACCTTTAAAAAAAAGGGGAAATTGGTGGTGAAAGAGGAAGGGGGAGGAAATGATACACGTGAACACGATGAGCAGTAGCTAGAAAAGGAGCAATCTTTCCCTTTCAAGGAGGAGCAAGTGGAGGCGGTGGAAAAGAAGCTTACGTTAAGTTATGTACATATGTTCATATCCCAAAGAAAAAGCAAGTGGAATTGACCCTCACGGAAGTGCTTTAAGAGATACCACAACAAACTAGCAGACGGATCACAGGATTCACAGCTCCAAGTCTCCTAATAATCTCTAAACACAAGGAAATATGATAGAAAGCAAAGAAATGCAAATATCTGTCCAATGCAAAATGGAATAGTTGAACAAAATCTGGGTGCTTATTTTTCTGCATTACTTTGGAATTTTATTATGCCATTTACCTTTTACCTGCATTGGACAGATGCTATGGAAAATGGAAATACTTAATGTCCCGAATCTGTGTCCATTATACACTCTAAAATTCTAAATCCGCCAATAGTAGTAACATTTTTCTCTACTTCTTGCGAATCCTATGAAGACACGTTAGCAAGTATGCACAGTTTCAAGACATAGATTCAGAATGCATAGCAGTGTTCCATGAAAAACTTGGAAGGAACACGGAAAATAAGCAATCAAGAACAAGAGTAATGTTTTCGCCAATTTATTCTCTTGAGAAAAACAGAAGAAAATAGTTGAGCAAAATCCTAAAAATTGGCAGAACCCATCAGAAATGCCAGAATGATTTCAATTCGACACCAAATAAAAAAAAATCGAAACTAATAGAGACACAGCTCAAAACAAAACCAAAATCATTTCAAGCATACACAGAAATCACAGAAACAAACAGGTAAATACAACACAAAATCCTCAGCACCAGAACTCAAATATTTCCAACCAAAGGAAACCACATCTGGACCTAAATCTTCCACAGGTGAAGCCACATTGCACTAATCCACATCTAACTCCAACCAAAAACCCAAAGAGAAGCCTCCATTCTAGCATTATTTCACATCTAGCCCCACCCCCAAGCTCTCCCACATTCCAACTAACAAAAAAATCCAGACATAACACTAAACAAAAGCTCAAACCAAAGAACGAAAAAGGGCCTCACCTTGGAAGTCCTGGCACCGGACTTGGACCTCCGGAGCGCGCTCAGCTCCGACGGCAGCGGCGTATTCGGAGCCGACGCGGACGCCGCCGGGGCAGGAAACATCGCATCGGAAGCCCGCCGCTCGCTGGCGGAGTCCTCCAAGCGGTCCTGGTCGCCGGAAACGGCGGGGAGGTGAGCGCAGAGGCCGACACCCAGCGCCTTCTTGGCCTTCCTCCAGACGCCCCCCATTGCCCCCGAAATCCTAGAAGATTTGCTACTTCAGTTCAGCAGGTCAGAGTTTATACGAGCTCTCATACGCAAGCGACTAGAGGAGGGGGGGAGGGGGAGGGAGCCGCATTGGAGAGGAGGGGGAGCTTGCTGGGGTTAGTGCGGCTTTTGGTTTGACCTGTGAGTGAGAGAGACAGTGAGACAGACGGGGCAGCGTAAAGGAAATTAATGCGTGTGTGGAGGCGACGGGAGGAGAGGAGGAGGGAGAGGTGGGGGGTTTGACTTATACTAGAGGCAAATGAATCGGCGTGGTTTGGTCACTGGTGGGCCGCCTACCCTGGCCATCATGGATGCTCTCGCTGGCTATTGGTCCTAACATCTCAAAGAATCCTATATTTCTCCATGGCTATTGCTACACGTACTAGCCATTTTTTACTAAATTTGGTGTTGTGTGTAAATGTAAAATTTAGCAGTCTTGATCTCTGTTCATGCTAGGTGCTAGCTTGCGCTCAAATTCGGATTTAGGCTAAAAAAAACTTGTTGTTGACTCACACGACGTAAAGCATTCCACCACAACGATACCAAAATTTTTTGGTGTGAACGGAGGATACTTATTTGCTCTATTTTTTGTATATATAAATAGTGTATGTAAAAATAGGTTTTCCAGTAAAATTCTATGAAGAATGGTTAACAAGTGGTTCTCTGAATTTCTTCTTAAACCCATTTTCAATCATTATTTATAAGAATTTCATAAAAATTTATTTATAAATATATCATTGTTACTCTTTTCCTCAAAAGTCATAGAAATACTTTACACTAAAACCAGATTATGATTAATATAAATAAAAAGTACTATGCTTATAAACAAAAGTTCAAACAGAAATGTTATAAATATTGATTGAATCAGTAGTTTCTAGGAGACATTAAGTATGAATGGAAAAGCTTTGTATACCAACTTTTCTTTACAAAACAAAACCGTGTACGACCATGAAATCTTGCAATAAGTAGAAGATATATTTAGACGTGTGGAAGGACTCAAAGTGCAAACAGACAGCACCGCAGGAGAAATCCAGTGCAGCATTTAACGACTTTGCCATTATAGGCATTGCATTTTGGGGAGGATTAGCTGTTGCACGATGCTTCATTCTATTTGCATTTGGTCTACGGCAAGAGTACTAAAATAGGATTTGTCTTTTTTGTCTTAGAAAACATAAAAGATGCTCCCTACAAATAAATATTTTTTAACCTTCTTAGATTTGTTTTTAAATATACATTATTTTATAATTCTTTTCTTATATATTCTTCTTTTAATACCATTACAATCAAATATCTAGTTGTTAAGAACATTATTTACAATAAGATTATTATGATCATTTCACTTAATATCTTGTTTCTTGTGTTAGATGTTAAAATGACACGAAAGAAATGTATTTTCACTCTATTTGCACCGATAGATCAAAAATTAACAATTCTAATCAATATGAGTAAGAAATTTAGAATTTCTGAAAAGATAATTAACAATCTCAAATACTCCTTCATAAGTCATTGGCTCATTTTCCATGCTTCTCATATTTTTCTCGTCATGCACTGTTCTCCCCTTCACTTATAGCTAATTAGGGTGTTAACCGTCGTAATTAAACACTGATTAGTTTTCTGAGAGGAAATTAAATAATGATCAATTGGGTTACCGTGATCTTTTTCTACGAGTTCCACGTGATTGACCACATGCAATTCATGGGCTTTAGCAGTAGGATGGAGTACAAAACAAGACTTAGGGAAAAACATTCATGGATATGTTTGATCCCAATTAATTGTTTTTTCTTTAAAAAACAATTCAAGCACTTTGTTTTGACTATTGTGGGATTAATATTTAATTAGCAGACTTATTAGTCTTACAAGCATCTCTGTTATTATAAAGAGTGATCAAAATTTTGTTGGCCTCCCCTCACCCGAAGTTTCGTGGTCAAAACAAAGTTAGAGCAGAAAAGGAGAAAAAACACCCACCGTGTGTTCCTCTTCGCCACTCACCATCTCATCAATTTTTTTTAACACAGAGTTGAGACTTGTGACATCATTATACAATTCTCAAGCATATTTTGGTTTTATGCAACACTATATGTATAAAGAAACGTGTTTAACATTTTCTTTTCCTTTGTTGTGGAAGGATACATCAAATTATTCCTGGATTCTCGTAACTTACCGATTTGTTTAGAAAACAAATGAATGAAAAAAAAAAACATTCACCAATTAATCAAAACAAAAGTAACTTGTTTAGGCAGCCAAACTCACAAAAGCCAAACAGGATGCACGAGTTTTAAGCATTTCAACTTGAAACCTGAACCATTCATTCAATTTCTGAAAATAATTCCAAAATCCTGGATCTTCTTGTCCAAGGCGTTCAGATGATTCAGATTTGACTCAAAATTTGGGCACGCATCCAAATTTTTCACCCTAATTTTATGAATCCCACACCATGGAAAAGTTGCATCTTCTCAACTGCCAAACGTGTTCCACTACCATTCTCGTCTGCTGACTTTTAGTTCGTCGAGCAAATTACAATTGGATTAGTCTTACATCCACCGTCGTGACATGGCATTCAATTATCTGTAATCTAAATCCCAAGAAAACAATCATATAGATATTTTCTCTGTCCAGAAAATATTTTTTTGATTTTTTAAGGCCTTCAACATACAATTTTAATCATTAATTTTATAGCTATGTACTAATAAAAATATAAAAATTATATGACATATTTAATTTGCTGCCACATCACTTATAGACACATTTGGTTTGTGTCCAACAAAAAAAGTGGCACCAAAATATGACAAAAATATTCGTATATCATACTCTTTTTTTTTTTTTGCTTAAGAATTGTGATAAGTGTGACGAATTTTTTGTTTGTCATACAAAATGTGCAATATGACATTTGAGTATGACATGTCACATTTTGTTTAGATAAATATGGTTATAATTATGAACCAAACATTTACATAATTTATATATATATATATATATGTTTGTGTGTCAAAATTGAACTAAAACATCATTCTTTTCTTATTATTCTCAACGTCAACCAAAGCTGGCGATTAAGTACATGGAGATGGTCATATGCCATGCATAAGCAAATATAAGCAATTAAGTATTCAGGTAAGCAATCGGGTCTTGTTTACCAATAAGGAAGAGAGAGGCATCTACAAACCATACACTCAATTCTGCGTGTGCTCCTTGAAATGGTTTCGAGTCTAATAAAGTGGAATGAATTTTTGAAATAATCCATTAAAAAAATCAATTTCAAAAATAACATAAAATTTTAAAAAATATCAGAAATAACTTCCAGTCACTAGACCCAAACAGCGACTGAAGCTTGCAATATTTAGGTTCATAAAATAATTCAGTTCTTCACAGGTTTGTGACTGAAAGTCGCAATATTTGGGTCCATAAAATAATTATATTTTTAACGGGTTTACGTGTTCAGTCGCCTAACTGGTGAGCGATTGAAATCCAAAATATTTGGCACCAAAAAATAATTTAATTTTTAATGGGTTTGTGGGTTCAGTCACTAGCCTAATAAACGATTGAAATCTAGTTGTTATTTGGGTTCAACGACTTAAGATTATTTTCGTTATTTTTGAAAGTTTTAGATTAATTTTGAAATTGATTTTTTTAATGAGTTATTTTAAAAATAAATTCAACAAAGTGGGTATGGTCGGATTGGTCCGCCAGCCAATTTTGAGAAGTGTGGAGAAAATTAATTTAGATGAAAAATCTTTAATCTTCAGAGACCATTAATTAGTTATTCATATTAAATAGACACGTAGGTGAGTGTCTCGATCAAGTATCTATGTTCGTTGGCTGGTGCAAAATTGCACCGAGCATGCCATGTGGGGCATGCTAGTTGTTGTCTTGAAACCGATGGCTAAGATTGAAGTGGCCAAGTGGCAAAGAGAATTTATTACGTTTGAATTTTTTAGTGGTTCACTTTAAAGAGTGGCTCTGTTGTTGTTGCTTACAAAATGTACATAATTTGGTATACACTAAAAGAAAAATGATGTAGATAAGATTTTATTTATATTTGGTTGTGTTGCAATTTGTAAATGCCGTTACGATTTGATTACGGTGTAGATTGGGAGTCTGTATTTTTTATGTAATAATTTTTGTGTTCAAGTAGTGTTTCTATACTTGAAATACATCCTTGGTTGATTTCCAAACAAATAGTTGTATTTGTGCTATTTGAAATGAAAAAAAAAAAAAGCACTGTGAGATGCTACGTGAACACAAGCCTGACCCAAGATCCTTTACGAGCCATGCACGTCTGCACGAGGCGTCCTTAATTAATCTTATACCAAATGGCCATGTGTTTTAACCTTTTGGCCATCACCTGAAGACTTCACCGTTCTGTCAGTATAATCTACTAGTAATTAGCGCAGAATAGTTTAGAGATTTAGACCATATCGTTGGGGATGCGATGTGATCACAAGAGAAAAAAAAAATCCAACTGCTACACCGAGATCCTGCAGCGAGATTCAAAGCAAAGCATATTCCCTATTTGAGCCATGATAACACTGCAAGAATCATGGCTTAAGCGTATAAATTAACAGAGGTAGGCACCCTTTTGATGCTTAAGTGCTGCTTTTTGCCATAAAGTAGCATGAGCCTTTTGCCAGGGTATCTCTGTGTCCTTGGTAAATTTACATTACTGCAAGTGTCAAAGGTGCACGGGAAAGTTATGTCTCCGATACATTACATTGCAAGGGGTTTTGCCTTTGGTTAGCTTACTGATTTGACATAAAAAAAATTTATGCAACTCGAAGATTTAAGGCTTATTGGTTCACATCTTTACCAAATTAAGAATGTCTACCCTCGATCCTATTTGAAACTCGCGTAGAAGTCATTTTGTTCGCTTTCTCATCATGTTTGGACAAAAGTTGGATTAGACCATCAAAAAATCAAGTCTATTTGAGTCAAGTCATCTCTGCCAAAGTCCGATCCTATGTGCACTTTGACTAGACTAAGTTGATATTTTTTACATTACAAAATACAATCTGGATGGATTCAGTCTGATATGTTTTGACCTTCCAATATCCAATTCAAAGCCTAGGCCTACCCTATGGGCAATAAGCTTGAACCAAAATCGGATTAGATCAAGATTAGATCGATTTTACTTAAATATACCTTACAACTCATGTGTTGAGTCTTATTTAAATATTCATAGAAACTCTAAACACTCCAAATCAAATACATAAAAAAAATTAGATGAAAATTCTCAAAACTCTAAACAAATAGGGGCCATACTTGGAAGTCAGTCAAAACTGACAACCAAAACAAACAATCTGTTATACTTGGGCTAACTCGTAAATTTTGTTCCTTTCTTTTTTGATAAGGGCATAGTCTGAGTTACAAAGGTGCAGTACGTACACGAGGCCAGTTTGAAGCAAAGGGAGCAAAACATATTGAGCAGCATCATTCAAGCAATTATGCGTTGGTCTCTCGAAGCCAAAGCAGCAAGCTTAGCTCCCTGCCATGATTACACGAACTTGATGCTCCACAGTACCAGAAAGTGGCAAGGAATCAATCAATCATGCCCCATAAAAAGTTATGCATGCACAAAGAGAGATGCAGCATGCATCAGATACAAAAGAAATGCCCAATCCTTTGCATAGTTCTGCAAACGGGTGGATGCTTGTCCCTGGAGGCCAAAGCAACAACTCGAGTTCACTGGCATGCAGCATGAACTAGATGCTGTTCGTCGGCACAGAAAAGGTGATGGTGTCGTAGTTCATGTCCACAGCGTGGCACACTACAAGTTGGGCGGCACAGAAAACTTACGCATGTTAAACTTTTTCAAGCAAATTTTTGACCCAAATTTTTTACCTTTGTCACAAATGCCGCCATACTTCATTTTAGACTTTATTGCAAACAAATTAACTCTAAATTTCTACAAGGTATGGTCATACAAGTACCAAACATACTCTAAATACTATTATTTGATTCATTGTCACATGTTATTTAAACAAAATGTGATACGCTAGTCTCAAAATATAATGAATAAATAGTTCCACAACAAATATGAGATTGACACAGAAATTTTTTGTCATTTAATCACTATCACACTCTTTAATAAACATGAGTTAAACTACGATCAAAGAGCACAAGAATATGACATATTACATTTTGAATAGACAAACATTATGTAAACCAGACTAAACCTAAACTCCACTTTTGATAAAGCTATGTGCCACAAAGCTCGCTTTGTGTGTTGACTTTATACAACTAAAAGCCTGGGATCCCCTCAAAAACGGCGAAGGGAAAAGGGCGCCACTTTATGGGCACTTGGCGCTCACGAACAAAAAAAGTCTGTACGTGTAGACCTCAGCAAAACGGAGGTGGGTACATGTAGTTGTTTGGTTACATGGTTGCTGACCTGTGCACTGCTGAGCAGTAGGTACGTGTATACGCTGTACTCACGTGTTAATGCGGGCATGCAAAACAACGAACAGCACACGTACGTACGCTTGTCTGTTACAATAATGCGTGGTCCACCCGCAGTGTCGCATTTGTGGCAACTGGGAGCGTATTTAGTGCTCTCTCAAGTTTCGGCCCTTCCGTGCACTTCTATGCTAAATGTTCAAAAAATTTCGACAAATTTAGTTTAGTAGACATAGAGATGCTTCACCAAGTAACAGAATTTCAAAGCTCAATCTTAAATCCATCTGTAGAAGACGATGCAAAAGACAAATGTGCTGAATAAAGTAAATACAAAAGCTACTACTTATCCTGAATCTGTTTTTTTTTTGTTTCATATTATTTAGATTGAATTTTACTTTGAAATTTTGCCACTGGTTACTTTGAAGTACCTTTTCATCCACCTAAACTAATTTTTTTAAAAAATAATTTTACTATGAAACTTATAAGACTAGCGATGCACATGGATACAACCCTATTAGACTGTCGTCAACAGTGGAGACTCTTACTTGACTCTTAAACAGAATATTCTCTGCCACGTTAGCGAGCACCATCCTAAAGCACTAAGTAAGCACCAAGCCTCCAATAGCTTGGCTCTTGTTTGGTTCTTAGCGTGGGCCCCACACTTCTAACCACCAAACAAACAACAAACAAGAGCCAAACACTCTAATGACTTGACTCTTACTTGGCTACGTACGATTTGACAATTATATATTCAATAAATTTGTATTAATTTATGAATTTCAATATTAGCACTATATTAACATATTACTTATGAAATTAAATTCGACATTTGTGACAAAAAAATAAATTCGACATTTTGAATTTAAAAATTGCACTTGACAAGAAAATAATATATATTAAAATTCAAATAGTGGTACATGACATAATTGCGAAATACACTAAAAATTTGCAAACAAATGCCTACTAGGAAATTCGGTAAGATACTACTCGTCGGCGTTTCCTCCGAAACGTTGCCAAATGTATTCGATCAAATTTCTTTTGAATTGCGTGTGCGTAGGTTGAGCACGCATGGCAGCATTTATTCAAAGTACATCTTTGAATAAAGGCGTACCCCCAGTGTGGATCACATGCAGTACTACCGTGGATGTGCCCGGATGATTGTTGTAGTCATAGTTCTCGGCATTGCCGTCGCGTTCGTCCTCTATGATCATGTTGTGCAAGATGACGCAAGTCCGCATGATTTTCGCGAGGGTTGACTGTCTCCAAAATCTTGCCGCACCGTGCACAATGGCGAACCGAGACTGCAGGACTCCAAAAGCCCGCTCAACATCCCTTCTTGCTCCTTCTTGATGTTGTGCGAACAACCAGGTTTTCGCCGTCTGCGGGAGCGGTATCGTCTTTACAAAGACAGCCCACTCCGGGTATATACCGTCGGCGAGATAATACCCCATGTTGTACTGCTGACCATTGACAGTGTACT
The DNA here is from genome assembly GCA_019359835.1 of Pharus latifolius. Lineage (NCBI taxonomy): Eukaryota > Viridiplantae > Streptophyta > Magnoliopsida > Poales > Poaceae > Pharus > Pharus latifolius. The sequence goes on along the minus strand of CM033320.1, from coordinate 70,005,076 downwards.
CAACACGAGGGGCTCGCCCTTTCATTACATCAGTGAACAATGGTGATTGATTCAGTACATTGATGTCATTGTTGGAGCCTGCCACACCAAAAAAAGCATGTCATATCCAGAGATCGTAAGAAGCCACTGCTTCAAGTATGATCGTCGGAACTCCATAATCTCCACGCGTAAATTGTCCCTTCCATGCTACTGGGCAATTTCTCCATTCCGAGTGCATGCAATCAATACTTCCCAGCATACCCGGAAAGCCACGAGCCTCTGCTTGTGGCAGCAAGTGGTGGATATCCTCAACGGTGGGGCTGCGAAGATATTGCTCGCCAAACTTGTCGATGACGCCTTGCACGAAGTGCTCCAAACATTCAATCGCCGTGGACTCCCCTATCCGCACGACTCGTGGACGGCATCAGCGGGGCCACCATATGTTAGCATAAGCATCGCTGTGGTGCACTTCTGTAAAGGGGAGAGTCCACGACGATTAGTAGCATCCTTTCTTTCAGTGAAATAAGGAGACCACTCATCAAGCACTTCGACAATACGAACAAAGATGGGTCTCCCCATCCGAAATCGCCGACGGAATATACCGTCGGGGTAGACCGGAGAGTCGGAGAAGTAGTCCGCGACGAGTCGTAGATGACCATCTTCGCGGTCTCTCTCAACATATCTTCTACTGCTGCGTCGGCGATGTCCACGGGAGGAAGCAGCATCAAATCGGGCGTATAGACAGGCGATAATATGATCTTCCTCCTTCACAAAGTCCACCAAGAAATCTTCTATTTTGTTGATGGCATCCTCCTTAGGGCTGTTTGTGCTCGAACTAGAGCTAGACGACATTTTGTGAGTGGCAACGAAGGTGAGTTTGCGAAGTGCTATGCTGTTTTGCAAGAGAAGTTAGATTGTGAGGAGAACGTTCTCAGGGAGTTGAATATATACACAAAGAGTCCAACGGCTATATTCGAACGGGTTAGTTCCAATGGTTAGTTTCAAACGGCTATATTCCAACGACTATATTACAACGGTCATATTCTAACAAGAATACTAAATTTAGTTCATGCATTAATTAATAAAGCATCGTACATAGATTAACAAAGAAACATACATGGTTGGCTATCCAAAGTAAATTCAAAACATTATAACTAATCTTCGTCCTCCAGGGCTTTAAGTTTATCTCTTATCATCTTCATGCCCGCCGTATACTCCTTTTTCTGAGTGTCGTCCATGGTGGATTTTTCGATGCCCATCATTCTCGAGTATGTCTTGTACAAGGCAGACTTCTCCTTCAACTTCCCCAGGCTGCGCAATGACTCGGACACACGAACTGCGTCCTTCCTCTTTTCGACACGGTCATGGTGATTGTTGATAAAGGCATCAAGATTCTTTTGCATTGCCGCCGTAGAATCCTATGCTGCATCAATTTGGCTCTTACCTTTGCGCTTCGTCTTAGCGGCGTCTCGTCCTTCTGGCCGTATCTCTTCTGGTGATATATCATCGTTGTTGGATGATAACGTGTACGTGCCCAACTCAAACAACCTGCTTTTTTTGTTGGCGGCATTAACGTAGGCTGTGGACCACTTAGGTTGCACACGAACTGCCGTCCACCAATAATCCAAGACGAACGGATGACCCATCTCCGTCTTGTACATCTCACGGCCCTGCGCCATGAGTTGGTCGTCGAAACGACCGCTGGCGTAGACATTTTTTAGTCAAAACCAAACACCATTAAATTGGACCACTTTTTTATTGCTCCGTTGCTAGTGGTCCTTGCAGTGTTTGGTCTCTCTTCTCCTATTTCTCGGGACCGTCTCGTTGAATGCCGCTGCGACATTTGCCCAGTACATGTCGCACTTCCTGTTGTTTCCATCAATAGGATCGAGCGAATTGCTGAGTCATGAACTGATCTGTGTGTTGTCAACAAAAATATTAAATAATGAAGTCGAATGTAAGTATATTTTCCTCATAGTACTCCTGTACGAAAATCACCGACTTACCAATTTTATGTCATCATCGGTGGACCACGGTAAGCGCTTCGGCTTCCGGCTACTGTCGATCGTAGCATTGGTGTTCGTGTCATCGACGACAACTCGGGCAACCAGATCAAGTGGAGAAGAGTCTGGAGTGCCGTTGTCGGAGACAGACGCAGAGTGCAGTTGAGGTGAGGAAAACTGTGTACAGGCCGGCGGCATACTGACAAAATGAAAATTTTGGCTGTACTGTGGGGGCGGAGGAATTGCGTGGCCTTGTGGTGGATAGGGACGATAATTTTGGCTGTACTGTGGATACGCTGGCTGGTAAGTCGGTGGATATGGCTGGTAATTCGGTGGATATGGCTGATAAGTCGGTGGCTGCAAATAATTGGTTTGTCGTTGGGAGTTTGTGCTTTCGGTATTATCGCTGGGCGAATGGGAAGAGCCAAGCCAGTTAATGAAGCCGCCCGGTTGATTAAAATTCATGTCGGATTTTTAAAAAAATTTGCGAAGATTTGGAATGGCCTTTGTTGTGGATGGATGAAGATTTTTGTGTAAAAATAGGTAAAGAACATGCCCTTTATATAGGAGAGAGTTGTCAAAATTTTCTGTGATTTTTTAGAATTTTTTTGGGATTTTTTGCTATTTTTATGATTTTTTAAGCTTAAAAAATATTAAAATAACCTCTAACGGCTATTTTACAACGGTTAAATTCCAACGGATATTTTTTGTGAGGCTGACAGGTGGGGTCACGTCCAAAAAAAATTCAAAGGCTCTGATTTTGTGCGGCCAGTGACTAACGTGCTAGCTCGCGCGCTACTGGGGCCACATGTCAGCGGCTAAGGTCAAAACTGAAGCAGTCCTCAACGCAGTTTCTTTTTTTTTTTTTCTTCCAACACACGGTTATTTTTTCCTTTTACTCACTGACGTGTGGGCCCTAAAAATTAGAGGCCCCACTAGTTTGTGACTCAAGCTAGCTTGCGTGCGCGTCGCTGACACAAGTGTGGTTGGCGCACTCACTTGTTTTACGAGTTGGTAGGGCCCACACGTTTACACTTTGTCACGCATTTACCTAATAACCAGTCACTGACGTGTGGGTTTTTTCTTTTTGTGGACCCACATGTTACAGTCATTTTTGCGCGAGTTGAGTTTGCTGTTTGATTTCTTCGTGGGGCCCGCAAAACGCATCTCTTCACGTTGTTTTCGTCTCTAACGGCGGTGCCGCCCTCACCTCGCGCTCGCTCGCCGTTCAGCTTCGCCCGTAGCGCACGCGTGTCACATCACGCCGACGAAACGCCGAACACACCAACGCCGCCGTCGTCGCAAGCCAAACTGAGCGGTGTCGTTGGAGGCAGTTTTATGAGTACCGTACAGTAAATAATCTTCTGATCCAAACAATCAATGGTTGAGATTTGTCGAATTGTGGACCATCCCTACGATTGTGTCATGAAAATATTTACAATTTACGGTATTGAGTTGAGTGAAAAGAGTCTAATCTGAAGAGGACCCCCGAGACTAGAGAACAACTTGAAAAAGTATGCGTGCTCTCATAGGACAGGAGGTGATGGTGCTCTCCTTATCCATGCACGCACGCTCCCAGAAAAGGACTTGGCTTTCACCTTTTCACTAAAGATGGGGAGCTGACTTTATGTTAGCAACAAAAAATAAAAAAAGGTTTTAAATTTGACAACTTTTTGCCATCACTTTCGTCGAAGCTTGTCATATTTGCCACTTTTTAAAATTAAACTAGCTGGCTATTCGGGGCTACTGTTTGAAATGGACGCATCTCACGGGCGCACGTAACAGTGCAGGACAAATTGCTCATTTGAAAATTACTACTGTGCGCACTCGCCTTTCCAACCCGAAACTGACTTGGCTCCGGGATGCCCGACCCAATCCGACGAGAGATGCGTGGACGTGAGTTTTAGATTGATTCAATCCATTTTGATTATATATAATTATTTATTTTAAAATATATTAGTATAACTTTTAAGTATAATCACATCATTTGATTGGTTTATAATATTTTATACTTAATTATTATTAATATCATATAATTTTCATTAGCTATCTTCTATATGTCTTTATTTTGTAATAATATTTCCGTAAAATTAGTTATTGAAAAATTATTTTTTATTTAAAAAAAAATTTAACTTACAAGATCTTAAAATCCAACTCTACCCTATAAATACTTATTAATTAATCAACACCGAACCAATCTATACCAGATCAAGTGCAGATATTACAAAAACCCGCTCTTGTTGGCTCCATTGAGAAATGAGAACCCCTCTATACCTTTAACTGGCCACCACCCAAACAGCAAGTAGGCTTTGATCTTACTTTCTTGTGTCTGCTTAACTGGTCGTGGGCTGGTATGCATGGATCGTGGTCCTAGATGATCACGAGTCTGATGGCTGAAATGTGGTCATGATTGGCTGCGCAAAAACAGCCTAAATTAGCTTAAAAATGACAAAAATATTGCGGCGCATCAAAATTTAGTCTCCCACCAAACAACTACGTAGACCAAAGCCACCAAACGAAAACACACCTCATATTCTTTTGCAGCATATTGTTTACTTTTTTGGTTTTAACTAATGTTATGTTTATCAAATATTGCAAATCTTGGTTATTGCGGTGTTACATATGGCACTTAGGAGTTTTTTTTTTCTTTTTGGAAATTCCATTGCCCAGCAAATTACTGGATAAAAAGGATTAGATCAATACTTAGAAATAAACGGTACTACAGTATTAGTATTATCCTCTTACTTTATCTCTAGAAATGAGCATATAGTGATAGTGGGATAGGTCATACATATATAAGTGCATGGACATTTTAGTGTTGTTGATTTAAAATGATAATTATGATTGTAATAAATTTTAGAATCCACCAAAGATGGAGCGAATAGATTAGAAATACATCTAATTTAGAAGCATTCAAATTTTTATTATGGTGTATTTTGAATACAGATATTATGAGTATTTCGATCAACATATTTCTTTACGAGTAATGAAAATATAGAACAAAATCTCTGGATGAAACACCTTCTTAGTCCTTAGTGCATACGGTCTGAATGAGGGGACATATAGCATTTGGTGTGCAACACTAGATCATGCACCGAGATGGGCCGAATGCACGGGGAGTATGGTATGGGATTAGTTGAATCCTTCTTTTGTGGACGTTGATTGGTTAGCTGCAATTGGCGGGTGCACTAAGCCAACTCTTAATTGATTCCTGGACCAAGCATGATGGGGAAGACTTCTAATTAACTACCTTAATTTTTTTAGATATCGTCTTAGATTATTTAATTAGATGGTTGAGATGAGAAAGAAAGACACACTTCTATCTTTTATTATTCTTAAAGAAAAAGGATTGAAGTCTTTACAGCATTGTGTAGCAGACCAAACGCATTACACATGGACGTGCGTATAGCATTGCTTAGAAGTATGGAATACCGTGGTCAACATTAATTGGATGCAGCATGGATGCTCGAAAGATTGCCATGAGGAGGAGACCCAAAAAATAAAAAGTTTGTTAACTAGGGAGCTATCTTCTGCAAATTCACTCTCCGTTAAATTTTACATTGAAGTTTTCAAAATTAGTAAATGTAGGGGAATATATGTTCTACAGTCCTACAAACTTTTATATCGAAATCAAATACATTTGAGAGAAATAAAAAAAAGACAAATTTGACATGAGTAGTGATTTTTTATTGTTCATACCTATTATTCTCGCTGCTTTTTTTTTCCTTTCAAATGTAATTGAGTTTGAATTACAGGTCTATAAAACATCAGACCCCTTATATCCACTAATTTTTTTTTTGACAATTTTCAAAACTTTTACACAAAATTCATATGGAGAAGAGAATTTGTACCAGATACTTCTCCGTTTTCTATATTACACCAATGAGCTCATCTACTTCAAATAAAGAAGGCCAACCAATGTGGACGAAAATTGATAGGAAACTTCTTATGGGCCGGTGAGAAGTCTTTAAAAGTCATCTAATCAAATATAACAAATGTTTAGATTTAATTATTCTACTTACATAATTTATAAGATATATATTTTAGCTTATTCAAACCGTTTAATTAAGATCTAACGACTTCTTAAACCTACTTATGGATCTCAAATTAGAAAGTTTCCCATTGAATTTTTTTCCCACCAATATAGCTAGTCCAATTGGCATACCATCTAAGTCTTACTAACTATATGTTGGGTGCCATATTTTTTTTTTTGCTTCTCAAATAGCATGACTAAATTATAAACCATAAATACATAGCCCACAAGTCAACAACAGATGCCAGGGCCAAAACCGATGCAAGGCCGGGCCAATACGACTCAGCAAACAGGCCCGCGTACGTACAAATAGCCCATGAACCGAACAACAACGGTTTGGTCTAATCACTACCCACTTCGGGAAACCGGCCGGAGCCAGTACGAAATTTGAAAACCCCAGAGCCTCCTCCCGTCTCACCGTCTGCCTCCCACTCCAAACTCCAAAGGCGAAACCGGAAGAGGGATGGAAGGGAGCGAGAGCGCGGCGGCGGCGGCGGCGGAGGCGCTGGGGCTGAGCCCGCAGCTGTTCCTCAACGAGGTCCTCAACTCCGTCGACGACGTCGTCCACGGCGCCTTCCACTTCTGCCTCCTGTACAAACCCCCACCTCCTTGTAATCTTCTCTCGCAGTTCTCTTCCTCCAGTGTTGCTTACTTTTCTTCCCTCCTTTCTTCTCTTCCCCAGGCAAGCGCCTGAGATTGTCGGCTCCGCCGCTGCCGCGGAAAAGGCCGAGGACTTGGAGAGGGTAAGGGCCTTTGAACCCAAGATTGAGCCGTAAATTTATTCAGGATTCCAGTTCCGGTCTTTGTTTCAGTTGCACTGATGTGACCTTAGCCTACATGGTTGTATCTTGCACCCGATCTATGTGCGTGATGCCCATAGTAGAAATTGCTGAAGGTTTGCTTTGTAGCTCCGCCTGCATTGGCAATTGAAGTAACTGATTTAGCAGAAACAGTGGGTTATAACTTATAGGTGCTTAAAACAACTAGAGTTTTATGGGAGAGAAAATCCTCCCAGCAACTGGAGGCCTTTGGTTAAGTTCAGTTTGGTTCGTTTGAACGTATGGTATGTCAGAGAAAATTGAACTGAATTCAGCACAGATGATTAAAATTAGATGTTGTTATGTGGACTTCTCCATCTTGACACAAATTAATGTGTGATGTGGACTGCAGTGTATTATTCAGATGTAGAGTTGTACTGCTTATTTTGTTGGGCCAATTCTACAGGATGGACAATACACTATCTTTTCCTGGCCTATTCAAATTGTTGCACTGACTATTGTGCATTAAGACTAATTTGCACTGAGATATAAATCTGTTGCTATCCCCACTAGTTCTGATAAACAAATTGTTGCAAGAATTACTGAATAAATAGAAGGTTTTGAACAATTTACAACATGACAGTGTGACCTTAAGTAGTCATACATCTCCTGGCTTATTTCAAGGAGCATTAATGCCCCTCTCTTGGTTCATGTGTTTTTTCCTCTACAGAATAGTGATTATTTAACTGATATGCTATCTCATTTAGCTCTGGTGCTTGTTATAAAACTGTACCGTTAGAAACTAGATGGAAATGGAGAGCATGCAATTTTTTTTTTTTTTTTTTTTTTTTTTTTTTTTTTTTTACTGAAGCCAACTATCAGATGAGACATCATACAAAACTGTTACATTTGACTAATGCAGTGGTTCTCATGCTTGCTTCAGATGGAGTTATATAAACTAATCTATAGGATGCTTTAAAATATTTTCCTACTGATTTATTTGACTTGCACTGGTGTTATTCCGACATTTTCTCTGGTTTGCATTGGGTACTTGATACTTTCATTTCCTTTTCCTAAAGTTATTTCATATGGTAATAGGGCTATATAGTGCCTTCTGTCTATAGGTCCAAGTGCCAGGAAATACCTGATGAGTATTGACTTTTTGCTGATTCTTCTTTGTAGGGTGTAAATTCCATTCATCACTTGGTAAAGGTTGTACTGGATATGAGAATGAATAGTTGGGAGAAATACTGCCTTCGACATTGTTTTACTCTACCTGAGGGATTTACGGTGCCCAAAGATGTAAGTTACTAATCACAAAGCAATAGGCTTATCAAGTCAGACTTCCAAATTTGACTCCAGCAAGCTTATCCATTCGTTTGGTCTGCTGTGCAAATTTACAATTTTCACCAGCTTTCAATTTGATGATCTTTCTAGATGGAAGGAAACAAGTGCCCTATATTCAACTTCCAAGTGGTGTTGTGGAAATATGGAAATGAACACATTATTTTACAAGAGTCAATCTTTCTTGAATATGGAGCACTGATATCACATTAATCTTAATTCATTGCGTAAGGCATCAATAAAACTAGAGCAACTTTTTGTCTTAGCATGCCTAGTTTAACCTTTCAAAACAAAAAGATGTCATGTACAGACTGATAATCCTGATAGAGATAATTTTGGTTTGTTGTATACATTCCCTACCATTTGTTTTTATTTCTAGACCTTGGCTCAGGAGTATGTCAGCTTTAGTTTTGCTGAGATCTACATTTTGGTTGTTTACAATTGACTCTCTCATTCTAAAACAGTTACTTGCATATAAGGTATAACTGAGCATGTTGTCTTCATCAGGATTATTCTTCTGATAAAGAGTTGCATAAAGAAGGGCACTCTGATTCAGAGCTTGATGCTGAGCTTAATTCCTTAAGGACAAAGCTTGCAAATGTAAGCAGCATATTCGAAGTAAATTAGCTCGCAATGCATCTACTTGGATCTAACAAATTGGCCGTATTATTTTGTCAGGCTTACAGGGAATCTGAAGACCTTCAAAAGGAGATCTCTTCATTGGAAAGGGAAACTACACTTAGAAGAAACTTTGATTCCTCTCTCACTGATGTGTTGAGGTTGTTTGAGGAAAACTGTGTGCAAGAAACCTCTCAAGGTATGACATTAGATTCAATAGCTGATTAAAATGAGTGGATTTTAGTACTGATCAACTCATGAATTCTGCTCAATATTTCTGGACCAAATTGCCTGTTTCATTCTGTTGTTGACCAATACTGCAAGTAGGCCCAGTTTGCAGCTTAACTTCAGCCCTATTAGAAATTAAGTACTTAATTGTTCAGGACTTCTTGTGATTTCTTATTTACTTGAGCTTCTAACAATGTTTCAGCTGACTGATACACCTTGATGTAAGTTGTGTTGAACATAAGTCAAGCTTGGCCATGCTTCCATGATGCTAACGTTACCCATGTACCCCATTTTTACCTATTCTCCTAAACAACTTGTTTGACAATTTTTAGCAAATCGCATTTTGGTACAACAGTTGAAATGCTACTGGTGATGTATTATTTGATGGAGTCAAGTTAATGAATCTTAAGGATACATCTAGACTGTGCCCTTACACCATCAAGCTTTAGTCATTTTCTGAAGTTTTTGTTCTGATGAATTTGCTTTAGTAAGCAGAGAAATACGAAACGATCATTTGCCCACCTTTTAAATTCTGTAACTTTTGTCTGTTTGTGTTTTAGCTTTTTGCCAATATGCTGGACTTCTTATTATAAGCTTACATCTGTATGTTGAAATTTAATTGAGAAAGACCAGCCAGTCATTAAGCAAGGCTATCAACCTTCTTAAAATCTAGGTAGCTCTGCTTATTTTATGCCTCCTCAACCCCACTGTACTTTCAGACATTATGAAGGCAATTCCGATGTTGCATCAGAAACTGTTGGGGATGAAAAGGAAAAGGGTTGAGATGGAGAGTGTGGTGGCTCAAATGGTTGGGAACATCAATGGTCTGGGAGAATGCAAACAAGCTGTATTGAATAATGGTAATATCATCAGTCTTCCCGAGGTCTCTATACAATGTCCACTTGTGTAGCTGTGTCATCAATTTCTTTGGCATAAATCGGTAACTTGTCTTACAGGCATCACTGCTAGTATTGAAGACATTCAAGAGGTTGTAAATGTTTCACGAAAGGAACAGCTTTAGGTGTTTATGATGTACCATTATGATGATATCCATGGCTTTTCTAAGGTATCTACTTTGTTGTAATTTCTTCTAGCTAACTTCTCAGTAGCTGCATAGCTGTTGTAATCCTGAAATGCAATGCTACCAAAAGAAATTTTATGTACATGTATATGGTAGATTGTAATTGACTCGCGGTTTGCTGGAGCCTTTAAGTCATATTTCCAGATAAACCTCAAAGTTGTCTATGGAGCGTGTCTTGGCTCAGTCATAGAAGCTACAAGCCTATGAATGACATAGTTCAGTAGTCAAAGGGAGTTCGTTTGAAGTATTGGAGAAATTCGTCTTTTGATTACATAGTGAGTGTCTTTGGTAAGATCAATCCGCGACAGTAGATAAGGGTACTTGGTTACATATTCATGTGCGGGATTTTGAATCTTGGCCGGTGTCAATTTAATTTTGATGAATTTAAATTAGGATGCTTTTTTTTACCGTCTCAGTTAATGGCCGAGTTAGACACCCTGCATGAGGGCCAATGAGGAGTGAGAATGTGTTGAATCGGCTCACACAAGAAAGCAGCGGCTTTGTGGGAGGCAATGGCAATGCGGGAGCTGTATGGAACCACTTGATGGTGGGATCCACTTATGGTTAATGCCCAGTTTATTTATTATATCCGATGTTTGAAATGGACCGTTGGATTCAACATGTGGCCTAATTTGAGACATCTAATACTCGAGTTAATTAATTTGGATTAAAATTTGTAAAAGTAGTTGTTATTTTTTAAAAAAATTGTTTAAAAATTATAGAAAATTTAAAAAATTTTGAAAATCAAAAAAATGTTAGAAAAATTAGAAACATGTGGAAAATTAAGAATATGTTTCATGACAGTAATTTATGAAAAAAATTGAGAAATAAAATGTTAAAAATCAGAAAAATAAGATTTATTTATTAAAAAGTTAAAAAATTCTGTGAACATTATAATATTATAAAAAATTATTTTAAATGACCTATTGGAACACAAAATATGTTTCAATTGATTTTTTTGTATGAAGAAATTTATTTTGAGTGGTTTCTTTGGAAGAAAATTTGTTTTTAGTAATTTATTGTTAAAAAATTATGAAATTGTATTTGTAGTCATTTTTTCCCTAAATTTTATTGAAAATTGAAAGAGAAGAATCTGACCATTACAAAATATTATCGTTGGACAATTTGATCATTGAATAATATGACTTTTGGAGAATTAAAAATTGTTAAAACTAGTTGTTGTATGGCATGCACAAACCCTATAAATATGCATATGTATTCATCATCAACGGTAATGATTATAGCATGGAGTACTATCCGGTAGATGGGATCTGCCTAGAGTGGATGACGTTTATGAAAACAAACAAATCGCTATCCCAAAATCCAAAATATCGGTTATTTACACAAATTCAAGAAGCCTGAAAGATGCCTAACAAACAATCAAAGTTATTCAAAGTCATTTTACCATTATACATTGTCCAACACATGCATGGAATAGGAGCACTCTTTTTCATATCACATATGTTTGCGTCATATTACACAACATGATTGTTGAAAACAAATGTGACTCATACTAAGACTATGTTAACGCCGTCTACGATGAGGGGACATCGATTATACCAATAATCATATTAGGACCGATCTTATCGAGTATATTTTGATATCTTTTTGGCGTTGAAAAAAATTAATTGTAATAAAATTATTTATTTATTTTTTGCCTATTCCCATGAAATGGTGGATTAATTAAGTTGTATGATTATTTCAATTTATTAACTTCTTCCATTGTTGGAATTGTTAGAATTTTTTTGTTGCAAAAACAAATAATCTGATTAATACAAAAGTTCAAATTAACTATATTAATTAAATCGATAATTTATTAATGATCATATTAATTATTTTAACCGTTTGTTGGTCAAATTTAATAACATTGTTCGTTTTACTTAATTGGATTAAAAGTATTTTTATACTTAATCTGACAAACATTATTTTGAATGAATTAATCCAATCAGAATTCCATTAAATACTAATTAATAAATTAATTTTATTAATTCAATGTATTAATTCAAGATGGATAAAGAATTGTTATGAACAGAATTAGACGCCGACAAAATGGTTCACGCAGAACGGCAGAAGGCGCAAATGACTATGAACAATCGTTCACGCACGAGGCACAAATCTCCAAAAACGACTCCTTTACAGAAACCCAAGCGAGATCGGCGAAGATGCGTCGCACTCCACGCAACCGGCCCCCGCCTTCGCCTCGCGACCTCGACCGCCCAAACCCTACCTCGAGCCCCACCACCCCTCACGGCCTCCTCGACAGCGCCGCCATGGAGGACGACGCCATCAGCACGCTCATGGACCTCGACGAGTACCCCTACGGCTTCGACGGCGGCCTCGGTGACTTGGAGGAGGGGGACGACGGCTACCCCGCGCGCCGAGGGCCCCTCGACTTCGCCGGCTTCTACAACGCATTCGACGGCGCCGACTTCGACGACGCCGACCTCGCCTGAGGGGTTAGGTTAGGGCTTCAGCATTTCGACGGGGTTTAAGATTGATCTGTCGATATGAGGTCTTTTTAGTTGCAGTGAAAGCTTTTTGAGATCTCTAAAGGTGTTTGGGATTTGATCGAAGTATGTTTCTTCTGCGTTGTTCTAGTTTGAAGCTTGGAAATCTTGGTTGGTTCAGACTTTGAAAGGCTTACTTGATTGTTGAAATACCTGCAGTTTGTTCTTTTCTTTTGTGATCTACATTGCTTTGCTTTCTAATGCAGTCTTGTCTCTGATCTGTAACAACTGTTCACTCTGTGTTAGAAGAGGGTAGCTATGATGCTGGTGCAGCACCAATGAATCGCTTTGGCTTTGATGATATGTATGTTTGGTTGGTGATCTTGTGTTACCAATAATTATTTGGACTTGGTTATGATCAACTATAGGGTATGACGAAGAACTTAGATGACGAGGGTTATTTGGATTGTGACCAAAACTAGGAGCTCAAATCAAGTGCCCTATGTTAGGTTGGCGCGAACCATCAAATATTGGTTAAATCAATACAAAAGTAGCCACTAGACAGGTTATGACTAAATTTTGGCTTGGTCAAAGGCTAAATTTTGATTGGGTAATACTCGGGGTTACCAACCAGTCGTACTTGCTTGCACATTCAGAAAATTGTAATCGGTGAAGTTTATTTCTGCTTTGGAATTCCTTGCACAAAAATACCTGTTTGGACATTCAGAAAATTGTTGCTGCGGCTAGTGAAGTCCAAATTCTTGTGATTGGCATCGGGTGATTACATCATCCTGTAGAAGTTTGCATAGACGCAAGGCAGTGAGCTCATCAGTCACCAAAAGATGCGGCGCCGTCGGCTATACCTGAACACTCCAAATTCTGCTTGAATCACAACTGGGCTTGCCTACTCACATTGTGTACCATTCTGTTATCTCTATTGCCCATTTGGACTACTTGTGTCTTTCTCACTATGGTTTATGTACTTGAGAACTTATACAGATCAAATAATAGAGACCCACAAGCATAGAAAGAAACAAACAAAAAAGAGCACAAACTTCAGCAACTCGTACCAGGTATTTTCATTTATGTTACTCTTTCTCAGACATGCAGACCTTCTCGATTGGTCCACGTACAATCGAAAGAGAAACATAGAAAAGCCTCGTCCATACAATAGGCGCACAAGGTTTGCCTCAAGACTTCACCAAGAATCAGTGTCTGTCTAGACTAAAATTTCCGGTGGTTTCTTCCATTTGAGTCTTCACTCTTAGAGGAGACAAGCAGCGGTCACCATTGGTGCATCGAGCGGATAATTCACCATCGAAGAGTTCTGTTGTGCTCTCGTCTAAAATACAGATTATAATAATCAAGTATTATGTTTTGTTCAGAAAAAAAAATCAAGAGTTATGATCTTTTTCCTTTCAAATAAAAAAAAGACTCGACGTTGTTTTTCAGGGCATCAAGATTCAAATGACTGAGTTAAGATGGAAGATAAGTCCGAATGTTATATAGTCAAACACCTTAAAAATCTGATGCACCTTCACCCAAGTTGTTGCTTTGTGATTGAACATATCTCTTAAATATACCTTGATTTGATGTGTTTTGACTTGGAATCCAACAGCCAAAAACTCGCATTTACGAGTTGCTACTCTTACCTTCAGAGGCCCGTAACGTGAGGAAGCTCCTTGAACGAGGCACTCCACCTGGAATTTATTTCCTGCCTGAAACTGGGCCAGCTAGCTCCATTTTCCCTTGCAGAAGTCATAATTACTCATTCGGAAGCAACTCATGGGAAACAGTATGTTGTAGTCCTGTAAATCTCGGGACGGCAAAGATAAGATAAGCCTTCTTCGTGTATCAGAACTCTTCCATGAGTGTTAGGGCATGATGACTTGGGTCCGCACCTTAGGCGCAGTGGTCTGGGTCCCTCCTAGGACTTGAAGGCACGACGGTCCAATTGTACGGTACTGAACCTGCCACGTCCAGGTCTCTCTTGGAGCTCTGGGAGATATTGGTCCAGATGCCTCTTTGGTATGGCTGTTTGGGCCCCAGTTGGATCACTGTGGCACAACGATTCAGATGGGAGCCACAGGTAAGGTAAGGTTACGTCTGGATTCCTCCTAAGACTCTCGGGACCGATAATCCTCTTTTGAGCCCTTGAAGTCTTCATCTCAATCAAAATTAAGATACAATCAGATCTTCACCAAGTTAGAGCCTCATCAACTAGACAACGGATCTTTCTTGTCTAAACCAAGTGCCTTCGAGAGTAGTCCTGGACGCAGTAGCAGGATCCTTCGAGATTCAAAGGCTCACCTATCAAAGACTCACTGGATAGTTTTATCCTTGTTGTTTAGAGTTGATAAAGGGTAGGTTAGTCTTTTTGCAATCTTTGCAAGTTATAAATAGCACTCTAGATCCTCATTTGAGAGAGAGCTCTTTAGGTCTTATAAAGTTGACTAAGTCCCGAGAACAACACTTGCAATTCACACATTGTATACAAATTTGGTTAAGTCATTAAAGTGAAATTGGTACGCCTTGAAGTGATCTCCCCTTAAAGATCGATCCCAACCGACGTAGCGTTGAGGATGCATTGGCAGAAATAGAAATTCTCTAGAATCCTGAACTTGTATAAACTCTTGCATTACTTTCTTTGCATCTAGCCTTGAATGATCTATAGCACGATCGCTTTTGGCTCTCATGTTCATTCCGACTTGGACACATCACTTCAATCCAACCCCAAACGTCACAAGATGTTCATTGCCTTTAGTGCAAACCCTCGACAAAATAGTAACACAGTATACAACTATCCCAAGTATTGTAAGTAGATTCAGGTTGGATGGCTGCATTTTGATGTGTTAGTTTTGACTTTCGACTTTTGACTTACAATTGGCCATTACATTGAAAAACAAGTAGCAGTCACTGGTTTTGAGATTTATATGAAAAAATTACTCATCAAATTGTATGTAAAATAAAATTTATATTTATTTTTAAAATATATAATACAATTTGTCTCATTTCAAAATACAAGATGTTATATTTTTAAGTAAAGAAAACTACTTGTTATTTCACACTTTCTAGATAAATTTTACATAAAATAACCTTAGTAAAGGTTGGTAGCTCGATTTGTCTTCCCCTCATAACCACTTATTGTCTTTATAATTAGCTTTATTTTTTCAATACAGAGAATCATTTCACTTAAGGACAAACGTGTCATCTACCTGTACAATAATGATGGTATTGATTTGTGTTATCTCATCTAAAACATCAGCTAATTTGACCGCTTGTGGTGTTTTTCAAGTAAAAACAGCAACTAATTGATATATTTTAATTTTTTTAAAAAAGGATAACTGATATTCTTATGCCGATATGAGGAAACAAAAATTAAATATGAAGTTTCTTATACTTATGAAGGAAGAGACAGATATGATCACACAATTATTACAACAAATAAAAAGAATCAATCAAATCTACTCCGCAAGTAAGAAATCTCCAGCTGACTTGTTCCTTCCAAATTATACCACAAAGATTGACCATCCTAACCCTCGTGAAAGCACAAAATTTACTCTCGTCCCCAACACGCATCGCCCTCCCACTGGCGCCCCACATGTTCGGGACTTGGCGTACGACCAGGAGATGTGGGGGCGCCAATTTGCCGCCTATCACATCACTGCCGTCCAATACTTCTGACACCAAGGCCCCGAGGACCTGCTCCTGCCGTCCGATCTGAGGCCTCACTAGCCCCGGCCCCCGCCGCACGTGTCCTATGCGCACGGGTGAGGGGCCACACGGGCTGTCCGCACACGAGATCCGGTCAGACGGTCAAAGGCCCAGTCAACCTGTGGCCACCGGGACGCCACGTCAGCTGCTGAACGGATAGAGACAACGATGTTGCCCTCTTTGCCTTTCTGGTACTCCCCGAGTTATTGCCCGCTATTGGTCGGTGGGTCTTGTTCTTCTCGTGAGATATTAACTCGTGTTCTTTTTTTTTTTAATTTTTTTTACTAAATGTCTTGTCGCTAATAATACTACTAGTACTAAATATCTTTGTCGCCATTATGCTTGTTTTGCATATGCTGTAATTATATTCTTTTCTAATAGACAGTATTACTTGATTGAATGGTGGGAACCAAGCTTTTATGAATTTAACTTTCGCCGGGATTTTTCTAAGGAGCAAGTTTCTGACCTATCAGATGAGATATGGGTTCTAGTTGTCTTCATATAATTTTCGCCAATTCTGAATTTTCTCTGTTCACTTGCACAACTTATATTGACATTTGCCAGGGTGCCGTGAAAAATGCAAAGGGAGAGGATTAGGAGTAATTAATTTGGCATTGGACAACAATACTGTCCTCTTTACCTAAAAAGCATGCCAATTTTTCTCACAATGATTTCATGGGCGGCAATTCTCATTTATGTAGGTTATGTGACCCATTCTCGGTTTTGAATGAAATAAAACAGCTTTGATTAAATAAATTCGAAAAAAGCTTACCATAAAATATGACTTCAAAAATAAGAAAGCCTACCATAAAATAATCAAAACACATGACTGCAAGTCTTCGATTCATGTTCCTCGAGAGCTATAATCTATAATTTTCAATCCAATATATCTGTCAGTTCGCTCCTTCTAGAGAGGATAATAGACCAAAACAATAATAACTATATTAACACTTATGTATATTTGTTTTTAATTTAAAACAATCTATTCATATTTTAACAATGATTCTATGTCTGAGATATTTAAAAAGAGTCTAAGAACAATATTTCAATAAAATTTAAAAGGACAAGTTTGCAAACCAAACTTTTATACTGTTCTTTGGACCAGAAATAATAAATACTTATAGCTTCATGAATAAAATCACCTAATTTTTCCATATAAATTTAGTTAAAGATTCATACCAAAAACTATCATTTCTCAATCTCTCATCAGCAAGGATGTAATGAATCCATTCCCTACCCTCCACTCCCACACCCCAAACTTGTTTTTCTAGTTGATATGTGTTGCACCTAAGAAGAAATAAAAGAATTATTGATTCATTACCTAGTTTTGTTCCATTTTATCTTGCCAAACTTTTATCATGCCCAAAAATTTGTCATCAATTTTTGACTCTTAACTTTTGCAACTTTTTGGCAAAAAAATGAATTGAGAATTACATAAATTTTATTGGCATGCCAAAGGTTTGACAATAAACCAAAAGAAAACCAAATTAATTTAATCAAAATGACTAATTTTTGGTGAGGCAAATTATGACTATAAATTAAATACCCCATAAAAACTATACGAGAGTTAGTGCCAGCTAACACTGCATACTCGAGCAATATTATTTGGTGAAGAGAATGATGAAGCAACCACTCTATGTTGGTGAGAACTAAAAATTGTACCGCCTAACATAACAATGATAGGTCTTGACCGTCAAGCTATCAAGCAATAATACATCAGAAAGAAAATTCATGGGATCAATTCATGTGGATAAAATGCGGTACTCTAATTGATGTGGTATTCAGTTAAAAAAGTCAAAATTTGAGTTTCACCAACAGTGTCTTTTATGGATTATTTTTCAATTTTTCAGGATTTTATATTGTGCACTAACCAACACTTTCTATGGATTGTTTGACGTTTATTATATACTTTAGAAAAATTGGTTTTAGTTTGTTTGTTTCTTAGAATCATATTTATCAAATATATTATTTGACACAATGTGGGTTTAACATTTTCTTGTTTGAGTTTTCTAAATAATAGATCTGTTTTTCATAAAAACTATTTTTCTATGTCTTATGAAAAGAAGTTTTTTTATATTTATAGTAGTGAAGAAACAAATAAAGTTTTAGATAGTTAAATTGCAGATGTCATATAATCAGATAGTGTTTTTTTTTTTTCAAAACACAAAATCCAAACAACCCCTGGTCTTTCAAAATTCGTGTGGATAAAGATTTTGAAATATCACGATATATCGGCAATTTAATTATCTGCCCCAGATGATCTCCACAAGCTGCAGAAAAACAACAAAATATTCCTCTCACTATTAAACGGAGGAGAGAGAGATTCCTCTCTCCCCACCTCTCGTTTAATACAGGAAGCCAGCACTCCAACTGCCCTTGGACTTGCAGACCTTAGCTTACAACCCACAATTACTCTTCCCCTCCTCTAGAGCTCAGCTCATGGCCTCGAGCTCAAACCCGGACGCCATGGATACAGACCCTCCCGGCCACCTCTCCATCACCGTCGAGAAGAACCCGCCGGAGTCGCGCCTGCTTCAGCTCGGCGTCAAGTCCTGGCCCAAGTCAGTACCACCCAACCATGTATAGTAACCTTTTCTTGCTTTCCTGTTTCATTTCATGGCGTCACATGATATATCATGTGTGTTTTGATGCGAAGGTGGGGTTGCCCGACGGGGAGGTTCCCGGTCAAGTTCGACGCGAGGGAGACGTGCTACCTGCTGAAAGGCAGGGTGAAGGCCCACATCAAGGGCTCGTCGGAGTGCGTCGAGTTTGGCGCCGGCGACCTCGTCGTCTTTCCCAAGGGCCTCAGCTGCACCTGGGACGTCGTCGTCGCCGTCGATAAGTACTACAAGTTTGATTCGTCTTAACACACTTAGCTAACTAGGCTATATATTAATTAATCTACCTACCGTCTTGTGGAAATTACTAATTGTCTTCATTTCGAATTAGTTTGGTGATCGATCACTAGTAGCTTTGTAGGAAGCAGCTCATTCTTCTCCTTCTCTGTGTGTAAAAATATGGTGTGAGGGGGCATCTATTTAGCCGGCCCCTTTACTTATTCAAGAACCGAAATTAACCGGTCAATGCAGGGGCCATTCAAAGTAATGTTATTTATTCCTCCCGAGTGCAATTCATTTTGAATGCTTTCTTTGACCAGCAGTCCAGCACCACTGGAATTGTCGCCCAGACTAACCAGACCCATATTTTGTGTTTTTTTCTATAATACATGGATCTTTTCTAATATATATCAAGTGCTTTAATCTATACATCATAGAAAAAGTACAAACAAGCGCACTAAGAGAAAAATGCAAGTCACTCTTGGACTGTGCGGTCTCTCTCTCTCTCCTTTTTTTATAGGGGGGGTATTGTTTTTCTTTCAAAAACTTTGGCGTTGGAACAAAACAAAATTAATATAAAGTGCTAAATTACTCCTGAGGTTTAGGAAAGATTGCATTATATATGGATGGTCCTCTCATATGGTACAGATTACAGAAGAGAGTATGCCGAGTTCTTGGATAGTAGCTAAAGATTTTAGGGTTTTCAGCTGGTGATCTATGGGTACTAAGGTGGTTGGAATTGATTCTGGAGTACTGTGAGTTTTGTGGTGTGGCAGTGTGAGTGAGTATTTATTGTAGTAGTTGTTGTTTTACACCATACTTACACATGGCTCTCGATTCTTTTGTGGTTCTTCTAATAAACCTTTTGCCTTTATGCTCTTGGATGGACAGTGGTCCTATTTAGTCACCGAAAGTGCGGGTGTAGCATGTGAATGAAGGTGCTTTTGGCATTGACTTTGACTAGCCTTGTCGTTAATTATATCGTTGTCGTGATACATTTAATGATGTTTTTTTGACTGATTAATTAGCGCATTGCTGCTACTTTGACGCACTGGAGGAACACCAAGATATAAGGCTCTTTTACTACTGCTCATTTTTATATTTACTTTTGTGTGATCAAGTTCTTCGCCCCAATTTGGTTGATGTGTGTCATGTGATTTACAGTATGTGTAATCAATCCATTTTGTCAATTGATAGACAGAAATCTAAGGTTAGTTTCCAGTTATCTTACAACCAGTTCAGACTCTTAGGTTGATGGCTCAGCATGTTAACTTGGTCTTAGATCAAATTTTTTTCCTTTGATAATTCTTCTCTCCACTTAGGTATTTTAGAGGGAATTTTTTGTTTTCTCTCAAGGCATGTCATAATTTTAAGCAATTAACTTGAGAGCACCTGTTGGCAACTCGACATAAGATAACAGTGTACATCAAATTTTTGTATGTTAGACTAACGAGAGTGCATGGTTGTATAATCTTGTAAAGTGTAGGAGCTCGAATCACCTAAATTTGACTCTATTGATGAAATATTACACTATACTTCGGGTTTGAGAGTCTCTGCAGGCATAATCAGTGGCGGAATTAGAGGTGGACTGGTGACCTAGTCCTCTATATTAGATGTACGCACTATCAATACACAAAGGTTTGCCATTTTAATTGCCCTTTTCTCATCTCTTCTCCCGAACTCCCTCTACGGAGGTAGAACCATTTGGCGAACCAACTTATGAATTGTAATCCATAAGTCCTTTGTTTGCTGGATTTTTGTGCCAAAAAAATATATTTAAAAGAACAACAAATAAATAAAATATGTCTTTTGAATTAGTTAATCCCTACATATCATGAAAGAGTGTGCATCACAAGTTGTAACAAATCACATCAATCATTTAGATAAACGATGACTCTTTTGGATATACAATGACTCTTAATAGGTCCCATATATAATGAGAGAATGAGTAACCTATTTTCAAATAACAAAGAAATTATCTCTTTAAAAAAAGGAGGTTGACCCTTATATAAAAAGACTCCTCCAAATCAATCAGGAGTAGAACACAACATAAAGGAGATAAGAATCCAAAGAGAGGCAGAGGAGTACTAGAGTCTGGGAACCAATGGCTCAACGTCTCTCTAAGATGGCATTAAATATTACATAAGAGTTCATAGTGTCTTAATCTCAAGAGTGCGGCTCATTTCCTCTCCCATAATCCATCCACAGGGTAGAGAGACATTAACCCTCTGCTCGATCTTTATAAGATCTCGAGTCATATTACACCTCACTTAAACTTTCTCAGAGGATCTTTCTAACTAGATTGTGACATGTGCCCCAAGCTAATCTAATCGGGCGCGACTAAACGTGTTACATCCTACACCAAGCTACTCACATCCTGACTTGGGAGCACAACCTGCGCCGTTCCTCCATGATGTACCAGTAAGGCTGAAGATCAATAACTTTCCACTTGATCTTCATAAGATGTGGAGTTATGTTGCACCTCACCTAATTTTTTACAAAGGATCTCTTCGATTGGGTCACAACAAGCATTCGTACGCTCCAGGAAAATCCAACCAAGTGTGACTAAATACTCACGCCCAATCACTAAGAGAGCACATATCTATTAATAGACACTATTTTCTACTCATCATATGCATTGTGTGAGGCTATCACGGTCTTGTCGCCCCCTTTTCATCATTGCATCCCATCCGCAATCGACGAGGCCAAACAATCATTCAACCAAGGTATTGACAAAGTGAAGACGACATTTCTATTGGCAACCGATGAGGCCGGACAGTCATATAGCCAAGTACTGACGAGATTGGCTATGTGATCCCATACTTGTTTGTGACCGATGAGACCAAACATCTTTTTTGCCGGGGACTAATGAGGCGAAGGCAACCTATATCAGTCGAGACTAACAAAGCGAATGCCACATCATTTGCATTTGTATTTGTATTTGCATCTAATCACATCCATGAAGAGTAAAGACGAAGTTTGAACACAACGATTCCGAGTGCAGTTTGATCCAAGGTATTCTGCTAAATCTCACTTAGTGATGTACTTAATTGAGAACTTTACGAAACCCCAAGAACTAGTGATCCACACAATCTCCTGTAGTCGGATCATCACATCACACAAAAGACAGAGAAATACAAAAAAAAAAACCGAAATACTTGTATTTTGTAATTCTAATTCAATTGTGCTACTTTATTTCTCCCTTTCCATATTTTATTAATTTTCTATATAAGTTCATTTGAGCAACACTCGCATTTATACTTTATAGTTCGGTTAAGAATTAATAAAATACAAATTCATTTGAGCAATAGTCGTATTTACACCATGCTCCTCACTTGTCATGCTGATAAGTTGTGTTACAAGTGATAATAATTTTTGGGCTATTATTTCAAATAGAACATAATGGTGGTAGGATATGACATGTATTGCAAATTCATGATGCAGCATTGTGTTCTTATGCTTCGATTTATCTTAAGAGTTGCCAGTGGTGTTGTGACATTTTTTTTTTCTGTTTTTAAATACATCATTCTAGTGTTTAATACAAGAAATAACGTATCGGGGAGAAAAGTTCATAATAACGTCATTTAATATATTTTATCAACAACTCTATGAATTCTCTAAACCACATATTTATCTTTTTAAAATATTAAATGAAGGATATATATATATATATATATATATATATATATATATATAAGAAAATTGATGTACAAATGTATCTTGAAATCGTATAATGATTTATGTTTGAAAACAAAATCTCCAAACCACATATTTATTTTTTAAAATATTAAATTAAAAATATATAGGAAAAATAACATACAAATATGTCTTGAAATCGTAAAATGATATATATTTGAAACAAAATTAGAAACATAAAATGACACACAGATATATATTGAGAAACGAAAGGAGTAACTAAAGTATTCTTGTGCGTAATTATTTAACTTATATACAATCAAGCATGGTGGTAACACAAGTTCACTTTATTCACTCCCACACATTTGATGTTACCAGAAATTGTAATAGTCGAGGCTCCAACATGGTATCTCTGCACCCAGATATGGGATGTATAAATACACACACTAACTCTATTATATTTTTATCCTCATAAATTAATTTAAAGTTAGTATTTTGAACTTAGATAATCTTATATATATTTTAGCCACACATCCAACACTCAAGATGAGACTAAATTTAAGTTATAGATCTCACAAAAATATCATTCGATGAAAAAAATATATATTTAGTATTACTTGTTATATTATTATAGTAATAAATTGATGAGAGAATTGAAGAGATACCCATCTAAAATTGGTTTGTTACATAGACATCTATCCAAAAATCACAATGTCATAGATGTCCATCCAAAAGGTACTCTTAGTAATCATATCCCTCCCACCACAATGAACAGTGGTAGCTCCCCAAATCAGTGATTAGAGGAATGGCTCTATTAGGAAAAGACTATTTTGCCCCTTCCCCAATCAATGCAGCTCAAGTCATCCCAATTACTTCACCTAAGCATCTGTAAAAATATTACATATTTCTTTATGCACTTATTAAAGACTGATTGATAAGCAAAACTACATGCAAAAGTTTAAAAACAAACATGAACGACCACTATTCTTCAAGTTTCAACCCGTCACATAAGACTCCTACATGGGATGCTAGGCATGTTGCCATGAGTCATGTGCGTCACCTTGAGTTTTAATTCCAAACAATGTGCATGTTTAGTATGTCATGAGAAGAGGCTAGACCATTGCGATTTGCGAGACATTCATAATTAGGTTTTATAGAGACAAGGAAAGACGGTCATAAGAAGGTCAATCTAGGGATGGTTGTAAATATTTGAGTGATCATATTCTTTAATAGTGTAGTCACCGTTAATTATGGGGAATATAGTATGAGTAGTGGAGATGGTAATTTTGGATTAGTGTTTATAATATTGTTATTTTTAGATACGCATGTATGTAATAAATCAACTTTAGATAGGCATTCTTTCCATTCCCCTAAATGGAATTACCTCCATAATTTTGTTTATATTTTTCATATTTTTAGGAGTGCTTATCATACGAATAATGTCACATTATGAGACTAATCAGTTGTCATATACCATAATCAGAAGAAGTATATATTACTACCATGCTTGGAACTTGTGCTATTCCCCAAGACTTGTTACTTCTGTGATGTATCGTGGATGTAAATATGTAGTGTGAGGGTGCCCTTTTAGAACTTTGCAACAAAGCTAAATTCGTTAGGATTACAATGCAATCAGTGTTAATTTTCCAGTTTATTTTTTAAAAAAAACTGTTGTCCCGAAAGTTTCCATCCAACAGGGCAAAGTTATTACTCTTATCAAGAAATTAAAAGAAGGTATATAATAGTGATGTAACAATCAAAAGAAAGGGAAAAAACACTTTAACACAGTCTTAGATTTATTTATCCATTGTCAAAAAAAAAAAAAAGCTTTGTCTTCCTCTTGTTGAAGCACTCTCACCAAGAACTCAAGGAATCCGTAAAAATGATCATCCATTTGAAAAAGCATCGACTGATCTAAAGATGAAATTAGTTCTAACCTTCCAAGTTGCCCGGAGGACCAATATTAGCTATGATTAGAGTATTCCATCTCTTGGTACTGACATTTCTACCAACACATTACTTAGTGTGAGAATGTCCTTTACTGTTGTTTCAAGCTGAATGTTCATCATTGAAATTTTCCATTTTATTGAACACGTGTGTTTTATTGCATGTTTGTGTAAAATGTAAATGTAACGTCGATGAACAAACAAAGTGAAAAACTTGCAACCTTCTCTCTGTACAGAAGTTGTACACTAGTACGTACTGTTCATACACAAACTTCGGTTGCAACATGGACACCCTTCGTTTCCAGGCGCACGGCAGATATACGCGCAGCCGAGCAAGAGGCGGTTGTACGGGCTGTTCATGGGGCTGCTCGCCCCCCGCGCACGTCGCGTGGATCCATTCATGCCTGCACCATTGCGACATTCCTGCTCTAAGTTTAGTCTTATCCTCATAATAATAGATACGGAAGATACATATAAAATATATTATTAGGGATATCTTTTATCTTAATTATATTATATTTAAAAAACTACTAAAAATTCTACATAATTTAGAAAAATCAATCTAATATAGAAACAAGAATAGTATAGAAAGGGTTTAGGAATGTTCTCGAGAGAAGCACAACATCAATGTAGTTGGAAACAAAATGGTTATAAAAAAAACAAGTGACTAATAGATTTTTTAATAATAGAGTAAAGAGGACATCAATCTCTTGTATTCTTTTAAAATTATGTAATCTTTATTTATTTTTGTTAGATTTGAAATTGTATAATTTTTTTTGCCAATCTTTTCTTTCTCAAATTGTGGTTGCTTTTGCACCAGATCAGCCCACCGTCACTTAATAGCCATATTTCTTTTGGTTTTGGGGTTTGCAATTTTACATGCGTGATTCTTGAGTAGCAATGGCTCCACGTTTCTCTTAATTTTGATGATTGGCGGTGTATATTAGGGAGATGGGCCTTTTTTTCAAATGTAGAGGATGTGTCATAGATCGAAAAACCTCATTAGTAAAGTAAAAAACATTCAAGCCTGAGAAGCTCTTTTGAGGGAATCCATCGTTCATTTGGAAATCAATATTTTCAGATGACAACATAGAAGAAATTTAAATTCAAAATAACTTGAAAAAAAGTTTTTTTTATCAATTTTATTTTCATTTTTGATATTAATTACTAGATCTTGATTCAATAATCACAGTTTTATCCAATAGGTTTTATATTTTTGTATTATTTTATGTTGTCGTATTTTCTTATTTTAATTGATAATATTTTTTTATTTTAAGTAGTTGCGTTTTCTTATTTTGGATTGCCGTTTTCTTATATTGTTGTATTTTATTATTTTAGTCATTGTATTCTTTTAGATTATCATATTTTTTTCTTAAAAAAGTTTTTTATGTGAAAAATTGTGAGTAACTTGACCATGCACATTTAAATTTTCTTAAGGAAAGTGCATGTGTATTAACCTGCCGTCCATCTCCATTTTGGGTGGTGAAATCTCTCTCCGGTCCTCTCAAAAGAAAAGAAAAAAAAAGAGTTGCTCTATTCGGCTGGTATGCTCAACCATATGGAAGCCTTATAGCCGGATGGCCCATCACAAATATTGGTTTGCATGAGCCACATTTAGTTTGGGCCTCCTCCCAGGAAGGTGAAAGCAGCAGGTCCAGGCGAAGGTGAAGGCCGGACAGGCTTATAAATTGTGACACTGCCTTGAGTGAGAAACTCAGAAGGCCGTTTTGCTGTGAAGGACACCATTGGTGTCCAGGTAATTAATTAACACACAACTAGCGAGGCACTCTAGAGACTCCAGTTCAAATCTCAATTCTTATAAATTGTGACTTAAAGTCTTGTGTAGTTGATTCACGGATTATTTGTTTTACGTGGGATTTAATCCCATGGCCTCTTAATTCTAAGTTTGAAGTTATACTCCGAACCGATTGTTCCAATATTTAAAAAGTTTATAGTCTAATTATTAAGACACCATATAATGTGTGCGCGCGCGTACGTGTGATGATGGAGAGTAAGAGTCCTACTACTCCTAGATTTGAAGGAAAAAAATATGCATGTGTTTGCTTGTACGGTTGTACTTTTAGTTTCAGTTATCAAACCTTGAAATAACACATCATATAAATAGATATAAAAATTCGAACACACTATCCAGGCTACAGTTTGAATGCTGCCTCCCCATTGAGCCACGTCGTCTCTTCATTCGTGGTCCTTGGATCGGCGCGTTCATTTGATCTGGGTATCGGAGTCAATTCGCGTCATCTATTCAATCGTGCCCGTTTGATCAGCGCATTCGTTTGATTTGGACCGCTGAACTCGCTCCTTTTTGCACCCGTGCGATCACATGCCTGTGCTAGGGCTTGTGGCTCCCGCCGCCGCGCGTGTCATGCTTTGGTGCCGCGTGGCTTTCGCTTTCGTCGCTGGTGCTATCGATGACTAATTTGGTGGTGTGGCGTCGTGTTGCTTGGCTAGCGTGCGCTGTTACGCTTCATTGTCGTGCGTTGCAGCACTTCGTTCCCATGCTTCGTTGTTCCAGTGGATGGGCGATGTGTGTGTGCCTTCGGTTTGCACCGACAACGCCATTAGCAACTCGTCCAATGCTCCAATGGCGTTCTGTTTTGTTGTCGATGTGCGCTGCTGCGCCGATCGTGTGGCTTGCTGGTCCAATGCCTCGGCAGCACGTGTCTAGCTTGTCCGCCAAGGCCGTCGGCGACTTGTTCGATGCTCCAACGGTGTTTCATTTCGCTACCGTCGTACGCCATTGCATCTATCGTGTGCCTCACTGTTCCAACGCCTCCGCGACGCGTGTCTTCTCCATCTGGTCGTCCAACACCATCGGCGCTTATCCCAATGCAGTGTGCATCTATCTCTGACATATATGTCCCACAGCCCACAGTGCATCTTCGCTATTTGCGGTCGTCACTGTTTACTGCATGTCTGACTGTCTCACTGTTCATGCTAGTCTGTGGAGCCTCCAGTTACTTTTCACCACGTGTCCTCCGTTTCTTTTGCCGTCCACCTCGCTTGTAACTCAAATATGGTGTAAGGGAAAACAACAATTAGCCAAGTTAATTACCCAAACAATGACATAAACTCGTCAGTACTCAGTATTTCCTCAAAAATAATAATCTTCTTAAGTATCTAGGTCCCATGCAACAGCGACCCCTATGTGTTCTTAACTAACAAGAGTTGGCGAACCGAACTAAACAACAAATCTGCATTTTAATTTTTAAATGTATGGTGAACACACCGGTTCTTTCACCGGCCGTTACGCAAGCGTGGAAATTACAACATCGAGCCACCGCATTGCGGATCTTAAACAACGACGGCTATCATTAAACATCAAACACTGCATTATGCAAAACAGAAAGGCTTTGTCCAGAATTAGGTGTGATGGAATATGGGTGTTATATAAGATATTTGTTAGATTTAATAAAGTATTATTATTATATAAGTGATCAACAAATTATCAAAAAGATAATATATCAAATGGGGTTTCTACACTGTATTACAATACCATATATAGTCAAAGTAAGACAAATATTGAATAATACATAGAAATTATAAAATACTTGGAGTTGTGTTAAGAACCAAAACAAATAGGAAAAATTAGCACGAGTTAACCATAAAAATGAAGATTTTCTACGAAACATTGGCTGTGAGATCCATTCTCTCGTATCAATGAAAATATTTATGTCATATAGTTAAATCAAATTTTTATAGTGTTATGAAATATCAGATATTAGATGTGTCATATGATATATGTTCATAGACAACGAGAGTGACAGCTAATGAATAAATTTACCTGAGATTTAGCAAATGGAAGCGGAGGCCAAGTGCACGAGACACTCGATAATCTAAAGCTGCAGCAGGTAGATATATAACGTCACATCGTGTTTCCCTAAAACAGGGACACACATAAATTTATCCGAAGTCAAAGAAACATTCATGCACAGATGATTCAAGACACAAATATCAAAGTATTTGGAACAGCTCTTCGGATCACAAAAGAAGCACACTCCTAAAGGGGAATCTTGCAACATGCAAAGTTAAATTTGGCAACCGGAAATAGGGTATCTATATGGTAAACGCGATATAAAAAGTGGAAATTATCTAATTATCATGGGAGACTGTTAGACTTGGGATCCTTAATTAATTTTTTACAAATGCTGTGGACTTTGTGGTAATGGTGATTTGTTCGCCCGACTGCGTCGAGCCTCCACATTGCTCGCAGCATTTAATTGGGGTCCTTTATTTATGTTCTTTGCTGTGGTCCCGGCATGATGTTTACACACTAGACAAATGAGAAGAAATGCTGATTAATGGTGCTTTAGTTTAATTGAAATATCCGATCATTTTTGTCACTTTCTTAGGCAAGCTATGAATAAAATGAAAGAATTGCTAAAACCCATATGTGATAGCTTGAGAGGCATGCAGGAGGAGAAAGGGGAAGGCGATAAGTCAGAGGATAACCCCAATCAAATTGATTCATATAATAAGAGAAACATGTTATTATATAAGATATCACTGTATAAACCTTGCATCATCTGATAATTCAATTTAGGAACAGTCTAAATCAAACGCTACCCAAAAGAATATATAAAAAACAACATAAGTTGTGCCTAGAACATTGAAAGTAACATGATGTTGCATAACTTTAAGACTTACCATTAAATTTCTATTTTCTCGTGAGAGATTTCCACCTACATGAGTTGTGTTTAGAACATTAAAATTGTAATTTTAGATTTTTTTTAACTAGATGTATATTTGAAAATAAAGAAAATCAGAAATTAAGTCCATCACTTCCATTGTATCAAAAGAGACTCTTACCACTAGAGTGCACACGTGAACAGTGGTGGACCCAATAAGAATTTATATAAAGAATCTTGGCTTATAGTACATTTACAAAAAAAAAATCCAAAAAAATTTTCCTATAATAAATATAAATGTAAGTGATCTATGAACAAACATACTAGGATTAATAAATTCAAAGTTGGAAATGTGTCCGTTAGCCTAAACGCAAGATCTAACTACAATCAAATTCCTGGAGATTCACCGAGAAAGGAATTCTGGATGAAGATTCAATGCCATGTGGCCTAACCACGTTTTGAACGAATAAAAAAGATTACACCTACTTTCTATATCGTAACTCTCCCTTCGCTCCAATATAGCCTATAAATCCAAAAAAATTCTCCTATAGACATAAAGGAAAGACCCATTAAAATTAATATTAATATAAGTGATCTGTCAACAAATATATTAAGACTAACAAACTCAAAATTAAAAATAGATCCACCAACCTATGCGTAACCACGTTTTGAACGAATCAAAAAGATTGCACCTACTTCCTACATCATAGCCCTCCCTTCACTATAGATACAAAAGAAAAACCCATTAAAATAAATATAAATATAAGTGATACGTCAACAAACATACATACTAAGACTAACAAACTCAAAATTAGAAATGGGTCCACCAACTTAAACATAGGATCACAAATATCCACCGAAGAAGAAATTCCGGAGAAAGATTCAGTGTCATGACATTTTGAAGGAATAAAAAAAATTGCACCTATCACTTAAATTGTAGTTCTCCCTTCGCTCCAATATAGCTTATAAATCTAAAAAAAAAATCTCCTATAAACACGAAAAAAGACATATTAAAATAAATACAAATATAAGTAATCTGTTAACAAACATATTAGAACTAATAAAATCAAAATTAAAAATAGGCTCACCAACCTACCTAAAGTACCAGGAGATCCACTAAAAAAAAATTTAAGAGGAAGATTCAGTGCCATGTGGGCTAACCACATTTTGAAAGATTCAAATAGATTGCACCTACCTCCTACATCCTAGTTTTTCCTTGACTCTAATATAGCCTATAAATCCGACTCCTCCCGTCGCTCTCACGCCACACCTCATCACATTTTGCTCCTGAGGCAGAGTGAGAGGGAAGAGACAAACAAAGCCAAGATGTCGACGTGCGCGGCGAACCTGGCGCCTCTGCTGGGCCCGGCGGCGAACGCGACGGAGTTTCTGTGCAACCAGTTCGCGGATACGGCGTCGGCGGTGGACGCGACGTACCTGCTCTTCTCGGCGTACCTCGTCTTCGCCATGCAGCTCGGCTTCGCCATGCTCTGCGCCGGCTCCGTGCGCGCCAAGAACACAATGAACATTATGCTCACCAACGTGCTCGACGCCGCCGCCGGCGCGCTCTTCTACTACCTCTTCGGCTTCGCGTTCGCCTTCGGCGCGCCCTCCAACGGCTTCATCGGCAGCCACTTCTTTGGCCTGCAGCAACTCCCACAGGCCGGCTTCGACTACGACTTCTTCCTCTTCCAGTGGGCCTTCGCCATCGCCGCCGCCGGCATCACGTCCGGCTCCATCGCCGAGCGGACTCAGTTCGTGGCGTACCTCATCTACTCGGCCTTCCTCACCGGCTTCGTCTACCCGGTGGTGTCCCACTGGGTCTGGTCCACCGACGGGTGGGCCTCGGCGAGCCGGACGTCCGGCCCGTTGCTCTTCAACTCCGGCGTCATCGACTTCGCCGGGTCTGGGGTCGTCCACATGGTCGGTGGCGTCGCTGGCTTCTGGGGAGCTCTCATCGAAGGCCCCCGCCTCGGCCGGTTCGACCTCGCCGGCCGCTCGATAGCGTTTCGAGGGCACAGCGGGTCCCTCGTCGTTCTTGGCACCTTCCTGTTGTGGTTCGGATGGTACGGGTTTAACCCCGGGTCTTTCACCACCATCCTTAAATCATACGGCCCATCCGGGAGCATCCACGGGCAGTGGTCGGCTGTTGGCCGCACCGCCGTGACCACCACCCTCGCCGGCAGCGTGGCGGCCCTCACGACCCTCTTTGTAAGAAGACTCCAGACGGGGCATTGGAACGTTACTGACGTATGCAACGGTTTGCTGGGTGGGTTCGCCGCCATCACCGCGGGCTGCTCTGTGGTCGACCCGTGGGCGGCGATCCTCTGCGGGTTCGTGGCGGCGTGGGTGCTCATCGGGCTGAACGCGCTCGCCGCGAGGCTCCGGTTCGACGACCCCCTCGAGGCGGCGCAGCTGCACGGCGGGTGCGGCGCGTGGGGGTTCTTGTTCACTGCGCTGTTCGCGCGTAAGGAGTACGTGGAGGAGATCTACGGCTTGCCGGGGCGGCCGCACGGGTTGTTGATGGGCGGCGGCGTGCAGCTGCTGCGAGCGCACGCGGTGCTGATCCTGGTGATCTTCGGGTGGGTGAGCTGCACCATGGGCCCTTTGTTCTTCACGCTCAAGAAGCTGGGCTTGCTGCGCATCTCGAACCGCGACGAGATGGCCGGCATGGACATGACGCGCCACGGCGGGTTCGCGTACGTGTACCACGACGAGGACTCCAGTGGCAAGGCCACGGCGGACTCCAGCATCGGCGGGCTCAAGTCGGAGGCGCCGGCCAGCCAGGTCTAGCAACACAGTCGTATATATATGAAAAAAAAAAAACAAATGCAGGTCTCTTCCTCTCTCTCATTGGATGTTAAGATTGTACAACAATCATAGGAGAGGAGGGACTGTTGTTTGTGAGGTGTGCGTGTGGATGGATAGGATGGGAGGAAATAGTTAGTGTGAGTTTAACTTAGGAAATAACGTAGAATTAGTTTGTGTGGCCCTTTGTCCTACTAGCCCACTACATTATCAAAGTTTGGCATGTTTTTACAGAGGATCACTCCATTAATTCACTCATTTTCATTCAAATGTAGAATTAGTTCTAACAAATTATAAATTTAATAAAACATTATTTATTGTTTCAATGACATGTATAAAGATACGAAATTAATTATTCCTTTTTTGAAATGCAACCGGACGCTATCTCAGCTAGACATGCTTAAACATTTTGACTTTTGAGTATGTTTGGGATTCTGAAACATGGGTTATTTTAATTGATAAGATCCTTCTTTTAAAGAATAATGACTCTATTTTATTTCTCAAACATCAATCAGTAATTATTAATAACTGGTCTTATGAGGCCCTGTGGGCTGTGGGAACAGAGTAATTTATTGGAATTTCCCATTAGCCATCAGCAAAATTTTCTCAACAAACCCTCTTAAGAATATTGACCAAATGCCACCACTTCGCTTTGACCAAATGAGCACAATTAACATACTTGACACAATTAAAAAAAATATCATTATGATATGAATAATTTTGGACCTATAAAATAACTAGAGCTACAAAAATTTACCATAACATAATTAGATGTATGTTGAATTGAACAATTTATGACTTGTAAAACAAACAAACACAGCTTCAAGAAAGTGGGTCAGTTAACTCCTATTTTTCCTCAAAAGACCCTTAATTACTTTTTATTTTCATATAGACTTCGAGTGAAGATGTTATGGGTTCTTAAAAATTGACCTTCAAACCTTTTGTGAAATGTTTATTAAGACCGGCTCCATATAATTTTTTCTATACATTTGATTCTATAGTTAAAAGTTCTATATCTGTCCCTGAAGACAAATAGTTGACAAATTTTAATTAATGCAATGCAACTACAAGACATGATTTATGTATATTTGAATTAATTGTGAATAATTAGTTTATGTTATAAATGGATCGACATGGCAATATGGCATGATATGTTGACATGTTTAATAGATTTACATTTACGTACTTATTTGACTCATTTGATATAATATGATATGATATGACATGTTGACGTGGTGATCTGTTGCAACCACTTCTCCCTAGTTGCCAATGCGAAGAACAGAATATGAAACCCCATGCCACCCCTCCCTTCCCTGTGAGGTGCCTAGCACGTAACTGGCATTACCGAGCCGGCACTACTGAAGCTAAAGGAAGGCCTCATCGGCATTTCTGAGCCACTGGCTACCACAGTCAAGATTTCCACCAGCAGAATATCCAGCCTTGTTTGGGTGCCATTTTTCAGCGACAGCTTCACGGACACAGCAATCGCTCAGACGTTCATGATCTCCGCTGCAACACTGACATTGTCGATGGTCTATTCTTCCGTCTTTAGATTCGCCATGGCGCCATGACTGGCCGTCCATGTCCTTCCCTCTCCGCCTCTCGTATCAAGTACTGAAGCCATTGACGACTTGACAGCCACTTTTTATTTATAAACTTCAGTCACTTGACCTTGTGTTTTGGATGGCCTCAAAACGTTTCAAGGACCGAAAATTTTCTCTACTTTTTTTTTTTATAGAATTCCATTGTCCGGTAAGGCACCAGCCCCTTAACTAAAGGTTTAATTAAAGAAATGAAGGGTTTAAGATACAATTACAGGCATAAGGGCACCCATAGCCCCTTAACTAGTCACCTTAGCAAAGCTTGAGCGCCGATTTATCTAAAGGTGTTCCATAGCCAATGAATGCACGAATTTTGTTGTTCATATTTCATCGTTTCTGACCAAGCTACAATTGTGTCAATCATCATGTACTTCCATTCTTCTATGTAAAATTTCTCTACTTTTGGACGGTCATGGTTTTGCAACTTATGTTATTGGCCGTATGGCTTTGCAACTACGTGGGAATAATTCTCTGAACGTGTTGACAAGAGTGTCTTTTATCCTCCTTTTTTTTGTTGGTGGTTCATTGCATTGTACCCTGTATGCTTGTTCTATGTAATCTGCACCACCCTTTTCTAACCCCCCTTTTCTGTACCTGGAAGAAACAGCAACTTGGGACGGTCAAGTCCCAACGTTTTCCACCGATCATGTCATGTATTCATGTGCGGCGATACGAGTTTCAAAGGAATGGAAATTACAAGCATATTCCGGAGACGTGTGTAAAGGATGACAAGTTGGCAAATGGCAGCTCATCAATGTTCAACAGCTTGACATGTCGTAAACAGGATGAAACAAAACAAGGAGTGCCGAAATATTAAGTGGGCTCAGAACAGTTCATCTATGAAACGAGGTGGTCCAGGTCTATTCAACATGGTTACCCCCCATTGGTATTACAACCTTCCTAGCTAAATTATGAACCTTAGTATTTACTCCTGCTCTCATGTCTGAAAATAACTTCAGCAAACTCCTGCGTAAGTAGCTTGATTTCATTAATTACCATGACGAAGGGACTTTGGCGAGCCTGGTTAACGTTACTCATTACCTCCCGGCGGTCTGAAGAAACACAAATTGCAGATCCAGATTCTCTAAACAGAAACCAGAGTTTGTCAGCATGTGATGGCTTCAAGGCAAGCAGGGCCTTTGCCCTGCTGATGACTGAGCCGACACCAATCGCTCATTTCAGTCTTGATGTAAAAACTGTCCCACCAAAACTACTGTCCTTCCATGTCGCAATATCCACATTAACTTTGGCGAAGCTCGGCGGAGAATCAAGCCATCTTCTCCAAAGAGCACTTTTCAGCTCCCCAGAACTGCCATTCTCATTCAGCTTCCTCATTTGCACCATTTCAACCTGAATGAATGCCACAAGGTCCACAACACTCGACAGATAGCACCATTCACTATTATAGACAACTTTGTTTTGATTCATCTGAAGTGCCCAACATGTAACTAACAGTGAAACACTGTTATTCAGGCAACACCTCAAAGATGGGAAATATCCAATTCTTGGAGCCACGCCAGGAGAGAGATAAAGGTTGCAGATCTTCAGCTGATAGTGCCCAAACACATCGAGCATGAATGCAATTGAACAACACATGCACCCAGTCTTCCTCCATATGGTTCTAACACTGCCCTAACTGGTTAAGAATTCATCATCAATCTCCATGCAATTACGTTTATCTTTAAGAGCACCTTATGCATCCAAAACTTACCCAAGTCCTTTTCCTGTAGACAGTGTTAGAACCCTGACTCTGATCTCAAACCATTTATTACAATGGCATTCCACTGCATCATCATTCTACAGGCTGATCTGATAGAAAACAGACCATTCTTCTCATTATCCATGCAGCCATGGTCAACAGTTTGTTCCGCATAGCTTAAATGAATGCTTACTGAAAGAGGACACACTGAATGCAGAGCTTGATGGTCAAAGAGTTTGAACTTTTTCTTCATAATTCTCAAGAAAATGAGTAATCCAGTGGAGCTCGTGCGTTGTGTCTGTGTACATGATTCTATTTATGTGAGACCAATGATTGCTCAAAGAATGACAATGTTGAAGAGGTCTTCTTGCTGCAAGGAATAGAAAGAAGCTAAAATTATGAGCATCCATTATGATCTTGATGATGAAGAACTAGAATGCGACATGTAACAGTATTTATTCCCTCCATTGACCTTGCAATGAATGGCGAGGATGCATTTGCTACCTATTCAAACCTGAAAGGATAATCAAGTTGTTTGACGGTTGTGGCTGCTCCAGTCACTATTCAACTGTGAACTCACTAAACAATACTGAAGACTGAAGACTGAAATGCTCACCCAGATTTAGGGTTGAATCAGGGGACAATAAAAGCACTCAGAATTTTGGTACAAAATAATAAATGAGATGAGCAGAAAAGGATATTAGGTCATCCATAATCTGAATAAGTAACATAAATGACATGAAAGATATGCATACCTTCAATTATAGATAAATGACAGTTTGAAAGAATAGTGCATAAGAGGAGCAGCACAATCCAGCTTGCAGCAGTTCTGCCTCTAGCGGCTCTAGCCAAGAAGTAGATCTGATTGGGCGGTATAAATGAAGCACCCTCATATGTAGCTCCAATGTGAAGGCTGGGTAAGGTCAAGAACTTCAATTTAGCCCACTTCCTCTGTTTACTGAATAGAAGCTAACCTTCCAAAAATCAATCTTCAGGAATTTATCCAACCCTTCAAGCTTTCAAGACAGGTTAACTGACAATATATCTTGTCATATTTCTATTGAGGCCACTAAATCCTCAAGAGTACGATAGATATCCTCTGACTCAGGATGAGCATCATCACAAGAGTAAAACCGGTGTGTCTTGCGATCCACCTCAATCCAGCTACAACCAGGCAGTTTCTTGCCTGTAATCTCCTCCTTCATGATCTTTCTTGTCTTTCTGACCTCTTCCCAGAAGCCGCATTCGCTGTATAAGTTTGCCAACATCACAACATAACTAGCATTATTTGGATTCAACTCCAACAACTTTCTTATAAAAAGCTCAGCAAGTTCTGTTTGTCCATGTATTCTACAGGCATTGAGTAATGACCCCCAAATGACCTCATCTGGTTCAACTTTCATATCTTCAATAATATTCATCGCATCTTGGAACCGCCCTGCTCGACCAAGAAGATCAACAATACACCCATAGTGCTCGATCTCTGGCTCAATTTCATGCTCATGGTACATCAATTCAAAGTAGTTAAGCCCTTCATCAACGAACCCTCCATGGGTGCATGCATTCAAGAGTCCAACAAAAGTAACCTCATCAGGTTCAACCTCTTCATCCCTCATCGCACCAAACACCGCAATTGCAATCTTGCCATGTCCATGTAGCGCAAGACAGTTAATCAAAGAATTCCATGTCGCCAAGGTCCTGTCCGAAAGCTCATCAAAGATCCATCTTGCCTCCTTCAAACCCCCACATTTTCCATACATATCGATCAGCGCATTCACAACAGATGGGCCAAAACCAACACAACTCCTCCATGCATAACCATGCACCACCTTTCCGATCTTCAGCATCCCAAGATGCCCACACGCTGACAGCACAGAAGAAACCGTGATCCCATTCGGCTGGAACCCCTCACTCACCATCCTTCTGAAAATCCCCACTGCCTCCACAAACAGCCCGTTCTGTGCGCACCCAGCAATCACCGCGTTCCATGCGGCCACATCCCTCTCAGGCATACCTTCAAACAGCACAAGTGCATCCCCGACCATCCCAGCCCTCGCGTATCCGGAGACTAAGGCAGTCCAAGAGACCACGTTCCTCTCAGTCAAACCGTCGAACAGCTTCCGTGCGTCGCCCATCAACCCATATCTCGAGTACCCATCAAGAAGCGAGGTCCTAACCACATCGTACCCCTCATATCCGCTCTTGCTCGCATGGGAATGGATCGAGCGAACGAGATGGGCGCCGAGGGCGCCGGCGGCGCGGATGGCCAGCGGGTAGACGAACTGGTTCGGGGCGGGGCGGCCGCGGCGGAGCATGCGGAGGAAGAGGTCGAGGGCGTCGCGCGAGCGGGCGTGGGCGGGGGAGGCGGCGTAGGCGGAGAGCATTGCGGAGTAGAGAAAGACGTTTGGGTGCGGGGCGGAGTCGAAGAGGCAGCGGGCGTAGGGGAGGTGGGAGAGGCGGAGGGAGGCGAAGCGGATGAGGTGGAAGGTGATGGGCTGGGCTTCGAAGCGGCCGCGGATGACGACGTGGGCCTGGAGCTGCTTGAGGTGGGCGAGGGTAGTGCAGCGGGAGAGGAGCGCGACGAAGTGGTGGTGGGAGAGAGCGGCGTCGGGGAGGCGCGGGGGGCATGCTCTGCATGGCTGCATCAGTACTGGGTTTTGCTTTGTGTTTGGTTTTTTGAATGGACCGCTTCTTGTACCAATCATGCGGTCCCATACTTCTGGTTCTAGAATCTTTTTTTTAAAATAACCAAAGAAAAAAATTATGAATCTAACACAGTTTAATGGCACCACCAGGTTCAAAGATTTGAACCAATGATCTATTATTTTGGAAGATCTATAACCACCAATTTAATTAAGTATTTGTGTTGTTAGATTTGGTAAACAAAACTTTTTTCAATGTAGTCGGTAAATTAAGTGAATGTTTTCGGTTCTAAAAATTTCATACTACTATAATACAACATATAAACATATTTGTCTATATTATATATTTTAATTTTTAAATTCAAAACATGAAATTTAAATTTTGAATTTTGAAATTGAAAATCTAAAAGTTGAAATTTGAAATTCAAATTTAACTCTGAAATTTGAATTTGAATTTTGAGGTGTTGAATTTCTAAATTAGAAATCTAAATTTCATATTTCGAATTTAGAAATTCAAAAATACAAAATTTCAATTTAAATTTGAAATTCAAAATAAGGGTACCATGGTCCACTTTTCTCTCTTTTTCTTGAGGTTACCCATTGTTAAACTATGTGCTCAAGGTGATGAAGGTTTCTATTGTGAACTAGAGGAAGTGGTTCTTTGTTATACTATCGAGAGATTGTGAAGAACCAATCTAGCCCAGTGGTGAGATTGAGAACGAGAGAGAATTGAGAGTAAAGGAACTGCTCTTCTTTATTGCTTTTGGAGTACAAATGAACAGTGTGTCAGTACAAATGAACAGGGCATTACCCTTTATATAGAAGTACTTGTATAGTAACTGCTAAGAGCAGTTGCTTCTTTTCTATGTTGACAATGGAGTCGGTTCTTGCAGAAGTTACTCCCTTTGAGGTTCCTGTATGTTGATCTCATAATCAACTGTCAACAGTTAATTATGAGATTAACTGTTCCTTTTAATTCATTTGTCCATTATGTATTTATTTCACAACACTCCCCCTTGGACAAATAATTTGTACAAAGATCTCTTTAAAAACTCCTTCCGAAAACCCTGTGGGAAAAACGGACGAAGAAAATCATATTATATGATCTTATATTTATGTCCCCTTAGTATATCATATGCCTCGTTAAAAACTCCTTC
The DNA here is from genome assembly GCA_019359835.1 of Pharus latifolius. Taxonomy (NCBI): domain Eukaryota; kingdom Viridiplantae; phylum Streptophyta; class Magnoliopsida; order Poales; family Poaceae; genus Pharus; species Pharus latifolius. The sequence goes on along the minus strand of CM033320.1, from coordinate 69,965,899 downwards.
CAAAAACCCAGTAGGACAGAAAAGAGTGCATTATACTTCAGTTTATATTCATATTGCCTCATTAAAAACCTTTATATGAGAAACATTTTTAGGAAAAACTCATACAGGGAAAAAGAGTGCAATATCTTGATTATTCAAACAGGTCTTGTTCAGTGGGATTCTCCCCCTGAACCTTGCAACTCACAAAGTCTTCTCATACCAATTCCATGAACACATTTCCAAAATGTGGACTTTGGTAGAGATTTAGTAAATAAATCCGCTAAGTTATCACAAGACTTTGTTTGCAAAATTTCTATCTCTCCACTCTTCTGAAGTTCATGAGGATAGAATAATTTTGGAGCAATATGCTTCGTTATATTGCTCTTAATATAACCTGTTTGCATTTGTATAACACAAGCTGCATTATCTTCATAGATAATGGTAGGGGATCCAACTGAGTTGATACCACATGATTTTTCAATGTGATTAATCATTCTGCGAAGCCAAGCACATTCACGTGATGCTTCATATAATGCAATTATTTCAGAATGATTAGTGGATGTGGCTACTAAAGTCTGTTTACTAGACTTCCATGAAAAAGCCGTACCACCATAAAGGAATACAAATCCAGTCTGTGATCTGGCATTGTGGGGATCAGACAAATAGCCAGCATCTGTATATCCCACCATAGTCATATCTTGATTTTTCTTATAGAATAATCCAAGATCTTGTGTACCTCTAAGGTACCTGAAGATATCTTTAATGCCATTCCAATGTCTTATTGTTGGAGTAGCACTAAATCTGGCCAATAAATTGATCGCGAATGCAATATCAGGTCTGGTGCAATTCGCCAAATACATTAATGCTCCAATAGCACTAAGGTATGGGACTTCTGGTCCCAAAATATCTTCATTTTCACCCTTTGGTCTAAATGGGTCATTATCCCTATCAAGGGACCTCACAACCATAGGGGTTTTAGATGGGTATGCTTTATCCATATTGAACTTTTTCAATATCTTTTGGATATAAGCAGACTGGTGTATCAATATTCCATTATTGATATGCTCAAGTTGCAAACCCAAGCAAAATTTGGTTTTACCCAAATCTTTCATTTCAAACTCCGTCGCAAGATGATTGCTTGCTTCCTTTATATTCTCTGTAGTTCCGATGATATTTAAATCATCAACATAAACTGATATTATGCAAAATCCACTCTGGGGTTTCTTTGTGAACACACAGGGACAATCATCATTATTTGAGTATCCTTTCTTCAAAAGAAACTCACTTAGTCGGTTGTACCACATCCTTCCCGACTGTTTTAATCCATATAGCGACTTTTTCAATTTGACGCTATACATGTTGCGATTTGCTTTTGGATTCGGAATCTTAATCCCTTCCGGGACTTTCATGTAAATATCCAAATCAAGTGACCCATACAAATATGCGGTCACAACATCCATTAACTGCATAGTTAAATTCATTTTAACTGCCAATGATATTAAAAATCAGAATGTGATTCCACTCATTACTGGAGAGTATGTTTCATCGTAATCGATGCCGGGTCTCTGCGTAAACCCTTGTGCTACGAGCCTTGCTTTATATCTCACCACCTGGTTATCTTTGTTCCTTTTCCGAACAAAGACCCATTTATTTCCAACAGGAAATATTTTAGGAGGAGTTGGTACTACAGGACCAAAAACCTCTCTTTTATTAAGCGAGCTCAGTTCTGCCTCGATTGCTCCCTTCCATTTGGCCCAATCTGAGCGCTTCATGCACTCTGCCATGGACTTGGGTTCTGGATCCAGTTGAAGGGAATCAGCAATCTTTGTAGCAAAACACATGTCGACAATTGTAGCATCTCTCTTGTACAATTCTCCAGAATTGATATAATTTGTGGAAATCTCCTCATTTATTCCTCTTAACTCATCGTGATTTCCCAAAACGATAGAGTTTAAAGGTTCCGATGCTCCAGCATTTGAATTTGTGCGCACTTCTTTGCTGGAATTAAGATGATCATCATCTTTATTTACTGATTCGGGTAATATACCTTTATCGGATTTTTGCCTCTGCGGCCGTTTCCGCGGAACTAAATCCTTTGCACCAAGAGGTCTCCCCCTCTTCTTTGAAATAGGAGCAAGAGTGGTTTTTATAGGTACCTCCACTCTCTCCGGTGCATTTTCAGCAGGTATATGAGATTTAACAACCCCCTTTTGATCAGTAAATGCATCAGGCAGTTCATTTGCAATCTTTTGCAAATTTATAATTCTCTGAACCTCTTGTTCAGATTCATTAGTACGTGGATCTAAGGACTGAATGCCCGTGGCATCCCAATTTATTTCTCGGCATTCATTGTGGTACTTATCTCCCCCTAATGCCGGGAAACTGTCCTCATCAAATATACAATCAGCGTACCTTGCCGTAAACAGATCCCCTGTTAATGGCTCAAGGTATTTTATTATAGACGGAGAATTATACCCCACATAGATCCCCATTTTCCTATGAGGACCCATCTGTGTACGCTGAGGTGGTGGAATGGGCACATACACAGTGCAACAAAAAACTTCCGCAGATGGAAAATACTTGGCTCATTTCCACGTACTAACTGCAACGGGGATACCGTATGATATGCAGTTGGTCTGAATTGTATTAATGCGGCAGCATGTAATACCGCATGACCCCAACAACTTGTCGGTAGTCTACAATTCTGTAAAAGAGGCCTCGCAATGAGTTTTATCCTCTTTATCAATGATTCTGCTAAGCCATTTTGTGTATGAACATATGGTACAGAATGCTCCACATTAATACCCAAAGCTATACAATAATCATTAAATGCCCTTGAAGAAAATTCAGCGGCATTATCCAGACGAATGGACTTTATCCTATCATCTGGAAAATTGGCTTTTAACTTGATAGTTTGGGCCATTAACTTTGCAAATGCATGGTTCCTTGTAGATAGCAAATTTACATGGGACCATTTTGTGGAAGCATCACAAAGTACCATAAAGTACCTAAACGGCCCGGACAAGGGCTGAATAGGACCACAGATGTCACCCTGAATTCTTTCCAAGAAATCCAGCGGTTCATCTTTAACTTTAAGGTATGAAGGCCTTATGATCAATTTCCCTTTAGCACAAGCTGTGCAAATGAAATCTCCAGATTTCGGAAAATTTGAACACTTGATATTATGGCCAACAGAATGATTTACAATTTTCCTCATCATACCCAAACCTGGGTGACCCAGACGATCATGCCAGATCTTAAAACAGTCCAGGTCTTTGAAAATTGTTTTCATCGCAACATGAGGCTCAGGCCTTATGTATGTGTAGTACAATCCAGATGAGAATGAAGGAAGTTTCTCCATTGTTTGTTTCTCATATCCATTGAATTTGGTTAAGAGTAAAAACTCTTCACCATGTTCAGTACTAGTTTCCACATGGAAACCATTCAGACGGATATCTTTGAAACTTAATAAGGTACGCTTTGAATCAGGATACAAGAGAGCACCCTCGATTTCAATAATTGTACCCATAGGGAGAATCAATGTGGCTCTACCAGAACCAACAATTAAACCATCACTCCCAGCAATGGTCATAATATTTCCTTTCTTCTTTGTAAGATTTTGGAAATATTTTGTCTCCCTTAAGATAGTGTTTGTGGTACAACTATCAACGAGACAAATTTCTTCCTCCATGGATTGTGCCATCAACAATTCTATATTCAAGAGTAAAACAAAATTTAGTCATGAATTTAAACTCTCTTATAGAATAAATGCATAAGACCTTATATATATATATATATATATATATATATATATATATATATATATATAAATATATATGTATATCAAATTCATGTTTAGGGAAATTACAATACAACACGCTTACACATAAGCATGAAAAATAGACCTATTACATCACTACTGATTACGACACAAATATGTAGTACTAACTGATTACATAACACATTATGGGGTAAATATGGAGATCACTTTGTATCTCCAAAAAGATCTTGATCTTCATACTCTACGAGCATGTCGTTGATCTTCATATAGTCACTTTTATCAAGATCCATGTCTTGATTTTCAACGTCAAGATTCATATCTTGATTTTCTTCATGTAAAGCAGATTTTGACTGTCCAACAGTCAATTTACCATCTGCCTTCGAAGTGAAGTGACTTTCAATCTTTTCCCCTTGTTTCTTCTTGCCCTTGCCAGTGGACTGAAGATACAACTCGACAAGATGCTTTGGAGTCTTACACTCCTGTGCCCAATGTCCCTTGCATCCACATTTGAAGCAGGACGAATTCTTGTCTTTAGGGCCATTCTTCTTGAATTTCCCTTTACCTTTTCCTTTGCCTTTGCCTTTTTGCATTTTGTTCCATCTTTCCCTTTTCCTTTTCTTTTTTTGGTCATTCCCATGACCATGGCTACTACTAGCCTTGTGAGTATTTGCATGTGCTTCAGGCACATTTAATGTCCCCGTGGGATGAGCGCTATGATTCTTCATAAGAAGTTCATCATGCTTCTCAGCTTGAAGCAAGGTATAGATTAATTCAGAATACTTTGTGTACTTGTGTTGTCGATACTGCTGCTGCAATATAAACATATTAGGATGAAAAGTACACAAAGTCTTCTCAATCATATCCTCATCAGAAACCGGTTTATCACAAAACCTCAAACGAGAGTTAATCTTGTGCACCGCAGAGTTGTACTCTGCTACAGATTTAAAATCTTGAAAGCGCAGGACCGACCACTCTCTTTGAGCTTCTGGTAATATAACAGATTTCTGATGATCATAACGCTCTTTAAGAGATTTCCATAAAGCTAAGGAATTCTCTTCCATCAAATACTCAGCTTTTAGATCAGGATGAAGATGGTGCCTTAGAAAATGCAAAGTGCAACAATTTGCTACCTCAGTGACAGGCTCTATACCTTCACCAGTGTAATGCCCTAAATTTCTTATTGTTTTAAAAAGCTTTTTATTCCAAATTCTTGCATTTCATGGCATGTTCACCTAGAAGCCATTAATATGAGGAAGCAGAATAATCTGAATGTACTTAAGCAAATCACTGCATCTGTTTGGAATTAGGTCAAAAGAGTTCAGTCACATGAAATGATAGAATTAAACCCTAAACTTGAAGTAAACCAAATACCAGAGAAACTTTTAAAGGCCCTGAGAGATTTATGTAAACCAAATTATTAAGTGCCTCACTAATTTAGGTATAATTACTAAGAAGAGCAATCTTAATTTAACCTTAAAAATTATTATATCATGAAAAGAGAAAAGCTCCATTGAAATAAAAATAAAGGCGTTGAATTGTAAAAAGATCTTTGTAATGAAAAACTTAGTAAATAATATTATTACAAAAGAACCCCCGTACTGGAAGAAATATTTATAAAAGAACTCTTTTCAAAGAAGCCCTCAAAAATAATTAAAATTGTGGAATTAATAATACTATACTTGGAATGTTACCAAGATACCTTTAAAAATATAATCAATAAACAGTAAACTGTTTAGAGTACACTCTCTTCAAAAAATTTCCATTTTCCCATTTCAACCCTTAAGTTTTCATAAATTAAAAATAAGTCCTTGCATGAGATCTTAACCTTATTAGGGAAAAATTACCTTTTAAAGCCTGTTAAAATTACTAAAGCTACAGTAAACTCCCTAAAATAACCCCACTTACTTACCAGCCAGGTTTCATAACCTTTACAACTCGAATGCCACCTCATGCTAGACTTTTAAAACAAAGAAAATCCAGAAATCAGCAGAAGCCTGTAGAAGAAATCCTAGCAACCTTCAGACTGAAGTAAAGGGCATATTTTAAACACTTTGACGCGATCAGAACTTCGAAATTTCAACCACTGTAGCCTGTAGACATACTATGCCAGTGGCTGACATTGTCTAGACATGCCAGAGCGCGCTCCAGGCACTGTCACCGCGTTCCAGAGCCTCGCCGTCGCCAACATCGAGCTACGGTGAACACAGGTGAACCCTCCCTTGCCTATTAGCCTTCTTTTGTGGTGCTGATATTTACCCGTGAGTCACCGTGGTCGAATCGCCGCCGGCCGCCGTTCCCACCATTAGCCAGCATTCAAATAAAATTAGGGCTTTGCCGTCCGGTCGCCGGAGACGTGCGCTGGAGGATCCAGCCGCGTCAAAATGATCGCCTCAACCCTAATCGTGCATCTGCTAAGTCTCAGAGGCTACGGTTTGGTGTAGGCTGAGTTCTCCGTTCGAGCGCTGCACGAGTCGCCGGTGATGCCAAATCCAAAATTCGCCGTGTTGAGCTCGCCGCCGGCCAATCCCATTCAGTTTCACCATCCCCAGTAATCCTTAGACATAGCTGTAGAGTTGGATTAGCGAATTAGAACCTCTATTGTGCTGTCCCCGACGACCCCTGTTGTTTTACTTCTTCTGCAAACCGGAGCTCGCCGCCGTTCATCGCCATGCACCCTCCAGCTAAACCCAGTTCATCAAACAATACCAAATAGTATTAGACAGCTCCAAAAACATCAAGTTTCGTAAACACGGCACCAAATCGTGATTTGCGCATTTTATATCTTTTCGGCCGTGCCGCCGGCGTGCCGCCCGGTCGCCGCCGGTCATTTCCGGAGCCGGAACCTTGTCTTTCATCTGTGCCTCAGTCCCCTGAGCATATTTCCCTTCTTCCTCGACCATCAGTTATGTATAAAATTTCTAAATATTGCTTTGTCAAGTTTGTGTCCAGTACTGTTACTTTGCCGTGTCGCCACCGCACTTTGTCGCCGTCGTTCGTCGCCGTCCGACCACCTTAGTCTCCAAAATCACCGCCAACAGGTTCCTGTCACCCACGCCTAGCTTCCTGACATAGTTGGCGAGGAGATTGAACTCTAAATCGATTAAACCCCCAAGAACCCTAGGTTTTGACAAGGCCCTGACAATCTGTTCACTGTGTCCAGGGATGTCTTTGCAAAATCTTAGACTTTATGGACTTTTCTGTGAAATCCACTTTGCCAAATAGATACCTTACTACCTGATGCACCATATGCTTGAATCAGAACACTCCTTGACCACTGGAAATTTCCTAAACTAGGCCAATGCCATTCTTAGACATTATTACTCTATGTCAACCAGTGGCACTAGGCCAATTTGACCACTTCTGGTCGTACAAGTTGAAGACCACTTTGTCAACCAAATTCACAGAGCCATGTTATACATTTTGTTCAACTGTCACATTACGAGAAAACTCCATCTCGACCAAATTCCAGCTATGCCCTATGTTGCCCTCATTAACCAGTCTATGTCGTTTGCGACCTTAAGAACCTCATATTGAAAATCTGGTCGTGTCACTTCTCATGCTTTAATATTTATAGCTTTCCTGTAAAATTTGACCCTAATCTGAGACCATTTGAACTATGTTGCTATAGCAAATCTATGCATTTTAACTAATCTGAAACCCTAATTAATGCAAAACCTAGTGCAATTGCATGCAAACTTACATTTCTGCATTTCGTAATTATGTTCTTATTTTTGAGTGTATTTTAGTATAGTAATACAAGGGTTTTGTACCTTTTGTGGGTTATTGCTACGGTGTATGTTCAGAAGACGAAGTCTCTGAAGTCCAAGAGCAAGAGGTTGACCCAATCATCACAGAACTGACGACTTCAGACTCAGGCAAGCCTCAGATCCTTGATCATATTGTGGACCCATATTTCTGAACTAATTACTTTAATGATGGATATAGGTATAAGTAGTATTATTCATTAAGAGAAAGTATTTTTAATAATCTTGTGTAGTTATTGACCTAACTTGAGTAGCCATCCTTGATTGCTTAAACGAAGCATTTCTTGAAACCCTAGAATACAATTATGTGATAGTCATTGATATATAAGTACAGAATCATAGTAAGAAATGGCTCGTTAGAGCATAATGGAATGGTTCTTTAAAAGCTTAGTCGCATGTGAAAGGCTATCAGTGGAATGTTGGAGAGGAGTCAATTGTGACTTGACTCATGGGAAGATGGGTTAATAGTCTACATGCTGATAAGGACATAACAAATTGTGCTAAACAGCCATGGGCATGTTTACGTGCCAACCACATGATCAAGAAATTGAACTCGGTCAGTAAACTACTGAGTATCGATTTTATCCCTGTATGGTGGTCGTTCTCATTCAGGCTCCAAACTGAGATGTTTGGGGTGGATCTTTCTAAGTTTAGCTATCTAAACTTAAGGCCTGAATGGGTGAGGGAGAGATGTGAGGGGAGAGTTCGTGCGGTTGCTCTGACCTTGAGTAACTCGTGAATATTGGTGTGAAGTACTTCTCTCTGAGAGTACCTCACAACGACAAGAATGACCAGTGTGGTCGAATTGTCGGACAGGGATATTATTAATATAATGTATTTGAGAGCCTTGTTTCCTCAATCTAGTCGCATGCAATAATGTGCGTGTAATTGGCCTGACTGGGAAGATTGATGGACTCATGTGGGTAAAGCGGTGCCCCTCTGCAGAGTGTCAAAAAGTATTCGAGTACTCCGTACCCCCGGATAGGGGTATACCATGGGTAGTAATTGTATAGCACAATAGTTTTGGGATAATGAGTTAAAATAAAAGGGGCAAACGAGGATGTGTTGCCCGGATTCCACTCTTGAGCCAATAAAAATGCTTTGTATAGTTAACTCCTTAAATGCTTATTCTTCTACTTTATTTTAGCAATGTAATTGTGAAACTTAATATTCTATGCTGCATCAACCATTTATTTGCTCAAACTCTGTCATGGTAAGAATAAACTCTTATGCTGAGTACTCTTGTACTCACTCTTGCCGTTCCACTCAGTGGACCCTCCAATTGAGGATGAAAATCCTAATCCAGAAGAAGAGCCGGAGTTTCCGGAAGACTTTGATTTCGACCTCTGGGTCTAAGGTCGCGAATCTCAGACAAGCTCGACTGTGGAGCCTGCTACTCTTTCACAAAAAAAAATAATAGTCCCGAAAACTTTATATTGGCCCGGTCGGCCTTTATTGTAAATTATGGCTTGATGCCTCTGTCACAATATTACTCTTTCTATATGTATAATTAAGTTTTGCTGTTAGTTGAGTTGTGAATGTGATGCAAACGTTGTAAGCAACCCATCCTGGGCGGTTGCCACGGACCTAGTATCGGGGTCCTGACAACCAGGATCAACAATAGTATTGTTGAGCTTTTGGGCTTTCAAATAGATTTTGACATCCATTGCCCATGTGAGGTAATTTGCACCATCTAAGGCAAGCATAGGGAATTCTTTCTTTGATAAATCAGCCATTTCCTACATATTAAAAGTATATGCAATTAATTTACTTCCAAAGTAAATTTCAATGCATAAAGTAATCAATAAAGGTCTATAAAAATTTCCCTAAGTTTTCTAGCATGTTTCATATTTTTCCGCAATTTATTTAAATGTATATGCTACATAAACAAATAAATAATGTAGAAACAATATGAAAATATATTAATCTTCATATTGATGTAGACTTTCAAAATGATATAGGCAACTAAGTTGCTGCAGTTCCGAAGACACTGACTCTATATCGACAGACATTGATTTTAGACACTTTGAAGGTAATCACTAGTTTTGCAACTAGTGTAGACCTCACAGTAATAGGCAAGTATCTCGCTGCCATAGTCATGGACTCTATTACCTTGCGTCTTTATCAATCCATAGAAAGTAATCATCAAATATGAAAATTAAAATTTGGTGTAGACCTATATGGGTGAGCTACTCCTCCTATGGCATAGACGTTGTTTCAAAAGAATACGAGCGACACTACAGTCGCAGCTTATGCCATAATCCCATCTACTAGGTAATCACCATGTGCATTAAAATATAAATGCCACATATCAAATGCTAGTAACAATACATGAATTACAAATATTCAACAATACATATTACATGACATATATATACTGCGATTAATATTTACAGGGGTAAAATCGCAATATATATGACACTAACATGTAATTACTGCATTTCTAAACCACATAAAGTTCTGAAACACAGAATAAATGCATTTAAAAGAAACCCAAGGTCTCCAATGCGAATGATCCTTTGATTTAGACCCCTGTTTCAGTGCTGGCTGGATCTGTTTGCAATTTCTTTGAACTTGAATGGCCAAATTGCAAAATGGCAAGGGGATCAAATCCCCTGCCCTAGCCGCACACACGGGCCATCGGCCCATTAGAGCTTACTGGCCCCAACACTGGGCGGCTAGGGTTCCCACCCCTAGCCCCCAAGGTCGCCGCCGCTTTGCTGGCCGGCCGCCGCCGGCCGGCTCGCCGTCGACCGCCGCCTCTCCAACTGCTGCCGGCGTCGGGCACGACGGCTCCGCAGCAGAGGCAACCTGCTCCCATGCAGATCGAGGCGGCGGGCCAGAGTTGGGCGGAGCGCCGCCGACCGCCATGTCACCGACGACCACCGGGGTCGGATCCGACGACCCCACGCCGAGGGCCGCCGCCTCCACCTCGCCGACGTCCACACTAGCACCGGCGCCGCCGTCCCCTGGACGGCCTCGACGGAAGCCGCCGCCTCCGCCTCGCCGACGTCCACGCCGGCCGCAGGCCGCCGGTGCCGCCACCTCAAAGAAGGCGACCGATTCCGACCCATGGCTGTTGTCGAACACAGCCAGGCCGAGGTACTCGCCTCCTATCTCCATGTTGTCGTCGATGGTGGCATCAACCTCCTCTGATTCCCCTTCATTGTTGTAGAAGGGAGCAGCCCAGCGGCGTGCAGCCCTAGTGCGAGGGGTGACAGAGGGGTCGGCTTCACGCCTGAATGGAGTTGAGTCCGGTGTGGCTGCTATCGCCGGAACTTCAACACCAAACGCCATCCTCCTTGGTGCCACTGTGGCTAGGGTGATTTCACCCCCCGGAGCCACAGCGACTAAGCCCGGCAGCCTCCTTGGTGATGGAGAAGACGACGAAGGAGGGGCCCTGCCCTCCTCCATGGCTTGAAGTCTTTCCTGCCAACGATGACGAGCCTGGAGGGTAGCCGTCACCGCTGCCATGGAATCCTCCCTGTGCACTCTAGAAGTGAAGTAGCCGGAGCCATCTGGTGACTGTGGGGTGAACACAGGCGAGGAGGCCACCGATCCAATCGGCGATAGAGGATTTGGCACCGGAACTGCCACTGGAGTCAGTGGTGAGTGTCTCCCTCGCCTGCCACCTCTTCTTCCCCTTCTGTTTCTGCGGCAGCGACGACGAGGAGGACCGTTCCTCCATCGTCGCTGTCGCAGTTCACTTTCTATTTCTCGAACGTGCCCTATGGGATGATCAGCCATTGCATAGTGATTTGCAGCCAAGGCCCTCAGAGTTGCTTCTGAGGTCCTTCTCAGTGGAGTGGTTTGGGGAATCACATTAGGGAAAGGAACTCCCTCCCAGGCAACAACAGCAGAATACTCCCTCTCCATTTTCTCCTAATCACACTGCTATTCTCGATGATTGAACTTGTGATCAGGAACTCACCGCAGAGCAAAGTGCTGATAACGTGTGAAGAACCAATCTAGCCTAGTGGTGAGATTGAGAACGAGAGAGAATTGAGAGTAAAGGAACTGCTCTTCTTTATTGCTTTTGGAGTACAAATGAACAGTGTGTCAGTACAAATGAACAGGGCATTACCCTTTATATAGAAGTACTTGTACAGTAACTGCTAAGAGCAGTTGCTTCTTTTCTATGTCGACAATGGAGTCGGTTCTTGCAGAAGTTACTCCGGCCCTTTGAGGGTCCTGTATGTTGATCTCATAATCAACTGTCAACAGTTAATTATGAGATTAACTGTTCCTTTTAATTCATTTGTCCATTATGTATTTATTTCACAACAGAGATTAATATATTTTTAAGCCCATTATTAGACTGAGTTAACTTACAATAAAACTACTAAATTTAACATGACTGTCATAGAAAATATGTTTGTCAACTTAGTATAAAGTATAAAATATGAAGAAGTATAAGAAAATGGAGAGAGAGAATGTTTTTTCTTCATAGTTCTTATTATCTTTTTAATATGTAAAAACTTTTTATTTATAGACACACAGGAGAGATGAAAAGACTAAAGAAATTCTAGTAATCACATGAGTCATAAAAAATTCATGGTTTGATGGGTTACAAAAAATTATGGTATTAAGATTACAAATTTTATTCTATTAAACATGAAATGTAGAATATAAGAGACTAAAATATTATGATACTCCTCTCTAGATAAAAAGTTTGAGTTTTCAATCTTGCTCAAATATTATTATAGGATGACGTTGAAAATTTTGCTTGAAAAAATCTAATGGAATAAAAGTAAAGAAAAAATAGTATAGAACCAAAAAACCTGAATTTAACTCAACTCTTTCAAATTGCGCATTCCTATGCCATAAACAAGATGTTTGAATACGCTCGTAGGCAATGACTTGGTGAACAAATTTGCTAAATTCTGATCTGATCTGGTCTACTGAACACCAATCACTCCTTATTTCTGAAACTCATGTGTTGAAAAAAATTTGAGTGATATGTGCTTAGTTATGTCGCCTTTAATGTATTCTTCCTTGATTTGTGTAATACAAGTGGCATTGTCTTCATATATCTTTGTTGGACATGTTAAACATGATCTCATGCCACATGATGCTTGGATGTGTTCGATAATATATCTCAACTAGACACACTCTCGCCCAACCTCATAAAGTGCAATCAGCTCAACATGGTTCAATGAAGTGGCTATTAAAGATTGTTTCGTTGAACACCAAGAAATAGCAGTTTCTTTGTGTAGGAACACATAGCTTGATTGAGATTTTGCCTTATGTGGGTTAGCTAGAAAACCCACATCGGCATAACCAACTAAGCATTGAGCATTAGAATTTTCATCTTGCTTGAAAAATAAGCCCATATCGTTTGTTCCACGCAAATAGTACAAAATTTGCTTAACACCATTTTAATGTATTTTTGTTGGAGCTACACTACATCTCGCTAGTAAATTCACCGAGAATGTTATCTTTGAATGAGTGCTATTTGCGAGGTACATCAATGCACCCATTGCACTGAGGTAAGGTACTTTAGAACTTAATATCTCTTCATTATTTTCCCAAGGAAGGAATGGATCTTTATTAAAATTGAGAGATCAAACTACTAACGGTGTACTTAATTAATGTTCTTTATCCATATTAAACCGCTTGAGAACTTTCTCAATATAATTTTATTGATGGATAAGCATTCCATCTTTTTCATATGCTTAAATTGTAGGCCAAGACAATATTTGGTAGTTTCTAAATCTTTCATCTCAAATTCTTTCTTTAAATATTCAACAGCTTGTCGAATCTCTCCAGGAGTTCCTATAATATTTAAATCGTTGACATAGGCTGCTATAATAACAAATCCAGACTTTGTCATTTTTATGAAAACACATGGACAAACAAGGTTATTTATAAACTCTTCTTTTAACAAGCATTCACTAAAATGATTATACCACATTCGTCCTGATTGTTGAGTTCATATAGAGACTTTTCAATTTGATAGAGGACATATGTCGAGATTTTGATTTAAATGTTTTTGGCATTTTTAATCCTTCTGAAATTTTCATATATATCGGTATCCAATGATCCATATAAATATGTTGTGTCACATCCATCAGACTCATTTGGAGTTGCTCTACAACTGTTAAACTGACTAGAAATTTGAGGGTAATAGTGTCAACCATGGGGTAATATGTTTCCATATAATCAATTCCTAATTTTTGTGTGAAAACTTTTGTGACCAATCTGGCTTTATACCTTGTAACTTCATTTTGTTCACTATGTTTTTTCACAAATACCCATTTAGCCAACTAGTTTTGCACCAACAAGTGTTGAATTGCTGGTACAAGCACCTCCCTCTTATTTAGAGAATCCAACTCTACTCATATTGCTTCTTTCTAGCTTTCCCAATCATTCCTATATCGACATTCCTCCATTGTCTGAGGATCTTTCTCATTCTAATATGTGATTTTAGCTACAATTGCATAGGTAAATACATCATTGACAGTGATCTTATTTCGATACCATCCAATATCATTGTTTGCATAATTGATGGATACCACATAATCATCTTTTGACATTTTTGTCTTTACATTCTAATTATTGAGGTGAAACCTCTTCAATGGTTTTGTTATCAGTGGTGTTATCTATTGGGATATTAACAGCCTTCTGAGTTGTCAATTTTGATTCTCTTTTCATTTGTGGATTCAAATTTTTCGAGCCAAGTGGTCTATCACGCTTATGTTTGACTCACTTGATGGTAGTATTTTAGGAGTCACTTCAGAGACTTCCAAATGAGCTGGGGCATTTTGAGCCAGAATATAAGATTTTGATATACTTTCTTGTCATCTATAAATGCATTAGGTAGCCTGTTTGCTACACTTTGTAAATGTATAATCCGGTGAACTTCAAGTTCACTTTAATTTGATCTCAGATTCATGAAAGACATGGAAGCGGTATTCCATGTAATGTCTTTCTTATCAACTTCCTTTTCTTCTCCCCCTAAAATCGGGAATGTTGTCTCACTAAAATGACAGTGTAGATATCTTGTTGTGAATAAATCACTAGTCATTGGCTCTAGATATGTTATAATTGAGGGAGATTCAAATCCCACATAAATTCCAATCTTTCTTGTGGCCCATTTTAGTTCTTTGAGGAGGAGAAATAGGAATATATGCCGCACATTCAAATATCTTCAAATAAAATACATCTGGCTCTCTTCTAGAGACCAGTTGTGATGTCGAGTATTTATGATAAGCGTTTGGTCTAAGCCGAATCAAAGCCACTGCATGCAATATTGCATATCCCCATGTTGAGGTGGATAATCTAGATTCATCAACAGTGGTCTAGCTATCATTTGCAATCTCTTAATTAATGACTTTGCAAGGCCGTTATGGGTATGCATGTGGGCAACTGGATGTTCTACCATTATCCCAATCGTTTGGCAATAATCATTAATTCTTGAGACATAAATTCGTTCGCATTATCCAATCTGATTTTCTTAATCGAATGATTAGAATAATGTGCTCTTAATTTAATAATATGGGCTAAGAGCCTTGCAAATGCAACATTCCTAGTTGATAGCAAACTCATATGAGACCAACGAGAGGATACATCAATCAGCACCTTGACATATTTAAATGGTCCAGATGCTAGAGTTATTAGCCCACATATACCTTCATGAATTCTCTCAAGAAATATAGAAGATTATGCATTTACTTTTGTAACTGATGGTCTTGGGACCAGTTTACCAAGAGAACAAGCTGTGTAGATTACATGATCACCTGTATGAGAAATCTTCTGGTTCCTCAATAGGTGTCCATATGAATTTTCAATGATCATGCACATCATTGTTATACCCGGGTGACCAAGTCTATTATGCCACAAAGAGAATATTTTCTGGCCTACTAACTTCTGGTTTACGATGATATGTGACTCAGCATAAATTATAATTGTTCCATATAAATCAGGTGTTTGCATTGGTATTCTCTTTAAGACTTGCTTCTGGCCAGATGTGAGATATCTCATATTTTTGCATGATTTCAACATGATAACATTTTACCGGATATCTTTAAAACTAAATAACTTTCTTTGTGACTTGAATATAAAGCATTTTTATACTGATTCTAGTTCCTTCTAGCAACAAGATAGAGGCTCTTTCGGAGCCTTCTATAATGTTAGAGTTGCTTGATATAGTACTTACACTGGTCTTTGTCATATGCAGATTTTTTAAAATCTCCTGTTTTCCAAGATTGTGTTTGTGGTAGCACTATCAATGAGACAAAGTTCTCTCTCATTTTCAATGGGATGATCCATTTTATTAAAAAAAATGCAACAATAAGAGAAATGCTTAAAAAAATAACATAATTTTGTAAAGGATAATTACATAATCAAGGTAAAGAAGTGAAGAAATAAAACATCATAGTTACATTTTGGAATAAAACAAGAAAACAAACTTTGAATAAAAACTTTAAACCAAATCATTAGTAAAAAAGTCATAGTCCAATCCAGTGTTGGTAATATCATTATTCTCATTTTCATTATCTTGGAGAAAATCTGAGCTATCCAGATGGGTACTATCAGAGTTTCCATTTTCATCGAAATTTGCTTTAGGTTGAGCATGATTTGTCTTCTTATTTTTACCCTTATTCTTCAATGAAGCTTGGTACAAAATTTCTGTGAGGGGCAATACGATAAGTGTGAGACTAGTGTCCTTCTATGCCACATTTGTAGTAAGATTGTTCGCCTTTTGGTATGACATTCTTTTCTTAGATACTTTTTTCAATATTCTTCTAGATATTAATATTATTATAATTGTGACCGTGACCATGACTATGATTATAGCCCCGACCGCCATGGCCTTGTTCATGGCCTTGACCAAAACCACGACTGTGATAGCCATTGCGGCCACACCCACAGTTATGATAAGCAGTATTTACTTTAGGAAATGATACATTCTTTTTGGGTAATTGTGTCAAGCCAGTAGGTTGACATTGGTGGTTGCTCAAGAGTAGTTGGTCATTCTCTTCTATAACAAGCATGTATTGAATTAACTTTAGATATGTTTTAAACCCACGTTCTTTGTACTGTTGCTGGATTACAAGATTAGATGGATGAAAAGCGGAGCATGTCTTTTCAAACATATCATTTTCAATAACATCTTCACATAGCCTCATTTTTTAAACTATTCAAATTATATTCTGAAAATATTTTGAAATCTTGCAATCTTAGGTGCATGAACTCATTCAGAATTATACTACATTGCACTAGGTAGTATCATATTCATTTGTTGATCAAAATAATCTTTTAGACTCATTCAGAATTCTAAAGGATCTTCAACGGTCAAATATTGAGATTTCAAACTCTCATGAAGATGATGATGAAGCAAAATAATTGCTTTGTCACGTTCCTACTGGGATGTGCTATTGTCATCTATTGTTTTTTTCTTTAGATTTTGATTACTCAAATGATGTTTTGCATCAAAAGCCCAAAAGAGATAGTTCTTTCCAGAAATGTCAAGAGCAACAAACTCTAACTTTGTAAGGTTGACCATTTGACTTTGTGTGTTGATAATGTGTTCTAAAAAATGTGTTTGTCAACTAAGTACAAAGTATAAGATACAAGTATGAGAAATTGGAGAGGAATGTTTCTTTTTATATATCTTATTATCCTTTCAATATATACAAATTCCATATTTATAGATACACAAGAGAGATGAAGAGACTAGAGGAATTCTAATAGTCATATGGGTTACAAAGAATTCATGGTTTAATGGGTTACTAAAAATCATGATATTGATATTACAAACTTTATGA
Organism: Pharus latifolius; assembly: GCA_019359835.1. Taxonomy (NCBI): domain Eukaryota; kingdom Viridiplantae; phylum Streptophyta; class Magnoliopsida; order Poales; family Poaceae; genus Pharus; species Pharus latifolius. The sequence continues at coordinate 69,948,605 of CM033320.1, read as the reverse complement.
ACATTAAGCATGAATGTAGAAGGTCAAGAGATTAAAATATTATAATAATGATATCATATTTAGGGCCATATTGCACCTCCGAAATTACAAAACTATGTTGTTTCACTGCCTGTTGATTAAGACAGGAAAAAAGCCTCCTCATTTAGCCTATGAAGCAAGTTAAGGTCATATATAATATGGGAACTACTAGCCCACAATGGTCCGTTTCAAACCATAAAAAACCGCACATTTCGGAATCGTTGAATCAGATCTAATAGCTCCCACAATCCCTACCTATGAGGTCGAGGGTTTCCACCTCCTCCACTCCTCATCCGCTCGTCCGCTCCTCGTCCTTCATTATGATCCCCAACTCCTCCACTCCTCTTCCTCCCCTCGCCCCCACCAGCCACCACCGCCCATTGCCGACATTGTCGCCGCTGCCTCGCCGCATCGCTACCCATTGCCACCCACCGTCAACTATCTTACCTCCCAAGATCAAAGATAAGGGACCGATGAACTCTTGAGAGATCTTGATGTAAAACCGGCACCATTGTCATCGCGTATCACTGCTGACGACTTCCTATACCGCCGGAATCGGCAAAAATGATTGGCCATTTTCTAGCATTTCTCATATAATATATTGGACCAAAACAAACATCTAGTCCAATATAAAATTGTATGGAAAGACAAAAAAAAAACACAGAATTTTATCAAAATCCATTACTACTACAATTCAATAACTCGACTTGACACGTCCACGTACATGAGCATGCATGGCTTGATTACAGTTAAAGCCAACACGACTCGATCAAAAGAAAGAGTTGCCAAGGACAGAAACCTAACATGCAACACTACAGAAGATGAAAGCTAGCACTAGCCAAATGAACAAGAGAAACATTAGGCCCATCACCCATGCCCACGCCGCCGCCGGTGAGGTGAGAGCCGCATAGGCTGGATATGCCACCCTCCGGCCGGTGAGAGATGCCGCCGCCTTTCCAGCCTTCCTCGATCTCCTCCTGCCCCTCTTGCTCTTCCTCCGGTTCATCCTCCCAGCCGTCACCACCTCCAGTCCTCCTCGTATTCGACCGACCACTCACTGGACATGCCCTCCTCGCGCCGCTCCTCCACGACCTCCAAGTCCTCCTCGTACCCTCCCGACCACTCACTGCACACGTCCTCCTCGCGTCGCTCCTCCACCTCCAATTCCTCCTCGTCCATCGCGTCGATGGCCCCCTTCTGATCGCGGGAGAACTTGTTGAACCCCATGGCGTCCAAAACAGCTTCTTCCACGGTTACCTCGTCGACGTACTCCTTCAGGTCGCCCGCGAATTCGTTGAACCCTATAGCGTCCAAGATAGCTTCGTCCATGGCTGCCGCATCCATTAACTCGTCAGAGTCGAGGGGCGAGATCGTCGAACCCCGAGTAGGTCTAGATAGCTTCGCTTGCGGTTGCCGCGTCGAACTCGTCCACTGCGCTGGCGAGGTCGTCGGGCCCCGAGTCAGTCAAGATGTCTTCGTCTGCCGCTGCTGCGTCGAAGAAGTCGAAGAACTTGTCCATGTCGCGAGCGAGGTCGTCGGACCCCAGGTCCCGGGCGTCCATGTCCACGCGGCCCATCTCCATTTCTCTCCCTCGCTTCGGTGAGTTCTTACAATCTTACTATGTCGGTGCGTCGAGCAAACGATGTGAACTAGCAAGGCATGCGTAGAGGGGGGTCATGAAGATATACCGGCGGGGTGTGTTGTGTGCTCTGTGTCCGTCGGATATTGATTGGACGGTGGCGATTGCGTTTGTAGTTATCACGGTCGACTTCATCTACTGGTGGTGTTAGCGCAGAAAGAGAAAACTAGGATTGATGGATATGTTTATATTTTTCTCATTTCGATTATTTGTTCTTTTATTTCTTCTTTGACACTGCGAAGTATGAACGGTATTTGACAAGCAATAAGTGTATGGTTAGGATTACAGTGAGATAAAAATAAATACAATAATAAAGTATCTTTGTTTTTGGAAAATTAGTGTAAATAAAGTTGTTTGATAAAATCAATACTAATGTTAGTTCTCATGTGATTTGTTAGTAATTTGGTGTGTCAAAAATACTTCAAATTAGAGGTTTTTATTGTTAGTTCTATTGTTGTGGTTGAGAAAAAACATGTTAAATGTTGTTTTCACATGATGGATATATTTTGCAGTTGTTTTCTTCAAAATACATGTAAAAGAATCTCCCAAAGAAATAAATCAAGTAACGAATTTTTTTCAAAACTCACTACACTCTCAAACATAATCTGTCTCTATTCGGACCGAGTCGCTCTTTGGATTTACTAGGTTTTTTTTTTGACAATTATAATTTTGACTACAGTGTGTGAAACATGCGTGTATTACGATAATGTCATCAACTAAAACTAATTCTGCTAAAATTCATAAAATACCACTTTTTCAAAATATATATATCCCGCCTATTCAGATGTAGAGACTAGAGACTGTGCTATGACAAGGCATACGATACAACACAACAGGTTACAAAAACTTACTGGAGGTGTTTAATTAAAGATGATGTAGGAGGTGTTTAATTAAAGATGATGTATGGCCTAAATGTCACCCAACACCATATTTCATCCGTTTCATGATATAAAATCTCATTCTCTGCTCTTTATTTCACAATATAACACTCATAAAAATTAAGAAAAATTATTGACATAGTTAATGAGTCTTTTCGACTCTAGTCTTTTGAAATCCAAATGACACTTTTCTTTACTTTTTTTTGGGAATCAACACTATTCTCTTTTTAATAACCTCTAATGTTATTAATAAGAGTTATATCATCCTTTTTTTTTTCTCTTTCCTCAACTTACCCTCTCCTTAATCTTTATACATAAGATGGTCTTATGTGGTAAAACAAAAAGGGTATTTCCCTAATGTTTAAGTGTCGTTTAAAATTAGAAATTCCAAACACCTTAGTCAAAAGATTGCCGGATAATAAAAAGTTTGACATTTATTAAATTCTCAAAAATACAAAGAGACGAGGCATTTATTTTCTGCCGAGTGAAAGAAACGAGGGCGTTTAATATTTTTCCTACAATAGAACCATATACATAGAAATTATTTATGTGATGCCCCACTATCGTATGTAACGGGGCATTTTTTTATCTAACAAAGTCCAATCTAAGACTATCTCTAATGTGGGCTTGTCAAAACGACCAGCGACGCGCGGACACGCGATCGTCGTGCAACCGCTAATTTGCGAGCCCCAGTGAGCGTGCGTCCGTGAAGCAGTTCTATTGGAATTAGTCGAAGACATGCGCGTACATGTTTTGTGAGGCCCACAAAATTTCGACGACTGTAACGCTTCGAATACAACGACTGACAGGTGGTGATATAATCTCGTGGGTCCGCATGCCATTGAATGGGTGGGATAATTTCTATGATTTACAAGGCTAGGATGGTGGGCCTCACGACTGAAACGCGCCAGAGCGTTTTTTGTCCTGTGTGTAAATTTTCACACAACATCCACTCACTGACAATTAGGATCAATAATTGTAAGGCCCATACTTCAGAGATAGAATTATGGTGAACGGCGAATAATGAGGTAAAGATGGTGGGGCCCACCACCCACGCGTTACAAGTGAGTCTTGCGTTCCGTGTTCACGTAGTTCACTCCATGCTCATTCTTTGACTTGTGGGGCTATATTACACAGGCTCACTTGACAGTTGGTAGTATGATTTTTTGACCAGTGTTGAGACGAGGTTGATGGGGCCCACACCAGAACATTTCATTTTCTCGTATTCATTGTTCACGTGGTTCACTCATACTCCAGTCACTGACTGTGGGTCCTGTGGATGTTGTGTCCGATAGCCTCTGTGTTCTGATTTTTTTCTGCGTTTGAGTTCTGATTTTTTTTGTTGAGTTATTTAATAGCGTTTTAAAATTATTTATGGGTGATGGACCCACCAAATAACCTCTAAAAAAATCAAACCATTGAACTCTTCACGTGTTGGCCATGAAGAGATTCTTCAAACAACTCCCCATTGGAGTGAGGGAGACTCTTCGAGAGATTCTTCGCCCGCGTGACGTAGAATATTCTTTTAAAGAGTCTCTCAAAAAAACTGTAGTATTAAAGACAACCTAAAATAGACATCTATCATACACTTTCCGAACTACTCTCTATCATGGGTGCGTAAAAAATTTTCTATTTTAATCACCAAATACAAAATAAGACCTTCTTAGGGGCTGTTTCGGCTTTAGAAATAGGTTTTGGCAACACAAGTTTTAATAAATATTTTAACAAAAACAAAATTTTGTTTCATATTAGAATCAAATTTATCAAATATATTAGTTGGCATAAAACTAGTTTAAGATTTTCTTGTTTGAATTTTCTACAAAATAAGTCTAAGTTGCTTTTCGTAAAACTCATTTTTTGTATTTTATGAAAATTTAATTTTGTTTTACTTGTTTTAGCTGGAGAGAAACAAATCAAATTTTATATAGTTAAACTCCAAAACTCATATAAAAAATCGTATTTTCTCAAAACATGAGAGCCAAATCGCCCTTAAGTCTTTGCCAAATCTATCACTTGAACCAACTATGATCTTCTCCATCTTAAGACTAAACAACTCTTCAACCAAGGTGCCGCCTCAATCATACCACCACCCTTATCTTGAGCTACATTAGCAATGTGCTCCATTTGACTGACAGTATTCTCCTTTTATATATATATATATATATTCGCTTCTGCTAATCTCCAGTGTGTCTTATCCCACTCTATCAAAAAAAAAAAAAAACTCTAGATCTGAAAATTCTAGTAACTATTTTCTTTGGTGTCAATACTTCATCCCCAAATTTTCTTTTATTTCTGTGGTTTTGAGAGATCCGAGGGCATTTGTTCCGAATGGAGTGCTTTCTTGGATTTTCTTTTTGTTTTAATGGATTCAAAAACCAAAGTTTTGCTAAAATAAGTTTTAATAAATATTTCACCAAAACTGTTTTTGTTTGATGATTTGTTTGAATCAAATTTATTAAATATGTTGTTTGGTACAAAGTGAGTTGACATTTTTTGTTTGAGTTTTCTAAATAAAAAAAATAGGTCAAGGGATGTTTGGATGTTGAGTTTTAAGAAAATGCTATTTGCTATACAACATTTAAAGTTTAACTAATTAAAACTTTTGTTAAAATAAGTATAACGCATTAAACTTGATTAGGTACATCACTTAGGGGTTGTATCAATTGATGGTATCGGATAGGAGTTTTGCTAAGCCTTAGTAGACATTTTAGCAAAACTGATTTTAGTGGGTTGGTTTGCCATAATAAACATAGCGGAGAAACAAAATTGTAAGTAGTGAAGTTCCAGAAGCATTTTCTTAAAACATGAAATTCATATAGTCCCTAAAATATCTCGTTTTAGCAAAAAAATTATTTTTAAAACTAACAATCCAAACATCCATTTTTCAGAAAACTTAAAAGAAGAAAATTTTAAAGCTGTTTTATGCTAAACAACACATTCTTACAAATTTGATTTTGACAAACTAAAATCAGTTTTGCTAATAATATATATTAAAACTTATTTTTAGCCAAAACCAACCTCTAAAACCAGCAATCTAAATAGCCCTTGTGTGTTTTCTGAAAAACAGGTGTGAGTAATTTTTCAAAAAACTCTTCTTTTTGTGTTTTATGAAAATTTGTTTTTTCTTGTTATACTAATTTTAGCTATGGAGAAAAAAATAAAATTTTATGTAGTTAAACTATTGATCTCGTATAAAAAAATCAAGTTTTTTGAAAATACAAGATCCAAATTAGGCCTCTGTTTAACAAAAATTTCACAAATCGCAACCTCCCAAATCACAATTGCGTGTAACAGAAAGGGTCTCCATGCAATAACCCATCGGCGGAGCAACATAAGAAAACGTACGCTGCACCGCGGAGCAGCAGACCGCCTGCCTTCTTTTTGGTTTGCATTCTCGTCGCTCCGACTCCCACCGCTCGTGCCTTCGCTTTTGTTCTTCCCGGTTCTCGCCGAGGCGCCTCTTCCCAAACCCCAAAAAAAACCCCACCAAAACCCCGGCCCCAATTTCGAGCCGTACACCTCGCCGTGGGTGATCGCCGTCGGCACGATCGCGTCGTCGTACTCGGCGTAGGCCTTGGCCCCGAGGCGACGCTTCTCTTCGCGCGCCGTTGGAGAAGTTCCAGAGTAGGCGGTGGCCCGCACGCCTTGCGCCGGTTTCGTCGCGCCCTCGGTTTGTTGAGTAGGTGTGTGTTTGTTGCGTGCACTGTGGTGAGTTTTTTTTTGGTACATTTTTTCGATTTACTGATGTGCGTCGTGTTGTGTTGTTTTGGTGTGATCAATCAAGTTTATTCAACTTCCTTGTAATTTAATTGTGCCCTGCTTCTTTTTTTTGGAGCTTCTTGACTTGGTAATGGAGCCATCCAGAAGTTATCACATTAGCGAGGACGAAATGGAAATAAGATTTAGATTATAGCACTATCGTCTATATATTAATATGATAAATATTAGAACTCTACGATGAATACAATTCTATTTATGTGGATTTGATTATGTTATTAATATATAAATTGCAGTATCATTGTATCAGCTTCTATTATATTATTTACTTTAGTTTGAAAATTACTTATGAGATTATAACGTGTGATTGTGCAGAATTTTTAGCTTATTTGTGTAAAATGGCATTACGTGGTCATTCTTTGCTAGTTGCTGATTTCTTGTTTTGAGGTCTTTTGTGTGATTGGTATGTATGAAATCTTCGGATCTTTGTGCATATCCTCACAACTGTGAGGTGTGTATTGGACTATGGGAATTTAATGGTTGATTGGAATAGCAACATAAATTAAAGGTGGGAAACAGGGAATTGAAAGATGTGAATGGATCTATGAATTTATATTGTTTGTATATAAATTCATAATTGCATCGAGAATGGGAAATATTATTTATTTTTATCATTTGATTGAATAATACTATCAAAATATTTATTGCAGAAATTTTTCTTCTTTCAGTCGGTGATGATGATAAATGAGTTACCAATTTTTATTTTCATATGATCCTCAAGTTCCAGTCATCACTAAGTACATCTGATTATTTTTCATTTCCACCCATCAATTCCTGTTCTAGCAACTCAATTTCCATCGGACAAGCCAAACAATGCTAGTTTATCTCTCAACTTTGCCTCGTTTTTTATATTGTGGAATTTTGTAGCCTCAAACAAGGCATGATGAAGTTGAAAGTTAAGAATACCACAATGAGTTGTTTGCATGATGCACAACACGACAAGCTAAAATTTGTCATAGCATGAATAGTACATTCTTTAGTTTTTTGTGTGATGTTGGATTGTTGTTGCTGTAATGTTCCTAAAATTTGTAATTTTCCCAGAGTATATGGTGCTCAGTAAGCATTTTGGCTATTGTGTGTGCAGTTTGAAGTTAGCATATTTGTGCCTTTTACAAACAAACATGTAATTTTTATTCAACTTTTTGTGTAATTTTGGTCCAGTTAAGTTGAATTACTCCCCAGAAATCGAACAAAGTACAATCGTGTCTTGAAATGTAAAATTTTATTGTGCTAAAAAGTATAACTCAAAACGTTGAGCATAACCAAGATACTTGCAAATCACCATAACAAAGTCCAACTTTCACCACTACTCCCACCTATAGCACAAAAAAATTGCAACCTTCCTACTTTCACTTTGGCATTAAAGGTATCATATTTTGCTTAAAAGCAACCAAATCTTAAAAATGTTTTAAAATAATATTTTTGTGAAGTTTCAGAAAAACAAATAAAAAAACTTGAAAAACTTTGGGCAAAACTAAAAAAAAACAACATGATAGTAACGAAAACAAAACAAAGTTCTCAAAAAATAAAACATGATATCAAGAAAATTATGAAAATAAAATTCTAAAATTGAAATAAAATAAGAAATAATATAGAAAAAAGGGTCAAGAACCACAAGAAAAGCATAACATAATTAGAAACTGAAAAAGTAAAAAATTAAATTGGAACCATGGAAGAATGAAAAAATTAGATAATTTAAAGGATTGAAAATAAATAATTTATTAATTGTCAAATGATATTGAAATTGTAAAATATGAACACATGTAAATTTCAGTTTGTTGCATTTTTGAATTTTCATGGACAGTTGGTGCAACCCATGCAAATCCTTTGTTTGGGCAACAAATTAACACAAAAAGTTATCAAAAAATTAGAGAAGCTAATCTTCATAGTGGTTTACTGTCATACAAAATTTCAATTTCTAACTCAATCAGTATTGGGAGAAAAAATAAAGAGAAATTTGCTCTGAAGAATGAATTAGAATTGAAAAGATAAAAGTTACTATTCGCTGTGAATTTCTCTCCTTTTTTTATCCTAGTGTGGTTTGAGTTATAAGTTGGAAATTTTATATGACATCAAACTATTCGAAACACTATCTTCTACATTTTCTTGAAAACTTTTGGTATTGATTTTTGCCTCAACAAAAGGTTTTTGTACAAAAAGAGAAGTTTGCATATTATATGTACATACACATACTTGTTCTTTTGCATTTTCCCTCTTTCCTTTTCTTTTTTCATATATATATATTTGGTTCCATGCAGTTGCATTTTGTGCTGCAAAAAGAATCTGAAATTGCCTAATTCCCTCTTCTTTTTAATTGGGTTGACTGAGTAGCCTTTTGCATGTTTGTTGTCATCCCCCTCCACACAATTACTTCCACTGCCTTATCTAAGCATAGGAAGTGCTGCAAGATTGTGAAAAATGAAAAATTAAGCTGTTATAGTCGACTTTCATGGCTCTTCTCCTAGGATATTTAGTACTTACGAAGATTGCAAATATTTTCTAGCCAAACATTTCCTGTTTCTAGAGGCACACATGCACATATTTGCAGGAAATGTTTGACTAGAAAAAATTTGCCTGTTTATGAAGAGCAAGCATGTATAAAATTCCATGACTTAGACCAATTAAGAATTAGGAAAAAAAAATGGAAAGAGAATTTGAGCTTCTCTTTTTTATTATCAATGATTGCTACTTACAGACAATGTAATTTTTTATTTTCTAGGGTTGTAAAATCAATATTATTTTTTCTGTGTTCCAATATCCAGTTATTACTTTGTCTTCATGTCACATCCACAAAACAATGTCTGAAGCCTATAAATATTAAATTTGTCGGTGCCATGTTGGAGCAATATTTTCTCCAGTAGAAAACTGACATCAACATGAACTTAATTCCAATTTTGTTTTAAATGTCAGTATTGTTACCTGTTTATATTTATGGTTGTAAGCAGCAGTGTTTTTTCCCTTAAAAATTATTTCAGAGATGATTTCTTTGGAACAAAACATACTAGTAGCTTGTTCTAAGTCTCATTGTTTTTTCTTGTTAAACCTTAAACCTGATAATTTGGGGAAGCTAGATTTTTATCTCATAAGTGGTACGCCAGAATACATTTAGTACTTTGCACATCTACTTTCTTCATTGACATTTTATTGGTCTATGCCTTCTATAAAATATACCCTTTCTTTCATTAAGCTGCAAGTTACCTACCCTTCTATATTGAGAACTCATAGGTATATTTAGGTGCACAACATTTAACACCAAAATGAATGCAACCCTAGCACAAGGTAGCCAATAAAGAGTGCTTCAATGTTTTACAATAAGTTGCTTATAGCTAATTCACCCTCTGGAGCACTCTTGTTGAAGCCATTCTTGTATGGGTGCAGCCCACAACTTTATGTAATGTATCCTTATCAACATTGTAAATCTTCAGAAGAAGTTTATAATACTAAGCATAACTTCCCCTTTATGTTTTTTTGACTTTATCACTTGTGCTTTGAATTATTGAAGTCACTTTTCCAAGTAATGTGCCATTTTGAATTATTCAATAACAGTCAGGTATGTCACCTCCAAGGAGTTCTCGGGAAAGATCAGATGCTGCTTACAAAGCCATGGCTGGTATTGGAGTACCACGTAGAACTGTCGAACCAGTGTTGAAGAGGCTCTTAAAGTTGTTTGATAATAAGTGGGAGTATATAGAAGCCGATAATTTTCTTGCATTAGCTGATGCTATATTTGACGTTCCGGACCCCAAAGTACGTTGAGTTTGATTTCTAGTTTTTTGTGTTTTTGTTTTGTCCTATGAATTCACCATGGTGACGTGATGAAGAAGAAATTCATATATGGAAATGAACTCAAATGCATATGTTGAACATTATGTCTTTATTATTTTGGAATGACTATGGCACAAATGTTTTTACCGTATTTCCATTTTTTTGTATGTAAGAATTGTGAATATCTTGACCACAGTTAAATTTTTGTATATAAGAGTTGAGTATCAGGCACATCCAAAATTTTTATATATAAAAGTTGTGAGTACTTTATTTACACCCTTATTATTTTGTTGATTTACTATTTTTTTGTTTACTTGTACCAATGCACCAGGAAAACCAGAAAAGGAAAGCTGAGTTGAAGAATCCTGAGCAGGAGGATGATAACAAGAAGCTTAAGATAGAAGGGCAATGCCAAAAGCCTAAATCTGGGTTGCTTGACAATAACAAACGAAAGTTGAGTTGTGCTCCATTAGAGCAAAAAACAAGATTGCTGTCATCTGATACTGTTTCTAGAGAAAAGATGTGTCAGACCCCAATGCAGTCTTCTTCAGGATTATCTGTGTGGGAACCAAAGATTGAACTTGGCGATGTGCAAGTCACAGGAATAGGTGAAAACGTTCAACCTTTTGAGACCCCGGTAGCAGTTATGTACCCACCAATTTTAGACTCTAGCCCCAATGAAGGTAATATCTTTTAGACAATTACTTGTTATATCGGTAGTTGTAATATGTAGCAGCCCATTTATTTTTTAGTGCTCTCAGTAAACTCCTATGTTTTCAGTGTACTATTACATAAACAAAAGATACAGGCTGTTAGGTCTGTTATATTGGCTTCCTGGATGTATGGATTTTGATATTTTGCTTACTATCAAGTTTTACATATTCTATGGTCTTTTTTTGTTTTTAATTTGAACACGTATTTTGTCAATTTAATACTGAAGTTTTGGTTGGGTATAATGCAACGGGTGATAATTACCAATTTGGATAATTTTTTTTTATTTAGTACATATTGGCTTATATGTTGTGATAGGAATTGTAGTTTCAAGATTTGTTGAAGCACTGATGTAACTCTTCTAGTAATATAATATCTGAATGTTTCAGATTAGCTAGAGATTTCCTATCTTTTCTGCAGAAATTGCAATATCTTGAGGTGCCCTTCCTTTTTTAATTCTTTTCTTTGCTAGTTGTTAATTCCCATACTTCTAAGCTCTAACAAAATGCTTTACCTTTCCTTAGATTTACAGAAGCCTCCAGGGTATGGATATTCCTCAGACAGGAAGGGTTCTTCTACAAGCTTTGAGGTAGCTATGCCAGGTTCTGGAGCAGTGAAACTATCATTCACCTGCAGCTCATCTTTGGCAAATCGTTCAGATTTTCGTATGCCTGACATTAGGTCCATATGCAAGGAAATGGAAGCAAGATGCCTCAGGACATACAAGATCCTAGAACCTAATTTCTCTTTTATGAGTATTTTGAGAGAGATTTGCCATTGCATTGTTGACTTGGGTTCTGAATCTGTTGGAACCAGAAGAGAAAATAATCTCATGAGGCTTGATGGTACTTGCTCTGCTAGTGCAACTGCTGGAGGTAGTCAGAACAGTTCTAGCAACATGATTGTTCGGTATCAACTGCCTATTGATTTCAATAAACCACCTCATGATCTTAATGACATAGCCAAAGGTGAAGAAAGTGTCAAAATTCCAATAGTGAGTGGAGCTGGCAATGAGAAGCTTCCGCCTCTGTTTTACTATATACCCCACAACATTACTTTCCAGGATGGATACATAAACGTGTCTCTTGCTAGGATTGGAGACGAAAATTGTTGTTCCAGCTGTTTTGGTGATTGTTTAGCAAGTCCTATTCCTTGTGCATGTGCAACTGAAACTGGAGGAGAATTTGCTTATACAAGAGATGGTCTTGTTAAGGAAGGATTTTTGGATGCTTGTGTGTCAATGCTTCAAGAACCAAATAAGCATTATCAATTCTACTGCAAAGTTTGTCCGATTGAACGAGCAGAAAACAAAAAAAATCCTGGTACATGCAAAGGACATCTTATTAAGAAATTTATTAAGGAGTGCTGGAGCAAGTGTGGCTGTAGCAGACAGTGTGGAAATCGTGTTGTTCAGCGAGGCATCACTCACAATCTACAGGCAAGGCATATATAAAACTCTTTTAAGCTCCTATCATTCCCCTTTTGCTACCATAGATAAAGTTGACATTAATTGGTGCTGACTGTCAAGTATGACGGTAACTGTGACCTTGTTTTTTGGATGTGGTACATTTTGTTTATGCTCATTACTATGCTTTGTGAGAGCAAACTTCACATCCTATTTGTTTTTGGAATCATTTATTTTGTTTTATCTTTCCAGGTGTTTGTAACCCCTGAAGGAAAAGGATGGGGCCTGCGCACTGTTGAGAAACTGCCACGAGGTGCTTTTATTTGTGAATATGTAGGTGAAATATTAACAAATACTGAGCTATATGATCGAACAATTAAAAAGACTGGCCAGGCAAGACATACATACCCTGTGTTACTTGATGCCGACTGGGCCACCGAAGGTGTTCTGGACGATGAGGAAGCTCTTTGTCTTGATGCCACCTTTTATGGAAATGTGGCAAGGTTTATAAACCATAGGTACTTTTATCTTATGAATAGTAATCAGAATACCTTATGATTCCTGTGAATTTCTTTATGATGCATGACACTTTCTAATCTATTTTATGTGTCATAGCATATACTAAGATGTATAATTATAAATTTGACTCTTGTATCTTGTGATTGAGAGGCAATAGGAGAATAATGTGTTCATTGCGTGCCAGAATTAAACTGACAGAAACAAATAATTATATTTTGATGGATTTGATGATATTTCAATATGTAAGTTGGTAAATCTAAAGATGACTTAGTTTTGTTGGTATATTTTCAATAATATGCTTTATTTCCTGATGCCAACAGTTAACCAAGATGACCCGAGTGATGTGACTCTATTTTGATGCTAGATAAAAACACTTGAAATGCCCACCTCAAAATTTGAATATATAAGTGATTGAAAAAATGCTTATTTTGTACATTCTGCTGCATCATGACTCTCTACTTGTTGACTGCATATGTTATTTGTATTCTGCAGATGCTTTGATGCTAATGTGATCGGAATACCAGTCGAGGTTGAGACGCCGGATCACCACTACTACCATGTATGTTCAACTCTATTTTGCTATTACCATCATATGCTAATCTAAAAAATTATGCCTTCAAGCTTATCTCTCTTCGTTATTGTTCAGCTGGCATTTTTCACGATAAGGCAGATAGAACCTTTTGAAGAACTGACATGGGTAAGTGGTGCTTTTGTGTAATTATGTGTAGGCTCAAAATGCCCTGCATCAGTCTACTTGAACTGCAGTGATAGTTTTGTTATAAGTAGTATGTTAAATCTCCTTTCAGCATTCATTATCTACTTGTCCTTTGCTTGCTTTTTATTGAGCTGCTATTTCCCCATCCTCAGGTCTTTTTTGTGCCCTTCCTCCTACGGTGAGCATTTTAATGGTTCTGGCCTAATGACACTCATGTGCCAGTCAGTTTTTTTTTTGGTTGCATAATTTGAACTTGCAAGTGTAGTTGCTCTTCTGATGGTCCTTGTGAAGCATATTGATGTACATTTTAGCATTCATTATTTCATATTGAGAATATTTTTTAAGGAACATATTAAGTCAATAATCAATGTCACAGTTGCATTTCATACCTGGGCATACTGCATTTGTTTGCATCTGAATCAATTCCACATTCAGTTTAAATCTAATTTTGTTTCTCATTGGCAACAAATACAGAATCTGGACCTTTGATACACAAATACAGGGTATGGGATGGCCAGTTTACTCTATCCTAGCTGAATTTTGTTTCATCCCCTGTTCTAGGCTTCTAGCTCTTACAGTGGCCACTTTCCAACTGCATACTAATGAATACTTTTATGTCATAAACAGCAGTTTTGATTACAATTTCTTTTGAATTATTGTTACCCAGACGATTTCCTACGCTTAAGTTATCTGTCAAACATTCCCTTCTTTTATGCACATTTAACCACAGGACTACGGAATTGATTTTAGCGACGTTGACCACCCCATTAAGGCATTCAAATGCAGCTGCAGAAGTGAGTATTGCCGCGACAGAAGTCGTATTTCAAGTAAGTGCCTGAATTGCTATCATAGTGCACTTAACATACCACAAGTTTAATTGCGAATTTCCAACTGTGACGTAATTTCCTCAGTTTTTAGGTGTAAACATCTTATTCTTTACAGTAGAATTTTTTCTTTTTTCTTTGGAAGACAGTAACATAGTGGTGTTACACTATATTGGAAAAGACGAGAAGTACTGTGCAGAAGTGTAAAGCTAGACGGAAAAAAAAGAATAAGCAGAAGGGATAAATGATGAGCACAACCAATACAGTATTATGGCAGGATATATCCTGAACAGGAACTACAATAGAGCCAGAGCAATCATCTTCACGCACTCTAGTTTCTCTTGACTCATGCACACGAGTTGTTGCATATCCTTCTGATGAGAAAAAGGTCCTCTTCCTCCACAAATTACAAACCATGATGATTATATGAATGTGAAAAGTCAAAACATCTTCCTTCCCCTGCCTGTTGAAGCTGCGGCCACCATTCCTTCAGTTGACCTTGCCCCATGATACCGTCAGCAACCTCCTGGCTCATCATCCCCGAGCATATTTGTTGTGAGAACAGGCAGATGAAGAGAGTATTCCACTATTTCCTCATGTATTAGACATAGCTGGCATGTCGGTTAGTGTGGCCAGCCTTGCTGACTGTATTATCTGAATTTTGCAGCTTCTCGTGCACAGCCAAGCACACGATGACCTTGCACCTAAACAGCACTTACGCCTTCCAGTTGACTTGCCAAACCAGCTTTGGGTGGGGGCTCTGAAATGTGATAAGTTGATGTTTTTCCCGCTATAGTCTGTTTTGCTGTCCCTTTCCAAATTGACCTATCCTCCTCTCCCATTCTCCAAGACCATTAACCAGCTCAGTAATCCTGTAGCTGGTGCTGCGCCACAGCACTTACAAGCTTTCTGAGCTTGTTGAGAGTCTCGGAGTGATTTTTTTTTCCCTCTGATGATGAAGCTCTAGGAAGGTGTTACAGAAGGCCAGGCCTGTGCATGCATTCATCCAGAAGGCTGTTTTCAATCCCTTGACAATCTCTTGTTATTGCGAGAACTCTTCAAATAATCTGGAACTGTGAGATAACTGGTTGGATTTCTGTTTGAACAAATGTATGGAAAATCAAATTAAGAATTTAAAAAACACAAACAGAAAAGGCTAAGTTTTTCCTCCTTATTTTGTGCTGTGGCGGGTTCTTGAAGCATTAGAAAGCTATTCTGTTCTAAGATAATCACTGTGTTCTTTATTAAACTTAGACCAAATCTTGTGGTTGGTTGATAAATTGCAAATGGGGCAAAATTTTTGTATGCTACTACAAAAAAATTCATATTTTGTATTTACCACTTAATATCTCACTGACATGTAAATCTAGTTTCATCTAGTCAGTCTCAGAACAATTTTGGAACTTTTTATGGTGGTATGGATAAAATTTTTCCATTGCAAAAAGTATTTAGTGGTGAAAATTAAGACTGTCAAAAATGGCATCAGACATAGGTATTCAATCAGCAATCTCTGAAGGCTACAACATGTTATTTCCTAAACAGAGGCTAATGAAACTGTGCAACTGCTACCAGCATACCAGCAAACGTATCTGTGGTCTGCTCTCAATTATCTTCCTGTTAACTGATCTATAGTTTGATTATTTTGTTCAAAGTTGATCATCCATCAATACAAGAATCTCCGTCATGGTTCTTTTGTATGTGCTATTTATGAAACTGTTGCAGCAATTGACTAGATTAAATGGGTTGTTTATTAGTGCTATGGTATGATTTATCATTTAAATTTGTTGGCTGACTGCAAGATTGAAATACTGCCACAGGGTCTAAATCGAGAGCCTTAGTGATAGGATGAACTTTGTCCTTCAAGAGACTTGATGCAACAAAGAATTCTGCAAGATTATCAAGATATCAAGGTGTCCATCGGGTATCATGAGGACGGAAGACATTTTGCTGACATAGGAGACTGTTGTCTGGTTACTGATTCAAGTTCATAGTTAGCTCCAAGAAGGTATATTATTTTTTGTATCATGCCCCTTTTGGCATCTGCACGTTTGGAACTCTCATCATAGAGGTGTTGTCCTACCACACTTGAAAGCAACTTTCTGTTGTGCCAGTTCTTTCTTATTTTCTCTTTTATTTTCTTTTTCTTTTTCTGTTTCTTTTTTTGAAATGGAACATGTCCCAGTTGTCGATCCTTTCTCAATAAGAGAAAACTAACTTGGAAATTTGGAACGTGTGCCAACATCTAACAAAATCCTATGCTTTTGGTGGGGTTATGTTGAGGGTTCATAAGAATATGCACCTTACTGCATGCTGTAACATTACGGCGTTCTCTGCCTCATGTAATTTCGAACTCAGTTGCATTCTGTGGACTGTTTGGAATGCCATGGAGCTTAGCTTTCGCGCGTAAGATGAATTAGAAGGAAGAGAGTACTGCATATAATCATGTATTACTGGAGGGTTGTGTTGCACATTCATTAGACACTACTTTTTCACACAAGAATTCTAGATAGACCAGGTCTTGGATCTTTTGCAATGTAAATTACACATTTTCTAGTGGCATCCGAGTCACACGCGTGCAACAGGAAGCTAAACCAAGATCTAAGATATGGCACCAAAATCTTATATATCCATAAATAAGAGTTGTGGTAGAACGGGCACTGGGACACCCTTTACATTTAAGGAAGGATGACTATTCGTTGATATAGCACGACTTATGGATTAAGATAACATATATAAGATCATAAGTACATTACAAACTTAGAGCGTACGACTTTGTACCGCAAAATTTGGAGGTGTTTCTTGCACCAGTTTGCCAAAGTGAACCCATAAGTATTCTTGTTACAGCTATATATTCCTATAGCTCGAAATAAGTGATTCGATGAGCCGATTTGATCTGCAAAGCACAAAGACCATCCAAAGTGCTACCACAAATCCCACCCCTAAGCCAAGAAGATACATTGCACTTGATCCATCCTTGTGCCCTTCGTGCTAATTTGGAGCCACCTTGTTTCCTGAACAATTGTGCGGAAAGGGGCCCAGTGGCCAAAATGCCTCGGTGCCCCGGGGTATTCTTCCTGATAGATCGATGGAGGACAATTCATACGAAAGGTTCAAGCTTATCAGCAAGAGAACCAATTTCTTCATGTATCTCTCACTCTCATGCTAGACTGTTGCACTAGAACAGAACCTCCTCCTGCCCCATGGAATTCTAAACCATAAGCAAACGACCGGTAAAATGCATCACCAGGAGCCTGCATCATCGCTTGCAAGTTGACATAACGTCGAGGCGAAAGTGTACAGACTCCGTTATCTCACCACAATTCCAAAGGTAGCCATAGAAACTGGCCTAATGGCCGAAATTTCTCCAAATAATTTGAGATTAGTGCACCAGCCTCAGCATCTGGCACTGGTGCTTGCTGTTGTGTTGCGCAATGATGAACAAATTAAAATGGAACAAAAGATGGATAGAAATACTTGAATGAAGTTTTAATATGACCGTCTGGCGACTGGTGACCAGAGCAGACCGATCACCTCCCTGTAGGAAACCAGCGGACCCCCGGTAGTAGGCGGATGTGGTGGGCCCGTTTGTTTGGTTTATAGGCCCGACAACCCAGCGAACCAATGTGGCGACTCATCTCTCGGTCAGACCAGTGTGCCCCTCGAAATGGCACCCGTCGTTCTCTCTTAGGGCATCTTCCTCGTGGCCTCATGGCCGAACCAAATCTCTCCAAAAAATTGAAACTAGTGCACCAGCCGGGAATCGAACCCGGGTCTGTACCGTGGCAGGGTACTATTCTACCACTAGACCACTGGTGCATGCTGCCTTAAATTTTCCCATGCAAACTAAAACAGAGATGAAATACCTGTATGAAACCACTTTAACATCTAGCTGCCATCTCGGGTTGAAAGTTTGAAACCACTTTGCGCCCATGCATGGACCAGTTGATGAATGTTGCACATCAACATGCGCAAAACGGGGAGGTTCCACCGAATAAGCACACGGGAACAAAAATTGCGCACTGAAACCTGAAAGAGGGCATGACAAATTGCCTCGTTTTGTCAATATCGGCCAAGTTTCGCTCTCGGTCGCAACCCACGTCCGAGCCGACGACCGGCACGTTGGCCCGATTAATAGCCGTGCAAAGAAAACAAAAATATGTATCGTGTTAATTGTGTTCTGTTGATTTGTTCAATAGTCTTGCTAGTGTTCAGATTACTATTTTATTTTTTTTGACTCATTTAATAATTAGGTTGAGTAAAATATGTTTGTGTCAGGTCCAACCCAACACAACCCATTGGGTCAAACCGGATTTGTATCATGTGGAGTAGTTCTACTTGTTTCCTTGGTCCACCCTAGAAGGTGGGGTTAGCATGGCCTGTATGGTTGCTCTCGTTGTCAAAAATGCCTTGCACCAAGTACGTCCTGTTCCTGCTAGGGACTTGTTTGGTTACCATCCTTGTGAGGCCTTGCCCGGATCATCAGGCCCCGCTTGGTCGACACAAGGTGCTCAAAATCGAGGGTCTTGCACAGGGCACCTGTTGCCTGGCCGCCTAAGCCATCTTTGCTGTTGCTCATTGCCACCAAAATCTTTCAGAGCAGTCGCTGTTACCATTCATCACCACCTGAGCCTTCGTCATTGCCGCTTGTTGCTCAACCAGACTAGAGGAGTTATTGAGTTAGATTAAAGTATTTTGAGAAGCTACTGTTCATCCCTATAGTATATTTTGGTTTTATGCTTTAACTGTTCTGAAAGTGTATTTTTTTCACTTGTTTCATTTTATACTTTTAGAAGGCAAAAATATCAAGCAAACAGCCCCAAAATCTTGCTTACCTGGCAGGAAAAATTTCTCAAAATTCCAAAAAGTCTGACGCCTACATGGAAGCCAGCCATAGTGACGTGCACCGAGTGCCCCTACGTCGTGGTCTTACGGGCCATACATCCGACCCATGGAAGGTCCCAAGTTCAGCTATAAGGCTGGCCCGTTTATTTCCTCAGAGGTCTCTATTGACTCTTCGCCCGGCCAGTTTTTGCAACAGGTGTGCCCTTTCCCACCCGGCCACACCTGTCGTGCCAACGGCAATAGCGACCGAGGTATGCCTCCTGCCGCCGCCGCCGCCGCCGCACCAACTGCCTCGGCGGCAGCA
The DNA here is from genome assembly GCA_019359835.1 of Pharus latifolius. Lineage (NCBI taxonomy): Eukaryota > Viridiplantae > Streptophyta > Magnoliopsida > Poales > Poaceae > Pharus > Pharus latifolius. The sequence goes on along the minus strand of CM033320.1, from coordinate 69,929,208 downwards.
TATATGTTATCTCCATCATCGAATTCTCATAGCCATTGCGGAGTTCTCATGCTCAGTATCTTTTCGCATCCTTGCTCATTTTGTTTCACTGGAAACTGGAAAATACCTTCCGGAGCATCAAATATGCAGAAAAAAAACATCGAGTTCTGATCGCCCGGCAATTTTCCCTTCTGTGAACTATGTTGGTACTAGTATCTTGTCGTTGATTGAAATGTCGTGGTGATCCGTTGATACGTGGGCATTGCCTGTGGTTAGCATCGCAATGTTCTTTTCGGAGATCATTCGGTTTATTCTGATGTATAATATTGTTCGTGAATTAGAGCTTTACAGTGCCATGTTCCACACAGATGACTGTGAAGCGTGGGAGAAGTGAAATTTCAAGTTTTGCCACCAACAATCAAGCTTTAATAGATTGAATAACAGAATTATTACCAGGTTTGAAGGAACTAATTCAAGCTCAAGGAAAAGCCTCCGATTACCTTGAGCTCATATGGAGCCATGAAGGCAACAATACACACATGTATATAGTGCAAAAATATAAGTAGCAAGCTATTAACTAAGTTTGAGGTTTGCATCCTTCATCTCTAGGACCAATTTAATATCCAAATCCAGCCCTATGAAGCTAGCAAGTTGATAAGCTATTTGGTACTTCTCAATGAAACTTTGGTTGCATCTTTGTTCAGTACCATGTCCAAATGAATGCATCTGCCAGGCTTTGAAAACTATCAAGCTTTAGTCAGAGGAATGAATCCGTGTCTAATAGCAGCTGACCATGTTTTCTCAATATCAACCATGTCGTCTCCACACTCGTGTAAGCCCCATCCTTCCAGAGCATGCAGTATTCCAGCAATTTGCCATGCACTCATCACCCTTCTTGGCAGCCAATTCTGTCAATACAGCCAACATAGAAGGGGTATGTTTACATTACATATCTCCATTTTGATAAGCCCAAATTTAATACTAGCAGGTAACAGTAGTCTATTTTTATTACCTCACAGGAGTGGACGTTCTGCATTGTCTCGGGGATCTTCATTGCCGGGGTGCTCATGTAAGTGCAATCATTTCGCATCTTCTTAAGGGGGAACTGTGATATAGGAATGAATATTGTTCCTTTTGGTGCCATCCTTTGTGCTTTATCACCAATGCTATCTACTATCCAAATCTGCCACAATTCAAAGCATCACGATTGAATTTACGCTGCTTGCTGGAGTTTTTGTTTCTTTAGTTATTTGTGCACTAGTAATTCATATTTTGACTGATATTTTCTTATTATTTGGGATTACAAGAATGTACTGACGTATTATACTCAACATTTTCCATCATTGCCGATTGTGTTTAAGATTCATATTCATAATTCATAGTCCATACCGAAGGCTAAGTTAAATGGATTTGTGCCTTCTTTCTAGCGACATTGTTCAGCATTGATTCTGTGTTTTTGTAATGTATCCACTTAAAATCTTATATGGTATATCTTTCCTCTCTGTCTTTGGTGCAGGAAGTATTGCTAGCATAATCACAAAAAAAAAAAAAAAAAAAAAAAAAAACTGTAGGTTTAGGGTTTGCCTGAATTTATAGATATTGCATTCACTATCCTGCATTCTCTATTAGTAATGCCCTTTTCTTCTTTTTGAACCATGCATTCCATAAATCTTTTTGAGGAAACTTTCCATTTTTTATATAACTTTTACCTGAGGTATGTTGTCGCTGGAGTATTTTAGATAGCTTGCTCTACTCTCTGGAAACTGTGACTTGAGAATGTCATATTCCTTCTTCTGATTCATGATCACCTGCTCCAAATTAATTTAGTGACATTTTGTTAAAAAAAAAAAGGTGCCTCAGAATTATCTAAAAATTGGTTCCAAAACGACACAAATTTGCAGGCTTATATATATTTACCTGGACACCCCTCTCACATAGTGCTGTGGCTATGGCGTGGGCCATCTTAGAAACACCCGAACAAAGAAATACTTGCTTTGTACCTGAAGGAATGCTCTTCAGCACCACTGCAGTTGCTAAGCTACTTCCATCGACAAGTCGAACTCTTAATTTTGGATATTTTTCTCGAAATAATTCACCACTTCCATTGAGTTGTTTTGCCTGGAGAGAGAAAAAAAAAAAAAGAGGAAGAAAGAAGGGTAAAAATTCATCACCAACTGAACATTGCACTTTAGGCTTTTTTGTCCTGAGCAGTTACTGTGTATTGTGCTCCACAAACTTTTTGATTAGTCAAAGATATCCGTCTACATGGATGAAGACCAAATATCAAAGGCCTAACAGCAATGTTTTATTTTTGGTATGTTTTCTCATGCTATGTCCACTGTTGCTTAGGTATTGCTTGTTTATTTTCATATTGTTGTGAAAGTTTCTATTGAAATTTTGTAAGAAAGAATTGTATGCCTGATTTAATAGCCCTAGACTGAGCACTTTAACCCCTCTTCCATCAGCATCCAATATAGCCTTTTCAATTAAGTCGTTGATTGATTCTCTCTCCCAATTCAGTCCATACTGCAGGGAAGAAAACAGTTAGTAGCTTGCAAAACATTAAAGCACATGCACATAACTGGGGAAAAAATTACTTGAAAGTTGTATCTTGGTATTGCCCATATCTGCAACTTCAGCTTCTTCAGCTTCTTTCTCTCAACCACAAATGCAGAAGAACCATAAACCCATGCAAGTACCATTGACAACCATGCCACAGGCCACAGAATCCACATGTACCACACAGGGTTGTCAGATGGTTTGGATGCTATGGAGGCAATTCCAATCCTTAGATGATATGCTGATTGCAAGGTAGTCATATGTGTGAGATGAACAACATCAGGTGTTTCCTCTGTTCCTTTCAGTGAGGTCTTATACAACTCGTCAGATGACTTGTCCATGGTGTTGTACATGTAGTCGTAAAACGGCATAAACAGCGAGTAATTTGTGCGGAACTGCGTGTGATGGAGAGAGTGGAACCTGTTGATAAAAGCAACAATAGATTGTTATATCATGGTTAATGGAGTTAAATGTCATTTAGGATGGAGTGTTATACTTACGATGGAGTGTACATTAGATACTTGAGAGGAGGGAAGACTTGGAAAATCCACTTCGGCACCAGCTCAAAATTGCAGTGCCCCATGTTGTTCATGAAGTCGATATAAGCAATGTACAACACAAAGGCCAGGGCAGAAGCATTTCCCATATAAATTGTTGATAACAAGGGGATTGCGAACAGCATGAAATAGACCACATGCTCAGCAAAAGGATGGATGACCGCTGCAATAGTATCACAAATTGCATGAGGTGCCAAAGAGTAAGTATGCATTAACAGGATAAATATTCCATCATGCTTGCTGAAACAGCATTAGTTGTGCCTTTAGGAACACAAATTAGTTTAGCATATTGAATGTATGGTTGTATGTTCCTCTTTTGGTATTGATATACTGATAGAATATCTGCATATTGCTACAGTTTTTTGTCATTAGGCTGCACAAAATATCCCCTCTAGATTTACTGTTCTGCCGTAAAACTACACCTAAATTTTCTATATTTACTATTAATTTTTTATCTTTATACCTTAATCTTTTAATGTTGTTCCAACTCATGTATATGGTTTATCTGATTGCATTAATAATGGAATGGTCAGAAATATTCCCATTTAGTGCAGGTAACGATAATAGGTAATTGGTTCAATTCAGTAAATCTAAATAGTTGGTTAGAAGATTGTGCAAGTGGAGCAAGTGAGCCCTATGCTTACCTATCTGTATGTTGCATTTCCTCAATTTTGATTAAATATTTAAAAATTAGTATAAGAAAAAGATGATAAAGTTCTAAAATAAAAAAAATAGTGTTAAAATGAAAACTTGCATTTAGTTTCAAAACTTAATTAATAGAATGAAAAAATTGATTAATATAGACTTATTTAGGAATCAAATTAATTAGAAGAGACAAATTTAGAGACCTATCAAACTAAATTTCAAATTTAGAAACTTAAAAACGACACAATCACATAAATTTAAAGACTTATAATACAATTTACTCAATTTTTTCTATGATCACCACGTTAGATTAGGTAACACAGTTTATAAAATCCAAGAACGGTACATGTAAGAATAAAAGGACGACCAATTAGAAAGCACGTTGTTTGGTCCTACACTATTGAAGTCTTGACATGCATGAAGAGTGTTTAAGTCAAAGTTATCCCATGCCCACCATCAGACTAGTGCCAGGACCACGAGAGTGACGAGAGGGGCGCAGCAGATAGTAGTGTACTCTACATGCACTAAATTGGCTGGAAGCCTGGAACAAAGAACACTAGTGTTCCTGCCAACATTTATTATAAGCCAACGCATGTGAATGCCCTGACATACGACATTGTGTTCAGCAGTGACCAGCCATTAAAATGCGCTAAAAAGTTAAAATTGACTGAAACATGCTGAAAAAAAAGCAAGCGTCTCACGTGTTATTGACAGGGTTCTGTCAGTACTGAAGGATGAACATGCTGCGTTCTTTTAAGTATTTAATCAACATATTATCATATTTATAATCTTCACTTCCACATGTTCTATCACGAAAAAGTTGATATCCCCTGCTACACAACATAATATTATTTTAAAAAATTGATGTATCATCTCACATCAACTCAGATGTTATCATGAAACTATATTTTTTATTAGTTTAATTGACAAATGAATTTGAAGGAAACGATCCAATTAAGTTTAGCCACCAATCAAGTTAAATTTCAAGATTAGAAATTTAAATAATAAATTTAAGAATCAGAACGTATTTTTTTTGGAAAGATTTTAACTCTGGAGTACAATATAACACTATAACAAGGCATTATTCATTCTATGCATTAGAAGATTATTGGGAGATTTAACTCTATATCTAGGTAAAACTTAGAATTTAGTAAAATATTATTGAGTGTTTCATAATATCTAAGTTTAGGATTCATATATCAGGCTTACAACAAAAAATATTTTACTAATTTAACACTATAGTACAGAATTAATTTTTCCGAGATTATTTGCCATGGTATTTGTGTTAGCACCGATAACACTTACAGGTTATGGGTTCCGTGACGATGGAGGAGTGGTGGTGCGAGTGGTAGCGCGAGTACAGGAAGTGGTGGTGCAGCGCCCTATGGAACCAGTAGTACAGGAACTCAACAGGTCCTGTGTGAAGCAACGCCACCATGATGGCCCCATCAGTTCGCCACAGCTGGAACTGCCTGGCACTTGGCATGGTGAAGTAGCCCAGGTAGAACAGGATCCCATTGAACAAGATCTGGTCATCCCTGCGTTACCAAAACAGCAAGATGGCTTAATGGCTAATGCAATATGGCTAGTAACAGCAAGGTGAGCTCCCTCTACTCATGATGCTTTCACAATCTTGCCTCTACTTATATTTCAACACTCTCACCATCCACTCTCCCGGTCGACCTGGTCGAACTCGATGCCGCGGTCGACGATCCGGTGCTTGCTGCGGGCAGTCTGGTAGCGAGACAAGCTGATCCAGATCTGGTTGTGGACCATCCTTAGCAGTAGAGACGGCAAGATAAGTGCATATGCCAGGTCAATGTCACCCCACCCCTTGGTAATTATCCTGTGTGCTCCGTGAGCCACTGCAGGAGCCAGCACCAAGTACTGCATGCGTGCCATGAACAAGTTAAAAAGACCAAAGCAAGAACCATATAAGAGAAAATTGCAGTGTTTGGGCATTTCTTCATTTAGAAATACAAAAATCTTCTCTATTTCAAATGTTCCAAGAGTTCTTTGCTTTAATCTGCCTCCTTCACACATGAACATTGTTTTAAGTGCTCAAAATAAACAGGAGGTGGAAAGTGTTATCGAATACTCCTTTCACTATTTCATAACATGCATGTGAGCCACTAATTTTCGCAAAGGCCAAGGAATGTACACAATATTTAGAATTTGATCATCAAGCATAAATTCATTTTTTCTATGGATACCTCACTTTCACTCGTTCCTTCTCTTTCTTTCTTGAGATTAATTAATTGAACTGGTCAATTCTCTCTTCTCTTTTTTTTTTTTAAACTTGCTGACCAAAGAACCTAAAGGTTTCAATAAAAAATGCAACAGTGCCTGTCACGGCGACGTAAGGCACAAATAGAACAGGAAACATCCAAGGAAATTTGGCGAGCAGTAACAAGTTATGGCGTCCAGATAATTTTCTTGCAAAAGATCTGAGACCTTGAAACGACATTTTGATCTAGCGAGGCACAATCTTATAGCTTACTTTCTCTTGGGCAAACAGAAGAAATGAAAGACATTAACACTCTTCTTGATCATGTTATAGCTTAAAAGGCAACTAAACATGCTTCTTTCTATAGATTTGAAAGAAACAAAAGGAAGGAAGAAGCTGGTGCGTACCTTGAAGTTCCCCAGCCTTTGCCATGGCCATTCGGTCAAAGGACCCGGCCTTGTTGCCATGGCAATGTTTATGAGGCTACTTCTTTCTTTCGTGACCCGATATACCGCCTCGCTAAGCGCTTTAGGCTCTACTTGCCTTTTATATGCGTGCGCGCATCCATTTCTCCCTCTCTGTGAACGTGTTTGTGTGTGTGTTGAGACAGAAGAGAGAGCCACCAAGAATGTGAGTGCCACGATGACCTTTGAAGATTTGGATTTCACGTTTAGCTTTTTTAAGAGGAATTTACATATACTTTTTCCTTGTTTTGTTTTGAGGAAAAAAAATATCTTATATGATAGTCTCTCATATGGATATCCACTTTTTCACTATTAGATTAGTGTAATTTTTTACTGATTCACCGTGAAGGAGCTGCTCTCATACGAGAACAGCCTTATTAAATTAGTTCCCATTGTGAGGTCTACTAGAGCACCTCTCGGAAAGAAAGTACTGGCTTGCTTCTGGGCTCTTGGGTTTAAAAATATCGAATAGAACATTTCCTACTGTTTGGGGGTAAGAATGTCTGAAGATAAGACATCCAATCTCAATTGGACAGTATATTCCTTACATCCAAGTACTTCAAATAGTCCATTTCCAAGGTTAAACAACTCACGGGACAATTTCGTACCTTTCTTTCGATACGAAGCTTCTTGTTTCAATTTTTGTCATATGAGTTGCACAATAGACATGTCTACAATCCGGTGATCATGGCCATGTGTTGGCACAGATCAACTCTTGCACATTAGCCAAAACAAAACAGAGAAATTAGTTACATGCCACAAGAGAGGTTTACAGTTGCACATATATAACCGAAAAGGGCTTTTATGCCATTCCGTAATGGCACAAAAAATACTTCATATTTTTCTGTGGCAAAAAAATCAGTTCCCTACTTTACAATAGCTTGTCTGCAATCAGCTATTTTGCGGTGCCCATATCTATGGTTCGTGTACGGCATCGGTTAACATGCATACGCAGTGAGGCGTCCAAAACCGCGACACATCCTTCCGTTTATGCAGTTTTTGCACACGCTGAATAACCTACGCGGTGACATCGCCGACGGCGAGGGTGAGATGAGCCAAAAAACGCTAACCATAAGTAGTTTCGATCACGCAGAATACGCCCTCAAGACTTGTCGAATTTATTTTCCAAATAACCCAAAAAAAAAAAATAAATTACAAAACTAACCCCTAACTTTTAAATTTTACAAAAATAGCTCTCTGTCGCGAACCGGGCCGCGCGACTGATCTTCAGTCGCTAGCCCAGCTAGCGACTGATGACGTGGCACGGCCCAACGCTCTACTGGTCCAGTTCGCGTGCCACGTATGCTTTCAGTCGCTAGTCCGGTTAGCGACTGAAAAGATATAAAACTATGCCATACCAATAAATTACAAAACTGGTTGTAGTCTAGTTGATTAAGACGCTCTTTCTCTCCAGAGAGTCCTAACTGGGCTAGCGACTGAAGATGTGAGTTGGGCCAACGGTGTATTGGGCCGTGCCACGTCTTCAGTCGCTAGCTGGGCTAGCAACTGAAGATCAGTTGCGCGGCCCGTTCGCGATAAAGGGTCATTTTTATAAAATTTAAAAGTTAGGGATTAGTTTTGGAATTTATCTTTTTTAACGGGTTATTTGGAAAAAAAATTCAGACCTGTCTGGTACGTAAGGTTTACGTGTCTCTTGTTGCTAGGAGCCTAGGACCCAGCTGCCTTTTCCCGGTCAATTTTTTTGAAGACGTAAACAACGAAGCAACGACACCTACTGACCTTGCAGCAACTAGCAAATAAACATACTAAGTATGATGTCACCAAAATATTTTGATGCGTTCTTTCATTTTTTTTTTTTTTTTCTGTTTAGCAAATACCAGTCTGAAGTAGGTGATGCCATGTTCAATTTACTATAGACGGGGTAGTCATAGGACCCAGCCAATAAGAAAAATTTAAAGCCTGGTAGAAATGATGATTTGTCGCTGCGCCACGTCACCCCGTTCTTTGTGGGCTGTTCGATCTTTTGTTCGCGTTTGTCGCTGCACTGTGTCACCCTGTTTTTTGCGGGCCGTCCAATCTTGTGTTTGTGGTTTTGGGTCATCGGTTCTGCGGGTCGTCTGATTGCGTCGGTTTCCTCGGAGAATGGGTGCGTGTCCGTGCGCCACCTATCTTCGATGCTAGCTTTTGCCCACTCTGCTTGCCCCTTCCCGAGACGGTTGTGCGCGGGTGGTCTTCTCTCCGTCCGCTCCTCTTTTGCTCCGTATGCCGGTCGCTACTCAATGTGGGCCGTTTGTTGCGTCTGTGCGCCGGAGCCCTTGGTTCAGCGCCTTGATCTCACTCCATGCTGCGCCCTACTGGTCTTCGTCACTGTGTGTTCGCTGTTCTTCCCTCCTTTCTGAGATGCCTATTCGTGGATGTCCACCAACTCGGTACGTTCGGCACTGTCCTCCTGCCTTTTTGCCTCTTTGTTTCTTTTTGCTTCTTCTTATTTTTCTTTTGCCTGTTGCACTTGCTGTGTGTCAGATCTGCTGTTGCCCTCCGTTTCGATGTTTTGGGAGTTTGCACCGTACCCTTTGTCCGCCTATGCTGGCTAGGTTATGCTCTTCCTCTTCTCTTCATTTTGTTTTTGCGCTGTTTCTTGTTTTCTGAGTTTTTGTCTGTTCTGGTAGGTGTGCATCGGCGATCGTTGTGCCCCCCGTGGCCGATTGATTTTCTTGTGCATAGCTGGTCAGTACTTACTCCCTTCTTTGTTTTTTTGTTGGTTCGTTCTTTGATGATCGATTCGGATTAAATACTTTTTTTACTGCTTGTTTTATGTTTTGTTTCAAACACTCTATTTGTTCGCTTACTGGTTCACCGTCAAAATTCTTTTAAAATAGTGGACATGTTTATTTGTTATTTTTGTTGTTTTATTTCGTTGATTTTTATGTTTTCGGTCAAACATTATATTTGTTTCTCTCTTGGTGCTTTTTTTGGGCCCAAGCACCTTTTTGTTGTTGTGGTGTCTGTTTGCTGCTCGTGATAGTCAATCCTCGCTTGTCGTTCTTTTGTATTGTTTCTTTATTAGACTGGTGGTGCCTTTTTTTGGCCCAAGTACCTTTTTGTTTTTGTGCTGTCTCTTTGCTGGTCGTGATCGCCAACTCTCGCTTGCCGTTCTTTTGTATTGCTGTTTCCACAAAGAAACAAACATAAGACGCTTGTGGTCGTCTGCACGGTTCGTTCATCCACTGTATTGCTGTTCTTTTTCTGTTTTAATGTTGGTTTGACTCTTTTATTGGTCGATTAGGATGATTTCCCTTTTTATTGGTTTTTGTTCGTTGTTTTGTGTCTTGGTCCAAACATTGTGTTTGTTTCTCTGTCATTGGTGCTTGTTTTCAGTTGAACCGTGTTGTTGTTTCCGTCGAATCCGTTTTGCCGCGTGTGATCGTCGACCCTTGTAGACTATAAACCGCCAGAAAACTTCGGCCAACCATAGACTGAATAATGACTATTTTACCCATTATTACCTTTTTAAACAAAAAAATTTGATTATATATTATTGAATTTTAGTGTCTAATAAAATGTTTCACTAACTTTTGGATTCTTTGATATATATCATTGGATTTTTCTTTTTTTTATGTAATACTATATTTTATTACCATCAACTCCTTTAAATCTATTAACTTTCAATGTTGAAATCTGAATTTGACCATCAACTCCATCCACCATTCATCCCAATCTCAGCTAACCACATTAACCTACCACCAAAACAACGTTAAAAAAAGTCCATCAAATCAAATCTCACACATTATTGACATCATCCCACCCTCCATTAACCGTCTCCAACTTAGCACCAGCTCACTTCTCTTTTAGTACTCCGCCTCTAAAAGAGTAGTTATCAGGTAAACTATAGTTGCTACACATAAATAAAATAATTGATTGACCTAATATTTCAAATATTTGCTATATTCTCTTTTATATGTTTCTACATTGTTCCACATTATCGGAACAAAATGCCATATTTGTCTCTTTTTTTTATAAAAGTTGCTATAATATTTTATCGATTTGCTATAGTTCTATTTCATGCTAGCTAAATAGTTCATGTCATTATCGTATAATTGTTGTAGTTTTTTCAAGATATTACTATAATTTCTCATATTATTGCTATGGTTCTTTAATATAGTGTAGTAAGTATTTCCATCATCATACTAATTTTTGTTACAAAAATATTACCCAATATAAAAAATATAATTACTTCGTCTTCCACAAAAGATTGTTTGACATATAAACATACAGTTGCTATACTTCGAAAACATGATTGTTACATAAACCAAGATATTATTTCTCAAAAATCATCATATGAGAACAACTAATCATACAACAAATTTATTGCAAAAAAACTCCAATCTAACACAAAAATACAATGATCTAACACAAAACACACTATCATTGACTTGCTCCATGAAGACAGACACCCGATTCATGCTGGAAGTAGAGGAAATCAGTAAGAAGTAGTATCATCGTACGCCATATCCACTGTAGCTATAAATTTGATTACCATTACTGTACATAAATTTTCCATATGCAAAATTAGAACTCTAATGAAAATTTGGAATTGACAAATCAAAATCTTCCAAAAAAGTCTAATACCAGAAATACTTCTATTTCTTTGCTTCCTACTATCAAAACATTTTTATCATTCCCTACAAACAAAAAATACATCATGACTAATAAAAAATCTCGTAATAACAACAATTTTACACTTACTACAAATTAAATACATGCTTTCTATGTAGCATAGAAGTATTTGCTACACGTAGAGTCAAAAATCCTGACGAAAATACAAAACGAACAAAACAAATCTTCCATAAAAATCTCTAGATCTGATTTGAAAAACATTACTATTAATTTGCCCCATGATAGCAAAGCATACTAATACCGCTTAGAAGGGTAAGAACTAGCACCAAATGGATTGGAAGTGATAACTTGTGGTGGTGTTGGAGGAGGAGGCGGTGGAAGAGGGAGAGGGAGAGAGGATGGAAGAACCACTAGTATGTTGGAGAGATATGCGAATAGAATAGAGATAGAGTGTGGTTAATTGGTTACTAACGGAGAAAAAATGAGATTAGTTTCTTAAAACAAAAATTGAGATGGGACAGAAATTTAGAAATGGATGGACGATAGTAGAGGTAAGTCAAACTAGCCAATTTACACGTAGTATAAACTATACACACACTAGTATGTACCTAGGTATAAATTATAATGTTTGTGCCTACCTTCCAAGTTGTCGGATGAATCACACTTGATCCAACCTCATGTGATGGTAGTTCACAACATACATCCTAACCAGAAGGTTGTAAACAGCGTCCATCTCACTAAAGATGGCCTATTACTCTTGTAATTAACCACTGTCTTTTTTTTGTGTTTCAGTTTTTTTTCTTCACACTCCAGGAACGATTTACTTACTACTGGCATGTGACATCCTCACAAACTCCAACGATCTCCCGATATGGATACAACAAGTGATGTAGTAACTGTTGAAGCATCTTGTCCTCAGAGCACCCAAGATGTTGCTAATTCTTCTGCAACAATCAAGATGATTGAAGATGGATGTGCTACACCTATAAATTCTGATTTGCATGCTTAATTCTTCTACTAAATCCAAATTGCATCGTTGCATTACAATTATATTTGGCTCAGTTTCAATCGCCATTTGCTATATTTAACATAGTTTGATTACTTGATCTTGTATGCATTGAAAATCATTACAAATGAAAGTTGTGATTAATAAATATTAGTTTGCTACGGCATAAGAATTCATTTGCTATACTTAGGAGCAAGGAAATCAACTTTCAATGTAAATATGTTGCTCATTATTGTACAACAGATTGGATTTGCTATACCCAGTAAAAATGGATGTCATCAACAAATAAGCTACTCTCATGTTATACACAATTTAATATTTGATTGTCCTAGTATGCCTCAATTCATCCTACTGGATGAAATAGTTTCAACAAACCTAATACTCACCATTGGATGGTCATTTAATAGTGAGGAAGAGGCTTTCATATTCTACAATAGATATGCATCCAATGCTGGTTTTGAGACTCGGAAAGAAAAGAAGAATCACTTAAAGAAGATTGGAGGAGCAACAACAAAAAATGTTTCTTTGCAGTAGTCATGGACAATACATGCCAAAACCAAAAAATATACTAAAGCAATCATTTATATACCAAATTGCTACATTAAGTAAATAAATTGGATAATTGTAAAGATATGTAACTTGCAACACTGAAAAATAACCATTTGCTATAAACAAATGAATCTGTAAATAGTGCTAAATTACAAGAATATAGCAACCTAAACCTTAATTATAATGGTTCAAACTGATTACGAAGATTCCACATTTACATCAAAACATGTATACTTGAAAATGTCAAAACTAATTGTTACCCTAAATAGAGCACATTGCTAAATCTGGCCAAATAATTAAACATGGAAATGTGAGAAACAAATCTAAAATGAATAGTTTTCATCATTTGCGATAAGCTTTAACAACCAAAAAATCATAATCAATCAAAAAACATACACCAACAGCCAAAATGTGAAAGCCACATTATCTATTAGGCACCCAAACTACCAAAAAAAATGCAGAGCATAAAAGCAAAATCTAAACTATATGAACAGGATTCACACCTTGATCTCCGGTGATCTCCGGTGTATTCAGGATTTGGTCGAGTGCGAAAGACACAAGGCTAAAGTTTCACCTCAAATCGAAAATCTCCTCAATCACTAAACTATATTTGATGGAATGGACAAATTTTCCTACTCAAACCTAGACGAAATGATGAACAAATAAAGAGAATAAGCAATAGACAAAATGATGCACTAAGAAAGAGAAAGAAGCAAGTAACTGACTAGAATAGTAGAATGTAGTGTGATGTGGGAAATCGAACAGACCCAGCAGCACCTAGCAGCTGACGCCATAATTTTAAGAAAATGAAAAATCACTCTGTCATGGCAGTTCTAGGAGGGAGCTCTGTGATGACGCTTTTGTAAAGGGTGTTGCCGTTACCGCCCCAAGACGTCAATTAACGCCACCAATTTGTTGTCTAAATGATTCACTTGATCCAACGACTGCCATTTGCATCCAACAGATCCTAAAATGTGTACAAATTTGACAGATTATACCCAAGTATAAACTGGTCTTTATATATATGAAAATGATTCTGTACTCTCAAAAGAATATGCACTCTTAATATTTAAATATATTATATATATATTTCTTGTATATAGTTTAAATATCATTTTGTCTGCTGAGATGTATATATGGTAACCAAATTAATAATTCAAGTAATGTGGGCATTTTGTTTGCTTTAGTAGAATCTGTTCATTTGGGGGTTGTTTGGTTGTCTGTATGAGAACTCAGTCTGATTCACAGATGTAATTTTGGAGTGTTTGGTTACCTGTATTGATCCTTCTAGTCTGACCCGCGTAATACAAAACTCCCTCCCGCAGCCTGGCCCCCGGATATGCGCAATCCGAGCGTTTCTCGCAGCCAGGCCCGCGGATACGTGCCTCCGCCTCCGTCGCCACCGCCGCCTCCGCCTCTGTCTCTGCATCCCTCGCCGCCTCCACCTCCGCCTCCGCATCCCTTGCCACCTCCGCCCGAGCCCGACCCGAGCCTCGTCGCCTCTGCCTTTGTCCGAGCCCAAGCCTCGTCGCTGCCTCCGCTCGAGTCCGAGCCTGTTTCATCCAACCAAACAATATCTCTACTGCATCTCAGAGTCTGTTTCATCCGGCCTGTCCCACTGATACAGGCCAACCTCTCCTCGTACAGGCAACCAAACGCACCCTTGATGCCTTCCTAAAACAAAAACCCAGGGCAGTTTGAATTTATCTTATTCCAAGGGTCGACTGAACAGTACAAGATGTCGTGACATCCAGAGGCCATGTATGACTCCTCACTCCTGGGCGAGTTTTAGTTTTGCAGACGCCAACTATTCAGCTTCAGGTCCTCAGCGGTTCGGCGGTGCCGGTGGTCGCGGAGGCCAGAGAGAAGTACAGGCTCTGGCAGACCGTCGAGGCGGCGACACCCGGTCACCGCGGGCATGGCCAGAAACATCACGCCTTCGCATGTTGTTGCTGTTTCTGCACGGTTCTTGGTTTATATACGGTGGAGATAGTTCTTGTAGCTTCTGGCTAGTTGGAGTCAAAAGTCTAGACAGATTGGTTTTTCCTGTATACAGGAGTTCTTTTGTTCTTCTTTGGTATCTTGTATGATCTGTACTATGAAGAATCAGAGTTTTAGCTAAAATGTTGTTTATATGATACTTAACTAATTCCGATATATAGATTCTTCCTATAACCAGATAACATAATTACTAATTTTTCTCTTATAGAACTCTGCAAAGATGGACAAGAACAGCTCCTGCTTCTTTGTTTGTCACTTCGCCTCTGCGTCAACTCAAGAGGGCAGCATCAGATTAATGAGTTACAGGAACCATTTCTCAGTTATGATCAAAGAGAGGTATACTGCCGTTTGGAAGAACAAAAAAATGAACGATGTGTCTGGATTTCCTTTAAGAAGGCAACAAGATGGATTTACAAAAGCTGGAATAAGCCCTCAGACAAGTACAGTTAACAACCACAAAAGGAAACAATCATGTAGGCAAGAAACAAGCTTCTGCAACCCCTCCATCTCGCGTTACCTGAACATGTAGAATATTTGTCATCTAGGCCACAATGTACAAGAAAGGCTTGCACTAGAAGTCAGAATTTACTTGCTGCAACTTTTAGTAATTGAGCCAACAAACAAGAAAAGCTTGCACTCAGAATCAGCTTACAGCAACCGCTCTGTTTCTAGAGCAACTGAGCCTCTTCAGTCTTCACCATTTTCATCCCCTTCAAGATCATCGGGTATAGGCAGCACCTTGATGCCATGATCACCAAATGCTTCTTGCATGACCAAGTCTTCTAGGGCTTCGTCAGGTATTATTCAGAGTCTCGATCCCCCGGGGATCAACCATGAAGAAACAAGATTCATCTGATGGTCAGGGGTATGCTGCTGATTAAAGCGCCCTGGAAGTTTTGAGCGGGTGTTGTAGCATTCTCCACAAAGGTCAAAGCCGATTGCCTCTGTGCAATCCTTGCACTTGTATCTCTCACCTCGTATTGGGAACATCTGTAAGGCATTCATCAGTGTCATTTTAGTAAGGAGATGGAAATAAAGATATGACACAAAAGTACCTTATCAAATTCCTGCTCCAATTTAATATTAGGCAAAATTACACAAGAGGCTCGTGATCCAGTATTCATTTTTATTCAATTGACCTGAATTATGTATAATCAAACCCCTCTACTATTCGCTTCTATTCAGCTGAACCCCTCTACCTAAATTTTGTCTAATCAAGACCCTCCACTATAAATGTTTGTCTAATCAAGTCCTTCCATTCATTTGACATCGAAATCAGCATGTGTGTTAGATTTTTCCAACAAGAACTGCTGAGTTGTTATTATTATAGAACAAGGTAACTTGCAACGGTAGTCTCCCACCAAAATAGTATAGAACATGTATGCTAAATTGATGTGATCTGAATATTAAATCTACGTTATATGACGTGATACTGAATATTTTTCACTTTTGTGGCAGAGTTCCGCTCAAAGTCTCCTCAACATCCTATAACAAGTAACAACAAGACAATTCTTACTAGAAAAATCTAGCAGCCACATGTCAGATTCCACCATTCAAAGAGATGGGACCTGATTAGACAAATAGGCAAAGTAGATGGGCCTACAAAATTCAGATAGATGTCTTAATTATAAAGAGGCCTGATTAGATTGAAAAATCAGACAGATGCCTTAAGTAGAGGGGCTTAATTGAACAGAAGTGAATAGAGGGACCCTCTAGTGCAAATTTGCCTTAACATCAAAACTAATTTCATGTGTATAACAAGATAATAGGAAGTTCAAAATAATAAAGGTTGATATCAGCATGAATTGACATGAAAACAATGTCACAAGCAAAATTGCTGATCCTTTCAACAGGCAACATATACTGTACTAAAAAAAGTATTAATAAACACCAAGGAAACAATCAATTTGTCATCTTTTAAGTAACCTACCGGGTGGTGGTAATTGTGAAACCAGCTTAATGGAAGATTTACCACAGCTCTAAGAAATGCTAAAAAGAAAAAAACAGAATTGATGTCCGTGTAGCAAAGTCAGAAGCACTTTGGTAATCTTCTATGTTCAGATAAACTAATACAAAAGGAAGATGGTAAAGACCAACACTGAGACTTCAAATTATTTTTGACAGTTAATACAGGTTATTTCTTGGATGTATATCTGACCTACTATAGGTCAACTTGGAGCTATAAAAGTCAGTGAAATAGGATACATACCCCACATGAGTCACATCCCACTCCAACGTGAATATTGGACAAGTCATCTTTCATAAAATCCTGCAATAGCTCAGCTTTATTTATAACTGGTGTACTGCTGCTTTCTTCTGAGAATGAAGTACCTAAATGCAGCAGAAAAGACTGCAGTGAGATATGATCCAAAAAAACAGAAAAAAGCTTGATGTTCAAAACCCATCTTAGAAACAAGCAACGGACTTCAACTTGTGCTACTTCATGATTGATAACATGTACAAGCAATGGCCCTTAGCAATTGGCATATCGACTTAAACATGCTTGTTTTTTTTTTTTTTTTTTTTGAGACCCAAGCTTGCACAAGTTTGCAATGGATAACATAGGGGCCCGGATAACACATACAACCTACTGCAATTGCCTCTGGTATATCATACTGCTTATCTTTCATATACAGTTACAACTATCCACCAATGCAGTAGTCCTTCATATATGCTAATTTCTAATAATTAGGACAACATTAAATAAAAGGGAAAATCGATTGCATTAGAACACCTGTTATTAATATGCAGATTTTATTAATAGAGAATCAGTGATAACCATCTCAAAAACATAAAATGCAGCCATCAAAGGTCAAAGAATGATGATTAGAGCACATTCAGGGTATAATCAGGGTGGTTAGCAAGATTAGTAGTAGCCCCGTAAACCAAAATAAATGCCACAGGCATCCACTGAGCTAATTTAACCTGCTTAGATGAAAAAAACATGGGTAGTCCACAATAGACATTCTAATTTGAAAGGGTACAGTAAGTTAAGCTTATAAGTGCAACTCCTTGAGCAAATAAAAGATTGGCTTTTTGCCTAATTCTATGCCATCTAACCTAGTGACAAAACAACAAATCATGGGATACTGAGCTCAGCGATAAAAGTTTACCTGAAGATGATTCTCCAGGATGGCACTGACTCTTCTTAAGCTGAACTTTCTCTTCCCTTAATGCATATTCTACTGGAAAATATTCTTCCAGGAAATGATCAAGATCCAAGCAAACAAAAGCAAACTTTCCAGGATGAAGAGACTCACAAACTAGGCACTTGGCTTTCTCATCCAAGGACGGCAGGCAGGATATGCAGTACACTTCATCAAACCAAAAAACATACATGAATGAATCTCTACCAAAATAATTTACAACAAAATTTTGATAACTTATCTATGCTAAACCTTGAGAACTTACCGTGCCCACAATTAAGAACAGCAGGTTGATACAACAGTTCCTTACATAGAGGACATAATACATCCTCCACTTCAACTTTCTTCGGGTGCTCATTGATCATGTTGCCATTTGATGAAACTTCTTCTGGAGCTTTAGTTTTACTAGCTTCAAGTTCATTCTCCATGGATTTTACAATTTCTTGTAAGAAGTCATAACTTTTTTATTAGTACAGCACTACATAGAGAAAATATAACTGCAGTTAACATGAATCTTACCACAACTACTGTTCTTGGGAATTGCGAGCTCAATAATCTGGGGAGAGTATGTATTGATAAGCCTTTCTTCCTCTGAAGTACAATCCAAAGAGAATATCAGTGATAAATTCATATAAGAAATCAAATGGAATAGGACTGGAAGCATGGAAAGAACATTTACACTCCACGAAAAAAGAACTGTATTTGATTTACATAGCATATTGCCATTCTTAAAAGTGTGATGCCAGAAGTACCAAGTTCAAAGTTCAAACTAGAATATGACCTCTAATACTCCAACCATTACCGACATCTCACCTTCTACCGTAAACCTATCCTTTGTTACTACTGTTAATTATACATCAAACTAAAAACAAAGCAGCTCCGTTCATGATTTGTCTGGACTACAACCATCTATGATGCCCATACTAGAAGCATATCTTTCAAAAAGCAGCACTAGGTAGATGAAAAGCAAATCCCTTATGATTCTAGTGAGAGAATTGTGAATTTTTTCTATACTGAGGAGGGATTTGTGAACCTATCTGGGTCGCTAACTATATACAAATACCCCGCCCCTATTATCTATTTTCTCTCCTCTCCTCCCCGGAAAAGAAAAAATTCTGCTGATCCCCTTCCCTACTTACATCCATCCTCCCCCATTAGCTTGTTTCACAGATCACACATGTGCTGCCCCCCCAACACCATTGACATCAACAATCCCCCCATTTTGACTCTCCGTCTACTTGGCTGACCTGCAACCCACCTCCATTAGTCACGTTGGCTCTGTAAATAATAACCACCCTTTGCCACCACTAGTAGACCTGATTCGCACAATGTCAAAGCAAAATCAACAGCGGAGAACAACTAAACATCATGAAATAATTACTTGGTACACTACACATTCACTATTCAAATCATTAACGAACTATTCTATGAAGTGGTTTCCTAAAATCTATAAAAGAAGTCTGAACACACTAACCAAATGGAACTAAAAATTCCATGCCCAAGGTACCATAGACTTTGGTGCTTCTCTTAACCTAGGGATTATAATTTTTCCCAATGACTCGATTATACATAGTGAATTCCCCAAATAAAAGTGAGGATAATACAAGTTTTACACCCATAGATATGTTCATGAGATAACTTGTATCGAGAGATTTGATGGGGCACAATGATATTCTAACATCCCATGTACCCACATATCCGGCAAGGCTTTAATAATTTTGCTATACACCTCTCAGATTCTCCCCCTAGCCCTTGTACACTAATTTATCCTCCCTACTCACATTTTTATCACTTCAACAGTTTTACCTCTTCTCTCATCTTGTTGCTCCTCTCATCCTAACTCAGCTCCTCTCATTACTGCCTACACTCTTCTTGTCATCCCTAGTATTCACCTACACCATCAACAAACACAATCATGCCATCGTTTAGCACTCATTACTGCCATCTCCCTTCAACTGTTGTTATGGTGGCAGACAAGGCAAAAGTCTTGTATGCAGTACATCCAAATTTGAGTGATAGGATAGAGTTATAGTGGGGATTTGGGGGCTTGGCAGTGGCAGGCAATGTAAGAGGGCCAGGGCTAGCAAGAATCTTCCGTTGAGCTGGGTGGTGGGGACAGGGAGTGGTAAGCATTCCTTACCCTGTGTTGGGGACAGGTAGCCCCACCCACCCCGTTGATCCATATCTTGGCATATCAGTTTGGGTGTGCTGAATTTAAATACAATTCATAGAACAAATTCCTCCTCCTTGGATAATATTTGCAAAATACCTTTTGAAACAAAAGGACCTTTAGCATAAACGCTTAACTCATGCCCAAGAAAAGCAGTAAGAATTAGTTCTACAAAACCATCACAATCTAAATGATATATCGCTAGGAAAAATAAAGTATGTGCAATATTCAACTAGTAAATATTGAAATATCGAAGAGCATTATTTATGACATGGCAGAGAGGTTCAGGTACAGTCATTAGGTTTTAAATACTCACCTAGTACTTCCTTTTCCCTTCTTTTGTAATCCATGGGTTCAAGCTTTAGAAGTAAGTGATGGACTAGTTGACAGATAGCCGGAAAATGATTATAAGGACGCCTACATATAGCACAATGGGACTCCCCAAAAAAATGCATAGCTTTGTGCACGCACCAGAAACATGAAATATGTCCACATGCTGCACCAGTAAATGATACATGAGACATGAAAAATATGGCACATTCATGAGTCAATCTGAAGAATAAACTCTTACCAAGAACAATTGGCTTATAGAGAATATCCCTGCAAGACATGATTCAACAAGAAACATTTAAGATAAGTTGCAAATTTGTGCAGCAGAGAAACTAACCATTAATGCTGATCTTGCACATAATATACATGAGCATAGATCAAAACCACATTAATAAACATCCCTGGTATCACAAAACCTATAGGATTTCACATAGTTACAGCATGCCAACACTCTGCTAGCTTCTTTCTTTTTAGGAACAACATAATCAAGGTGGCGTTTGGTGCAAGACCATAATGGTAAGTTGGTAACCATGACGGGTTTTAGAATCCATTAGAGTTGGGGTGGAATGGATTACCAATTCATCCCATATGATTGTATTGGGGTTCTATTGACCTGTATTTCGAACACAAGTATTACAATTACGGAGTAGTCCAACCAAACAGCAGCATAGAGCAGAAAAATCTCCGAACCAAACGCCTCAATGCAGAAATTTACGGGGCGAAGAAGCACAATTGCATAGGAACGAAAGGATGGCGCGTAATTACAGTACCATATAGAGAACAGTTCTCCAACTGTAAAGTTGTTCCCTATCCTAGCCGCAAAATGGAAAAAGAAAAGAGAATGTGCCATAAAACTCACAGGCAGATGCAGCACTGGAACCGGGAGTCTTCGAGATCATCACGGGCGGCGGCGGTGACGACCTCCATCTTCTCCGGCGGGTGGCTTCCGCTGCCGTCGGAGGCCATGATGTTCCTGAATTTGCCCCGAAGGAAAAGCTGGATTTTTTTAGGGTAGGGAAGGGAAGGGAAGGGGGCGGAGGGGAAGAGGCACACCGGTATAGGAATTTTTTCTGTGAGCCTTGTTGTAAAAGGAAAGGACGGCACGGCACAGGATTAAAAAGGAAAATAGAGAAGGGGTTCGGTTGGTGACATTGAGTCCATAAAAAACAATTGACAATTTGTTTGTGTTAGAGCCAAACTTGAACGCTCCAGCTCGGCCCCTTTGGCCTCGGCTTGGCCCAGCGCAGTTAATGTTTACGATCCGCTGTCTGCTGTATTCCAAAATATTTTTCAGCCTACGAAAAGCCCCGACTCTTTACAGTTGTTTGACTTCTGGATCTAACTTTTTAAATTTTAAATTTATATTTGATATTTTCAATTTTCGAATATAACATCCTATTGATCGGTGTTAAAACCAATCACAAAGACTAAACTACATCTTGGATCCTTAAATTTATACGATTGTATTATTTTGGTCCACAAAATTCAAATTTAACTTGACAAGTCTCCCAACTTGCTCAATCGTTTTATTTAAATCTATCTATCAGATAAACGAATAGAACTTGATATTGTTTTGTAACATAACACTTATAAGTTAATGTAATATGTCATAACAACTTTTCTCATATAAAATTGTGTCACATAGTATGCTATGTCAGTTTTGATGACATGGCATGCTGAAAATATAACTAAAAATATGATATTATTTTGATTAAATATTTAGAAATACGAATAAAAGAGATTATCAAAGTTCAAAATAATAAATATGTGATGCTAGAATGCAAAATTTACATTTAATTTCAACACTTAAGTGACAAAATTGATTAATGTAGATAAGTTCAAAGATAAAATTAACTAAGAGATATAAGTTTAAGGAGTCACCAAGTTAAATTTGAAGTTTTAAGGATCTAAATGACAAAAATGTTAAGGATCCAGAGCAAGTAAGTCAATAGCAAATTATGTAAATTGTTATGATCTTGTCGACAAATCTGGCACCTAATTTCAGAAGTAAGAGAAGTCACCAATAGATAGTTCTACAATTTCTATAGTATTTGACTCCGGCTTGATCTCTTAGGCTAAACAAAAAAAGAAACAAATTTAAAACTGAGTGTTTGCGCAGGCAACTACAGATTTTGTTCAGAGGCCGAGAGTTAAAGTTTGATGAAACACTATATAATTAAGAATTTTCAAATCAGGTATTGATTTAGGCCATAAACAGATTATAAACTGATGATTATTATTACGCTCACATAAGATGATTCTGAAATAAGTTTTTTCTGTTGTTCGGACAGGGTTGGCGGCTTGGCATTGCTGCCCTTTTGGTTTTTTAGGTCTAAGAGAGCGAGATGCCCATGAAAGCACCGACAGTATTTTATTTATGCATGGCTAGTAATTATTTGCCAACTGTGTCAGTGTCACGAAGCGATTAGCACGATGGTAATGACGCTTTCCTCTGCGATCCAAACGGTGAAGCAACCAATGACCAAGTACTGATAGCTAGTGGTCGCCATGATGGAATAATACACCAGTCAAGCTTGGCAGCAATTTCCCCTTCACAAAATAGCTTCGACCGAAATAATCTGGCCTGATGGAAATTTTCCATCCAAGATTACATTAAGACGACCCTGCATGCCTGGGCATGCAACAAAACTTATTGCCATGAAGCCCTGTAAAACTAGTTCTCAGGCTTCATGCTGTTCTTGGATTCATTGCCACTAGATAAATGGAATCATACAAGAAAAGAAAGTTGGTCCATCCATGAAGCCCGGAAGGTGCTCGAATCATCTATTGATAGGGTGAATGGTTTAGTCCTGATAGGCCGAAAGGATGTATTCAGGTGTTGGTTAGGTGGTCCTATGAGATGTAGTTCAAAATTAGATATTATTTAATTAATTATATGAGTGATATAAGTGATATTATATGAAACTTAAAAGATATTATTAATTTGTCTTTGTTGCATCTAAAAGATAATCAATACAACTTACTAATCTTAACCTATCTTTATCTATCTTTAAAAATTCTTAATATGTGTTAATTATTCACTTGATGATGCCATTAAATGTATTTAATCTAGTGAGAAGATCGATTCAAGTTTATCGAGAATATAACTTAAAATCATCATTTTGCATCAATCAATTTGAGCAGTCATATAATCTAAACAACCAGATACACCTACTGTCTCAGAAATTTTGTATAATTGAGCTTGCCTAGGTTTTGTGTGGGAAACCAATTGCCCCTAAAGATGGAAGAGGCAAAGCAATAGAAGTGACGAAAGCGCATGAATGAAGGTCGGGTGATGGAAGGTGCACAAAAGGAAGCTGTGAAAGGATAGATTTCGAAACGTCAAAGGTGGGATGACAGTGCGGTAGAATCGATGGAAATGACTCGCGCCTCACCGCCTCATATTAAGTTGTCGGGTGCAATTTGCGTGGTGCAGCTGATTGGATCAATGAATTTATATTATTTAATACTTACAACTAAAATTATTGTTGAGATTTAAATATTTATATTATCAAACACAATATTTTAATTAAATATACATAAAAATAAAAAATAAAGAGTTAAATTCATGATTTCTCTTTGTGTGAACCCACCACACTCTAACTGTGTAAACATATATGTGATCTTTGTTGTAGTTTTTTAGATACATTTTATCCGTATATATATATTTACAATGTTACTCATATAAGATCATAATCATTGATATGTGTCATTTATAAAATAAAGAGTATCAAAACAAGATCTAAAAATAAAAATCATACAATAAAATCTAAGTGGGAATCTTCGAAATTTTCGCAGATAGGAGTCCCCAATCAACAGCAAAGGAACAAGTGTTTGCAATTTGCACGTGGAAATCATATAAAAACCACGAACACCTTTTCTTCTATTTTCTTTTTTTTATGTGGCAAATAATGCATGATGGCTTTGCTTCTTTTTTTTTTTTCCTCCCCATTGCCTCACGCTAGAAGCTACTTCTCCGTTCTTTTATATTGCAGAGAGTATTTTACCATCGCCTTCTTTTTTTACATATTATTTTAGACTTTCGAGCTCTCAAAAATATAATTTTAATCATTGATTTATATAACTATAAATTAGCAAAAACTATAAACAATAATAATATGGAAGTAAATTTGATGATAAATCTATCAATATTATTTTTATATGGGAAATCTTGATATATATTAGTAGTCAAAGTTTAAAAATTTTAACTTATAAACATATAAAATGACAAGTAAAAATAATAGAGTAATACTAAAAAACAAATTGGATTGACTAAACGAAAATAACTGCGTTATTGCCGACGCTTTTCATTAGCAAATGGGCAAGTTATTGTATATTTGTACGTTTATCCGATTGCAAATGACGTTGATCTGTTCGATGACATGCAAAATGTGATCTCTCCCCGCTACACAACAAAGTCAAGGCTTTAAAGACCTCCAAACACTACAGTTAAAGGTCTTCTGTATAAGAATTAAGGTGGTGTGCGAACTCAAAAGAAAAAAAGAAAAGCAGCGAAGAAACATGCTATCTTCATAAAATAATGGAATACAACAGTTAGAAATGTCTTTCATGTACTCATATTAAAGTTAAATCATTATCTAGAATCATAGTCAAATTGTATTAATTATTTCTTTTATATTTATGTAACTTGAGATTGGGAATCTATATAAGCATAGGATGGACTTAGTAATATCAATTAAACATTGGTTAAAGAGATTAATTTAAGTTAGAAGTAAGAAGAGCGTAAATAAGATAAAAGGCTAAGGTTTTATTGAGTAGCAAATGGCAAACGTTTACACGGGGCAATATTGAAGGGTCTACAAGATGCAGGATTTGTTTGAGAGTGTAAATCTCTTTTATTCTTTAAGTTATATTCAAGAATTTGTAATCTTTTCCGTTAATCTTTTTTTGTCTTTGATTATTGTTGTTTCACCATCTTTATCTAAGATTTTTCTGTTAAATTTCTCAATTCTCATTCTTGTTATTGTGAACACTTTGATCATATCTTGTAAGATCAAATCTCATTTAAGATTAGAGCTTCCGTTGATCCTAACAACATTCATGAAGCTCAGGATTGTAAAGAATAAAACTAAAAGGAAAATACAATAAAATGATGTGAAACAAAGCAAATCAAGTTGGACATCTTATATTACACCCTTCGCTCCAAAAGAAATTGATGTTTGACAATTATTTTTTATTATAATATGTTAGTTTGTATAATTTTTCAGAATGACTATAATATAAATATTTTTTCATAATTTTTCATTTTTTATAAGAGTTTAGTACTTTAGTCACACAAAAAAAAATTTATACTAAAAGTTGTGAGTACCAACCACACCTAAATTTTTTTTGTAAAAATTATGTGTATTTTAGTAATGCTCAATATTTGATAGTCAATATAAATATATAAAAATATATAAATGATCAATATTAGAAAATTTTGACCGATATATTTATAAAAACTACAATATTTTTAGCTAGATGGGAGATCTCCAAACCGGAGGGAGCATCGACATCCCGTCTTCTCGTACAAGTCTAGGACAGATCAATATCTAGCAAGGTCCTACGAACCATAGATCGTGTAATTTCGCTAGCCACTTAGGTCAAATTGACATTTAGGCGTGTTTGCCTGGCCTGAGCATATCAAGAAGCTAGCGTACGGTGTTTGCAGTTTATCACTCTAAAATTTTGATTTATTCAATAAATTTAAAAAATTATTAGGCAAGAAATTAGACTTATTTGACAAAAGATGTGAACAGAAAGGGAGTGGAGCTCCAACCCTTAAACTATCTAAAATAAGCAACATATTTGATCTTAATTTTAGTTTATTTTGCCAATGAATTTAAACTCAAGTTTAGCTTAAATACCTTTTGTTTGTGTTAAAATCGCATCTTATCTGTTTGGTAGAAGTTTAAATTGAGTTTTAGTTAAAGTTTTGATTAGTTTTAGTTTATTAGTTTGTTTTTATCTCTAAAATCTAGTTCTATATAAATAATTGACATCTTGATAATTTGATGTATTTTCTTATGAATTATGAGTATGACTCATTTTATTCTAAACCGTCTGTTTGCACGATTATAACATTTTTGGATTGCGATGAAAACAAAAGAAGCATTAGTTCTTTCACATCACAATTGTTTTGTGGCTTCACCAGCAGCTGTCGGTCCACTGTATGTGTCCCATGGTCATCTCTCTGGCAGCATCCGCCAACCAACTCAGTGCAACTGTCCCTGATGCTGTTTGGTGATTATGCATAAAATTGTCTCGATTGTGATAGATAAAGTTGAACTAAATATTCAGAATTTTTTTATAACATGCTTCAAAAGTTAAATCATCTCAACACTACTTCAGTGGAATTTATGGTTATCTTGAATTTTTTTTATAAATAACTCATTAAAAAATTAATTTTAAAAATAACCCAAAACCTAAAAAATTAATCAAAATGCCTTCAGTCGCTGGTCACAAAACACAACTGGGCTTCACTCGCTGGTAGCAAAACGTGACTGGGTTTCAGTTGCTTAGCGGGTCAATGACTGAATAGGTGACACTGCAAAATTGTCTCGCTGGCCTAGCCTACTGCCATTGGGGATTTCAGTCACTTAGCGGGTTAGCCATTGAATTACTGCAATGTTTCAGTCACTCACCTACTAAACAACTGAATGTTGAATTTTAAGTTCAGCTATTGGTTAATTAGTTTCTATTAGGACATAGTTGCTAAGGGACTGTCAGTGCAGGTGAACCTAACTCGTAGGACTATAGTCTGTCTTGAGGTAGTAGGTGGAAAAAATTCTTATTAGAGTAGAGGCCTCTCTCATTTAATCAAAAAATTAAGATATTTCCTCTCACTACTCCTGAATAAATAGAGATGCGTCCAACCTATATATACTGTGTTGCCTTTCTACTGCTTGTATGCCAACAACTATTTTTAGATCGCCATTACTTCTCCCAATACTTAACTCAACACCAACCAAAAAAGTAGTGAATATATATGTCAACTAAACTGTGTCTTACTGCAAAGTAGAATGCACTGTATGATTTGGGCAAGTAACCCGGTTTGTAGATATATTTGTTTCAACAAATAATCTCTATATTGGACTGTACGATTTATGTTTGTTCAATTTTTTAACAATAATTTGAAAAATATGGATGATATGTACATCCTACACTTGTCTCATGCTGTTTGTAATTAGTGTTTTATTTCGACAATCCATTACTAGAAAGATGCCAGATAAAAGGGGTAAATATATTAAAAGATTGATAAGTATTTATAGAAAGTTAGAAAAGAAAGATCAACAAAACAAAAAGAAATTGGGAAATATAAGTGATTATGAACCCATTGCAATCCTTATTAAAATTTGAATAAACAAAATAGAAAGTAAATGCATCTGTGACAGTTGCAATAATTGGAGTCAGATCTACAGCAGCAAAAGGTGATCAAATTTCGGAGCATCATTTGATCTGAATAGAGAGCATCCAACTTGCATAGGATAGTATTTACAATGTTCTTCTCTATTTAATTCCACTTGGGGTCAAGCTATGACATATAATTGCATTTCTCTCCCTCATCTTCGCTATTGTTCATATTCTGCCAACATTATCATAGGATCAGGACGTACTGATTTTAATAAACACAAACCATATAGGGTTGCTCTATAACATACTCAAATTAAAATTTTATGTTAGGTTAAAACACAAAAATATGTTCTTCTATCTCAGACAATATTTCAATATGATGAAATCTACATAATTATCAAATCTACATTGAGACTAAGCCTTATTCGGGGATCATAATGTAAATAGATTCTCTTAACACATATAGATGTAAATAATTCTACATAATTGGATACTTTATTTAATAATTTTTGTAAATCCTAGGGTGAATCAAAACTATCTATCCTAAACTGTAGATCATACGAACTTAAACAATGCAAAAAATTATCTGCCGTACAATCTAGGGTGATGCAAAAAAATAAATTTTTACTTGTCCTAAATCTTAGAATGGTACCAAAAAATAAATTTCTAATTGTCTTTGACCCTAAAATAATATAGACTGAACAATGCAAAAGTTTAGCAAACTCTAGAGTGAAACGAAACTATCTGTCATAAACTCTAGATCATACGAACCTAAACAATACAAAAAAAAGTATCAGTCCTATATCTTAGAGTGAAACTAAAAAAATATATTTTTACATGTCCTAAATTCTAAGAGGATACAAAAAAATAAATCTCTAATTGTTTTTAACTCTAAAATAGTATCAACAGTTAAATCTGAATATTATCTACAAGTTAGCGAATATTTACCTAAATGACCAAATAATCATCGACAAACTGTAGTTCTAGAAACACTCTCCCCTTCGTCCTCTTTTTTTTTTTTTTATCCTTTTCCCTTCTTTTCTTCTCTTTTTTCCTTCTCCCCTTCCTCCTCCTCTTTCTTTTTCTCTTTCCTTTTCTTTCTCCTCTCATTTTTTGCTTTGGTTTCGATTTCGAAAATGACATTTGAACTGATCAAAAAAGCCATTGCTTAGTTTATATGCAATATTCAGTCGCTTAGCAGATGAGTAACTGAAACATTGCAGTAATTTAGTCGCTAACTGATAAGTATTAAATTGATAGTATTTTTACCATAAGTTTGTTATTGAAAAAGTGCAAAAATATGCTAAAACTCTTTTAATGTGAAATTTTATGTATATTTTTATATTTTTTTTACAACCTGCTTTCACAGCTGTGTTTGCATGTTTCAGGAATTAAACCTACTAAATTTGAGGAAGTTTCAACTTCGTTTGGGCCAATTTCAACAAAGATACCAAAACTAAACAAAAAAGAAACCCTGATCGAATATTTCTCGGTCGAAATTACCTAGTCGAACACACTTAGGTGAGAAGGAACCATAATTGAACACACCTAGACGAAAAAGAACCATGATCGAACATGAAGACGTCTGGTCGAACAAAGTCCCGATCGAACATGCAGACATTTGGTCGAAAAGAATCCTGATCGAACACGAACACGTATGGTCGAAAAGAGTCCCAATTGAACATGACTATCGCCTGGTCGTTATTTGACCAAGCCCGACATGATCGAGGACACAACCAGTGCTCGGCCTGGGGCACGACCAACGCCCTGGTCGAGCACCACTCGGTTTCCAGAGGTATTTTGGTCGAATCTGCTTGGTTTTGATTCGGATTTGTCTATTCTTGCGCCGTATGAAGTTGGATATCGTCGCCTGCACGTCAAAGAGTTATATTTGGACACATTAACCCATTGTATCATACATAGAGAAATTTTTGACTCAATTAGATATACTTTCATAAGTCTTTTTAGATATGTTTTGATTGGTAGTTTTTGGATGTCTTTAGGACTTAGTTTTAATTTAATAAAGTCTCCTCATTTATTTTTCCTGCGTTTGTAAGCCGACAAGGATGACAGACTTAATTTTGATGCAATCAACTAAATTTTTTTATTTCTTATTATTTTAGTATTTTTATGGATTTTTGCAAGTAGTTCACTTCTAGGGTTATGGATGACCTAATCTGGAAGGTGTGATTCTTTCTCAGTCTTGATCTCAAGTTTTGAAATTATTTCCTTATGTTTTCTTCTTCTAAACCCTAAATTTTCGTTTCGGCAACATATGTAACAATTGAGTCTTAGTAAGAATTTAGGAGAGTTCTTGAGCTCTTAGCGCTTTGACGCGGAATTCTGAACAGAAGAGATGCTCTCGCCAAACGTAACAGTGGAAAATGATCCTCTAATCGTTGTACCAACAACTGTACTGGCAACTTAATTTATTTTAAAAAGCAATTGAAACTAACTTGCAATTCTCAAACATTAGATAGAATTACGTTTGATGGTTATGAAATTCTCAAAATCTTAGGTTTTTCTTTACTACTTTAAACCATAAATTGATAGATTTAGTAGTATATTTAGTTGTAACTCACAAAACTCCCAAATCATTTAGGCTTAATTAGTGATCCATTAATCTAAAAGACGAATACGCTTGTTCCTCATGGAATTCAACCCTCAGGTGCTCAACGTTCAACCATTCGCTTGCGGTTATTACTTCACAATCGCGCGCACCCCTTCACGTGCGATCACTAACCTGTTAAACGATTGAAATCCCGCGTGGCAGTGAGCTGACGAAGCAATTTTGTAATGCCACCTATTTTGTCGCTGACCTGCTAAACAATCAAAGCCTAATCGTGTTTAGCATCTAACAACTGAGGGCCATTTTGACTATTTTTTTAGATTTTAAGTTACTTTTGAAATTATTTTTTTAATAAGTTATTTATAAAAAAAAATTCAGTTATCTTTCCAGATTTTAACATCTAGGTTTATACAGATCATACTTCATACAAATTAAAATATTCACATCTCCAAAAATTCAAATATCCCAAAGATGGTTTACGAAAAATCTTGTCTAACATGTTGTACAGTCAGATGGATGGCATGGTTTCTGGGTTGTGCCATAAAAAAACTACTCAGAATCGACAGAGGGAAGAAACTGAGACATCAAAAACTTCTTATAACACATTTAGGATCTTTTAACTCGTGCCAACAGTAGTCATCTGATAATTGATCTAATGACTCCAAGAGTGTGAAATGCGTGTCCCTACCATTTCTTACAGATTGCAGAGATCCCGGTCCCCCCCTCCCCACTCTTTTCTATCCTTTTTTTTAAAAAACTCTCTCTCTTGTATCTTTCTGTGTAATATGTTCTTCATTTTGTTAGGATGGCATCACAGTTCACTAATTGTACAATCTAGACAAATCAAAAGTCAAAACACCTATTCTAAATACAAAAACATGGCGAGCAAATAACAACACAAATAAGTCCGAATTAACAAATGTTTTGTGCATCCTAAATTCCTAATACACAACTCGAAGTCCACAGCACAACGCCGGCTCTTGAAGACAACTCTATTTCTTTGAGTGAATCAAAATTCTTTAGTTGACCGTGCATAATCTATTCTTCTGGCTGATGAGCATGAGAATTTCTATGCACGAACTATTGACCAAAACTAGCAGAGGAACCGATCAAACATGTTGCATGGATCAAATCGATTAAACTATAAGGCAGTAAGACCCAAACAAGCCGACCATTTCATTTTTATTGCTCAACTAAATAAGGACCAAGACCCACATGAGTACAATGTGCAAACTTCTATACATCTTTGAAGGCAACAATAGGAGTATATGAATACTTTTTCTCAAATTTTGATACGATTTTTCGTTATCTGATAACACAAAGCGTGTCAATCGAATTGCTATACAAGACGGTCAACTGACCGGATCTTTCAATGATTCGGTCAGCATTTTTCTGATAAAAGCAAGCTAGTTGTTAAGTGTTCCTACAAATAACCAGAGGTTAGAGATGTTCGAAAGTAATACAGGGCAGATAATTAATTCCTCTAAATATGGAATCATGCTTTTAAGCCAAGAAACACATAAAGCAGAATGATGCGCTCCAAACACCATCACACACGCATTTGCTACTGCTACTAAATATAACAACTAACAACAAGGTTAGTTTATCGAAGTACTAGGACTCTACGAGTCTACAAAGAAGACTTCAGTGAGAACTTTTAAATTAGTGTAAATCATAATCATACAGGTATTAGTTGGGTGTCACTCAAGTGTCGACGGAAGAACTTTTAATTATTCATACCCACTTCCCTAACTTTGGAAGCATGATAATTCCATTAATCATCCATCCATCCCAACATTTTTGAGTCTCTAAAAAAAACATTTTTGATAGAGAATCAGAAACAAACTTATATAATAAGAAGTAAGAACGCATGGAGAGCAAGTAACCTCAGTAACCTCAGTATCTCAAAGCTACCTAGAAAAATGCGAGGAAAAAAGATACGAAGAAACCACAATGTCCAAGCATCGGATCTTCAGGTCACCTCGGGAGCCGTGCGTGCTCGAGCACAGCCAAGTAGCCTACCAATGGGAAGCCGCCACGTACGTGCGCCTCCAAGCGTGGTCGTCACTCCTTTATATGGAGCCAGCGACCGAGCTGGGCCGGGTTGATCACGCCGGGGATGTGGACCCCGCCCGTCATCAGCAGGTGGGACGCCTCGCCGTACCGCCTCGCTGGCTTGGGATCCGCTCGCGCCGAGGCCTGGTCCTTCCGGCTCGGCTCGAGCTGCTCCCCGAGGAGCGTGCCGTACGTGAGGAACTCGTGGGCCAGGTACCCGGCCAGGATCTTGTTATTGCCCAGGGGTGGCTTCGTGAGCCGAGCCAGGTGAGCCGGATTTCGCAGCTCGGCTTTAGCCGGCGCCACCGGGAGCAGCGCAGGCCCTCCCGGCGAGCCCCGCTCCTTCCGCTTCCCGAGCGCGCCGCGTGGCGCCTCTTGCTTGATCGACATCTCAACGGCTCCCCTACGCCGCCCGCCACGTCAGCAAGAAGGAATCGTCGAAAGGATTAAAAATGGAGGGTGGGGCCCACAGGGGCAAAACGGTAAATTGACACAGAAAGGGCAAAGGAAGCGGAGGCGGGTGGGAGAAAAGAAGGGTAGAGCCAGGGAGAGGAGAGAGATTCTTATGAGATGACGAGGTGTGGGAAGCCTATTTATATAGGGGCATCTTAACTATGACCATCGGATTTTCTAGAAATAACGTGAGTGCCATTTAGTATTAGGGAGACATGATGGCGGCATGATATGTTGGTAGTTGGTAGTTGGTAGTTTTGGCCAAATTGTTGGGGTAGGATCGTCACTGACTTTGCGTGGTAGAGATTGGTGCGTGTGCGGTAAGATGGTCGACCTGGAGAATTCTGTGATAACATCGTCATCAAGAGACGTGGTGACGGTCAGGATCTTGCCACGTGTATTTGGCAATTTGTTTAACTTCTGAGCAATTTATAGAGTTTGGCGAAAATGTAAAAATATGATATTATGATATAATATAATTTCTATAATTCATTTTTCATACACACGGATTCCCTTGAAGGGTTGATGACTTGTATTTTCGTTTTCATCTTCTGCTTTGTTCGCCTTTGTTTTTAAAGGACAGACAGGCCCTTCCAAGGATTAAAAAAAATACCGCTTTTTGTTTATTTATTTAATTTGAATGTTGCATGTCATGTGGCTCATGTTCTCAATATTGTCAAGTACCATTGTAGATTACCAGTAGCTTCAGCCTTCATGGCATGCATGATGCATGACATCATACAGTTAGAAAGTTTGAAATAGCACAAGTTTCTTTTTATATAAAAATCATGGCTCCATGGCCCCATTTGAAATGGAAAATTTTGAAGGAAAGAAATATCAACTCTCATTAAATATGGGTTTTTTTTAAAATTTCTGTAGAATTTTTGTAACCATAAAAGGTGAACAAGTTATAAAAAATTGTTTGAAAAAGTAGAATTCAACATTATTAAAAAAAGGTACGATATAAATAAAATATCAAAGAAGAAGAACATGGTAAATCAAAGAGCCACAATATAAAAACAAAGTAAATGATTAAAATTTCTTTAAAAAATGAGAATTAAAAATGTTAGATAAGTGAAGGTGGCGGTGAAATCCAGATTATTTATTGTTTGATAATGAAAATAGAAATATAAAAAAAACCACGAAATTCCAAAAATAAATGAAAGAACAGATATAAGCTATTCTGGATACTCTGGTCACAACACCGGACGCCTCACTTTGTCATTTCATCAAACAACCTCAGGACGCTATCTAATCATCTACATGAAAGGAATTTTACATAAGGATAATCCTTACAATGAGGATCCGGTACCCAACTATTAGATTGATACACTTTCGGCATACTTGATAATTCCGTCCCGTTTCGCCTAAAACAGCCCGAACGTTCCACTCCACCAACCAAATCGGTACCAAAAAACAAGTCATACATTCACCACTGAAAAAATCTTTTATACAGTGCGACTCAAGCTTTTATACAGTGCTGTAAAATGCTTCGTTGTTCTATGCAACAAACACTTGACTAATCCTATACTTACAAGTATGGATTATCGTTTCATACAACTTACAGTACACGGTGAGTTATGACAACATAGATCAAAACCAACTGGAGTATAGAATAAGAAAGAATCAGCGTATGAACATACTGTAGGTGGGTTCCCTTGCACGCAAAGGTCGGACCCACCTGGCAATGGGTGTTACAAACTGCTTATGAATGAATATGTAGCAAGCAACAACAATGATATATAGGTTATGACAGATGGAGCTTGTTCTGTCTGCACCTGATCATAACATACTACCAGTGCATCATCAGTTCATCATCACTTTTCTTACGAATTTGCGGCGCACCTAATACATTGAAAGAATACAAAGTGATATGTCAACCAATCATACCCAGAACTGAGATCATTACTGACTTCTAAAAAGGAAAGCAAAGACAAATAAGTAAAACTTATCAGCCAAACCCAATACATTGAGGAAGCACAAGTAGCAGCAAATTGCCTAGGTGCACCAAACTAAGCCTATTGATGCTAGCAAATAGTTAAATTAAGATAGGTCACTTAAGTTTGGAACCTAGTAGTACTATGATCCTATTAGCTCAGAAACCAAATTTAAGGAGATAAAATTTGGAACTCAGATGGTAAAACAAAATAAGAGCTGCAATACAAGGCTGCGAGCATGGGATATACAATATTAGGGGAAAAAAAATCATCAGCATCATGTTGTGACATACCTGACTAGCATCAGATAACTCCTCAAATCCATTTGGGCGCCAGTTTCTAAGTGCGTAACAGTTGTGGTGAATATCAACTGTTTCAAGTGCATCAGGAAGCTGCTCATCTCGAGAGAAGTCGAGCTTGGGGCAAGATCTGAACTTGAGCTGCTTGAGCGACTGCAGCTGAATGAGGCCATCAACTGAAGAAAGATGATCACAACATGAAACCTCCAGCATCTGAAGTGAGTACAGTAGGCTCGGAAAGACAAGGGACTTTCGATGTTTCAGACCACCAACCTTCATGGTCTGAAAAGAATGCATGCCTCGCAAGTTTAATTTACTGCATGACTGAACTGATATATCTGACAAGAATTTAAAAGAAGGAATGAAGTTCAACTTTGGGCATCTGGCAATCGACAGACTGCGAAGGGAAGGAAAATCTCCATCCAACACACCAGACCAAGATTCCAGATCGTACATCTCACACAACTTTAGTGTCTGCAGCATTGGGAACTTCAGTGGAACTCTGGTATCGGTGCCACTAAATTCATAACCTATAACTCGAACTTTTCTAAGCTTATGAATGAACAAGTATCTGAGGCAGTGCATTAAACCAAGCGATGGGAGCTTCTCACAATTATGGCAGTTATCAAGTGTAATGGAAACTAGGTTAGATGATGAATAATCTGCTGTCCAGAGAGGGAATTTTCTGCCACAATAACCTTTTATAATCAGTTCCTCCACTAGATGACAAGGTTTAAGTGCATTAAGAACACTTTCTGCTATGAATATTCTGTCGTCGCTTTCTGTGTCATCTCCACTGTGGCACCACTCAAGTGACAACTTATCGAGCTTCTTTGCAGCTAGACAAGCTCTTCTTGCATCCTTTGTGTTCTCAACTTTATCCAGACTTTGGATGCGGAGATACCCCTCCAGGCTGTTCAAACCTGCTAGCTCAGATATTTTGCAATTCCATGAAACACCTCCAACAGTAAATGCTGTTAAAGTCTGGAGATTTGTTAGCTGCCCGATTCCGGGAGGGACATAAATTGCACCAGGTTCTTTCCAAAAATCAAGATGACAAAGGTTAGCCAAATTCTTGATATCCTTTGGCAGCTCTACCAGATATGCAGAGTTTTGCAGTTCCAAAGTTTGCAGGTTGAAAAGGTTGCACACTGAATTGGGAAGTCTTCTGATGTTTGTGTTATTTAGTCCAAGAAAGCACAATGAACTCATGTTTGCAATTGATTCTGGCAGCTCCTTTATGTCTGTATGACTTAAATCCAAAGTCTTTAAGTGTCGAAAATTACGAAAAAGCTCATCAAGTGCCTTCAGATCGTGAACATGGAACTGACTATCTGTAGGTGCCGGCACATAGTTATTTACAAGTAAAAACGTATTCAGATCTGTAAATTCCATAAATGAACTGAAGCAAATTTCCGAATCACATTGCTTAGGAATAAAGGATAAGTGACGGACATCTTTTGGTTTGCAATGTGAATTATGTGGCTCATGACCATGTACCCTGAAGAATTTATCACCTAAAGTAGACCTTGCAAGATGAGAATAAACCTCGTGTGTTACATACTTTTGTTCCATGATGTCACATGATGCCAAGTGGTTAAAGAACGACCTGTGCAACAATTCATTGAAGACGTCTTCATACTCATCTTTGTGCTTTCCTTTCTTTGGTACTATGAATCCTTGCGACATCCATAGCCGAAGCAACTTTTCTTTATCAAAAATATAGCCTTTCGGAAACAATGAGCAGTATAAAAAGCACATTCTCTGATTTGGACGCAAGTTTCTATAGCTGAAACATAGCAGAAGCTGTAACTGGTTGTCTGGGTTGCTCATGATCTCTGTCAGCTTTCTTTCAAGTGAATCTCCGAGCCATTTCTGGCTGAATGCTGAATTTAAAATGCTGCGAATTGTCTTAGCAAACATGGGAGCACCTGAGCACCTCGAGAGAATTCGGCTAATGATATCTTCCAATTGGGAACTGTGTACAAAGTAAGACTTAGCCAGGAGCAGTAAGGAGTCTCCCGTTAGAGGCTCCAACTGATAAGCATGTGCTGTGCCAAAGTAGTTGACAGCCATATTGCTCCTTGTTGTTACCAGGACTGCACTTCCCTTATCGCCTACACTAAGAAGAGGGAGTAAATCCCTGCAGAATTTCAGGTCGCTGTCGCATGCATCATCTAACACAAGCAAGAACTTCTTCCCCATGAGCTCATCCTTCAAGACCTCCTCGAGCTCATCTCGCTCCAGGAGACAGCATGAGACACCAGTAAGAGATGATACGACCGATCTAAGCAGTGCATCGTAATCGCATATTTGAGATAAGCACAACCATCCCCTGGCATCGAAGGCACTGCACACACTGCTATCATGGTAAACAAGAGAAGCGAGGGTTGTCTTGCCGAGACCATCAGCAGCTGTAATGCAAACCACAGTAACACGATCGCTGCTTGGGTCATCTGACATGATGAGTTGCATGATCCTACGCTGGTCACCTTCTCTTCCTACGATCTCCCTCTCTTGCTGAGGTGAAATACTCATCCGGACCGGGACGTCACTTCTTTCATCGTTGATGACACAAGGGATGAGATCGGAGCGAGGAGACAGTGCCAGCGGCGGCTTGCTGCTGGGATGGAAGCCGGTGTACTTCTGGACTATCTCTCTAAAGGAGAAAGCATCCGTTTGGACAAAGGTGACAGTGCGATCTGACCGTCGCTTCCGCTCTGGTGAGCCAAAGAAGTCAGATGTGTGGCCCGTTGACATCTCGGTTATCGCCGATGACGGCGTGACGGCCGATTCAACAGAGGCGGCGACACAAATTTTCTCCATCTTGGGTCCTGCCCGGTCACTTCCAATTTCCAAACTGCCGTCGTCCGCCAGTCAGATGAGACCTTGCCACCGGCCTGGGGTACAGATTTCGTAAGAAGAACAGGGCTAGGCCATCGGAGAAGGGGATCCGCCGGTGAAAGGCCACTTTTGAGGTACTAGAAGGGAGAAAGACACAAATGAGAGGTCTTGTTTGCCTCTCCACGTCCAGCCGAGTTTTCAGATTTATATTTAGGTCCTGTTTGGAAATTTAGAGTTATCCAGATCATTGCCCCGTTGACTGGTGAGAAGATGATTGAAATACACGTTCATCTACGTAAAACGTGAACTTTCAATACGTTTTAAGAAATAGATAGTAACTATTTCTAAAAATTGTATTCTTGTAAGGGGAAATCCCCGTCGTATTTAGTCTCTGGAATCTCACCATCCCCGGGCACGGGTCTCCCTCATCCCGGGCGCCGTCATCGGACACGGGGCCTCCCCTATTCCGGACGTTGCCCCCGAGTAAGGGGCCTCCCTGTCCCGAGCGCCTCCGCCGGACACGGGGCCTTCCACCGTCTTGGACATAGCCCCTGGGTAAGGAGCCTCCCCCATCCCGAGCGCCGCCCCCCATCCCGAGCGCGGGGCTTCCCCCTTGCCCCGGGAGTGTCCTCGAAAATTGAAGCTTGCACGTGTCAAGCATCCAGGCGCCTTGATCTGCGAAAAGACCGTCGCGTCCCTGATCCGACGATCAAGGCTGGGGTGTTTTAGTCATTTTGCATCTTTTTGGGGCTACTTATATCCCATGTACCCCTCTTTTGTAACTTAAATCTCTCATTTGCAATCAACACACTAAGAGAATAGATGTATCTAGGAGCACTCTCCCCGCGAGAGAGCCTCCCCAGCCAACTCATGTCGAGGACGCATCGACAGGACTAGGGTTCCTACTGGGACCTAAACCTGTATAAATCTTCCGTGTCAATCTCTGTGATTGCCCGACGGGAGGTGATCCGTCACACGGTCAGCTTGCGTAGCTGTACACGTGTCAAACAGGTTCTCAAACCTGTCGGGGTATTTTTAATACCATGACAGTTGGTGCCGTCCGTGGGGACTCGTGACGATTCGCCATGGCTCCCCAAAGAAGAACGAGAAACCTTACCTCCCTCTCCAATGATGCCGGTCTCAGCGATCCGACTCCACCTACGTAGGAGGCCGTCGTCACTGCACCTCCCCCTCGCTGGGCATTGCCCCAATGCCGAAGGCCGTCCCTGCGCAGGGGGTTGTTCCTGCGCCAGGAACCCTCCCCCCGCCTTGGGTCATCTCCGCTTCGGGGGCTGTCTCCGGGACGGGGACCCTCCCCTCGGCAGGGATTTTCCCGTCAGATGGCTTCCCGACGCCCGTCCCCGCTGCCGGTGCGTCGATGGTGTCTGCCGCGCTTGGAGTTTTTCCGTCACCAGGGGCTGTCCCCGCGGCGGGAGCTTCCCCCCTTTGGGTGATACCCACACGCCTGGCGCTTTCTCCGCTCCCGAGGCTCTCCCCTTAACCGGGGCCATTCCGCTCCCTACGACCAACGCGTGCCAACTCCCTCCTCAGGGGCCGCTTGCCCAGGCTCCACCTGCAAGCCAGACATGTTTCACCCTGGAGGAGGTAGAGCGAATGCGCACTCCAAAGCCTGGGGGAATCCCCACTCAATGCAATGCAGCGGACAAGCGAAAGAAGACGGCTGACAAAGTTCAGGAAATCGGCTCAACCAGCACAGAAGACTCTGACGACGAGCGCACCTACCCAGTAAAGGGGACAGCGATTGGGAGTCCCCCAGGGAGGTGCAAGGGGCCAACCAGCCCCTGTGTCGCCGCCTCCGGCGCATCCGGTGGCCGCGGCCATATCACCCACCACACATCGAGCACTATAATAGGGAAACTGACCCCTATGAATTTGTGCAAGTGTATTCCACGGCCATTTCAGCGGCAGGGGGGACGAAGGCGTCCAATGCAACGTTTTCCCCCTGTACCTTTTGGGGATCGCCCGTTCATAGTTTTACAACTTGAAACGGGGATCCATCGGATCGTCCGCGCAACTCAAATGCGAGTTCTGTACAAACTTCTAAGGGAACTACGTCCGCCCCCTGGACTCATCACAGCTCTACACTGTCAAGCAAAAGATGGGGGAGACTATCCGAAGCTTTTTCAAATGCTTCACACAAGTCAAGAGCAAAGTGGCTCACGTCCCCGACTCTACAGTCATTGAGGCGTGCAAGAGTGGAATCCTCCCTGAGGAGCTCCACCGAAGACTCTCCTGCAGTTATCCCACCTCCGCCGACGAATTTTTCAACGTACTCGAAAAGTACGCTCGGGCGGAAGAAAACGACTTATGGAAAAAGAACCAGGAAACGTCCCCTCGCGTGGTGAGCCCAGGTCTCGGGACACTTATGTCCTTGAAGGCGAGGGTGGCTCATGCGACACCAACTGAGGCGACAGCTCTCTCCCCAGGCCGAAAGGCGGTGGAGGAGACCAGCTTTCCCGCTCTGTAGGAGACTCCGCACGGGGGGCAAGGAAACCGAGGCCACCCCGTGGTGCGCCTTCCACAAATCCACCTCCCATTCTGCTCGAGAGTGCAAGACCCTCATGTAGGATTGAGGATGCCGACTAGAGGGGGGTGAATAGGAGGCTTTAAAACTTTTCGACTAAAAACAGTTTTTGCAAGGAAAAGACAAAGAGCAAATAAACTGAAATAATTTAATAATATTTTGCACTAAGAAAGAGTAAGAAAATCAAACACAGTAATTTATCCCGAAGTCTCGGAGACTCGCCCGGTTTCCCCTACTCCTCGTTGAAGCACTCAAATTAATGAGTCTTGCTTCATATCCACGAAGGATATTTTTCACTAAGATTTCTCCTTCTCTACTCCGAATAGGCGAGCACCGATGCCTTTCACAAAATATGCTAAGCCTATTCGACAACATTCGTTAATGGAGAGGTCAACGGCCACACCTCCAAACCGTCTAGGTGAGAGCGTTCACCAAGAGTAACAAGTTGCAAGATCTTCTCTTGACTCCCAACAAATACCGAGAAACTTCTAAGGATGCAAATGATACGAATGAATACTCTTAGAGGATCTCTCTCAATCACAATGAATGATACTTGATGAAAAGATCAAGATTTTAGCACTTGGGCTCAAGTGTGTATCAAAAATATATCTCTTGTTCTTTAGAAAAACTGCTCAAAAAATTGTTTATAAACACTGATCAAAATCTGCCCAAAAGTGTTTATAAAAATGATCAAAAAAGTGAATAGAAACTTCTCAAAAATCTGTTCAAACACTGTTTTAAAACTACTTGAAAATGTGAACAGAAACTACTGAAAAATGGTTTTAAAAACTACTCAAAAATAGTAGCCAAACATTGATCAAAATCTGCCCAAAAGTGTTTATAAAACTGATCAAAAAAGTGAACAGAAGCTTCTCAAAAATTTTTCAAACACTGTTTTAAAACTGCTAAAAAATGTGAACAGAAACTGCTCAAAATGGTTTTAAAAACTGCTCAAAAACAGTAGTGAAAATCTGCTCAAAAGTATTTTAAGAACTGCTCAAAAACAGTAGCGAAAATATGCTCAAAAGTGTTTTAAAAAACTGCTCAAAGACTCTTCTAAAAACTACTCAAAATTGCTTATAAAAACTGCTCAAAATGTATAGAAAAGGTGCTCAAAGGTGTGTATAGAGACTACTCAAAAATGTGCATGAGAATGTATCTTGAGATGTGTGAAAATATTGCTCATAACACCTGTATTTATAGCCCAACCTCTCAGCTAGCCATTGTGGTCGAAAAGGAAAGAAATTAGTACAGCTAACAGCCAGCTACGACCTCTAACGGCTAGTGAATAGCCGTTGGAACCTCTGGTCGAATGAATAGTGTTACTGGTCGTATGCACTAAAAAAGAATTTCTTATAAAATCCGGTCAAACTCCAAACTCCGAGACCGGTACAATAAACAAGCACTTACCTTAGGTCTTTGCTGCTTCTTTTTTGGCGACCTTGCGCTTGCGATCTTGACTCGCGACCTCGGGCGACCTTAGCTCGCTACCTGCAGATCTAGGCGACACTGCGACCTTGCTCTTGCGACCCCGGGCGACCTTTCTTCTTTTCACCTAATCTTATTGATTATACTCAAAGCAGATAGATTAGCCATAAACAGTTAATGTCATCAATAATCAAAATCAACCCAAAAAGGGCCTAGATGCAACAACTCTTTCATCACTTTGCAGCCTCTCTCGAGCAGCCAGGGAGTGGGGGTGGGGGGGGAGATACCAC
Organism: Pharus latifolius; assembly: GCA_019359835.1. Classification (NCBI taxonomy): domain Eukaryota; kingdom Viridiplantae; phylum Streptophyta; class Magnoliopsida; order Poales; family Poaceae; genus Pharus; species Pharus latifolius. The sequence goes on along the minus strand of CM033320.1, from coordinate 69,887,224 downwards.
CTCCTTACCCCTCACAACGACACTCGCCGCGCTCCCTGCTTCGACAGGGGGGGCCTTTGGGACGCACATAGGAAAGTGGCCCTGACGAAGAGCTCCCCTTCCAACCCACCAAAAGGAAGATTTATTGACATCATCGTCAGGGACGCCATCTCGAGGACGAAGCACTCTTGGGATGAGAGCGTCACACAAAGTCCCGCATCTGGCCTCCGGGCCCCTACCCTCCCCTTCTTTGCGATCTCGCAAGGGGAGGCGCTGTGATACTCTTTTTATTAATACAAATGGAATTTTCTCCGTCAACTCCCTCACTGTCTCTAAGGCAAAACCCTCACATAGAGGATGGCCTCCCGAGGATGCCCTCTTAAAGAGGACGTTACAAGTTCCTGCTAACCCTCAAGTCCCGATGGCGGGGGCCCCGTGCCCCCTAGGGTGGCTTACGATAACCCCTCGTGGACTGAGGGGGTAACCGGCAACCCAGCGCACACTAGCTGTGGTAACGATTAACTTTGAGGGATTAGTCTCCCCTCATACACTCTCGGCTGTCCAGAGATCCCCGGTCTCCCGGGCACTGCCTGCTTCCCCCTATGACTTCATGTCCTGGGGAAGAACACCTCTCCCTAGGCGACGCAATGTCCCGGGAGATGGTTTGCTCCCGCGACACGGCTCTCTCTCCCTTCGGTGACCACTAGTCCCGGGGGCGAATTATGCGCCTAGGGACATGAAGTCTCTCGGGCGCAGAACCCTTACCCTAGGTGACACAATGTCCCGGGAGATGGGTTGTCCCCTCCGGGGGCTCTGTCCCTCGGACACAGCCCCCCCCCCCCCGATGACCCCTGGTCCTGGTGGCGAATCATGCACCCGGGGACATGAAGTCTTCAGGGTGTGGGAGAACCCTCTCCCCAGGTGACGCAATGTCCCGGGAGATGGTTTGTCCCCCTCCGGGGGTTCAGTCCCCCGGGCATGGCTTTTCCTCCGGACACCCTCGGTTCCAGGAAAGCATTTAAAAAGCATCGATTAAAACTTCTTCGCTTACTGTGTGGGGTGGGGGTGGGGGGGGGGGGCTATCCCCCGGCTCACCTACCGGGGGAGGTTGTCCCCCAGATCATTTTCATCCCTTCTCTTCCCGAGGCGGCGAGGCCTGTCTAGTCACCGTGTCGCCATTACTGATGGGAGCTACGAGCTCAGAGGTCAAGGCTAGTTTACCACCCCCAACCACCCCATTTAATCCCCCAACTTCGCGACCTAATCCACTCGATCTCCCAGCAAGAAGCCGCCGCATGCGAACTGGACCGCCGCCCTTCCCCTCTGCTCCCTCCGGCCTCCCCTTCGTCCAGGTAGAACATTTTGCAAATGTCAATGTAAGTATTGGTTACCTTGGTAACATAATATTCTATTAGCAATAAATAAGGAAAAAGCTAGCCATCAACTTCCTTGCAGCAGCAAAGGGACAAAGGAGACAAAAAATCTTGTCATACCAATGTCATGTTGTCAAATGTTATATAGCATATTCATAGGGTAATTATCATTATGTTCATTAGTAAAATGCAAATTGAAGTAATGTAGTAATTCTAACAAGATACAGTGCAACTTGCGTCCTGTCATGACTCATGCTTTGTTCTTGAAGACATTTATCTTTCTTGCTTGTAAATGTCAACTTGCTGTACAGTAGGTGCTGCTGCTGCCATTTGAGGTTGCTCTCAACTTCAATACAGACTTTTCCTAACCCCGTTGCCAAGGCAAGGCCCTTTTTTCCACAATTGATTGGTTTTTTTTCAATTGATTTCCACAGTTGATTGCTGTACAGTGGGTGCTGCTGCTATCATTTGTTTGCGGGCGGGTAGCGAATACCGTCGGGTAGCGGGCGACCGATTCACCAAGGAATATTTTGGTTGCTCCCAGTTTTTCGTCATATAAGAAATTTTATGCATATTTTCAATTTATTGTTGACCTGTAAGATTTAGTGGTTTGATTTTGACAACAGATCGATGGTCGCAAATCAGCTGACTAAATTCTTATCGAACGCTATGAATCACTTCATCCTCCAGTGCTTGAAAGAGCTTAAGTACTCGTCGAACAACTCTTCATGGAAGGCTACTGATGAGAGTGTGTGCGAACAAGTTTTTCACATGATGTCCAAGTCGGGCTTGACTCATATGACTGCTTCACAAATACAAGATAGGGTTGCTAGACTTGTGCGTTAGCCACAATTAATGTGAGCATTACAATCCTTCACCCACGCTTTTGGTGACCTATTACAATCATCCAACTCACTAATTCATCAAACCTCATCAAAATGGAGCTAAATTTATTCATGAATTGCAACTACAATTCATGAATAAATAGGCAGTAGGTTTATTTTCATCGTAGGTTGCCCTTCCCATCTGGCCATCTTGTTCGTGCAGGAGTGCCTCCAACATTGTAATCTCCTCTTGGCCATGTTCATGGATGTGGTCCCTGCAACTTCTGTGATGGGTCCCACACAATTGGCATGTGGCACCTCTAGTTTCGGTTTTTCACTCATGGTCTTAAAGTTTGTGATGTTTTACTATTAATTGTAGGGCCAAAGGGTAGCATACAGATGTGCCCCTCATCGAGTACCCTCAGCAGTGAATTCTTTGTCAAATAACCAGAAGAGACTTGTCACTAATATCAGTTTTGGAAGCCTCCTGTCAATGGAAGATTGTGAATTACCCAAAGGGCTGACATTGTGGCTTATCAACCAAGTCAATTGTGATGAAGGTGCGTTGGAGGTTGGGGGAAAGTCCATACCCATCAAGCCGTTGGTAAAGAAGGTTTTGGGAGTTCCATGTGGCAGTATACAAATATCATTGCCAACAACCAATGAGGACACATTTAAGGATAGATTCTCATGCAGTGGGAGGGGAAAATCTATCAATGTGGCGATACTTGAGATGATTGGGGAAAAAGATGAGGATGCATTTTGCATATCCTTCATGCTTGTCATGTTGTGCTTGTATTTAGCCCTCAACACAACTCAAGCTATCAACCGATCATTCTTGCGTATAGTCAATGAAGTGAAGCACATCAAGGAGATGAACTGGTGTGAGTTTATTGCTGATTATTTGCTACAAGGCATCAAGGATTACAAAGCATCAGGAGCAGCCAATGTGCAAGTGCGTGGCTGTGTCCACGTCCTAGATGTAAGCCATTTTTTCCCTTTTCTTTTGTTATTATCTTTTTTTGCAATTTTTGCTGATTGTATGTGATCGTATTTGTCATGGCCAATATATCATATATTATTCTAGCGTTGTTAAGGTTATTCAGAAAATGTTGTTGGATTTTTGCACAACCTGCATAGATGAAGATTTAATTTTTAATTTTACTTATTTTGGTGCATGATGAACCTTCTGGTAGTGTAGTTTTCATGATATCTTTTTTTTTTGTTTTTACAGCTCATATACCTAGACTTTGTGTATGCCCCAAGCATATCGGTCCTACCTGGCACACCACGATTGAAATATGTCACAACTTCACATCTAAATTCACTGACTCCCTTGGGTTCATGTCTTCAAAGAGCTCCATATGCACATTTCATTTGAGATGATATACATAAGGTTTCACAGTCTCCATTTTTGTTCCAACCTTAATTTTTTTTGTTTTCTTGAAGGTGCGGGATTTATCTGAGACCATTTACACTGCACCAGATGTGGATGAAACACTTGAGCCATCTTATGTTGCTGCTGAGATGCATGAGGGAACCTCGACTAGTGAAGAGGTTGGAGGTGTTGTTTTTTGTTCAATGCTAGATTTTTTTTCACTGATACATTTTATCTTTCTACTTTTTTTCAAACAGACAAATGCTGTTACCAAGCTAATTGACAAGTTGAAGATGAAGCTGCAGTTCAGACGCTCTCAACTTGTCCAAGACGCCATTCAATATTTGGAGTCACAGATCGCTCTATCTGACAGAGAAATTATCAAACAGTTTTGTGATGAACTAGCGATGGTTGTAAGGGAACAACGGATCCCCTCTGCATCAGCAGTTGAATCCAACAAAGGTGCTGACATTGCTGGAGAGGAAGACGGACAGAAAGGGGGGGGGGCAAGCAACAATGCTGTAGTTCAAGAGGATGCTGCCATCACAGTCCATGATCAAGATGACAATGCAAGGGGGATCATAATGGCAACGAAGAGGAAGATGGGCGCGGGGGGGGGGGGGGGGGGGGGGGGGGGGGGGTGCAGGCAACAGTGATAAAGAGCCATCCACAACTGATCTAAGCCCGATTGAAATGGAGATTGAGGGCAAAATGGAGCAGCTGGGACCGGAGATTACCCCATGTAAGAATCTTTAACTTACGAAATTATCTGAAAGCCATGTTTATACGAAGTACAACACTATCTATGCCCTGCTAGCAGCTCTCTTTCTTTTATGAAGTACATGGTTAAAAAGTTCCTCATATGTGCATGTCTTTTTTTTCTGATGCAGCGTGTAGCACTATTCAGCTTCCAACTCAGTTAGACGTTGATGATTCAAATGAACCTGTCCGACCTAAAGATGTCATAAATATTCTTCCCCTTTCCAAACCAATCCCTAAAGGCGAGCGTTTCCCTGACCCTGGAAGTGTACCAGATGCCACAAAGCATAGGTAAAAAAGGCACAAGAATAATGTTGCTGCTTTAGATCAATTGGCAAAAGGCAAATCAATTGTCAAGGCAGCCGTCACAAAAGCTTACAACAAGCATGTCATGTGTGAAACGCATGGAGATTCTGACAAGACAAAAGTGATTATTGGAGGGGTCCATGTCACAGCTAGGGAGTTTTCACTCGTTTTGCGTCCTAAGAAAGGTGAAGTTTGCAACAACTTCATGTGGTTATGCTGCAAGGCGTTGATGATGGACCGGGACTCCAAAAAGAGGATCATGTTGGATCCAATAGTCACTGTGAGTTCCAGACCAAATACTACTTTGATTTCAATTGAATGTGGTGCAGATTTCTTAATTCCCTCATCCCTGTAGTTCATTTTATTCTGTGTTTTTGTCACAAACTAAATCCATTTGAATGCATTTGTGCAGGCCATGCTTACGACTCCGTACATGATATCAAATTGTACAAAGATTTGTGCTGGACTTTCAAAGGTTCCAATCGAACAACTTGAGAGGGTATATGTTTTTCCATGATATTTTTGGATTGCACAATTATTAGCAATTGCAGTCAGTTCATTTTTTTCTTCCACTCTTGTGAAATTATCTACATATACATCACAGTTCTTAATGATCACCATTGGTGTTTAATCTTTGTCGATCTTGTCAATGAGGCTGTTGAGATATATGACCCCATAAGGAGCCTAGATCAATGCGAAGAGTACTACCGGAGCCTGTGGTATAATGTGGTGAGTAGTTGTCCCATATTGCTGCCACCATCTATGTAATTATTCATTTTTGCATCCTTACACAAGTAATGACCTATTCTGAATTCTACCCCCCAGTAGCTACACCCGGGAGACTACAAATACAAATGACGGCTAAACCTCTACAAAAAATTGTCCTGGAGGAGAACCCCTTCGGTGGGAAAAACTACTACCTCCGAAGCCCCTCACTAAGCTCCCGAGAGATGTCCTTATACAAGCTTCTCACCCTCTGGAAGGCTTCCTTAAGCGTAGCCTCCGGCCAATACTCATACCCGACGGGAGGAAGCACCTATAGAGGGAGAACACGTCGGGCTTTTGGCTTCGGCAAAGCTAACTCAGCTCGAGAGTCATCAAAGTTGGCTAAGTGCCACTCGGGGAGCCATCTCAACAAAAGCACTCCCCGGGGGGTCACCGCCTCACCGGCACCCCGGACTCCCCGGAAGAAAGAGCTTCCGTTCGCCGGAACGGTATCACCGACTGTCTTTCTGGAGGTGAGACTCAACAATGTAAGAGCCATCTTAGCACGATCCGGGCTGCGTTCCCCGGACCCACCGGGTCCAGGGAACGCCTCCCCTTCAGAGGCACATTCTCCAGACACCTGTTTCACAACCAGACGGCTTAGAACAAAAAATCCTTTTCATTTCAACTCTCCGAGGCCTCTTCTAATAGGCTACTGGGAGCAAAATCCTAACAAAAGAAAAAGAGGCCTATCTAAGGCCCAGGGGAGACTCATACTTGCTCGTCGTCGCCCCAACCCCCCCCCCCCCCCCCCGAGGCCCCCCTCACCGCCGGAGCGTCCATCCTCGGGTGTGCCAGTAGCAGGGGATGGGCCCGGATAATCCAGTCATAGAAGGCCCCCGCTAGCTCCTCTATCTCCCGTCGCTGCGGCTCGAAGAAGCCGGGGAAGCTCCGAGGAAGTCATCCCCCGACCACCCGGGCACCGGCCCCACAGTGCTCCACGAGAGCCGTGACCGCGGCTATCACCAGGACCGCTAGGCCCCGGGCCTGGATATTCGCAGCCTCCGGGATCACGGAGACTTGCGCTTTGATAAAGCGCGTGGCCTCCACAACCGAGGCCGAGGCCAAGCCAGAGCCTCCTTCCGGCCCCAGGTCGATCTCAAGCCTCTCGAGGGCCGAGCGGACGGAGCACCCTGCGTCAGCGATCGCCCGGGAGTTGGAGCCCTCAAGCTCCCGGTAGGTGCCCTCTTTCGCCTTCAGCTCCCTTCGGAGGAATGCGTTGGCATCCTCTGAGGCAAGGAGCTGGGCTCGAACCTTGGCCAACTCGCTGAGAGCCTCATCCCTCCTGAAACGGAGGGCGGCGGCCTTTTCCTTGGCCGCCTGCAACGCCTCCTCAAACACTCCTCGACGCCCCGGGTGATGGCTGCCCCCGGCAAAGACTCGAGAGTCAGATCGATACGAGGTAAAGCGTTGTTTGAAATTCTCGGGGGCTTCAGGGATAAGCTCACCTGAAGGTTGAGGGAGATCAACTCCGAGCAGCGTTCGCTGAGGGTCCCCAGCCGGACATAGGTCCGGACCTTCGGGGTCTGGAGGCCCGCGGTGAACCTCCGGGATGTTGGATCTAGGTCGATCTAAGATATCTAGGTTTTGATGATTAATGATGATTTGGATAAATCCATAATGATTAATATTGATCTGAATAATGACAACTTTGAGGATTAAATGATAACTTATATAAATCCTAGTTTAGCACAAGTACATAGAATTATTAATGTTAAATCCTAGAAGCTGATAACTCCCGGTTATGATTTAACAATTGATGCAGATGTTGAGGGGGAGCTCTGTGATTGCATCAATCTTGTGCTAAGTGTAAATTGGAATGTCATGTGATAAATCCGGAAGTTTGATAACTCCTTCATTTGTGGTATCGAGATCGATGCATGTGTTGAGAGGGAGCTCGATGGTTGCATCATGCTTATCTTTATCATGACATGAGCAGTATAGATCATGTGCGTATGTCTTTAACATATACGGATCTATATGATTGTATTTCATCTCATACTCATTTGCTATTTGTTGAATATGGTTCTGTCATTTCACCGGAAAGAGAAATTGTTGAGCTAACTCCTGTGTGGAGTAATTACTCTAGTGATGAATGACATACTGATTATGAGACTAATGTTGTGCATTGAGTGTATGTGTTGTAGTCTCAGATTGGTCGCGAGATGAAAGCAAGCAAGGGCATGAAGAGGATGATGCAGATATGAGACATCTTGAGCGAGGTCAAGCTTAGCGAGGTCGAGCTTTGCGAGGATAAACGTCGAGCGGTCAAGCTTCACGAGGTCGAACTTCACTGAAGGTAAAATCCAAGATTAAGGATTGTTTTCTTAGGATTTTACCGGTCTCAGTGTTTGGAGATAGACTGGGTTGATAGGATTTTTTTTTACTAGTTTGACCGTACTATTAAGAGGGGTCGGAAACTATAAGCTTGAATCTATCTAGTGCGGAAGCTCAGATGCATTCATATCATCTTGCACTAGTGTTTTATCGTTGCTTGCATTGCTAGAGAGTCTAAGTGTAGTTTGTGGTGCATTAGAGAAAATATTTTGAAAACTGCACTTAGTCTTGATCGCCAGCTACTTAAATTGGTTTATTATTCTAGAGCTGGTCGTGATCGTATTTGCACATTCTGATCATATCCTTGTTTGATACGTGGTCGTGATCGTGTCGCCGGTTTGGTAATTTTTTGTTTAGGGTTTGGTCGTGGTCGTGGGAGTTCGAACTGGTTGTACCAGTCTTCGGCTCACTTGCGTACGCTCGACCAAATCCACTCGACCACCTGTTTTCGACCTGATATTCGACCAATGATTTTAGTTCATAAATCATATTGGTCGTGGTCGTTGTTGAGTATCAGCTGAGATATCCATGAGAAAACAACAAATCCGTATGTGCAAATACCCTAAATTGCATTAGAGATGATTTTTGGATTGAACATTTTGGTAATAGTAAGTTTTTGAGTTTTCTAGAAGTTTCTAGACCTTTCTAGGTCTTTCTTCTGTTGACAAAATTGTAGATCTCTGAGTTATATTTGCAACAAGCCAAAAATCACCTCAATCAGATCTCTGAATCATAAGTTATTCCTGTTTTACTGACAATGTGCAGTGGCCGGACTTTGTCTGGCCTGTACAAATTTTTTCAGCCTTTTGCGAAATGAAACCAGAGACATTTGCATTCGTCTGAGGCTTTTGTTCGGAAAGGCCAGACTTTGTTCGATATGGCCGGACATTGTCCGGCCTATACAATTTGTTTGAGCCGATAGTTAATAGAGACATATTCATTTGTCCGGACAAATGTTATTTGTCCGACCTTCACAAATTTCGTTGAAACGGTAACTGACAAGGTTGCTGTTGTGAGTAACGGTCACTATTAAATTGTACTGACCGGACATTGTCCGAAATGGCCGAACAATGTCCGACCTGTACAATTTTGGCCCGGTTTCTTGCAAATGGCTAGTTTTCTTTTAGGGCTATATATATCTCGTGTTTTCTTTCATTTGGGGCTGCTCAAACACTTGATATTCCTGTGTATAAGCTAGCCAAACTCTTTGGAATCAATCTATTGCATTTAGAGCCAAGATTTGAGCCAAATCTTTTAGAGCACTTAGAGGAGAATCAATTGTGAGAGGCTAAGAGTGTGTAGTGCAATTCATCTCCATTTGCAAGCTAGTGCTAGTGTGTGTGCATTCATTTGCATCCTTGAGCTTCTAACACTTGATTCATTCAAGTGAGTGCATACGACTTGTTACTCTTGGCGATCGCCTTCGTCTAGACGGTGTCGGAGGAGAGTCACGATCTCTCCGGTTGAAGTTTGTTGGAGAGGCCGACAAACAATGTGTGGAAGGTTTGGTGCTCGCCTATCTGGTGTGGAGAAGGAGCAACCCGAGTGAAATATCCTTCGTGGATATAGAAGCGAGGCTCACGCGTGAGCGCTTCAACGAGGAGTAGGGGAGACCGGGCGAGTCTTCGAGACCTCGGTAAAAATCATTGTGTCAATTGTCTCTCTTTTGTATAATTCGTATTCATATTGACACAATTGCTTGATTTACTATTGTTGCATGTTATATTGAATATTTCATATGGTTGAATGCAACTAGATGTTTATTGCTAAACTTTTGCAACCCTAGATTATCCTAAATATCTTTTAAAATTGTTTAGTTAGAAAGATATTTTAAAAGCCTCATATTCACCCCCTCTAGTCGGCATCCTTGATCCTACACGGGACTTGCCTGGGGACAGCAGGGGGTCTCCCTCCTAAGGGTGCCGGAGCTGTCCTCGCCCACGGGTCCCCTCCACCCATCTCTAGGGGTGATGTGGACTGGCCCAGCTCCGGTCGCGGCCCTGCCCCCGGGAGGTTGTCATTCGAGGAGCTGGACGTCAACTCCTCCGGGGGGACGAAAAGTCCTTTGCCCCTCCCGGGTTGTGGGACCGATGAGGCCACCGAGAGGGGCCCCGCCGGGGGGCTCACCTCCTCGTCAACGAACCACTCGAAATGGGGAGCGGTCACCGCCGGGAAGCGCACGACCGGGAGGTCCAGACTCGTTGGGGCCGGGGCCGCCGAAAGGTGATGGCACTGGGGAGGGTGATGGGGTGTAGTCCACTGAGTTGGACTCCTCCCTGCCCCCGGTCGCCTCCCCCTTCTTGCCTGACTCGATGGAGGTGTCAAGAAGGGCCATGAACTTCGCCGTCATCCCCTGACCGGTGGAGAGCTCTCCCTTCGGGGGAGGTGGGGTCGTCGTCTTGGCCGCGGTGGTGGCCCTCATGTTCTCCGGCCCAGGAGCCATCTCCTGGACCGAAGACGAGGTGTTTGCCCCCACTGGGGGGCCGGCGCCTTCACGGGCGTGGCGTTCGGGGTCGTAGTCGGGCCCAGGGCCTTCCACACCCTAGCGCGCTTCGGCTCCGAGCCTCCGGTAGCCTCCTTCCCCCGCTTATGTGATCCGGGGGTGGGGAGGGGCTTCCTCTCCAGTAGCTTCAGTCTGAAGACTTTCGCTACCAGGTTACAGGGGGAACCTCCCCAATGACTCGCACGACGCGCTCATGCTCCTTGCCGTAATACCTCCCGAGAAGGTTCTCCGCCTTCTCCCGGGAGGCTGGGTAGGGCCGGACTACAAGGACAAGGACAAAGGGTTAGCCGAGGTAACAAGAAGAAAGGTAAGTCGTCAGATACTTACGTCGAGCCACTGGCATTTGTGGGGGCCTATGCTCCGGGCACATCCCGATCCCCCTTCGCCCGTCTGTGAATGGGACGATCCGGAGGAGGGCCAACTCCTCTGCGAGGTCCCTCATTGACCTCCGAGTCCAGACCACTGTCATCTTGGAGAGGAGCCCCAACTCCTCGTCGATCCAAACCGGCACCTTGGGGCGGACGACCGGCAGTAGGAAGGGGGCTCCGAGGAGTAGGTCACCCCTGGTGATGAGGACATCACGACCACACACTCACATGTTTAAACTCAAGCGCATGCGCGTCACCTTGGACATTAGGTGAATTCATTTCTTGGGCGAATTAATTATTTGATTACAGAACAAATGATATTACCTAATGATTGTTCTTTGCTTGTTGTTACATGTGATGGAGTTCTGCACGAAATTTTTGATCCAATTCATAGCCAAGCACTTTTCTGGCCACTTCGACCAACGATCTCTTCGACCTGATCGATCAGAAGAACTCTGCACTCGATCAGAAAGGCTCAAGGTCGCAACTCATGGTAGGAAGCACATGGTCGCAGCCCATGGTCGGAAGCACATGGTTGTAGCTTGAGGATCAAACAGTCTACGGACCAAGCATGATTGTTCAGTGACTTTGACCAATCACCAATTTCAGCACAGATGTCCAAGTAGGTTGTGTGAGCACTTGTTGGAAAGATAATCGAAAGAGCTTTCCAACACATCAAGAATCATTGAAATCCGACATCGTATGCAATAGGAGACCTGACAGAATGGCAAGTGCATGAGAGGAAAGAGTCCTGTTCGAATCCGCGAAAATTAGTTCAGGATTTTCTTTTTATAGTTTGTTAGGATTCTATTCTGTTTCGAATTAGTTTAAGATTAAAATTTTGATTCTAAACCTTCTATCTTTTGTAGGCACCATCCTCTATAAAAGAGAATGCATGGTCTTAGTTTTAGGTAGACTTCGTTGATATACAGATTGCATGCTCGTGCCTTTGCCGACTTGTACAATTCGGAGTCTCAATGTTCAACTCATAATTCAGATTATTGAGTGTTGGTATCCTTCCGCTGTTGCTCTTGCTTTTCTTATTGATTTGCTTGAGTTGTTCTTCGTGAACAGATCAATCTAGCTTTGCTCGGTTGATAACCAATTGAGGAGTGGTTTAGCAAATGTGAGGTTGCTGGTCGCGTGTTGGATCGTGGTTAACCACCCCTTTGTCAAGGTCACAACTGGCATTTATCCACAGATTTCTCCTACGATGGAAGATCGGGACAAAACTACATGCACGCATCTTGATGTGAGGCATGTGCATATCACCTAGGTCCCGGACCCGGAGGTAAAACCACCTCCGGAGCCAGTCCCCCCAGTGGTCCCGGGAGTCTACCACCGGGTATTCGTCTACTCGGGCCGGCAACAGCTGCATCATGATCGATTACATGCATTGGGAATGGTGCAATTGCCCAATTGCATGGAGAGGGCAATTCACCTGCAGTGATCAAGGAGTTCCTACAATAATACTTGAAGTGGTCGTGTCTAAAGACCTGTGGATATGGCATGCCTTCTTTGGTGTCGTCAGATCCAACAACGGCATCAACGTGCTGAACCAATCCCTCTTTTCACTGATGTGTTGAGCGGCCAAGCTCCTAATGTTCAGTACTCCATGAATAGGACAAAGTACAATATGGATTACTACTTGGCCGGCGGTATTTACCCCAAATGGCTGTCTTCGTAAAGACTATACCCTTGCCCCCAAACAGACAAACTCTGGTTGTTCACTCAACATTAAGAAGGTATAAGAAAAGATGTAGAGCGAGTTTTTGGGGTCTTGTAAAGTCGATTTGCTATTGTCCACGAACCCAGTCAATTTTGTCAATGGTCAAGCTTTATCAATATTATGAAAGCGTGTGTCATCCTCCACAACATGATAATCAAGGATGAGCGGCACTCTCATGACCTGATCACCCATTCGTACGATAGTTAAGGGACATCTACTGTAGCACCGCTTATTTTCTATGGTAGTTCTCTGCCAATTTTTGAAGAGATGCTAGCTCAAAATGATGCAATCCGTACTCGCCCGACGCATTTGCAGCTCAAACGGGATCTTGTCGACCACATTTGGCAGCATTTCGGAGGCGACAGTGCTGACTAGTAGTTTACTTATTTCCTAATCTGCAAGTTTATGAATTGGTCTTTAATGGCCGAATATATCTGAATTTTAATTAGTATGTTTCCTGTTGTTTTCTATGTGCGATTTCAATTAAATAATTTTCTAATTATTTTTTCTATGTTATTTATAATTTTTATCTTAATTTTGTTGTGTTTGAATTATCCGAATTTTAGTTTATAAATTTTTTTAATATTTAATAAATATTATATATCCGAACCCCACATGAAATACCACTCCAAACTCCAATGCATTGGAGTGCTTAGCGTTTGAGATGACACTTCATATGTGTCTCGTGTGAAGCACCTTTGTATTAGAGCATGAAGTATTTTGAGTGATACTTGACACACATAATATAAAATATATTAAGAATATTCTATTAAAATATCTCACAAAAATTCTTTACATTAGACTTAATCTAATGAATCACCAACTCACCTAGCGGTAAGTAATTGCAAACTCCCAACATTTTACTCACTCTTCTAACATCATCAAATCATCATTACGTATAGTGAGTCATGACTGTATGAGCATCTATTAAATGCATTCGGACAAAAGTGAAAGCTTCACTTCGTGATTCATGTCTGGATACATCACGATTCACGCACATCGAAAGATTTTCAGAGAACTTGTCCCCACCAAAAAAAACTCGACAATTTCCCATCAGAAAAGTTGACAATAACGTTAAGCATATCCATCCAAAGCAGATTAACCTGGAGCTACAAAAATATTTCGGAGATGAGCTATTGATGGACGGGTAAGTGTTTAGTGTATAAGATCTTTTTGACACTCAAAAAAAATATGCAAATAATCAAAAATCTTTTATAAAAATTAAAGAATGTATATATTAGATTTGTCAAATAGTTTATAAAACTTCAATTCTAAATTCGATATATATATTGAAAAAACGAAAATAATAATTTTCAATAAATAGTAACTTCTATCTTTTTATTTTAGATTTATTTTTTAACTGAATTGTCTTATTTTGTTTTTTGTGTAGATTGAATTTGAATTTGAAATTTTGTGAAAAGATAATATTGATTTTATATTTACAATCTCAATTTTTTTTAGAATTTTCTATAATTATTTACATAGAGTTTTGAAAAAGAACACTGAAAAATTTGAGACACTGAATACTTTCCCTTGATATACATCCTTTTCCTGGATTTTGCAAGTCCATTCAGATGCTGATTGATCAGCACTGACTGCCAAAAAAGGGCAGAAAACAGTTTCTAAATAGCATTACTTCTAAGTCATCTGTCATTTGATTGTCCTAAAGAAAGACCTAGGATAGAACTATTTTGCTGCATGTATAAGCCATTAAAACAGATGATAATGAACAGATAAAACTTATAAAATTGAACCAGACGATCACATAATTATTTTCGACCAGACCATTCAGCACCCCAAAGATTTTATTAACCTAAAGGTTCGGGATGGCGGAACCAAGGAAGAACCGAAAACAAAGAATACAATAATTCTTCATAGCTTAGTGCTCTCAGTAAAAAGCCGGAGAAGCTCTACTGCATAATGCTCGTCATGTATTAAAACCTTTTCCCATGCTCAGTCCTCACAATCTATCCTTCATCAGCTCTATGAATTCACCAAAAGCTGCAAAGACGAAATTGGATTCATAACACCAAAACTCACCATGTACCCCGTACAACAGATTCTATTTCTAGAAGTGTATCAGTCAAAGAACTGTACCTAGATCAGAATCATGAGGCCCTGGTGAGGACTCTGGATGGTATTGAAGAGACATGAGCTTCATCTTAGGGTATTGAAGACCTGCACAGCTGTTATCATTGAGATTGATGTGGGTTACTTGTACTCCTTCTGGAAGCGATTCTGGGTCTACTGCGTAGTTGTGATTCTACAGAGGAAATCAAGTATTACCTTACTTTAATGATGACCGCACAAACTACCATGCAAGGATCTACAAATAACAGAAACAAAGAAACAAACGCATACTCCCAAAAAGATAGCAACTAAAGAATAATAAAGGGAAGTACACCCATTTCAGGTAAGTAGCAGAAACTAGCAGGTAAGTACAGAAACTAGCAGGTAAGTACACCCATTTCTATTGGTACCCCCTGGTACATCACGGATTTGTACAGATAGTCATTGATCTAGTTGGCTGGTCCACCTCATAAGATAGTCGATAGCCCAAAAATATAAATTTACAATTTTGTGTCAATCACTCAGCGTCACCATACTTTGCAATGTAAATGAGAGAGGACAGCATCTCCAATAACCGGTAAACCAGTCATACTAAAATCAGTGGGCATTGCACAATGGGACTATAGGAGTAATATAAAACAAAACTGAACATAACTAATCATTCCATATTGAACCCCAGTGATTCCAGTGAAAAAACCTATCAATAAGTCCATCGCTAGTCATCTTGTTACAACAGTTTTCTCATACTGAAATTTGGAAAGGAAGTTCTGTGTCTCAAGGGCTCAAACAATTGATGACCTGAGCAAGCATAAATCAAATGAAATATCTCAGATTGCAAGGAGTTGGTTCAGAACAAACCTGTGCACTGATATCTACACGTCCACTTCGGAGATCGCAAACCGGATGGTTTCCCCCATGATGACCAAATTTCATTTTAAATGTCTTCCCACCAAGTGCTTGCCCAATCAATTGATGGCCCATACAAATGCCAAATACAGGGACCTTCCCTATTATTTCTTGAACTATCTTCACAGCATATGGAACTGCAGCTGGATCTCCAGGTCCATTACTAAAAAGAACCCCATCAGGTTTCAGATTAAGTGTCTTTGAAGCAGGCCAATTTGCTGGAACAACAGTTATTTCGCATCCATATGATGCCAGGCGTCTCAAAATATTATGCTTGATTCCAAAATCATATGCAACCACCTACAGAAGAAAAGTAGTAAATGCCAAGTATAAGATTTGTATTGAATGTATTACTAAAAATAACAACAGCTCTAACATGAAAACTTCCGCTCGGCTGATTCTTCTTGAACTCCCATTCTGAATCGGTCTCATCCGACCATTCATATGGAGCATCGCATGTAACACCACTAATCAAATCAACACCTGCATACACCACCAAAGTTCTCGTTTTACAACCAATTGCTCCAATGGTATTTAAAGGTCATTTTGCAACACCAAAACAGTAACTAATCTAATGAAACATCAAGTGATAACAAGCAGTAATGCAGATCTCTCTCAAATGACATTTAAAAAAAACTCAAATGGAGGAAAACAGACATGCAGATGACATCAAGTGTGGTGAAAGACATAAATATTAAGAAAAATTAGCTGCTCTAACAGAATCAATCAAGTTCATAAACTGTAAACCCACACAATATATTGTGCAATTGCAACAATAGATCTTCATTATCCATATCGGCATGCCAAATCCTCAGTTATCTAAATATCCAAATAACTCAACAGAATTTCAAGGACATCACTCGTTTTGAAGTTTAACATACCAACAATTTTCCACTTTTGGGTCATTTCCAGCAATTCATCATCTGTTAGAGATCGATCAGTACTTAGGACACCAATAAGACTGCCATCTTCTCTTAATCTGCGTGTAATGGCACGTGTATCCACATCATCTGCATAGAAGTAAATCAATAGTTAATTTAAAGGAACAAAACATTGATTGATTGAGAGAGAGAGAGAGTCTCAAATGTTATTACTTACATATGCCCATAATGTTCCTCTTCGCCAAATACTCATCAAGTGTTTCTGTGCACCTCCAGTTGGAGGTACTACAAAAATAAAATGTGAACGTAATAACAATAAGCAGTTTTACCAAGCTGTCAACCAAATGACTAATATCAAGCAGAAAGGCTTAGGCTTACCATATACTTAGGTTTCTTATGATTAGCCCAGCAAGGAAACATTGGTTGGATTCTTCATCATCTATATATAAGAGAATTTCAATTTATTTTATGCTTCTATATACTTGTGGAACAGGCAGCTTCCACTCTTGAGTACAACAGTAACATACCAGGGTTAACGCCAGTGTTTCCAATATGGGGATTGGTCATCAGAACAAATTGGCCAGCATAGCTTGGGTCAGTTAAAATCTCCTGATAGCTGCATCCATGTATGTTATACAAAATTAAATTTCCAGTCCAAACTGGTGCATTTATTTTTTAAGAAAAACAAATAACAACACATAATCCACATAAAGTGGGTATAGGATGCAACACCACCACCATCACAACAGCAGCAAACAACAGAACATGAAAGAAAATAAACCGATAACACTGAAGGTAGCTGTTCTTCCATCAAATATCTACTAATTTCCTACCAGAATAATTAACAGAACAACTTGCTAGAACAGTCAAACAATCAGCAAACAAGACATAAAAATAAACAAGTAAACAACATCAATCAAACAGCAACAAAAATGGAGTGTAAATGATGTACCCTGTCAAAGATGTATTAAAAACCACTTCACCAACTTGCGTTCCTGAAGCACCAAATGACTTGGCCCTCCAGACAGAACCATCTTCCAGTACAAGTCGAGCATCACTGAGTTTCCATGGTCTTTGCACTACACAAAGATGTTCAAGTTGGTGAAAGGGCAATCACCAAGCAGCAAGTTATCAACCAACTTATGTGCCCAATTGTAATATAAAACCACAAGCACACATTGGAAGCCATGGATGCAAAAATTAGCAATTTGAATAGGCATGTGAAAGGCATATCACCTCTATCATCCACCACGCTGGCGCTTTGCGCGCCACTAGCAACCTGCATGAAGAAACAACAGAATCAAGAATGTTAGTTCGCATGGGGAAAGGACTACCAACAGATAGAAGAAACATGGGGTTGGCTATGATAAAGTGTAACTTTTCCACTTTTACCAACAAAAGAACTTCCTGTTTAGGAGCAACTAATAAAAGAGGGGAAGCAGAAAAGAGCCAACTTTTTACAACAAATCCTGGTAAAAGTCTCACTTTTGCAAGCAAGAAAAATCCCATCTTTAGTAGCCATTACACTAAACCAGCACCAAAAAAATCCCTTCATTTCGTCACGAGAAGCCACTCCGCCTAATTAATCACCTCAAAATCTCATCTTTACATCGTAAACAACAAGGGTACACCAAAAAGATCGCATAGTAGAACTCACTCCTCACCGGAACCTAGAAAAAGCTGCAAAATTACTCCCCCGAAAAAAATGATCACATCTTTCAAGCTCACCTTGGCACGGACGGCAAGGCAGCGATCGCCACTTCGCCGGAGACCAAAGGAAGGCTCCACAGGGGCGAGCGAGCTGAGGTTTAGCGGGGCGGCGGCGCGCCTCTTGGCACTGGATGGGCACCGGGAGGGCGCAGCAGCCGTGGCCGGAGACGCCGGCATTTGGGTGTGCGGTGGTGGCTCTGGTGCTTCGTCTGTGTGGCCGGAGAAGGGTAGGCCGCCGCCCTTAGGGCTTTGGGGCTTTCGGTATTTTATATTGCGTCTTTTGATGAAGACCGTACCGCCCCCCACCAACCCGAAGATTTTAGCGGACCCATTTAGCCATATTAACTCCCACTTTATTTTGGCGCGGTCTAATTCCATTACTCCATGAAAATACCCTTACTCGGTTGTTCTGCCATGTTATTCCGGTCAGTTGGATAGTTTAATTCCATCTCCCATATTAGTTTTAAGTTTATAAATTTAATAAATGGGTCAGTAAAGGTTATAATACATTTATTTGAAAATTTATATTTTAAAAAGACTTCAGTTTAAAAAATAAATTTTTATTTGAGTTGATTTTAATTTATTCGGGAAATTATTGATAAGGTAAATTAGGTTAAATAAGCCTTAATAACAACATGTCATTGGTGGCCAATTTTTAGACGGATGGCATGCTTAGAACGTATCGATTGTGGGACCCAAAACTACAGAGCTTATCGGATGTTGGTCCCGAGTATATTTTAAACTGTTTAAACATAGGCATCTGATGATCATATCGCATATGCCGTTACCAGGCACTCCAAAGCTGTGTTTACCTCCTATATATCACAACATTGCTTAATTCAAAGTACGTAGAATAAGATATCACTTTTTGAGCTTGTAGTTGATGAGGACTCGTCAGTATTAAAGTTTGGGAGTATTTAGAAGACCAAACGCATTATTAATGTAAAACGTTCACGTGATCATGTCTATGATTCACACAATCAAATTATGTGCACTCACTAGTGACTTGAGGCTCCAGCGAATGTGAAGGCTGACTGAGACGCACCGAGTGACACAGCTCAGACTCACACGCGGCTCAGTCGAAATCTCAAAATATGTGTCGAAATTAGTGCGTGCATGTGCGGAAGTCTCAAGTCAAATGCAGTACACGTCCAAACTACAAACAACCTGGTAGTTTTCTATAGCCCGACTACCCAAAGCATGAACTGAAAACCAATCCAGCCATAAAAACATGGCCCATTCCAACCCAGAAACACACTAGGCCAAGCCGCCATTTCACCGAGCTACCATCCTTTCTTTGAAACACTTTTCCTGCCAGGGCCGACTAGATCGTCGTGCAGACGTGTAGCCTCAAGCTGGCGAATTAGGTCTATGTTTTCAGAATTTGACATAAGTTTTTTAGGTAATTATTGAAAATCACTCGCAATAAATATCCTGCTACACATGCTACAATACACATCATATGGTAATTCTAATTGATGCATAGTGCCTTCACCTCTGCATGAAGCTCTTTAGTTTTTTATGGGAACCTAGCGTAGAATTTGTTGTAGAATCGTTTTTTTGGAAGGTCAAATCCCCAAAAGGGGAATTTTTTATTGCTCAATCCGACATGGGTATTATAAGTAGAGTACAAAAGATGAACAAGAAAATACTTCTACCCCAAAAAAAAAGACAATTCAATAAAACATTATGAGCTCTATGTATCAAATACATCATTAAACTTATTTGGTTGATGTAAAAAAGAACTTTTTTGGTACATTTTGGTGGGTGGAAAGCATTATGTGCTTCCTATAAACATCACTTGATCGCCTTGTGCTCACCTCCAACTACCACCTCCTCCAACGGCACCTTGCCAGAAAGCATGGTACGCATGCTTGCATGAACGGGCGCAATGCCACCACCCAAAATCTTGTCTTTATTGTTCAATTCTCACCGATCAGTCCTTCTCTGAACCACCCTCAATCTCTCAGGCATGGCTATCCCCTGCCTCGCCATGAGTACTGTTCCAGCGATGATGAAACAGTTGCATTCCTCTGCTACCGCAAAGCATGCCGTCGCTCCGTCGTTGTTGACCTTAATACTTGCCGCCACCACACTCCATCTCTAGAATGTAAGTCTAACAAGTTGGTTGTCTTCGCCAACGACCACATCGCCATTTCACCTTGTGTCCCCGCCATGTCCAATATCTAGGCACAACCACTATCTCCATTTCACCACATTTGGTCACCATTGTGGCATCACCCTTTCGCCGCATCTATACGCCACTTGTGCTCAGGCATAACCACCGAAGCCCTTGCTGCTGGTCATCACTTGTCAGAGCTTATTGTAACCCTCAAGTTTTTCCACGGCTTAAAGCCAGTTGTGTCCAACTCACTGTAACTCTCAAGCCTTGCCACAGCTTAAAGCTAGCTATGTCAGGCTTAGACAAGGCTTAAAGTCAGTTGTTTCCGGCTTAGAATAAGCTATTGGCAAAGAGTAGCACAAGGATATACTTGTCTTTTCTGTAAAATTATGACAGGATCAATGCTAATTTAAACCTCTAATAGTGACGGATCTGACGGTAATGGTAAAAATAAAATAGGAGTTAGCGTGGTAGTAGAAAAAGAAAGGGTGACTTTTTTGTGGTAGAAACAAAAATATACAGTTTTCGAGTGGTGTGGACAAAATTCCCCCTAAAAAATATTTCAATTAAGCTCTAGCAAGTGTCACATGCATGCTACAACAATTCTACCGCCAATACCCACACATGGGTAACAACAATTGCGATATCAACTGGTTGGAATATAAATTCCATTAGCTACTCAATTTCTAAATCCAATAATAAGATCAACTCAAAATGCACAAAATCTATAAGTTATCTACAATGGTGACATATGTGAAATTTGTGTAAATAGATCACCTCTTTCCAGGGATGCATGCTCGGCGACTTTCTCCTAATCCTGAAAATCATGAAAACCAAGAATGAGACAGGTGTCTCAACAAGTAACTAGTATTGAAATAACTTTGCTTTTTAAAAAAAAAAAACTTTGAACGTAATTATGCTTTCAACTATGAGACATAAATCGGTTGTTATCATTGGCACTGGTAAAATTATATAAGAAAATATACTACATTACTCCTCAAGTCCCCTAGCATGATCATTGACTAATACAAGCATTTAATAATCATCTTAAGACTACTACAAAAAATGATACACTAGTATGAACAAGTAATCATCATGAGCAAACAGAAGTCAACTATAATGAATTATACACTACCATTAGTAAGTAATGATCATTGTTCTACAAGTCAACCAACAAGTTCTTGACAAGATATCACTCCTACCTTAGTGCAATGCAAAAATGCGCCTACTTGTCACTATTAGGTATAAGTGTAGTACATTATAGTAATTTGCATAACACTTTGCCATGGCCACCATGCATGTATGCATAACATACGCACTTCTTCCTTATGCCCATGATGCAAATCCACTTGCATATAAAATACTCATCATGGAGACCATGTTGCTGTATAAACACATTTGCTACTTAATGCAACATATAAACAATGTAGTTACTTCTCCTTTATATGCATTGTGATGCATGTGTACTCGACACTAGCCACCACTCAACGATGATTTCTCATCCACCTGACACTTATGCACTTGGGACTAGCCACCGCTCCATTGGTAACTTTCTCACCCATGTGGCACTCTACATTCTGCACTGTGGAATTAGTCACCACTCCATAGCAGCTCTCATCCCCAGGCATTTAACTATAGGCATGTTGTTTCATCGGGAAGATCTCTCTTCTAGGAAATTGGGTCCCATTGTTTTCGTGGTGCGGACGTGCCAGTATACGTGAGTGTACACATAAAAGAACATAGAATGTAAAACCTTAGAGGAAACAATGTACTTCATTAATTCTGAAAAGAATTATAAGTTACAAATCCCTTTGGGATTTACAAGTTCTCATTGCGCCAAGAAAAGTACATCTTGACTTCAGGAGATTGTATGGTTCATAGTTTCTCAGGTCTTTTGAAAAACTCTTGGTTAATTACATCTGTAGAGCAAGCCCACAGAAAACCTCTGATTAAGCTATGCTGATGGTCGTCGTTTTCAAACCTCAAAACTTCAAAATTGTCCTTGATAAATGAATGCAATGCGGATGCCCATGCATGCAAATATGCAAACCCATAGCGTCATCAGTCTACGGTGCTATCACAAAATGTGGCCTTCGCCTTGTCGGTGCCCGGCTAAGGGTTGTTCAGTCTCGCGGTCGTGAACAAAATGGTTGCCTTCGCCTCATCAGTACCCGGCATGAATGGTGTCCGATTTCGTTAGTCACAGATAAAAAATCATGTTGCCTTTGCTTCATCAGTACCCAGCAACATGTAAATGATGGATGGAATGACTTATGATAACACTTTCGACTTCCTTAGCTTCAGGAAAACACATTGCATGGTAGACAGCCATTGGAATATCCAACAAAGACTTAGTAGGATTTCAACTTGTCTTGACAGCTTCAAACATTATTAATCATTGCACTAACTCCTCTTCGACCAATTGGATGGGAATCTTTCTGGCCTCTCTTTGACTTGAAACTTGGAGGAATTTTTTCAGTATAAACCTTCTATTCTCCATAACAATTTGGGATCGATCGGACTTCTAGATCAGAAGTTATCATCAACCTTCTCTCGTGGGATAAAGTGAATAAGCTGCTAGACAGAGCACTTCTTCTGGTCGAATTGGCCTATTAGAGGTATTTGATTGATATGAAATTTGGTGGAGAGGTTTCTCATAGAGTCTTCTGTTTACCATAAAAATTTGGGGTCGATCGGACTTCTAGATGAGAAGTTATCATTGATCTATCTCCCATAAGGTAAGGTGTACAAGATTCTAGACAAGACAACTCTTCTGGTCGAATTGAACATTTAGAGGTCTTTGATTGGCATGAAATTTGGTCTAGAGGTTTCTAATAAAGTCCTCTATTCAACATAAAAATTTGGGATCAATCAGACTTTTGGATGAGAAGTTATCATTGATCTACTTCCCATGGCACAAGCTAAATTGCCTTCTAGACATAGCATCTTTTCTGCTCGAATTGGACACCTAGAAGTCTTTGATTGACATGAACTTTGGTGGAGAGGTTTCTCATAGAGTTCTCTATTCACCATAATAAATTTGAGGTCGATCGGACTTCTGGATGAAAAGTTATCATCGATCTACTTCCCGTGGCACAAGTTGAATTGCCTTCTGGATAGAGCACCTCTTCTAGTCGAATTGGACATCTAGAGGTCTTTGATTGACATGAAATTTAGTGGAGAGGTTTTTCATAGAGTCCTCTATTAACCACAAAAATTTGGAGTCGATTGGACTTATGGATGACAAGTTATTATCAATCAACTTCCCATGACACAAGCTGAATTGCCTTCTGAACAGAGCACCTCTCCTGGTTGAATTGGACTCTAAGGATCTCTGATTGCTGTGAAAATTGGTGGACATGCTTTTTTTCAGGTCTTCTATTTGTCATAAAAATTTGGGATCGATCGGACTTCTAGATTAAAAGTTATCATCGATCTATCTCCCATTAATCTTATTTCTTGGATCAATTGAGATCTTAGTGGCATCTTGATCTTCAATCGAAAGTAAACCACTTTCAAATCTTTGATCAACAGTCATGAGGACATCATGACCACACACTCACATGTATTAACTTGAGCGCATGCGCGTTGCCTTGGACAACAAGTGAATTCGTTTCTTGGGCGAATTAATTATTTAATTACAGAACAAATGATATTACCTAATGATTGTTCTTTGCTTGTTGTTACATGTGAGGGAGTTCTAGACGAAATTGTTGATCCAATTCGTAACCAAGGAAGAATGAGGTCGCAGCACCAGAAAGGCACAAGGTTGCAACCTATGGTCGGAAGCATATGGTCACCGCCTGAGGACATATGGTCGCAGCCTGAGGACCATACAGTCTGCCGACCAAGCATGATTATTTAGCAACTTCAACCAAGCACCAATTTCACCATAGATGTCCAAGTCAGTTTTGTGAGCACTTTTTGGAAAGATATTCGAAAGAGCTTTCCAACGCATCAAGAATAATCGAAATTCGATATCGTATTCAACCAGAAGATCCAAAAGAATGGCAAGTGCACGAGAGGAAAGAGTCCTGTCCGAATCCGCGAAAGTTAGTTCCAGATTTCCTTTTATAGTTGGTTAGAATTTGATTCTGTTGCAAATTAGATTAAAATTAGAATTCTGGTTTTAAACTTTCTATCTTTTGTAGACACCATCTGTTGTTTCTAGGCCTTTAATCTTGATTTTGATGATAAATGACAACAAGTGTCTTAAATTAATCTATTTGCCTTAAGTATAATCAATAAGATTAGGTGAAAAGAAGAAATGTCAAATAGGAGTCGAAAGGTCGCGATGTCGCCCAAGATCGCAAGGCGCGAGATCGCGAACCAAGGTCGCAAGCGCAAGGTCGCCAAGAAGGAACCAGCAAAGACCTAAGGTAATTGCTTGTTTATTGTACCGGTCTTAGAGTTTGGAGTTTGACCGATTTTATAAGAAATTCATTTTTAGTTTAACCGTACTATTAAGAGGGGTTGCAAAATCTTTTAGTTCTGGCAAAAACTGAGAAACTCTTAGGTCATATGTTGCATTCGCATTCATTCATAATTTTGGTAAAGAATCTCAAAGAGGACTGAAACTAGTCTTTTGAGTACTGTTCATTCAACCAGTGACACTGTTCATTCGACCAGAGGTCACACGAGTACTGTTCATTTGACCAGACACTATTCATGCACTGTTCATTTGATCAGTTACTGTTCTCGACCAGTACACTGTTCATTCAACCAGAGTTACCAACGGCTATTTACTAGCCGTTAGAGGTCGAAACTGACTATTAGATGGCCTGATTTCTTTCCTTATCGACCACAATGGCTAGCTAAGAGGTTGACCTATAAATAGAGGTGGTTTGAGCAGTATTCTCACACATTCACAAACACATCTCAAGTTACATTCTCATACACATCTTTGAGCAGTCTCTGTACACACTTTTGAGCAGATTTTCGCTACTGTTTTTAATCAGTTTTAAAATACTTTTGAGCAGATTTTTCTCTACTGTTTTTGAGCAGTTTTAAAATACTTTTGAGCAGTTTTCTAAAACATTTTTGAGCAGATTTTATCTACTGTTTTTGAGCTATTTTAAAACACTTTTTAACAGTTTTTTATCACATTTTTGAGCAGTTTCTGTTCACATTTTCGAGCAGATTTCTCTACTTTTTTTGATCAGTTTTACAAACACTTTTGAGCAGATATTTGAGCAGTGTTTGAGCAGATTTTTGAGAAGCTTCTGTTCACATTTTTAATCAGTTTTATAAACACTTTTCGAACCGATTTTGATCAGTGTTTATAAACATTGTTTTGAGCAGTTTTTCTAAAGAACCAAGAGATATAATTTTTGATATATACTTAAGCCCAAGTCCAAAATCTTGATCTTTTGATCAAATATCATTCATTGTGATTGAGAGAGATCTTTTGAGAGTATTCATTCGCATCATTTGCATCCTTAGAAGTTTCTCGGTATTTGTTGGGAGTCAAGAGAAAATCTTACAACTTGTTACTCTTGGTGAACGCCCTCACCTAGACGGTTTGGAGGCGTGGCCGTTGACCTCTCCATTAACGGAGGTTGTCGGAGAGGCTCGGCATATTTTGTGAAAGGCATCGGTGCTCGCCTATCCGGAGTGGAGAAGGAGCAACCTTAGTGAAAAATATCTTTCGTGGATATTGAAGCAAGATTCATTCATTTGAGTGCTTCAACGAGGAGTAGGGGAAACCGGGCGAGTCTCGGAGACCTCGAGAAAAATCTTTGTGTTTGTCTTCTCTTCCTCTTTTATTTTTGCAATATATATTTTGTTCAATTGTTTCAGTTTGAAAAAGTTGTCTTTTTTGAAAAGTTTTAAAGCCACCTATTCACCCCCCCTCTAGTCGGCATCCTCGATCCCACACCATCCTCTATAAAAGAGAAGGCATGGTCTTAGTTTTAGATAGACTTCGTTGATATACAGATTGTATGCCCGTGCTTTTGCCGACTTGTACAATTCGGAGTCTCAATATTCAACTCATAATTCAGATTATTGAGTGTTGGTATCCTTCCGCTGTTACTCTTGCTTTTCTTATGGATTTTCTAGAGTTGTTCTTCGTGAACAGGTCAATCTAGCTTTGCTCTGTTGATAACCGATTGAGGAGTGGTTTAGCGAATGTGAGATTGCTAGTCGCGTGTTGGATCGTGGTTAGCCGCTCCTTTGTCAAGGTGATATGCACACATCTCGCCTTAAAATGTGTGCATGTAGTTTGGTCCCAATTTTCCGTCGTAGGAGAAATCCGTGGATAAATGCGAGTTGTGACCTTGACGAAGGAGCGGCTAACACGATCAAACACGTGACCAGAAACCTCACAATCGCTAAACCACTCCTCAATTGGTTATCAACCGAGCAAAACTTGGTTGACCTGTTTACAAAGGACAACTCAAACAAATCAATAAAGAAAGGCAAAAGTAACAGCGGAAGGATAACACTCAATAATTTGAATTATGAGTTGAACATTGAGACTCCAAATTGTACAAATCGGCAAAGGCACGAGCATACAATCTGTATATCAACAAAGTCTCCTAAAACTAAGACCATACCTTCTCTTTTATAGAGGATGGTGTCTACAAAGATAGAAGGTTTAAAACCAGAATTCTAAACTAATTTGAAACAGAATAGAATTCTAACAAACTAAAAAAGAAAATCCAGAACTATCCTTCGCGGGCTCTAACAGGACTCTTCTCTCTCGTGCACTTGCCATTGTTTCAGTTCTCCTGGTTGCATACGATGTCAGATTTTGATGATTCTTAATGCATTGAAAAGCTCTTTAGATTATATTTCCAACAAATGCTCACACGACCTACTTGGACATTTGTGCTAAAATTAGTGTTTGGTTGAAGTCGCTGAACAACCAAGCTTGGTCGGCATACTGTATGGTCCTCAGGCTGCGACCATGTGCTTCCGATTATGGGTTGCGACCATGGGTCCTCAGGCTTGGTCGACTGCGGCCATGTACAGATCATGGGCTGTGACCTTGAGTAATGTTGCAAAGTGGTTGAGTAATTAACTTCGTCCAGAACTCCCTCACATGTAACAACAAGCAAAGAACAATCATTAGGCAATATCATTTGCTATGTAATTAAATAATTAATTTGCCCAAGAAACGAATTCACCTAATGTTCAAGGCGACGTGCATGCGCTCGTGTTAATACTTGTGAGTGTGTGGTCGGATGTCCTCATCATACTCCCCTTCTTGGAAAAGAGTCGTCCTCGACTCTTGCCCATCGTTCTCACCCAAGTATGGAGATAAATCAGCAACATTGAATGTATCACTTACTCCATAGTCCTCAAATAGCTCCAATTGGTAATCATTAGCATTGATCTTTGAAAGAATCTTGAATGGACCATCACCTCGCGGCATAAGTTTGGACTTGCGTTGTTCTGGAAAACAATCATGACACAAATGCAACCAAACTAGATCGCCTTCTTCGAACACAACTTCCTTTCTGCCTTTATCCGCATGCTTCTTATATTGAAGTTGCATCTTGTCAATATTTGCTTTGGTCGTCTTATGTATCTTATGAATCATTGCAGCGCGCTGTTCGGCATCAAGATTACCTCTGTCGGAAAGCGGTAGAGGTAACAAATCAATTGGCGCAGTAGGTTTAAATCCATAGACGACCTAGAATGGACAAAACTTGGTAGTAGAGTGCACAACACGGTTGTATGCGAATTCAATGTATGGCAAACACTCCTCCCAAAGCTTCAGATTTTGCTTGAGAACTGCCCGTAGCATAGTGCCAAGTGTTCGATTGACGACCTCGGTCTGGCCATCAGTCTGGGGATGACAAGTCGTTGAAAATAACAGCTTCGTTCCAAGCTTTCCCCAAAGCGTCCTTTCTTCATCACCAGCGAGCCCCTCACCGAGGGCTCGTAGAAGTACCGAAGCAGCCGGAGCGTCGGCTTCCGTGTGGTAGCTGTCTCACACAGCCAGATGAAGAGTCCCATCCGAACGAGGGTGTTCTGCGTCAGGTGGTTCAGCGCCACCCCGTACTCCCGGAGAAACTCCCGGAGCATCGGGTGCATCGGGAGCTAGAGGCCGGCCTCTACGAAGGCCTCGAAGATGACAACCTCCCCGGCCCGAGGGTAGTGGGTCATCTCATCTTCCCCGGGGATCCGGACGTCCCCGTCCGCAAAGATCCTCTGGGCCACGAGGGACTCAAGGTCCCCCGGGGTGAACTCGGTGGCCCCGAGGAAGTCCGCGGTGACTTCCTCCGGGGGCAACTCTACGGCTTTCATGCGGAATTTCGGCACCATCTCTTTGTCCGGACAAAAATTACAGGGCAAAGTCGCTCACCAGGGGGCTGGATCTCCGGGTGAGCTCTCGTGGACCTATGAAGGAATTGGGGGGCTAGGGTTTGAATGTGAACCTCCCGAGTCCCCCATAGCCCTATTTATAAGCCTCAACCAAGCCCTGATGGGTGACACATGTCACCTTGGGGTTAATCCAGATCGTTGAATTGAAACAGTAGCGCAAGAATCGAAGGGACGTGTGGGAAACGAAAGAGCACAAGAATCGAAGCGCTCGAGGGCGTAATTATCAGCAGCGCCAGCATTAAGGTAGCACACGGGAATCGAGGTGTCTCGTTGCCCGAAGGGTTCCTCCCCGGGGGATATTCCCGATGATCTCATTCCCCCTGGGGCCTAGAGCCTCTCCCCGAAGGGCATGGGGGGCTGCTATTGGGGGAAATCCCCGTTGTATTTAGTGCCTGGAACCTCACCGCCCCTGGGCATGGGGTCTCCCCTGTCCCGGGCGTCACCACCGGACACGGGGCCTCCCCTGTCCCAAACATTGCCCCCGGGTAAGGGGCCTCCCCCGTCCTGGGCACCGCCTACGGACACAGGGCCTCCCCCCGTCCCGGACACGGCCCCCGGGTAAGGGGCCTCCCCTGTCCCAAGCGCTGCCCCCAAGCACGGGGCATCCCCCAGCCTAGACGCCGCCACCAGACATGGGGCCTCCCCCGTCCCGGGCGCCGCCATCGGGCTCGGGGCCTCCCCCCTTCCGGGCGCTGCCACTGGGCACGAGGCTTCACACTTGCCCCGAGAGCGTCCTCGAAAATTGAAGCCTGCACGTGTCAAGCATCCAGACGCCCTGATCCATGAAAAGACCGTCGCGTCCCCAATCCGATGGTCGAGGCTGGGCGTTTTAGTCATTTTGCATCTTTCTGGGGTTGTTTATATCCCATGTACCCATCTTTTGTAATCTAAGTCTCTCATTTGCAATCAATACACTAAGAGAATAGGCTTGTTTAGGAGCATTCTCCCCGCGAGAAAGCCTCCCCAGCTGACTCATGTCGGGGGTGTTGCATCTAGGCCTTTATGCTTAACCCTAATTTTGATGATTAATGAAAATAAAGTGTTTTGGACTAATTGTGCTTCTGAGATTTTTGATACAGAGTTTGTTCGGGAAGAATTACGAGATGATCAAGATGAACCCGACATGCAGTGAAGCACGATGTGCAGAAGAGCAAAGACAAGACGCAAACGTGAAGAAGCAAAGGACCTAAGGTAATCCGTATTTCATTTTCTTCCGATCTCGGAGTTCGGAGATAGATCAGTTTAGGAAAATTGTTTTTAGCTTTTAACCGTACTATAAAGAGAGGTAACGAAAGTTCTCTCTTTATCTTCAACATAAACCGAGAAACTTAGGTCATTGCATTGCATCTTTTTTTTTGGATTTGATTTAAATTTGTTTTGAAAGATTTGGATTTTCAGTTCAGTTTTTGACAACAGAAGAGTTTTTCGATTTTATAGAAATATCTAGGTAGATCTGGCTTTTGCTTCTTTTGACAAAAATGTAGCCCTTGAAATTATCTTTCAAACGAGCTATTAAACACCTCTTTTGGATTTCTGGATTTAAAGTTATCACTATTTTTGTTCATATTGACTGTCAGTTTGCTAAACTGACTGTCAGTTTGAATGTCAATTTAATTAAACTGACAATTGTCCAGAGAGGGTGTATTTTGGGCTCAAAATTTTTGTACTAAACTGACTGTCAGTTTGTCCATACTGACTGTCAGTTGGGGTTTCGACCACAGTTGCTTTTAACTGAGCTTTTATCTGTTTTGGTCGAGTCTTTGGTCGAACTGACTGTCAGTTTGCAATAACTGACTGTCAGTTGTGGGTTTCAAGTTTCCATAAACAACCACAAACGGCTAGCAATTTTTTATCCGTAAATTTTGTCGGCCGTTGTACACTAAACTGACTGTCAGTTTGAGTTGCTGATTTTCAGTCCTAACTCCAACGGTTCATTTGATTCTTGGGGCTATAAATAGGAGCTTTGGGCATGAGTTTTACACAACAAGCAGCAGCATTCTCTTATACACTATTGAGTTTTAGTTTTCTACTTAAAATCTTGATCTTTTGATCAAGTCGAGTGTTTTTGATCCACTGAAAGTTTTCAGTTCAGTTGCATTTGCATATTCTTAGTTTCTTGGTGCGTGTTTGGAGGTCAAGAGAAAACCTCGCTGCCTATTACTCTTGGTGAGCGCCCTCACCTAGACGGTTCGAAGGCGTGGCCGTTGACCTCTCCAGTTCAGAAATTGTCGGAGAGACTCGGCAAGCTTGTACAAGGCATCGGTGCTCGCCTTTCCGGAGTGGACAAGGAACAACCAATAGTTGATAATACTCTTCGTGAGTATTGAGGCAAAACTCAAGTGACTTGAGTGCTTCAACGAGAACTAGTGGAGACTGAGCGAGTCTCCGATACCTCGATAAAAACTGTTGTGTTCGTTCTCTTCTCCTCTCGCTTATATTATTTGTTCTTGATTTGCAATTATTTGTTTAAGCTTAAAGTTTTTAAAAGCCTCCTATTCACCCTCCTCTAGTCGGCATTCTTGATCCTACACGTGGTATCAGAGCTAAGTCTCTCGATTTATTAGGCTTTACCACCTAGAGAGAGGATGTCGTCTACCGATGATTTTTCTCTTGGTCATACTAGCCGTGCGCCAATCTTTGATGGGACAAACTATCCCTATTGGAAAGTGCGCATGTCGGTATTCCTAGAGGCCATGGGGCTTGACGTATGGGACATTGTTGAACTCGGTTTTACTCCTCTGGATGATCCGGCAAGTCAGTCTGAGGACGACAGGAGAAAACTGCATTTAAATGCCCGTGCGAAAAATGCACTATTTGCGGGTTTGTCTCTAAACGAGTTCAACCGTGTAAGCAATCTCACGACTGCTCACAAGGTTTGGACCACCCTCGAAGAAATTTACGAGGGCACAAATAAAGTAAAAGAGGCAAAACTACTTATGGTGAGGCAAAGATATGAGACATTCACCATGTCATCAACCGAGTCCGTGGACTCTATGTTTACTCGGTTAAATAACATTGTGAATGAACTCAAGAGGCTTGGTGTCGTTTTTACTGACCTTGATATTGTGAGAAAGATGCTTAGGGCCTTACCTGAAAGCTTCGACACTCTTGTGACGGTTCTCACAAACTCCGACTGGTCGACCATGACACTAACCGATCTCTATGGGAACCTCATCACCCATGAGATGCACAAAAAGGAGAAGAAGGAAGCAGTTGAACCCTCGGAGACAAAAAAGAAAGCTTTGGCTTTCAAAGCCAACGCAAGAAACGATTCAAGCGATGGCTCCTCCGATGAAGACCTCGCACTCATGGTAAAAAATACTCAAAAACTTCTTCGCAGGTTGCATAAAAAGGGTGTCAATCTTGACACACGACCAAAGGGACAAAAGCAAAACAACTTTAAGGATATCATTTGCTATGGATGTCATGAGAAGGAACACATAGCTTCAAGATGTCCAAACAAGAACAAGGGATAGAACAAAAAGAAGAAATTCTTCAAGAAGAAGAATGAAGAAACCAAAGAAGCATGCTTTGGAGAATGGATGTCCAGAGGCGATAGCTCCGACTCCGACTCCGACGACGAAAGAAGTTGCTCCAAGAAGATGGCCGAATTAGCTCTCGGCAACATCAACACTTCAACTAGCTCATCCATTTGTCTTATGGCCAAAGGCGACGAAAAGGTACACATCAATGATCCTTCATATGATGATTTAGTTGAAATGATAACCGAATTAAATGAAGTTTTTGGAAAGACTAAAAAGAAGTATAAAGCGCTTAAGGAAGAACATTCTTCCCTACGCGCTCAATACTCTGAGCTAAGAGATTCTTATGAAAGCATGCCCATAAAAGATGTTACAAATGCTTCATCCAAGGTAGATGTTTCCACTTCATGTAATTTGGATGATTCTCCTTCTAGTAGTCATCATACTCCATGTGTTTCTAATGATAACATTTTGAATGAAAATAATGAACTTAAGGCACAAGTCGAAAGACTTGGAAAAGGCTTGGAAAACTGCTACAAAGGTAAAATATCTCTTGATCTAATCCTTAGTAAACAAAAATGTTCATTTAGAAAAGAAGGATTAGGATATTTTCAAAAGAAAGGAAAGAAACCAAACTCTAAAACTATCTTTGTTAAAGCATGCAACACATTTTGTCATAAATGCCATGAAACTGGCCATTCGTATAAAGCATGTCCCTTAATGACTCCAAATTATTTTGATACTTGCTACATGCTTCAAAAGTCAAAGAAAGGTTATGCTATAGCAAAATATGTTGGTGCACCCATGTTGAATAAAAAGAAGAAATCTATTTGGGTGCCCAAAACTTTTATTGCTAACATTGAAGGACCCAAAAAGATTTGGGTACCTAAAAGAACTTAATTCTTTTTATGCAGGTGAACTACAAGACCGGTGGGAGGCATTGAGTGCTAGATAGCGGATGTTCCAAACACATGACCGACAACAAGAAGTTGTTCACCTCACTTAAAGACAACTCAGGCGAGAACCAAAAGATTACCTTTGGCGACAACCGTCAAGGAAATGTGATAGGCTTGGGTAAAATCGCAATCTCTAATGATCTCTCTATTTCGAATGTTTTGTTGGTCGAATCTCTGAACTTCAATTTGCTTTCCGTTGCACAAATTTGCGATTTTGGTTTTAGCTGCACATTTTATCCAAAAGAAGTTTTGGTTGAAAGTTCAAAAGATAAAACCTTGATCTTTAAAGGCTTTCGTTTTGGAAATCTTTATTTGGTTGATTTTCACTCAAAAGATGCATCTCTTTCAACTTGTCTTGTCTCGCAAACCTCAAAAGGTTGGCTATGGCATAGACGACTTGCACATGTTGGAATGCATCAATTGAGAAAACTTTTAAAACGTAATTTGGTTGTTGGCTTGAAGGATGTGAATTTTGAAAAGGACAAACATTGTAGCGCTTGTCAAGCTGGCAAGCAAGTAGCTACTTCACATCCAACTAAGCGCATTCTTTCTACTTGTAAACTTTTGGAACTTCTTCATATGGATTTATTTGGACCTTCCGAGTCCCAAAGTAGGGGGGTAGCAATTATGGTTTTGTGATTGTTGACAATTTTACTCACTATACTTGGGTTTTCTTTATTTCCCAAAAATCTGAAACCCCCGATGTTTTCAAAAGTTTTGCAAAACGTGTTTCCACTGAATTCGAACTTTCCATCAAGAAAATCCGTAGTGATCATGGTGGAGAGTTCATTAATTCAACTTTGTTTGATTTTTGTGACTCTCTTGGGATCAAACACGAGTTTTACACATCCTACACTCCACAGCAAAATGGAGTTGTAGAAAGGAAAAATCGGACGCTTATAGAAATGGCAAGGACTATACTAAGTGAGTATGATATTCCTACTCGCTTCTGGGCTGAAGCTGTGCATACCGCTTGCTATTTTATAAATCGACTTTATTTGCATCCTCTTCTGAATTTGAGTCCTTATGAACTTCTTATTGGGCGTAAGTCAAATATTTCTTATTTCAGAGTTTTTGGATGCAAATGCTATATTCTTAAGAAAAGGAATTTTAGTGGTAAGTTTCAAAGAAGAGTAGATGAAGGCTTTCTAGTCGGATACTCCACCACTAGTAAAGCTTATCGCATTTTTAACAAAAATACTGGCAATATTGAAGAATCCTGTGATGTCGAATTTGATGAAACTAATGGCTCGCAAAAAGAGCAAGTTTCTTGTGAAGTTTCAGGTGAAGAGCTTCAAGAAGCCATGAAGAACATAACCATTGCAAACATCAAGCCAAAAGAAGAAGATTAAGAAGATGATGTCAACATTGAGAATGTTGATCAAGATGTATCATCATCTCATGTTGATCCTCCAGAACAAGATCAAGATGAAGCAGATCAAGAAGAAGCACCAAGGCAACATCAAACGATCACTAAGGATCACCCTCTAGACCAAATATTGGGTGACGTCAGTAAGGGTGTTCAAACTTGATCTCGTATTACTGCATTTTGTGAATATCACTCATTTGTGTCTTCTTTAGAACCCAAACATGTTAATGAAGCCTTAAATGATCCTGATTGGGTAAATGCCATGCATGAGGAACTTAATAACTTTTCTAGAAATGAAGTATGGACTTTAGTAGAAAGACCCAAGGATCATAATGTTATTGGAACAAAATGGGTTTTCAGAAATAAGCAAGATGAAAATGGTGTTGTAATTAGGAACAAAGCTCATCTTGTTGCTCAAGGTTTCACTCAAGTCGAAGGTTTAGACTTTGGGGAAACTTTTGCACCTGTAGTAAGACTTGAAGCAATTCACATTCTTCTTGCTTATGCATCATGTTTCAATATCAAACTTTTTCAAATGGATGTTAAAAGTACTTTCTTAAATGATGAAATTTCTGAACTTGTGTTTGTTGAACAACCTCCGAGTTTTGAAGATTCTAAATTTCCAAACCATGTATTTAAATTGTCAAAAGCTCTCTATGGTCTCAAACAACCTCCTCGAGCTTGGTATGAGCGACTTAGAGACTTTCTTTTATCAAAAGGTTTTAAAATTGGGAAGGTTGATACAACTCTCTTTACAAAGAAAATTGAAAAGGATTTGTTCATTTGTCAGATTTATGTTGATGATATTATCTTTGGATCTACTAATGAACATTTCTGTCATGAGTTTGGAGAGATGATGTCTAGGGAGTTCGAGATGTCCATGATTGGTGAGCTGAGCTTCTTCCTCGGACTTCAAATCAAGCAACTCAAGAACGGCACTTTTGTGAGTCAAACAAAGTAAGAAAAGGACCTGCTCAAGCGCTTTAGGATGGAAGACGCTAAGGAAATCAAAACTCCCATGGCGACCAATGGACATCTGGACATGGACAAAAGCGGCAAATCGGTCGATTCTAAACTTTATAGGTCTATGATTGGTAGTCTTTTATATCTTACTGCATCTAGGCCTGATATCATGTTTAGCGTGTGTTTATATGCTAGATTCCAGTCTGATCCTAAGGAATGTCATTTAACTGCTCTTAAAAGAATCCTTAGGTATTTAAAATGTTATCCCAGTTTAGGTCTTTGGTATCCAAAAGATGCAAATTTTGAATTAATTGGATATTCGGATTCTGATTATGATGGGTGCAAGATTGATCGTAAAAGCACATCTGGTAGCTGTCAGCTGTTGGGGAGATCCTTAGTATCATGGTCATCTAGGAAGCAAAATTCAGTAGCTCTCTCCACAGCTGAAGCTGAATATGTGTCTGCAGGCAGTTGTTGTGCTCAATTACTATGGATGAAGCAGACATTTTTGGATTATGGGATTATATTTGATAAAGTGCCACTCTTGTGTGATAATGAAAGTGCCATTAAAATTGCTAATAATCCTGTTCAACATTCTAGAACTAAACATATTGAAATACGGCACCATTTTATTCGAGATCATGTGGCAAAAGGAGATATTGATGTGAATTATGTCAGAACTGATATGCAACTAGCAGATATTTTCACCAAACCCTTAGATGAATCAAGATTTTGCTTTTTCAGGAGTGAACTGAACATTATTGATATATCAAATGCTAGTTGATGTGCTAAATGTGTTTTTTGTATAAAATAATATTATTTTATTCCCTCTCTGGTCTTAAACTGCTTCTGGTCAAAATTGACCAAACTGACAGTCAGTTCATATAACTGACAGTCAGTTTAGTGCTTAGGAGCCTGTTCTTAGTTTCTGGTCGAAGTCGTTGACCTAACTGACAGTCAGTTTCACAAACTGACGGTCAGTTATGTACAATTGACTTTGGTCGTAGCTCCTGTGTGTGTTCGAGTCTCAAACTGACTGTCAGTTCCATGTTTCCGAGTTTGGAACTGACTGTTAGTATATCAAACTGACTGTCAGTTGTGAGATCTCGAACCCTAAATGTCCCATTCTATTTTCTTTGCCTCTTCATCTTTCTTCTCGCCGCCGTTACTTTTTGTGCCTCCTCTTGTCGCCGGTGTGGTTGCGCCTGTTGGATCTAGGTAGATCTTAGTAACTAGGTTTTGATGATTATGACGTTTTGGATAAATCTATGATGATTAAAGTTAATCTGAAGATATCAGATTTGATGATTAAATGAAAATTTAGATAAATCCTGATTTAGCACAAGTAAATTGAATTGATTATCGGTAAACCCTGAATTGGATGTTTTTCTCGATTGCGGGTTTGATATTGATGCATATGTAGAGGATGAGCTCGGTGGTTGCATCAGGCTTGTGCTAATTGATTGATCAAGATGTTATATGTTAAATCTTGAGGTTGATGAATTCAGTTGTGGATTTGATATCGATGCACATGTTGAGGGAGAGCTCAGGATGATTAGTTATCCATGTTTGTGCAAAAGGTTGATGACTCCGTGTTCTGGATTTGATATCTCTATGTATGATTGAGAGAGAGCTCATGATATTAGTCATCCATATTGATTGATATAATAACTTGAGTAGTATGGATCGTGTGCGCATTTCTTGTATCATATATGGATCTATATGATTGTGAGATTCATCCATTACTTATTTGTTGTTCATTGAAATTGGTTTTGTCATTTCACCGAAGAAAGAAATTGTTGAGTGAACTTCTGTGTGGAGTGATTTATCTAGTGGTGCTTAATGACGAACTGCAAATGAGACTAACGTTTGCGCATTGAGTGTATATGTTCTAGTCTCAGAATGGTTGCAGGATGAAAACAAGCAAGGGCGTGAAGAGGATGGAGACGATATGAGACATCCCGAGCAAGGTCAAGCTTAGCGAGGACGAGCTTTGCGAAGACAGGCGTCGAGATGTCGAGCTTCGCGTGGTCAAGCTTAATGAGATCAAGCTTTGCGATGACGAGCGTCGAGCGATCGAGCTTCGCGAGGTCAAACTCCACCTAAGGTAAAATCCAAGATTAAGGATTATTTTCTTAGGGTTTTTACCGGCCTCAGTGTTTGGAGACAGACCGGGTTGATAGGTTTCTTTTTACTAGTTTGACCGTACTATTAAGAGGGGTCGGAAACTATTAGCTTGAATCTATCTAGTGCGGAAGCTCAGATGCATTCATATCATCTTGCACTAGTGTCTTGCATTGCTAGTGAGTCTAAGTGTAGTTCATGTGCATTAGATTAAATGTTTTGTAAACTGCACTTAGTCGTGATCGCCAGCTGTTTAAATTGGTTTATTTATCTAGAGCTGGTCGTGGTCGTATTTGCATATTCTGATCGTATCAGTGTTGATACGTGGTCGTGGTCGTGTCGCTTGTTTGGCGGCTTTATGTTTAGGGTTTGGGCGTGGTCGTAGGAGTTTGGACTGGTCGTACCAGTTTTCGGCTCGCTTTCGTACGCTCGACCAAACCCTATCGACCACCTGTTTTCGATCGGATGTCAAGACCTGTGTGGTCGTTGCTAAGTGACACAAATCACATCCGCAAGAAAACGGCAAATCCGTATGTGCAAATACTCTAAAATTGCATTTGAGATAGTTTTTGGATTGGACATTTTGACAGCAGGAAAGTTTCTGAGTTTTTTAGAAGTTTCTAGACCTTTCTAGGTCTTAGTCATGTTGACAAAATTGTAGAGCTCTGAGTTATCTTTCTAACAAGCCAAAAATCACCTCAATCGGATATCTGGATCAAAAGTTATGCTTATTTTACTATCAGTGTGCAGTGGCCGGATAAATGCATCCGTCCGGGGCTATCTGTCCGAAGTGGCCGGACTTTGTCCGAAATGACCGGACATTGTCCGGCCTGTACAAGTTTTTTTTTGAGCCGAGAGTTAACAGAGACATATCCTGTTGGGGGAATCCCCAGCGGTCCCACGAAGTCCTAAGAAGCACCCGGTGAGATCCGGAGGGTCTCCGGGAACCCGGTGAGATCCGGAGGGTCCCCGGGACCGGTGACACCCGGTGAGACCCGGAGGGTCTCCGGGACCCCGGTGACACCCGGTGAGATCCGGAGGGTCTTCGGGAATCCGGTGAGATCCGGAGGGTCTCCGGCACCTGTGACACCCGGTGAGATCCGGAGGGTCTCCGGGACCCCGGTGGCACCCGGTGAGATCCGGAGGGTCTCCGGGACCCCAGTGACACCCGGTGAGATCCGGAGGGTCTCCGGGACCGGTGACACCCGGTGAGACCCGGAGGGTCTCCGGGAATCCGATGAGATCCGGAGGGTCTCCGGGACCCCGGTGGCACCCGGTGAGATACGGAGGGTCTCCGGGAACCCGGTGGCACCCGGTGAACTCCGGAGGGTCTCCGGGACCCCAGTGTCACCCGGTGAGATACGGAGGGTCTCCGGGACCCCGGTGTCACCCGGTGAGTACGGAGGGTCTCCGGGACCCCGGTGACACCCGGAGGGTCTCCGGGACCCCGGTGGCACCCGGCGAGGTACGGAGGGTCTCCGGGACCCCGATGACACCCGGTGAGATCCGGAGGGTCTCCGGGACCCCGGTGGCACCCGGTGAGATCCGGAGAGCCTCCGGGTCCATGAAGAGCTGTTGCTGACCGTGGGGCCCCTAGGAAGCTTGTGGCGCCACGTGTCGAGCATCCAGGCCGTCCATCAGGCCAAAGGACGTCTTCGCCCTTCCATCCGATGGTTGCAGCGAGGGCATTTTCGTCTTTTGTATTTCTTAGGGGCTATATATACCCCTCTTGTACCCTTTTTCAAGGATTCCAATTCATTTCATATAAACGCAATTCCCGGCTCTCTTGGAGACCTCTCCCCGAGAGCTCACCTCCCCAGCGGACTCGCGTCCGGAGAGAGCCAACAGGACTAGGGCCCCCACTGGGACCCGAACCTGTATAAACCTCTGTGTCACTTTCTGTGTTGCCCGGCGGGAGGAGACCAGTAACTCGGTCTGCTCGCGCCGCTGTACTCGTGCCGTGCACGTCCGAACCTGCCGGGGTATCCGTAATACCACGACAGTTGGCGCCGACCGTGGGGACTTCGCGACGAATCGCCATGGCTCCCGCAACCACCAGAGCTCAAGCCCTCTCATCTCCCGAGGGTGCCGGTCCTAGCAACCGGGCTCCGCATCCGCGAGATGAGGCTTCTGCAGCCCTGCCGCCCGGGGGCGTACGGGCGGAGGACTCGCTTCCTCTACTCGCGGCCTCCGGCCAAAGGGTCCTCGTTTCCGACCCAGCGGCCGCAACCGAGCTTCCGGGGCCTAGTGCGCCCCAACTCTCCGTTCCGGTCTCTGGAGATTCCATGCTGGGGGCTTTGATCCAGGGCCAGCTTCGTACCCAGCACACCCTGGAAGAGCTGCTGCGCGTCCTGGTGCGGCCCCCGGCTCCCGTCTACCCGCCTCCGTATCCGTTCATGGGGGCACCACCCCAATTCTTCATGGGGAACCCCGCCTTTCCCGGGCCGGGGATGTTCCCCGTTCCCGGAGGCGCGCCCGGGCCGTATCCGATCCCGGCGACACTTCTTGCGCCGGGGAGTCAACTCGTCTCCGAGCCCTCCCCTGCCTCTGGGAGTCGTCCGGCCCCGGGTCCAGAACCCCCGCGAGCGGTTACCGCCGTGCCGGGGCCAACCCCGGCGCCCGGGCCCGGCAGCCTCCGTGGGCCGACGCCCGGTATCGGTGCAACGCCCGCTCCCGCGGACGCCCCGGGGACTCGAACTGCGACCACTCCCGCCGCCGAACCGAGCGCGGACCCGGCGCATGGCCCGGTCCGCGCGCCGGCAGCGTCCACTGGGACTGTGGCAAACGCGCATCAGCTCCCTCCCCCTCCGGGGCCGCCCCCGCGGGCGCCCCCAGCGGATCAGACCCGCTTCACAAGGGAGGAGGTCGAGTGAATGCGTACCACCAGGTCCGGAGAAACCACCTCCCGTCATCGGTCAGGACTCCCCCGAACCCGCGAGCGCGCGGAGACACGCTCCCAAATCGTCCGGGGGAAAAGACCGTTCAAAGAAGCTGCCACCACTCCTGAGGGATACCTTGACGCCCAAGAGGTCAGCTCAACCAACCCGGAAGAAAAGAGACGACACCGCCAAACTGGCGGACCGCTGCCACCCCTTCCGGACTCCGACAATGAGCACGCGTCCCCGGCAAGCGATGACGGCGACCATGGATCCCCCAAGGAAGTTGAGGGGTCCAACCAACCGCTGTGTAGTCGTCTCCGCTGCATACACTGGCCGCGGCCTTACCGCCCGCAGCACATCGAGCATTACAATGGTGAGGCCGATCCTTACGAGTTTGTGCAGGTGTACTCGACGGCCATCTCGGCGGCCGGGGGGGACGAGACAGTGCAATGCAATGTCTTCCCCCTCTACCTCACGGGCATCACACGCTCATGGTTCTACAACCTGAAAGATGGATCCATCAAGTCCTTCGTGCAGCTGAAGCGCGAATTTTGTGCGAACTTCCAAGGCAACTATGTGCAGCCCTTGGACTCGTCCCAGCTCTACACCGTCCGGCAGAGGACGGGGGAGACTATCCGCAGCTTCTTTAAGCGCTTCGCTCAGGTGAAAAGCAAAGTGGCGCATGTCCCTGACTCCACGGTCATCGAAGCATGCAAGAGCGGGATACTCCCCGGGGAGCTCCACCGGAGGCTCTCTCGGAGCTGCCCCACCTCCGCCGACGAACTCTTCACCGTACTTGAGAAGTACGCCCGCGCGGAGGAGGACGATCTTTGGAAAAAGAACCAGGGGGCTCCTGCCCCCGCCGACCGGGAGCCCAGGGACCCCTCCAGCAAACGTCCCCGAAGAAGTGATCGTC
Source organism: Pharus latifolius (assembly GCA_019359835.1). Classification (NCBI taxonomy): domain Eukaryota; kingdom Viridiplantae; phylum Streptophyta; class Magnoliopsida; order Poales; family Poaceae; genus Pharus; species Pharus latifolius. The sequence goes on along the minus strand of CM033320.1, from coordinate 69,846,191 downwards.
GCGAGCCACGGCCTCGGGACGCTTTCGTCCTCGAAGGCGGAGGCGGCTCGCGCGACAGCGCCAAAGGCAGTCGCGCCCCTCCTAAGTCAAAGGGTTACGCTGGAGGACAATCCTCCCGCGGGCGCGAAAGCCGCGCCAAGGAGAGCAAGGAGGGCACAGCCAACGTGTGGTGCACCTTCCACAAGTCGAGTACCCACGTTACTCGAGAATGCCATCAGCTTCTACAACACTTCGCGGCCTTCCTTGACCAGCGCGGCCAGGGGGGAGGGGGCCCTGCCTCCTTGCCTCCCCCGACAGCTTTGCCCGCGCTCCCCGCTCCCGCGGGTGAGCAGCAAAGACAAACGCAAGAAGGGAGCCCAGCTCAGGAGCTCCCCTTCCAAACCTCCCAAAGACGCATAAACGTCATTACGGGGGGATCTGCCGCGAGACGGGACTCCAAGCGCCAGCGCAAGGAGTATGAGCGAGAGGTGAAGGTAGTGGGGGTGCTGCATGCGTCTCCGCCACCAAAGTGGTCGGACGTCCCCCTCACCTTTACGGCGGAAGATGCGCGCGGGGTTCGCTTCCCGCACGACGACGCGCTCATCGTCCCAGCTACAGTCTACAACTGCCAACTGGCACGCATCCTCGTCGATGGTGGAAGCTCCGCCGACGTCTTATACCTGAAGGCGTTCAGGGAAATGCAAGTCGATGAGAAGCTACTGCAGCCCGCACTCGGGCCGTTACAAGGCTTCGTTCCCGGGAAGACCATCCACCCGGTGGGGAAGGTCGATCTACCAATGACTTTTGGCACCCCGGAGAACTACCGGACGGAGATGGTCCGATTCGATGTGGTGGACCTCCCCTCTTCATACAACGCTATTATGGGGAGGACCACCATCAACCACCTGGGGGCGGCGATTCACCAGAACTATCTCTGTGTGAAAATCCCTGGGCCTCACGGTGCAATCACCGTTCGAGGCGACCAGAACGTGGCCCGCGCCCTTTACGAACACGCCATCGCCGCCATCGGGAACATCAACGTGATCAAGACCCCGGGGGGAGCGCCTCTCCCTGAATCTCATGCTGCCCCGGCTGTTCCCCTCGGGAGGCCATTTCCGAGGCCACGCCCCGAGGGAGACCTTCGGAAAGTCCGGCTGTCCGCGGGAGATGAAGAGAGAACCGTCAGGATCGGAGCAGACCTCACCGAGGAACACGCCGAGCAGCTCGCGGTTTTCCTTCGCGAAAACTCAGACGTTTTCGCGTGGGAACCCTCGGACATGCAGGGCGTCGCCCGGGACATCATTGAGCATAAGCTCGCTGTGATCCCCGGCCGCTCCCCGGTCAAGCAGAAGTTGAGGAAGTTATCCCTCGAGCGCCAAGACGCCATCAAGGTAGAAGTCTCCAAGCTTCTAGAGGCGGGGTTCGTGCGGGAAGTCCTCCACCCCGAATAGTTGGCAAACCCCGTCCTCGTAAAGAAGTCAAGTGGCAAGTGGAGGATGTGCGTGGATTTCACCGACCTCAACCGCGCTTGCCCAAAAGATAACTATCCTCTCCCGCGGATAGACCAACTGGTCGATTCGACCGCGGGGTGCGAACTGATGAGCTTTCTCGATGCGTATTCGGGATACCATCAGATTCGGATGGCTGCAGAGGACGAGGAAAAGACGAGTTTTATAACTCCCCTCGGCACCTTTTGCTATCTCCACATGCACTTCGGGTTGACAAACGCCGGGGCAACCTTCCAGCGTCTCATGACGCTGGTCCTGAAGGATCAAATCGGCCGCAATGTCGAGGTCTACGTTGACGATGCGGTCGTCAAAAGCCTTCGCACGGCCGCACACATCGACGACTTGGCGGAGACCTTTTGCAGCCTCCGCAAGTACGGGTTGAAGCTCAACCCGGAAAAATGCGCTTTCGGCGTACGCGGCGGGAGGCTGCTTGGCTTCTTGGTGTCCCAGCGGGGCATTGAGGCGAATCCCAAAAAAATTCGGGCCCTGTTGGACATGCCTCCCCCGCGTTCCGTCAAAGACGTGCAGAGGCTTGCAGGCCGCCTGACCGCGTTGGGTCATTTCGTCTCGCGGTCAGGAGAACGCGGGCTCCAGTTCTTCAAAATCCTTCGGGATCTCGAGGGGTTCAGGTGGACTCCCGAGGCCCAGACGGCGTTCGACGCGCTAAAAAAGTACCTCGCGAGCCCTCCGATGCTCGTGAGCCCGTCCCCGGGGGAACCCCTGCTACTGTACCTTGCCGCAACCCCCGTCGCAGTGAGCGCGGTGCTTGTGAAAGAACAGGATGGACAGCAACGTCCTGTGTACTACGTCAGCGAGGCCCTTCAAGGGGCTAAGATGCGGTACACTAAGGTGGAGAAGCTGTGCTACGCCCTCCTCATGGCGTCGCGGAAGCTCCGCCACTACTTCCTCGGGCACCCAATCACGGTCCCGTCATCTCTCCCGCTGGGGGAAGTAGTGAGAAACAAGGAGGCCACCGGCCGGATTGGCAAGTGGGGAGCCGAGCTCGCTCCTTTCTCCCTCACCTTCACGGGCCGCTCTGCCATCAAGTCGCAAGTCCTCGCTGACTTCGTGGCAGAATGGACCCCGACCGCCGAAGCGGACGAAGGGTCTCCCCTAGCCCCTCCCCGGTGCCAGGACCATTGGACGCTCATGTTCGATGGCTCCTTGTGCCTCGCCGGGGCTGGCGCGGGGGTGGTTCTCCGGAGTCCCGGAGGGGAGATGCTGGAATACGCCGCCAGACTCGAGTTCCCGGCTACAAACAATGTCGCCGAGTACGAGGCCCTCCTCCTGGGATTGCGCCTCGCGCGCTCCCTGGGAATCCGCAGCCTTCTAGTGAAAGGAGACTCCCAGCTGGTGGTCAACCAAATGGACAAGTCCTACTTGTGCCACGATACGAACCTGAGTCTATACTTGGGCGAAGTGCGGAAGATGGAGAGACACTTCGAAGGCTTGGAGGCCCGGTACATCCCCCGACGGGATAACAACCGGGCCGACGCTTTGGCCCGGGCGGCCAGCGCCCGGGAACCTCTTCCCAAGGACGCCTTCCTGGAAATCATCACAAGACCCTCGATAACCCTCCCGAACGTGAATCCTGAGGTTCACGTCACGGAGGTTTCCGAGATCACTCGGGCTGCCTCGTGGATGGATCCCCTCATCTCCTGCATAAGGGACGAGGGGGAACCTTCCGGTGACGTTGAGGCGAAGCGTCTCCGCGCTAAAGCCAGGGCGTACGTTCTGCTGGACGGGAAGCTTTACAAGCAGGGGGCTTCCGCCCTTCTTCGCTGCCTCCCGCGGGCCGACGGACTCCGGCTCCTCGAGGACATACACTCGGGGAGCTGCGGATCCCACGTGGCTCCGCGGGTGGTCGCGGCGAAGGCCCTTCGCCAAGGATTTTACTGGCCCACGTTGGTTCACGACGCGCGGGATCTAATCTCCGCGTGCGAGGCCTGCCAAAAGATGGCAAAGGGCACCAGGCTCCCCTCCGCGATATTGCAAACTATCCCTGTTACTTGGCCCTTCGCGCGCTGGGGGATGGATCTCCTTGGTCCCTTCCCCCCGGCACCTGGGGGCTACAAGTACGCGGTGGTCGCCGTGGATTACTTCTCCAAGTGGGTGGAGGCCGAACCCTTGGCCAGCATCACTTCCCGGGCGGTGCAACGTTTTTTCTGGAAAAATGTTGTATGTCGCTTCGGGGTCCCCCAAGAAATCACCGTCGACAATGGGACCCAGTTCGACTCGGCATACTTTCGGGAATTCTGCGAAGGCTTAGGCACTACCCTCCATTTTGCCTCCGTGGCCCATCCCCAAAGCAACGGGGCCGTTGAAAGAGTCAACGGCATGATCCTGCAAGGCCTGTGCCGACGGCTTGAACAGACCGCCTCCAGACGAGGCGCGTGGGCAGAAGAGCTTCCAAGCATCCTCTGCTCCATGCGCACGACCCCTAGCCAGGCGACAGGGCGCACGCCTTTCTCGCTCGTCTATGGGGCCGAAGCAGTTCTCCCCTCGAAGATTGGTTTTCGATCGCTGCGGGTCGAGCTCCTCGACGGAGCTCCGACCACGGCGCATCAAACCAACGAGGATAATCAACGGTTGGAGGTCGACCTCGTCGAAGAAGAACGCGACCGAGCGCTTCTCCACCACACCATCTACGAGCGCGAGATGGCACGCGTGTACAACCAGCGCGTGCGCGAAAGGGCTTTCCGCCTTGGGGATCTGGTCCTCAAGCGCGTGACAGACCCCCAAGCCCAGGCAAACTATCCCCCAAGTGGGAGGGCCCATACAGGATCTCCGTGGTCCTAGGTTCGGGAGCCTACAAGCTCTCTACACTTGAAGACCAAGAGCTCACGCACACCTGGAATATAACCTTGCTCCGCAAGTTCTATGTTTAGCCTCCGGGCTCGCAACCTCCTCCGCCGCGCTTCCGCGGGGGGAAGCTTATGTACTCAATTCCCTCCCCGGCCGTGCCTTCGCGGGGGGAGGCGTTGTATCTCATCGCATGTTAATACAAGTGGATTTTGTGCTCAACTCTGGAATTTTTACGTCTTCATTAAATTGAATGGCTTTTTTCTACTTCACCGCTGGAATTCTTTTACAGGAGTTTTTCTCCTCTATAAAAATCCCCTCTCCGTGAGGAAGTGGGCTACCACAGCCTAAAGTCCCTACGACGGGAGCACAGCTCCCATTGGGCGGCTTACGGTAACCCCTCGTGGACTGAGGGGGTAAGCGGCAACCCAGTTTTCACAAACTGCGGTAACGAGTCACTTCGAGAGATTAGTCCCCCCTCGAACACTCTACACCCGCTACCGGGTTACGAAACCCTCCTAATGGAATATACGTTGCCTTCCGCAGCACACGGAGAACTCGGCTTTCGGAGTTTGCTCTCTCAAAGCATAGTCCCTCCTCGGTCGCGCACCATCCATAAACCCCCGGGACTCCCGCCGGGGAACCGCGAAGGTTTCCGGTAGACACCCCCGCCAACCCCCGGGACCCGACGAGGGACTACGCAAACTAAGCACCCCATGGAGTCCAGGCCCCTTCACTCCTTACCCACAGCGCGCGGAGCTGAGCTGCACCCCGCTGTGGGGGGGGGGAGGAAAACCCTGGACCCGAACAGAAAAACAACGGCTTTACGCGAAAGGCTTCGAAGTTTCTGAAGCAAAGGCACGACGAACAAACAAATCTACGGTCTTAATTGATACATCACACTAGGGAACAACCCCCCCCCCCCAAGTAGGACGAAAGCACCCTCCGGGAAAAACCCGAGCGCGCGAGTATGGGAATGATTCCCAACAAGCAACTACAACTAATAATCCCGAAGACCCTCTGAGATCTCCCGGGAGAGATCCTTGTACAAACTCCTCATACGCCGAAGAGCCCGCCGAAGGAGATCCTCTGGCCAACATTCGTAGCCGGCCGGGGGGAGTATCCTGAGCGGGGGGACTTTCAAAGCCCCCGACCTCGGAGGAGACAACTCAGCGTGACAATCGTCGAAGTTTCCGAAGTGCCACTCCGGGAGCCAACGCAGAAGGGCTGGCTCCCCGGAGGCACTTTCCTTCGCAAAGTCGTCATGTACAAACTCGGAGTCTAGCCCGGAGGATGCTCCCCCGGCTGCCAGACTTAGTAAGATCAAGGCCGCCCAGGCACCACCTGGGCTAGACCCCCCGGGCGACCCTCGAACACTCTCCAAAAGATGGTCTTCAGGGCAAGAAAGCCCTGGAAAAGCGACGTCTAAAGACACCTGCCGACAAATTGAACACATTTAACGAAAGAACTACTTTATTTCAGTCAAAAGGTATTTACAAGTTCCCGGGGCTCTCTCTAAGGAAGCCGTCCGGAGCAAAAGACCTAAAAAAGAGAAGCCTAATCTAGCCGGGGGGGGAGGAGCTCATACTTGCCCGTCCTTGTCCCCCCCCGGGGGGACGTCCGTGCTGGCCGACGCGCCCTGACCCGGGCGCCGACCGCCCATCTCCATGGCGCCGGTGATCCGGTCGAAGAGAACCTTGGCGGACCACTCCAGCTCGGGCCGCCGAGGGTCGAAGAAGGCGGGGAAGCTCCGGGGGACCAAATCCCCGATAACTCGGGCGCCCTCCCCGCGGTGCTCGACGAGGGCCGCCGCCAAGGAGATCACCGGGACGGCAAGCCCGCTCGCCCGTGCCTCCGTAGCAACCGGGATCAGGGCGACCTGCGCACCATGAAAGTGCGCGGCCTCGCCGACCGACGTCGGAGCCGGGTCAAGGCCTGCCCCCCGACCAAGCTCGATCCCGAGCTCCTCGAGGGTAGTGCGGATCGCCCTGCCCCCCGCGACCACGGCCTGGACGCCCGAAGCTGCGGCCTCTCGCTCCACCTGCAGCTCCCTCCGTAGCCGAGAAGCCGTATCCTCGGCGGCGGCGAGCCGAGCCAGCACCGCGGCCAACTCCCCGAGTGCCCGCTCCCTCTCAGAGCGCTCCGAGGCCGCGTCCCTGAGAGCTTTCTCCTTCCCGGCGCGCTCGAAGGCCGCTACGTCCTCGGCGGCCCGGAGGCGCGTGGTGAGCCGGGCCCTGAAGCCCCGGGCTAAGGCGACCGTCTGCACAAAAACCGTCATCAGAACACAACTAACGAAGGAGCGTAAGACTCAAGCAACTTACCCGAAGCCCGAAGGCGATGACCGCGTCGACGTCGCCCTCGTCGCCCCCCGGGTCGCTCCCTCGGGAGGCCTCCCCACCGTCGGAGGAGCCGGAGGCCTGATCCGGCGGCGCCGGAACCCCGGGGCGGACGAACAGGCCCTTACCCCTCCCGGGTACGGGGAGCGCCGCCGTCGCGGGCCGAACCGCCGACGAACCTGTCTCCGGGGCCAGAATCGAGGCCATCGGCAAGCCCCCCGGCATCCGGAACCGGACGGAGACCTCGCTGGACGAGGGCTGCGGCCGAGGCCCCGCGGGGGCTGGAGGCGGCGAAGGACTCGGGGCGTACATCTCCGAGTCCGAGCCCTGACCCTCCCCGGCCGGGACGCCGCCCATCGGATCCGGCCCACCTGGGGTGTCGGGAGTGGCACCAGATGGCCCAGCAACCGCCGCCGCAGTCTCCTTTGCGGGAGAAGGTGGCGGAGAAGACCGGGGCCTCGCCGGGCTCCTCCGGGGTCGGGACCCCGAGGGGCTGCCAGACGGACGAGACCGCTTCGAGGGCCCGCCGGCGACCTCCTTCCCCCGCTTGCATCAAGCAGGGGTAGGCAGAGGAGTCCGGGCTGGGAGCCTCAACCCGAACGCCTCCGCGACAACGTTTGGGGGAGGACCCTCCCCGATGACGCGCAGCACCCTCTCGTGCTCGTCCTCGTAGTACCGGCCGACGAGGGTCGCTGCGACCTCCTTGGCCCGACCATAGGACCTAACTGCAAGAGCAAAAAATGAAGCAAGTGTTAGGAAGACCCCCCTAGCGGGAAGAAAGAGCCCGAATACTTACGGTTCGCCACCGTCATCCGGGGTGGTCTGTGCGCCGGTGACATCCCCCTCCCTCGGCGGGTGTGGAACGGCGCCACTCGGAAGAGAGCCATCTCCTCCGCGAGGTCCCGTACGGACCGCCGGAATCGAACCTCCCCCATCGCGGTGAGGAGGTTCATCTCCGCCACAGTCCACTCGGGGGCCACCGGGGCACTAGACCGCGAGTACGTCGATGGCTCCCGAGAGTAGGTCACCCCCGGGTCTCCTACCCGGAGGTAGAACCAGTGCCGGAGCCAATCCCCCCAGTGATCCCGGGAGGCTAGCACCAGGTACTCGTCGGCACGGCCTGGAGTCAGCTGGATCATGATGGAGCCGAAGGCCGACCTAGGGCCGCCCCTCCTCACCACCGGGCCCCTCGCCGCCGGCTCGTAGAAGTACCAAAGGAGCCGCATGGTGGGCGTCACGGCGGTCGTCTCGCACAACCATATGAACACCCCCATCCGAACAAGGGTGTTCGGGGTGAGGTGGTTGAGCGCGAGGCCGTACACCTACAGGAAGTCGCGAAGCAGCGGGTGCACAGGAAGCCGAAGGCCGGCCTCCACGAATGCCTCGAAAGCCACCACCTCCCCGTCCCGGGGGCTCGGCACCTGCTCCGCCGGGCCGGGGATCCTGATATCTCCCGCCTGGAAGTAGCCGCGCTCCAAGAAGGCCTCAAGGGCCCCCGAGGAGAACTCGGTGGCCCCGAGGAAATCGGAGGTCACCTCCTCCGCAGGCAACTCGGAGACCTTGGCGCGACTCTTTGGCGCCATCACGGACGAAAACTACCAGAAATTACCGGGAACCACCGGACGCCTCCGGACAAAAGTCACCGGAAACTACCGGGCGTTTTCGGACGAAGTCCCCGGAAACTACCGGAAACTACCGGGCGCCTCCGGACGAAGCCTCCAGAAACTACCGGAAACTACCGGGTGTTCCCGGACAAAGTCTCCGGAAACTACCGGAAACTACCGGACGCCTCCGGACAAAGGTCACCGGAAACCACCGGAAATCACCGGGAGATGACGTGTTTGTGGGATTTCGAGGGCGTGTGGGCATGGTCAACTTGAGGGCCCCTCCCCCCCTATTTATAGGCAGTGGGGAGGGCCCGGATGCCCGACACGTGTCCGCAAAGCCATCAGAGCCGCGGAGCTGAACCGTCGCGAACAAAACGAACCGACGCGGGCGCGGGCGCATCGAAACGATGCGTCGGTTCGCGGGTAGACGCGTCCCGCGGAGGAGCGGTTAGGAAGCCGAAGCGCCGCCGGGAGCGTAAAGGACTTCATGGAATACGAAGCGTCACAATTTGGAGATCCACATACCCGTCGGAGGCACCAAGAGCCCCCGAGGGCCTGGGGGGCTGCTGTTGGGGGAATCCCCAGCGGTCCCACGAAGTCCTAAGAAGCACCCAGTGAGATCCGGAGGGTCTCCGGGAACCCGGTGAGATCCGGAGGGTCCCCGGGACCGGTGACACCCGGTGAGACCCGAAGGGTCTCCGGGACCCCGGTGACACCCGGTGAGATCCGGAGGGTCTCCGGGCACCCAGTGAGATCCGGAGGGTCTCCGGGACCCCGGTGACACCCGGTGAGATCCGGAGGGTCTCCGGGACCCCGGTGTCACCCGGTGAGTACGGAGGGTCTCCGGGACCCCGGTGACACCCGGAGGGTCTCCGGGACCCCGGTGGCACCCGGCGAGCTACGGAGGGTCTCCGCTCCGGGACCCCAGTGACACCCAGAGGGTCTCCGGGACCCCGGTGGCACCCGACGAGCTACGGAGGGTCTCCGGGACCCCAGTGACACCCGGCGAGCTACGGAGGGTCTCCGGGACCCCGGTGACACCCGGAGGGTCTCCGGGACCCCGGTGGCACCCGGCGAGCTACGGAGGGTCTCCGGGACCCCGGTGACACCCGGCGAGCTCCGGAGGGTCTCCGGGACCCCGGAGGGCCTCCGGGACCCCGGTGGCACCCGGTGAGATCCGGAGAGCCTCCGGGTCCATGAAGAGCTGTTGCTGACTGTGGGGCCCCTAGGAAGCTTGTGGCGCCACGTGTCGAGCATCCAGGCCGTCCATCAGGCCAAAGGACGTCTTCGCCCTTCCATCCGACGGTTGCAACGAGGGTATTTTCGTCTTTTGTATTTCTTAGGGGCTATATATACCCCTCTTGTACCCTTTTTCAAGGATTCCAATTCATTTCATATAAACGCAATTCCCGGCTCTCTTGGAGACCTCTCCCCGAGAGCTCACCTCCCCAGCGGACTCGCGTCCAGAGAGAGCCAACAGGACTAGGGCCCCCACTGGGACCCGAACCTGTATAAACCTCTGTGTCACTTTCTGTGTTGCCCGGCTGGAGGAGACCAGTAACTCGGTCTGCTCGTGCCGCTATACTCGTGCCGCGCACGTCCGAACCTGCCGGGGTATCCGTAATACCACGACATATCCATTTTTCCGGAATTTTTGTCCGGACAAATAGTATCCGTCCGGCCTTCACAAATTTCGCCCAACGGTCACTGACACGTTTGCAACGGCTAAAATTTTTGTATTGGCCGGACAGTGTCCGAAGTGACCGGACAATGTCCGGCCTGTACAACTTTTCGCCCGGTTTCTTGCAAACGGCTAGTTTTTCGTTGAGGCTATAAATACTTCGTGTTTGGCTTCATTTTTGTGTGCTCAAAGAGTTCATTCTTCAGCTGAAAACCTAGCCAATTGATTTGCATTTGAGTTATTGCATTTAGAGGCTAGAATTGAGCCCAAATCTTGAGTAGATTTGAGAGAGAGCTTGAGGGAGATTGTGTGAGTGTTTAGTGCACTTCATCTCCATTAGATTGCTAGCGCTAGAGTGTTGAGCATATCATTTGCATCATTGAGCTTCTAGCACGTGGTTGATTCAAGTAAAAGTGCATCCGACTTGTTACTCTTGGCGATCGCCTTCGCCTAGACGGTGCCGGAGGAGAGCCGAGATCTCTCCAATTGAAGTTTGTCGGAGAGGCCGGCAAAGGATTGTGAAACATGTGGTGCTCGCCTATCCGGTGTGGAGAATGAGCAACCCTAGTGAGATATCCTTCGTGGATATAGAAGCGAGGCTCCGAGTGAGCGCTTCAACGAGGAGTAGGGGAGACCGGGCAAGTCTCCGAGACCTCAGTAAAAATATTGTGTCAATTGCGTATTTATCTTTTGCATTACATTCATCTTGACACAATTGCTATATTTACTTTTGTTGCATGATTTGTTGAATAACTTACATGGTTGAATGCAACTAGTTGATTAAATTGTTTTAAGCCTCATTGTATAATCTAGCTTAAACGATTATCTTGTTGAAATTGCTTAGTGGGGAAGAAAATTTAAAAGCCTCCTAATCACCCCCCCTAGTCGGCATCCTCGATCTTACAGCGCCATCGTCCCTCGGCGCCTGCACCTCCTCCTCGCCGTCAACGACCGCCGCCACCCTAGTTTGCACCTCCACCGCATCTAGCCGCGGATTTCGACCACCCTTTTCCCATGCCGTGATTCATCGCTGTCGTTCCTCACCGGTGCCGTGTTTTAGCTCGGCCGTGGCGTTAAGTCTCTTCTGTGATTCCCAAACCAAGCTGTGCCTCCGCATCTCGGTCTTCGGTTCGTCATCTTCAGCCTCCCGGTTCAGTTCCTCTGTTCAGGTCGTTTCTTCTCCTCTCTGTTTTTCTTTCCAGTTTCATTTCCACCATGTCTGATCAGCCGGGTCCTTCTCGTCGTGTGGCCCGACGAAAGAACGCGGAAAACAGCCAGCGTTCATCGGGTCAGACGTCTGAGACCCGGCCTTCGCCTCTGCCTGAGCACGTGCCCGTGGATTATTCCTGGTGGCACGCGAGCCGCCTTCGCACCCTTCGGTCTATGAACCCCTATCTCTCGCCGCGTCCCACTGGTCGCGACGTATGCGACGTTCTTACTTTTTACACAAACCTCCACCAAGACCTGTTCACCAGTGTCTATAGCCGCACACCCATCTTCGCTCACCGCTCTCTATCATGGGGTACGATCGCCTCTCGCACAGGCATCATCACTCTAGCTGATCTTTTTGGCTCCGTAGGGATCCGCGACCTTGTCGCTGATTCCTCTCTTCACTGGGCTGACGGACCCATCCGTCAGTTCTACTCCACCGTCTTCGTCTCTCCCCAGCGTGATTTCATCACCTTCATGATGGGCCTCCAGGTCCACACCGTCACGAAGGAGCAGATTGAGTCTGCGCTGGGACTGGTTCGTCCCGCATCTGGGCGCCAGCTCCACACTCTTCCAGACTTAGAGCATCAGGAGGTGGCCATGCTCTATTCCGGCCCCTTCCAGCTCCGTCACATTGCTGGCCTGCGCCGCGATGTTGACCTAGCCCTACGGATCCTCCATCTCACACTTGTTCCCATGAGCGGAGACAGGGCTAGGATCACTTATCTGGCCCTCCACGTCCTGATCTCTATCTTCCAGGAGGAGCCCTTTGACGTTGCTGATCTCATCATCAGTGAGATTCAGCACGTTCTCCTTTCTCCGCGCCGTCAGCTGATATACGCTCCGTATATCATGGCGGTGCTTCTGCACATCCGGGCCGTCGACTCTGAGCTCCCGAGGCCTCATCATCCTTTGCTTTTCTACCCTCCTGGTCAGGCTGATTGCCGACTCGGTGCTCGCCCTGCCGCAACCGCTGGCCCTGATTCTCCAGTATCAGATGATGATGCTGCGGGGGAGTCAAAGGACGAGGCTCCTGCTCAGGGAACTTCTCCAGCTCCGGCTACAGGGACAGGCACCGGATCTGCCTCCTCCTCCGGTTCTCGCCTTGATCAAGTGATCCAGGTGCAGCAGCAGATCCTCAGCACCCAGGCGGAGCATCATCAGATGTTTCTTCGGTTGATTGCTCAGCAGGAGGAGATACTGCATCATCTGCCTGCTTCAGGATCTCCAGTCCCTCGCAAGAGGGCCCGACCAGCTTCGTCATCCCCGAGCTCTTCTTCAGCTCCAGTTGCTCCTGGACCGTCTGCTCCGGCCTCTGCAGCACCAGCACCTGCTTCTCCAGCTGCAGCTGCTACTCCTGTTGCGTCCCCAGTCATCGACCCGACTGCATCTCCAGCAGGCTCCGAAGATATAGCCGTCCTAGGGATTTCTTCAGATGATGAGCATTAGGCTCTACTTTTTCTGTATTGCCTCCCTTTTTGTGCTTGATGCCAAAGGGGGAGAAGTATTTTGGATATTATAGTATTTTGATGTTTTGGACAGATGTTTGTTTTATATTATGGAGATGTTTTGGCTTATCATATATGTCTTTGTGATATGATGCGTTTATTCTGTGTAGCTCTAATACCTTGATATATATGTTATTGTGATGCATTGGTCTTGAGATTTGTATGCTCTGATACATATTAATATAACTTGGTGATATATGCATATCTGTGAGTGCTTGTATGTATGAATGCTCTGATGTATATGTGTTGGTTTATGCTCTGATATGATGAGATGCATATACTCAGGGGGAGTTATTTCATTTATTTTATTGTTGAACACTTGTTGTCATCAATCATCAAAAAGGGGGAGATTGTTGCATCTAGGCCTTCATGCCTAACCCTAATTTTGATGATTAATGAAAACAAAGTGTTTTGGACTAATTGTGCTTCTGAGATTTTTGATACAAAGTTTGTTCGGGAAGAATTACGAGATGATCAAGATGAAACCGACATGAAGTGAAGCACGAGGTGCAGAAGAGCAAAGACAAGACGCAAACGTGAAGAAGCAAAGGACCTAAGGTAATCCGTATTTCATTTTCTTCCGATCTCGGAGTTCGGAGATAGATCGGTTTAGGAAAATTGTTTTTAGCTTTTAACCGTACTATAAAGAAGGGTGGCGAAAGTCCTCTCTTTATCTCCAACATAAATCGAGAAATTTAGGTCATTGCATTGCATCTTTTTTGTTGGATTTGTTTAAATTTGTTTTGAAAGATTTGGATTTTCAATTCAGTTTTTGACAGCAGAAGAGTTTTTCAATTTTCTAGAAAGATCTAGGTAGATCTGACTTTTTCTTCTGTTGACAAAAATGTAGCCCTTGAAATTCTCTTTCAAACGAACTATTAAACATCTCTTTTGGATTTCTGGATTTAAAGTTATCACTATTTTTGTTCATATTGACTGTCAGTTCGAATGTCAGTTTAATTAAACTGACAATTGTCCAGAGAGGGTGTATTTTGGGCTCAAAATTTTTGTATTAAACTGACTGTCAGTTGGGGTTTCGACCACAATTGCTTTTAACTGAGTTTATATCTGTTTTGGTCGAGTCTTTGGTCGAACTGACTATCAGTTTGCAATAACTGACTGTCAGTTGTGGGTTTCAAGTTTCCATAAACAACCACAAACGGCTAGCAATTTTTTATCCGTAAATTTTGTCGGCCGTTGTACACTAAACTGACTGTCAGTTAGGCAAACTGACTGTCAGTTTGAGTTGCTGATTTTCAGCTCTAACTCCAACGGTTCATTTGATTCTTGAGGCTATAAATAGGAGCTTTGGGCATGAGTTTTACACAACAAGCAGCAGCATTCTCTTATACACTCTTGAGCTTTAGTTTTCTACTTAAAATCTTGATCTTTTGATCAAGTCGAGTGTTTTCGATCCACCGAGAGTTTTCAGTTCAGTTGCATTTGCATATTCTTAGTTTCTCGGTGCGCGTTTGGAGGTCAAGAGAAGACCTCGCTGCCTATTACTCTTGGTGAGCGCCCTCACCTAGACGGTTCGGAGGCGTAGCCGTTGAACTCTCCAGTTCGGAGATTGTCGGAGAGGCTCGGCAAGCTTGTACAAGGCATCGGTGCTCGCCTTTCCGGAGTGGACAAGGAGCAACCAATAGTTGATAATACTCTTCGTGAGTATTGAGGCAAAACTCAAGTGATTTGAGTGCTTCAACAAGGACTAGTGGAGACTGGGCGAGTCTCCGATACCTCGATAAAAATTGCTGTGTTCGTTCTCTTCTCCTCTCGCTTATATTATTTGTTCTTGATTTGCAATTATTTATTTAAGCTTAAAGTTTTTAAAAATCTCCTATTCACTCCCCCTCTAGTCGGCATCCTTGATCCTAAAGGAGGCGCGTCAACAAGACTAGGGTTACCACTAGGATCTGAACCTGTATAAATCTTCCGCGTCAATCTCTGTGATTGCCCGACGAGAGGTGACCCGTCACACAGTTAGCTCGCGTCACTATACACGTGTCAAAGACGTCCTCAAACTTACCGGGGTATTTTTAATACCACGACAATTCTATTTTAATAAAATTAAACACACACTTCAACCACCATCTCCTTTCAGTGCCATTACTTGGTTGAACATTAGGAAGGCAATGACTAAACCTTTGGATGGGTGGGTGGGTGGCGACCGACGATCAGCGACACACCATAGATAAAATGATCACAAAGATGATCTTTATCTTGAAAGTGGTTGGAGAAACCAAACAGCAAGGAAAACAGACGGAGGCATCCACATGGGAGGATAAGTGTGAGAAGCGGGTTTGAAGCCACGACAAATTATCTAGAGAAATCATACAGTTTCTCAAATAAGTCGATTCAAGACACAGCATATTCGGCTGCAGGTTCAACTTATTTCAAAATAAGCTTAAATTTAAGAGTGTGTTTGATCTGATTTATCTAGACTTCAGTTTCTTAAATAAATTCAAATCAACCCACACAAGATATTTAAATTTTAAGATTATCCTTTAAATTGAAATTTTCTTTAAAATAAAATTCTTAAATAAACTTAACTTTTTATTAGATTATTGAATTTATAAATTTAAATCAATTTATATGTATTTAAACTAAATAAATTATAAGTCTGACCAAACAACCAAACGGTTACTTTTTAAGTTTTCATTTAGATTGAGCATACTTACGTTTTTGAGAATATTTGGCGCGAGAAGCAACGACACCGGTAAGCAATTGTTTGCCACCGACGGCAGCTGCCAGTTGCAACAAGTTATTTCTGATCGGTGGTTGCCATCATTCGGTACTCCCCACCGCCGCCAACCAGCGGGCTGCCTTCTGCACTGCGAAGTGCCAACCAATGTATGCCATCGAAATCCATGCCATGCTCAGCAACCACCCAAGGTTTTTCTATGGATTATGTTTCTTTTAAAAAAATATTGAAAATCATTACGCTTTGTACACTGAGAAGTGTCTTTAACAATTTGTTATTTTTTTTAATAACACGTCATATCATATGTTTGGGCAGTTTCGAATACTGAAAATAAAAAAACATAAGGATAAGAAAAATAGAAGAATTAAGTGCTATATCTAATGAAATTAACAGGAAAAATTAAACACAGAAATTGTTCAAAAAAAAGTTTGGATGCATCATATAAAAATACATAAATGTTGAAGAAAAAGAGTATTTTCAACCAGAGACAAAGTTTTCAAAAAGTTATATTTCCTTTTTTTTATTTCCTCCAAAAATTTATCAAAAAAATCATTTCAAAGGAATTTTATAAAAATTTTATGTAGTCATTCTTATATTCAAAGGAACACCTCACGAAGGAAAATTTCTTTAGGATTTAAATTCTCTAAAATTCCTCTATTTCCCTCTAATCCAAAAAAACCATTAGTTTCATATAGCAATGTAGAAATATTCTCCAATAGTAGAGACAAAAATGGTGAGGATGTGCCATGCCATCTTATAGTCTCTTAACAACACTCCATATAATATGTAGGTTTTATAAGAGAGATAAGGTGTCACATTTATCTTTTAAATTTCCTTTTTCCCAAAAAAAAACCCCCAAAAAATAGTTGTACCACTTTAAATTATATAACACTAACAAAGTAACAAATATGACCAATTTTTCTTAGGCCCAAAGATCAACGAAATAGGTTAATTCAATGTAGATTGGTAGCACATAAGACGAGGTAGTGGGGTCCATAAATTGTGAGTTTGTTCATTGCATACTATTATTAATAGGTGAGTCCACCGAAAATTGGGTTCAAATATTATCGTTATTATTAAGTGAGGAGCAAGTGTGATGTGTAATGCAATAGAGACGTGTGGACTTACAAACCACATTACATTAGGCCGCATTCAACACGCGCACAGAGCTGGCTCGATGCACTCATCGTTCCACCTCTAGCCAAGCCGACACTGACGTGTATTCTAAGTACTAATGTTTTTCGCCTATTGAAGATGCTTTTACTTAGGCGCCAGGGCTAGCACTTTGTTTAGAAAGGACAGTAAACACACTTCAGGAAAATAGAAGGGGAGAAATAAGATATTTTGAGTTTGGAATTTTTTATAGTTCTCCACAAGGTATGAGGAGGTAGAAATATATATTGTTAGATAGAGAGATATTAATTACAATCTAGTTATTAGATTTGAAAGAGTACTATGTGTATTTTACATTAATTAAATTTAACATGAAAGGAGATAAGATCTGAAATCCAAACAGAGTCATCTCGGAGGTAAGAGTTGGACTCATATCTAATACAATTAATAATATGAACATGATTCGAAAACTAAAACTCAACTTAATTTAATTCCAAACAAAAAATACTCAAATTAATCCCGAACATGTCCCATCTCCTCCTCAATCCCTTCCAACGATGCGCCTGGCTGTCCAGTAGCCCCTATTGCTCCGCCATTGACACGTCCAGCTACCGGCTGTGGGAAGGACATATGACAACTTGAATTAGGGATGAGATGCGAAGTGAGTTAGGATTAAATGCTATGATGGTTTGATATAATGGTACTTGAGAATATTTAGGATGAGATTTATGTAAGAAATTTCTAATAAAGAAATATATATGATGAAGTTATGTTTATATTCATTTAAAAATTATATCTCTTTTTTAAAAATTATATCTGATGGGAGAGGTACAAAAATGTATTTGTAAATCTCAACCGTAAGGTTGGTTAAATTAAAAGATAAAAGAAATTAAAAAGGACCAAAAAGATTGCTTTTAAGTTTATACATAATGAAAGAAATCGATACCAAATTAGTGCAGATTACGTTGCAACAGAGCAAAAAAAAGAGCACAGCTATTCAAAAGGGTGAAGTGATAGATGATAGCGCTGTAACAGTATTGGGTGCCATCTTATATGGTATATCACCGAAGATTCAGAGCCATCAAGCAAAAATAAGATTTTACATGGATTAGTAAGCAACCCTCTTATCAGTCAAACTTAATAACATTGCGTGAGTGTATCATATGTATACAGTAGAATTAACTAGGATCGTAGTCTTGCTGAAAACAACTAGGACCGCAGTTGACAGAGAAGAGGACAGAAAATACCCATCTACACAAACAATCTAGAATCATAGTTTGTGCAGTCAGGTATATGCTCCATTTCTTAATTCCAGCCACTGCGTTCACCTATATTAGACTCACCATCAGCCAGTAAAGCACGTTGGATATTACTTGATAGTTTCTCACATTTCAACCAGCTCCGGATTCTGCTGAGAAGAAAAACAATATAGTAGCAAGGATATTAAGATTCAGTTTTAGGTTCAGTAATATTTTTTGGTACTGCCAACTATTAAAGATTATCTATATAAAATAAAGATCTGTTAAATACTTGAAAAAAAATGTAACTATACTAGTAGATCATTGGGATACATCTGACTTTGGTCTTATATTTTGGTTCAAGTTCAAGTCTAACTTTGATCCTGTACTTTAGAACCGTCTTAACTGTCATCCTTATACATTTTAAAACCTTGCAACATGACAGTCATATATTCTGGGGATTTTGCACAAGTTTTTTCTGAGGGTCTCAATGTCCAAAGCAAAAGCAGTAAAATACCGAGATTCTCCGCATTGCACGCTCCTCCATGTGGCATTGGAGTTCATTTGCCACAGGCCTCTTGAATGTTGACGCTCTCTCCGCTCCACAAATATTATCGTTTTTGTCAATATGTTAATCAAATTTTTCTAATTTTGATCACTAATATATTCTTATTTATTTAGATTGGCTATAAAAATATTATACAAGTATATTCGTTATAAATTTTTTTCATAATATTATAATATTACAAATTTTTACTAACATATGATAATAAAAAAATAATAATCAAAATTACATCTTAGATACCATATACACTGTCAAAAACGACTTTTTTTTTTTTTTTGACCATACCACGTCTGCATTTAAACTCTAAGTTTCTAATTCACCATCCATACTTAGCATGCCTATTCAGCAATCGCAGTTATTAACTGCAAAAAGGTTAGAAGCTAAGAATCAGCATTCTGATGCATTTATTGTAATAGTTCAATCGGAGTGTCACAGAAGTTGATTAAAAAATTGTTGCAAATATTTTAACCAAATCTTTATGGAACTAGACAATAAATCCATGCAATTATATATCATTATAACTTGCACACATCAACTAATGAATGATTAGATTTTTCTCTTTGTTATATATTTTCAGTTAATATAATAATTTTTAGCTCTTATGGTGATCATGATGTATTTAATATCACTTGTCTTTATTATATTTATTAGATATGCATTAGCCGTAAGTGTAACACTACAAAAGATTGAATGATACGTTTTCAAGTCAAAATCAACATATAAAATCTTGGTTAATTTACGGCAACATTTTCCTACGATCAACACAATATTTCATCTAAGCTATTCTTACTTCACATGAAGCAATTCAAACAAAAAGTTGTGAACTGCTGCATCACAAATATAAAATGTTTTTACCCCAAAATCTAATAAGCATACATTTGCATCTTAAAAATGACTTAAAATTCACTAATTTTATAATATAATGTTATGTTTAGAACACAACTTAAAAAATCTGGTTTCCTACTGCAGCATTTTTTTAAAGCCAATTCTCCTCGAATTGTTGGGACACCATTTGATGGTTAAGCAAATTGTCAAATATCAGAATACCTAGTGCTTTCTGCAATTATAAATCAAGGTTTGCTTTTTTTTTTAAAAAAAAAAGAAGTATAGAAAGTTGATAGGAACTTTTGAGTAAATTTGGTTTTTCTGTAGAGATCTTCCTTACTGGTTCTTTTTAAAAAAAATCTCAATACGTCCCAATGTTTAGCAGGATGGAGAGATTACCAATGAGGAGACCTAAAATATTTATAATTGAATCACTAAAAGTAAATTAGAGTGTATGAACTGATACCTTATCATGGAAGGTACTTCGTTCAAAACCTCTTGGACTCCATTTACTTAGTAGGTGACATCCATCAAACACAAGCACAGCCTTAAGCATGCTAGGCAAGGGCTCATCGAATGAAAACTGTAGCAGTGGGCATTTTGTTATCTTCAACCATTGAAGAGCCACAAGGTGTCCCAAGTTTCCTACTGACGAGAGATGATTGCAACAACTAACCTCTAGAATCTCTAATGACGGTAACTTAGGGAGTTGAGGAAGCTGCATCACTTTCTCGAAGCCTTCCAACTTCAAATATTTAAGTCTTGGAAACATAGGAAGGTCATGAAGCTGCTCACAGCACTGTATTCTTAAGTTTATTAAGCAACAAAACTGAGGTAACATATTCAATTTGCTGCATCCAGTAACAGTAACATCTTGGAGACAGGGGAAGTCCCCTTCCTCTGCTCCATACCATTTCTCCAAAGCATACAATTTCCTGAGCACCAATGTCTCAAGTGCTGGAAATCCATGAGTTTGCTTGCTCCTTTGACCGATAAATTCTCTTCCTACATTCCGTACCTTCTCCATTTGTTTTATTGTTAAGTGCTTGAGACATGGTAACTGTCCTAGTGGTGGAAGAACGTCACAATTTTCACACCCTTCCAAAATAAGTTTAACTAATTTAACAAAGTAACAGTCTCCTAGCCATGTCGGAAACTTGCTGCCACAGTAACCACTTATGGTTAATTCCTTTAGATTTGGATGAGGCTGGAGCCTAGTCAACACCATGTATGGAGTCTGTGCATCCTGATGTCGAGATCTAGTAGCAGTAAGGCTCCACCATTTAAGCACAAGTTTTTGCAGTTTCTCCTTACTGTGCATATTTGCATTTTCAGCGTCTTGCGCATGGCATACATTCATCAGTCCTAAGATGTGCAGCTCTCCACTGAGGTTTACCAAGTCACGCAGCCCATCTATACCACAATCTGCAGAATTATTTGCCACAGAAAATGCATTCAATGTCTGAAGACCAGATAGAAGTCCAAGCTCGGATGGGATGGAAATGGTTGGGTAGTCCGACAATGGTAATTCTAGATGCCGCAGATTAATGAGGTACCTAATTCCCCATGGCAAATCGTTAAGGCAGTAGGAATCCCTCAAATCCAGTGTTTGCAGGTTCAGAAGGCCACATACAGATTCAGGTATCCTTTTGACTTTGGTGCTCTTCAGTCCGAGATACCGCAGATGTATCAAATTTCCAATAGATCCTGGGAGCTCACTGATGCTAGTATTACTTAAATCAAGTGCCCTTAGGCATTCCAGAATCAAGAATAGATCATATGGTAACCTAACATGTACGATATTGTCATCAGTTTCATTATAGGGATTCTCGATGACCAAAAGTGTGCGTAGATCCTGTCCATGAAAGAGCTGGCCTTCTATAGTTATCTCGGGTATGGAAAGGGATGGAACTAACGATGAATGCCTAATATTCTCATGATCAATAGTATCATGTCTCTTGATGTATTTGTAATCCTCTATCCTGGCACATTCCTTTTCAGCAATAGATTGTGCTAACTCATGGAAGAGATCATGCATCTCATACCTTCCTTCGATGATGTCATAGAATGGTGATTGCTGGAAGAAGCATCTCCCAACCAAGTCATCAAAGTACTTACGACCCACATCTTCAGGCTGCAAGCTTACATGACATTCAATAAAACCTTGCGCCATCCATAGGCGGATCAATTCCTCTTTATCAAATATGTATCCCTTCGGAAACAAGGAGCAATACACAAAACAGTTTTTTAAATGTACAGGAAGATGATCATAACTGAGCCTAAGGGCCGGCAAAATCTCATTAACCAGCTCATCGTTGGCCCATACATCACTGTGCAAGACCTCACACCACTTCTCTTCATTAATCATCGACCGAAGCAGCCCTCCCACGACCTTCGCAGCAAGCGGAAGGCCTTTGCACCTCTTGACAATCTTCTCACCAATCAAAGCCAATTCAGGACACATTTCCAGGTCCTGGCCATGACATGCACGGCTCTTACAGATCAACCAGCAGCTAGCATCAGACAAATAATTCAAATTCAACCGATGTCTAGGATCGCAACCCATGATATTAGCCACCTCTGCATTGCGACTTGTTACTACCACTCTGCTTCCTCGCAACACAAACCACAGAGGCCCCTTGAGACGATCCCACGCATCCTCTTCCATGCTCCAAATCTCATCAAGAACAAGCAAGAACCTCTTCCCCTTTAAACTGTCCACAAGCAGGCCTTGCAACAAGCTCAATTCAGTCATATCACGGGTGTCCCCTCCACACGCTTGCACCATCGTCTTCGTCATGCTCACCACATCAATGCCTTGCCCCGCGCAAATCCATGCGCGGTAATCGAACAAATCCTTGACCCCCTGGTCATTGTACACATGCTGGACAATGGTAGTCTTCCCCACGCCCCCCATCCCGACAACAGACACGACCGTGTACTCACGGCCACTGCAATCCTCAGAAAAGAGCAGCTCACGGAGGCGTTTGAGATCACCTTCCCTCCCATAGAGCTCGCTAGTGACAAGTGACGAGCTCGGAGTGCGCGCGCAGACTTGCGACCGCGCCACGCCGTCCTCCGGCGTCAGGCGGAGCGCCTCGCGGTCAGAGGCTATTTCGTAATACTTCTCCCATATCTTTTTGATCTTGAGGCCTAGAGAGCTCAGCGGCGAGTGTGACAGCAGGGCGCCAACCTCACGGTCGCGAGCGGCGGGGTTCTTGGCCCGCCCGGTGGCATCACCGTCGCCGGCGCTGAGGTCCTCGACGAGCGAGGCGCGCAGGGACTCGAACTGAACCTTCTCGAGGATGTCCTCCACGCCGCACTCGACGTCCCGGAGCTCCCGGCGCCAGAGCTTGGCGGACTCGCCCGCGTCGGCGAGCCGCTCGGAGTCCCGGAGCACGGCGCGGACGCGCCGCAGCTTGGCTCTGAGCCGGTCGAGCTGCTCCTCGTCGACGGCGACGGACGGCTCGGAGGTGGGGCCCAGGGGAGCGAGGATAGACTTGGAGAGCCGCCTGGCTGCGAAAAAGAAGGACTCTAGGGAGTTCTTGAGGTCCGCTAAGAACAGAGGCTTTTCTTGGTTGGCCATTTGGGAAATTGGAGTGAAGCAACGGAGGGAGGTGGGGGACTACTGGGGAGGTGTCTTAAAACTTTTTAGAGATTGGATGATGGTGTTTTCATTAAAAACTTCAGAGTTGACTTGTGGGGGGAGTCGTTTCTCTTCCCAGTATTTATAAAAAAGAGAGCATTCTCTGTTAAATTATTAGATAAAAAATTATCAATTCAAATTAAGATGTGAAAAAAATTTATGATTTTTTATGAGATAATTAATTGTTTTTATTTATTTTCTATATTTATCTAAAAATTCTGACAGGATGATTGAAAATAATTTAGTATTACTCAGGACTGGTGATGTGTGATAACTTTAGAAAGTCTATTTGGGAGTAATTTTATGAGTTGAGATTAGGATCCTAAGTTGGGCTTAGGAAGATGTTATAAGCAGGACATGAAACACAATCCGAGGGGGAGTGAAAAATTAGGGTGTAATGAACGGATTACAACTCTGGTATTTTCGTGTTCCTCTTCTTGCGATTTTTTTTATAAATAATCCAGATTAAAAAAATAATTATAAAACTAATCCACAGTTGCGAGAATTTATAAAAATGACATGTCACGTCAGCATGTCAAGTTTCCATAGCTCGACAAGCTGGCTGTCGTGTTTCGACCAGCATGTCGAGCACCCAAGGCACGACATGGGCCTTGTCGAGCCCCTCGACCACGACCACAGCTTGTCGAGTTATGAGAACTCGACAAGCCACGACCGCGTTTTACCAAAAAGAATTTGTATTGCTGGAGCGGGGATTCAAACCCAGGTGGACAACGAGGCAGAAGAGAGTTCCCACCAGCTGGGCTAGGAGTTTTAACTGTTCTAGTACTACAGGAGTTTTTAATATTGATGTATATGCATGTATGTATGTATGTATGTATGTGTGTATATATATATATATATATGTATATGTGTCTATGTATGTATGTATGTATATATGTGTATATGTATGTATGTATGTGTATATGTATGTATGTATGTATATGTATGTGTATATGTATGTATGTATGTATGTATGTATGTGTGTGTGTGTGTGTGTGTGTGTATATATGTATGTATGTATGTATGTATGTATATATAATAAAAATATATAAAAAATCTAGTTAATTGCATGATTCATTTTGAATGTAACACGCTGTAAAATAAAAGTGTTAGTACATGTTCGCTATGGGTTCGGACGATCCCTCTTATGCCCATGTCTATCTCTCTGAAAAGGCGATGGTGAATACGGATCAGGTGGCACATGTGATCGCCGCCCAGTCGCAGTAGAAGAACCATGCTGCTCAGTACCTGCATGACCCTGAGATGGCTGTGTCGGTGGAGGGTGATCTTCGAGCTCGCTCGGCGCTAACTCATCCGGTTGATAGTACTAATGTGCATGAGGGTCGTGCATCCCTAACATACTCGAGACCCAGTCGTCGTTGTCCCGCTGTTGTGCCACCTAATTGGGCTCGCCCCCCTGCGGAGCGTAGTACTCACGATCGTCATGCACATCCATGTGGTCGTGGGCGGGCTCTCCCCAGCTCAGCTGCGTAGACCCCCACGAACTGAGTGTCTCTTGTTGCATCTAGGCCTTTTATGCCTAACCCTAATTTTGATGATTAATGAAAACAAAGTGTTTCAGACTGATTGTCTTTTTGAGATTGTTTGATACAGAGCTCTGTTGGGAAGAAAAGCAAGATGATCAAGATGAACCCGATGTAAAATGAAAACGCACAAGTCACAAACAACAAAGACGAGACGCAAACCGAAGATGCAAAGGACTTAAGGTAATCTGAGTTTTTATTTTTACCGATTTCGGTGTTTGGAGGTTTATCGGTTAAGGATTTTGTTTTTAGATTTAACCGTCCTATAAAGAGGGGTTGCAAAGTCCTCTCCACATTTCCAACATAAACCGAGAAACTTAGGGCATTGCATTGCATTCTTTTTGGTTGGATTTGATCTGAATTTGGTTTAAAAGATTTGGATTTTCAGTTGAGTTTTTGACAGCAGAAGAGTATTTCAAATTTCTAGAAATATCTAGGCAGATCTGGTTTTTTCTTCTGTTGACAAAAATGTATCCCTTTAAATTATCTTTCAAACGAGCTATTAAATTCTCAATTTGGACTTCTGGATTTAAAGTTATAGCTATTTTTGTTCATGCTGACTGTCAGTTTAAATGTCAGTTTGTGTTAACTGACAATTGTCCAGAGAGTGTGTTTTTTGGGCCAAAAATTTTTGTAATAAACTAACTGTCAGTATGCCCATGCTGACTGTTAGTTTGTGTTTCGAGCACAGCTGTTTTTATCTGAGTTTCTTTTAAAACTGGTCGATGTTTTAGTCGAACTGACTGTCAGTTTGGGGTTTCAAGTTTCCATATACGACCACAAACAGCTAGCTATTTTTTATCCGTAAATTTTGTCGGCCGTTGTATATGTAACTGACTGTCAGTTAGGTGAACTGATTGTCAGTTAGGTGAACTGACTGTTAGTTTGTGTTGCTGATTTTCAGCCCTAGCTCCAACGGTTCTTTGATCCTTGAGGTTATAAATAGAGGCTTTGAGCTCGTATTTTACACAACAAGCAGTCTTCTCTCATACACATTCTTGGGTTTTAGTTTCTTATACAAAATCTTGATCTTTTAATCAAGTCGAGTGTTTTTCAGATCCACCAAGTGCTTTCTGTTCGCATCATTTGTATCACATTAGTTTCTCGGTTTGGAGGTCTAGAGAAGATCTTGCTGCCTATTACTCTTGGTGAGCGCCCTCACCTAAATGGTTTGGTGGCGTGGCCGTAGATCTCTCTAGTTCGGAGATTGTCGGAGAGACTCGGCGCATTTGTACAAGGCATCGGTGCTCGCCTTTCCAGAGTGGACAAGGAGCAACCATTAGTGAGACATATCCTTCGTGGATATTGAAGCAAAACTCATTCGCTTAAGTACTTCAACGAGGATTAGGGGAGACTGGGCGAGTCTCCGAGACCTCGGTAAAAAATCGCTGTGTTTATTCTCTCTATCTTCTCTCTTTAACATATTAAATTGCTTTTGGTTCTTCTCGTTGCAAAAAAAAACTTGTTTTTATTTGAAGTTTTTAAAGCCTCCTATTCACCCCCTCTAGTCGGCATCCTTGATCATACATCTCTGTCCCTGGGCCGCCTGCTCAATATGAGCCTGGTCCCAATCTTCGTCAGCCACAACCCGCTCTGCCAATGCCCTACTCGCATCCTCCTCATCTTGATGATGGATGTCGTCCTCATCATCGGAGTCATTTGAATCGAGAGTGCGATGTCTCGACGGGCCCCCAATATGCAGATCGCTACGTCGAGCACTGTGCATTGATGAGAAACGACGAAGCCAAGACGGACCGGTGGACATCCCGGGTATGTCACCTCCCCAGGTCGATGATGTGTCGCGATGACTGCGCCGTACTGACGAAGTGCTCTGTCGAGCACCACCCAGGCTAGGCCGAGCTGACATCGGGCTAGGTGGCCGGGCTCCTCTCTGGTGCGGAACCGATCCATCTGTCTTTCGGCCACAACTTAGGTCGAAGAAGAGTCGTTGTGTTGCTACACAGACAAAATGTAGGGCACCACGCGCCACCGTCTTGAAGTGAAGTCCTCCCAGAGAAAGGCTAGACAACAGGTTTGTCGTCTGCCTGTCGATGGCCAAAGCTAAGTCAGCTTGCACATGCGAAACTCATATGGGAACTATGAAAAAATAGATAAGATAAGAGACCAACATAAGTATCCAGCGAAGACGAACGTACCGAGCGATATATCCGGCCTGGGAACTAAACATCAAGGCCTAGTCGAAGACTGTCTTGATATGATAGTTCTGTCGGCGAAAGGGGGGCCGCACGAGCAAGTCGCGTGCGGGTGCACGGCACGTACCACTGAAGATAGGCCTGGTACGTCGCAGGGTCATACGGCCGCTCCTCCACAACAACATCCGTCGCTGCGTGGTCCTCCCACTCGTCGACCCATTTGGCATTCTTGATCTGCCAGTTGTCGGAGTGTTTTCCTCTACGTGTTTGCCTGCAAAAGGTGACACGATGCACATAAAGTAAGGAAATAAACAAATATGAGTGCATACATGAGATATAGAAAATGTTCCAGGCATACACGTGAATCTCCCGCGGGAGAGGACGTTGTCGATTTCTTTCCGGGGGCGGTATCTGCTGGTGTAGCCCGAATTGGCGCATCACCCTCTCCGGAAAATACAGCTCCACTACATGTGAGAACACCATGTGCTGGCGTGTAAGCCAGTAGTCCTGGCCCGTGGTGCAATGCGAGGAAATGACATGCGATGCAACCTAGGAGATGTGCTCCGGTGTCCATGGTCTCCATATGACGCGTGCATCCGGTAAGAGATCAAACTCTCCCAGATACGCCACGTAACAGCGGTGAATCTGTGACGATTGTTGGATCAAAGATGCTGACTAGAGGGGGGGTGAATAGGAGACTTTAAAAACTTCAAATAAAAACAAGTTTTTATACCAAGAAGAACCAAATGCAATTTAATATATTTAAAGAGGGAAGATAGAGAACAAACACCACGATTTTTACCGAGGTATCGGAGACTCACCCAGTCTCCACTAGTCCTCGTTGAAGCACTCAAATCACTTGAGTTTTGCCTCAATACTCACGAAGAGTATTATCAACTAAGAATGCTCCTTGTCCACTCCGGAAAGGTGAGCACCGATGCCTTGTACACACTTGCCGAGCCTCTCCAACAATCTCCGTTCTGGAGAGGTCAACGGCCACGCCTCCGAACCGTCTAGGTGAGGGCGCTCACCAAGAGTAACAGGCAGCGAGGTCTTCTCTAGACCTCCAAACACGCACCGAGAAACTAAGTGAATGCAAATGCAAAAGAACTGAAACTCTCGGTGGATCGGAAAGCACTCGACTTGATCAAAAGACCAAAATTTTAAGTGGAAAACTAAAGCTCAAGAGTGTATAAGAAATGCTACTACTTGTTGTAGAAAACTTATGCCCAAAGCCCCTTTTTATAGCCTCAAGAATCAAATGAACCGTTGGAGCTAGGGCTGAAAATCAGCAACCCAAACTGGCAGTCAGTTCAATGCACAACAAAATTTACGGATAAAACTTTGCTAGCCGTTCGTGGTCATTTATGGAAAGCTAAAACCCACAACTGACAGTCAGTTACACAAACTGACAGTCAGTTCGACTACAAACTAGACCAAAAACAAATAGAAACTCAGTTAAAATCTCTGTGGTCGAAACCCCAACTGACAGTCAGTATGGACAAACTGACAGTCAGTTTAGTACAAAAATTTTGAGCTCAAAAAAACACCCTCTCTGGACAAATGTCAGTTAACACGAACTGACATTCAAACTGACAGTCAGTATGAACAAAAACAGAGATAACTTTAAATCCAGAAATCCAAAAAAGGTGTTTAATAGTTCGTTGGAAAGATAATTTCAAGGGCTACATTTTTGTCAACAGAAGAAAAAACCAGATCTGCCTAGATCTTTCTAGAAAATCGAAAAACTCTTCTACTGTCAAAAACTGAACTGAAAAACCAGATTTTTCAAATAAGTTCAAAACCAAATCCAATCAAAAAGATGCAATGCATTGACCTAGGTTTCTTGGTTTGTGTTGAAGATAAAGAGGACTTTCGCCACCCCTCTTTATAGTACGGTTAAAACTAAAAAATAATTTCCCTAACCGATCATCTCCAAACGCCGAGATCGGTAAAAATAAAAACTCATAATACCTTAGGTCTTTCGCATCTTCATGATTTGCGTCTTGTATTTTGCTCTTCTGCATCTTGTGCTTCACTTCAAGTCGGGTTCATCTTGATTTTCTTGCATTTCTTCCCAACTGATCCCTGTATCAAACAATCTCAAAAATACGATTAGTCCAGAACACTTTGTTTTCATTAATCATCAAAATTAGGGTTAGGCATGAAGGCCTAGATGCAACAACGATGACCACCTTGGCCAACCTCCAATCCAACGGGCTCCCATAGTCGGCCGATCTACCCAATCCTCGTAGTCCGCTGGCGCACCGTACGGATGGATGGGCCGCTGTAAACATGGCCGACCAACGGGGAAGTGCTCCCATGACCACAACTGCAGTAGTATAGGGCATGCGGACAGCAATGATCCAGTCGAGGTCCTGCAACATGCCTCACAAAGCCCCCTGTACATCACGCACAACACTGCCATCGTCCAGTTGTAACACGGCATAGCCCCTGCGTCGCCATCGACGATACTCTCGACCAGGGGAATGAACAACGTGTACACAGTGTCACCGTGCGTCGAAGAGAACAAAATATACTGCAGCGTCACCAGCAAGTAGGCGAAAAGATGCCGCCGAACTACATCGGCGAGGGCATCATCGGGGCACTCACGGTAGCACACCAAAAATCGGTGGGGGACACCACGCCTGGATGCCGGGATCTCGTCAACATGGTTAGCGATGTTGAATCGGAGGTGCATCTGTGCGCGTCAATCTAGGCGTGCTGGCCGGAGGACGATGGGATGTCTACTGCTAGGTAAACCAAGCAGCATGCTCACATCCTCCAGCGTGACTGTCATCTCCCCCCAGCGGAAGTGGAAAGTGTGGGTCTCCGGACGCCATCGATCTACCAATGCGGTGATCAACGACCTATCCAGTGTGATATGCTGACCTATCTATAGCATACGGGCGAACGGCAATAAACCTGTATCCCGGAGAATGGGGATATAGCCCTCATGCAGAGGCCAGTACTCCAAGGGAGCACGCACTACCAGCGGCTCTAAGTCCCGGCCCTCAGACAAGATGCGGCCGTGATGTCCACGATCACATGTACTGGTCAGCAGCTTTAGAAGATCTCTATCCCCGCCAGCCATACCTGTCAAAACATAAAACAGGAACCATTATTGAAAGTAACATAACATACAACGGGAACCATTATTCCAGGCTGTGTCTGTCCAGCGCCTCCATAAGCAGGCATGTGTGTGCAGTAACTCTTCCCCCACAAAACCGATGTCGTCCTTCGGCCGCATCGCACGAATCTTCCATGGGCAGCCTGCTATTACACAAGATACGACAAAAAAGTTGAGGTTTGACTTGACGACCTTGCATTGCCGGTTAATTGCGAGAGACCAGCTTGCCACGGCATTCTTTAGATCTTCCTTGCTTTGAAACTCCTACTCTACTTGTATGCCACCGTGCTCGAAAGACCACCTCGAACCCTGATCCCTTGGAAATACAGCTTGACTGTATGCTGAATGATCTAGCCACTCCTGCGGGGGACCAGGAGTGTCGTCATCAGAGCCATCGGATGCCTCCGAGTCCGTCGAATCATCTTCGTCGGACACTGATGGAAGGCAATCCAGTACCTCATACACATCTACGTGAGTATGGCAGAATATATCCGACCACTCGCTAGCCCTAAATCTCGCAAGACCGGGCATGACACTTGGCTCACCCTCCACCGCACACTTGGCTGCTCGTACGTTGCAGAACTGCACATACATCGTAAACTGACCGAACAGTCCGCTATGGGGGGTCTTCCACTCTTCGAATATAAGAGCTCCAAGATTTGTCCCCTTTAATTTTATATTTTCTAAAAACATACACACATTCACATAGTTTTTAAAACCATACACATATACATTTCAAAAACATAATTTCTAAACATAGAGCGTGCATGCATCCATATCAATAACCTAGTTTCATAATTTCTAAATACATACACATATGTATTTATAAAACCTAATTCTTAGACATAGAGTATGCATGTGCACAATAAAAAATAACCTAATTTTATATTTTCTAAAAACATACACACATGCACATAGTTTCTAAAACCATACACATATACATTTAAAAATCATATTTTCCAAACATACACACATACATTTCAAAAACCTATTTTTCAAACAACACACATACATTTTCAAACATACACATAAACATTTCAAAAACCTATTTTTCAAACATATACACATACATTTATAAAACCTTATTTTCCAAACATATACACATACATTTAAAAAAACCTATTTTACAAACATACATATACATGCACATGCACATATTTCCTAAACATATTCCTAAAAACATAATACCTACTCTAGTGATTTTATACACATAAACATAAACCCTAATTACGTCATTAGCAACATAATTTACAGAATCTTAAATGCATTTCAAAAAAAATACCTCTTTGCAAGAACTCGCAATTCTCTACAAGTTTCTCTTCTACACCGAATAAATTTACTGGACAGATTTTGCTAGATCTAGAGTTGAAGATTGAAAATGAGATAAGGAGGTGTGTGTGTGTGCTGCTGTTGTTTTGTTGCTAAGTGAATGAGTGCGTGTTGGGCGGAGGGGACCAGAGAAGGATAAAGAGGGGACCAGCAGCTTGTTGAGTTCTGCAAACTCGACAAGTGAAACAATATTATAATGTCAAGTGATATTACAGCAGTTAAAATCTCTTCGCCCAGTTGGTGGGAGCCCTCGGTTACCACGTCTTTGGCTCGGGTTTGAATCCCGCTCCCCTTTTTCTGTTTGTCGAACTCTAGGTCCTCGACAAGTATCTGAATATTAAATAGGCCAACTCTTTTAATACAACTAAGAGTCCTAGCCCAACTGGCTCGCGCGCTCACTCCCATGTCCTCGGCCAGGGTTCGAATCCCCATTTCCGTAGCTCGACATGCTGACGTGACAGGTCATTTTTGTAAATGCTCGCAACTGTGGGTTAGTTTTGTCATTATTTTTTTAATTTGCATTATTTATAAAAAAAAAAAAAACTCTCTCCTTGCTTGTGTCGCGTCGTTGCCTACTTGCTCGCCACCGCCTCAGCCCTCCATCTCCCTCCTCGAGTGTTGCCTTGCCCCCTCTACCTCCCTCTTCGCGCCGCCGGCGACCTCGTCCTCGCCTTCTCTTCGAACTTCTTCCTCACCTACTCCTGGCACGAGAAATACCACAAATCCATTCATTCATGTATGCTTGTGCTGTATCATATACTTGTTGTTGTTGTTGTTGAGAGATGGATTAGTGGGTTTGATCTTTCTCGGGTTGTTTGCTTCCTCTAATTCTTGCAGGGAAGTTGGGAAATTTTCTTTTTTTTTTTTTGTTGCTGAAACAAGAAAGGATGTTCCTTTAAGAGGTTGATAGTTTTGTTTTGTCACTTCTCTTGTTTCTCTGCATGCATCAGTTGAGTTCTAAGTGCTAATCCTCTTTTGTGTATTTCTTCCAACAGGTGCAGGGCAATCTTTTTCTCAGGAAGGTCTTGGAAAGGAGGTTAGTTGTTGTCTTTTAGTTTTTGTTCCTTTTGTTTTTGCTTCTATTGATGCTTGTTCGGAAGTTGAAACTATTATCCTTTCTGCTTTTCTCCCCAACAATTTGGGGGATTGTTGTAATCTCAATTAACAAGAAGAGAAGCCCCATGTGGCTGCTAGTAACAAAAAAAAAATCATCTTTGTTTCTTTGTTTGTATGATTGTTTCATTGATTTGGACTTGTGCTTTTTAAGTCCAATCCTTACCACAAAACAACGGTAATTTTGTATTGTTCTTTTCCTTTCTTTCTTATATGAATAGGTCATTAGATCAGAGTTTAGGTGGGTTAGGAAGACATACTATTATGTTGTTCTTGATCCTCTAGCTCGTCATATAGAGATGATGCAATAACATACCAACACCAACTAGACAACAGGAATTAATCAGGGATACTGTAATCTTAAAAAAAACTTTATGCTTTTGAGTTGTTTTTCTTTCAGCAGGCTTAGTGCTTGAAAGCTGTAGATATGGTGCGAAAACATCCGATGTAATGATATGATTGGCTGATACAACTGCAAGTTTGTAAGAAGTGTCTACGTTGAAGTATGCACAGTTAAAGTTGGCGTTTTGTTTGTGAAAGAGTGTTTAATTAGAAACCCAACTAAGAACTGTAACACTGTAAAATTTTTAGGTTTAACTTGAATGTGCTAGACAAAAAATGTCAAAAAGTTCATACTATACTTTGTACAATACAATTTTTTTTATCCAGACAATGATGGCGATCTAGAAAGTACGAATTGGCACCATCATCTTGCCTTAAAAAGATGGTGAAATTATTGTGGTGAACCTGTACACAACTCAAAAGTGCCATCATTTGTTAGGTTTATCTGATATCTTCAGGTATGAAAGAACAAAAAGCAGTATGCTGACCAATTAATTGACTTTCACCAATTGTGAGAGTTCAACTGAGTCATAATTTGTTATGCTCCATTTATCCAATATCTTCAGATTATGTGAATAAAATTATAAACTACAGGAGAAGCATTGCTAGAATACATTGTTCTGATTTCTGAACAATCATGGATGTTTAATGTTTAAGTTTGATAAAAGGGGGTTAGGCTTTAAGCTCATACATAGTTGCATGCATGATACATGAAGAATAAGGTATCACCTTGTATATAGAGTTTGGAACTTTTTTTTATAGGACATGAAGAATATTAAAAGGTTGTTGAGAAGTGATCCAGCGATGCACACATGAGGAAATATGATAGTAGGGCCTAACATTCCTCCATGAATCAAGGAAATGTGCATGTATATTCCCATATAACTAGTATCACTAGGAGAAACTTGTGTTTGGTTGGTAATCTTTTACCAGAATAAGGCATGCTTCATGTTGTGTTAAACTCATTTTAGTTTTGAGAAGAAAGTGGCCTTGCGGAGAAAGAATTTTGCATTCTTTAGATCAATTTTTATATAGCTTGGAGCATCACAAACCAAAATAAGGAATCAGAATTTTTGTTTTTTTCTCAAAGTATTATCCTGATTCTGTGTTGCTTTCTTGTTTAATTTTTTTTCTCTCTTTTTGTCTTTGCTTAGACCAGCTTTCATGGTCCGTTCTTTCTTTGCATCTTTCTATACTCTCCTTGTACCTTACTTCTTAATTTGGTGATACTTTTGTAGGATGTGAGGATGGGTGCTTTGGTTCAAGCCAGGATGGTGCCATTGCTGCTTCCTTTGATCATGATGTTCTGTTTTTAGACTTTATGGCACAAGTTTTGTAGCAGAGTCGAAGTTTCTTTCTGTCTTTAGGTTGCTCCAATCCAAGTTCTAAGTTCTAACCGTAAACAAAACTTAGCCTTCCTGCAACTTTGCTTCTCTTCCTTCTTGTTTACTACACATGAAGCAAAAAAAAAATTTCCTGGTTTGATGCGGGTCGACAACCGGGCATGCCAAATGTGATCGAATGTGTGGATTGAGCTTTTGAGTTGCATCGTGGTACTTTTTTGGCCAAAAGGATAACATCTACTTGGAACTTGGTGATCAGAATGTTTGTTTTTATTTTGTATTAAGCTTTTGAGTTGCATCTAGTTGGCCTGAATGATAACATCCTATTGCACTTCCTAAAAAAAAGTGTTTATGTTGTAATTTTGCTACTTTGATTAGAATGTTTCCTTAGACCTTCTCTAACAACAATACCTAAAATTGGATCTCTATACCTCCATATACGTACCTCCCTAAAAATATTCTATCCATATATTTCAACTAACTCCAACAACAATCTCCAAATCTCTCTCTCTATTCCTAAAAATTAACTGTCATCCCATTATTTCGCGCTGTCGAGCGGACGCGTGGGCAATCGGCAGCGCCAGAGAGCGGTGGCACGGGGTAGAG
The DNA here is from genome assembly GCA_019359835.1 of Pharus latifolius. Lineage (NCBI taxonomy): Eukaryota > Viridiplantae > Streptophyta > Magnoliopsida > Poales > Poaceae > Pharus > Pharus latifolius. The sequence continues at coordinate 69,811,913 of CM033320.1, read as the reverse complement.
GCCGCGCAAGCAATCAGCGTCACAGGGGAGCCGCGGCGCGGGCAACCAGCGTCGCGGGGGTTAGCGGCGTAGGCAAACGGCGGTGAGGGTTAGCGGCAGCGCAGGGGAGCGGGCGAACGGCGGCGCGGGGTAGGTGCGTGGTAGGGAGCAGCGGTACCCCCCTCAAGGTCTCGCACCCTCGAGAGGCGTGGCCTCGCCGCGTCGCCCTCACCGCCTCGCCACCCTTGTGAGTAGCACCCTCGCCGCCGCCGCTCTCGAGGCCTCACCACCCTCGCGAGTCGCGGCTTCGGAACCTCAAATGTGGTGATCTTTTACGGCATGTTTAGGTGTTCGAGAAAAATTTTTATGGAGAAGAGTACTTTTACCAGAATTTCTGTCAATCCGATTGGATTATATTCAAATCGCACTTGAAATTATGTTCCCATGGAAATAATCTTAATTACTATTTGAATAAGCATGGGATAACATCACAAAAATTGGTCGGGAAGTCGGGATGGAAGGTGCATATTGGCACTGCCGCCCTTGAACTAGCCGTCGTACAGTCTGACTAGGCAACAAGCATTTGGTGATTGGAGCCATCTGTGCCCTCAAACCCGTTGTCGCCATCTTACTACTAACTTTCACAGGCTTCGGAACCGCCACCACCTTCACCGATCGAAGTCCGTTGCTGCCACTGCCAGCTTTGACTGCTCAGAGTTGTTTCACAATTAGAACAACCGTCGTCACCTTTTCGCGATCAAAGGGAGAGGAGATGAGAGAGAGAAAGGAAGAGGCAACAATTTGGGTGAGACCTGAGGCCAAGGACATGGTTGACGGAAAAAAATGCTAGCTTACACATTAATTTTTTTCATATGGATTGGGTCAAAATTTTCTACTCCAAACTACATACAAACACAAATTTAGGTTGACCCCAAAAAACTTTTGGGTGGGATTACAATACCCAACTGGGCCGGATCTCACCCAATCCTGGGGTTTCCAAACATCTTGGGAAAAAATTGATAGAAGAGCAAAAATAAGACCGTAGGTGCTCTAAGAGTGTATTTGGCCCAGTTAATTTGGGCTTCAGTTTCTCAAAACAATTGAAGTCTTGAAGTCTGGTCAAACAGGAGTTCAAATTTAAGAATTTAAAACTCCTTTCCACTGATTTTTTGGATTTTATAAATTTAAGCGGACTTATAAATTGAAACTAAACTAATTCAAACGAACTCTAATTTTTGTGTATATATTGGCTCTAGCTCTAGAAAAATTCACAATTTGGAGCCGCCGTCATCTTTGACTTGCCAAAGCTTGCCCAAACTGGGCCTAAACATACTAAACATACTGAATGAACGAGTAATTTTCTGTTCCCACGGGTCACAAGCTGATCTTATGATCACCAATTGGCAAACTGAATCATTTGTGTATTGAATTGATGCTCCTCAGAGCTGTTACTTTCTCTTGGCCACTTCGATGAATAGACAGATGGACGCAGTGAAAGAGTAGTAAAACTTGTGGCTTCAGTTTTGGCGATGGAGCAAAACAAAAGAAATGTACACAGAAATTAGCAGAAACATACCTTAAAATCTAACATAGCGATCGTCTTGCGGTTTGTTAGAATTGGTCAATGTAAACTGCTCCAATAAAAAGAAAAGAGTTGACCTGTGTCACGATAGGTTGAATCCTTGAGGCCTTGTCACTCTCAACATCTTCAGATAAAATAGAGATCTGGAAAGACACGACCAAATAAAATTGCCTCTTCTTCCACAACAGGGAATAATATAGGAACTTGAAAGTGAAGAAACTACTGCCTCCATTGCACATATAGAAACAAACAAGATGCTAAACACAGCAATACATTGATAGAATGTCAGATTTGCAATGAACATTTCTTTTGAGAATGTCCAAGTAAATGACAACGACCACATTGAACCACTCTTTTTGGCCGTTTTAAGCTTTCTATCTTAAGAATCTTCATTTTTGGACGGCCAGGTGGTCTCCGGATCTTAGGCGGGCGGAGTGTCATGTCTGCTTTGCTGCCTCCACCTTCTAACCCAGATGCTGAATCACCCCAAAGGCTCCTGTCTGGAATTGTCTGGATTGGTTGGGAATAGGCTTCCCGATACTTCATTACACTAAAGCATTCGTGTGCATACAGGCAAGGATCCTCACCACAGGAAAGTAGTGCAGCAACAGCATGCGCACATGGAATGCCATATATCTGCCACCGACGGCACGAGCAGAACCTATCTTGTATGTCCACAATGTTTGTTCGCTCAGATGACACTATCTCAAACTCCACTTTGTTTGCTCGGAGGACCTGATAACATCGTGAATCAGCAATGGCTTCAGAGATGATTTTCTCAGCTGACGGAACAAGGACTGTATTATATGATAGTGCCAAGTTGTGACGTTCACTGAACCAGCAGGTCAAGTGGTGCCTGATGTGCTCCACAGTTTGCACAATGGGCAGCTCATGACACTCAAGGGCCCAGTTATATAATATTTCTGTTATTCCAAGACTAAAATGGCCATATCGGATACCCTCAAAGTAAGAAACTGCCCAGAGGTTTGGTGGAAAATGCTGAAACCACGTCATGACATCTTGAACTTGCATCATGTCATTTACTTTTGAATCAAATTCTGCAGTTGTTAGAGCATAAACAGCACTCCAGAAAAGATTTACAAGTTTAGGGTTTTTGAACTCATCACGAAAATTCTCACTAACATATCTCAAGCAAAATCCATGAAATGCACTGGGGAAGTTGACTTCAACAGCTTCAACCACTGGTGGCTGCCTCTCGGAAAGTATAGTCAAGACAGGCATCTTGTCTGTGTTAACTCCAAGCAGCTTCCTAAATTCTGATAGAAACCACATCCAGTTTTCATCACTGTCAGCATCAACAATGCCGAAGGCTAGTGGGAACATCATGTGATCAGCATCAACAGCTGAAGCACAGAGCAACGTCCCAAGATATTTTCCTTTCAGGTCAGCCTTGTCAATTTCCAAAAGGGGTCTGCAAGAATTTAAGAAACCATAGATGGATGCACGAAATGAAACAAACAGGCGCTGGAAGCAGTTCTCTGGTCCAGTCCCTTTGTACACTGCGATGCTCCCAGGATTTGTCTTTACAATCTGATTACAATATGCAGGAAGAAATCGATATCCGTCCTCAAGAGTGCCATGAACAGCAGCCATGCTTCTCTCCTTCCCACGCCATGCCTGCATATAAGAAACGGCGACCCCATGCTGCTCCCGTATATCCTGCAGTATCTCCTTGGGCTTATACTGCGGGTTATCTCTGAGCCTCGCCTCAACAGACCTAGCCACCCAACCAACAGTGGCTTGCTGATGGTGCAAGTCCCGGACACCCTCACAAGTGTGCTCCCCATGCAATGTCCGCACAGTAAAAGTTGGCACACCGGGCAACTTAGCTACATGCACACGCCACGGACAGCCATCCCTAGAGCACTTGGCAATGAATCGGCTTCTGTCAGACTTCACAATACGGAGCTCAAAATGCAAAGCGATGGCCATGTCCTTAAGGGCCCTCCGGCACGTGTCGACATCAGTGAACTCCTGGCCAATGACCAAGCCCTGCTCAGCAGCTACAAGATTGTGCTCCGGCTGAACTAAAGCCTGGTTATCTTCCATCAACGAGCTCCACAAATCCGAAAAAATCACTTCTTGGGCCTCATAGAAACCACGGAAACTACTCGATCAAATTATACAAGCAATTCCGCCCATTAGCCCAGGAGACGCTGTTTCTGCACAACATTTGCACAAGTATAGGGTTACTAACAGGCAACGATGCTGTTCTGAACTTTTGCACAAACACACACAAGCGTCTATGAACAAACCTTAGGTTACATTAGTAACAAGAAACAAACTTGCAGCTAATCCGAGAATGGAAGCATACAAGAACTGGATGGAATCAGAGGGATTGCTGACAAATTAGTGAAAAGTGAGACCAATCAAGAATTTACCAAGAAATATTTGCCCGGATCTCCCTCCAATACGAGGGGAAGCGGAGGAGGAGTTCGCGTGGTGGTTTTGGAAGAAGAGATCGAGCTCGGCAGGGGATGAGAAGGGCGCTTCGGCGGAGATGGTTGAGCAACGCCGGGACAGATGGGTTGCCTTCGCCCTTAGTCCGACCGTAAAAGAGGAGAGAAGCGGAGCCTGCGCCCTAGTGCGAAAAGAGTAGTGTGGTACTCGTATGGATGGAACCGGATCGGATTTGGATCCCCGTCCTGTATGTCAATCTGCATCTACTTAATTACATTTTTCGGTAGGGAGGCTGATTTGTGATATTATCGACATGTCTTGTCTATTATTTATACAAAAGTTATATAGTATATTGAGAAATATTGAAGTATGCTTCTTATTGGGAATGTTTTGGTTCTTTATAATAATTGTATTATTAGATATGTCTCCAAGTTTCTAGTGTTTAGTTTTGAGTGACTAATATTATTGTATGCATCTAAGGGATGAGCTCAGACATATTGAGAATGTGAAACAAACAAGGTTCATGTTGCTCGAGTAAATAATTTTGGATTAAGAGGAAAACTATGCAAACCCTAAATCTTCAATATGATATTAGCTCATTCGGAATGATTAAAGAAAAAATATTTTTTTATCAGCTTTTACTTTTGATATCAATCAATAGATTTTGATCCAATGATCACAATTTAATTCAATAAATTTTAACGTGTCGCTTTTTTTATATTATTATATTTTCTTATATTAAGTTGTCACTTTTTTTTAAATTGTCATATTTTTTTGTTGTCATATTTTTTTGGGTGTCACATTTTCTTGTTGTATGTTGTCGTATTTTTTCTAAGTTGTCTCTTTTTTATTTGAAGTTGTCATATTTTTTTTAGATTGTCGCTTTTTTTATTTTACGTTGTTGCTTTTTTTTTTTATTTGTCGTATTTTTTAGAAAAAAAATTTTATGTAAAAAATGTAAATACCATGGCTAAGCCCTAACTTATTTGTATTTTATGTATTTTTAAAATATTCTAAAAAAGGGCAGTATGTAAAAGGAAGGATATTCTGCACCCATGAAAAGAATCCAGATTAAACTCGATCTTTGTAAGGAGACATAAAAAGATAAATTTTAACATGAGCTATGATTTTTCAACTTTCATCATTATTTTTTTGTGCTAGATATCTTCTTTATTCCTCCCAAATACTTGAGTTTGATCATAAATCTTATAGGATTTGTAGAACATCCCTCTCCTATATGAAAATTTTCTCAAGTTTTTTCCGAAACTACATGAGTTTACAAACTTTACATTAAAAAGAAGAGTTTATACTAGATACACCTCCTTCAAGTAAATAAAATTCATATTAAATTTACAACTTAGATTCAAACACATATGGATGGATTTTACTAATTCAAATATAGATTGCAAAATAGCTAAATGGTTGGATTGATCTCGCTTCAATGGCTGAATTGTTAGGCGAAGTCCAACACGAGCGCTCAGCCCAGCGCCCGAGTTAAAAAAATAGTTTTTTAGGCGAAACAGGAGAGAGAAGACATCATGTGAGGTAGTGGACACTCGGATTCTGACAGGTGGGACCCACCGGCACTTAGCCCAGCGAAGCATTCGTGTTCGAGTGATCGCTGACGCTCGAAGACACAATTTGTAGGCCCCACATTTTATTCGCCATGCCTCCTGTACATGTGCCCGAATTAAAACTGACAAGTGGGGTCCAGAAAAAGTGTAGGCCCACAAATCAGTGAATGAGTAAGGAGTAGAAGAGTATGGCGCGCGAAACACCGCATCAGATGTGGGCCCACAAAACGCATAAACATGTGTGGGTGCACTCGCCTCGCTTGACATGCATACCGCACAATTAATTATTCACTTTCAATGACAGGTGGATCCGAATAGTTCTAGGGGCCACATGTCAAGGACCAATTTGATTTTTTTTTTGTATAGTAAGAGTTTTACAAATAGAATTTTATTTTCATCACTTTAGTAGCCGTTGTGTGGCTGACAGTATGCCCAAAGATGAACCGAGCCCACATGTCATTGAAAGTGTTTGTGAGTGTTCTGAAAATAGCCGTTGGAAGAATTATTTCGCCAGTCCCACTAGTCAGTGACTCAAAAAAATTACTGTTGCAATATAGTCATTAAAAATAGTCGTTGCAATTATTTTAATGATTTCTAGGGAAAAAATTTAAAAAATTGCTGAAAATTCAGAAAATTTTCAGAAAATTTCCAGAAAATTTCTACCGTCCTCTCCCTATTAATATGAGCATGGTTGAGCTCATTTTCACTCAAACCCAATCACAAACCATACACTTTTCATTCTTCCATCCTTCAAAATTTTCTAAAAAAATTTTCAATGGATATCAATCCCCGGCGGTTTTGTTAATTGGTTTAGCGAGTCTAATTTAGATGAGGAGAACACTGAAGGGGCTAGTAGTCAAAATATGCCCAACTTTTATCCCCTCCATATCCGATGTGTTATTTACTATTCACACCGCACCCCCCCCCCATATGAGCACCCACATCAGTACGCACAGCTTGGTTCGTATGCACCAGCTCATCTGAACACACAGCCCCCCTATGACCCTTACGGCCAAAATTATTATTTCATCGAAATGTTGACCATCCCTGCACAAGTTTTTCCTTCACAACCACTGACTAAAAATTCCTACTTCGCATCAATATCAGATAACGGCACTCCGCATAGTGCGCCCCAGGTTGTAATCGACGACGATGAAGACAGCGGCAATGACGAAGGAACCGCTGAAGCTCAGCCTAAACATTGCTTTGGTCGCAATAAGACGACATTCGACTTGTGAGTATTCGTTTAAATTCGAAATTTTGTGGACTCGGAATTTTTTCCTATTTTAGCTTAAAAATTTTTGACCAATTTTATTTTTTTTTCTTCTTCCAGATTAGTGCATGGTTGAATAACTCTGTCAACCCGATCGACGGGAACAATAAAAAATTCAACATGTACTGGGGAAGGTCGCTGCGACGTACAACGCAAGCAATCTAAGCAGTCACAGAAGAGACGTGACGCACTGTAAAGACCATTGGCAAAAAACTAACAAGAAAATTGTTCAATTAAATGGTATTTATTGTAGGTTGAGGGATTTCTGTGCCAGTAGTCGTTCGGCGACCAGTTGATGGCCTAGGCACGCAAACTATACAGGAAGGAGATGGGTCATTTTTTCGTCTTGGAGCACTGGTGGAAGTCGTCCGGGGTCAACTGAAGTGGTGCCGAAACTACTTTGATTCTAGTAAAAGAGCACGACTCAATGAAGAAGGTGGGCACACGTCTTCATCGAACAAAGACGATGTCCCTGCCGAGTTTCCACAACCAGAAGGGCGGGATGCGGCAAAACAAATGAGGAAGGGGAAGCACAAACTCGAGGAAACGTCGGTGGCTATCTAGAGAGCATAGAGAACATCGGCAAAGCAAACACCGATCTCGCTAAGGTAGCTGAGCAAGTTGTTGTTGCATCTTCAATTTGCAGGGCATGGCCAAAAGCAAAGAAAAGGCCACATTTATGAAGTCGTTAACAAAACTAGTGATGACCAAGACATCTCATTTCTCAGATGCCCAAAAGGCGGCTCATGCGGCCGCATTAGAGTGTGTGAACGACATGATTAATGAAATGAGAAATAAGTAGTACCCTAAACCATGTAATTTTTATTTCAAGAAATGTACTCGTACTTTTATTTTAATTTTTCTTGAGCAATTATCCATCGTCAATTATTCTCCTCTCCCTGTATATTCGAAACATTCATCATCTCATATTCACAACCCAAGTTTCTCTTCTTCGAGCACCAAGACCCTGTGCCACTACTCCTCAAAAATGACGTCTAGCTCAAGCACAAGTAGTGCAAAGAAGGAAGCCATCAACCAAATTGAAGATTTCGTGACTGGGTTTGTACAGAGTAGGTTGGCGCTACAACCCTTGAACTGTCGCATTCTCAATGATATTCAAGCCAGCATAGACGCTGGTACCTCACACCATCACCGATGAGGTACTAGAAGATACATCGATAGAGATCGCAAAGGCAGTCATAACCATCTAATGGCAAACTATTTCTTCGACGCTTCGATCTATCCTACCTACTTGTTCCGCAGAAGGTTCTAAATGGGGAGACACCTCTTTCTTCAAATTGTCGAAGCTTTGGGGAAATGGTCTTCATACTTCACCAAGAGGAGAGATGCTCTCCTTATGGCTATTTCCTTTGCAGAAATGCATTGCAGCAATGCGCATGTTGTTGTACGATTCCCCCGTCAATGCATTCAGAGTACGTATGTATAGGAAAGTCAATGGCAATCGAGTGCCTGAAGCTTTTCGTCGACGGAATCATCGACAAGTTTGTGGGAGAGTATCTCCGTAAACCTACTGTTGACGACATGTACCGTCTACTCCAGCAAGAAGAGGCTCGTGGTTTCTCAGGAACGCTGGAGGTATCGATTGCATGCACTAGGAATGACGCGATTGCCTACTTACATGGAAGTGGCAATTCACCTTTGGTGATCACGGAATCCCTATAATAATACTTGAAGCAGTCGCCTGACAAGACATGTGGGTGTGGCATGCTTTCTTTAGTGTCGCCGGATCCAATAACGGCATCAACATGTTGAATCAATCCCCTTTTCACTAATGTGTTGAACAGTCAAGCTCCTACTGTTTAGTACTCCATGAATGGAATAAAGCACAATATGGGGTACTACCTGGCCGACAGTATTTACCCTGGCTATCTTCGTGAAAACCATACCCTTACCTCAAACAGAGAAATTCAGATTATTCACACAGTAACAAGAAAATATAAGAAAAGATGTCAAGTGAGTCTTTGAGGTCTTGCAATCTCGATTTGTCAATCTCCATAGCCTCAGTCAATTTTGGCAACGATTAACCCTTGCCAATATTATGCAAGCATGTGTCATCCTCCACAACATGATAATCGAGGATGAGCGACACTCTCATGACCCGCCTACTGTTTCATATGAGAGTCAAGAGACATCTACTGAAGCACTGCCTACTTTCCATAGTACTGCCTTTCCTTTTCTGCTGGTATACTCACTCGGAATGATATGATGCATGCTGGCCCAACACATATACAACTCAAACGAGATCTTGTTGAGCATATTTGACAGTGTTTTAGAGGTAACAATACCGTCTATTAGTTTAATTAATTTGTAATTAATACGTTTATGTGGTCGTTAATGCCCGAAATGTATCCAAATTTTAATTAATATGTTTCATGTTATTTTTTATGTGCGATTTAAAGAAAAAATTTAAAATTTTAATCTTATATTTTAATCATGTTTTTTTTGTATTCAAATTATCTAAATTTAATTTTAATAATTTTTAATCATTAATAATCATATAATATAATATATTACGATATAAATATTTTATACTGTACCTCACACAAAACAACACCTAATCACCAATATATTATAGTGCTCGAGGCTTACGAAAATGTTTCGCACGTGGGCATGGTCTGGGCCGTCTCGGTTCGGCCCATATGCACCACTCATGCACGCTGAATGGTCAAGCTTCCACTGCGGCCCAGGTGGCGGCGGGGGATTAAAAAACACGTATTAATGCACATTAGACTCTGAGCAACATCCCTACGTACTCACATACCCCCAACCACTGACATATATACCCCACATCACCAGACCCCACATGCCACTCAAACATCAGCAATTTTGCGTGTAGACACAACTTCGGGCTCCCTCATACAGTCCTGCATACTATTCGGCTATTCCAAATTTCCACCCTTCCCCAAGAAAGAAAAGTAAGAAAAAAAAGGTGGAAAAAACGCAGAGAGGAAGAGCATAAGAGGCACACTCGTAGGGTTTTCTGATCGGAGTTCAAATCGACGCAGCCATGGTTCGCGGGTCACTCGGCAAGCTTGTCTCCCGCGCCATCACCGTCGCCGGCAAATGGCAGCACCAGCAGCTGCGCCGCCTCAACATCCACGAGTACCAGGTGCTCTCAGATCCCACTGTTTACCCCATTTCCCACCAATTTTTTCAGGATTTTTAGATCTCGATTGGTACTCGGTGTAACCTGTTAGGTTTTTGGTTGTTTGATTTGTGGGGGGTTTGCAGGGCGCGGAGTTGATGGGGAAGTACGGGATCAACGTGCCAAGGGGCGCGGCGGCGGGGTCGCTGCAGGAGGTCAAGGACACCATTAAAAACGCCTTCCCCAACGAGAAGGAGGTGATGCTACAGTTTACTTTTGTTGGGCTCATGGTATTGTTATGTTCGTTTTTTCATCACAGGATGCAAATGCCAACGATTGTGATGTCGCAAACAGTAACTATGGTTGTTTTAGAGTTTATGAAATGGAGAGATGGAGCAGTGGTCTATAGGCTACTATGATTTTGTAATGAGTTTGAGTTATCAAAATCAAAATTTTGTATGTTGGTAACAACCTATGATTGGGGAAACTATAATTGTGTTGTGATTTGTGAGGATTTTCCGATACCAGAAGCCATTTTATAGCTTTTGCTTTAGTCACATTAAAAATTGACACCAATGCAGATAGTTGTTAAGAGCCAAATTCTTGCTGGTGGACGGGGACTGGGCACTTTCAAAAGTGGATTGCAGGGTGGTGTTCATATAGTTAAGGCTGACAAAGCTGAAGACATTGCGGGTAAGAGAGATTGCAGTTTAGCTTTACTATACATTATGCACATATTCATGTTATGGTGCTGATATTTGAGCAAGCACTTTTGTACACTATGCAATAGTTCTTGCCTCCTTTGATTTGTTGAAATGTATGGCATGGTCATTGACTTCTATGCCAGAGAATGACTGTTGGCTTTAGAGTTAGAGCGAGTTTGGGAGAGCTGGTATTATATAACTATGGTATTGTGAAACTAGAGTTTTAAAAAAGGGATATCGCGACTTTATGTTTTTAAACTGAAGTATTAGAGGTGTTTAGATTGAAATCTGTTAACTGCAGTATCAGGCAAAAGTGGACCAAAAAAAAAAAGTCTGAGCCTAGGGCGCCATGCGCCGGCAACGGAGACGAAGATAGAGGTAACTTCCACCACTTCCAATCCCGGAGCCCAGGGCAAATCCGGCCAAATTTGGCCAACTCCCACCCACAATCCATGCAAAACCCTTGTTGTTGCCGCCGCTGTCCGTCAAGAAGGAGGGCGTCGATTGGGTTGCCACCCATCGACGAACACACTCGTGTGCCGCCGCCCATCGTCGATTGTGCCGCGCCACCGCTCGTCCTGCGCCGCCTGCCGCCACCGGCGTCGATTGCGACGCCTGTGGCTAGGACGTTGGCTCGATACGGCGATTGGCCGCCTGCGTGTACCTTTCTCCGGCGCCGGCGCCGGCGGCCGACATTCCTCCATGTGCAAGATGGCGCTCCTGCTTCTTTTCCAAGGGTTTTCGCGCTTGCTTGCTCGCTCGCACACAGTCCTTTTCTCTGTTTCAAAAACTTTGGGTTGCGGCAAAGTTTTTGATACAGTGATAAAACTAGGTTTTGAGGCAAGCTGTGGTATTTTTGCCTCTGTTTTTTCCATCCAAACACACTTCTGTTTTTCATACCGAAGGTTTTGAAAATATCTCAATTGTTCATTGGAACTACACAGTACTGAGGTACTCAAACAGACCCTTATCAATTGCAAGTTTCTAACCAATCTTTAGGAGTGTAAAGTGTTTCTCATCCTGTCCAACTTTCTGAAAGAGCTATAATGCATGCATAGCCATTCAGGTAAACTTAAACTATCTACAGCCTATGCATATCAAGGCCGACCAGGTACTTGAATCATGATCTATTGCAATTTATTGATTATTTGAAAGTGGTTTTGGCAATCAAATACATCAGTTGTCATGAAAAATACAGCTTAAACTCATCTACCATATAAAGCAGGACATGTCTACATAGATTTTAACTATACTGATCTTCATATGCTCTTGTGGATGGCATGTGGAATAGCTGAATAGGTGTAATCAGTTCTATTAACTTGTTCTCGAAACCCTAATTGTGCACAGTAGTGATTTTACAAAATTGACGTGTGTAATGTTTTTATCTTCTGATTGGCGTTTGTAGTATTCTACTTTCTGTCCTAGTATTTGAGTTTCATTAATTCTTGCTTTTGTTTATATATATGGATATGGGTAGATAGATTATGTTCACATTGCTGCTTAAAATTTAATTATGTGCCAGATGTGCCAGTTGTAACTCTTGGTTATTTAATGTTTTGTTTCTATATGCGATTCCCATTCCATGTTAGCTTCCATTATTTGGAATTTTTGAGTGACACCTGGTGCTTCAATATTTTCTAAATTAGTAAATTCTCAAGTTGACTAAACTATAATTTTTGCAAGTCAGTTCCTTATGTATTTACAGTTACACTGTTGGAGAATATAACTTGTTGAGCATCCCAGTAAATAGTTTGAAATATGTTCGTACTAACTATTTGACTTATTCTTCTGCAGGTAAAATGCTAGGCCAGATTCTGGTCACAAAACAAACTGGTCCACAGGGAAAGGTTGTGAGCAAGGTTAGTTTTTACTGATCTGACTTTTCTTGTTTTGCATCTATATTTCTCTTTGAGCTGTGAATAACTTGCTGCTTTGGTTTGTTCTTGGTATACTCAAATGGGCTGTGCTTCACTCATGCTTGTTGGCCTCTGCAGCATAACTAGAAACAAATGTTCTAGAGCTTGCTTGAATATGTGGCAGCCTAGCTTTAGCTTATAGATAGCACAAATTTATAACCTCTGAACACACTGCAGTGGTTTTTGACACAAGTTTAATCCTGTTAATAGTGAGAAGCTTAAGCTGTGCAGAACCCCAAATATACCACGCATATGCACACACACATACCCACATGCGCGCCAGCCTGCCTACCTACGCTTATGCAGAGAAAAAAGATAAACAGGAACAGGCCATATTAACCATAAGTTTGATACCATAGAAAAAATTTTGTACCTGATGGTTGGAGCTTATTGTGGAATTAGTGTTTCTTATTATTAAATTATTTTATTCAGTCTAATTAGAATAGGTTTTGCAGCTATTACTTCTTAAATGCAAAAGAAGTTAATTCATTTCAAGTTAAATGGACCATGCATAAAGCTGTTGTAATGTGGCATTAAATGTTTGTATTTGCATGGTACTTTGTGGGATAGATTTTCATAGCGACTCATGACATTTTCTTCATTCTCTTGGACAGGTCTACTTATGTGAGAAACTATCACTTGTTAATGAGATGTACTTTGCTATCACCCTTGATAGGAATACAGCTGGTCCAGTATGTCCTTTGGCCCCTATTGATACTGTCTTACAAGTTCATCTCCTCCTTTTATCACTGACCTTTTGTTATATGCTTTTAATAAATCTTGTATGGCTTAGTGTCTTAATCAATGGCACCCACTTTAATCTGAGTTCAAACTTTTTCCAACTAAAATGGTTTTTGCCTCTTGCTTGCAGTGGTTTTTTGAACTCAAAATTTTTTTAGGTGAGTAAATTTCACCATTAGTCCATACTACAACACAAGAATTGTAATTCCATCTCATTTTTTTTTTAATTTTCCACTAGAAGTTCCACAGTGCATACTAGAATTGCAATTAACTCTCTATCCACTAAATTGCACAAGTGGTGTTAGTAGAAAACGTTTTAAAAGGTAATGAAAATAATAAACATATGAAATTTTTAAAAAGAATCAAATGTCAAATACATTCATGAAAACATTCTAAAATCTACAAAGTACATCAGAAAAATAAAAAAAATTATAGCACACATATAGATGAAATTGCAATTCTCATCAATTTTTTATACTAAAAAAAATTTAGTACTTTTTTTGCAAACCATATCCATAAAAACAAAATGAATTCATCTCAAAATTTTAATTTATGAAATTTTTTTTATTTATGAGCAATTTTTTTAGTTATTTTCTGTTGTGTTTTTTTTTGTTTTTAGCTTTCTATTCTTTTCTGTTTTTTATATTTTTCATGATAGCTTTATTATTTTACAAGATAATTTGGAATTTCTATAATTTTATTTTTGTTATTCTATGATTATTTTGGTTTATTTATGTTTTTTATGCCTTTTTTACTTAGTTTTTGACTTATTTTGATTTTTTTTCCAACTATTTTCTCTAATTATAATATATTTTTTATTATTTTCCTGAAGTATTATGGTTTTCTTAACTATAATAATTTTTAAATCTTTTTTATGTACATCTTTTTTTGTGCAAATTAATGAATAGGGACTTGATTGCAATTCTTAAGTGCAATGTGGGACTTCAAGTGCAAAATTGAAAGAAGTGGGATGAAATTGAAATTCTTGTGTTATAGCAGGGATTACTAGTGAAACTTTCTCTTATTTAGGTTGTAGACCACAGATGTGAATCATATTTGGTTGAAAGCAGCAGCCAATTGTTAGTTTCTTTGGTCTATCAAGTTACCCCAATTAGTTAGCTGCAAAAAAACTTTGCAATAATACTTTCGTCATTTGAGAATAGACTGGCATCGTGATTACACACAAACCGATGAAAGTTCACTGAAACCTTTTGGTCATCTGATCATAAACTGTCATAGTTGGTTGTAAAATCTTGTATGCAACCTTGCTAGCCAAGCATATGTCAATAAACAAGTTTCTTATGCATATTAAGCATTCTAAGGCTGTTGTTTCCTTTCTATTTTCTTGGTGCTTTTGTCAGCTAAGAACCAAATGTTGTGATGATGTTACCAATTTTGTGAATCTTGCTAGTCCTGTAGCCACCCCTTTCAAGCCTTTGGTAACATTTTTTGGCCTCCATATGCAATGCTTTATGTTACTTGTTGCATCACACGAACTGCTGCAATAATTGTACTGTTAAATAATACACCATTCATTCTTTCCTTTCTCTAGATAGATAGGCTTCTGTCTTCCTTGATTTTCTTCTAATGTTTATTGCTGATTCTCATCCTCATTTTCAGCTCATAATTGCTTGCAGCAAGGGAGGAACTAGCATTGAAGATCTTGCAGAGAAGTATCCTGATATGATTATTAAGGTTGGTTGTCTAGTACTTCAATTTGATTTTACATCTCTCATCAGTACCAGGTTATATGCTGTGCCTGACGGTTTAATAGTTCTAAAACAGCAATTCATTGATATGTTAAATTTCATTTCTTTCGATCGCCAGGTTCCTATTGATGTGTTCCAGGGAATCACAGATGAGGATGCAGCTAAAGTTGTTGATGGTTTGGCACCAAAGAAAGCAGACAGACAATCTTCGATAGAACAGATTAAGCTGCTATATAAACTTTTCGTTGATTGTGATTGCACACTGCTGGAGGTACTGCTGAGAGATGTCTTTTCCCTTTCTTTTGTGATTGCTGATCTTCCAGTGGCACTTGTCACTTATGCATTCATACTAATCTGGAGATCTTATGTGGATAGATAAATCCTATCGCCGAGACAGCTGACAACAAGCTAGTTGCTGCTGATGCAAAATTGAACTTTGATGATAATGCTGCATTTAGGCAGAAAGAAATATTTGCTCTTCGTGATACAACCCAGGAAGACCCTAGAGAGGTATAGTCTTTCTGTTCTTCTATTTAGCTTTCTGTGAACTTGGTTTTGTTTTTGTTTTCTATTTTTCACCTTTGGAACAGAAGACTTGTATCGAAGGACATGTTTTTCACTTTTTATTTTCTGATCACGAATTCTGAGTACACTGGCATCTGAGTAATTCATCCTGCATTGACAGGTGGTTGCTGCCAAAGCAGATTTGAACTACATTGGGCTGGATGGAGAAATTGGTTGCATGGTGAATGGTGCAGGATTGGCAATGGCTACAATGGATATTATAAAGTTGCATGGTGGTACTCCTGCCAATTTTCTTGATGTTGGTGGGAGCGCATCAGAGGGGCAGGTATAAATTGGGATTCACAGTTTATCTGTCCGCTTGGATATATAATTTTTAAGCAACAAATTTAGTGAATTTCAAAGTTATATTGACACTAATGAGATTGAGAACAGGCAATAATTTATTCCTTGAAATCCATTGATACAAACATGATTTGAATTTTTTTCATCAAGTTTGTTTTTGCACATCGTGTTCTCAGTTGCAGATTTGTAATCCTTTTTTATAAACCTTTTATTCAGGTTGTGGAAGCATTTAAGATATTGACTTCAGATGACAGAGTTAAGGCAATTCTAGTGAACATTTTTGGAGGAATTATGAAGTGTGATGTCATAGCAAGTGGAATTGTGAATGCAGCTAAACATGTAAGTTTTCACCAATTTTTATGTACTCTAGTTTCCGTTGAATGCCACAACCTTGTTATTCTGGTTGAGATGTTTTAAATTTTTTGTCAAGAATGTCTCCAAGAAATTGGGAGAGGATGCGGTCATTTGTAGAAATTTAAAAGCTATAACCTAAGTTATGTTAGTCCTAACAGGTATTTCCATTTTTAACTGATTCTGTGAACTTCCTGGATACAATTCACTTCAGGAATGCTGGATTTTTTTAGGTATAATTGGGTTTTTTTAATTCTTTTGTCTCTACTTTGGGAGGCTCTTTTTTGTGATAATTTATGCTCATGATTTAACATTTTCACTGTGGATATTTTTCTCACTAGGTAGGTTAATGTCACTAACTTGCTAGGTACAATAGAACAAAAACAATTTTTGTTTCACTGCTGCTCTTTAACTGTTTCCTTTCATTTCCAATTACTGGTGATATTTCTTTAGGTATTTGAATCTTCAATTACCTTTTGGTCCTATTTTCAATTGCCCCTTCTATATGTTTCTAAAAAGTATTTCACCATGATACCTTTGTTGGAAGGGATTTTCTCTTAATAGTTATTGTTCCACGAGGATGTAATGAATCTAATGATAGTACTAAATTTCTCTTGGCCAATATAATCCTTGATCTTAATGAGCAGTTTCTTTTTTATTGATATACTGTGGTATATACCTTCCAGTACTAAATTTCAGCAAAATAATACGAGGTTTTTTTTTTCTTCAAAATTGTCAGGTTGCCTTGAAGGTACCTGTTGTTGTCCGGTTAGAAGGCACTAATGTAGACCAAGGGAAGAGGATTCTCAAAGTAAGGATTGATGATCCTGCCATGAATATTTTGGTTTTCACTGGTTGCATCTGCTTCATTTGGCCGCACACTTCCATGTTTTTGAATGGTGATTTTTTTGTGCTTCTGTTGCAGGAAAGTGGAATGGCATTGATTACCGCGGAGGATCTTGATGATGCAGCTGAGAAAGCTGTCAAAGCATCTGTCAAATAATTAACTTGTAGTGTGTCATTCTGAAGTTTCCTTTTCAATGGTAAAAGATGATGAGCAATGCTCTTATAGATTTCGGGGCCCGAAGTCGTGAACCGCAATTTTTGGAGTGGAATTACTTTGGCTTGAGTTTCCCTTGAAACGTTGTGATCTCACGTCAATAAATCTATGTCGGCACAAAATTAGCAGCCACTATTTTGTCTAGTTCAAATGGGATTTTTTTCTGCCTTCAGCATCACAATGAGTACAACTTGATACTTCATATGCTCAATTTGTAACTGTTACATCTTGGCTAAGCTATTCTAATAGATTTTTGTTCTGATTCTGTTGTCGTGGCATTTGAATGCGATTAGATTAACACTGATGATTTTTGTCCTGCAGCGCCACATGGGTGGCCATGCTTTTAGCCTATGAACCAAATGCAATGTAATGATCCTATAATCATGCAGAGAAATGTTATCACAGAATGGAACTGAAATAAATCTTTCTTGAAATTATGCAAATCTGTATTACTTGAATCACAAAGCGAGAAAATCCACCATACTGATGAGACGACCTAAAGTGATGCTGATGCGGGGAGGCGGGAAGTAACATTCTTTTCAGTAGCCCTCATATCATGATTTAAATGTGTGTTTCTTTGCTGTAGCATTTCTGAGCAAGCTTTTCTCCCATGTGGTAATTATTGGAGTCCATGAGCGGTGCAGCAGCGGGGGCCAACCAGTACATTTCGCAAGGCAAGTTTAATGCTCGTGTTGAGCTGTTTCGTTACAGCACTAGCCAATACAGCTCATCAGTTGAAGAATAGTACTACTACTATCTTCTGCTTACTCTGGCTGTCTTTGGTATGCTTTCTGGCGGGCACTGGACAGGTAGGTGGGCCGTGGCCCGTGCCCGTAGGGCTCGTTTGCACTGTTGTGACGGCCCATATAATAGCCTATCTAGCTGCTCGGAGCTGAGCTATAATCAATTATAGAGTCAACGAATTTCCAACTCGTCCAGAAGTTAGAACAGAAGGCAATCGAGTATGGAGGAATCAATTATCAGTTTGAAGAAAGTAAGCATTCACCAACATATTTGATTTGGCCGATTGTGACTTGTCTATTCCTCCAGAGCCTCTCCATGTGCTGTTTGTGCTTTATTTTTTGATGGTGTGTGTGGGTCAGAACCCTTGTACATACCACGATGATCCATATTTCAGAAAAAAAAACACACTAAAAAACATAGAAAAGGAACAATCAAAGCTGAGTGTATTTGGTGGTATGGTGGACAAGAACTCTTTCTTGAATTCAAGGTGACCAGTATATCAATCACTGGACAGTTACATCATCCTCGACAAAGGAGCTGAGAAACGGAGGGGGTTCCTCGGGCCAAATTGTGCAAGAATTGGTACATTGAGTGTTAGTATAATGAATGAGCTGACTATTAGCTTCCCTTCGACAATGTCTGATGACCGGAGGCCGCCAGTGTCTTTGAGCTCGTCTCGTGGACAAATCTCTCGGCAGCGTTGTTGTTGGCAATTGGTGAAAATCCAGGTAAAAATATTCGCAGTAGTTTGTTGCATCATGCATAATTCAGAAGTGCGCAAATGTTTCAGTCATTGAGGTGAGTTGAGCGTATAATAGAGTGGCGTACAAGCAAATCATCGGCATGAAGTCTCCCACAAGTCACATTTCATTGTGCCCAGGCGGGTGGCCCCGAGTCCAATTAGTAGTAATAAGCAAATATGCTTTTAAGGAAATCAATAGCAGCGATTTATGAGACCCTCCCACCCCCTTTCCGGTCCCCGTTACCTCCTCTCGCCCCAGTGTATCCTCGCGGCTGTCAGAACCGCCGGACGTTACCCACGTCTTCGTCGTAGCCGCCGGCACCTCAATGTCATCCACCGTCAATTACTCTCCTGACCTTACTCTCTCTCTCTCTCTCTCTCAACTTTTTTAACAAAATGTTGTATACAATTGTACAAATAGGAGCCCCTCCCTCCGCCACTGCCGTTATTGTTGCTACAGGCCAACCGCCGCCTTGGCCTACTGCCTCACCCATCTTCGTTGCTACGTACTGGTTGTGATCAGTGAGAATCCAAAAGCCGAGTAATAGGAGCACCTCGCAAGGAAAAAAATGAAGAATATGCTGGGTTTTCCCCCGAAAACTTTAAATGAAGTCAAATGTAGCCCAAATTCGTCATTATCTCAACATAATATACATACAATAACATGATGGCTAGCATTTCAATATTTTGCCTCTTATCCATAGTATACACGAATACACTTGGAAGTCACTTCTCAGAAGCCGACGTAGGTTTCAGAGCTTCTCCAATGCCATTGGCGAGGCAATAGGCCACAGACTGTATGGTGATCATGGGGTTGACGCCCACGGCGCTCGGCAAGACGCTGCCGTCGCACACGTACAGCCCCTCGGCCTCCCAGCTCTCGCCGCGCCCGTCCACCGCACCGTCCCCTACCGTGGCGCCCATCCGGCAGCTGCTCATCTGGTGCGCCGAGCAGCACAGGCTCCACACCTCGCTTCTCAACAGCGGGCCGCACACTGCCGTGACCCCGTCCAAGAACTCCTCCAGCGCCTCGTCCGTGATGCCGCCCGTGCACCTCAGCCTCTGCCCGTCGCTCCGGTGGGTGCCGACCTCGACCGCGCCGGCCGCGACCAGGATGCGCACAGCGCGCCGAATCCCCTCGCGCATGTCCTCCCGGTCCGCCGGGTCTACCCGGTAAGCGATCCGCCTCTCGCCCTTTACCGTGCCCGACCCACGGTCCCTGACCAGCGTGAAGATGTGCGCCGTCCGGCCGTAGTTGAGCATCCGCTCCTTCATGTCCCGCCCGGACACCCACGGGAACTGCGTCCCGGCGGCGCCGACACCCATCGACGGCGTCTCGAGGATGGCGCGGTGCGGCCTGTCCGGCCCATCGGTCGACTCCACCTTGTGCAGGGACGTGATGATGCCTCCCTCGTACATTTGGCCCTTCAGGTCCGGCATTGTGTCCGGGAAGTACCCCCACGCCATGGCCGTGGGGTGGAGGTGAAGATTCTTGCCAATGTGCGGGTTGGTCAGCCCGCTCGCGTGTAGCAGCACCGGCGTCAGGAGCGAGCCGCACGCCGAGACGGTCACCCTGGCGCGGACCTCCAGCCTCTTGGTGACCGCCGGGTTCGTGCTCTTCGCCACCACGCCGACGCACCTCCATTTCTTATTGCCGGCCACCTTGCCTTTACGTTCCAACACCAGCTTCTCGGCCTTGCACTCCGTCAGGATCACCGCCCCGCGGCTCACCGCGTCGACCAGCCATGTCGTGTCCGTGCCGCGCTTGTCGCCGGTGCGGCAGCCGAAGCCGCAGCTGCCGCAGAAGTGTCCCTCCGATGAGTTCCTCGACACCGGCTCGACCTTGAAACCGAGCTTGTCACACCCCTTGCGAAGCACCTTGTTCTGGAACCCTTCCTCCGTGCACCCGGACGTCACGCCGAGCCTCTTGTATACCGCATCCATCGCTGCAGAGTACTCGGAGCTAACGAAAAGGGGAAGCCGGTGGTCACGCGTCCATTCCTTTCGCACGTTCTCGGGTGTCTTGATGCAAGCCGACCAATTCACGGCCGAGCCGCCGCCGACCGTCGACCCGGCCAAGAGCAGCATGCTCGCGCTCTGCGTGGTCACGAACCCGCCGGACTCGTAGAGCTGGCTCATCGACGGGCCCTCGACGCACGTGTAGTCCTCTGACGTGAAGTAGTTCCCCTTCTCGATGACGACCACCTTGTGGCCGGCAGCTGCGAGCACCGCGGCGGCCACGCCCCCGCCGCAGCCGGAGCCTACGATGGCGACGTCGCATTCGACACTGTATAGGTTCTTCGCTGAGTCTTGGGTCACCGTCAAGCCTTTCTCGGACAAGGACTCCAGGAGGGACATGTCGGTCTCGTTAATGGTTTCAATGACGCCGTCGTCAAGAGGCCGCTTCTTCCCATGTTCCGCCGGAGCTTCGTCGGACGGCGGGCTGTATCCGATTGCTCTCCAGTGAGGATTCTTGGAGTTCTCATCGGTCTATAAGCAATAGAAATGTCGAACATACTTATGTCAGAACAAAAGTTTTCAGAAATTTTAAAGCCAATAAATTTTTTTTCAGCCTAACTAAAACATACTTAATATGTAGATGTTGCTGTCATTAGCATATACATTTACATGACAGATCATAGCACACTTCTCGCTCAATAGTCTTTGTCGGAGAAGTTGCGTGTTCGCAGGGTTCTCAATTTCCACCTCAGTCTAACCCAACCGGATGCCCCCATCGGACCTGAGACGAGACCGGGTGGAGGTCATAGATCCCTCTATCCCATTTACACATAATCATATATTTTTTAAGATGTATTAGTATAATTATATCATTTTAATTAATTTTATAGTATCTTATATTCAATTAATATTAATATTATATAATTTTTATTAATTAAATTATATATATTTATAATAATATTTTCATAAAATTAGTTATTAAAAATTATTTTTTATTTTGAAAATAGTTTTATCTACAAAATTTTAAAACATGACTCGATCTGATGAATATTTATTGATTAATCAACATCAATTTGACCTAACTAGATTTAGATTCGACCAAATACAAGTGATAAAAAATACGCCCGACTTGACCCACTCCATTGAGGATCTTAACAAGTCAAACTCAAATTAATGTGATAAATAGTAGGACATCTAACCAATAATTATGCTTGGGCATTAAGAGTAATTATTCGATTCTGCTTCTACTTTACACACATGTAAATTGAATAATGGGGGTGGTACCATTCTGTACCCAGCCTAGACGCGAGGATGTCCTTCTATAAGTTTGTTCACCATAAATTTCTTTTCCTGGAGAGCTATCAACCACCGATTGAGGGCAGCTTCCACTCCAATTTTAGTCATTGAGGAGGAAAAGAAGGTACTAATACCTCAATAAAATCTAACCAGCTCTTCATTTATTGAGCAAAGCTATGCAATGATTTGATAGATTACGACAAGAAAGAAAAACATTTGTAGTACTTAGATTAAATTGTTAAGTGAAATTTATATATATCTTTTTATACCTCTCCATCAAGTATCTCTTAAAAAATATAGGTACAACTAGAAGAAGGGTATAGAAGTAATTTCATTTTTCGTTATGATAGTGAAGCTAATCTTCTATCCTGTGCTTCATCTTTGTTTACAGTAGTCTCCTGCACAAATCTCTTTTATCTAGCCTGTTCTTGATGATAGAAATGCATAGCAGGTGATTACATTATCGTTGGCTAAGATGTTCGCCTCTCTTTATTTTTCCTGCGAGAAACGTATTTATTTTGAAACTGAAGTTGTGTAGGATAAGTTAATTTTGTAATTAGTCAGTTTACCTTCCAAACAATTGTTTGCTGTAGTTGATGAAAGTCCCAAGACTTGAAACGAAGTTTCGGTCACAGACCATACACAATTGAACTTGCGAGGATTTGAACTTTTGATTTATCTATCTATACATCATTTGAATTGTTTATGCCTTATTCAGTCGCCGGATGTCGGAAGGCACTCGAAGTCAGACACAACAGAAGGCGGAGAGGATCGTAACAACCTATTCTGTTTAAATATGGTTTAATTGATAAACAAAATACTAATATGACCTATTCTAAATAAACGGTTAGATTATCATTAATATGTCTTTGCCAAGTAGAATATACTTCCACTTCTTAATACCTTATGAAAGACTTTAATGCTTGTCTTCAATGCTCCTAGGAAGGCAATACCTTCAGGTACCAACTCACATGATCTATTTGATCAAATTTTATTAACAGTTTGAAACAAATTTTGGGGACCGAACCATTTGCCATTCTTCAAACTATCATGCACCCATTGGTTAAGCTATTTTTTTCCGAGCCATTAAATGCAACAAAAAAAAGCAATAGGACGTGCCAAAGTCGCAAAGCTTAATTGTCATCAGAAAGAATTGACGAAGCCACTGTGGAAGTCTGAAAGATCTGAGGAGGCGCACACATGTGGCCCTTCCTCTCTACTAGTATCGCTGTAAACTTGTACCATTGTTGTTGTGTTGCCATTATTGCTTGCCTTGCTCATGCAGAGATGTATAGTCCTACACAAACCTAGACGTACGTAATTCATGCACGAACACGTTGCCATCTAGGCTGGTTCATAAGTAACATATTTTTGTTTAAAGCGACGTACCAAAATCAAGGAGGCGTAACTTAGTTAAGAACATGTTTACGTACCCAGGAGTAGAAGACGTAGAGGCAGAAAACTTTGACCATGAGGAAGAACAAGCGGAGGGGTGCGAGCACCGTCTCCCTACTCCACCTCCTCAGCGCCGCCTCCCTCTCCTCCACCGGCATCTCCGCGAACGTGCTCACGAACGGGAACCTCCGTGACAGGCACCGTGCTCCGCACAGCACGAGCGTCCCCAGCCTCGTGCCGAGGAGCCACAGCAGCGTCTTCACCAGTGCCAGCGCCTCGCTGAGGCACATCTTCGTCATCAACTCCGCAACCTTTATGTGCAAACAATAGAAACTGTTCAGTATAGGCTCGGCCAGGCCTAAAACGTGGACTCAGACTAAAAAGATACCTCGTCTGGCACGGGGGGATCGGAGGCAGAGGCGAGGAAGTATTCCTCGACGGCCTTGCTGGTCGGCGGGTCGCCCCTGCCGGAGTCAACCTGTAGGCCCTCCGGCGGCAGGGACGGCACGAGGGCCCCACATATGGCGGAGAGGGCCATTATCTGGGAGGCCGAGAAGCCATGGGTGTACCCTTCAGATGCTCTTCTGGCGGCTCCACCACCCCTCAGGAGAGGGTGGCCTTGCCTTCTCTGCTTCTTCTCCCCTTCCATTATTTTCTTGCGGCTGTGCAATGGAGATGGGAGTTGTGAAGCTATGCGACAAAGAGTGGAGGCAAGGAGGTCTAAATAGGGGGCTTCTGGAGTCTGGATGGACGCTACTGCTACAGGGTATCTAAAATTTGGCCTTATGCCATGAAATGACAGCTAACTAGTTCGGTATCACAGTAAATCAAAAATTAACTTGTTCCTTTGGAAATTTCTCGAAAAGCTAATTATGAGTTCTTCAGAACAGCAGAACCGTTATACTTACTACTAAATTTCTAGAACCAAGATCTATCTCCTTTTTCTATTATATATTTTTAACTTCATTTTTTTAAAAAATGACGATAATACCACTGTCATTTTTTTCTAGACACGTTTGGCTGTGACACCAAGGCAACCCGCGTCCGCCGAGCTTGCCTCTATGCCCGTGGCCCGCCGTGCCCACGCCCGTTGCCCGCCACCGGTTTGCGGCAGCGTGTCGTGTCCGCTGCACCGCACCCGCATCGCACGCTCACCGCAGCTGCGTCCGCGGCAACTCCCGCCGCCGCGTCCATGCCCCGTGCCCACGCCCGCTGCCCGCACTGGCCCGCGCCTGTGCGTCTCCGCTGCACCGCGCCCGCATCGCATGCTCACCGCTGCCGCCTCCGCGGCAACCCCAGCCGCCGCGTCCGTGCCGTGCCCACGCCCGCTGCTCTTCATGCCCATAGCCCGCGTCCGCCACCGCGAAGTGTGTTTTTGCCCATGACACAACAGGTCATCACAGATGAGCGACAAGATGGGCTATCTTGACGGCGCAGCCGTGTAGGACACCAGCACGTCCGTGGTCTCCATGCCGCCCAAGACCAAGCACGCGGAGCATGCGCTTGCTGCCGTGAAGCTGTGGGGACGATTGTAGCCTCGGCACCACCCACAAGTGAATGCGCACGCAGCAGCAAGAGCAAGCACAAGCAAACGCGCCCGCTGCAGCACGAGCAAGCAAGAAGCACGGGCAAGCACGAGGCAGCAAGAAGCCACATGGCGCATCGATAGGTCACTGTACTGGACTTTGCTACGGCTCAAGATATGTGCCCTCTAGATGTTTGACAAAATGCTTAGAACAATAAACAGATGTAAGGGCATTAGTATGAAAATTAGATATGATCAAGAGTCATTTTTATCTTGGCTAAGCTCTTTCATCTTGTAATGGCATTTTTAATAGTTTTTTTTGTTTTCTAATGACACACGACCAATTACATGCTTTTCAATATTATTTTTCAATTTTTCAATTTTTGTAGTGGCGTATACCCATTTCTCCTTGTACTTATCAGGTTATGTTTAAAATTATGGTGGGTTACATGAAAAAAAATGTTTCAGTACTTTTCTGAAAAGGTGAGTTGTGTAATATTTAAAGTAAATTAATGTTAGATATGTAACTATATTCTATTACTAACTATTTTTAGGATCCGTAAAATATATTTTCTGAAAAAACAAAGAAGCAGTACCCTACAAAAACCTTGATTGGCATATTTAATTTTTTTTGATGTGGTCTTGACAACATGTTATATAATAACAATATTGATAAGATATGACAAATATCTTTTTGTTGTGATTATCACACCCCATAATATAGTATTGGACCACAAATCTAATTTCTAACGATTCCTTGAAAATGATTGGGAAGTACATTATGATATTTATCTATCACTTTCAGAAAGAGAATCAGTTAAGTTTAACTTATATTTATTAAGAAATATATTATAATAAGTACTAACATCCAATAACACATACTTCACTTCACTTCTCTAATTTTAATCCTACTCTTGTCTCCAATTCTATACACAATTCATAACATAAATATCTCAATTAAACAAATATAGAAAAAAGAAGTTGACTGATATATGAATCAGACAGAAGATAAATAATACCTAATCTACTTGTGTCTTCTGATGTTCGTTGACCTTGTCTGAGTCGCTCGTGTGAATCTAGATTGGTGTAAGCTTAGCTGACCACGTGTATGGCAGTGGCATGGCCTTGCTCCCATCGCAGCGTCGTGCACGAGGAACTGTGGGTTTGTGCTCCTGGTGCGTGGACCGTGTAGTTTTGCGTGCTGACGATTTATTGGGCCAGTCATGAGCCCCGTCATAGAAAAGTATGGGCCAATACTATCACACACAGACAGTTGTCGGTTGGTGTCGTCCATCGGTACGATAGTAGATGGGAAGTGACTCATGAGTGGTTGATGCTAAACAAGGTATGGGCCGGCCGCATCATAAAAAAGACACAGTTACTTTTGGTACGATGTGGGTTATGTATGGGCCAACCACCATACGCAGGTAGTTGGTGCTTCCATTATTTTTTCTTTTTGAGATAATTAGTTCCATGTCAATACGAAATACGAAAGTTGTGAATTTAATTAAATAATAATAAATATTTCATTGAAATATGGTTCAAGTTTCACATATCATACTAAAAAATAATGATATTTTATTAAAATATTATTTTTGTAGTGGTATATAGCTGATTATTTTTTTAAGTGGGTTATTTAAAAGAAAATTTGGCAAGTTAGCATTTGTAACGGTATGGGTGGCACGTGAGTGAGTGAGCATACAACTGATAACAAAGCTACAAAGTGCTTGCCGTTGCTTACGTGCAACGCCATGTGCACCTTGAGCATGTAGACTTGCTGCAGTAGCCGCTCACACTGGCACACCACTCCTTTTGTCACTGCCATAGTGCCATGGCCATGCTTCTCTGCTATCGTCCAGTAGTGAGTGCTTACATGGTCTAGTTGAGCTCGTGCCTTTTTGCTTTGTTGCATTATGATTGATGCTGATGGATTGATAATAGTCGAAAAATTTAGACGGGTGTATCATATGAAAACTTATCTTAAAATAAAAGTATACTAATTAGTCTAATTGATGTAAGAAAAATTATTATCTATTTAAAAAACTAACAACATAAACGTCTCACAATACAAATTTAGAATATATAATTCGTGTCTTTGTTGATCGGATGATTTAGATTGCAAATCCGCATGTTTCTATGCTTGTATTATAATATTAATTCTTACCAGATACACCTCGTTCATCGAGGTATGTTTTTTTTCTTATATTACTGTATAAATTAAAATAAATAACTTTTACAAATATGAGGTTCAATTATATCATTTAACACATCTACAATAATAAGCCTATATAAGTGTATCTTTTAGTTTTATCTATAACAAGTAGACACAGCACACAACAAACAAACACACACAAACAAGTAGATGCTTATCCACCAAATGATTAAACGATGAACAATTTCTAAAGAAAAGAAAAAGCAAAGAAAGACGACTCATAGACAACAAAATGTCCATGTACACGACAAGCGTTCTACACAGTAGAACAGGAGAAATCACGTCTCCAACCGCCCAAAGTTGTAAATAAAATTCGCAAAACCTGTAAACTTTATAAAAGATACTCCTATTGCTCTGTTTATGATTAAAGCTGTTGAAAACAACTTAACCAACATTATTAGGACGGAGGTACTAGAAAACCTAGAAAGACCAAACTGCCCATACTTAGGGGCTATGTCTTGTCATAGAATAAGAATTGCTAGGTATGCTGCACATCTTGCTTGGTCACCCGCCTCTCTCCATGAATGGATAGCGAAGCCCACACCAGAGCCATCCCGCTCGAGGGAGGAGCCCTTCCTTCGTTTGCTGCCTTACATTGGGCACTCTCACCCGACCCATCTTGGAGCTCCTCTAATCACTGGTTTGTTAAATGTAGGGTAATTTGTAAGTTATTTGATTTGGGTACACATAGTTGTTATCATTTATAAGTGCATTTTTTGCAGCTTTGCAGCTGGGGAAAAAAAACTTATGTGCGAAAACTGAATGAACCAAAAAAAACCGAATCAAAAGCTGGAAAATAAATACATATGATTATTTTTTTAAATAAATACACATCCAAGACTCATCAAATTAAACCAGAATATCTATATTTTGTACTCAAAATAAAATTATAGGAAATCAACCAATGTGTTTATGTATTTATTGAAAAATTAAGAGATATATTACTAACATAATAAATATTATCATTTATACAACAACTTCTTAAAAAAAATTAGCAAAACACAAAAAAAACCTCCAAAATGGAGGGAAAATAAAAGAATCAATAGCAGGAAAGTATTTGGAAAAAAAAAAGGAGAAATATAATAACCAGTGGAGAAAAGCACCACCCTATCACAATATTCTGCTGTTGTCCGTTGTCGCCTTCCGTTTCCCACGTTTTCCGCTTCCCCTATCTATCCGTCACCCTCTTTTAACTCGCCCCCACTTGCCCCCCAAAAAAATGCCCCAAAAATAAAAAAATCCCTAGTTCCTAAATCCCACCCCAA
This sequence comes from Pharus latifolius, assembly GCA_019359835.1. Classification (NCBI taxonomy): domain Eukaryota; kingdom Viridiplantae; phylum Streptophyta; class Magnoliopsida; order Poales; family Poaceae; genus Pharus; species Pharus latifolius. The sequence continues at coordinate 69,783,492 of CM033320.1, read as the reverse complement.
ATCTGCAAAATTTGTCGCTAATTCGATCTGTTTGTTCCATCCCGGCAGTTTGCGGCGAGGAATCTTGAGTCGGAGATCCAGGGTTCCTTTCTCGGTCGGTTTGGACAGTCCGGGCTCAAATCTTGGGGCTTCCTGGCAATGTGGTTGGGTTCTGGGGCGATTTGAGCTCAATATTTGGTGAATCTTGCGGGGGGTTGCAAGGATGGAGCATGTGATCGGTGGTAAGTTTAAGCTGGGGAGGAAGATTGGGAGCGGATCTTTTGGAGAGCTCTATCTTGGTATGTTCCGTCTTGAGTTCTTGAATCTTTCATGTTTTGGTGCTTGTTCGTAGGCAAAAATTTTTTTTTGTGTTGTTTGTGATGTGGTTGTTTGATTTGGTTACAGGCGTGAACATACAAAGCGGCGAGGAGGTGGCCATCAAGTTGGTATGCGATGAACAATTCAATCTTTTGTGGTGTTAATATATAGGCAGTTTTGGTATTGGTTGGTTCCTTTTGCGCAGATGTGAATATATAATGGTTTGTTCAAGATCATTGTTGAAAAATGAAGAGCTGTTGAAAAAGTATACATTTTACATCATAATGTTCTCAGAAATCTTAAGGATATGTGCTGCATAATCACTTGAGAATTGAAATTGAACTGCATTGAATATTGTGTTCTTTTTGGGAAACAATATTGTGTTCTTAAGTATAAAATAATAGGCTAGATATCTGTACAACTTTTTTTTTGTTTCTCCAACCAAAATGGCCTATTCAAAATTTGGTCCTGTTTTCCTTCCATTTAGGTATGTATGAGCACACCTGTGGTTGGGTGATGAGAGGATATATGTAAACATCATACCTCGATAATGGCATGTTACTACATGCCCTTGCAACACGAGGAGAAACAACAGATCATGCTATTTGCAACCAATAATTCATCTATAGAAATGCCACTGTTGCCCAACTATGTTTAATGGTTCAAGACAGTGTGTGTCAATGCAGGGAAACCTTAGGTCATTTGGAATACCTTATTTCCTCGGGACTATGGTTGGGTAGCTGAAATGTTATCTGCTGCTGTCTATTTGCATCTTTGAAAGAGCTATCTGTCCCCCCTAAGATTATATCACAGCCGAGGCTCTGTGGCTGTTGCCCTTCTCATCTTAAGAAAAAAGGTTCAATTATTTGATTAACCATTCTATCAACTTAACAGAATAGTGGGTGGCATCTCCCATGTAAGTAGCATATCTCAAATCTACTCGCAATTTGGATGTAAACTTTCTGATTTAAGTTAATGAGCCAGTAATATCTTTTGAACTGTAGAATGCTGATAGCAATGCGGACCAGTACTTGGGGGAAATTAATCTCTGGTAGCTTATGATAGGATGTTCTTAAATTTAAATTTGTAATTTTTTTATGTTACTTATTTCTATCTTGTATGCTTGAATTACTGGCTTAAAATGAAGCAAAAGTATTTCTCTAAGAAAATGTGGGTAACAACGAAATAGTGAAGCCATCATCTTAACTTGAATATGTATTTTTGTATAACTTCAACATGGTCAATCATCTTTTGGAATGATGTGATTTGTGATATTTCGGGCAGGGTGATACCACTGTTGGCACTACGACAGGTTTCTGACTTTTTTCTTCTATGTGTGTTACTTTTTATTAGGAATCTGTTAAATCAAGGCATCCTCAGCTTCACTATGAATCAAAACTGTACATGCTTCTACAAGGGGGAAGTAAGTACCGATATGAGAATTTGGTTTGTTGTTTATTCAGACATATTACTGATTTTTATTTATCTTTGATTCCAAACTTTAGCTGGGATTCCTCATCTGAAGTGGTTTGGAGTGGAGGGGGAGTACAATGTCATGGTCATTGATCTTCTTGGTCCAAGTTTGGAGGACCTATTCAACTACTGCAACAGAAAATTCTCTCTTAAAACAGTACTTATGCTTGCTGATCAGATGGTGAGTTTGTCTCTCTGTATCGTATCATCTATTTGTTGGTTTTGGTCACCTGTGTGACAACATGCCAGCGAGAAGAATGTGCAGGAAATGAATTTGAGTCCTTATGTAGTTGATTTTTACCACCAAAATAATGTCTTCCTGATTTTTATACAGATCACCAGGGTAGAGTACATGCACACGAGGGGGTTTCTTCATCGTGATATCAAGCCTGACAACTTCCTTATGGGTTTAGGCCGTAAAGCAAATCAGGTATGTGCCATTCATGTGCATGCACACGCGTGTAAGGACATGTATTACCATGGGTATAAGTTATTTTGTGCATGTGTGCATGCTTGTTTTATTTTTATTTTTTTTTTGGGTTGGGGGGTGGGGGGGGGGGGGGGGGGGGGGGGGTGTGGTGGGGAATTGATGCCTTTAGATTTTGTAGCAACAAAATACCAATTTCTAGTTTTTAGGGCTTGTCACAACTCACCATGATTGTGGTGCAAAGCTCCTAAATTTGATAAGTTATATATTGATATCCAAATCTTACCATTCTTGTTAGGCTTGAAAGATGGCAATGTGGTCACATAATCTTTGCATTAATAGCTGAGTTTTGTTAGGCCATTAACTCCTATAAACTATAAGCATAAGCGTGGTTAAAATATCACAATGGTTATTCACTGTGTTCTATATGGTTGTTGATAATGCTGACTATTTTGCTTCATCAAAGGATTGATGCCTTTATATTTTGTAGCAACAAAATACCAATTTCTAGTTTTTAGGGCTTGTCACAACTCACCATGATTGTGGTGCAAAGTTCCTAAATTTGATGTTATATATTATATCCAAATCTTACCATTCTTGTTAGGCTTGAAAGACGGCAATGTGGTGAAATAATCTTTGCATTAATAGCTGAGTTTCGTTAGGCTCATAACATTAACTCCTATAAACTATAAGCATAACTGCATAAGAGTGGTTAAAATATCACAATGGTTATTCACTGTGTTCTATATGGTGTTGATAATGTTGACTATTTTGCTTCATCAAAGAATTGGTAGATAGATCCTGATTCTTTTTTTTTTTTTTTTTTTGTTAACAAAAGTTTTGTTGCTGTGCTGTGTCAGACTTTCAGTTGGTGTTCATGTATTCTAATGGCTGCTGGACCACTTTTTTCACTGTAACTAGGCTCAATATTGACTTGGTAATACTTATTTGGCCCAAAATTTTCTTTAGGAGAGTCCTTATGCTTACCAAATAGAAATTGGGGCATTACATTTGAATAAAAAGATATCCCACTCTTGGAGATGATGAGCTCTTAAAGGTAGTGGCCGTCATGCCCATTTAATTTTAAGCAGGTTCAAAAGTGACATTCGAATTACTTTCTTGAAGAACAAGCATGCATATCTTTTACTAGTGACAATTATTGATTGGTATAGCAGGTATATGAACTGCCTTCTAGTGTTTCTAACTCTCAAAGGCCCTCTGTTAACTTACTGACGTGTATATTTACTCACTGACTGGGACTAAGAAATGAGCATGTCCATTTGTATAGGCAGTTTTAGTGCTTGATGTCACTTCTGTTCAGCGTGCGAAAAAAAGATAGCTGCTAATGAAACTGAATATGCTCACCGTAACAGGTTTATGTCATTGATTATGGCCTTGCGAAAAAGTATCGGGATCTCCAAACTCATAAGCACATACCATACAGGTAATCAGAAGCATTTCTTTGTAAATTATTTAACGAATTCGCTTCACATGTGGAAGATTGTTCTTGTTTAGCATTTAGCTTATAACAATCATCTGCTTCTTTATCTTTGATGCACTACCTATTCTCCTTAAAGGTGCATTTTTACAATATTTATAATATCTTACTGTAATTACAGTTAGTCACACATAGATAAACCTTTTGCTTATACATTAGTATTAACAACTTGGTAGTATGGTTTCCTAACATCCTGGAACCATGCTTTTGAACTTGCGTGACTATAACTGTGCTCGCTACCTATGAAAAGGAAAAAGATTTTGAGCCAAATTTTTTTTAACAATCCATTCAGAAGGGAAATTTGTAATAGATGCTCCATATAGCTTTGGCATTAAAAACAAAAAAAATAATAATTCAAATGGATCTTTTGTCTCCTGTTTTCTCAAAGCAACAATTACACATTATGATCAAATGATGATGGGAGAATGGCAATCTGTGGTACATCATTATCACTCTTGTAAGAAAGGGTCCAGTGATGAGTGATAACTATTAACTGATAATCACTTTCCTTTTGAGATTAAACAAAATCCTAATCTCTGTGCTGAGAAATTCTATCTTTTAGGTTTAGTTATGCATTTTCTTTAGGAATTATTTTGGAAATCTAAATCTTTTTTCTTTTGCTGACACAGGGAAAACAAAAATCTTACAGGAACAGCACGATATGCTAGTGTAAACACCCATCTTGGAGTAGGTGAGTGTCATGACCTGTAAATATAATTTATGCATCTTCTTCGGCCAAAATTTTCCTAAAGTTGAAATGACATAATCCAAGAGGCATTAAGAGGGACAAAATGCAGTAACCTGTGCTATATTGTTGAAATAATTGTTATTTTGAAACCTCAAAAGTTGTGCCTTACTCATCCAAAAATATTTTTCTTGAAAGTTCAAAAAAGCCTTTGTTTTCGGAAAACTTGAACATATAATGCTTCCTCTGACTGCTGGTATCTGTGTCATATCTCTTCTGGTTTTCTCTGCAGAACAAAGCAGGAGAGATGATTTGGAATCTCTTGGTTATGTGCTGATGTATTTCTTGAGAGGAAGGTGAGATATGTGATTGCTTTCCTGGCTTTTCTAACATTTGCTGTTTTTACTGCCCCATCTTAACTTGTCATGTCCCAGCCTTCCTTGGCAAGGTCTGAAAGCTGGCACAAAAAAACAAAAGTATGACAAAATTAGTGAGAAGAAAATGCTGACTCCAGTTGAGGTACTTAATTGCTATCTTAGAGAAATGAACAATGCAAAAAGTAAGTTTGATGCATCCTTTGTTTATATTGTAACTATCTTATTTGTCACCTTGTTTTGCACAATTTTGATTAGGTTCTCTGTAAATCTTATCCATCGGAGTTTATTTCGTACTTCCATTACTGTCGTTCTTTGAGATTTGAAGATAAACCAGATTATACCTATTTGAAGAGGCTCTTCCGTGATTTATTTATCCGTGAAGGTATGCATAAATATAATATTTTAAAGTTACTTACATATTTAAGTCTGACATTGTTTCTTTTGGATACTTGCAGGGTATCAACTTGATTACGTGTTTGATTGGACCCGATTGAAGTATCCTCAGAGTAGAGATAGTACCAAATTTCGAGTATGTCTATTATTCCTTTTCCTACCATGTTTTAAGTAGCCAAAGTTTCACCGTGCTGAATGTAAAGCATTGTTCCTCACCACCAGCCTAGTGGAAAGACAACAGGGTTGGCGGGTCCATCTGCAGAACGGGCTGAAAGAGCTGCAGGTTTGTGAGTTGCATGTACATTTTAGAGTTGTATATTTGGAAATAAGCAAGGTGGAAATTAAGTTTCGAGTTTCTCCTGTCTTACCAGTGAGACAAGACATTTCTGATAGATTCCCTGCCTCTGTTGAAGCATTTGCTAGACAACCTGGCTCTGGTTCTGGTCATTATGGAGAACACACAAAGCACAGAACTCTGTTGGATTCACTATTGGCATCTAAGCCGGTAAGAAATGTTCAAAATTATTTTTTAATGTTTTGATTTGAATATCTGATGGTGATTGTATATGTACTTTGCATGCAATACATGACGGTCCATACTTAAAAATGCATATCCATGGTGCTAGAGGGCCAATATATATTGGTGCCTTCAGAAATGATGAATACATGTTTTACTGTACTGTGCTATTGCAATTTTCCTTCTTTGCTTCTGGCTACCCCAACTCTGCTATTTGTGGGCGTTTTATTTGTTTGCTTTTCAGATGACATTCATTCAACAAGCCCAACTTTTAAAATAATATGGTGCCCCAACATATTATCTCCTACTATTTTGGAGCCAGAATCACTGTTAAACCGCACGGTTCTTTTCATTATTTTAACTGGTTGGCATCTTCATTTTCTCCCATGGTAATTTAATTGCATGCCAAACAGCAAAAGCAACCATTTCTGTTTCATCATGTCATTATGTATGCGGTGTGCAAAAGATATTGATGTTAGGAGCTTTCTCATAGTTCTATTGCTGAGGCTTGGTTATTGAAGAAATTTAAGGTTCGGTATTGTTATTTAGCCAAAGGATATGCGAACAAATTTATGCCCACAAATTTGTGTTTGGTTTTAAATGAGAGCAAGCTTGTGCAAAGAGACCTGACACCCCCATATAACACCCTCTTCTGTAAGGTGCTAAGTTGGGCATTTCCCAACTGCTCTTTGCATGGGCATCCATAAGTGCTAGTGACACAGAGATTGACTCAATGGGGTTGGGCTGGACAAAAGAATCATCATGTGGAAAAAAATCTACATATTGTTATCTGGATGAGAAGAGGGATGTGGACTGGGAATACAAGAAGGAAACTGTCTTGAGAGGAGAGAAATGTGATGGGTCATCTTCATATATTGTGTATCTTATTTTAGTCGTGTGTTTTGGACAGATAGCTTACATTTTTTCCCCATTTCTTCTAGGCTGTTGATTCAGAAAAAACAAGGCCGACATCATCTCGTAATGGGAGCACATCGAGAAAGGCTCTTCTGTCAACCAGCAGACCAAGTTCTGGAGATCCAAGTGAACTGAACCGCACAAGCCGCCTATTTCCAACCAGCAGTGGCAGTAGCCGCCCATCAATTTCTCAGAGGCTGCACCATTCAACTGGAATTGAGACGAGGTCCTCGTCCTTGGCTAAACCTGGAAGGAGTGCCCATGATGACCCCACTATAAGGAACTTTGAACGCCTTACCATTAGCGCCGACAGGAGGAAATAAGGTCAAATGAGCAAAAGATGGGAGTGCTGTTATGAGCTATGGTACTGAGGATTCTCAGTTCCAGATGATGCTTATTGAGCAGCAGGCTAAATGTTTCCGTGCTATACATGGTGATGCGATCTGCATATAGCAAAAGATGCGCTCTGAATCATCTCGATGCAGACGATTGAGAAATGTTAATTCCGTGATTGTTTCTTCTTTCAAATGATTAAAGGGTGCATTTTACAACTCATTTTGAGAAGCCTTGGCTGTTCTGGTACAAATGCCGTGGATGTTGCTTCTGATATTTGTAGAAATGTTATCAAAATAAAACAGTTGACAGGACTAGAAAAATTATTGCTCTATTTGTTATTGGGGTTTCTATAACTTCCTATCTGAACATTGTAAGACAAAAATCTGTGCCACCCTCGGTCCAGGCAATGCTTGGGCTGGCCCATCGAAAAGCCCGACCCAAGGGTAATTTCATAGTACAACTGGGCCAGAATTGGGCCAGCACCAGGTCCAGTTTGCCTGTTGGGCCTCAAATCAAAGCCTATGGGCAGAGGGATTGAGCCAAGATTGGGCCGGGATGGGTCGGGCCGAATTTGCTCAGATCTTTATAACATCTTATTTCTGTTGCTGTTTTAGCTGTCTAGTATGTGGCTTACGGCTATGGATTCGGACCTTAAAGGCCTAAACTCCAAAATAAAACACTATTATCCAGCAATTGGACCAGAGTTGCATCATTGCAGCAAATTGGCAACGTACTACGTGGTCGAACTGCACTTCATTTCCCAACAAAAACATAGAACATGTAAAAAAATGTGGCTGTAAAGGGACAGACCTTTCTCAAACAATTAATCTGCCAACTGGTTTGATCGAGCTACTCCTTTCACAAGAAGTGCTTCGAAGTTCGAAAAATTAGTACTTTGAAGTCGAAACACTTGACCCTTCAGACAGTATATAATTAGAGGGCAGAGGCAGGGCAAAAAGGATGTCATCTAGAATTACAGCAGTAAGACAAATCTACAGATGTGTGTGTATATATATAGATACAAATGAATACTAAAAAGAAGACTAGAAGTACACCAGTTATAAATAAGAAACCAATCTTCTACATATGGTGATTACTGAATTCGGTTTAACACCTTTATTCAGTTATATCAAAGCAGAGTTTAGCTTCATCCCAGGGGCCATTGATCTCAAACTTGTATTCTTGGATCCTTAAAAGCCAGTATGGGCAGACAATTGAGACAAAAACAAGAAGTACCAGCAGTAGAATGAAGAACATCCGATACAACTGGTACGTAACACCCAGGGTCATGACCATTAAAGCAAAGGAGCATAGTAGATGAAGCCTGAAGGAGTACTTCTTGATACAAAATGTAACGAAGGGTGCAAACAGGAAGACCAGCAACGAGAAGAGCATGATTGCAAAGACATGCAACCTAGAAGGCAGACGTGAGGCCACGAGGACAGATGCTACTATTGATGCATTCAAGGAGATGTTGCTAGCCAATTTTGGGTTGTTGAGTGCACCAGGAGGTCTTATGGTTGAACCAGAGTAGTCATGCAAAAAGAGATGAGCCAAAAGAAGAGACACAGCAAGTGCCCATATTGAATCTGAACTGATGGACCTAGTGAGGGTATGATAAATTGGTGCTAAAACATAAAGACCACTGACAAAGAACGAAATATTGAGGAAATACTTTGAAATAAGTTTCGGTGAGAATGGGCTAGTTGTGAGTAAGAGGACTGAAAACCCAACAAGTAATAGACCGACATCTAATTTCAAAAGAGAGGCCTCGTCAATGACCAAGTTCAATGTATGGGTCCATACTGAAACCACAAGAGCGACAATGCAGAGATATTGGGATATAGAGACCGAATCGAGCATCACTTTCAGCAGGTCCCTCTTAACAACGTTGGCGTTCATAACCATCTCCTCCAGGAAAGACTCATCAGTGTAGTTATCATCATAGCCTGGCTGCCTTCCTCCATAGGCAACTTTTCTCCACTTTGGCCGACATCTGATCTGCTTTGCATCAATCTTCATATTGTACGGTTATGTTTTGATCAAGACGAAACTAGCACTCAGCTGCTTCAACAATCAAGTATGGGCGTTACTTGAGCTCTGATGCAGAAACTTTCCAATTCATTTAAAATCGCTTGCACCCTGCTAAAATAAAACACATTGCTATTTAGTTTGTTATTCCCTCCCCTATTGTCATGGATAATGGTATCCCAAATTAAGCGTCCAATTCGATTGTACAATAGCAGATTTGAAAAGTTAAGATTTAAGCAGGTTTAACTGGAATCGTGATCTCTAATCACATCATAGAACAAAAGGTCCTTTGAAATTACCGATGTCATGAGCAGAGAGCAATGCTTGGTGGAACTACAGTTGCAATCCGAAAGGAAATCAAATTCTTGCCACAATTCCCCAATTGAAATTACAATCAGACAGTCAAGCTAAAAGGCAATTCAAAATACGGTTAAGGTAAACCACTTGCATATTTGTTTACTCTTAGCACAGCTCTATAGACTATACATGATTCATTTGGTGGTGTCGTAAAACATGACACACAAAGATAGCACCTTAGCTACAGATGTTGTTCTATCATGTTTCAAACTGTTAATGCAATAGAGTGATGGCAAAAGGCGACAAGTTTGAGCACCTGGGGCTGGGGTCATTTCCCGGCCACCTTCCGCACGGTGTGGCCCGAAAGGTGTCGGAGGATGGCGGCGGCAAGAGGCGGCCTCCGATCTGGAATCAGGCGGATCGGCCCATCTGGGGGCTCGCCAACAGAGGTGGTCGCCGTCGTCCGAAGCGAGGGTGGAGGAGCTGGAGGAGACCGACTGGTTGAAACGGCTCCTCCTCTTGGCCGCTCACTGCGCCTTCGCGTGGTCGGGAAATTTCGCGTGGTCGGCCGGTCAGGTGTGTGTGGCACGAAGTGAGAGGAGGCGGGGAGGGGTTCGCCGTCCGCACGGCGGATGGGCCGGATGACTTGAGAAATGCCGTTCTTTCTGGTAGTTTAGGCAGTCTACGACTCTTAAGTGCTGTGTTTAGGTGGGCCGGCCCAACAGCGATGCTAACCGAACCGTGGAGAGTAGGGTCCCTATGTATCTCTTTTGTGTGTGCAAACTGTTTTAACTTTTAAGCATTGTTTGGTAGTAATGGGCAATCCTTATTTTGTTAGGTTAATTTACTTAAATGGGTAAGAAAATCTTGATTCGTATCGGAGAATCACATTTTCTCTCCCTTAATAGCAAACTTCGTTTTCTAAGTTAAAGTCACTCTCATTGCTTATTTATTATATGGTATAGATTAAAAATAAATAAAATATTTTTGAGAAGTTATTATTAATTATTGAAAGCGTATTTTGATTTTATGTTTTTTTAAGAAAAAATTAGACTATTTTTTTCTCTAACAATACTTTCTCGTATAGATTAGTTTACCCACATAAGCAATAACTAAAGTTGGAAAAACAATCAAACAGATCTTAGCACCTGCAAACTATGTTAACAAGAGAGCTACGCTAGGGGGTGACTCGGTGCATTGGGGATTGTCGAACCGTACGTTTTTGGGCCTAATAGTTGGGTACGCATCCAAGGTCACCGAGACGAGGATAATTTTGGTCGCATCCTTGAACTGAACGGGGGTTTCCCTGTGTTGGATACTATCACTGGAAAACCTATGAATCATTGTTACATCCATTGTTATCTAGAACATGATACGTCTGGGTCGACGAATAGAGTCGCCTGTAGTCACGAATGCGATTCGAAGGAGATAAGAGATTTCCAGGACGCTAGTTCGGAAATGATCCCAATAAAATTGATTATCCAATAAAAAGTAACTATTTATTGTTCAATCTACATTGTGCAATCTAAATATGTACTCCAAAAAAACCAAACTAACTCCAACTAAATCCAACTGCATCAAATTCACCTCCCTAACTAAATAAATTTTGGCCATATAAAAATCCTCCCCGTCCACTCTCTCCTCCACTAGTCTTCTGTTCAATCCCTGTTTCTTGTGTTCCCTTTCGGGGAGAGATCATTCTACCATTCTTCCAGAGAGTAAGATCATTTCTACCGATGGCCACAAGATCTCTGTCTTGTGTTCTCTTTTTTGGAGAGAAAGATCACTTCTATTCTTCTAGAGAGAGTGATCATTTCTAACTTGTGTCATCTTTCGGAGAGAGAGATCATTTATACGCGCTCTAACAAAAACATCTGGGCTAATCAGAGGCTTCCGTTCAATTCTTGAGTTCTCTTTCGGATATGGATGTTCAATCCCTCTCTATTGTGTTCTTCTGATATGGATTGGAACTGTGAAATTGATGGAACTGTGGAATTGATCGCACACGCTAGCTATCAACTACGAGCTCTTGAGATTGTGTTTGTCATTCTGCGTCTCTGTTCTTCAAAAAATTGCTAACACACAGTAGAACAGTGGGTTAGATGTTATGAGCTAAACCTTTTTTTTTCACCACCTAAATTCCCACTCGCCTAAACCCTTGGTAGCTATTATGCAATTATTAGCAGAATTCAGACAGCATTTCAGGATGCAGCTATTACCGTAAAAAAGCAAAGGCAGAGAATCTAATTGCAAGGAGCACACAACAGCTATTACCAGTTTTTAAGCTCAAATACATCCAAAACAGCCTCCAAGAGTTCTCTACCACGAACCAAACAAATAATTGAACAAGCACACAAATCTCAGTAAGGCAGATGCATCATAAACTATCTTAGATAACCAGTCATGACAAAATCTCTAAAACAGAGCCAAGTCTAATTAAGATTTGAAATAGGTTCCTGAAAACACTTGGAAGTAATTGTCGTTTGAAGAACAAAAACAAACTGCTGATCCAGCTTGGAAAAAAAAATAGTCAACTAGCCGTCCACAAAAGAGATCTAAGCAGTGGTCTCCTTCTTAAGCTTAGCAAGCTCTTGCCTGATTGCACCACCCCTCTGTTCATATGTGCCAATCACAAATGTAAGCAAGTGAATTAAACAATACTGTATGGAAATAACTATCTGACAGCAAGACATCTGACCTTGATCCTAGCCAACATGACCTTGAACCTGTCAAAGTCATTGAGTGCTGCTCTCCTCTTCTGAACAATCAGCTTCTTGCCCCATGAGCTGTTCTCCCACTTGTTCTTCACATCTGAAAATGTATAGCATGCATTTGGTAAGAATCAATTGCACAAAAGATAAAAAACCCCAGAAGCAGGGAATGTCGGATTCATTACCAGCATCATCCATTGCCTTAATCAAAGTCTTCTTCTTAGGGACACGTGGGATGTCAATCTTGATGTCAGTCAGGGAAAGCCTCTTGAAGTTCATCTGGCACCGGACCATATCAGGCGCATCCACAAGTGCCTAATTCACAGAAAGCAGGAGAACATTAACATTCAAATTAACAAAACATATCCAACTACTACAAGCAAAATTTACAAAGCCCAAATAGTTATTCACTCATGCAAGTACCAAGAAATATAACAAGTATAAAGAGCAAATAAATTAGCTTCTCTATTAGCAACTACCGGGTGCTTGGCCAAGCTTAGTTTGAGCTCATAGGGGTGATTTGGTGAATACCAAATAAGCTTAACCTTGCAGCTCAAATGAACATGAGCAGCTTCTACTTATTTGGGGAGATACGGCACAGCCAAAACACCAGAGCTTATTCACAGCTTATTTCTCCCCCATCCATCTCCACCACAGCTGTTTGACTTATAAACCAAAATTTCTACTAAACAACTTTGGGCGCTGATCGAAATAAACCAGCCTTTTCACTTAAGCTATAAGCCCAGAATAGTCGAAACAACTGATTGGTCAATGACTCAATGGCACTTCCATAAGTGCATGTACACGCAGGCAAGACATTGAGACATTTCAGGTACTGATATCACAAACTTCACAACACACGTATAAACATCTAATGCACTGTACAACTCAAACCGTAATTGCCCAAATGCTATAGATAACGCTACACATCAAGATTCTGACAGATCGAGATGTTAAGCTATCCAATCAGTTCAATCATGTACTCCACCTGATGCTAAGCATTCCCAAAACTCTAATAGATCTACATCACAGCACTGCCCAATAATCCAACACGGTAAGGAGAGATTCAGCAAAATCTCACCCGGTTCTGGTCGACGACGTCGACTATGACGACGAGGCGGCCGTAGTCCTTGCCGTAGTTCACCAGGGCCACGCGCCCGATCTCCACGAACCTCTTGAACGGCTGCACAACAGAAGCGCCGGCACAGGAAAGGTACACGCATCGTATGAATTACAGTGACCGGAATGGGCCAAAAGATTTCTGGGATGATACGTACCATTTTTGCAGCTGCGGGGAGCGGCGGCGCGAAGCGGGAGGGAGACGGCGAGGCGAGGGGGGAGAGGGGCAGCAGAGTAGGGTTGGGCGTTATGAGGGGTTTATAAGGGACGGGATGGGTTTGTGTGGGCCGCTGGATCTTGTGATGAGAGCTTCGGACCGTCCGATCTAGGTTTATAAGGGCCGTTGGATTTTTCTTTTTGGGTGGGGTGGTAGGAGTTTGGGCTTTGGGCTTAGCTTGGGCCCGAAGAGAGAGCTAAATGGGTCGTGGCAAGATGTGGCCTTGTGTTTTTCCTATGTTTTCTTAAAAGTAAAAGTGTTGGAACAATTAGTTAGCATTTATAACTTAAAGACTTACAATTAAAAAATTATGATACCAAATTCAATCAATAACAAATAACCCAGCCACCTGCATGCTGCAGTACATCATGACTTAAACCTACCTATAATCTATAGATGCTTGGATTTGAACTATGATGACGAATAAGTGTCCAAGTGCCTTTCCTGTTGAGCGAGCTATGTAAATATATAGACAATAGTGAGATCAAATGATCAAATAAGACAATGTTTGGAAGGATTTGGTTTCCGTAAAAGCTGGTTTCTCAAAAAGTTGGAAGAGAGGGATTTATATTTTTTAATTTAAATGAGTTTAAATTTCTCTAATAAACTCCTCTTATAACAGTCTATTTGAGAAATTAAATTTTTTACAATTTTAAACTAAAACTGGAGTTCTACAAAGCAAAGCCTAAAATATAGTGTTATAGGACAAATTTTCGTTTCCTAGAAAAAATTTACATAGACCCATCTATACTCTCACAAAATTTGCAAATTTCTTGCTCATTCTATACCTTCAATTCAGTACATATTAACATCTATACTTCTGTTTTTGCAATTTAACACAAGTATGATTTACTTTTTAACATACTATGAAACCTTGTTGTTTCTTATGAAACCAGGCTATTTTAATATTCTCTCTAAAAAATTTATCACACCAGCTATAAATAAGTACAAATTAAACACCAATCGTCTTGAGGAAGCTGAGCCCCAACTCTGCTCGAGCTATTTTGACCCAACTTGAAAAGTGATCTACTTGACTGGAACTCATTTTGGGCCTGTCTTGGCCTGACCACTGTATATAGGCCAGAATTAGGGCCCATCTTCTTTACTAGAGCCCGCCCATCCTATCAACTTAACATGATCCACTCTTGTATATAAAAAAAAGAAAAAAAAAAAGACTTACCAACCAATTGTACCCTGTTTTGTTTACATCTCTTCGCACACATATATACTGACACTATTTTACAACACCCCACTCATAGAATAGTTATTTTATACCTATTTTTTGAGCATGATATATTATATTTCTAACTTTATTGATGGTAGTAACTAACTGACGGAACACTATTCAATACGTTAATATTTTCCTTTCAGTTCATTCTAATGTGATTTGTTACAACCATATAAATATCCCTAAAAAAATCACTTTCATCCCTCCCATTATCAAAGATCTAAGCTACGAAAATATTTTAGAATCGTCTGAGAGATTGCCACCAATTTTAATAGTAACTTTTGAAGGGAGTATCAGTAAACGATGAACATTATTATCATATTAAGATAATTTACCATCCAATGTATTAAGATTTACTGTGACAAAAATCATGTTTTTTTCATCATGCTCAAGATTTACTTCCTCACATTATATTTTAAATCATGATAAGATAATTTACTACATTGACATCGATACATCATTACCCCATCAAGAACAACAAAAGCCTACAGAGTCTTATTTGATCCTTCTAATATCCATAATGATCCACTTCTTCCTTCCAACGTATTAACACCTACACATGCAGTAGAATGATTAATATAAGATGATGCCTCGTCTCATGAGTATACATATGCATATCTAATCTGTTGTCAATTAATGTTTTGATATTGTTGTACTATTGTATTATACTATACAAATAACTGTTTTAACAATGCCAATTTATTACCTTAACAATGTCAATTACAGTCCTAGCAATATACAAATTATTGTCCTAACAATTTTCATTTTACTACTATAACAATGTAATTTACTGTCAAAGAAACTGCCTCAACAATATAAAAGAAACTATTCTAACGGTGTCAATTTACTGCTCCAGCAATATATATTTACTGCTTCAGCAATATATATTTACTGTCTTAATAAGGTTAATATATTTCTCTAGTGTTGTTGAATTGCTATTCTAGTAATGACGATTTACTGTCCTAACATTGTTAATTTGTTGTCCTAATAATATGTATTTACTGCTAATGCAATATCTAGTTACTGCTCTAGCAATTTATATGTATTGTCTCAAAATAGTATATAAATTATTGCCTAAACTAGTAAATTTATTGTTGTAGCAATAAAAATTTATTCTTTTAATGTTAATTTAGTGCTAGAACCATAAATATACATTGTTTGTGCGGTAAATTGACATTGTTAAGACGTCAACTTTTTGTTGTAATGATAGTGAATTAAAATGTTTGGTGCAATGATTTATATACTGATGGGATAGTAAATATATTTTGTTAGGATAGTAAATTGAATTTTTTAGTTGACTAATTTTTATTCTGTTGAGGTAGTTTTGTTGACAGTAAATTTACATGTTTAGGACAATTATTTTTATGCTATTAGAACAGTAAATATGCATTAATAGAACAATAAATTGACATTTCTAGTGGATTAAATTACCTTACTATTTGTTTTTCAGTTAACGGACTTTCCTATGGATATTATGGCAGAGTTTGACATCACAGTTACATGAACTACAAGACAAGAGATTGATATTAATGATGGAGATGATAATGATGTTAGTTTTATACTGTAGGGGTATTACTAATATATGGTTAGAATAGCAATGTTGTATTATTATGGTAGTGATTTTATATTATTAGATAGTAACTTTCATTGTTAGGTTAGTAATATATTGCTGTTGTAGTAAATTAACACTGATAGTGCAATGGTACTTGAATTTATATGTACAATCTTATATAGAAAGTATACATTATAACGACAGGAATTTAACAGTGCTAGTTCGTGTCGGATCGAAAGCAATCTTCAACACATTTTGGCTATCTGACACAACAACTTTCCTAACCTTCTTAGAAATCTTGCTGATCGCCTTAACTACACCTTTTGAATAAAATATTCTTGCATAATAATAATGAAAGTATTGCTAAAACTGACATTGATAACAAAAAGACAATAAATACACAATGTTGGGCAGTAAATATATCTTGTTTAGTCCGTAATACAACAATATAAAATAATAATTTTACATTGATTGGACAGTAAATTTACACTATTGGGGATTAAACATATTATTAAGACAGTAATTTAACATTGTTAAAACAATAATTATATATTATTGATGTGAAAAAACCATACATTGTTGCGGCTCTTATACATGAATATATAGATATTGTTGAAAAAAAGTCAAATTACTAACATAACTAAATATTATTACTGTGCATATACAGTTCTTTTGCTAACAAAAAACTGTTAGTACTTATTGTAAAATCATTGTTGGCCAGTAAACAAGTTTTGCGAAGACAATAAATATCTTGTTCAATCAATAATACAATAGTGGAAAAACTTTTACATTTATTAGACAATAAATTTACATTGTTTAAATAATAATTACATATTGTGGGGGTGAAAACATACATTTTGTTGTGACTCTAATACATAAGTATATAGATAGATTATATGCATTATTGAAACAAATCGAATTGCAATTTCTTACTAGTAGATAGATCCCCTTGACTGGAGATTGCGCTGTTGGCTATATTGATTTCTTGTCGGCGGGGAATCACTCGATGGTACGTGCTTAAGTTAATGTATGATAAAAAAAAACTTATGATATCTAACCAAACAAGTTCTAAGTTTTATGTTGCAGGTGGAATCAGATCCTCTAAAATAAAGAGAGTATTGTACAATTATTATATATATTTTCATTTATTAGAATGAGCAACAATGGCCATGATGGATGTGTATATAAAAAATATTTTGTGTTTTCTAATTTTTTGCCCCTTAATCTAGTTGTCTGATTTAGGATTAAACAATAAAAATACATATAGCACTCTCTTGACAGTAACTGTTGTACATTAGAGGATCCCTCCCAATGTAACTATCTCGGTAACATGTTTCTTGTAATGTTAAGTTATGTGTTAACCAATTGTTCCAACGCTTAAAAAAAACAAAAGACACTTATTTTTATTTTTCTCTATTTGAGTGATTACATGGGAAACCTATATTCCATATCAAATAAGAAATTTAGAATTTTTTTATAATTATCTAAATTATTCTAATATTGATTGAGTAGTTAAGATAATAGAAAAGACACATTTTTATGCCTTGTTTAATAGTTTCGGATTGGGTCTCTAGGCCCCACCAAGAAATAAATTCGGACCAACTAAAAAATGTGTTTGGGTTGAGTTGTGAACTGGAATATTTCAAATTTTTTTATGAATAACCCAACAAAAAAATAATTTCAAAACTAACTCAAAACTTTTTGAAATTGCAAAAATGACATTTAGTCGCAAGTCCAGCTTGCGACTGAAGACGTGGCACGGCTTCAGTCGCGATCCAAGCTCACGATTAAAACCCGCACTGTTTAAATTCGGATCCGACCCAGGTTCAAATGCAGATGCAAATATAGTTTTATTGAAAAAACTCGCATGTATATTTGATATTTTTGTGATTGAGATTCGGACCCTGGTTTCTAAGGTGAGACTCCTAATTAGTTAGACTACAATAGACTTTGATTTCCATTATAAAGAAATACATAGTATATAAGTGTATATATATATGGATCCGGCGGTGATAGGTTCAGCTGCAACTCTAACCTCACACTCTTCGTGTTGCTCTTGTCATTGTTGTTGCTTTGACTCATGGCTTACACTACACAAATAAGATTAATACAAAACGATATTAATAAACACTAATAAATTAAAATATAACTATTCATAGTAGCTAATTATACACTACATTGTAATTTATTAGTGTTTGTTAATATCATTTTGTGTTAATCTTGTTTGTGTAGTGTAAGTCATAAGCCGAAACAACAAAAACGAGAGGAGCAACATGAGGAGCATGAAATTTGAGCTGCAGTTGAATCTGTCACCGTTAGATCTATATATATATACTTATATGCTATATATTTATCTATACTGAAATTAAAACTTGTTGTAGACTCGGCTCTCACTTAGGTTATCTCCAGTGCATCGGCGCTTCGCGAGGCGTTTCAACAGAATATTCTCCAGTATATTCTATGCCACGTGTGCGAAGCACCACCTAAAATAACCCCCTACTCCAATGCACCGGCGCTTCGCGAGGCACCTTCTCAAGCGCCAACAACTCCAATGCAAAGGCGCTTCGAGAGGCGCTTCGTGTGGGCCCCATGTATATAATATCTATTAAATATTAACAAATCACTAAAATGAAATTCGAATAATTTGAACACAACAAAATAAAAGATAATAAATCTAAATAACATTGAAAAAAATTAATTTTTTTAAAATTTTCCTTGCATAATAAAAGGGACATGGAAAAAAAAGACATATACTAATTTAAATTCGAATACATTCGGCCGTTAATGACCTCGCAAACAGCTACTCCTCGGTATCGTCGCCCCCGAAACATTGCCAAATGTGGTCGACAAGATCCCGTTTCAGTTGCTGATGCGTTGGGCGAGCACAGATTACATTATTTTGAGCTAGCATATGTTGAAAAATTGGCGGAGCACTGGCATGGATAGTCGGCGGTGTCACGGTAGATGTCCCCTGACTATCATAGGACGCATCGATCGGGTCATGAGAGTGCTGCTCATCCTCGATTATCATATTGTGGAGGATGACACACGCTTTCATAATATTGCCAAGGGTTGACCGTCGCCAAAATCGACCGGGGCCATGGACAATAGCAAATCGCCTTTGCAAGACCCCGAAAGCTCGCTCTACATCTTTTCTTGCCCCTTCTTGATGTTGTGCGAATAAGCTGAGTTTCTCCGTTTGGGGCAAAGGTATGGTCTTCACGAATACAGCCCATTCGGGGTAAATACCGTCGGCCAGGTAGTACCCCATATTGTACTCAGTCCTATTAACATAGTACTGAACAGTAGGAGCTCGACCACGCAACACAGCGGTGAAAATGGGGGATTGGTTCAGCATGTTGATGTCGTTGTTGGATCCGGTGACACCAAAGAAAGCATGTCATATCCACAAGTCTTTGGACGCGACCGCTTCAAGTATCATTGTAGGGACTCCTTGATCACCACGGGTGAACTGGCCCCTCCATGCAACTGGGTAATTATGCTATTCCCAATGCATGCAATCGATGCTTCCCAGCATCCTTGGAAAACCCCGATCCTCTCCTTGCTAGAGCAGACGCCGGAGGTCATCGACGGTAGGTTTACGGAGATATTCCTTCCCGAACCTATTGATAATTCCTTCAACGAAATGCTCCAGGCACTCGACAGCCATCGACTCTCCAATGCGTACATACTCGTCGACGGCATTAGCGGGTGAGCCGTAGCACAACATCCGCAATGCCGCAGTGCACTTTTGCAAAATAGATAGGCCCTTTCGAAGGATGGCATCTCTCCTCTATGTGAAGTGTAGGATCAAGGATGCCGACTAGAGGGGGGTGAATAGGAGGCTTTTAAATTTTTTTCAATTAAGCAATTTTAAAGAATAATTGAGAGACCTAAATTATACAATGAGACTTAAAAGCAATTTAATCAATGAGTAACTATTTGCTTACAATTCAATCAAATGAACTATTCAATAAGACATGCAACAATGGTAAATATAGCAATTGTGTCAAGATGAATGTAAGCAAATATGAAATACGCAATTTGACACAATATTTTTACCGATGTCTCGAAGACTCGCCCGGTCTCCCCTACTTCTCGTTGAAGTGCTCACTCGGAGCCTTGCTTCTATATCCACGAAGGATATCTCACTAGAGTTACTCCTTCTCCACACCGGATAGGCAAGCACCACACCTTTCACAATCTTTTGCCGACCTCTCCGACAAACTTCAATTGGAGAGATCTCGGCTCTCCTCCGGCACCGTCTAGGCGAAGGAAATCGCCAAGAGTAACAAGCCGGACACGCTCACTTGAACAAATCGAGTACTATAAGCTCAAGAATGCAAATGAGATGCTTAACACTCTAGCACTAGCATGCAAATGGTGATGGAAGTGCACAAAGCACTATTAGCTTCACACAATTGCTCTCTCTCTCAAATCACTCAAGATTTGGGCTCAATTCTAGCCTCTAAATGCAATAACACATATGCAACTCAATTGGCTAGATTTTCAGCTGAAGAATGAAGTCTTTGAGCACACAAAAATGAAGCCAAACACGAAATATTTATAGCCTCAACGAAAAACTAGCCGTTTGTAAGAAACCGGGCCAAAAGTTGTACAGGCCGGACATTGTCCGGCCATTTCGGACAATGTCCGGCCATTTCGGACAATGTCCGGTCAGTACAAAACAAGTGACCGTTACTCACGTGTTTATCGATTGTCAGTAGCCATTTCAACGAAATTTGTGAAGGCCGGACGGATACTATTTGTCCGGACAAAAAGTCCGGACAAATGGATATGTCTCTGTTTACTCTTGGTTCAAACAACTTGTACAGGCCGGACAATGTCCGGCCATTTCGGACAAAGTCCGGCCTTCCCGGACAAAAGCCTCGGACGGATGCATTTGTCTTTGTTTCATTTCTCGGCTCAAAAGATTTGTACAGGCCGAACAATGTCCGGCCACTTCGGACAGATAACTCCGGACGGATGCATTTGTCCGGCCACTGCACACTGACAGTAAAATAAGTATAATTTTTTATTCAGAGATCCGATTGAGGTGATTTTTGGCTTGTTAGAAAGATAACTCAGAGCTCTACAATTTTGTCGACAGGAGAAATACCTAGAAAGGTATAGAAACTTATAGAAACTCAGAAACTTTTCTGCTGTCAAAATATCCAATCCAAAAATCATCTCAAATGCAATTTAGAGTATTTGCACATACGGATTTGCCGTTTTCTCGCGGATGTGATTTGTGTCACTCAGCAACGACCACGACCACACAGGTCTTGACATCCGATCGAAAACAGGTTGTCGATAGGGTTTGGTCGAGCGTACGCAAGCGAGCCGAAGACTGGTACAACCAGTCCAAACTCCTACGACCACGCCCAAACCCTAAACAGAAAGCCGCCAAACAAGTGACACGACCACGACCACGTTTCAACACTGATACGATCAGAATATGCAAATACAACAACGACCAGCGCTAGATAAATAAACCAATTCAAATAGCTGACGATTACGACTAAGTGCAGTTTTCAAAACATTTTCTCTAATGCACACAAACTACACTTAGACTCTCTAACAATGCAAGAGGCGAGTGCAATATAATATGAATGCATTTGAGCTTCCGCACTAGATAGATTCAAGCTACTAGTTTTCGACCCCTCTTAATAGTACGGTCAAACTAGTAAAAAGAATCCTATCAACCCGGTCTGTTTTCATACACCGAAACCAGTAAAACCCTAAGAAAACAATCCTTAATTTTGAATTTTACCTTAGGTGGAGTTCGACCTCGTGAAGCTCAACCGCTCGACGCTCGTCATCGCAAAGCTCGATCTCGCTAAGCTTGACCACGCGAAGCTTGACAGCTCGACGCCTGTCTTTGCAAAGCTCATCCTCGCTAAACTTGACCTTGCTTGGGATGTCTCATATCGTCTTCATCCTCTTCCCACCCTTGCTTGCTTTTTCCCTGCAATCAAACTGAGACTACAACACATACACTAAATGCACACATTAGTCTCATATATATGTCGTCATTAATCACTACCAGAGAAACTACTCCACACAGGAGTTAGCTCAACAGTTTCTCTTTCCAGTCAAATGGCAAAGCTATATTCAACATCAGGTAAATGAGTATGAGATGAAATACAATCATATAGATCGTAGATGATAAAAACATACGCACACGATCTATACTACTCATGTCCTAATACCAATCAAATCAGATGATCAAAGTGATGAGCTCCCCCTCAACATATGTATCAATTTCAAGTCCACAATTGGAGTCATCAATCTCAAGATTTAACATATTGCATCTTAATCAATCAATCAGCACAAGCTTGATATAACTACCGAGCTCCTCCCCTACATATGCATCAATATCAAACTCGCAACTGAGGAAACATCCAATTCAGGGTTTACCGATAATCAATTCAATTCACTTGTGCTAAATCATGATTTATCTAATTTGTCATTTAACCATCAAAACTGACATCTTCAGATTAACTTTAATCACAATGGATTTATCCAAATCTTCATTAATCATCAAAAACTATATACTAAGATTTACCTAGATCCAACATGAAGTACGGGGACCACTCCCCAAGAGCTTCGACGATCTGCAGAAAGAGGGGTCTCCCCATTCGGAATCATCTACGAAACAAGTACCCGGGGTAGACAGGCACATCTTCGAAGTAGTCCGCGACTAGACGGTTATGACCGCCTTCGTGATCTCTGTCGATGTACCTTCTTCTGCCTCGGCGGCGGTGCGAGGTACCAGCATCTACACTGGCTTGAAGATCGTCAAGAACGCAACGGTGAGGGGGTTGGAACGTCAACCCACTCCGTACGAACCCTGCCACAAACTCCTCGATTTGCTCGATGGCTTCGTCCTCAGCACTACTCGTGCTTGAGCTGGACGACATTTTTTTGGACAAGGCAAGATCTTTGGGTGCTAGTAAAACAAAGCCTTCAGTTGTGTAAATGAGTTTATTGAGTTGTGAAGATGAGGGCATGAGGGCTTCGAATATATAGGCGGAGAAGTGACTCGATCACATGCATCACTTCCAACGGCTAAACGCAAAGGCATTGATCACATGCGCCGGTTCCAACGGCTACAATCCAAAAGCATCTCGCAGATGTCTCAATTCCAACGAGTAAAATCCAAAAGCATCTCGGATTTTGGATTTTAACTAGTTGGAATCGGCGCATGTGATCAGTACTTTTGGATTTTACTCGTTGGAATTGAGACATTGCGAGATGCTTTTGGATTGTAGTCGTTGGAACTGGCGCATGTGATCGGTACTTTTGGATTTTACCCGTTGGAACTTGAGACATCTGCGAGATGCTTTTGAATTATAGCCGTTGGAACCGGCACATGTGATAGATGTCTTTGTGTTCAGCCATTGGATCTAAGACATCTCACAGATAGTACAAGTAATCTGAGACATCTCGAACTTAAATAAATCGAAAGCAGCTACAATTAATAGTACAATTACAATTTTACAAATTAAAGGTACATCGTGCGGGCTACTACTTATTCTTCATGTCCTTAATCATGTCGCTGACATACTCTAATGCGGCCTCATGCGCCGCTTTACGGGCGTCAGAGAAGTTGGATGTGTCCCCCATAATCAGTTTCGTCAACGACTTTAGAAATGTGGCATTTTCTTTGCTTTTGGCCATCTCTTGCAAATATTCGGCTACAGCGACGGTCTTATCGGCCACTTTATCGAGGTCGGTGTTGGCTTTGCTTATGCGCTCTAGGGTCTCCTCGCATGCCGATGATGTTCCACCCAGTTTGCTCTTACCTTGCGCTTCTGTTTAGCCGCGTCTTGCCCTTTCGGTCGTGGAAGCTTGACGAGGTCATCTTTGTTATTCGATGACGATGTGTGGGCACCTTCTTCGTTGAGGCGAGCTCTTTTAGAAGAATCCAAATAGCTTCGGCACCACTTTGGTTGACCACGTACGGCACTCCACCAGTGCTCCAGGATGAAGGCCTGACCCACCTCCTGCCTGTACAGATCGCGTGCTTGCGACATCAACTGGTCATCCGAACGACCACTGGCATAGGCATCGTGTAACCTGCAGTAGATACCATTGAACTAAACAATTTTCTTATTGCTCTTTTGCCAATGGTCTTCACAGTGCCTAAG
Organism: Pharus latifolius; assembly: GCA_019359835.1. Classification (NCBI taxonomy): domain Eukaryota; kingdom Viridiplantae; phylum Streptophyta; class Magnoliopsida; order Poales; family Poaceae; genus Pharus; species Pharus latifolius. The sequence continues at coordinate 69,759,266 of CM033320.1, read as the reverse complement.
GTTTCGTCTGTGATCGGGCGGACTGCTCGCATTGTACGCTGCAGCAACCTTCAACCAGTACTCGACGAATTTTTGATTGTTTCCATCGACTGGGTCGAGAGAGTTATTCAACCATGCACTGATCTGGAGCACGAAAATTCCAAATTTAATGACAAAGTCTGCGATAACAGAATTTACAATTTAGATGAGCACTCACAAGTTACATGTCATCCTGTTGGGACCAGAGCATTCGTTTACGCCGTGGTCCAGCGCTTCCTTCGCCTTTGCTCGCGTTGTTGTCATCCTCGATCACGACTGGGGCCGTGCTATGCGGACTCCTAGTATCCGATACGGACATGGAGTGGGAATTTTTGCTCAGTGGTTGGGGAGGCGACATTTCTATAGACATGGTGGGAACTCCGACGAAATGAGGATTTTGGCCATAAGGGCCGCAGGGGGGATGCGCGTATGGATGTGCGTATGGATGTGGTTGGCCATATGGAGGGGGTAGAGCGAATGATGGATAGCACATCGGGTATGGTGGAGGAGGGGGTTGAAAACTGGGTGGATTTTGACTGTTTGGTGTTTGGGAGCTCTCCTCATCGAAATTTGGTTCGCCAAACCAATTAACATAATCGCCGGGGAGATTGTTGGCCATCGGAAAATTTTTCGGAAAATGCCTAATGAACAGGAGAGTGCAAAGTGTGTAGGTTTTGCTTTGATTGAGGGTAAATGAGCTGAAACATGGTCATATATATAGGCAGGGGATCACACTATTTTTCAGCAATTTTCTGTAATTTTTTTGAATTTTTATGAATTTTTAACCTCAAAAATGAATAAAATACACTCTAACGGCTAATTTTAAATGGTTGAATTTAAATGGCTCAATTTTCGGTCACTGACAGGTGGGGCCAAAGACAAAATCATGTGCAACGGCTGTTTTTGGTGAACTCCAATGCGAACAATTCACTTACATGTGAGCCCAGGCACTTTCGGGACCACCTGTTAGCGAAAAGGACTTACACGCCTCGGGTGCACGCAGCAGGCGCACAAACCGCACCCAACACCGGCCCACGCGTTTTGTGGGTCCTACCACACTTCGCGAGCCACATCTACACGATCCACCCCCTCACTGGCATGTGGCCCTAAATGATCTCTGGGCCTACCTGTAAGTGTTATTTCACGTGCGGGTAAATGCGCACCGGTCTTCGCGAGGTGGGGCCCACAAACCGCCTGACGACGTGTCCCTGCGTGCTCCAACACTGCCGCTTGGACCAATCACGCGTCGCGGGCCCCACCTGTCAGACCTTCACCGCTGCTGCCTCGCGTGGCGTCGTCTCACTCCTCACGCAAATTTTTTAATATTTTTTACCGGTGGGTCCCGCTTGTCAGCGTATGCATGCGTCGGCGTTGGAGTCCCTAAGGCTCTCTCCAACGCCGGTGCCTCGACGCCCTGACAAGTGGGTCCCACCGGAAAAAACTAATAAAAAAATCACGCGCAGAGAGAGACGACGCCGGGCGAAGCTGCAACGGTGACGCTCTGACAAGTGGGGCCCGCGACGCGTGATTGGGCGAAGCGGCTGCGTTGGAGCACGCGGGGACGCGTCGTCACGCGGTTTGCGGGGCCCACGCGCGCGAGAAACGGTGGCTTCGTACCCTCCTTTGAAATTGTACTGACATGTGGGCCCAAATTCATCTCGGGGCCACGTGACAGTGACTGTGTGTGCGGTGTGGAGGTGCGGGACGAGGAGCAGTGGGCCCCACAAAACGCGTGGGCTGGTGTGAACGCGTTACGTGCGTGTGCGCATGCTGGGCCGCTGCCAGGTGGCCCTGCGTGTGTAGAGGGCCCGCATGTCAGTAGCGTTTTCGAGCTGGGGTTGGGAAAAATAGCCGTTTGAAGATTTTCTCCCCTCGGTCCCACCTGTCAGTGACTTAAAAAATAGCCGTTTAAATTAAGCCGTTGGAGTTATTTTATTCATTTCTGAGGTTAAAAATTCATAAAAATTCCAAAAAAATCCAAAAAAATTGCAAAAAATTCCTGAAAATTTGTGTGACCCCCTGCCTATATATATGCCCAATTTTCAGGTCATTTACCCTCAAGCAGATCAAAACTCACACACTTTGCACTCTCCTGTTCATCCAGTATTTTCCGAAAAAATTTCCAATGGCCAATAATCCCTCCGGCGGTTATGTTAATTGGTTTGGCGAACCAAATTTAGATGAGGAGAACTTCCAAGCACTAAACACTCAAAATCCGCCCAGTTTTCAGCCTCCTCCCCCACCATACCCGATGTGTTATCCACCGTACGGTGCACCCCCTCCATACGGCCAACCACATCCATATGCACATCCGTACGCGCAATCCCCCTACGGCCCTTACGGCCAAAATCCTCATTACGTTGGAGCTCCGACCATGTCTGCAGGAATCTCGCCTCCTCAACCACCGAGCAAAAATTCCCAGTCCACGTCCGTATCGGATACCGGGAGTCCGCGGAGCTCGGCCCCGGGAGTGATCGAGGCCGACGACAACGCTGGCAAAGGCGAACGAAGGGCTGGGGCACAGCGTAAACGAATGCTCTGGTCCCAACATGACAACATGCGACTTGTGAGTGCTCATCTAACTACTAAATTCCGCTATCGCAGACTTTGTTATTAAATTTGGATTTTTCGTGCTCCAGATCAATGCATGGTTGAATAACTCCCTCGACCCGGTCGATGGGAACAATCAAAAATGCGACGAGTACTGGTCAAAGGTGGTTGCCGAGTACAACAAGAGCAGTCCGCCTGATCGCAGACGAGATCTCAGGCACTGCAAAGACCATTGGCAAAAGAGCAATAAAAAAATTGTTCAGTTCAATGGTATCTACTGCAGGTTGCGCGATGCCTATACTAGTGGTCGTTCAGACGACCAATTGACGTCGCAAGCACGCGACATGTACAGGCAGGAGGTGGGTCAGGCCTTCATCATGGAGCACTGGTGGAGAGCCGTATGTGGTCAACCGAAATGGTGCCGAAGCTACTTGGATTCTTCCAAAAGAGCTCGCCTCAACGAAGAAGGTGCTCACACGTCGTCGTCGAACAACGACGATGACCCCGTCGAGCTTCCACGACCTAAAGGGCGAGACGCGGCAAAGCGGAAGGGTAAGAGCAAACTAGGCGGAACATCATCAGCGCGCGAGGACACCCTGGAGCGCATCGACAAAGCCAACGCCGATCTTAATACTATGGCCGACAAAGCCCTTGCTGTAGCTGATAAATTGCAGGGGATGGCCAGAAGCAAAGAGAAGGCTTCATTGATGAAGTCGTTGACGAAGCTACTTGGGATGGATACATCCCATTTATCGGAGAACCGTAAGGCGACGCATGAGGCTGCAATAGAATACATCAACGAGCAGCTTAACGATCTGAAAAACAAATAGTAGACCGAACATTGTACTTTTCATTTAAACATTTGTACTCACACTATTAATTTAAGTGGTTTTGGATTCACTTGTTTGTACCAGCGTATGTGATCGATACTTTTAGATTATAGCCATTGGAGCTGACACATCTGTTCGATACCTTTGGATTTTAGCCGTTGGAGCTGACGCATGTGATCGGTACTTTTGGATTTTAGCCGTTGGAGCTGAGACATTTACTCGATGTCTTTGGATTATAGCCGTTGGAGCTGACACATCTGTTCGATGCCTTTGGATTTTAGCCGTTGGAGCTGACGCATGTGATCGGTACTTTTGGATTTTAGCCGTTGGAGCTGAGACATTTACTCGATGTCTTTGGATTTTATCCGTTGGAGCCGACGCATGTGATCGATGCCTTCGGATTTTAGACCCCTATATATTTGCACCCCTCCATGCCCTCATCTTCACAACTCAGTTATCTCAACTTCACAACCGAGGCCTCCGCTCTTGGTGATCTCAACTTCACAACCAACCCCAAAACAATGTCGTCCAGCTCAACCACAAGTAGTGGTGACGACGAAGGCATTAACCAAATGGAAGAGTTCACGGCGGGGTTAGCACAGACCTGTCTAACGGTCGAACCCCTTATGCGTCACGCTCTTCATGATGTTGAAGCCAGCATTGGTGCTGGTACCTCGCACCGCGGCCGACGAAGTAGCAGAAGGTATATCGAAAGAGCTCGCGAAGACGGTCATAACCGTTTAGTCGCGGACTACTTCGCCGATGTTCCGGTCTACCCCGGCTACTTGTTTCGCAGAAGATTCCGCATGGGGAGACCCCTCTTTCTGCGAATCGTCGAAGCTCTCGGGGAGTGGTCCCCGTACTTCACCCAGAGGAGAGATGCCCTCAACCGAAAGGGGCTATCTCCATTGCAGAAGTGCACTGCAGCTGTGCGCATGTTGTCGTACGGCTCGCCCGCCGATGCTGTCGACGAGTACGTACGCATCGGAGAGTCGACGGCCATTCGGTGCCTGGAGAATTTCGTCGAAGGAATCGTTGATCGGTTCGCGGAGGAATATCTCCGTAAACCTACTATCGAAGACCTCCAGCGTCTGCTCCAGGAAGGAGAGGACCGAGGTTTCCCAGGGATGCTGGGAAGCATCGATTGCATGCACTGGGAATGGCGCAATTGCCCAGTTGCATGGAGGGGCCAATTCACCCGTGGTGATCAAGGAGTCCCTACAATAATACTTGAAGCGGTCGCATCCAGAGACTTGTGGATATGGCATGTCTTCTTTGGTGTCGCCGGATCCAACAACGACATCAACGTGCTTAATCAATCCCCCCTTTTCACTGATGTGTTGCGCGGTCAAGCTCCTACGGTTCAGTACTCTGTTAATGGGACAGACTACAATATGGGGTACTACCTGGCCGACGGTATTTACCCCGAGTGGGCTGTCTTCGTGAAGACCGCACCCTTGCCCCAAACGAACAAACTCAAGTTATTTGCACAACATCAAGAAGGGGCAAGAAAAGATGTGGAGCGAGCGTTTGGGGTGTTGCAAGCTCGATTTGCTATTGTCCGCGGCCCCGCTCGATTTTGGCAACGATCAACTCTTGCCAATATCATGAAAGCGTGTGTCATTCTCCATAACATGATAATCGAGGATGAGCGTCACTCTCATGACCCGATCACTCAATTGTACGATACTCAAGGCACATCAACCGTAACACCGCCTACTATCCACAGCAGTGCTCCGCCAATTTTTGAACATATGCTAGATCGAAATAATACGATCCGTGCTCGCCCAACACATCGGCAACTGAAACGGGATCTTATCGAGCACATCTGGCAGCGTTTCGGAGCCGGCGGTACCGATGAGTAGTTGTTTGTGCGGTTGTTAAGGGCCGACTGTTGCCGAATTTTAATTTAATGTATGTCATATTTTTTCCCGTGTGACATTTAAATAAAAATAATTTTAAATGTTTTTTGTTATTTACAACAATTTTATTTTAATTTGTTGTATTCGAATTATCTGAATTTTATTTTATCAATTTGTTAATGTGTAATAAATAATGTATGTGCGGGCCCCACACGAAGCGCCAAGCGAAGCGCCGGTGGGTTGGAGAAGGGTGGTGCTTTAGATGGTGCTTCGCATACGTGGCACGGAATATACTGGAGAATATTCTGTTGAAGGGCGAAGCGAAACCGGTGGGTTGGAGACAGCCTAAAAATTCGAATATTCCGGGCCCCACACCGACGGATCGGGCGGGGAAAAATAAACGCCTTTTTCACCTCTGTCTCGCGATCTCTCTTGCTACGACGCCTCCCCTAGCGATCTCTCTCGCCGCCGCCTACCCCTCCCGGCACAACGCCGTCACCCCCTCTCCGGTGAGATCAGTCCCTCCTCATCTACGGTTTCGCAGATCTAGGGTTTCGCAGGCGTTTTTTGATTTCTGTCCACTGATCATCCAGATCTAGCCGACGCCGGGGAGGAGGACCGCCTGAGAGTAGCGTCGCGCCGTTGCCGGTTCTGCTCCTTTTTCTCACAGATCTTCACAGATATAGTGACAGGGGGTATTAGTCTCTCAAATCGGAGCATATCAGAGCAAGAACACAAGCGCTTGGAAATCTTTGATCCAGGTACATAGCAATCTCGAATTCTTCTCCCCATCTCTTCTTTTCAACAGATCTATCTGCTTGTGTTTCAATAGATCTATATGCATGTTAATTTCTTCTGTTCAGATGCATGGGTAGAAGATTTTTTTTTCTTTTGATCTGTTCCTAGATCCATGCTTGTTCCTAGTTCAGTTCATAAGATTGATAGCATTCAAAGTTTTTCTGAGTGAAATGGGGAAGTATGTATGTGCTTCAGTGAAATGCTTGTTCCTAGTTCATGTTATATTTATCTGCATAATTTTTTCTGTTCGGATCCTTGGGTAGAAGTATGTATGTGCTTCAGTGCTAGTGTTTCAGGATGCCTTACACTTTTTTTTGCTTCAGTGCTAGTGCAAGTTCTGTCTTTGCTGTTCTAATTTTGTAGGTTAAAGATAGAACTTTTTTTTTTTTGGAGGAAAGGATATGAAGCGATAGTTCTAATTTTGATTAGGGATTCATTAGAAGAATTCATTTGTTTTTCCTAATGTCATGTTCTATCTTTGCTGTTCCCAAAGGAAATACTGTCATTTTGCCATTGCTGCCTCATCTGGTTCACTTTTCTGGCCATGATCTTAACTTAATCACTTGGTTTTGAGATACTAATTGTGAGTAATTCATGTACATTAGTTGTGGTCCTAGCTCCCAGGGTGAGGAGGGGTTGCAACTGGTCAATGATCTGAAGCAGTGGATCAGCTGTGCGCTTCACTGCACTGCAGTGTCAGTTCCAGTTTTCACCAATGGCAGTACTGGGTGCTTTAACACTAGCCAGCCTCTCATTCTGATATGCAGATATGCTGTTGTTCTTCAGTTATGGTTATGTAGCTATGCAGCAATAGAGCAATAGAACTATGTAGCTATGTAGCTATGTATTGTGAATCCAAATGGTGTTGATTAAACACGCAAGTTTTTACAGTCGCTTTTCTTTTAGCTTTCTCGGTTGGGGTGGTGATCTTTGTGGCCGGTTTGTGTAGGTCCAATCTCAGGTCAAAACTTGTTCTTTAGTTTGATCTGGTGCATGATATGGAGTAATGATTGGTTGTTTCCCATTAGATCTGTCTTTTGTTTGACTAATTGCAAAGTTCCAAATCATGGGCCGTGGCGAGTCTTGTTAGATTGGTGTCTCTAACTAAGCATGTTGTATACAAGAGTGGGTTGATGCATTTGTTTACTTCTTGCAGGTTGAGATATCTAATCTTTGCAGATGGCGGAGACGGTGTTCACTCCCTCTTTGGAAGGGATGAAACATGTCAAATCTGAGAATGGAGCCATGCTCACCAAGCCCTTTCTTGAAGTCTGCAAGCAAATCTTACCTGTCTTAGGTAACAAGCTAATGCTTGCAATGAATTCACTTCCCTTGTCATTTGTTAGTGGAGCTTGTTAGTCGAACTTAGGTTGAGATTGAGATCAGTAGCTGAGATCTTTATTGAATGTTCAGTGCTCAGACGGTTGGATTATGTCGTAGTTGTATGAACGGGTTGACTAACATGCATTTGTACATTTCATGGATGTGTTGTCAATATGGTTTCTGTAAGAGGCAAGTCTAAGGAAGTGAGGATTGCACCGATTTGAGGGCCTTTGGTTTTTGGTTGTAGTATGAATGGATGACTTTCTTGTTTTATGCTTTAGCCCTCTGATGTTCCTGCTTTTGTTTAGCTGGAAATAGAACTCATATCTTGGTTAGTTGTTGCACCATCAAGCAGTCAAACTAGTCTCAACTTTTGGGACATTGAAAGATCTAGCATGGTTCTGGGGGTTTTTTGGTTACTCACTCCTGTAGTGTACATTTGATCTAACCCAGCTGTTACTTAATCAGAAATGACTTCTAAATCTTGTATAGGAAACTTTATGATGTTCAACGTGCTTCTTAAGGCCAATAAACTCAAGTGCCTTGTTCTGAAGTTTGTGAATATTTTATCCTTGATACTGGTAAAGATTGAAGGTTTTAACCAGACATCTATTCTGTGTTTAACTGTTTATGTACATTATCTCTGTCAATCCTGGTGTCCTTCACTTGGTAGTCTTGATTAGCTTTTTGTTGTTATTTTTTTTTAAGAAATGGAGTGTTGTTGTTGATTAAGTCTTTTGTTTGCTCCTTGATCTTCTGAGTTGGCTTTAATTATGTATTATGTAATGCATCTTACCCAGTCTTACAAGTTTAGCTAAATTTGTCACTCACTGTTTTTGTTTAAATAAGAAATTCTTTTAGAGTTTGTTAATTTTTACCTTTGTTTTCTGTTATTGCATACCAGATAAATTTGGCGCTGCTATGGCGATTGTCAAGAGTGACATTGGTGGTAATATCACGGTAGGCATACATTTCTGCAAGAAAGTATTGATGAAAACCGTGGTTCTTTCCTCATTTGTTAGCCATGAGTTGGTTTATTGTTATTGTTGTCTTTTAATTATCGACATTGTGATGAAGCATATTTATTTAGTTTCTATAAAGTTGCTCATTGCTTGGTCTGATTGTCTCTTTTGGAGCCCTCAAATTTCTAATAAATTTTGTTGACAAATGTGTTGATTTTCTCATGTCAGAGGCTGGACAATAAGTATTCTTCAAACCCTTCAAAATATGAGCACTTGTACAGCATGGTTAAGGAAGAAGTTGAAAATAAGACAGCCAAAGGTTCCTCGAGCTGTACAAATGGGCTTTTGTGGCTGACAAGGTGCTTGAAATTCTCTTACATCCTCTTTGGATCTTAGGAATTGGAAATGGAATTCAGAAATTGGAATTCAATTTTACAATTCTGGTGTCTGGTTGCACACTAGGAATTGAATCAGCAATTTCACATCCAATTCCAGAAAATTCAATTATAACTACAAATGTGGAAGACCAATTCTTACTCTTACCCCCCAAGAATTTGATTGAATTCGTTTATTTCATCTCTCACAAACAAGATATTTTAAAATTTAAATTCCAAATTTGAATTTGGGTTTGATTTCTAAATACAAATTTAATTCTTATATTCAAATTCAAAGTTTAAAATTTTGAAATTAGAAATTCAAATATCAAATTTGAATTCTGAATTTGAAATTTTGAATATAAAAGTTGAGTTTGACATTTCAAATTTCAAGTCCAAATTCACATTCAAAATCCATAAACCATAATTCAAATATCAATTTCAAATTTCAAAGTCACATTTGATTTCAAATTTCAAAATCAAATTAAATTTCAAATTTGAAACTCTAAATTTCCAATTTCATATTTCAACAGTCAAATTTCAAATTTGAAGTTGAAATGTCAGTGATGTATGTATTAAATTGTCAATTCCAACTAGTAATCATCCAAACAACATTGGGAATTGGGTCAATTGCATTCAATTCCAATTCCATTGGAAATGAAATTAGAATTAAATTCCGCACTTCAATTCTAATTATTGGGATCAAAACAGGGTGTCACATGACTCTCCACTCTTCGTTGCTGGTTTATTATAAGTACTAGAATTGTATTAACGCAAAATTCTTGCCTTTTTTCAGGGCTATGGACTTCCTTGTAGAGCTATTCCGTAATCTTCTTGAGCATCAGGACTGGACTATGTCACAAGCTTGCACTGATTCATATTCCAAAACATTGAAGAAATGGCATGGCTGGCTTGCCAGTTCTAGTTTTACGGTAGAATCTCTTTTGTTCTGTACATAATCAGCATGCATGTAATTGCATCAGGAAATAAATGTTTCAACATTTTTATCAGGTAGAATTCTTAGGAAAACTGTGACTTAACAGCTCTGTTTTCTCAAGCATTATAATCTTGTCTGTGCTTTAGTTTTCAAAGAGATAACTGTTCCATAAATCTATGTTTTGTTTGGCATTTCAGCATATATCTTTTCAGCTTCTAAGTGCATGCCAAATCACAAAATCAGGGAAAACGATAGTAATTAAAAGACAGCAATCAAGTTTGTATATTTCCTAAGGACTATGTTTGGCTGTTTGATGTGCTAGTGTTATCTTGTTCCCATCAATGGTTTTAGAGTATATTTGGAAAACTATATATCAGTGATAATTGAGTGGAGAAGAGCTTTGGCTTCTTAACACATGCAAGTCGGACGGGAAGTGGTGTTTCCAGTGGCGGACAGGTGAGTAACGCGTAAGAACCTGCCCTTGGGAGGGGAACAACAACTGGAAACGGTTGTTAATACCCCGTAGGCTGAGGAGCAAAAGGAGAAATCCGCCCAAGGAGGGGCTCGCGTTTGATTAGCTAGTTGGTGAGGCAATAGCTTACCAAGGCGATGTTCAGTAGTTGGTCCGAGAGGATGATCAGCCACACTGAGACTGAGACACGGCCCAGACTCCTTGTTGATTTCTGCAAAGTCCTTAAATTAGTTCAAATATTTATGTCATATGGCTATTATATCTTCCCCACAGTTTATAAGTACCAGTGCATTTGCATGAGTCACATCCAAAATCTGTGGTGTGATTTTGCCAACCATGGTGCCATTCCGATGTTTAATTTGCTTTTCCCCCCACATGTCAGGTTGCCATGAAGCTTGCTCCTAACAGGGATAAATTTATGGAGGTCATTAGTGGAACTGGTGACATCAAAGCTGACATTGAGAAATTTTGCACAACCTTTTTTCCTTTACTCAAAGAGAACCACGACTTTCTGGTTTGGCCTCGCCTGTTTGAACCCTTCCTTCATTTGGCATGTGTTGTTTACTTTTGCTGATATATCGACTCTTCACTGTTCTTGCAGGCTAGTGTTGGACTTGATGATATGAAGGCTTCTTAATGCAATACTCTTCATCCAAATACATGTATCTTATGATATGCTAGTGTTGCTGATTTGGCGTATTGTTTTCCATACCTATCTTCCGAAAATTATAGGACAAGAATAAGCTTGTCAGTGTGCATGGGCGCTGGCTACTTACATAATGGACTAATGATGCACAATGGCAACAAAATTACTATTCTTAATCCATTCTGTTGTTTTCCATGCCTATCTTCAGAAAATTATAGGACAAGAATAAGCTTGTCAGTGTGCATGGGCACTGGCTAACTTACATAATGGACTAATGGTGCTCAATGGCAACAAAATTACTGTTCTTAAATCCATTCTGTTGTTTTTATGCACATATCTTCCAGTCTTATTGCATGAAAAAAAAAAAAATTCTCATCCTGCATAAATGATTCTTGTTTATATTATTGATGACCCATAACACAAGCTGAGGGAAGGCATTTTAGATCAAATATAAGAGTAATTAGTTTTCTCCCAATCTAGTTTGTTGTATTCTTCAAGATAAACATTGTTAAGTTGTGGCTGAACAAATATGAAGTTTTGGGTGTTGTTTGGTTGCTTGCCACAATCTGCCAGTCTCTTTAGGCCAATTTGACTTGTGATCATTATTTGGTTTGTGTTTGTAATTGTGGTATGCCATAATTTCTTATTGTTGCGGCTTATCTGTTATAGACATTTTTTGCCAGTTTTTTGCAATAGTTGTGGTGTGGTAATGTCTGGCACCAAAGCTACTTACCTTTCCTTTTCATTTTTTAAAATAAACCTAATTATGAGGTTCTAGTTAACAGTCAGAGATGGTTCTAGTTGATATTCGTGAATAGACTTGGTCAGTGGACTCCAGTCCAGACCTAAATTCATCAATAAATTTCATGTGATGTTGGATTGAGACAAGCTTGTCAATGAATTTATCTTAATGCATTTCTATGCAATATTACTAAAAATATGTTGAATTAAACGGTTGCTAAGAAAAGTTGCAAAAAAAGAACTTACATCTCCTATAAATAGTAATTTTTGGTGTTTGGGTGCTAGGTTAAAAATATCTTATATTTTAAGAGTCTGTTAAGGTGTATGAATTTTTTTTTTATCTTATCTGCATTTTTTTTTACTATTGGATTAATTTTATCTCTTTAGATTTAGTCCTCTAGAAAAAAATGAAAAAAATAAATGATGCAAGCTCTTTTTTTTTTTAAAAAAAAACATATACATACTAAGACACCCTCATACTTTAAAACTATGTTGGACTGGCACATGGAGCCTAAACCTATTTGTCATTTGCAAATTCTGTGTCGCTCATTTGTCCCAATCATTACACTTCAATTTCCATTCTACAAAAAAACCTTAGGTTCCCTTATGAGTTTTTGTTTTAACCAGAATAATGATGACTTTAATAAATTAAATAAAAAAGTTAAAACCTAAGGACATTAATGGTCTTATGTGAATATAGTAGATAATATCACTTCTAAGGACAGTCTCAAAAATAAAAATGTTTTCAATCAAAATGTTTTGATACTAGCATATTAGAGGACCTACGTTTCAGATGCAATAGTACGTGTGTAATAAGAGCAACTTTCACATGCAGATCAAATTTATTATGACATATTTCACTTTAATGTGGAAAAATATTACTATCAAAATATTGTAATGTGGAAAAATATTATCAAAATCATTAATATGACATATTCCACTTTAATTTTTTTTTGTTTTAATAGTTTTTAATCAATCTTAATCCATATTAAAAATTATTAATACACGTTAATCATTTTTTAATAACATAATTAGGTGGTCCAAACCGCAGAGAAATGGTGGAGGGAGCATATCCACTGGGTCAGACTCAACTAATTTTTGTATCAGCTTGACTAGACTCAAAATCGCATGCAGACAATTTAATAAGGAGTTGATTGCATCTTGCGAGTCAGATTTCACTTGATGTAGTCAACCAAATGCACCTATTATGATTGCTTCCATACTAATCTACCTAAATTCATGTGACGTTAAATAGAATTGAGCGCCGATCTTTGTATTTGACCTCATCCCTCCTCTCCCAATTATCGAAATTGAGAAGAGAAGAAATACTAATGACTTACCCTCTGCATCCAAATGCTAATAGCTATCCCTGTTGAGATCGGCAAAGATACAACAAACATGTCTATAGTAGGAGAACAGGGCGCAAGCTTGTTTGTTGATCCACCGGTGATCAACATGCTAATGGAGGAGGATATTCATATTCCAGCATGGTTGAGTCATCCCTCATATACTGGAAACTGGATGGTTTTTCAAAGGGCTCGAAAGGATAGTAGAAGGATACATAAGGTTTGTGAGTGGACTTTTTAAGATATATTTTTTTATTGTATTTAATTCTAGGTTTTCTATTTGCCAATTCTTATTTAAAAAAGATTTAAAATATGATTCTGAAAAGAGATGTTCTTTGCTACTTGATAGATAACTATGTTGTGAACAAGGTTGCCGGGATTGCATTCCAAATAATAGGATCTTATGACTCTATATCTTATGAGACTCTTTTGATTTAGATTACTAACAAGATTAAAATCTAATAGGATCATGATCTAGATCTTAAGATCGTCAGAGTCATGACCCTGTTTCAATCTTATGTGATACTAGAATTTGATGTTTTTTTGCTTTCTCATCACTTCCGTCACATGAATAGTTAAAGAATTATCATAATCTTTGTTTGTGTTTCTTGTATTTACTATTTATAACATATATTATGTCATAGAATGTCAAAATCTGATAACATTTGCAACTAATCATACTTATAAATTTGTGTTTGCAAACACATTATTTGTGCACCAACTTGTATATATGTGTTGGTATTTATAGGTTTGTAGTCCTCTTTGAGAGGATATAGGTTTATAGCTAATAAACCAGCATAGTTCATTAGGTTGTTGTAATTTATATGCAATCTCCATAGATATTATGGTGCTGGTGAGTTAATTATCCCGCGTGCTATGCTCTTGTTGCTCTGTAGAACTAATATTTAGTTTTGGTGGGGTGGGGGGAGGGTTCTCACTAAATACATGGACATGATGATGATGTTGATGATGGGTTTATTAACTTTTTTTTTCTTTTGTTTTGATTGGTCTAGCTTAATATTCTTAAAAGTAAGAACAACTAATACAAAAGATACTATACCAACCACGAAAAGCCTTAAGCTTGCTGGTGGAATTAGGATACAAAGACTACATATGTTTATTTTTTTTATAAAAATTATTTATCAGTACAATCTTCTGCATTCAAACAATGTACTATAACTACTAGCTAGTGGATGTAGGACCCCAAGACTTAAACAAACTTATTTTCCTATACAAGCTATGTATTATTATGATCCCATTCATACTGTAAGAACAAAATAACTTAATGTACTCAGGATTACTGCCTACATATGTTAATTATATATCTGGCCTCATTTTGCAGTCGTAGTTTATAATTTTTGAGCTCTCACTAGGTACAATTTCTGAGCTTTCACTGAAGAGCGAGTTAGATATGTTGTCTTATTATTGTCATTACTTAAAAACATTAATTGATAATGTTAATATTGCAATAGAAAGCAAAAGTATATACAAGACAATGAAAAGAGTATTTTGTGATATCTCATATGTATATGTTCAATAAAATAGCTCGTGATTATTTAAGTTTGCAAATAATGTGCATGAACATATTTTAATTTAGACCATCTATTTACCTAGGACAAGGAAGTTGAGATCGATTGTTCGCATTGCAAAAGTGCTCTATTATACATATAATGAGAGTGAAATGAAATCTGGTTACCTAGGCTAGAATTCTAGCCGCAGTATTTCATTCTTTGTCAATAATTAGGATTAGTTTAATATATTAGCTACATGTGAATTGTCAATTATTACATTCCTTAACATATATCTTGTGTTTTTTCTCCTCTTCCAGTTTTATGTTAATCAAGATTATCGTCATACCTTCCTGTCTAAGAAAGAAGTTATTGCATTTCTAACTGGAATGTTCCAAGGGAAAAGTTTTAAAGAATGTATCCATTTTGTTAGAATCACAATAACCATGCTTGTACATGCTATTTCGTAAGTTTATAGATTGGATGATGATATAACCCAATTTTTGGCTTTTACAGAAGTCGGCCAATTCTAATGCTCAAGGTCGTATGGATATCAACTGTACAATCTGAATGTTTTATTTTATATGCACAATGTCTACGTTGTAATATTGTTTGTGTATTAATGGTTCTGAAAACCTTGCTCCAATCAAGAATACAATTCGAGAGCACAACTAATTATGTTTTTTCAGTTATAACGATCATTTAGCTGACAAATCTACTTCATGTCCATCACTTAGATCTACTCACGTGAGTTCACATGTTCTAGCATATGTGTAGTTTGTAAATAATGTATTTTGAATTTTTTTCTATCTGCATTATTCACATTATATATTCATGTTGGTGCTGCGATTGTGTTCTGCATAGACAATAGCAGCTTCGAAGTGAATTATTCTTGCTATGTATTTATTGGTAGGAAGCATTGATTTATAAGCAAAAGTTGAATTATTAGTTTTAAACGAGCTTGGATTTTTAGTTCAATACTTTAAAGAGGAGTAAGAAATTTAGAAGAAACTATTAGCCAACTCAATACTTATTTACTGGAGAAAAAAATTATTTACTCAATACTTATAAAAACTCATTCCAATTACATTGTGTTAGAACAAAATATTATTCACTCATTATTTCTTAAAACTTGTGAAAACCCGAATTTTTTTTTGAAATAACCCTATAAAAAAAAACAATTGCAAAACTAACTCTTAACTTTTTAAATTTGTAAAAATAGCTTTCCGTCGCGAAATACCCTTCGCGACAGTCTTCAGTCGCTATACGGTATAGCGACTGAAGACGTGGCACGGCACAAATGCCCCGCTGGCACCTGTGCCGTGCCAGCGAGGTTTCAGTCGCTATACCGTATAGCGACTGAAACCCGCAGCTTTCAGTCGCTATACGGTATAGCGACTGAAAACTGGCAACTTTGCTGAATATGCTCCCTCTTTTGCCCTGTGGTCGCAATCGAAACACTTCGTAATAATTTCATTTGAGAAGTAGGACCTGTTTGTAAATTCTGAAATTGGGATGGCTGATTTGAGATCTAATCTCACACACAAGTGTAACTTTATTTCTGGAGCATATTCAGCAGAAGTTTGAATGAAATTTGGCAAGATTTGATGATTTTGTGATAATTCGAAAACAGGGTACTTTAGGGTAATTAGAATTTCAAAAAATGACGAGACTTGAAACTAAGGCGTCGGATGAGATTTTGAAAATCTTACAGAAGGGAAACTTGGTCAGAATAGTGAATGGGAGATACTCCTTGAATTAGATCGAAGTTTGGAGATGAGATGTGGGTTTTAGCCTTTTTAGGTTCCGAGGAAAATCTTTAAAAGGTATAAGCCGCAATAATTGTAGGCTGATTTGCGAAAAGGAGTAAGACGACAAAGTTTTGCCATCTGGTCCGTACAAGTACATACCAATTTCGCATTTATACCGTGCTTTTGATACCTAGTTTTGTCTCGTTGGTTCGACGCATTTGTACGAAACCAGACGTCTCGGCGCAAAATATGGTAGGTGCAAAAGTCGCAAAGATTAATCATACGAAAACGAGCATCAGATGAATAGGTAAAAGCTGAAAAGTAGAAACGCAAAGTCATACAAAAGTAGAACAGTAGAAAACATAAAACCCCAAAAAGTTGGAAACCTAACAAAAATATACGAAAACTGAACAGTCTGAGAAAAGCATACATCGGACTAGTGCCCCCTCCTGCCCCTCTGTGGGGAGGGCTGATACTCTGATGGTGTGTACCGAGAGGGGGGCTGACGATCCCTGACGCGCCGCCTCCTTACTGGTGGTGTCTGCGCAGATGGCGTAGACTGGGAAGGCTGTGTCGGCTGCGTAGGCGGCGGAGCATCGGGAAGGAAGCTAGGAAGCACATGTGTCGACTGTGTAGGATGCTGCTGTGCCTGGTCAGGAGGCTGGTGCCATGGAGGAGTATCGAGCTCGTCATCCGAAGAGCTGTCGGCAGGCACGAAACCCGTGTGCAGTGGTGGAGGGCGCGACGACGACGGACGGTCCGCTGGTGGCACATGCGACGAAGGACCTGGCGCCGACGGTGATGGTGGGGGAATCACGGTCAAGTGAGGTGGCAGCAGCACTCTGAAACCGACTAAAATCTGATCGACCCGCCGCTCGACCTCTGAACAATATGCGTACACATCGTCGCTGGGCATGGTGGGTCCACGGCGGGACAAGACCATCATGTCTCGTGCACCAGTAGAGATGCCGCCGAGGATGTCTAGCTGTGCACACGAATTAATGCAATTATAGAACGACAATCCATGTGAAAGTAAGGTTTCAAAGAGCTAAGGAACTCACAGAAGAGTGGATTCGCCCAGTTAGGCGTCGGTCGTAGCCGTCATCGAGGGTGGCGGGAGGGATGGGCTCATCAGGCGCGGCGGGTGGACCGCCCGTCAATCGGTAGATCGTGCGAGGTCGGTACCAGGACAGATAGGAAAAATGGATGTCGTGGCTGTATGGCCTGTGCTCCTCGACCGTGCGTGTGTGCGCCCAATCCATCCACTGCTGCACATAAGGCTGCTGTCGACGAACGAAATCGTCCCTCACTCGACCCTTCCTGGATTGCCTGCGGACAAAGAAATTAGGTTGTGATGGAAATTATGTATAAAATAACATGTGAATGTAATGCATATTTGACGTACTCGTGGATATGGTGCGGGATCTGTCGAGGAGGCGGCACGGGGACAGCCTGGCGTAGGCCAAACTGGCGCATAACTCGCTCAGGCGAGTAACCCTCAACCATGTGCGAGAAGACGAGTAGAACCTGGGTGCGCCAGTACGGCTCATCCTGCGTACAAAAAGAAGAAAGGCCGGCTGGAGCGACGGATTGGAGGTTTGCGGTGGTCCACGGATCCCAGATGACGCTGTCGTCGAGAAGCAGATCAAAGTCTGTGGCGTACGAAGGATAGCAGAGGTGCGCCTGATCTGTGGCCCACCTCAAACTCAGCCTAGCCCACCTCCATCCCATCACGGGGCCGTCTCTCCCATCCCCGACTAATGCGAACTGATCCCGCGGAACCAGCGGTCGACCGATGGGGAAATGCTCGTACGACCACATCTGCAAGAGAATGGCGCACCCAGCGAAAAGAGAGCTGACCTGGTCTCTGCTCGTGGCGTCGCACAACCCCCTGTAGGTGTGCCAGAGCACAGCGGATCCGAAACTGAACCTCGGCACGTGGCCCAGGGCCGAGTCGGCAATACTCCTGGCGAGCTGAACGTACTGCCGCTCGCAGATGTCTCCGTGGGTGCCAGGGAAGAGCAACCACCCAAACAGGTACAGCAAATACGCCTCAAGGTGGCGCCTGACGACCTCCTCTGGAGCGGCCACGGGGAGCGCATCATCGCGCACTGCGCGGAGGTAACTATGGGGAACTCCCGCGTCCTGCGCAAACCCCCCCGCTGGCCCTACTCCCTCGAAGCGCTGTAGGAAATCGAGGCGCCATGCAGCTCTCTCGGTGGCCGCTGGGACATATATCTCCCCGCGGATAGGCAGGCCAAGTAGCATGCTGACGTCCTGCAGCGTGACAGTGAGCTCGCCAAAACTGAAGTGGAACGTGTGCGTCTCGGGCCTCCACCGATCCACAAGCGCAGTAATGAGGGCTCGGTCGAAAGGGAATCGCCTCGCCCGATCCACCATGCGAGCGAAAGGCAACAGTCCGGCCTCGAGCAAATAAGGCGCGAACCGCTCATCTAGAGGCCACATCTCACGCGGTGCCCTCAGACGCAAGGCTGGGAGAACGATGCCCTGTAGAAGGCGTCGAGCACGGTGACGCTCCTGATGGTGCTGTGAAATCAGCTCGGGAAGCTGATGGTCGTCCGCCATACCTGCAGTTGTCACATATTGGTTGAGAAGTTCAAACATTGAGTACATAAACAAACATTGAGTAAATAAAAAAACATTCAGTAAATTCACGAGAAGACATTAGGGAAGTTAAGTACAACTGATATATGAAAATTCGGTACAACTCACAACAAAACATTAAGTACTTGAAATAATACAACATTTAGTTTTGCGACGAAGATGGTGCGCCTGTCACCCGCGGGCATCGATTTCTTCTGTGACCAGGCTGCCGGCAAGCGCTGCATCTACGTACGTCATCTTCACGTTCCGCTGCATCCATATTGTTATTTATCCTCCTGGATCGACGTCGGCCGACATGGCCTACGAGGAGCCTCTTGTCTGGGATCCACGTGATGGCATCTTCCGGAGATAGTTGTCGATAGCTTTCCCCCGCCGCAAACCCATTGAAGACACCATCCCAGGTCTTCCACAGGTACTGCAGAGTATAATAGGTTGATATGTACCGCGCCGGATCGATCCCAGGAACAGAGCAGGCAGCGATGACATGCGAGCAAGGAATGTGCAGCAGTTGAGGCTTGTTGCATGTGCATTGGGCATCTGCATTTGAAATCCGACATTCGTGGACCCGACCAGCCCGCAGTGTGCCATAGACATGTCTGTGCCTTAGCCGAACCTCATACTTCCCGTGCAAGCGACTCAGTACTGTGACATCATGTGTCAACGATTTCCTTGTCCGAAATTCGAGGTAATCATTGATCTTTTTGGGCCAGTGTGCTAAGGGGTCATGCAAAAGCCTTGATGCCACCAAACCCCTGCTGTCGTAGTACGCTACTGTGCGATAGAATGTCATTTCAACTATTGCAGTGAGTGGTAAGCATCGCACACCTTTGAGGACGAAGTTGTACACCTCGGCCAGATTTGTCGTCATGATTCCGTATCGAGCCCCACCTGTGTCATGAAGCAACGCCCACTTCTCCATTGGTTTGGGCTGAATCCACTGACTGAATCTGAGACGACCCCGGCGGCTTCCCGTGCCAGTATCGCCGCGATCTTCTGCAACCCCTGCTTCTCGCAATTCCGCCGACGTACTTTCCTCCAGTGACTTCCAGATTTGTGAGAACTTTGACTGTTGGTTCTGTTTGGCAAGCCGTTTGAACACGACCATCAGGCGCTTGCTCTTGAAACGACTGTGAAAATTCGCGCCAAGATGCCGTGAGCACCAACGACTCTGCAAATCATCCCAACTCAGCGATGGATCCTCTCCTGATCGCATGTACTCCATCGCACTCAGCATTCCTCCATTTTGATCATGAATCAAGCACACGCGCTCCCGGTCTTTCACAACCTCATTCTTCAAAGTGCCCAAGAACCACAGCCAACTGCTATAGTTCTCCCCCTCGACCACAGCATATGCTATGGGGAGAAGCTGGTCGTTGGCATCAACAGCCACAGCAGTCAGCAGAGTTCCCTGGTATTTTCCAGTCAAAAATGTTCCGTCAATGCAAAGCACGGGTCTCATATACCTGAACGATGCAACGCACTGTGCGAATGCCCAGAAAAATCTCCGCAGTACCATGCACCCAGGAATCACAGCACCCTCGGAGCCGATTGCCGGCGTATCAACAATTGCGGTGACTGTGCCTGGATTTGCTTCGCATATCCGCCGCAACAGCCTCGGTACTAAGTTGTATGCCTCAACATATGTACCAAAAAGCTCCTCCAGCGTCTTCTGTTTAGCCATCCATGCCTTCGGGTAGTTGATATTATAACCGTACTTCTCCGCGACATGTGCAATTATCACCTTCGGTGTGATTGCCGTATTTGCCTTCACTACTGACAGAATCAGACTGGCAACAAAACTGGAAGTGATATTTCTATGATGCTGCACCATGCCCTCAGCCAGACATCCGTGGTCGTCAACTCTGGTCACCCGAAAGGATGGGTCATCTCGTGGCCGCCAGACACGTACGTACCATGGACAATTCTGGATTAAGCACCTCACAGTCCACAGGCTCGGATTTGATCTGACCACCCGGAATGGCCTATTTAGTGAGACAGCCCAGGCAGTTATGGCTTTCTTTGCATCCTTTTTACTCCGAAACAACTGTCCAAGCTGGACGGTTGATTCATTATAAGACCATCGCGAACCCAGCTCATCATGAACCACAGCGTTATTCAAGGATGACGGATCAGTCCACTCACTCATAGGATTATGTTGTTCCGTGGGTTCATCAGGAGATTCGTACATTTCCGACGGATCAGTATACTCCTCTTCATTAAAATTCTCCTCCAATTCTGGTAATTCTTCAGCTGCATCTACTTGATGGCCACCAAATTGAGTTGTATTTCCTACACAAGTTGTGTTAGGTACACTGCCAGTTGCACTGGCATTGGTACTGGCACCTGCACCAGTATCGACATCGCCACCGCCATCGCGACCTCCTCCAGTACAGATATTAGTGTTTTCTCTTTCAACCGAATGGCTGCCCTCCGAACTATGTACTGACATTTCAACGTACAGTATGATGGTTCCGACAGCATAGCCTGGATTTGTCACAATTCGTCCAAACGAACCCCATGATTTGTCACCTTTCAGTCTCTTCAGCACCCATTTGTTTCCATCCGGAACCATGCCTTCCACTTTGAGATTATCCGTCGTAACATTGAGTTGTAACAGGTGAACTAACCACATCTTCAAATCGTTGAAAGACATTGACTGTGGTTGTCTCATTTGACTGCAAACATACATACAACCACCAAGATCATCACCGTTTGGTCCATTACGGATTACACCGGCTCCGTAATAAACGTACACTGTATTGGGTTGCTCCATAGCTGTACAAGAGTGTATAATTAGAGAACTCACATTGCTCATTGTACTAAAAAAACATGATTTTCCAAACAACAGAAATTTTCCCCTCCCTCTAAACCCATGCGGGAAAGGCCAACACGTTGAGGGCGACAGCGGTGATGACTACGACAATGAGGCCGCGATTCCTAACCCTAACCCTAACCCTAACTGATTGACAACCCTACCCCTAAATCTAACAAAAAAACCAACCCTTCTCTTCTCTTCTCCTCTCCTCCTCTTCCTTCTCTTATCTTTTTCTCTCTGCCAATTTCAGAATTTTCGGAAAAATGAAATGGCCGTACTGTGTGAAAGAGACGCACGGTGTTTAAATACCGTTTCAGTCGCTATTGTTTGGTTCACGATTTTTCCCTACAACCCTAAAAAAGATAACCCCTAAACCCGTGCGGGAAAGGCCAACACGTTGAGGGCGACAGCGGTGATGACTACGACAATGAGACCGCGATTCCTAATCCTAACCCTAACTGATTGACAACCCTACCCCTAAATCTAACAAAAAAACCAACCATTCTCTTCTCTTCTCCTCTCCTCCTCTTCCTTCTCTTCTCTTGTTCTCTGTGCTAATTTCAGAATTTTCGGAAAAATGAAATGGTCGTACTGTGTGAAAACGACGCACGGTGTTTAAATACCGTTTCAGTCGCTATTGGGGAACACGATGTTTCCCTACAGCCCTAAAAAAATAACCCATCTCGCTCTAAACCCGTGCAGGAAAGACCAAGACGGTGAGGGCGACAGCAGTGATGACTAACCCTAACCCTAACCCTAACCCCAACTAAAAGAAGCGACAGCGGTGAACCCTAACCCTAACCCTAATAATAACAATCATTTTAATATACATAATCACAAATGTTTACATCTACATATTAACAAATATTTTAATCTACGTCCATACTAATAAAATTCAAATTTGAAAAACATCACATTTTTTAGTGGTTCTTCAAATTTTTTAATCTGCGAAATCCTAAATTTTTTAATCTGCGAACATACACTAACCCTAATCTGTGAACATACACTAACCCTAACCCTAACTCTAAATTTTTTTTCATCACATTCACGCATTTACCATCACACTAACCCTAACAATCATTCTAAATCATATCTAAATACTACGAGTTTACGATCTAATTAATTTAAATACACGAGTTAAAAAAATATACCTCAGCGATTTGAAGAATCTCCGAAAAAGAATTTTCTGCTCCTTTTTCTTCCCTTCCTTCTCCTCCTTCTCTCTCAGTAATTTCTGTAAAATTTCGGAAAAATGAATTGAACTGTACACTGAGAGGGACGGCTGGGAATATAAAGCGTTTCAGTCGCTATACCGTATAGCGACTGAAAGCTGCGGGTTTCAGTCGCTATACGGTATAGCGACTGAAACCTCGCTGGCACGGCACACGTGCCAGCGGGGCATTTGTGCCGTGCCACGTCTTCAGTCGCTATACCGTATAGCGACTGAAGACTGTCGCGAAGGGTATTTCGCGACTGAAAGCTATTTTTACAAATTTAAAAAGTTAAGAGTTAGTTTTGCAATTGTTTTTTTTTATAGGGTTATTTCAAAAAAAAATTCTGAAAACCCGGTCCATCTACTCATGGAGGGAGATTCTCGCTTTTAAGAACATCGGTTGTCTATGTTTCTGTATCACCCCTGAAAATCATCATTGGCCAAGGGAGCTTCAGCAAAGGAAGTCCATACATTATCATGTATCTTGTCTTGCTTGTTTTAAAAATAAGAGCATCACTAAAACCATCTCTGTTGCTCTTTGTATCGAAGAATTAGCTCCGCTTGGAGGGAATTGTCGTACTTTTTTTTTCTTATTAGCTTAAGTTTAGTACCCTTAAATTGTAGATGCCATTGTTCCTATTCAATATTTTGTGGTGTTTGAAGGAATTATTTATGCTAATGTCGTATTTGTTGTATGAGTTTGTTAGCTACAAAATTGTTTAAAGTTTATTTTAAAATAGTGAGCCTTATATAATCAATCATCCAAAAAAATCCAAATGTATAGTTCCAAATGCTCCTCTCTCTTTCCCAGACCAACCACCCTCCCAAATTTTCACCTTTCCCCCAATCCCTTACGACCTCCCCTCCCCCATTGCTGGTCATAGTGGTCACATAAAACTTTTCTTGGATGACATCCAATCATCAGCTGTTTCCTTCATGTGCAATTTTCTAAAATTATGATTTTTTTCAACATTTTATGTCGTAGTCTTGTCATGATTACGTGGCCATGCATGGTTTAAATACTGTGTAATCCATCATTCACTTCATTCCAAAATCTTTACAGTGGTGATTAATCCATTTTAGTATTTGGCTAATTAGGTGCCGAGTGGCATCAGAAGGTGCGCCATATGCAAATAATAAGGTAATACAACACTGCTAATTTGCATTCCACAAAGGATCCATTGTAGTTTTGACTACTTTGGCTGAGGGAGGACTAAACAAGATGGGTTATTTGTGCTACATCTAGTCAACCATTTAATTATTTCTAGAGTACACGTGATGTGAATTCACTATGATTGATTGTTTTAAAAAACAGGAAGTGATAAACAAACAGTCCTGACTAGACAAATGCCATAGCTCCACCCAAATGTGCCATCGTTAGCCATTACAGAAACTCACGGCTAACAGAAACTCGTATAACCTGAAGCAGATGAGATCCATGATTTGAATCAATGTACAGCTTTTCAAATCAAGTAAAGCTAAAAACATTAGATGGTATAAAATTTTTGACGTAAATCTCAGCTTGCCAAGTTGAATGACGGATATTTGTAAGAATGCCATCGTTCACTTCATTTCCAAGATCACCGCAAAATAAACGAAAATCATCTGTGGATGGAGCAGATTGGTGAATGTAAGTGTTAAGTTCTAATTATACATAATTGAAGAAAATGCCAATATGACATCACTATTTGTCATCAGTACAGACAAATAGTAGAGGAACATTATAACACATGAATGGTTAGACGTGATGCACCACAAAACCAATATCATGCATATGACTGCTAGTCAACAATACAATATAATAAGATACTGTATGCTGTCCAATAGGAACAAGCAGGACTGCTACACATAACCCTACAAGAGGATACACCAGGTGTACTTTTCTCCCTGTATGTTTTGACAACCAAATGTACTAGAAGGGAAGAATCAGCCAAGAGGACTAGAGGAGACTCCATACCAATCCTGAAAGATTGCATTCATGACATAACTGAAGTAAGAAGTTATGATTTCCATAAAGCAAACACTATCTTGACTGACATACTATCACTCAATTGAAGTGCTATATTGCTATTAACAATGAAGCCATGACCGCCTCTGCAGCTAAATATGGAATGCTGAATGCTCAGACTACATGTGTAACCTGTAAGGTTTAATTCAGTACATGAAGCATGCTAGCCATTAAATGAGATGCATTAACACTTATATCTCTCCGTCAAATCTGGCTATAACAGAGTGTGATTGCTCAATGAGATCTATCAAAATAAACTCCGTGTAATTTCGTTCGATCTAAACATAATAAGCTTGCTAGGCAGTTTTTTGGATCTGAGCAACAGTTGCCAATAAATTGGCTTACACAAGAAAACAGTCTTAAGAAACAGATTGCAACAGCAAGAATGGCTTTTTTTAAAGGCTAATGGACTTCTCCACTAGGTGATAGCAGAAAAAGGCTAAAATTTATGGTGTGAGCATGTTATGCATTACATATAAAACAACTTGCATCACCACCCCTGTGCACCAGAGAGAGAGAGAGAGAGAGAGAGAGAGAGAGGGAGAAATTTTTCCCTTGCACAAGTATATTAGAGAAACCAAATATTTATAGGAAACTTGCAAAAAAAAAAAAAAATTCTCTTGCTTAAGTGTCAGACTACATTTCCCACTGTCACATTCACTAGGTCAATTAGGCGCAGAAAGACATAGAAAACCAATATGATAATGAATGTAAAACAGTTCATGTAAAGCATCAAAATAATATAAAATGTTTACTAAATCATCTTCAAGCCCACCTAAATCCCAGGTGACAAGCATCAAGTCTTTCACCTGTTGTGTTAGGCTACACATCACATCCTCGATCACCTTGACAAAGAAAAAAAATGAAGACAGCAGTTTACGTCTTAGAAGTAAGAATTATTCACATTATATAAAGCATTAAATCTTGCCTGGCAATACGACGATGTTTGAGGGTTTGATATCTTGATCATAATGGGAAATAAGAGTTATAAATAATCATTACCTTGCCAAGTACTAGATTCCACAGATCTGAGAATTGGAGTCTTGATGAATTGAGTAAATCTGAGGGGTAAAGAATACAATAGAAATCTTACTTTCAGGCCAATCAGTTAGTGTTGGATCCTCCCAGCATTGACCAGCTGCTTTTCAAGGTACAGCCTTTTTCTTTGCTTCAACCTTCTCGTCTTTCTCACTATTTGCAAGAGCAGCCTTTACAGTGGCTAGAACTTTGGAATTGATTATCTGAGTGTCCTTTGGGAACAGTTATTGAGTCTGTTGGAGAACACCATAGGAGACTAGTCACACATAATACAGTATTATTGCATATATGGTACTACATCCATTCTCAAATATGTTATTTTTTTTAAATTGTGGTTATCAAAACAATCATATTTTTAATAACATATATATAAAAAAATGCTAATAAATACATGCACGAATTAGTTTCAATTACACATGCACACAAGGTGCACAAGTCCCAACCATGGGGGTAGTGCGAGAAGGTTTGTCTAGAATTAATAAATTGATTTAAGTGACACATATTCATGAAAAAGATGATTTGAAACAAAGTGACATATATTTGAGAATGGAAGTAGTATATGAACTAATCACCCACTGTTTACTCTTTTCCTTTAAATGAAAAATGAAAAAAGCAGTAAGAAGTAATGGATTCAACAATTTGCACTTGTAACCAACAAGCCATACAGATGTGTGCTGTGCATAACTTGGTAATAGTGCATTGGAATATGAACTGTTGGACCTCCCACACTTGATGGAATTAAAAGCTTCACTGAATATTCTATCTTCCATCACATATGAAAATTTTACATGAATCCTTTTGTGAAAATTCGTCATAGTACCTGCATTGAGGGGAACCTACAAGCCGGTTTTTGGTTTCACATGGCAACTTTTGAACAATGCAACACAAATTAGTCTTCTATTGGCATTTCAAATTAGGTCTGTGCAACAGCAAAAATAGGAATACAGCTGCCCGCAATGAACTTAAGCAGCAGCCCTCCCATAATTACACATCTATAAGTCAATATTGAATCAAGAGAAATGTTTGCACTGCAATTTTTCACGCACTCTGTCAAACTTACTGGCTATGCATGAATATGATATACCAGAAATGAGGATAGCATGTGACAATTGCAGTCGGGCATAGACCATAACGCATATTTTTCAATTTTGCAGATGAAAGTAAAAAAAAGGTGTTGATTAGCCTAGAAGCTTTAATAGGATTTTATCAATTTTGTATTTTCTTCATTGGTGTTTGTGAGCTAAATGTCTTAAGTTGGGAACAACAATACATGAACTTTTGGTGGATTGCAAACTTTAAAATCCTAATACGAGTTTTCAGATCCAGCTTAGTACCAATGTTCTCAGGAAAGTGATAGTACTCATGCTTATTCTTTAAAATTAATAATACAGCACGACCAGATACTAGTACATACGAGCATAGCTCCCGAACCAATCCCCATTTATCGAAAAACTACAGGCTACCTGCTGTAATTGTGGCATGGGGTAGACAGCGTTGTACGCCGGTGTCAGCGCCGCAGGCCAGGCAGAGTACTGGGCGTTCTGGAGGTGGAACGGCATGGGGAAGTAGGACGGAGCCGTGGCCGCAGCCGCGGCGACGCCCAGGCGCCGACGGGGAGGCGGGCGAGATGGACTGCGTTGACATCACCGGCGACAAGGGATCGGAGACGGAGGCGGATATTGGATTGAGGGTGGTTCCGCGCAGTTGTAGGGGTGAGGTTTGCCGTTGCCTTTGAGGATGGAGGTTGGCTGTGGAATCGGAAATGTGCAGTGTGAAGAAAAGTTTGGAAGGCTCCCGAGTCCCGAAGCGCCCGGGGGGACGGTTGGAGGTAAAGGAAGAGACACGTGTTAAGGACGGGCTCGTGTTCGTGCCTTAGCAAAACGTGGGCTGGGCTATAGATTTGTCAGGTTTTTGTACATGGTTCTATCCCGCCCATACGGCCCTAGGTGCTTTATTTTAGTTGGGCTGGGCGAAGCGTTGAAGACGTAAGTAAACTTTGTTGGGCTGGGAGGGTTCGGCAAGGCCTGCTTAGATGGACTGTTCGGCTGCCGGCACTAACCTTTACACAATTAAAGTATATGTCCACACAAATAAAGTTTATAGAATTTAACTTTTATCCTTTCTTTTTTTTTTTTAGTGTGCGGGTAGGGGTTATGCGGGTGTCATTGACAGATACTATCACTTATAAAGTTAACTTTATAAAGAAAACATTGCTTAAGTGCCCCATTTCTATCCAGGAGCTCATTGGGCCGCCATCCTGTGTTTACCTCATGCGAGGAATAGTTACGAGGTATACTTGCAACTAAACAATAGTATTTTGCCTGGCAGGAAAGATTTTTTTTTCATGTTGATGCATATTTGAGGCATACATTGCAATGAGACATAGTTCTGAGGTGACCAACCCAGTCAAACAACATCTATATGTCAGTCTTTTGAAAAGTCTGCAAAGTAGCTATCTATTAAAAAAATATACTAACATCAAATAATCTTCTTTATACAAATAAAAAACTACAGAGATCTACGCGTAATAGATCTCTGGGATCCAAACGCTTTGGCTAATTTAGGGGGAAAAAATGCCTTGTTTCGCCATATTACTCATCACGGTTGGTTTCGCACATTGCAATTCTAGGCCTAGGCCCGGGGAATCGTCCAAACTAGCAGATGCAGCCGTTTCATTGCCTTGTGCAGAGAAATAATGTCCTTATTAAAGCAAGTTAAAGAGCCCATCAAATTAAGGGACACCTGCAAATTGCAAGCAAGAATCTTGTAAGTTGGGTGCCCTATTTTGTAGGTTTCGTTGCGCACAATTCTTGTGATTGTCTAATGGATGGTGTCGTTTTTAAGATATATTGTCATTGATTTTAGCTAGTTGATTTATAAGAAGCCTTGTGCCTTTGGAGCTCTATGATCTCATAGCTCAAGTGTACCAAAAGTTTGATGTTACTCTAAGCCTCCAACCAACCAACAAAAGTTGTTTCTTGTACATGGATGCATACGTACAAATGCTTTTCGGTTCTAGATAGCTAGCTTGCCATCATACGTAAACATGCATGCTATATTAAGTAATGTTATTCATAAAAATAATTTTTCTTATGAATTTTTTCAAGCACCAACAACTATGCAAGCGAGCCGTACCAATGGGGGATTCAGGGGCTCATATGTCATTAAGTGTTTATAAAAGTTCATTTTAGAAATTCCTACACATAGTCCTTAAATATTCTCACTTGTTATTATTAGATTATATGAACAGAGAAATACAATTGTAATACATATCAAATAATTTAGCATAACGTACTCCCAATTATAGATCATGCTATCTCATTGTTTAAAATTTAATCTCACACAATTTTACAATATCAGATCTCAGAAAACCTTTTTTTCCTATTAACTTAGCCTTTATGCACAAAAGAACCGGTTGAGATGACGTGAACTCCAACCTAACACTTTTAGTATACATCTCTAACTACCTTCGTCCCTTGGCTATGCCTATGATGCAAATTAGCACCTATGTGGCTTTAGTTGGACAATCAAAGCAATAGATCTTGTTTTGCCGCATCACAATATCGCCTGCTTTGTCACGTAACATGTTGTGTTTTTGTTTTAGTAATCTATAAGTCTCTCTCTTCATTTTTTTTTTTTTGTCTCCAGCATATCTACCTCTTTCACATAATTATATCATTTGTCTTTTAAGTCTAAAAGTCTTTCTTTTTATCTCAATCATTGATTTGGAATTGGATATTTTAGATTGATGTGAGAGAGAAATTGAGATAGTTATTTATCTTACGTGATTTTTTGAATCTCACACATTAATTTGTAGCATTGATTTATGATAAACAATCAAATAAATAGAGAAAAAAATATGTGCTTTTGAACTATAAGATAGATTATATGAATCTCACTTTCGCTAATCATTTCCATCACATTACCTTGCATCTGGCTATCTCAACATAATAAGTTGCTAAAGTGCGAATTTAATTAACAGTTTTTTAGGCAAAGGTTGTGCTTTCAGAAGCTCTTATAACAGCTGAAATATGCAAATACTATCTCGTTTTCCATAAAACACATGAAGAAAAGAGAGCAGTAGTTCAGATCTAGAAACAGTGCAGGAGGCCGGAAGCTACGGTACAAGAGGGAAGACGCTTTCATAACAGCACTGTTACTGTATCAGACACGCACACACATCATTCTCAGGAGAGTAGTGACGTGAAAAGCTGTGATGGCCACTCATAAGAATATTTGGCAAATGGGGGCCACTGCTGCACCCTACTGACTGATGTGACGTGATGGGACCTGTGTGTGTAAGTTTGGCAGCCTGCACCGTTGCATTGATACAATGCTGTGGTGACCCAGTTGTTGTCAGACCACTAAGGAGAAGGATGCATCGATCTGCCGTCCGCCGTGCTGTACAAATGGCACTATTTTGGGATTGATCCATCACAAATGATCTCTGAATTTCTTAAGTGATATTAAAATCTCTGATTGATCACAATATTAATTCTCTTAAGAATCCTTCAAATAGCTCGGAAAGCACGTTCATATCATTTCCCCATATTATTATAGAAATAAGTTTCTGCTCCTGAATTCATGTCCACTTGATGATTCTAAGACTTCTCAGTATGAATAATGGAGTATCCTTGACTTCTAAAAACGTTAATTTAATTAGCAATGGAACTTTGATTATCTACCTAAGGTTATGACAGACTTACACGTAAGTTCTTGGTCATTGTCAGCTTTCTAAAAATATGAGAAAAAAAAATTAAGACAAGTAAAACATCTCGATCGTGATTCTGCACTCGATTCAAGCTCCTCGTCTCTTATTTAGGACATGTTTACAACTTAAAATTTTACAAAAATTTTGAAGAAAACCCTCAGTCAATAAGAGTAGATATTTTTTTCCTCCAAAATTCCTATTTTCCGAACGAGTCTTAAGGCCTTTATAACTCTCAACAATAACAACCTACAGGTGTATGAGTTAGTTATTGGTGGAATTTGATCTCACATACGCTTCCATTGCATCTCACATGGGACGTAGGGTGCACAACTAACTTATAATTTTACTCATTTTGTACTGTTAGGAATATCTTTTATCCTAATTGTATTAATTTTAAAAAACTACTAAAAATCTAGTCAAATTATATTACGTTTCTTTTTATAAGTTGGGACTTGGGATTTATATAAGCTCCATGAAAGATGAGTTTAGGGTGAACAATCAAATATGGTTTAAGAAGATCGATCCAAACTAGAAGTTAAAGTGGTATAGAAAGAATAAGAGACTTGAAATTTTCTTAATTAAGTAGCAGACCCTTACAAAGAGTGAGAGTCAAAAGATTCAAAAGATACAAATATTGATTGAGAATGTCAATCTCTTGTATTCTTTTGAAGTTGTGATTAAAAATTAGTGGTCTTTTCCAATAATCTTTCCTCTTTTTGATTATCATTGTTTTATTATTATTATTGTGATTTTCTATACTATATCTTTTGATCCTTATATTTGTTATTGTGCATACGCAAGTCGTATCTCAGAAGATAATATTAGAGTGGAGGAAATCCTTACATGTGCGAAATGGTCGACTTAATCCCAGTAAAATTATATACACTTTTTCCTTACGTTGAACCATGAAGATGAGACTATACAGGATCTCATGCATGACCTCTTCTAAGTCTTAAGATACACGTACTAACTACTATTCCAACAGTAAAAAAATTAG
This sequence comes from Pharus latifolius, assembly GCA_019359835.1. Taxonomy (NCBI): domain Eukaryota; kingdom Viridiplantae; phylum Streptophyta; class Magnoliopsida; order Poales; family Poaceae; genus Pharus; species Pharus latifolius. Next base: position 69,727,741 of record CM033320.1, on the reverse strand, counting down.
CGTGTTCTGCATGCATGTAGTTACCTTTGTATAGCCACCCCATTTTTTGGATAAGAGTGTCTAACAGGATTCAATAATGAAGTTCAACGGTCCAGATGTAATGATGAACCTTTCGCGGAAGTGAATGGTAAATCGCCTCATTTTCACCCAATCCTCAAGGTAACATCACTGAAAACGATGGGTAACATACACGTCAGAAGATAACTATTGTGCTTCTCATTTGTCATGAAATTATCTTGCAGGACATTTTTGTAATATCGGATCTACAAACACGTCAAACCGCTATGCATGCATATATAATTCGCTTTGCCCGTGGCCTCCCATAGTACATTACAATTAATTTGCATTATTTACTTATTGGCAAAACTTGCAATGCAACCCCGTTTTAATTACCCTTCATATACACATGGAGGCCAACATGTCGCCGTCGTCATCTCACAATCATACGTACTTGGGTGTATATTGCGTGCCATGCAGGACTGTATGTTAGAAATAACACTATAGCCTCAAACTCTATGAAGGCATGGGGTAACTTGCAAGGATGGACCTCCTCAAGTCAGTAAACGTCCTTGCGCCACAAGCATGACAAGATGTTGGAATCTCCCACCTGGCTAGCTAGATCAATTGGTTAAAATAAATAGAGCCTACCCACTGACTTCAACATGACATGAAAACTTCTTTAATTAAGCTGTCTAAATAGCTAACTAGCTTCCCTCTATAAAAGGGACTTGGAACGCTTTCCTTCAGCTGCATGTTCTTGAACACTATGTACGTACAGTTAATTAGCTAGCCACACCATGTGTACTCTCTAACATATTAGCATTGGTTAGTTCTGCAATTCCATAGTTAATTAGGATGGGGTTAAGGGAGATAGAGTCTAGATTACCACCGGGGTTCAGATTCTACCCAACCGACGAGGAGTTGGTCTGCCATTATCTCTACAAGAAGGTGACGGACGAGCGGATCGCGCAGGGGACGCTGGTCGAAGTCAACCTGCATGAGCGCGAGCCGTGGGAGCTCCCTGGTGAGTGTTCATTGCATGATCTATTTGTGCCTCTAAGAACGGTTCTTAATTTTAGTTGGTATCTAGGACAAATATCAGAAATATTTAATATAATTGTACTTATTCTCTAATAGTAAATCCAATAGTAGTATTTTCGTCAAAAAAAATCCACTAATAGTAACCCTATGCAATGTGAAATGATAATTGTCTAACGCTCATATGGGATGTGTAGAACTATGTGAAGAGAGGAGTTTTAGCAAGCGTAGTGAAGAAGTAAGAGATGCATGTGAATGTGATATCTTTCTTGAATGATGCAATGATAGGCTATCATCCATGCATGGCAAAGAAAATCTTGGAACTAATTAACAACTATCGGATTGCAAGTATAACATTAACTAAGCTGGCCTAAACGCCCACAAACCTCAATGGTTGTTAGTAAAGTACGTACATCGGTACTAGCGTTGTTTAGCTAGGATATGGTCAATGCTCTAAAGTCTAAAACTAATAGCAATACACGATGGTAGGGTTCAATTTTCATTCAGAAAGGCAAAAATCATGCGCCCATCGGCATGCCAGAAACTGGCCGATTACCAGACAGTTTACGACCAATATTATCTTTTTTTTCCCTTTCATCTCAAGTTTTCTTTTATGCTTCCTGCATACTAGATAAGAAACAATATTTACAATACTTCAATTAAAAGCATAAAACTATTTAACACCATATCCGCTTATAACTTTCTAGGATAATCCAGAAAATCTAGTCAGTGTAGTATCGAAGCCTCCATTATAGTACAATTTCTAAGATATTAATATCACAAGTACTATACTTTCTGTCGCCATGCTCATGACCTTCCAATTCAGTACATTTCAAAGGCATCACATGAGCAATACTACCAGTGCTTAATTATACATAGTATGTGCAAATTAATGTCAAATTCCAAGTAACTACCAAATATACGAAGACGTGCATGCATTAATCGTACATATGTCTGCGTGTCGCCCTGCAACAGAGGTGGCCAAGCTCACGGCTAGCGAGTGGTACTTCTTCAGCTTCCGGGACCTCAAATATGCCACGAGGTCTCGCACGAACCGCGCCACCAAGATCGGGTACTGGAAGGCCACCGGGAAGGACCGCGAGGTGCGCAGCCCGGCCACGTGCTCCGTGGTTGGGACGAGGAAGACGCTGGTGTTCTACCGGGGGAGGGCTCCCAACGGCGTCAAGACTGGCTGGGTCATGCACGAGTTCCGACTTGACACATCCCACTCACCCACAAAGGTATCTCTGCCTTCTAGTCAGTTTTGTACTTGGACGTGGTGTGTGATCACTATCATGAAATAGTCTTTCTTTTTTTTCTTCCGGTACATATGCATAATTAATTTGGATTGCTTCTGCACTTCTGCCAAATGCACGTCCTTAAAAGAAGTTTGCCAATGTTTTGGAGTTGAATTGTTTAGTTTTGCTGGTACAAGATTATAAGAAAAACCACGTACACTGAAAATTTCTTACAAAACTTAAAACTTATATAAAAACTGATCCACATCTTTAATAATTTTTTACATCTGAATATATTCTTTATTTGCACCACGTTTGATGTAAACTATTCAATTAGATTTTGTACAGATTTTATATTAAAAAAGGTTTTGTACACATAGCATGGCTCTTATGATTAAAACAGTTCATTGTTATGCTAGAGTCTAAAGCCCAATTCATTTCTTTTGTTGATAGTGATATAATTAGTTGTCCAGCTAAATTTCTCAAAATAAAAGGAGAATCTAATATCAATAGTGTATATCAATCATTGAGAAAATAGATAAATCCTATAGGCGATCCCCCGAATCATGGGGTTAGTGCCGAAACTGAATGACAAGTGGGGACCATTCCACTGGATGGAAATTTATATGTAAGAGAGCAATGCGCCCATAAGTGACTAGGAAAAGTTTATGTCGAGAGATATTATTGTTATATAAACAAGTAATAAACATTTGTATCACAAAATAGCATATTAAATAGAATTTTTGGAATATATTATAGTGTCAAACATAATCTATGTTATGTGAGAAGTAGATACTGCATGCACCAAACAATGTGCAAACATTGAGCCGGCCATCGACATTTCGTCGCATGATATGCACAATTATAGCTGCATTTCTAGTTCACAACTGGCATTTGCTTCTGCTTGTTCCCACTTCCTCATTCGGATACATGACTTTTCTCACTTCTGCATGCAGGAGGGCTGGGTGCTCTGCAGGGTGTTTCAGAAGCGGAAAGGAGATGGTGACCAAGACAACGCCGGCTCGTCACACCTAATGCCGAGCCAGCCAATGACGGACGATCAATTAGGCTCGTCATCGGCCGCATTTACGCCGCCGCAAGATGTGGCCGGCGGCTCAAATAACCCCTCTCTGAACACGGCAATGTTACAGTACGACACGGTTCTTGATCAGTACTTGTCACAAGAAGTAGACGAGTATGGCTTTTTCTTCGACATGGGCTTCGGGGACATGGCCAATCTTGGAGGCATTAGGTTTCCTCAAATGTGGAATTGATCCTGAAACAATGAGATTTGAGAGTGATCTCGCGTCTTCCTCAAAGAAATTGTTGAATTGATTACATTGGTTATTATATGCATGCAGCTAGTTTGAGAGAGAGGGGTTTAGAAACGGTGTGGGATTGAGATGGTTAATTCTGTAAATCAAAGCCAAATGTTAGATGAAAAATTTATGATTCTACACTTGTATGTAAATCAATACGGTTCGAGTTCTATTTTTCGAATGTTAGTGCCATTTACTATTATACATGAGTCATGGTAGATCAAAGAAAGCTTAAAAATTTCAAATTAAGTACGCAAGTTGATGTCCATTGAAGTTAATCGATCTAGTCAGTTCTGTCATCTCCCCACTTTTCAGGCCAGCCAAGTTATGATATGTGTACTATACCTAGACGGGGATTTGTTGTAGTTGTGTTGTAACTGCAGTTGTGTGCAAGCCGTCTAAATATCCGATCAATAATTGACACTACTGATTAACGAACGTCAAAAAAAGGAGGGGGACAAATTTTTTTATTTTGTATTGATGTCTTAATTTATCGAACGAGCCAGATCACATACAGTTAATCTGCTGCAGTCTAGGTAAAACTACAATAGATCCCTTCTTGTGTTGGGCGAAATTTTTGTACGGATATCACAGAATAAAAAAATAATTTTAAAAATAACGCTTAATAAAAAAAAATTGCAAAACTGGCTTCAGTCGCCATTCCAGATGGCGATTTATGACGTTTCGCCTTCAGTCGCCATCTGGAATGGCGACTGAATGCCACGTAGCTTCAGTCGCCATCCAGGATGGCGACTGAAGGCCGAAAATGTGTTTTTTTCAAAAAAATTGTTGACAATTGTGTTTCTTTTAAAAAAACAATAAAAATTGTATTTTTTCTTAAAATAACATTCAAATTTGTGTTTTTTTTAAAATTTGCATTCAAATTTTGTTATTTTTTAAAAATAACATTCAAATTTGTGTTCTGTTTAAAGTTAACATTGAAATCTGTGTTATGTTTAAAATTAGCATTCAAATTAGTGTTTTTTTTAAAATTAACATTCAAAATTGTGGTTTTTTTAAATTAGCATTCAAATTAGTGTTTTTTTTAAAATTAACATTCAAAATTGTGGTTTTTGTAAATTAGCATTCAAATTTGTGTTCTGTTTAAAATTAACATTCAAATTTGTTTTATGTTTAAAATTATCATTCAAATTAGTGTTTTTTTAAAAATTAACATTCAAAATTGTGGTTTTTTTAAATTAGCATTCAAATTAGTTTTTTTTAAATTAACATTCAAAATTGTGGTTTTTTTTAAATTAGCATTCAAATTAGTTTTTTTTTAAAATTAACATTCAAAATTGTGGTTTTTTTAAATTAGCATTCAAATTAGTTTTTTTTTAAATTAACATTCAAAATTGTGGTTTTTTTAAATTAGCATTCAAATTTGTGTTTTTTTTGAAATTATCATTCAAATTGGGTGATTTTTTAAAAATAACATTCAAATTTGTGTTCTATTTAAAATTAACATTGAAATTTGTGTTTTTTTTTAAAATAACTTTCAAATTTGTGTTTTTTTAAAAATTAGCATTCAAATTAGTGTTTTTTTTAAAATTAGCATTCGAATTTCGTGGTTGGTTCAATCTGTCGAGTATGATGTTCCCAAAAACGAAAATGAACATAAAAAAATAGTGAAAACATGAGAATACTAATATAAACCAAAATAGTACAACCATGAGAATCGATATAATGTTCCATAAAAGGAGAACATAAAAAAAAACTACTGTCGGCCCCTCTTCGGACGATGGCTCCGGTCGCGCTGAAACGACGATGGCGAATAGGTGCTGCGCGGATGCACTGTCCTCTGCGAGGGCTGTCGACCGGGAGGCTGAGCACTCGGGTCCTGCGACGGTGGAGGTGCCTCACCAAGCTGCGAAGATGCCAACTGATGTTGGCTCTGATCGGCGTCGTCTCTCATCTGCATCATATCGGCATACTGAGCATACGATGGGTCGCGGACCACCTGGGGGTCGGCACGGACCGACTGACGAGGAATGTATGGTGGGTGCCTAGCAGGAGACCGAAGCGGACTAGCCGACGGGATAGGCACCGTATGCTCAGACATAGCAATGTACTCGTCGTCTGAGTCGAACGTGACGTCGAAGCCCAATCCAGAATCGGAAGTGTGTGCAGAAGGGGGTGCTCGGGGACCCTCAGAGATCCGTACACCACCACGCGACGAGAAGTCCATGTGAGGTGCAACACCTGTACGGTACGAGCGAGCCGGGGGCCCACCGAGATAAATGGGTGCGGCAACGGCCGTACCTGAAGGGCCGACTGTGTCGGGATGAGGAGCGGCTGAGTGCGACGGCGTATGACTGGGTCGGGCCCGTGGACGTGGAGGTGCAACAAAAGTCGACGAAGTGGAGGCACTCTCAAGGGTCAGCTGCGAGGCGACTCGGTCGACGTAGGCGACGGCCCTCTCGTACTCGTCGGGCGTGATAGGCATACCTGCTTGCCTCCGCTGGACTAGTGGCCGTGTCACGGAACTGATCACACGGATGCCGTCAGCCTGCAAGACGGTAAGACAATGGGAGGCAGAAATAAAAATAACAAGTAGGTCATGGGCTGGCGGCATGTACCTGGCGGTGTACCCGAGATGCGTGATGTCGGTCGTATGTCTGATGCACGCTTGGAGCAGGCACGTCTGCAGGCGCCGGAGGTGGCGGGGCAATGCGAGTTGCGGTGCGAGGGAGGTACCATCGGAGGTAGTTGCCGTATGTCGTGGAATCGTACGCCCTCACCTCACGCACGACATCTATCGCTGCTGTCTGCTCCCAGCGACGAGTGTAAGGAGACTGTCGGTCCTGCCAACTGACAACCTTCTTGCCCTTGCGACTCTGCCTGCAAAAAAAACAAAAGTGTTCAGTTATTTCACAGAGCGAAAACACTATGCGCGGAGATAATGGAGAACTTACTCGTGCTGGTCATGCGACAAACGATGCGGGGCGTCTGGAGGAGGGATCGTCTGGAATAAGCCAAACTGGCGCATCACCCTCCACGGAGCGTACACCTCCAACATATGGCTGAAGACAAGAATACAGCGGGTGAGCCATAAATCCCGGTCCTCGATACACACCACAGAGATCGCGCCGCCGGCTGTGCTCTCGATATAGCTCGTCGTCCAAACCCTCCATATAACACGAGCCGGATGCAACAACTCCAACTCGCCACTGTACGCATTGTAGCATGCATGCACCTGAACTGTGGCCCACTGCAGCTCATGTTGCAACCAGCGATCCCCCATGGTAGGGCGATCGATCTCATCCTCTGCATCCCTAGGCGGGTGCCCCTCCGGAAGTGCAACGGGCGTGTCGGTGATGAGCGGTCGTCCGACAGGTATGTGCTCGTACGACCACAGCAAAAGAAGTAGAGGAGATCCGGCCATGTTCGCCGCTCGGGCACGCCGAACGCAGGCGTCACACAATCCTCGATACGTCGCACAGAGAACCGCTGACCCCCAGCTGATGCGTGGGATCTGATCGATCGGCGTGTCCGCGAGCATCTGCGCCAGTGGAACAAGCCAACGATCCACTGTGTCGCCGTGAGTGCCTGTAGAAAAGCAAAAAAATAGGAATTAAATTCAACAAGAGAATGGAAATAGTTGTGCCTATAACATGTTTAAGCATACCAGTGAACATGAAGCCCCCGAACAAGTGCAGCAAATACGCCTCGAAGTGTCGGCTCACAGTCCACTCATCTGCATCTGCTGGGCACGTCCTGAAGTGAACAAGCCAAGTTGCAGGAACTCCGACGTCGTGCTGGAAGGGCTCCTGGCCCAGAGGTAGTGGATGAAACCTCTCGGCGAGCATGCCGTCCCATCCGGCGGGAGTGGGTGGTGGTACCCAGGCCTGCCCGCGAATCGGGAGTCCGAACAACATGGCCACATCCTCCAGGGTAATGGTCATCTCCCCCCACCAGAAGTGAAATGTGTGCGTCTCGGGTCTCCACCTGTCCACCAGAGCAGAGACGAGTGATCGGTCGTGCCTGAAAGTCTCCAGTCTGGTGATCATCCTGCTAAAAGGAAGCAGCCCCGCCGCCCTCAGCCGTGCGATGTATCTCCCGTCGAGAGGCCAAGACGTGCCGGACGATCGCAGGCGGAATGGCTGAAGCTCCTCTCCGGATCGCACCGCTCGAGACCGATGACGACCGTCTTAGTACTGATCGAGTAACTCAGGAAACTGTGGACGAGGGTGAGCCATGCCTGCAAACAAGAACATTAGGTTAGTACATCATCAAATACACAGCAGGAACGAATAAGTGTTGCACAACATTACTCAGTCATGTTCGACTAGGTCCGGATGCATCAGGACATGTCCTCCTCGTGTGGCCGGGCTATCGGCAAATGGCACACTTTCGTAGCTCATCGCGTTCTGCGTTATCCATGTCATTGCCAATTCGCATTTTCCGCCGTCGTCCAGGGCCTTTCCGCTCCAAGTGCGGTGGTGGAACATATCGGATCTCGCCTGCCCTACACGACCGATCTCTGTAGTGCTGCTGAGTCCCCCAAATCTCAAAGTCTGCAGTCCATGTCTCGGCAAGGTACCGTGAACCATAGTAAACTGAGAGGTACATCTCGCTCGACTTGTTGTCGTGCGCACACGCGGCCATCACATGAGAGCACGGTTTATGCAATAGAGTTGGCTTGTTACAAGTGCACTTGACACCGTCTTCAAATGTGACTCCTTGCCTCTTGATTTGTCGCATGTATCCACCCCCCACGTTCTTACTGCGCAGATAAACGACCCAACTTTGCCTTCTACTGTTAGGAATGCACTCGACTGAGTGTTTCTGAGCGGCCGCGGCTTTCATTTCTAAGTACCTTTGTACTTCACGAGGAAATTTTGGTGGTGTCACCCGAAGCAATGCTCTTGCAGCTGTACCTCTCTCGTAGAAGTATTTGGCCGTGCGATGCCATGTAAATTCCACAATTCCAGTGAGCGGCAGACCTCGCACCCCCCTCAACACAAAATTGTATACCTCCGCCATGTTAGTTGTCATTACGCCATATCTGGCACCTCCCTCATCGTGCAATAGAGACCACTTCTCAGGAGCTTTGTCACTGATCCATTCACTAAATTTCTTTGGCCTTGATCTTCGGGTGCGTCGTCTCGCCACATCTGTAGTCTCCGCGACATTTTCTTCATCTTCTGGATGTTGTGAACTGCTTGCCTCTGACCTTTGGGATTTACCTAGATCTGAAGTTTCTTGTTCTAACTCGTCCTAAAGTTTTTGGAACTTATGGCTTTGGTTCTGATCGCACAACCGCTTGAACTTCTTCATAAGCCGTGCACTCTTGTAGTGTGTGAAGAAGTTCGCCGCAAGGTGTCGTTTACACCACCAACTGATCAAGTCATTCCAGCTGTACTGCGGGTTCTCAGTGGACAACATGAACTCAATGGCACTTAACAGACCCTTGTGTCTATCATGGATTATACATACATTTCGTCTGTCTTTCACGACTGTTTGTTTTAGGTTTGCAAGGAACCATACCCAGCTGTCTGTACTCTCTCCTTCCACTAAGGCGTACGCCATGGGAAGTAGCTGGTTGTTTGCATCTGCAGCAACTGCTGTCATCAGAGTTCCCTTGTACTTCCCAGTTAGAAATGTGCCATCCACGCAAAGTATTGGCCGCATGTACTTGAACACAGAGATTACTTGACCAAAAGACCAGAATATACGCTCCATATACTCAGCTCCAGGAACTATCTCACCATTTCTGCCGACAACTGGGCTATGGACCATATCCATCACAGTGCCAGGGTTGGTGTCAACGATTTGTTGGATCAATCTGGGCACATAGTTATATGAATCATAGAAAGATCCAAATAACATCTCAAGACCAAGTTGCTTGGCTCTCCATGCCTTCCCATATTGAATGATGTACCCAAATGTGTCATTGATCTGGCTAACAATTTGTTTTGGTGGCATATCAAGATTTGCATGAAGGTTCGACAAAATTACACATGCCACAAATGCGGAGGACATATTTCTATGACTCTGTGATACTTCTGTCACCGAACAGTCGTGTTCGGTGATCCTGGAAACAATGAAGTGCTCATTGTCCCTGTACCGAGCAATACGAACATAAAATCGACATCCTTCCACCTTGCACTTCACTGCGTACAGTCGCGGAGTTGTTCTGTCAACCTTGAAAGACCGACGCAGTGTCACGGACCACATCGCCACGGCTTGCTTAGCGTCCTCCTTGCTTCGAAAATGTTGTCCCAGTGTTAATCTGTGCTCACTCCCTGCCGACTCCAAACTGCGATCGTCGTGGATTCGCGCATGCTCAAAACCACTAGGATCTAGCCATTGTTGTGGAGGTCCCATTCCACGATAGTCTTCTTCACCAGAGGAATCCGCATAGTCTGCGTCCACCTCCGACCCTTCGCTGCCTGAAACTTCCAGACCCTCGTCTTCACCTTCGTCGGCATAAGCCTCATCTCCAGGCCACAAATACCCGCCCATGAATTCTGCGTTGGGCATATCCGCAGAATTATAAGTCATGGTTGGATTAATGTTCGTATGTTGTCCTCCAATTAATGGTTCGGGTACAAGTTCTGCTCCCGGTTCTGGTACATTGTCTAGCTTTGTCACATACAGTATGCAGTCATCTGGCCCATGATTGGGATTTATCACCCTCCTAACAAGAGAGCCCCATGATCTATCGCCTCTAAGTTTACACAATTTCCAACAAGATGTCAAACCAATAGGCACAGCGCTTCCATGACAATTTTGTGTAAACATGGGTCAATATTTAGAATGTCCATGACTCGGGTCTTAAGGTCTTCAAAATTAAGAACACTAAGATCATTCAATTCCATGTCTACACGGTGACAGCCACTTAGGTCATCTCCAGATGGTCCATTTCTAATGATTTGTTCCCCGTGAAAAATATAGACTACTCTTGTTTCTGACATTGTCTACAACATAAGTATTACAAACATCAGCGATCATATCTTCAATATATTTTACACATTACTCTATACTCATCCTTAAGACATGTGCGACTTATTTTTTAACATCTCGACTAATCGAAATACACTGCATTAACGACATTGCATCACATCTAATCTACAATTCCTATATTATCATCTCACATATCAAATATATGTGACAAAGCTATATTCAAATGTCACCGTCTTCAAAACCCTAAAACAGATCTACATTTTAAAACAGATCTACAAAAACAACACATCTACATAACAGATCTACACATTTTTAAAACATATCTACAAATATAACAAATCTACATAACAGATCTACACATTTTTAAAACATATCTACAAATACAACACATCTACATAACAGATCTACACATTTCTAAAACAGATCTACAAATTTCTAAAACAGATCTACAAATTCCTAAAATAAATCTATAAAACCCTAAAACAGATCTACATTTTAAACTAATTATCACAAAAATTTACCTTTTTTCTTCTTCTCCTTCTTCTCCTCTCTTCTTCTTCTCCTCCTTCTTCTCCTCTCTTCTTCTTCTCCTTCTTCTCCTCCTTCTCCTTTTCTTTTTCCCCTCTTCTCTTTTCCCCTCTCCTTCTCCTTTCCTTCTCCCCTTTCCTCTCTGCCGAATGAAAATTTTTTTTTGCCTTTACAACTCCAATCGCCACGGCCGCGATATATAGCAGCCATCAGTCGCCATCTGGGATGGCGACTGATGGTAAATCCCGCAGTCGCCATTCGGGATGGCGACTGATGTCCCCTCCGTTTCCTTTTTTGGGTAAGTCGCCATCTGGAATGGCGACTGAAGTCATTTTTGCAATTTTTTTTTATTAAAGGTTATTTTTAAAATTTTATTTTTATTCTGGGATATCCGTACAAAAAATTCTTGTTATGCTTGGTAATCTCAACGCAGAGAGACCCAACTGAAAAACAAAAATAAATAAAATTTACTATCTAGATATCATCACCTTGTCATTTGGATTTATCTTCATTACTCAAGTATAACCGGGTTAATTGGATAAAGAACAAGCACCTTCCAGCTCAAATGACAATTGCTGCTCCAAAAACTTGCATGTGAATTAATGGCATGCATATAATGGGCCGTTCACACCATTACACGGAAGCCCATAAATTTTGGGTCTCCGTCTCACGCTCGAATATTCCTCTGCACCGTCTCGAGTTCGGTTATCATCGGACCTTGGTGATCCGTATAAATTTAGTGTTTAGTCGGTAGAACGGCTCTTAGTCTAGTTTTGAGATATGAAATTTTTGGTTACAAAGTGCGTTTGGTTGTTTGCTTTACTCATGGGCTAGGTTGAGAGAAACGTGAAGTTTAAGTGTAGGAGCGAACCTCACTTGTCTAATGAGATAACTAAAAAAGTGATTAAGAAATATTAAAACTTGTAAAAGTAAATTAAGGGTAAGTGAGATAGATCAAACGTTATTATGATAGTTAAAACACATTTAAGTTTTTTTAGATTCTGCTTATCTCATCTCCGACATGTATCATTTATCCAACGACCAAACAAAATCTTACTATTTTATGTGACTTTTGAACTATAAAGGGATACCAATCTTGTTACTACTCTACACATGTGATGCACAGTTACACATCTCGCCATTAATGGCGGAATCCAGAAGATGCTGCACACATGAAGCAACAACTCAAGTAGGCACATCCCAAGGGGGCGAAAGAAGAAGACACTGAAATACTGAAAGTCTCAGCGAGAAGTCTTTGAGTTAAGTTTGGTTCGCCACGGGGTCGGGCACGTGCCGGCCCCAGGCACGAGTGGCAGTGTCCGTACGAGGTACCGGAGCCCACCACCAGCTGGCTGCACGAGGGTCCTCGGGAAGAGCCCCACTGCGCTGCGCGAGCGAGCCCCCGTCGTCTGCAAGCGCCGACACCAAGGACCGAGACCCACGCGTCTCTGTGACCTGTGGGGCCTTCGCTTAGTCAAGCATGCAAACAGTCAAACCCTTCTGTGAGCGAGGAGAGAGCACCACTGACCACAGCGTCCGTCCGTCCGCCACAGAGAGAGAGAGAAACAAAGAGAGAACAATGAGCAGTGGAGTACAGGCAGCGTCCGTCCGTCAGCCTCAGAGAGGAGAGAGACAGTGAGCGCCCGCCCAGTACAGTAAACTGCCAACATGTCCATTGTCCAATCTTTTCATACTCTTGGAAAACGGAAAGTTTGCACTTGATACAAAAATATTTTATGCAGATCTCTTGCGTTTCTGCACAAGCACATTCATACTAGGCTCCGATGCCGGGCTATCGCTTGTAGTTTCTGGATTTGGAGTCCGAGTTGGAGGTGGCAGATCAAGGATAGCTTCAAATCCTGATTTGTTTGGAGTTGTTGATCTGGAGTTCGAGTGTGGAAACAATTTACCCAAAAAATTATATAAAATTATAACTAGTTTGCCATTCAAGACCCATATTTCATAGGCATAAATACCAAACATGATTTATATGTAGAAAAACTAGAGTTCTCAACTAAACACTCCTGGAACTCTTAACTTTTTGACTTTAGTTTCTCATTTGAAGCCAGAGCTGGATAATTCTAACTTCAACCACACGCCGGAGATCGGTCAAACAGAGCAAGTATTCACCTGTGCTTCCTGTGTGTATTTTCAGGCTGCTGACTTATTTGCACGTGAGATAGTGTATTTTGTGAGCATAGAAAGTTTCACGTCATTGAGAAAGGAGGATGGATAAGCCACCATGGTGATCTTGGCTGAATGTAAGTTTTGTACTGCAACTATGCCTTGTCTCTCTGGAAACATAATGTACATTTATTTTGTACTTCATCTGAAGACATATAAAACATGTCCTTCTACTCTATACTGTTTATGCCATCGAAAGATTATAATGTCTTTCTCCTGCGATTCCTGTTTTACATCGAACAACGCTTCTAAGTACTACTAGTACTACTAACTTGTATTGCACGTAATTCATAAAAAAAAGGCTGTATTGACGATTTTCGCAAAGAAGTATTGTTGATGGCGTGTTAGATTAAGAAAAACTAATAAAAGGAAATAAATAAACAAAATTCATATGTAATTACACCTATTTTGAGCTATTTAAGCGGCTACTCAACTACTTATTTGGCCTGCTTAATGGTTTATATAAAAGAGATGCTGAGAGAGACTACTTATACAATTATTTAAGCGACTGTTCAAATCATATCTTAAAACAGTGTTGACAATAGTAGATGATCGTCTAAGGAATCCGGAATGATTGGGTTTGGTGGACATAATATAACTAAAAGTGGGTAGTCTATGTAAGAGGTTGCCATCATGGACATGGTAAGCTTGGTTAGGTGTAGGAATGCAGCTATTGCTACAATAAGCTAGTTAATTCTCTAGTCATTAATTTAGGGGTGACAGGCACTGAAAAAAAGATTCAATGGCAAGTTCCATTGATCTTTAATCTTTAACTGCTAAGCTGTAAGCCGCTGATAACAAGAAAGTCAGTGAGACCAACCATATAGTACCATCGAGCAAGTGGATCGAGATTGAAGGTACTATAAATTAAAGGCACAAAACTATAGTCATTTCAATCAATAACATCTGTAGTGCAATTGATCATACAATGCAATTGGATATGTTGTACATATGGCAAAGTTTGGTCAAAATCATAAGCAAATGCCGCAAATGTGTGCATAAGTCCTCGAGGTGGGGCACCCTTCGATGTTGATATAGAGTGGCAAAGAATACAAGAAGCAATTAATTTCTTAGGAGCAAAAGAATTCGTCGAATAAAAGCAAAAGTGCATATTGTTTCTAATTCTGATCGCATCTTATGCTGGAGTGGAATGTAGGGTTAAGAGTGTACATAAACATACGAAAATATGCACATTCCAAACATAAAAAAATAATAAGATGAATGAGTCATTACTATTGTTTTTTGATCCATATAGTCTCGATAAACTAATTTGCGTTGCACATGATAGCCATTTCCAAACAATAATACCACAAGTAGGAATAAATGTATCTGATAATTATTTTTTTTGTACAAGTGAGTTTCCATGATTGGTTATCCGAACATACAAATTTCTTTATAAATTTATTTTTATGTATGTTCTCCTATTACTGATGTGTTAACTCTAGTTAAAAAACTATCTTAATGGATTGAAGAATAGTGTTTTATAGTAATTAAACTGTACTAAGATATACTTCCACACGAAATAGAAATAATTGGAACCATGTACTAATGATGGAGCGGCAGCAACGAGTGAAAAAAAAAACTGCACTACTATATGTTGATAGCTAAATAATCTTCCATAAACAAGGTAATGTTATATGTTACCTATGTTATAATGTGCGGTTCTATTTAAGAAAAACCGGATGCTTAGACAACTTCAAGAATTGTCAACCATTCTAAAAAAAAAAATATCTTTTCAAAAGAAAAATTTCATTGTGGTCCTTTTACATACTTAGTTGAGATAGTTCACAAGTTGGTACTTCTACTTAGTAGAACTACTGTACAAGAGTTCGATGGAGCATGCAATATGTTTAAAAGAACCAAACACTAAAAATTATTGCCATTTCAATGCCAGAATAAAGCCAATATACAAGATACATATAGGTAGACATGGTTCTATGCAGCTAGTTAGCTACCAATATATCTGGCATACGAGCTACTTTCATGTGTTCCTTACTATTGGTAACCATCCTGCCTTCGAAGCTATGACAATAGATCCTAAATTTTTGTATGGTATACTGGATTAGATGAACCAAACCTTTTCATGAAATGAAACTAATGAATTATATATCAATATGATTATTTAAAAAGATACACTTCCTAAATCACTCATCTTAACACAATCTTAATGATTTGATAAAATAATTATAGTCAATCCTTTCCCCCACAAACTAGTATCTTGCACTATTTCCAAAGGGAACTATATATATACCATACCATGTGGGGATCCCCCTCTAACCCTACAGATCAGTAGACTTTCAATGACAACGACCATACTCACAATGAATTTTATCAATTGCATCGGTGTCAATTTTTACGCAATGAGAATTCTAGCAAAATATATATTTGCTCCAAGGAGTGAAAACTGATTGGACTCCAGAGGGATAATTATCACACCAAATATGTAATCTATATTGTAAAATGAATTTAGATAGAAATTGAATATTACTTAGAGTTGAACACAGATATGATGATCAATAAATACACATACATTTTGTTTCGAAAATACAAATAAAAATATGAATCAATTCTTACTCATCTCGTATATGATTTTACTATATGTTAGGTTTACTATCTTATTTTTTTTTAATTAAAAATAAGATATAGATGACTATAACGTACTTTCTTAACCCCATCAAAGAGAGGATAATAATCGTGGGAGAACATACAAGTATTGGTATAGTTAAATTCTCCCTAGTTAATATTATGTTTGTCTTTGTTATCTTGCAGAACAAGTATTTTGAACCAGAAATAGTAATACATCATATTCTATCATGCTACTTTTCTTTTTTGTGTTTTCTTTGAGTAACATTTTGTTTTTTTTTGTTGAAAGAACAATTTAGTCATAAGAGACAATTAAGAAAATATGTTTATCTAGGTGGGTGGCAGACTTGTTAATGACAACATGAAGTAATGAAATTTGAAATCGACAAAACCTTTTTTTTTAGAATTGCTCCTTTTATTGTACATACTTGTTCATTTTGGGAAAAATGTAGTTCTATTCTCACCATGCAAGGACATACCTTAAAATACTTTTTCAGAATAGTCATGCATTAGATAACTTATATTATCAAATTTAGCTGATACATCAAATATTACACAATGCATTAAAGTATATTTAGCACGGACCCTACAAACTTTCTGCACAAGAAAATTTAGCCATGCAAATTTTAGCACTTAATTGATGAGAGGATTTTATTAACCAAAAATGATTGATCGTAGAATTTAAGCAATGAAATTGAGAGAATAGGAGAATACACAAAAATTGTCAAAACCTTAGGAATTTAAGTAATGATACTAAAAGTACAAGGGACCGACTGAAATTTTTCTAGTAAACTGGCACTGTACTTGAGCCATTGAAGAAGATAAGTCAAATAACATTTCTAGAGAAAAGTCTTTTTTTTTTCTAATGCTTCATAATTGAATGCACAAAAGTAGTAAAGAAAACAAAATATTGATGAATAACTGATCTTGTTGAGACTTGTATGTTTTTCTTTTATATTTTTATATGTTTCTTTCTTTATACCTAGATTCTGTTCAATGATTCACATTTAATCTCTGATCCATATTTTATAGAGAGAAAAACACAAACATATACATAAAGAAAACAGACAAATAGCACTCAACTAATCTAACTTATTCCCCAAGCAAAAGAACTTGAGATATGTTACAGATGTATTTTACCCATGCATATTATGTATATCAAATTTCTTCTTTGTGTTAGTACGAACTGTGAGGGCTATGCATGCATTTGCAAAGCAATTCGACTAGACAATTAATATAGTTGATTACACTCTTAATATGTATCTAATTAGAGAACAACCAATATATTATCTTGAAAACTATGTCAAGTAAGATGCATAATTATATGTACGTTCGAGTGTCGATGCACTCCATGACATTGTGATACCATACATCCAACCATCACTTGCTTCTCGTATATGCATAAATGGTGACGCACGACATATATACCAGTACATGTATTATGCATATATCTGCATAACCTGTACTAGTATTGTAAGGCTGAAAATTAATAGCATTAGGTGCATCACACAAATACGCAGTACATATATGTAGATCGATAAATCAATCAAGTGAAATTAGACTAAGGTTAAACTAATTAAGCAACATCGGACAATATTTAGTGAGTTCTTATCTACACATGCGTCGATCGTATGTCGTGCTAATATTCACATTATAACTTGGATTAAATCATCAATAACTCAATGACGTCGCAACATAACCTCGATTAGTATTATACTCATATCCTGATCACCAATTACAACAAGTATGGAATTCACAGTGTTTACTATTTGATCTTATGTAGCACACTAAGCAACCAATGAAATCTGGGTGGAAAATGATAGGCATCATTAATCCTAAGAAATGCAATTCAGAAAGAACTGTACAAGTGCACACTTCGTTCATTAAGTTGCCTTCATCCCTGTGTATGATTCAATTGCCACAGAGTGTAACTATTGGCATTGACCCGTTCGTTGAAATGCTAATGTAGATTATGTAGTAGATGGCATATGGACAGCATGAGATCGACGAACAGTAGGAGCAATATCCTATTCACTCATACCAAGAGATATGCATAGAACCAATGGGAGCGAAAAGACCGAGGAAGCAAGAACAGCCGCAGTGCCGGCGCCTGTCCTGTGCATTATTTCGTGCGTGCGTGCGGCACAGTGCCATCGCCCGTGCGTGCGTGCAACTTGGCCTTTGCACACATCTCACCACCATAAAAGGGAAACGGAACAGGAACTGAAACAAGAAAAAGCCCAAGAAGAAACATGTGTGTTGGATGGATTGGACTTGACACATGATGCGCAGACGCAGGGAGAAATCTGGCACGAAACAACACGCGAGATCTAGAGACCTCCACAGCATGCGAGAGAGAGAGAGAGGGAGAGGGAGAGAAAGTATGTGTGTGTGTATGTATGCAGTGTGCAGCATCTCTCTAGAGACTAGCTAGAACACGTACAGTGCTGCAGTGAAAAGTAAGCTCAGTTCGAAAGTACAGCAAAAAAAACTCTCCCCTTCCTTCCATGAGCAGAGACAGACTAAGTTTTAACACCAAAGCGGAAAGCTTAGCCAAAAAAACAATAACAATGTAGTGTCATAGAAGTCCAACCATGCATGCATGCACAAGCAATTAATCGAAACCTACATAAAATATGCTCAATCTGGCATACCAAATTTAATGGGGTGGTGGTCGATCGATCGATCGATCGATCGATCGAGAGAGAGAGAGAGAGAGAGAGTACTGTGAGCTCAGCTGCCTACTAGCCCGCCGGCCTCAGCAGGCGGCGCCGGCTGGAGGTGCCGGTGGGGGAGGCTGCGGGTGGCCTCCGCTGGTGCCTCCTCCGCCGCCGCCGGGCTGCGGCGGCTTCTTGCGCTTCTTCTTCTCGTAGCTGACGCCGCGGGCGCGGGCCTGGTGCTCGCGGACCTCGCGGAGGTAGAGGCGGACGGCGCGGGCGGCGAAGGGGTTGGACTCGGGGCGCCCGCCGTTCTCCTCGTGGGCGGCGCGGAGGCGGCCGACGAGCGCGTCGAGGCTGCCCCACGCCTGGCGGAGCGGGCACGGGCAGGGCGCCGGCGGGTTGGGGTGCCCGAAGAAGGGGCACGCCGCCGTGTGCACCTTGGTCTTGCCGAACTGGTCCAGGTACCGCAAGAACTCCAGCACGTGCGCCCCGCTACACTGCGGCAGGCTCAGCGGTGGCCGGTGGTTCCGCAGGTACTGCCCGAATGTGTTCCAGTCCCGCCGCTTCTGCGCCTCGTACCTGCTCGGCGTCGGCGGCGCTCCCCCTGCCCCCGCCGACGACGACGCCCCGCTGCTCGATCCCCCACCGTCCCCGCCCCCGCCTCCGCCGCCTGCTCCGGGCGGCGGGCTGTCGGGGTTCGGCGAAAGATCCATGCCACCTCGTAAATCTTCTACCTAAAAAATCAAAATGTTATTCAACTTCCATAATTTACTCGCATATTGATGTTGATATGAACAATAACCATGATGAAGCCAATGATTACATGAATATATACTTGGAAGTGAAGAGATCTACTTGGGAGTTGGTGCTCTGCTAGCTCTCTGCCTTGTTTCTACACATGTATATATAAATAAGAATAGATATATGCATATTTATTATTTGTGTGTGGGATCTCTCACTGGAGGTCATCACTTGTATATTGTGTGTATACACACACACATGTATATATATAGTTATATACCTTTTGTGGTGGTGGCGGCTGATCTCTGTTGTGTTGGTGGCGGTGTCAGAGCCGAGAAGAAGCTGGTCTGAGATTCTGCATGCAGAGGCTGGAAACATGAGAAAGGCAAAGAGATACTACTCATATATGTAACAGATTAACATCATAAATATTAGCTTAACACTTGCATCTTTCAAATTACTTACCTTTGTGATGCTTGTCTCATAGGTGATTGGGGAGATGGTCTCATGGGTGTGATGGGAATTGCATGGTGCTACTATTTTTAGGGGTGGTGCTGGGTGGTGGAGGGATTGTTTGGCCTAAAAAGGGGAGATCTGTGTAGTGAGAGATGATGGAACAGAGGGGAGTGAGTGAGAGAGAAAGAGATGACACTGTTAGGGCTTTTAGGTGAAAGAAAGGGATGAAAGGGACACTCTGAGGTGAGAGATGACATGACTAAAGGTAAATTTTTTATTTTCTTCTTTTTTTTAAAGAAAAATATCCATCCCACTTCCCTCTATTTTCAAAAAAAATCCAAATAACTACTGCTGTCCTTTGAAATTGAATAACTTATATCATATATTATAAAAATTAACACAAATTTCATTTCACATGCAATATGATGATGATTTTGATATGTTTGTATGATAACTCAGCAATCATTAACATACAGATCCTGCTAACAAAATCACCTTAAATCATATGTAGGATGAAATTATGATGATTTTTTAAGTATAGAGTGTAAATTATCATGTTTCATAAGTTAGATTATTCGGATTTTTTTTTGCAAAGGAAAGGAGAGGTAACACAGACTATTTCTTCTTTTCTTTTTTTATTTCAGTTTTTAGGAGGTGATGGGGTGGGTGAAAGAGAAAGTGTGGGGGAGCTCACTCAACAATGGCAGGAAATCATCGGATCATCTCCATTTGTAATGGCCAGTGGAAGAGTCCATGTTTCAATGTGGACCACACACCATGCCATGGATGGTCCAGATTAGTCGCAGAAAAGTCCAAAATGGGCATGATCACGCAGACACTGGACATAGCTGAGCCGTTCGCTATTGCAAGGGAGGTCCGTACCAAATGAAGACAGTCCAGAGACCCACCCACAAAACCCTCTTGGAGACAATGATGAATGCATGAGCTAGTACATGTGAAACGACAATATTTGAATTGAAAAATATAATCCCTATTCAATTGTACTCAGAAGAGACTGTTTGTGTGTATATAAAAATGGCGGGAGTATCTAGCTGGGCCCTGTGATTACCAATCAGAATATAATTCTTTTGTTTACATTTGTAGTGTCTAGAGATGTTGCAATGATATTTATTTGTTAGGGGATTTTTATAAATTTGTGTCTTTCTAGAAAATCGAATTTTTAAAAGTCTGTGTGAAAAGTAAAATGCAAAACACCAAATGGTCCATCTCTTTTTTGTGTATTTATATTTACTTCCCTTTTTTCTCTCGGATCGGACAATCACTCATAGCAATAGCTGCTCGTTGTTGCCAAGTCACCATGCCGGCGGAAGGGGCGATTTAGTATATTTTTTTAATAAGGACGTATATGCAATATTCAGATTTTGGAAGTCGCGGATGCCTTTTCCCTCTTGTTTGTTATGTAACTTCTAAACTTCATCAATGAAGAATTTGCCAACATTATTGACTAGAACGTTGACTGTTATACTTAGAACTTGAAGTGTTATATTTTAATGGAAAAAAGGTATATATTTAGAAACAACTATTTATTTCTAAATGTAATTTGATTTAAATGTCGATCACATGTATAATTAGTTGGTTGGTCCCATCTAAAGCAATTAAGAAAATCCTTCCATGCTTTGGTCGCATGTTGATTTCCTCAAATTTATAATTTAGTGCATAATCTTATAGCTAGCTCTTTCATAAATTCACGCGAGAAAATATTTCATTTAGTATAATTATAAAATTATTTACAAACATATTTGCTTAACGATTTGGCAAGTATATTTATGATGTTTGCAGATAATTTTTAGAACATATCTAATATTAGACCACTTTAATTTCTCTCATTACCAGAAACACAAAGATACGAACGAACCTTGTATTGGATATCTTGTTCGAGAGATAGAGTCAGTTCAAACCGTGCAAACAACAAATTCAGATTGTGAGGTCCTCGTGCAGTGTCCATCGCACGGGAGGCATGACGTGAGCATGGTTGGTCCCACATGCTAGAGGAAGAAAAGTTCTCATCCTATGTACATGCATGTAGAAGTTGGTTTCCATGGCAATCACGAACTGTGCTTAACAATCAAAGAATTGAATTAATCTAGTCTCGAAGACAATATCAGGATCAGACGAACAACACGCGACTCAGGGAAACAGCGCTCGGTTTTAGAATTTGATTTCGGTTTGAACTGTGTGATTTTAAATAGGAAACTATGGCTGGCTTCATGCTATAAATAGGAACCACAACCAAATAATTTGTCCTCGCTCCAATCCCACCCCACAGAACTTCATAGGTTATATTTTTAGAATTGAAGAAACTAGATCATGAGGGAGCATAGAAGATATCTTGTTTCTTTATTTTTTGAGCGGTACACTCATTATCTAAAGTAGGTGCTTACTTTAGAGATTGATTGTGATTAGTGTTGGAAATACAAAGTGTAACTGAACTAATTTTTGAAGTTGTGGAAACTCATCTGTTATTTTGTTAGGGACGCGACAAAAATAGAGAGTGGAATCCTAACAGTGTAATTTACTCGTCTGCTATTTTGTTAGGACACGAAAAAATAGAGATAGTAAAATCTTAACACGTGATTTATTAGGTGGAAACATAGAACTAGACGCATAGTCCTAACTCCATAAATATCAGTGTTTTTTCTTTCTCTTTTGATTTTTTTGACCTATTTTTTATTTTCTGTTGCGTATTAAATTTTGAATCTAGATTTAATTCAACCCACCTGTCCATCACAATATCCAGCCCAACAATTTATATCCACGGAGTTTGATTAAAAATGATCCTTGTTTTTACGCTATCTGGGCGATCGGGGTACGACCACAGTTCCAAAGGACTGAACGTGTGAGATTTGGGTTTAGGTTGTCAGATTGTTTTTCACTGGAGAGAACGAAAGAAACGAAAAGAAAATATCAATAAAAATAGAAAAAAGGTAAATTTGTAGCCTATGTATTAATCATATTGGTTTAATATTAATTGACTATTTGGTCTGGTTTTTACTAGTTTATATTTCTGAGAAGTCAAAACCAACATCAAATAGGTAGTTTTTTACAGAGAAGATGAAACCATTCATTAAAAATAAAGCCAACATGTGGGTGAAAAATTTCTGTGGTTTTTTTTTTATCTCTGCTAACCCTCTTATAATTTATAAGATGAACATCCTACCAAATAGCTCTCCTAATTTATCCAAGAAGTTAATTTTGCAGACTTCTCTACCATAAGAAAAAAATTTGCTTTTAAGAAGCTGTGGTTAGGCCAATTAGGTCTAAATTGTGTTTTTCCTTCATCCAACGGCATATAGTTGTGTAAAGAAATATTTAAATTTTACTTCATATTAATTTTACTGGAATGACTAAGAAAAATATATATATATATTTAGATTATTTGTTTCTATTTTTGTTATCAATTACTAGATCTTAATCCAATATATTTTAGATTATTATGTTTTTTAGTATTTGTATTTTCTTATATTAGATTGTTGTTTTTTTGTTGTCGTATTTTTTAGGTTTCATATTTTTTAGATTGTCACATTTTATTATTTTAGGTTATCATATTTTCTTATTTTAAGTTGTTATATTTTTTATATTGCTGTATTTTCTTATATTATGTTGTCACATTTTTCTAGTTTGTTATATTGTTTATTTATGATCTTCATATTTTTTATTTTATTCATTTTTATTAAAGTTTTTATATATATAAAAATTATGAACACCATAACTATAATGCTTATTTTCCGTATCTGAGAAATAAATCCTAAGCACAATGGTGACGGTGGGAAATAAAAAAAAAATGAGCCGACATAGCACACCATTAATTAAAACGGCGGAGGTGGTGGGGACAGAAGCAGATTCATATTTCCTTCTCAATTGCTAGGGGAAGAACTCCACTTGTTATCCTCAAGCTTTTTAGCAACCAATGGTTAGAATTATATGTATTTACCAACCAAATGATTCTAAATATAAACAAAGCCTAGAGCAAAGATTTTGGATTTGGATTCTCATGAGAGTTAAACCTTTTTGGTATACATAATATTTTCTTCTGAGTTTTGACTTCACAAATATATTTTTATGTGACAACAAAAATTTATTCTCGTACCACATAGAATTATATCCATCTTGTCGGATTGATTTGATGACTAATTAGAGGCACCTGTTTGTTGGGGTCCTTAACTATGTACTCTCTTTTATATTACTAATAAATTGTTATCTATGTTTTTTTTAGTACTTATGATGTGGATTGAAACTCAAAACCTCAATTAGAAAGACGTTTTCAGTGAGAGTTTAGAGTACATTGAGAAGTGGATCATGAAATTTCGTTATCAAATTTTTCTTAGGAGGTGGATCTTCTATTTTTTTCTTTTCAATAATCATTTCCCCTCTATAACCATTTTGTTTTTCTTTCTTTTTTGAAAGATTAAACCACTTTATTTTGAGTTTTCTGATTTATTCATTCCTAGCATTGTGTGGGGCTTGCAGCAGTGCTACAGTTGCATGTTGTCTTATAGCAAAACATGTATCAGCCAAATTGCTATGAGTGACACTATTACTACCTAAAATTAGGCCCTCCAGTTACCATAGCGATATATGAACCATCTAAAAAAAGAGAATTTTTCCAAACAAGCCATTCATATAATTTTTTGAGAGTTTCAAGTTACACCGCTAGATCAATTCTCTTTAAAAAATATCTTAATCCAACCCACCACGGCTTATTATCTCTCATACACGCAACACCGAATAGTGTTAACTATTGAGATATCCATTGATTCTCAATTTCTTCCATATATTTATCAAACCTTAAAACCTAACATTGAATGCCAAAACTATGGAATTTAGCTCAAAGTTTTCTATGTGTCATGGTATTAGGATCCCACAACAGGTTTATTTTATATGGAATACGTGTTTAATAACGCGAGATGATCGTGCGACAGGTCACCATACTGG
This sequence comes from Pharus latifolius, assembly GCA_019359835.1. NCBI lineage: Eukaryota > Viridiplantae > Streptophyta > Magnoliopsida > Poales > Poaceae > Pharus > Pharus latifolius. Next base: position 69,703,132 of record CM033320.1, on the reverse strand, counting down.
GTAAGCACAAAGAGAATGACATGAGAGATTTATACAAGTTCGAACTCCAGTGAGAATCTTACACCTGTTGATGTGCCCCGGCATAAGTCGGTTGGGAAGGCTGTGTGAGAGTTCTTAGACACGCTTATTGACTAGTGTGTATATTGATTGCAAATGAATTCGAGCTACAAATGGGTATACAAGGGGTATATATAAGCCCCAAAAGATGCAAATGACTAAACTACTCTAGTCTAGACCCTTGGATCGAGGACGAGATGATTCTTTTGCTGGGAACAACTTGCGGATTTTTGACACGTGTCTTGTTCGATCCTCGAAGTGCCTTTGGAAGCAACATCTCCAAGAGACCTAGAGGTCCCCGGGTGTCCTTTGGCTGGGAGGCCTGGGTTCCTCCTAAAGAACCAAGAGTCTTGAGGCTTGGAGGTCTCTTTGGGTGTTTCTTGGCATGGAGGCATGAGTCTTTTCTAGGGAACCGGGGCCCGGAGGCCTAAAGATCTCTCATGTGTCTCTTGGTCCGAAGGCCTATATCCATTCCAGAGAATTAGGGTCCAAGAGCTTAGGCCCCTTCCTGAGAACCAGGAGCCCGGAGGCTTGAAGGTCTCGCCAGGCTTGGGCCCCTTATGGGGAAACCAGGGCTCGTTGCTCTAATTCCCTCCCGAGAAACCGGGGTTTGGAGACCTGAAGATCTCTTCGAGCATCCCTTGGTCCAGAGGCCTGGGGCACTTCTAGGGAATCAAGGCCCAGGGGTCTAGGTCCCTCTCTGAGAATTGGGTCCTGGATGCTTAATCTCCTCAGGTGCTCCTTGGTTCGGAAGCCTGGGCCCTTCCCGAGAGGTTGTGGCGTCTCTCTCAACACTATATTTGTCACATTAAATTATAGGGAATTACAAAACGAAAAAAACACCAAAAGTCATGGGGTTTCAGATTTCCCTCACAAGTCATTTTAAAATATAACCGTTTCTACTAGTACTTAACAGTTTCAAAGATCCCCTCTTGTTAGTTTTTTGTTAAGTTTAAATGGATAATATTAAAAAATTATAAACCTACAACTACTGACATGTGGGCTAAAATTTTAGTCTCTTATTTTCTCTCTCACCCACCCCTTTCCTCTCCTCCTCTCACTCTCTCTCTCTTAGCAATCAAGTAGCAATCGGTGATTAATGGTGGTAATCAATGGCAACGGCAGTTCCAGCCACCAGCTACTCCTTCCCCTGTCTCTCTCCTTCCTTTGTTCCTCCTCCTTGTCTCTATCCTCTCTGCTTCTATGTGCGCGATGGCATCAATCAGCGGCTTTGGCCAAGGGCGGCGACAACTTTAGCCAATGACGGCTCTAGCTAATGGTGACGGTGAGCCTCTATAAGATCCATCAGCTAGACGGTGGCAACAACCCATTAATGTCACCGCTGCTTGCCAAAGCTAGTGTAACTTGTTGGGGGGGGGGGGGGGGGGGGGAGTGAGAAGAATCACCATTGATTGCCATCATCGCCGACATCAATGGCCACCATTGATTGAAAGGAGTGTCAACAATTGTCGCAACCATCGATTGAAATAAATTGCTGTCGCCGATTGATGGTGGAAGCAACAGATTAATCGGCACAGCTGCCGATTACCCCATCGTCACTGATTGCTGATGAGAGATTGAGAGAGAGATCAATAGAGAGAGTATAGAGTGGGACAAAAGAGGCGAGGAAAGGCGGGAAATTAAAAGGACTAAAAAATTTCAGATATTGACATGTAGTCCTCACATGCCGGTGGTTGTATTTTTATGTATTTTTTTAATATTTTCTATTTAAACTTAACAGAAAAATAATAGAAGTGAAGTCTTTGAAAATATTAAATACATGCAGTGGTGGTTATGCTTCAAATGACTTGTGTGGTGGTGGGGGCTGAGTACTGAAACCTCCCTTGACTTTTGCCCTTTTTTTTTTTAATTTTTCCTAAATTATATTGCTTTGTTTAGAAGAGTTTTAGCTCCAATTTAAAACTACAAAGAAATTAAGCCTTCGACTTGTATGTTGTGTATGAAGTAGTTTTTTCATGATCTAAATCATTGCAGCTGTAAATTTAAACTAGCAACTATGGCGGATCAACTTAGTAAATCTGAACTATTCAATATGTGATTGAATAATCTAAATCAAGACATGATGTAAAAATAAGATAAAGAAAATTTCCACTATTTTTTTGCGGTGGTTGATTCGGAATATCATTTTTAATTGAATAGCTTGCATCTGCATATATCACACCACCGAATTAAGTATAGCTAGGTTTTCTTTAAAAAAGTTTAATTGGCTAGGTTAAGGCTTGGACACGTTTGAAAAGAAGCGGCACCCAATAATTTGCTGCGTTGCCGGAGCTTTATGCTGGTTCCATGCGTGTTACAGTCGAGATTCGTTTGACCGGGTACGCTTGGTGATAAATCTATCGTTCCCTCTGTACTTAATGTCTCTGCTTTGCTGCTTCTTAATGTGCATAGACCACTAGTATGTTTATGGATGACACCCTTACATGTTTCTCTTTTATTCCTGCTTGTGCTCTTACTATTTGCGCAGTAGTGCCGTACATTATTGCTAAAAGCTAACACCCTGTTCCTAAAAGGAGGCAAAAAAAGGCGAACAAAAAATGCATGCCCTGCGCGCATATATGTACTAGTCCACTTGTTTTGGATACATGTATTGATGTATATGAATACCTAGCCGATCATATATTTGGGACCCGCATGGAAGAGTTTGGTTTTTTCTTTCCTAAAAAAAAGAAGCAACTTCTTTAAAGATTATCAAAAGTTGTTTTGTAAACTTTGTTATTAGTAGCTTACATAATTTAGAAAAAAAATAGTGATCCTCTAATGCAAATATATAATTTCTGAATGACTTAACCCAAAAGTTAGTGGGGTCATGTGTCCCTACATGACTTTCCCCACAAATGGCCAAGTTTGGTGCCATATTAGGTAAATATTCCATATTTTGATGGCAATGCAGCATATGATCCACTTTATTCTACAAAATCAAAGGAAAATAGTCTTTCCTAACTTCTGACTTCTAATTACAGAGGGCTTTAATTTCTCCCTCAAATCACTCAAATGGCTCCTTGTTTGAGGGAGTTTAAACTTTCATCAGTTTTAGACTGAAATTTAAACTTTCAAAAGAGACCTTTAGTTCTCTTGCAAATCATCATACAATCAATACATCAATTGAAGTTTAAGCTCAGCAAACAAACCCTTGCATCTCTTGCAAATCATCATGTGCTCAACTTTGAACTACCATGACTCTGTATTTCTTACTAAAAGTTTGACATTTGATCTTTATATACGAGAAAAAAAAGGCTTAATACTCGATTAATTAATTTTTCTCTTCCAAGAATTAATCCATGCTCTTATAAAAAATTGAAAAAAAGGCATAAGGACATCATTTTTATTATTTCTTTGACAATGTTGTTCTTCATGTTTAGTGTTCCTGTTGGTTTTTTTTGAGCAGCTTTGAGTAAAAAAAAATTAAAAAAATGAAAACAAAAGCAGATAGCCATGAGGGGTTCAGTTCCGTACAGCGCAAACTCCGTCCAAAACAAACACGAAGCAAGATATGGACCACAACTGGTCAGTCAATCTGACAGTTTATCGCACCGCCTCCCCTTCCTTTAATTCTTTTCATGCATATATGGATGGTACGATCTGATGGTGAATTTTTTTTTTTAGAGATACCTCTTGTTGGTGGTTTACTTTACCACCAGGGCTTGGGAAACCTATCATGTTGTGGGCCCTTTCCTGACATTTACTCATGTCTTGCTTCCTATCTAATTATTGATAAAATTTGTTCTTGTGCTTGGGTTGGAACACTTGATCATCTTAGATATTGAAATGAAAATCCAAGTTTGAGTAAGCCATTAGATAATACGTTGGCAAGTTGATTTATGATTTAACAAATGGTGAGCATATATTCCAAGATCAAGTTTTACGGATCAATCTTGTTGTGTTCATATCTATTATATTTCATTGGATGTTCATCACTATATATCAATGATTGCCTTGTTGAATCTTTATCTAACTGGCATAATTCGAACAATAACTGACAAAGCTATTACACATGATATACGTTTCAATTAATGCTTTGTCTATTCACTTCATGACCTTGTTAAAAAATACTCGGTTTTTACTCTATATATACGATGTCATTGTCATTACATTGCTCCCTACAAATTAATCCCTAGTACCCAAATTAAACATCCCAAGAGGCAAGACCACATTTTTATGGCCTTCAACACAAAAGGTTTTCCTTTTCTTTTTTTTAGGGCCGAGCCTTCCACATAAAATTGACCCTATTTACCCAACGAAACACATTTTTGTAGGATAAATATTCAAATAGGAAATAGTAGGGATGTGCAAAAATTATCATACCAGAAAGAACTAACCAAATCATATTAGCCGAATTATTTTGATCTACAGTTGGTTCTCAATGCACCATTTTGATGCAGGAAAATATGACTATAGGCAAGCTATTGTATCCATAAATTATAAATTTAATTAATTCCTTTGTAGAACACCAAAACCAGATAAACCTAAGCCAAATTTAGTTCAGTTTTAATAACTTGGTTTTTATTTGATTTTACATTTTTCCCACTGAATAGTTAAAGAAAAGCAAACAAAAATCAAACAAAACTGTATTAAAAATATCTTGATTATGGATCATGAATACGCTTGTCATGAGGTTAATAACATGTGCTGTGTTTGGCTATGTTCCTTGACACTGCAGGCAGTTTGAAATCCCTACATCTCATTATATCTCTCAATAAGTGCAGCATGTATATACAGTACTTCCATGGCAAAAGTAATTACTTTTCTCAAATTTAGCTACCTTAATATAAGATGAAAGGAAACAAGGTACAACAACTTTTGATCAGTGCTTATCCATATATCTACAACAAGGACCTACTTAGAATCTTGGATACATTCCTTCAACATAGGATCCTAGCATTGTTTAACATCCTCAAATATTAATCCTGACTTTATGTTTCCACTTTATGCAACACGATTAATCTATGTAATAGACTAGTTAATATGAGGGGGAAAATATTAGGAGACGATTGATCGAGTATAGAACTTGAGAGAAATAATTTGTTTTGGCAGCTAAATGTAAGAGACCAAAATTGTTCAATCCATACCAAAAACAAGTTAAACGACAGCAGCATTCTAGATTAGTTCTGATGTACTCCTTGTGAAAACGAGAGGGAAGAAGTGTCCAACTTGGATTGATACAAAGTTCATATATAAGTTGTCTGTCAAAAGAACATCCAGCTTGTTGGCCCCGACCTTACGTTTGTGTTCATGCACGTGTCGTGCAACAAATTAATTGAGAGAGAGAGAGAGAGAGAGAGAGAGAGGCAAGTTCACATGGACAAAGCCATCATTTATCATGGAGAAGTTGCTATCTTGTAAGTGGTAATGGTCCATAAGAAAATTTTGGCTCTGAAAGACAGCATGAAAGGCCTGAAGTTCAGTCTCCATTCTCCCAATCTAATGCCCATCGCTGTTATGAGAAGGAACGGACCCAGTCAGATCATTCCAGATCTATACAATGACCACTCTTGTACCACACTGTGGGTTGGTAGAGAAAAGCATAAATAATAACCAGTTGCTAGCTTCAAAAAATTCTACCATATTAGTTTATTTTTGCACAGTGATGTGTTAATTTACGTGATGATTTTTTTTTGCTTTCATGAAATTTTTATTATATATGATGTTGCAATAAAATAGATAACAAACACTTACAATAGTAGCAGATGTAACATTAACTAAACTGTTAATTTACTACCAAGTCTAATAAATCTTCGAGTCACTAACGGATGAGCTCATCTGTTGGTGATTTAGACTTACCACTAAATTTATGATACCAAAATATATATGTTCCAAAAACCTCTAACATATGGTATTTAATTGTCACAAAATAAAAGTGCAGTTTTCTTTACATGATGAGCTAGGTTGCATCTCTCACTAATTTGTGCTCCTTGTAGTTATCCTTGGGAGCTTGCTTCTGTTATGAACTCCTCCATCGTACAATATCTGCAATATTATGGGTGTACCACTACATACATGACCAAAACACTGACTTCTCATGCAGATAACAGGGCGACCCCTTGTGATGTTCTTCTCAGGTACTCCTGTGGGCCCACACCGTTTATACAGTGACTACAACAACCTCATTACTTTGACCTAACAAAGAAGGCAATAAATAAAAATAGATCATCAAACATATCAAAAATACTTACGCATTTCATTGGGTTTATCTCAATTTGAGCTATATCGATAAGTCAAAATCAGACAAAATCCCTCATAATTTATGAAGTTTATTAAGTTTTTATGGCTTATTTTCCTATAGGTCTTCCTACTTTTTGAATTTTTTGTCTTATAGCCAAATAATCAAACAATTTTTTGAGCTTCAAAAGCTAGATAAAGCCGAACTATACCAATGGAACATATTTTGACAAAAAGAGACACATGGATATGTACATACAAATTCTTCTGTTGATATATAATACAAGCAACACAGAAGAGCCGCTTTAATTTTTTTTTATATCCTTTGATGTCTTATATATAAAAAATCTGAGTTAAATGTCCTAATCTAGAGATTAACTCAGGTAAGTCGCGTTCAAAAAAGATGGGCGGGCATTACTAAAACATAGCTAGGAATCTAGATAGGGCCCGGTAAAATGAAAGGATTCAATCGGTGAATAGTTGGGGGTATTGGGAGGTAGCTACTTGCATCAGCACGCAAGACAAACTTAATTATTGGTGCCAAGAGCTCGTTGGGCCACCCCATGCATGTGGACATGTGCAACTTGGCCAAATATTTTCCCAGGAAATTTTAAACGTTAATCTGCTAGCTCACCCTGTCCATCACATCATCATAAACATATCATATTATACACTTGCAGAATTTGTCCAATATTCTTTCAAATAAAGTTCTCTTGGATAATTAATCTAAAAGAGTAGTTAAAAAAACCCAAGCAAAAAAAATTGTAGAATAAACTCTGGGATTAACGTCACAGCTAATTTGAGGCAGTTAACAACATGAGCGGTGGTGACGTGGTGTAGGGCCACAGCTCCACCCATGAAGATGGGTCCTGTTCAGTCTGACAAATAGGTTAGAAGAAGTTAATACCATCTGTTTTAATCTTTTGGCATGATTATTGAATTTTCTACTATTGGTCACTATTTGTTTTCCGTTACTTGTCTTTTCTTTTTTTCTCCTCCTAACTTGAGTCAAATTTGATTATGAATTTTTTTAGAACTATAAAACATCTCTTTGAAAACTCTCAACCAATTTCCCAATAATTTACAAAGAGAAAGGGGTTACATTAGATAAGTCCTGTGAACATTGCCACATTGGTTGCCCCCTAACATGAATTCAAATTCATGTGATAGAATTGATTGAGATCCTTAGTTTTATTTAAGAAAAAATAGATGTATCATTCAATCAAATTTTGAATAGATTAGATTGATATGGAAGTGGTGTTAAGATGATTTAATCATCTTATAATCAATTTAAAATTTTTCATCTAACAATCCAAATCGAAAGAAATGCATATTTTTTTTGCATTTTCTAAAACAAAATATAGGAATCCGTGATGAATAGTTAACATCAACGAGTAAAAATTGCGCTTGTTTTTCGAATCTGTAATAAGAAGATAACAAAAGTAAAACACATCCCAATCCCGTATTAATCTCAAGGCAACTAGACACACATTTTTGTACGTAATTTATGCTTCGTCGTTTATCACGAATGGACATGATGAATAGTGGCAACGACAAAACCGTCACAGTGGTTAGGATGCATGATTGCAATCTACTCTACATCATGAACAAACCACCTTATCCAGAAAATCAAACAGTACAATCCAAATTTAACACCCCGAGTATGGCTTATTATTACAATTTTCAACCGGGGATCTAAAGCACGTGATCATAAGGATGGCAATTGTGTGAGTTATTTTAAAATAAAAATAATAATAGATTATTAAATCAAATCTTAAAAAATTCATAAATAATTCATATAATATGTAATTGATGCGAATTGAATAATCAAATAATTTTTATTTTAAAAATCAATCCGAAACTTCTTCAAGCAATTGACATACAAAGGAGCTAAAAGATCTCCCAATCAAACAATTGAAATATACAAAAACAATATTACTGGTGTCATACACAAGAATGAGTCTGACCCCATTGGCATTACCGCAAACAAAAGATCAAACTACAAGTTATTTGATGATCCTAACCAAATAGACAAATCTGTCCAAACTTTTTATTAATTTCATATCATATGATACATCATGTTTCAAACCAAAGATTTTGTTTGGCCACTACTTCAAGTAATTGAAATACACATAAGCTAAAAGATTGCTTGTATTGGTATTGTTCTTGTAAAAATTTGAGAGAAAAATCAAATTATTTTTTTTTTCAAATTTTTAGTTGTTTGGTAAGAATTTGAGAAAATTACACCAGCATTATTTATACTTATGAGTTTTTTCATACTTGACACGTGTTTATAGCACTATATGATGAGTTCATGGATCGTTAAGTTTTCAAAAAAATCTGAAAAATTAGAACAAATAGGGAGCAAATTATTAAAATCTACAAAATCTCATGATCGAACAAAAATATACAAGAGAAACAAAAAACTAATCATGAACTTTGTATGTGTGGTATACACTAGTGTGTGAGAAGTAATAATCCTATCTAAAAATTTACAACCTAGCACTATATGTGCTTTCGAGCACCACTGAATTTTATGTGTGAATTTGGAAAAGGCTCAAATATTGCCTTATAAGACTACTTTTATTTCATAATATAAATGAAGTCAGTTTTCTTTTACCCTAAATATAAGTCATTTTATTTTTTTCATAAAATATTTATCTTCTTTCTTCTTTTCAAACTGAAACTTAAATAATTTTATAGTGGTCATTTTATCACACATTTTAATTTACTGAATGGCCTACCATCTTCCGCTGATCGCCTGGAAACATGCACCCACTCTGCCTGACTCACCAAATACTTGCATTTTTTATTAAACACGACTGCCAATGCTGTAAAGTACGTACAGAGGTTCCAGAATAACTGTCGCAAAGAACCCTTTTCGATGGGAGCGTGATGCGAAGTTTTAACAATGGATTTTTTTTTTTTAGTTTAAACACTTGTATGCTGAATGATTGCTTGTCATAGTTTATTATATTTTTTAAAACAATTTTGATTTTTTGTGAGTATCATTTTATTTACATTGATAGTTGTAGTATGATATATTTTTTTAATCATACGACGGCTTATCTATTTTTTTCAAAAACACCGCAGTTGTGGTAGCTAATTTTTTTGGCCACAAAAAATGTGAGGTGCTATCACTGTGGTAAAAAAATATATAATAACCTTTGTCTCAAACCAAACAGCGCCCGGGACAATTACAGATTAGCGATGGCCCTCAGCTTGCGTGTTTTTTTTTTCTTCTTTCTTTCTTGAGCAGAGAAACTAGTGGCTTAAATATGGCGTTGTACGGACGTTTGACCTGTGGCGCTGGGCTTCGTCAAGCGCAGCAAATTTGTTTCCGACACAATATGTTAAGCCCCCCGATCTCAATTCTGACGAGACAAGATTATGAGGTCGGGAAAAAGGTGCGAAGAAACGCATCGGCTGGGCTGCCTAACTACTAACTAGGAGTTCGTCATAAATTGTATATACAACAAAGAGCCTGCTTGCATGCAGGGATGATGTTTGCAGCATGATGAGTCCATGCACGTTTGTCCAAACACAAATGGTGTGTTTGATTGTCTGGTTTTAGACTTAGTCTGGTTCACAGATGTATTTTTTGAGTGTTTGGTTGTCTGTATTGATCCCTTCAGTCAGACCCGTGTGATGCAAAACTACCTCCACAACCTGGCCCAGAGATACGTGCAATCCGGGTGTTTCTCGCAGCCTGACCAGCAGATACAGTCAACCACTCACCAGAACCAATCTCTAATACAGCGAACCAAACAAACTCAGCACTCATCCAGGATTCACAGATTCAGCCAACCAAACAACATCTCTACTGCATCTCCCAGGCTGTTTCATCCAGTCTGTTCCACTGATACGAGCCAGTCTATTCTCGTGCAGGCAACCAAACATACCTAAAGAGACTTGCTTATTACTCCTCTTCTGGTGTTGTCTCTCTGCCATTTGTTCTCAGTATAATACAATTTTTTAATAAATATGAAGGGGCTAAATGTATGCAATAATGTTATTTTAGAGTTATTAGCAAATTTTGCATTGTCATACAGCAACATCGAAATTTTAGTGTTTCCATTCTCAAATTCTCATATTAGTCATTTCTGATGTCATTACTCTTTTTTTTTTAATTTTTTTGGAATGTCCAAATCCCACTTGATAGTTGAATTTGAAGAAGACAATCCAGACCAAACCCCACCTAGTGGAATTGTGGGGAAACTCCTAGGATCCAAATCCCGCTTTTCTTCCCTAATATATATATATATATATATATATATATATATATATATATATATATATATATATATAAAACACTCGCGACTCGGCTGTACCTAGCGGTCTACATATTTGTCCTCCTCACTCTAGACACACAGGCCACAGTGCATATCATGATTCGTACCGATACGGTCCAGCGCATCACCTAGTACCAAATCACATACAAGCATACCATACGAGCAAATATCATGGACAGAGACAAGCCTAAGCGATAATTAATCCATCAAGAATTCACGTCAGTCCCTATGGAGACCAAGCTAATCATTTATAAAATTCTTCAGTAGGACGCTCTACTACTGTTCCTTTCAAAAAAAATTAATCTATCAAGAATCCAGCTAGGAGACCAAGCTAATCATTCCCTCAAATGACAAACTCACGCGACACTGATGGAGCAATAATCGCCTGCGTGACTAGTAGAAGAGATGGATGGATGGATGGATAACAGATAATGCGCACCTGGATGCATGCAATGTCCCGGCAAAGTAATGACGCGCACATATGATTAATTAGGCAAGCCAGGACCAGGTGCAGGCACTCCCTCCCGTCTTTCACATGAGCATTATCGAGCGGCTGTTTGAACGGCGGCGGTCATGAACCAAAGCGAGCTAGCGAGGACAGGGGAGGATGGGTGCTGGGCCGCGGGCGCGTACGGCTGCGCCCCCAACCTTCGACATCGGGCTCGTCGGCATTTCACGTCACGGCTGTGGGATCTAGCTAGCCTGCGCCAGGCCACTTACTCCCGCACATTGCGCCACTGTCGAACAACTATTGGCCGCCGGGGCCGTGTTTTTTTGTACGGACAGGGATGGTTTCGTGCCGTCGTTTCCGTTCCCCGTGGGCCCGTGCGGACTAGACCAGCCTATCAGGTATTGCTACATCAATTATCAGGAGGTTGCTGCTCTGGTGTACGTGGCATGAGGGTTTTGTAAGTGCCTAGGCTCTTATTCTGCTCGGATGTTCGGTTTGAGAGACAAGTTTTACTAAAATAAATTGTTTTTGTTTGGATGGTTGGTTTTACTGAGAAGTTTTGTTAAAATAAGTATTAATAGATATTTTAGAAAATTCATGGATTTTAGTTTGATGGTTTGTTAGAATCAAATATGTTGTTGGGTAAAAAATGGGTTTAAAATTTTATTGTTTGAGTTTTTTGAAAAGCAAGTCTCAGTAGTTTTTCATAAAACTCATTTTTTTTGTGTTTTTTTTGTTATATTAGTTTTAGTTGGTTAAGTCTATATTTTTATATGTTTTTGTGTGTTCTTTTTTATAACTTGTAGGTTTCTATGTAGTCTTGATATCGAACACCTATTTATAAGTGATAGAAACAGTATGACTAGGTAAAGAAACAAAATCTCATGTGCCAGTACGATCCAAAACTACAAACTCCTCAGATAGTCAGCTGCCACTTATGAATACTAACAGCCTCCTGACAAGTACATGACTTATGAAAAGCACCAAAAGGAAGATAACCACAGCGATCAGGTGTAGAAATAGTACTATGGTCACAGAGATCTTATTGAGGAGACGGGGAGACATTGAAGCTAGTGGATCAAGAGAAAAGTCACCTGCATTAGTACTAATCGGACCATCAGAGAGAGGATGGCTACAATAGAAGGTGGAGCATCAGAAAAAGTCTTAGATCGACAAGTGTAATGATAAGGAAAGGTGATAAAGGGGGGGATCTACGGAAGATAGATCAGAAGGAGGAGAGACATCTATAGAAGACGAATCTGGAGAAGGATAGATATTAGGAAGGGATAGAAAAGAGATCGACTCGGTAGGGGAAGGTGGCCGAGTGGTAAAAGAGTAATAATAGGGTCAATCCTCGCCAAAAGTGACATATTGAGAAAAATGCATAGGCTGAGCAGAGGGATCGTAGTAGCAATAAACCTTATGCTCAAGATTATATCCAAGAAAAATACACTCAAGAAACTGAGCAATCAACTTGGTACGCTCACGAGGCACAGGTTGAACATAGCAAGTGCAACCAAAAACTCGAAGATGAAACTAGCGAGGATGAGTAGAAAACAACATCTCTCTTGGACTCTTGCCAGGGATGCGGAACATGAGAGGCAATGAGAAGAGTACGTGCAATCTCAATAATGTGATGATGTTTGTGTTCAGTAACACCATTCTGAGTATGCACACCTGGACAGGAAAGCTAAGGAAGAGTCCCCTAATCAGAAAGAAATTGACGGAAGGTAGTCGATAAAAACTCACCCCCTGAATCAGAACAAAAAGTCTGAATAGTGGTAGAAAATTGAGTCTGAACTATACGAGAAAACGATGAATAAATGTGTAACAACTGAGCACGATGCATCATAAAATAGACCAAAGTATAACGATAATAATTATCCATAAATATGACATAATATTTGTATCCACCTTTTAAAACAAATGGAGCAGGGCCTCAAACATCAGAATGAACTAAAGCAAAAAATACAATTAGTCCTAGAAGTATTGGAAGCATAAGATGTAAGATTGAAGATGCCGACTAGAGGGGGGTGATTAGGAGGCTTTTAAATTTTCTTCCCCACTAAGCTATTTCAACAAGATAATTGTTTGAGTTAGATTATATAATAAGACTTAAAACAATTTAATCAACTAGTTGCATTCAACCATATAAACAATTCAACAAATCATGTAACAAAAGTAAATTTAGCAATTGTGTCATGAATATAAAGCAAGAATGAAATACGTAATTGACACAATATTTTTACCGAGGTCTCGGAGACTCGCTCGATCTCCCCTACTGCTCGTTGAAGCGCTCTCTCGGAACCTCGCTTCTATATCCACGAAAGATATCTCACTAGGGTTGCTCCTTCTCCACACCAGATAGGTGAGCACCACACCTTTCACAATCTTTTGCCGGCCTCTCTGACAAACTTCAATTGGAGAGATCGCGACTCTCCTCCGGCACTGTCTAGGCGAAGGCGATCGCCAAGAGTAACAAGCCGGACACGCTCATTTGAACAAATCAAGTGCTAGAAGCTCAAATACGCAAATGATATGCTCAACACTCTAGCACTAGCAAGCCAATGGTGATTCAAATGCACTAAGCACTCTTAACTTCACACACTTTGCTTTCTCTGACAAATCACTCTAGATTTTGGCTCAATTCTAGCCTCTAAATGCAATAACACATATGCAACTCAATTGGCTAGGTTTTCAGCTCAAGAATGAAGTCTTTGAGAACCCACAAATGATGCCATACACGAAGTATTTATAGCCTCAAAGAAAAACTAGCCGTTTGCAAGAAACTGAGCCAAATTTGTACAGGCCAGACATTGTCCGGCCACTTCAGACAGTGCCTGCCTAGTTCAACGAAAACAACCGTTGCAATGTGTCAGTTACTGTTGGGCGATTTTTCTGTAAAGGCCGGACAATGTCCGGCCATTTTGAACAAAGTCCGCCCATGACGGACAAATGCCTCGGACGGATGCATTTGTCTCTGTTTCATTTCTGGGCTTAAAAAATTTGTACAGGTCGGACATTGTCCGGCCATATCGGACAATGTCTAGCCACTTCGGACAGATAGCCCCGGACAGATGCATTTGTCTCTGTTTCATTTCTCAAAAAAGCTGAAAAAAATTTGTACAGGCCGGACAATGTCCGGCCATTTCGGACAAAGTCTGGCCACTGCATAATGACAGTAAAATAAGCATAATTTTTTGATTCAGAGATCCGATTGAGGTGATTTTTAGCTTGTTGGAAAGATAACTCAGAGCTCTACAATTTTGTCAACAGGAGCAAGACCTATAAAGGTCTAGAAACTTCTAGAAAACTCAGAAACTTTCCTATTGTCAAAATGTCCAATCCAAAAATCATCTCAAATGCAATTTAGAGTATTTACACATACGGATTTGCCGTTTTCTCGCAGATGTGATTGCTGTCACTCAGCAACGACCACGACCACACAGGTCTGACATCCGATCGAAAACAGGTGGTCGATAAGGTTTGATCGAGCGTACGCAAGCGAGTCGAAGACTAGTACGACCAATCTGAACTCCTACGACCATGCCCAAACCCTAAACAGAAAGCCGCCAAACAAGCGACACGACCACAACCACGTATCAACACTGATACGATCAGAATATGCAAATACGACCACGACCAGCTCTAGATAAATAAACCAATTTAAACAGCTGGCGATCACGACTAAGTGTAGTTTTCAAAATATTTTCTCTAATGCACCACAAACTACACTTAGACTCTCTAACAATGCAAGAGACGATGAAATGCTAGTGCAAGATGATATGAATGCATCTGAGCTTCCGCACTAGATAGATTCAAGCTACTAGTTTCCGACCCCTTTTAATAGTACGGTCAAACTAATAAAAAGAATCTTATCAATCCAGTCTGTTTCCAAGCACCTAGACCGGTAAAACCCTAAGAAAACAATCCTTAATCTTGGATTTTACCTTAGCTGGAGTTTGACCTCATGAAGGTCGATCGCTCGACACTCGTCATCGCAAAGCTCATCCTCGCTAAGCTTGACCTTGCTCAGGATGTCTCATATCATCTTCATCCTCCTCACGTCCTTGCTCACTTTTATCCTACAATCAATCTGAGACTACAACACATACACTCAATACACAATATTAGTCTTAAATATAGATCGTCATTAATCACCACCAGAGAAACTACTCCACATAGGAGTTAGCTCGACAGTTTCTCTTTCCAGTGAAATGACGCAACCATATTCAACGAGTAGCAAATAAGTATGAGATAGAATACAATCATATAGATCGTAGATGATAAATACATACGCACATGATCTATACTACTCATGTCATAATATATATCAACTTAGATGACCAAAGTGATGAGCTCCCCCTCAACATGTGTATCGATATCAAATCCACCCCCTCAACATGTGTATCGATATCAAATCCACAACTGGAGTCATCAACCTCAAGGTTTGTCATATAACATCTTGATCAATCAATTTGCACAAGCTTGATGCAACCACCGAGCTCCCCCTCTACATATGCATCAATATTAAACCCGCAACTGAGGAAACATTCAATTCAGGGTTTACCGATAATCAATTCAATTCACTTGTGCTAAATCAGGATTTATCTAATTTGTCATTTGATCATCAAAACTGACATCTTCAGATTAACTTTAATCACAATGAATTTATCCAAATCGTTATTAATCATCAAAAACTAGATACTAAGATCTACCTAGATCCAACATAAGAAAGTTGTAGCTGTTTGCCAAATTTACAACCTGGACAAACAAAACTAGTGTTAACAATGACACAACCTAAAACACTTTGACGCACCTAAGTAGACAAATAAGAGACACAAAGATAACCCAGACGATAATATCACTATGGAAAGCTAGTGGAGGATGTGGAGACCAACTGAAGCCCATGGAAGATATAGACGATCAAGAATGTAAAGACCCTTTGATCATCTACAGCGCTGGCTAGTACCAATGAGTGCCTTGGTTTGACGATCATGCACATAGTAAAAGAAGTCATCAAATCTAACAAAACAATACATACCAGTAAGCTGTCCAATAGACATAAGGCTCATAGAAAGCTGAAGTACAGGAGAAACAGTTGGAACAATAAGCTATGTAGTGGAAATGGTGCCCTAGTGAATAATCGGCAAGGAGGTGCCATCGACTGTCGAACATAAGTCATATCCATAACAGGCTGACAAAATTGAAGTTGGAAACCATCAGATGTAATGTGAAAAGAGGCTCTAGAGTCCAAAACTTAAGGAGAACAAGCAGTACCAGATGGAGAAGGAGATAAAGTAGATGCACCAGTAAGACTAATAGACCCACCATGAGAGCCACAAAGGAGGAATGCTGCTAAAATAGAGCCTGAAGGTGAGTCATCTGAGCAGCAGCGAACTACGCTGGGTCACTTGCAGGTGCATAAGTACTGCCAAGTAGAGGAGGAGCAGTAGTACCACCATGAGATGAATACTATGGCCATGCTTCTTGCAGTGGGAGCATATAATTGGACTAGAAGAATGGGCAACATCAGGATGCTAAAAGGCCACCAAGACGGTGGGAGAGGAGTGCATTGGAGATACAACTGAAAGTGATCGAAGATGAGCTTCCTCAGTAAGAAGAGAAGTAAGAGCCTCCTCCATGGTGAGAGGAGTAGCACGACCAAGGGCCTAAGCCCAAATATACTCAAACTCCGAGCGAAGATGCATGACAAAGTAAAACATGAGGTTCTAAGCCTCATAATCCCCCTTGACAGTGCATTGGGCACAACCAGAACCTCCAGAGGGTGTCATGAAGTTCAACTGACTAGAAAGGCTCATAAAAGCACCATAGAACTCCTCAATAGAAGAGTCCTGCTAATGCAAACTCTAAAGGTGCTGCTGAGGTGAGAAGCAACATGCAGAATTGTTCTGAACATAGCGTTGGTGTAAATACTCTCACATCTTTCTAGCTGTAGGAAGATCAATGAAATGCATCCTAATGGACACTTAAATACTTTGACATAGTATGAATTGGACGCGATCGTCAACGAGACGCCAAGCAACAACATCCTTCTCCATCCGTGAGATGGGTCAAAAGACTAACACTTTTGAGAAGCATACGGACTGTTAAGGCCCACTCACGATAATTTGGCCCGTTTAGTTTAACACCCAAGACAGGAAGATGACCAACAGGGCTCAGGGATGTTGTCATGGTGACCTTGGTACAAACCACAAGCAACAAAATCAATGACGCTGTGTAGATTTGGAGTGAACAGGGATGGTCCCGGTGACGCGATGGAAAAGCAGGAGCGGCGGCAAATCAAGCGTGATGATGGCTATGGCGTGGCTTCGCAGCGGCGCTACAACGACTTCAGGACAACTAGTTGCATGCAGCATCAAGGGATGATAGTGCGACACTAGATCACGACAGATTCTCGGTGACACGACAGATCACGGTGGGTGAGGGCGCCTCGACGACAGATTGGAACCCATGGAAGTGGCACCAAGGGAGCAACAGGGCGTCAAAGGCAACGTCGGCAACAAGTCGCACAGCGGCAATGGATGGACGCGTCAGAGAGCAGCAATGCATGGTGCTCACAACGTTGAAGAGCGGCAACACATGGCGATCGAGGTGGAGAGGTAAGCCCAAAACTATCTTGGTTTTGGTTCTAATACCATGTTAGAAAGAGAACCTCTCAATAGTATTGAGGGACAAACCCAAATTATATATAGTATAGTCCTAAAAGGTATATGAATACACACACACACACACATATATATCCACATACCATAATCAAAGGAACACAAAAAGAGGGAACAAATAAATCGCACTAAGCTATAGCAACGAGGGTTCAAGTTCCTAATAGCAACTAGATATCCCAACTCGGAGTAGAGACTTGAAATCGGCCGGCATTAAGGGTGATTGTGTGCTATTTTATAAGAATTATAAAAAGTGAATATGCAAGATTGAAAAAAATACAAAAAAAAGATTGAAAATCCAAAAAAATTAATAATGGGCCAGAATTAGTAAAAAACAATTTCTAGTCTCCTAGACAGGTGCGAGAACCTGAACCCTACTACCCTTGTAGTAGCCAAGGGCAAATATCATGTAAAGTACTTCATTGGAAATAGACAAGCTTACTGCACCATAGCTCGAGTTTATGACAAGAGTCGTACCTACCAAACCCAAGATCCCAGATTGCTTTGATTGATTACCACAATTTTAGGCTTGGAAAGAATGTTAACCTTCTTGCATTTCAGATGGGCATTTTTGTAGGCTTCAATTATAATGTAGCATTGTTCATCGGCCGAAAGATGAGAATACATGTTTGAACTTTAAAGCTACTTCTGCATGACACAAATGTTTGTAGAAAACTGGAAATATGCAATCCATTATTGATCCCAGTGTTTGATAAAGTACTCTATTACAGAACAATTGGCTAATCACTACTTTTCCCCATTCATGAGATGTCTAAGCACATACTAGACTAGACCTTTTTCATCATACCATTTTCATCTTCAATGGATAGGGCCATCTATGTGTTAGATCATATAAGATATAACGTTATACCCTTACTTTATCAGTTTACTTTTCCCTTTCTTCGAGACTACTCCTTCTTTGGTGTATATATGACTCTCTTTACCATTAATCAAATTGACTTGGAATTATCATTTGCAATTCTTAACATGGTAGCAAAGCAAGGTTAGAGTTAGACTTTCCAATTTGCCACCGATGTTCACCGTCGTCGGCATCCACCTCCTCCTGTGGGAGTGAATCCATCGCCGGTGTTCATCTCTCTTCTTAATCTTTCGGTGATTGGACTGTTTCCATTTGATTTGTGCGTCACCATACTTGCCATCATCGCCGTCAAATTTGCACATCGCCGTACTCTTCTGCACACCGTCGTCGCCGTCAGATTTGTGCATCAATGTACTCATCTGTGTGGCTTTTGCCACCTCTGCTTCCGTTGTAAACCTCTTTCGCCATCAGATTTGTGCATCAACGTACTCAACTGTGTGGCTTTTGCCGCCTCTGCTTCCGTTGTCGTTGTCACTATTGCCGCCGTCACTTCCGCCGCTGCTGTTGTCTACAACTTCGAGGTCACATGTGAAGCCAAAGATTTAGATCTGCAAAACAGTTAGATCTAGATCATTCTCAAGCCGAACCGAGCCGATACACCAAGTCGACTCCAAGTTGAGCCAACCCAAGCCGTTTCTGCGTCAAGCCGAGCTGACCCTCTTGCGGCTCTGTTCAATGCATGTTTTTTGTTGACGAGAGTTTTGGCTCATTCTCTCTGGCTGCAATGAGATCCCTAGCTCCCTCCATGGCTTCTCGTGGATTGCAGCTTCTGGTGATTGATGTCAAACTCACTGGAAATGACACCTGCAATGAGTGATCATGTCTTGTCTCCTCCCTTCTAAAAACTATGGGCCTTTCCCACCATATCACAGAGACACAGATACCCAAAGCAGGTGTAGAGCTAGAGGCTTGGGAGAGGAATGAGACCTAGGTTCAGTTTGCTCTCCTGTAGAGTACTGACTCTGCCATCAGGCAAAGCATTTGTTTCTTGTCCTCTTGCTACCAAATCTAGACTACTCTTCAAAGGCGCTTTGAACAGCCTAGCCAAGCATTGAGGTCCACGCTTCAGCAACAACTACAACACCTTCAACAGGGAGAGCTATCAATGGAGGCCTTTACAGCAGGATTTTTGAGATTTGGCATCAGTTGGATGACAAGGCACCTGTGTTGTGCTCCATTTGCACAGCCTGCAAGTATGCTACTGAGGCAACAGTCTACCAGGAGCAGACGAGGGTCTTTGAGTTTCTCACCCGTCTTTGTTTAGAGTTTCAGGTCGTTAGATCTCAGATTTTGAATTGTGAGATACCATGAACTCTGGAGGTAGCTGTGAAGGCTATGATAGCTCAAGAGACGCATCAGCATTCTCACCCTACTACCATCCTACCTTCTCACAGCATTCTAGCTCCATAGCACTCTTCAGTCTTCTAAAGCTCTCACCAGCCTTCTTCAGGCTTTTGAGCACCAGCTTCCTCTTATAATCCCAAGAAGCAAGGAGCTCCCACTCAGACACAATGTTCCTACTATCACAAGAAGGCACATTTCAGACTGACTACTTCAGGTGGATTCATAATGGGAGACCTTCTATTCCATCTGCCAAGGTTGTTACTAGTGGACCTCCTTCATCTTCTGCTATTGTTGACATGGCTCCAACACTCACTTCAACTTCAGATCCTCATCTATAGCAGTTCATGATATTGTTCCAACAGCTCTCCAATGCATCAGCATCTCTGTCAGCTATCCACATTGCTGCCTCTACTTCCTCCAATCTATTTGGTCTAGTTCCTTCTACCTCAGGTATACGCGATGAGACTAGGGTTCTCGACTCAGGGGCCACTCAGCATGTTCAGGCTGATAGTTCTAGCCTCCAAGATTATACCACAAGTAGTTCCAGTTCCCGGATTCAACCAGTTGATGGTTCATCATTACCCATGCTTCACAGTGGCACTCACCACCATCTCAATTTCATATTCCCGATGTTTACTGTGTCCCTGGTCTAGCCATGCGACTGCTCTCTGTTAGTCAGATCACTAGTCAGGTCTGTTTTGTGGGTTTTGACTCTTCTGCTTGTTATGTGCAGGATCATCACATAGAGACCCTCATTGGAGCTGGCCATCGCCATAGTGGATCTGACAGGCTCTATGTGCTGGACTATCTGTATCTACCCTCTTTTTCTTCGCCACATGTAGGGGTGAAAATAGATGAAATACAAGCAGATATTGGCTTTCCCGTATCTGAGCCCATATATTTTCTCGAATACGGATACAAATGCGGATATTTTCTCGAATATCTGAGCCCATATATTTTCTCAATAGATAGATTCATATTTGAATATGGAATGAATATGGGTCGAATGCAAATAAGGTTATGGATATTAAGTCGGATAGTTTGTACAAAGATATTACAAACAACTTGTAGTTTAAAGCAAGTATGACGTGTTTTTACTTAAATGAATAGAGTACAACTATTACAACATAAGAAAAATTATTTCTTTTTATTTCAACTAATATTATCTTGATTTTGAGATAAATTGTTGGGCACCACTGCACCAACATGGTACACGAATATGCAACACACATGTCATACTATAGTCAAAATTAAGACGAGTCAAAATTGGTGCTTTTTTAGGCTCTTGGTGATATTGGCCTTGAAATAATTTGATGATAACATGATGAGTTGATGAACTAGGTCGACTGACTAAGCCCAACATCTCTATTATCTGGATATTCGTTTCCGCCAGATATCATGCTCCCATATCCGTATTTGTATCCAACCGAATAACTATATCCCAACCTATATTCACTATCCGACCGATAGAAGAACGAATCGGGCGAATATTATCCGACATGTTTTCACCCCTAGCCACATGTGTCTTCTACCTCCACTAGCTCATTATATTTTGTCTCTACCAGTTTTCCCCAGTGGTATCACATGTTAGGTCATTTATGTGGTTCTCGACTATTTACTTTAGTCCGATAGGGTGTGTTTAGGTCACGTTTCCCAAGACACCGATTTTGTTTGTATGAGTTGTAAGTTGTGCAAGCAGCTACAACTCCCATATTGGACGAGTCAATCTAGGTCTAGGTTTCCTTTTGATTTGATTTATTCTTATGTATGAGGTCTTGCTCCTTTCTATTTAAAAGGAAGCCACATATATTATGTTATTTTCATTGATGATCATTCTAGATATACATGGATTTATTTCATGAGACATCGCAATGAGCTTGTTTCAATTTATAGATCTTTTGCATCTATGATATAGACTCAGTTTTCCACTTTGACTAGAGTTCTTCATTTTGACTTGGGAGTATCTATCTTGCAGGTTTTGGGAGTTCTTAGCTTCTCAGGGTACTCTCCCTCAGTTGTCCTGTCCAAGTACCCATGCCCAAAACGGTGTTGTCGAGCAACATTGTCGTATCATTAAGACTTCTCGCACCCTTCTACTAGCATATCATGTTCCTTCTCACTTCTGGGTAGAGGCTGTCTCTACCTTAATCTACTTGATCAATCTTCAGCCATCTTCTATTCTTTCTGATCATAGTCCAAGTGAGTGCCTCTTTTCAGCACCACCGCGCTATGATCATCTTCGGGTGTTTGGCTATACTTGTTTTGTCCTCCATTTGCCTAAGGAACGCACGAAACTAACAACTTAGTCAATGAAGTGCGCGATCCTTAGCTATAGTATAGAGCATAAGGACTATCGTTGTTACGATCCATCTGCTCGACAAATTAGATTCTCTCACAATGTCACTTTCCTTGAGGATTAGCCATTCCATCTTTCACCCTCCTCTCGTTCCATCACTTCTACTCTCTGGTGAGACATCTCCACCTTTCTCAAACCTGCCACCTAGTGAGACACATCCACCTCCCACAGACTTGCCACCTACTAAGCCATCTCCTCCTTTCACACATTTTTTCACCTTCCTCTCTGCCTAGACCCTCGAGGCCTCTTTCTCCTTTCCCTTATCACTACTCCCATCATCCTTGTCCTTCCTTTGATGATCTAGCACTACAGCCTACTCCACTTGGTCCAACATCCACTCCTATGGTCTCTTGCGGTGATCCACCACCATCTCAGCCCCTACTGTAGGGTTGCCCCAGCCTTGTTATCATTTGTGGGATCACTCTACTATTGCTCGACCTAATCCTTTTGGCTTTGCTAGTGTTTGTCATGTACAAGAGCCAACTACTTATCAAGAGGCAGCTAGTAGCCTGGAGTGGCGCTCTGCTATGGTTGAGGAGTTTAATGCTATGGCCCGGACTTCGACTTAGGAACTTATACCTTATCCATGTCATGTAGTCCTTATTATCTGCAAGTAGGTTTTCAAGATCAAAACCAAGGCAGATGATATTGTTGAGCACTATAAAATGCGTACAGTCACTCATGGTTTTCAACAGGAGTATGGGCATGACTATGAGACATTTGCTCCGATTGCTTACATGACGACTGTTTGTACTCTCATTGTTGTCGTTGTTGGCTATGGTTGGACTATCTTTCAGATGGATGTCAAGAATACATTTCTGAATGGTGATCTGCGTGAGGAAGTCTATATGCATCCACCATAGAGTCTTGATTGTCCATCAGGTTATGTTTGTTGCTTGCAAAGAGCTTTATATGGGCTAAAACAGACTCCTCAAGTTTGATTTGAGTGTTTTCAGTCAATGATTATTGCAACCGGCTTTCCTCCTAGCCACCATGATCCAGCTATGTTTGTTCATGTGAGCCCTCAAGGATGGACCATCCTTCTTTATGTTGATGATATGCTTCTTACTAGTGATGATCCTGTTCATATTATTGGAAACCAAGTAAACTACACTAGCAAAATTTTAAAATTTTTTACTCGAAGCCTACAAGTAATAGACCATAGATCAGATTGCTACCAACAGTGGAAGGAGAGTTGGCGAAGCGATCGAATGTGGACAGAGACCACTCGCGGATCGATTGTCCTAATCAACGGACGTAGATGACGGCTACCACTAGCAGATTGTCCTGATCAACGTAGTAATTGTAGCAGCGCCTCTACCAATATCCACACGTTCCGGAATGGAACGTTGTACGATGGTGTGCTAGCACAAACACGCACGTTAAGGATTTAAGGGCTGTTGCTTTAGAAGAGATGGTAGTTAGTGTTTTTCTTGATGTTCTCAAAGTCTATGATATCTCTTTTTATATAGAGTTATGTAGAAGAAATCCTACCAGATTATGTTTCCTGATGTGATATAATATCACATAATGAATCTTATCCGAATTGTAGGAGTTTAACATTAGATCTCCTAGTTTGATACGAAAACCCCATAATAGACCCAATCCGAATTGATTTGTTCCAACCTGTTAAGTGTGTGACCTTATAGGTT
The DNA here is from genome assembly GCA_019359835.1 of Pharus latifolius. NCBI lineage: Eukaryota > Viridiplantae > Streptophyta > Magnoliopsida > Poales > Poaceae > Pharus > Pharus latifolius. Next base: position 69,679,237 of record CM033320.1, on the reverse strand, counting down.
TATACATATATGGTCATGACCCGGGAATACTTACCTGAATTGTGAGTCAGTAATAGCCCTAGCAGGATATAACGACTATCCAAATATACATGAAAATCATAACCAATAAATCTATATAATATATTCATGTTGATCCTCTTGCTATATGATACTAGATTAAATACAAGACATGAAATGTGCCACCCTTGCACTGTTTAATTCTTTCTCGATTTTATAGTAAACTGATCTTCCCGTAGTTGACACTCAACTACAAATGACACGGTCACGCACTTCTCTGTTCATCTATATCGAGGGATCCAGAGATATCTCTCTCATCATATGAGATATACAGATTCCATCTTAATAATTTATATTTTTCCGCATGGCTCATAGCATACCCAAATATTACTTTTACTACCACTCAATTAAAAGTAGTATTTGGTAGTAGTAAAATTATACTACTACACATGCAGGAACTATGACGATATCAAGTCTAAGGATAAACCATAAACGTTATTTAAGACTAATTGGCAACACTTATATGACAAGTATAAATAGTGTTGCAAAATGGGCCTATCCAATATTATATTTTCTAACATGTGTCCATATTATTAAGTTGATATTTTATATCCATGGTCTGTGAAACATGATCATCAACTAATATATGTGCTAATCTATTAATCAATAATGTCATATTTAAATATAATAGATCAGGAACTTTCTACAATAATATCATCAAATAAATTTAGAGTTTCACGAACAAGTCACACATTTGTTGATCGAACCAAGATGATAACTTATTCAAAAAACATATTATTCAAATATTCATAAACATAACAAAGATAAATATATGTTTGTGATTTTTTTCTAGAACATATCACTAACACATATAACCTCTGTTAAGGCAAAGTTCAGTGCGTAATTTCTGATGTCTAATCTTGGTCTACTCAATTATTTCTGACATTGAGATTATCAATTCACCTGACAGGATTTCCCTTTCCCAATAATGTTAAGTTTTGGATCTTCTTTCTCACTCTGGTGTCATTGATGACAAGACTGCTGTCACCCTAATGGAGTTACAATTACAACTGCACTCTACAGATAGTGCTTCTCTTCTAGATCCATCCAGATATTGGCAGCTCGAGGGTAGTCTTATTTATCTTGGTGTTACTCGAGTGGATATCTCTCATGATGTTCATGTCCTCAGCCAGTTTATTAGTGCCCCAACCTGAGTATATTATGCTCATCTTCATGTTCTGCAGATATCTTCGAGACACTTCTTCCCAGTGCTTGTTTTTTCCAAAACCAACCCGTTGTAGCTCCTTTTCTGATGCTATATGGGCCAGTGATCCAACTGATCGTCATTCAATCACTGATTACTACATTTTTCTTGGTTCTCCTCTTGCCTATAAGTCCAAAAAACAGACTGCTATATCTAAGTCCAATGCTAAGGCTGAGCTCCGCACTTTGACAGCTAATGCAACTGAGATCGTTTGGTTTCGATGACTTTTGATTAATCTCGGTGTTTCTATTGCGATTGCTACACCTCTGTTTTGGGACAACACCAACTCCATTTAGATTGGCAATGATCTTATGAAGCATGAGCTCAAAAAACATATTGAGACTGACATATTCTTCACTCAAATCTCATATTCAGCAAGATACCATTGACATATGTTGCCTTCCTTCAAATATGAAAATTGTTGACCTCTTCACTGAGACTCAGACTCGACACCAGTTTTCTTTTCTACTGTTCAAACTCAGGTTGTTTGATTCACCCTGAGTTTGAGGGGAGTGTTAGAAGATAAAATATTACCATTATACTCTTACTTTAACACTTTACTTTTTTCTTTCTTGGACTATTCCTTTAGTGCATATGACTCTTTGTACTATTAATCAAATTGAATTGAAATTATTATCTTCAATTCCTAACACAATGAACCTCTTTACAAGTTACAACATAAAACAGATAAACCAGTAAAAAATTGAAAAATAAATTACCAATTGTACGATCTGACAAATTTAAGCAAGCACAAAAATCGGGCTGCAGAGGATCTCTTCAACAGCTACGCTATCTCATCTTTCTCTCAAACGGTGTTCCTACTGCTGAATCTTCAAGACAGGAAAGGCAATAACATCCCTTATGCTGGCAGAGTTCGTCAAAAGCATTACTAACCGGTCGATACCCAGTCCCTAGAAAGTTAAAAGCACCATAAAATTAGTTCACAAGCCCCATGATGGTAATGAACAATAGTTTAATGAAAAGTTTCAAGTTCTTCATGACAAGCAACACAAATGATAAAACCATGAAAAAACACCATATGAAAACAATTTGTGGGTGGTACCATTCCAGAAGCTGGGGGCATTCCGTATTCTAAGGAAGTCACAAAGTCTTCATCTAGAGAAACTTCGTAGGAATAATCATCCACATCTCCTTTACTGTCTGCAGGTTTTGCTTCTTTAGCCATTGCAGCACGCTTAGCATTGTGCTGCTTTATCTGATTTTCAAAACGGTTCCTCTGTCACAGAAAGTAAAGAGATCAGTTCAAGCTAATTATTTTTACCATCGAATCTTTTATTATGTCATAGACCTCCATATACAGTTCTTTTGATGGGAGTTCAAAAGAATATATAACAATTGCCAACTATCATAATGAAGGATTTTAAAAGTTTCCTGATACTAGAGAAGAAGTGTGTCCCGCCAAGCAGGGAGCAGAACAAAAATTCTCTCCCCCCTTCTCTAAGACAGGATGGGTGGGTTGGGGGACGGACGAGAGCCATCTTTAGGTGTAATATGTTGGTGAGCCAAACTTCGCAAGGCACTTAACCCCATCAGTTCAGCCCCTGCCATCAAGTCTAATAAGCCTTTCAAATAATTAAAAGAAAAACTAGTATTATGGTCTGGAAAAGTAATCAGTACAACATCGGATATTACACACCACCATGTTAGCTGTAGCTACTCTCTAAGCTTTTCAAATGCTTTCCATTGTTAGTTTAACGCATGGTTTCCAGGTTTTGGCACAATTAAAACGCCTAAAGATCCTAGCCAGGCAGAAATTTTGGGAATACCAAGACGCAGTCCAAGTTTTACTAATACTAACACGTTCCACATAGATATGGAGTTTTTTGCAGTTTGTCTAATAGAAATTGTGCAAGTTTCAAACGTTAGCTATTAACCAAGCGTTGTCAATTGTTTGTGCAACTTCACCAGGGACCAACTGTCGCAGCAATGAAACTTAGACTAGTATAACATCTGAATTCTCATCAACAGAATGGGGCAAGTTCATCTGAATTCTCATCAACAGAACGGGGCAAGTTCTTACCTGATCAATAGGGTCTGTGAGCTCAGAAAATGCATTACCAATCTCACGACCACAGATGAAAAGCTCAAACCGCTCAGTCAGACCAATATACCTATAGCAAGAGAAAAGAAATATAATGACGATTAAAAAGTTCATGACAAAAATTGAACTCTGGTCAGATAATTAAACTAAACAACACAAATAATAATAAAAAAGTCATTAGAGTCCAGTAACATACTGTTATGTAGAGATGATAATGAGTGCAATGACTTTCAAAAATAATTAATCAAACTTTTAGAATAAAATCATGAGCCAATAATGCTTTGGCTTTTAGCAAGGATCAAAGCACCAATATTCCTAGTGTTTCTAACAATGGACCTGAGTGGTGCCAATTGGTTCAAATGGACCCACTGAAATATTGCAAGACCCATTATGTTTACAAATGTCTATGAAAACTTAAAAAGGAATGACCCTATAGATATTTGGACATTTATAAGGACTATTTTGAATAGATGGACCAGATAACATCATACTTTCTGTTTTTTCAAGGCCAAGATTTGTCTTTGGTTTGATGGTTTTTCCTATAGGAGATATTGCTGTTTGATCTCTAACTAGCACAGACCAGAACATCCATAGCAGGTTAAGTCAGTAAGGAATGAGTAGGATATGACAAAGTCACAGATGAAGGTCAGAGAGGTCAGTGTTAGGTTCATGGGAGGGTAGGTAAGTGGTGAATCACAAAATTAAAAGACATCAAGGAACAGGATTAAGCTGTCACTGCTCAAACCCTGTAAAATTGTCTTCGGCCTCCTCTGTTACTTTAATTTACTATTAATTTCAACAGAAGTGGTGATGCCTTGCAAGATTCAATGCCTTAACATAAAAGGAGGGAAAAAGAATTAACCACTGCTGTTCAAACAAACTAGCAACTCATTTAGTGCATCTTACTTTACTTTCTATTTGCCATTACACACAATTCAAAGCTAGATCTGGGCATTGTCAAGACCATGATATCAAGCAGGTTTATTCTAAGATCATTTGGAAAATCAGTTCTCTATATCATTCTGGCAATAGGTTTAGGAACAATATTCACATAAATGGTAGCAAAAACAGTAAGTCCAGTCATCTCAGAGCATGGATTTTACTCTGGGATATCTTTCAAATGTCAACTAAAAATAAGACATTTTTCATGGAATTTGTGTTGTTTGTCTATTGCATTAGAAAAGGACGATCTAATGCTGAGAAAAATAGCTGAACAGAAAGGCATTTCATCATAAGCATATAATGTATAGGAAGAAAAAGAAATTAGCTACACAGACCAAAGCAAATGAGTATTAAACTCTACTGGGAGTAATCCTAAACAAGCAGCTATTCCTAAATTAACAACTATATTGACAGCAAATTACCTCCGGTGTGGTTTTGCTAGTGGTGATATCTCAACTGGGTAGTCGAGAACAAATGTTGGTTGTACAAGAGTTGATTCAACAACAGTCTCGAAAACCTGATAAGATACACAATTGTAAAATGGAACTGTCAATGACATACAATTAGTTTGACTTGTGTCTATGTCATGGCACTAGCTGTTAAAATCTAGCATTGTATGATGGCCATGTTTTAAGTGTAGCACATGATATAGATTATAGAATACTGATATCATTGAAACATTTGCAGTTTAAAGGACCAGATGTTTCATTCTCTGCTTAAAATGCATACTATTTAGCTAGCAGCCTAGTAGTCCAACGTTACAAGGTGCAACATTCAATGCCACACTAAATTGAACATACTTCTACTCAACTACATGTTCCTAGCTTGGATTGGTACCCAAGAAAGCATCTCTTTCACAAAGTATACATCGAAGCAAACAGAATATGCATATTCATTAAACTAGAAATCCCTTAAATTGTGTTAATGAGCTGTCTATGTAAGTATTCATCAAAACAGAGATCATTACTGGAAGGAATAATGCCACAAATATCGGTAAAAGGCTTTTTATTGCAACTAGTAGCAAATTCACTCCATACTTTTGGTAACTTTGGTTCATCTAATTATCGGATTTCTTCAGGTGACTTAACAGTTTCTGTGTATTATTTAGATTTCTATGCTGTTGTTGATCACAAGCTGTGCTAACTTGTAGAAAGGAATCATGCCAATCAGGCTGGAATCTACAGACAACATTTTGCTTGTTGAAAAATGGGATGTGTTTGCCAGATTCTGGCTAGATTATTTTGCATGCTGGGAGGCTGGGCTATATCACGCTGATGGAAAGGCAATAGTCAGTGGCAGTTCATTACTGCAGTCTGAGGACAATAACCTCTTGGCCTAAAGCACTTCTCAAAATTAACATCATGAGGAAACAAGTCATTCTCAGGGGTTGTTTGGCCAACTTTAGCTTAGACTTATTGGTTAAAATAAGCTCAAACTGTGGCCCGACCACCTAGTTTAGGCCCCGTTTGATCCGACTTATCTAGATTTCAATTTCTCAAATAAAGCTTAAGCTGGGCAAAAGGGGGAGCTTATCCAAGAGCTTATAAGCTCCAAATGAGCTACAGTTGCATGATAAGCCGAAACTAGTGGAGGCCAGCTTCAGCTACTGGGTTGTGGGGTTTATCCACATGGTGTTTTGAAAGTAACCTTTGAGTTTCCATCTATTTACAAAAGAATGCCATCAAACCCTCATCTCCCCATGTGAGCAGCCTCCCTCATTCCTCTCCCATGCCAAAGCCATCACCCATTCTCTTCCATAATTCCATGGCGATCCCCTCCAAATCTTAGGGAACAAAGACATGAGGCATCACGGGATGTGGGTTTCCTCGACGTCACCGACCACCTCCAACATCCTTGCCATCTTGTTTTGATTTGATATAGAAAGTGAGTTGTTTTGTGCTATACTCTTCTTTAGAAATCCAAAGTACATTTTGATAGTGTTAATTAGTGATATTTTGATTTGATCTAGATAGGTAGAGATCTGATAGCAGGCGTGGATGGAGTTGGACCTGCTGGATCTGGAGGGACACTAGAGGAAGACTGCGAAAGAGGCCGGCGACTCATTACACACACAAATGAGCGAACAGGGTCAGCGAAGCTACACACGTGAGCTCACTTGATCATATAACTCTAGCAAAATTTGATATTTAAGGTAAGATCTCTTTTGTTACAGATATGTGCTTTTATTTTATCCTCTGGAGATCCAAGAAAAAATGCTGGAAAATACAAGATGCTTAAAACTCCATTAGTAATGTGCTTGTGCTATCCTGTGCTGTATTCAATATGCAAAATTTCTCCATCAGTCGCATGTTTGTTAGAACTTGGTTCCTTTCTCTTGTACTAGAGTTTGGTGTACTGTGCAAATTATATGTAAACATCAAATAACAACAGGACTACTCAATAATAGATGATGAAAGATAAGAAGGGTAGTGCAAACTGGGATGCAGAGGCCACTAGAATATTTTGTGAGATATGCACCGAGGAGGTTCTTGCAGGAAATCAACCTGGTAGCCACCTTAAAAATCTGATTGTTGAGTTCAATGAGAAAACAAAAAGAAGTAATGACTGCAAGCAATTCAAGAACAAATGGGAAGCATTGAGAAAAGATTGTAATATTTGGAAGGCTTTGCTTATCGATACTGGAACTGGATGGGATCCTAAAAAAAATAAAGTATCTGCTCCAGACGATCAGTGGGCACAATGGAAGAATGTATGTTTCTCCAGATTTCTTCAATGTTTATTGACCTTTAAGTGTAACATTTATGATAGTTGTTTGGTATTACAGGAGCACCCAGGATGTGAGAAGTTTCGGAGCCAAGCACTTCAAAATGTTGAGTTATTGACTGCCATGTTTGCTAGTGTTAGAGGATATAGGATATTACCATTATACTCATGCTTTATCACTTTACGTTTCTCGTTTTTGGAGGCTACTTCTCCTTGGGGTACGTGTGACTCTCTTTACCATTAATCAAATTGACTTGGAATTATCATCTTCAAATCCTAACATGGTATCAGAGCAAGGTTAGGGTTAGACTTTCCAATCTGCTACCGGCATTCACCGTCGCTGGCGTCCACCACCTCCAGCCGAAGTGAATCCATCGCTGATGTCCATCTCTCTTCTTGATCTTTGGTGATTGGACCATCGTCATCTGATCTGCACGTCTCCATACTTGCCGCCGTTGCTGTCAAATCTGGGCATCGCCGTACTCATCTGCACAGCTTCTACAGCCTTTGTTCCGCTTTCGTCGTTGCCGCCACCGCTTCCACCATTGTCGCTACTACCATCGTCACCGTCATCGTTGTTGTCGCTTCCGCCGCCGCCGCCGCCACCACCACTGTCTTCGTGTTTTGTAGGTATCTTCGGGGCATTTCTTCCTGCTGCTTGTTCTTTTCCAGGACCAACCCATTGTAGTTGCAAGCCTTTTCTGATGCTACATGGGTCAATGATCCGACTAATCGTCATTCAATCATGAGTTACTGCATTTTCCTTGGTTCTTCTTTTCTTTGCCTAGAAGCCCAAGAAACAGACTGTTGTGGCTAGGTCCAGTGCTAAGGCTGAGCTCCGCGCTCTGGCGCCCACTACAACTGAGTTTGTTTGGCTTCAATGGCTTCTGACTAATCTCAGTGTTTCTGTCACGGCAGCTATGGCTCTATTTTGTGAAAACACCAGCTCCATTCAGATTGTCAATGATCCTATAAAACATGAGCTCACGAAGCTAGTGGAGATGATCTCCATTCTATAGATGATGTTGTTAGAACTCCTAGTGTCAAAAGAGCATGGAAGAGCCATGATGACCATGTAAGCTATAACAAAAATATCAAGACAGGATCTGCCACTTTTATTGGTGGCCAAATGAAAAAACTTGTCGAAATTGTTGCTAGTGCAAGCCAGACCAATTCCGTTAATTCAAGAAGAGCTGATCCACCAGGTTGTAGCATTTCTGATGTCATGGACTTGGTTTGTCAAGTTAGAGCTAAAATTGGATCTGATGAACATTTCATTGCTACTCAGTTATTTATCGAGAGAGTTCCGAGAGATGTTTCTTACCCTACAAACTCCAGAATAGAGGCTTGCTTGGCTCTCAAGGATGTGGAATGAGAGGAAACGAGGGAACTAAGCCTTCATGTGTTTACATGGCCTCATTATTAATTTACATGTTATCTTACTTCCTGGAACTTTTTTTTTATTGGTGTTGAATGATGTGTGTACAACGATGTGTATAATGTTTACTTGTCAAAGAGAACTTCTTGTTGCAATGTCAATTTGTAAGATGCTATGTATGTGAAATCCTTGCTGATGTTAATTTGATGGTACTTCTCATAATAGATGTTCTTATATTTCATGATGTTTAAAATGCAATGAGTTCTGAAATTGATCATGAAGACACTGATAGTGAAGATGAGCATGTAGAGTATCATAATTGGTTAACACTAGTTGCTTGAGCCACTACATCTGGTGCTGATTATTATCTGAAGTTGTCTCAAAGAAGAAAAGAGAACTTAATGTTGTAGTGGATATCAGCAGATGTGTAAGCTGCTTAAAATTCCAGGTGAAAGCTACAACATGTTTCAAATAAATGCAAGACAATTTGAGTTGCTGCATAACTTTTTGGTTACAAATTATGGTTTGTAATCTACTAGAGAAATAAGTAGTAGAGTCACTTGCTATCTTTTTGTGGATGTGTCGACAACCCAGTTCAAACCGAGCTGCACAAAATCGTTTCAATCACACTGGGGAAACAATCAGAAGAAAATTTGATGAGGTGATAGGGTGTTTAAACTTGTTGGTGTTGATAACATGAAACCAACAGATCCAAATTTTGATCAAGTACACCGTAAGCTTAAGGATCCAAGATATTGGCCTCATTTTAAAAATTGCATTCGACCAATAGATGGCACACATGTACGTGAAGTGGTGTCACTTGAACCAAGGTTATCAAGTTGGTCAGTAGGTCTAAATCGCCATGGGACCGACTAGTCGACAAAACTATCTTATATGACAGCAAATTAAAAAGAACATTAAGACTCAATAATTAAGCATATGAAACAAGTTCTCAACAACAATAACGTTCTAAACAATAATTAAAATAGGACATCAAATTCTCAAGTCTCAAATAGCAAAAGACACAATATCACAAATCACCAACATTCAACACAGCTCAACCCAAATCTCAAATCAAACGTCATCCAAATCGAGATCATCCAAATGACCCTCGTTCCAACTCGGTCCACCACTCATGAGTGGAGCCTCGCCATAATCATCCTCAATTTCTTCATCATCAAATACAAAAGGTTAATCATCTTCATTGTCGGACTTCTGCTCATCATCAACCACCTTTGCACGCCGCGAATAATCTATCAGCTCACCATGAGCTCTCCTAGGAAGATTGCGACCCTGAAGCGTGCATAATGCATCTATGGCTTCATTAACATGAGCCTATGCAAGACCATCATTCCCATGATGAATTTCTTCAGCACCCATGTCAACCCATTCACTATCCCACTGAAACTCTTCTAGGATCAATGGATTGAAATTGCTTTCTTCCACACGCCGCTTTTGAAACCCACTTGCAATTTTTCTGTTATATTGAATGTAAACCAAGGTATTCAATCTCTTGTGCTCTAATTGGTTCATTTTTTTGGTATGGATCTACAAGTAACAAACAAAATAAATAAACTATGTCATATCCAACTTCAAGATGAAGACTAGAAGAGTTGATTGCTTTGTTACTTACAAACTCAAAGGTACACCAAAAGTGTTCACACCCGAAGGCCGAACAACAAAACCAATAATACGCCTTGCAAATGCTTGAAGTTTTGGAGCAAGGCCATCAAATGCACCCCTCCAAAGAACTAAAAAGTCAAACATCATAGCCTGTGTTAGAGATTTAGAACTTAAAAAAAAATAAAAACCTATGCTCGTTTGTTAGTGATAGTTACAAGGACTCTTGTTCTTTTGTTGTTTGATTGTCAATGTCTTGGCAAAGCAACCTAGCATTTTCTCATATTCATCAGCTTGGTTACTTATCTTACTTTGCCTATCATCATCATCAATGACCATCTACTCAAGCACACCATTAAATATGCTTCGTAGCCTAGAAGCATATGCAAGATTGACCCTTCTGATGTCAAAAAATCTATTTGGATTCAAGAACAATACAACCCTATGTAAATTTTGCCCCATTTGGTCTTCCCACCATCGCTCAACAATTGCTATCACTTTATTGAGTAATGTTGGCTTCTTTTCCAAAAAGACTGATCTTCTTATTTGCAAGATCCATGCTTGTAGTAACCTCTGCCATTGCCGACTTCCCATCACCATCGACGATCCTCAACACAATGAAAAGCGGTTGCGATGCTCTTATGCAATCTTCCACTACATTCCAAAATTTAATAGAAAGCACAATTTCACACACCTTTTTCCTAGCCTCTATGCTTGCCAATTTGGACCTATTCCAATCATCACTAACAAAGAGACCTCACAAAGCTGCCCGATGCTTATACAAACTTTGCAAAGTGAGGAAAGATGTAGCAAATCAAGTAACTGCGGGTCTCACAAGATTCCTACCATTAGTCTTCTCCCTCATTGCATCAAGAACCCTTTCATGCCTGTAAATAAATGCGGTCACACGTTTGGCATGTACAATGTACTTCTTGAACTCTTTCATTTTCCTAATGTCCTCCAACATAAGGTCCAAGCAATGAGCAACACAAGGGATCCAAAATAGAGTAGGAATTCTCTCCATTAGAATTCTGCATGACACCTTAAAATTAGCTCCATTATTTGTGACCACTTGAACAACACTGTCCCTACCAATGTCATCAATTGTTTTCTCCAACAAATCTGCTAACATGTTTGCATTGACTGATTGACTTGAGGCATCAACAGACTCCAAGAAGAAAGTCCCCTCCGGACTATTGACAAGGAAATTAATCAAGTGATGTCCCGTCCTATCTGTCCATCCATCTGACATACGTGTGCAACTGAACTGTCTCCAAGCCGACTCATGTTTGGCCCTCAACTTATCCGTTTCCTTTTTTCCCTTCTCAAGCAACAGCATCAAGTCATGAAAAGTAGGTGGCTTATACCAAGGACCATACTGCCCGATAGACTCAACCATAATCTCAAAACTCCTTGAGTTGGCAGCATAGAGTGGTATGCCACACTTAAAAAAATTGGCTACATGCTGATTCACCCTCTTTTTCTTCTAGGGTAGTTTGACGAGGTCCATCAGGATGCCTTTCCTCAACCACCTCTTCGAGTCTTCCGAAGCATAGAAGCAACTGATTTAGTTAGTTTCAGCGTCAGTTGTTTAAATTGAAGGGTCGATTGCTTCCTTTTAGTAGCTGTCCCGGAACTTGGATGAATACAGAATTTGAGAGGAGCCACTAGATGATGTTGGTTGCTGGATTTCTCGAACTTCATCACCTTCGTCTTCATCATCTAGCTCGAGCAGTTTGTTTCTTGCATTCTTCTTCAAGTAGTCATGCATCTCTTTTATCATAATTGAGGTCGTTTTGGGACATTTCTCCACATCTCCAAAACCCTCAGCAAATTGTTACTTCAATCTTCTGACTCCGGCATGCATTTGTTTGCCGCAAAGAGAATATTGGACGACATCCTTGTTCGACAAGTCTAGTCAAAACCCGTATTTCTACCCTGGGTCTTTGGATTTAGCCTTTCATTGAGGATCCTTAGATGGATCATACTGCTCTCTACCCACTGCTTCAATTGGATGTGAAGCTGTTGAACCTTGGTTTGCTATTGGATGTGGAGCAACAAACCAACAAGCAAAAGGTTGAGCCAACAGTGAACAATCAAACCAGCAGCAACAGGCAAGTTGCAGGCTTACAGCACCACAGCTGTACAGCAATAACAGCAAGTCAGCAACAAAACCTTAGCGTCAGCCCTCAGGCCCTCAGCAGTCCAGTGAACAAATCCTCAATCCTGGTGAGAGGTGTCACCGCGGTTGGGCTCCAGGTGGCAATCAGAGGCGGCCGGCTCCAGGCGGCAGTCAAAGGTGGCGATCAAAGGCGGCAACAGCAGCGGGAAGTGCTAGCCAGGCTCAATTTAGGTCAAAGGCGGCAGACAACTCAAGGGTTAAAGGTAGCGATGGTGGAGGGCTTGCAACTGCAGCAGACGGCTCGAGGATCAGAAGCGGCAACGGTGGTGGATGGCTCGAGCGTCAAAGGTGGCGACGGCGGACGACTTGCTATGGCAGTGGACGGCTCGAGGGTGACGATTACAACGACGGCGATAGCGACGAGTGCGCTCTCTCTCATGGTCTCGGGATCTAACTCAGATCTGTTTCTCTCACTTGCGCTCCTCTCGCTCTCGTCTCTCTCAACTCTCTCACTGCCCGTGGGCCCTCAACGACTGAAAACTCTCGACGACGACTAGTCGTCGACCAAACGGCCAAGTTGCTCGACTTGCTTCCTCCCATTGAGTCGATGGTGCAAGTTGACGATGGTCGGCCAATAAGACTAGTCGACGACTTGATAACAATGACTTGAACAACAAATTCCATATTTTGGCTGTCATGGCTATACTAGTCAAAACATTATGGTTGTGTGACTTTGACATGCGTTTCACTTTCATGACGGGATGGCCTGGATCAGCCCATGACACTAAAATATTGATGCATACAAGTATCAAATATAAAGATTTGTTTCTGCACCCATCAAAAGGTGAAGTCTTACGTTTCTTGGTTATCAAATTCTCTTATTTGTTCAAGTGGTATTCATGTTGCACAATCAATGTAGCTTTCAACTTTTTGGGAAAATATTATCTAGTTGATGCCAGTTATCCTAAGGATGGTTTTCTTGCACCATATAAGGGTGAAAGGTATCATATGCTTGATTTCCGTCGTGCAGTCCAAGCTCGAGGTTCAAGACAAGTGTTCAAACAGGCACATTCCTCACTTCAAAGTGTGATTGAACAAACATTTGGTGTTTGGAAGAATAAATGGCATACAGTGCTCAATATGCCAAGTTATCCATTAAGTACGCAAAAAAAGATTGTAGTGGCAACAATGGCTTTGCACAATTTCATTCGAAACAATGGTGCAAGAGATGATGATTTTTAAAGATGTGATATGGATGATAGCTATATACCGTTGGTCTAAGATGATCTTCCACAAGTGAATGATGAAAGTGAAAATAGTATGTCAATTGATGATGGGGAGATGGATCAACTTCGTGTCTCAATAGCCCCATCACTATATGACTCAATATAATTTTGGTACTTTTTTATTATTTTGGTGTTTGTTTTGATTTACTAACAAAATTACCCATCTAGGAAAGTAAATGGTAAAGTAATATTACCAATATGTATACTTGTTGAGTACTGGTAATAAGCGTAGTTCTCTCTTTTTTGTTATAATTGGGCAAGCACCAGTTGTTTAATTGTAGTTTTATTGCTATTAAATAATTCATGTTTATGAATATATAGGTATAAACAGGAAAAGAGTCATTAGAAGCAAGAGCCAACCATTCATCCAAACACATTCTAGAACTTGCAGGCTTTTATGTTGACTAGAAGTTTTTGTCAAACAGCTTTTTGATCTTCTTCAATAAACTGGTTTATTGAGCTTATAAGCTATAAACGGGAAAAGCTGGCTTATCCCATAAGCTGCAGCTAAGCCAAATGGACCCCTTATTGTGGGGCTTAAATGTGGGACTTCAGCTTATCCACTACAATAAGCTGCAACCCCTCACCACCGACTTATGTGGCTTATTACTCTCCCTCCCTCTCACTTCACATATCTTATTAAATAAGCTCAACCTCTTGCCAAACAACTTTTTGGACTTATCAAATAAGTCAAACTTTTGGGCTTATAAACCATAAATCCTGTAAGTTGGTTTATTTGGTTTATTTGATAAACTCAAACTCAACCAAACACACCCCTAGAATAGAAAATTCCAGAGCATCACCAAAGCAAATATTAAAAAACAATTGTAGAGAACAAAAGCTTCAAGATACCTCATTGAGAACATGTCCAACAGATGAACAGGCTTGCAATGAAGTACCCTCACTGCCTACTGTTTTGATCCCTAGTATTCCCCTCGCAGCATTTTTAGCTGATTCAACATCTCCAAAGATGTTAAAGTCAATTTCAGTTGCTTCTTTGACAAGAGAATGCATGGTTTCCCTCCTCCATGGTCTTTGGAGGGAGATTTCAGTTCCCTGCTTGATGTGAAACAACACGTTGATTAATAGTCTGACAAGTGTAAAGGATGCAATTGTGCTTCTATGTGTTGATCTGTGCGTGTGCCCACTGGCATAAAGGCTGCCAGTTCCAGAAAGAAAAAAAAAAGACCTAACGCCAGTGCAGCAACATACAATTCAAGAAAAACTGCTGGGTAGTAAATAACAAGCTTGGTAGTAAATAAGAAGACATAAGCAACATATCACAACAGAACATTGCTATCGTACATGTCCAGACAATTAAAATTCGCAAAAGATGATGCAATATATGCTAAAATACTACAGTAGACTAGAGACTGATTACCTGATAATCAATGTTAAGCTTGCCATGAATGGCCATAGCACATTGAGTTATGATCTCCTCAGCCATATTCATCATGCTTTCATAGTCTGAATATGCTTCATACATCTAGCTTCCAAATATAAAACAGAGAGTCACCTCATTTGAAAGTAGCACATTCTACCATTGAAAGGGGAGGGAAAGAAACTTGGAAAGAGCATTAGCAGGGATAAAACCATTAAATTACAGGAAAGGGGAAAAAAATATTTTGTGTGTATTGAAGTAAAACTACAATTCTTACCTCTATAGTTGTAAATTCAGGATTATGGCGAGTAGAGATTCCTTCATTCCGGAAGATTCTCCCAATCTCATAAACTTTCTCAAGCCCTCCAACCTGCAGTTTGCCATTGGTAATCATAACCTGGGAAGAAACTTAGAACATGGGTAATTGTTTTTTTAAAATTGTAGCAACACAGATTGGTTTTCTGATTCTTACTAGAAGAAACATCCTAACGCCCTAGTACAGAAAGATTCTTGTATCCACTATGCATAGTACAGTGCATAGCTTCCTTTCTCTCCCTTCTGATGCTTAAAAACAGATGACTAAAGTTACAAGAACACCCGGTTATGACGTAAAATTCCAAACCAACCAATTACTCCAAAAGGTTAAGCTCCAAGAGAATGGTAGCTTAACAAACAATTCCTTTCATCATATGTATTGTGATTATTTTGAGAAACATTAAGATATCTTAGATGTCAACCGAGTAGAGAAGACGCACAGGTTAGGAAATTAAAGTACAATTATTACCAATATGCATGTGTCTTTCAAGAGCACACAATATGAGTATTTCCTGACTTGTCTTATTATAGAAAACAGGGCCAGTCTGGAAAAAGGGACTCAAAAGCTTCTTGATAAACAACTTAGTGTGACAAATTAGGATCATATTGGCATAACAAGCATATGGTGGTGTGCATTGTATCTGTTCTTCTACAATTATGAAGATTTACTTGCAAACTGCATCCCAAGTAGTGTATTTATTCATTAAATTGGACACAATGTATCACAGAACAGTATACTGTTGCAGACTGGAATGAGAAAAATGGTGCAGCTGCCAAAAACTAGAGTCCAAAACTGCACTATAACCTCACCAGCATTCTTTTCAAGTGCAGCTCCGTTGCAATCCTCAAGTAAAGATCTCTTTGCAGTGAGTTATGGTAAGTTATAAAAGGCCTTGCTTCAGCACCACCAGCTGCTCCCTGTTTATTTGCATTATTGACAAAATGATCAGAGAAGCCAACAAATGACAAAAGAATGCAACTCTTCTTTAAGACTGTTAGGCTAGTCATCACATCAGCTCAGTTTTATTGATAACATCATGTCATCATCAAAAAATATCTCAGCCATTAGATGACCATGTTCTGTTAGTTTTATGTGTATGATGTTCAGATGATGAGTCAATATTTTCTTCAATGGAAAGAAGCTTTTCATCATCTAGATATAATACAACAGAGATGATCCTTAAACAGATGGTTGCAATCCATATCCAGATATTTCAATCAATCCATATCCAGATAGTTCAATCTAGTCATCCCTTTGGTAGATGCATGTATATGCTCATTCTGTCCAATCAATCAAATGGATAAAATAGTAAAATCTTGGTCACTCCCCAGATCCCATCATGGCTTTTTAGACTATTCTACTTTAAAGCTGTTTAATCTTCATGATATGGTAACAGCAACATTGTACACAGATCAATTAGGAAAAGTTAAGAAAGGAAAACACGAAGCAAGGGTCTGTCGTGTCCTTTAAATAGGAGACATGTGACCACTTATATTTCGAAAGAATATATAAGATGTAATCTACGCTACACATGCTAGCTGTTGACATGACCTTAACACTTAAAAAAAATTTGCAGTACTATCCTTTTGAGTGGCAAGTTACAGAAAACTTGTGTCATTCATCTATTTCATTTATGTAACCTACCTTTCTAGTTTACTTTTCTACCTCATTATAATTTTCCTTGGAATAAGAAGCACCATCAATTTAAGACAAAGAATCTTAGTATTGGTCTCGTGTCAACTCATACATCAAAAATTACATTGGCATTTTAAACCTGCTGAGTACAAGACTAAAGAATAACTGAATAGGTATAGAGCAAACCTGTAGAACTGGAGTTTCAACTTCGATGAAACCAAATGATTCCATTGTCTTCCGGATTTCAGAGACAACCTAGGTAAAGTGAATAATAAGTAAGGTAGTAATAAAAAGAGAAGTTATCATAAATGATGGCAGTCCCATCATCATTATTCAAAACTGGGTGCTTTTTGCAATCTAAAGGATGTGATCTTACTAAATAACAGACTAGAAATTAGTACATACTTCACCCCCATAAGCTCCCTTTGCCTCCCTAAGAAAAGTTTGCCTCCCTGCACTACATATGGTTGGCCATAAAATAGGATTTTCCAAATTAAATTATTATCTCCACTTCTCCAGTGAGTTTCCATCATAGAGAGACTAAGTTTTCCTTCTTAACCCTCATCTACTTCATGAATTAGTTTCAACATTTAAAAACAAAAATCAAAATTTGGTGCTCCATGTATGCAGTACCTTCGCTCTTGTGCGGAGTACATCAGCAACCTCAGGATTTGCAATCATGTCGACATACCTATCATTATTTACAATTATTATACAAGATGAGTTGCAAAACAAATTTGCGAGCTGTTGGCACTGGGAAGGAAGGACTAATAGCTGTTCTAGAATCTGAAGAATTAATTTAAAGACATAAAATATAAATGATTCATATTTAATCAAGTACGGAATGTTCAGATCTAATTGCCAGTTCACATGAACTGCATAAACATGAGTCATGGAGGTAGGGAGTATGCAAAGTAAAAGAACCATTGCACACTTCAACCCTGATGATGGGCCATGATGTGTAATAACAACATACAGTATATTAATCATTTAGATACATCCATGGAGACAATAGGCTTGTAATTAAATTTTACAAGGTACTCCAGATGAAAGAATGCTGATATCATTGAATTCTCGAAACAGCA
This sequence comes from Pharus latifolius, assembly GCA_019359835.1. Lineage (NCBI taxonomy): Eukaryota > Viridiplantae > Streptophyta > Magnoliopsida > Poales > Poaceae > Pharus > Pharus latifolius. Next base: position 69,661,425 of record CM033320.1, on the reverse strand, counting down.
ATGAAGCTCCCCCCAAGGAGCTCAAGGGTAATGCAAATCAAGCCAAATAAAAAAACAGACATTTATGGCTGCAACACGGGCATGAATGATGTTGCATATTGCTCAGTATTAAATGGTACTACTCAGGGAAAGAATAATAAATATTATAAAAAGTTAAAGCAAGTTAAAAACTAACCTTTGACGATACCGCTTGTCCACATCAGTTAAGCCATGATACTTATCTGGTAGCGGGAGTAATGATTTTGTAAGGATTTCAAAATGTTTCACATAAACAGATAATTCTCCTGCAGTGAAACCCACCATGTCAAATAAGAGTATAGATCAATGACAATAATAACACTAGAATGAATCAATATTGACGAGATCTATGCTTCATTACTGATTCTTCAAAAATTCACTGAAACACATTTCATGTCTATTTTGAGTGGCTTGAACCTCTGCATGAGCCCCAAAAAACAAAAGCCAGGAGGAGACAGCTTGAACTTCTCAATACAAGGGCACCTAAGTGTACCTCAAGAACCCACTTCAAAAACAATGTGTTTGGAGGGACTTGAGTTAGCTGTAGTTTTTATTCTTTTAAGTTCAATCTCAACCCTTCCAAACAGACCACAAAGACTTTGGTGAAGCATAACCTCCAAAATGGTACCTATTTTAACTTGATTACCATATCACTTAATATTATAAAGCTAGTAATTCACAATGTAATCAATCATAATCTTAGAACCTCAGGCTCTTCAGATTTTGCAGTATTCTACTATCTAGCTGAGCTCTCTGGACATGAGTTTGTTACTTAGTTTAAATAAACAAGGACCAGAGGGTCATATTAGGAACTCACCTAAATTCACATAAATGAAAACTTATAAAAGTACAGTTAGGATTCGAGCAGTCAGATGTTGAAACAAAAAGATTTTAACTGGCAAAATTGAGATTTAGTAGCTTGGATGGCCAAATAAGAGCTATATGATAGTCAGGGCAATTATGAGTGAATAAACCTAAAAGTACACTTTCTAAAAATGTTATGCTATTTTGTTAAGTTCATCAGTGCCATTACATTAGAGAAATAAAAAATACACTATTCGTCCATCTGTAAAAGGATCTGCTTGAGACTAAACCTTTTTCTGTCTTCTTTATGGATCCACTTGCACCCAAGATATCACCAATATCAATAAATGCCTTCAGTTGCTCAAATTGATCCTCTGTAAGGCTGTCTTTCTCACAGTAAAGCTACCAATTACCAAAAAAAGGATTCAAAACAGATGCCAATGCAGAACAATTTGACAACTAGCCAAATACTCAAGTTTTAGTAATTAGTAGTCACAACAAATGCAAATGTAAACCACAGAAGGTGATCTATTATTAAATATTGTCAGCACTCGCATAGTCCCATTTCTGATCTACCATATTTCCTTCAGTTTTCTCAGAAGGAAACTCCACTCCAGGTTGCAAAGTTCTATAATTTTCCAATATTTTCTTTGTCAGTTTACATCACTAGACACTTTAGGGTACGTACAAGAAGGCTCAAGTGATTGAACCACATTGCATTGTGGCATGCAAGAGGAATAATGCACTAAGGATGCATACAGGTAAAATGAGTCGACAATAGGCTCTAGTCACAAAAGTGCCATGAAAAGAATAACTCTAATGTGGAACCATCTAACAAATTACTTCACCTGGAGCAGCCAACCAACATTTCAAATTGCACCTAGAAGACAAATTAGACGAAACACAGACAGTTCTAGAATGCTCATATAGAAGACTAGTTCTGCAGAAACGTTGAACCTGAATAGCCCCAGAATCATCTCTTATAGTCATGAAAACAAGCTTGCCAAATGCTCTTCTGGCCACAATCCTTCCAGCAATGGACACCACCGCTTCCGCACAAACTTCGCCGTTCTCGAGGTGGCTGTATTCCTCCTGAAGCTCCTTGGCCGTATGAGTCCTATCCCACTTATAAGCGTAGGGCTCATATCCCTTCCCTCTTAACTCCTCAACCTAGCAAGCACAACACAACGAATTCACAACCTCGAACAGTAATCCCATCGCTGGACAAGCCGAATACTACTAATAAGCCATTGATCAGAAGCAGTTGAGAGTAATGTCATTTACTAATTGAGGGAATTAGATGCGCGCGCCCAAACATGTAAAATTAGGGGTGCACCAAGTTGAGGTGGGAAGTATTGAGAAGAAGTTGACCTTTTTGAGGCGAATGGCGCGGATGGATTCGCGGTCGGAGGTGGAGGCGGAGGAGGAGCTGCGGCCGCGGCGATCTTGAGGCGGCCGCTTCGTGGCGGCAGCGGCCGCGGAGCAGCACCGGATGTGGAGGCGGAGGGACCTCGAGGGCGTGGTGGCGGCGGCGGCGGCGGCGGCGGCGGCGGTGCGGGAGGCGGCGAAGCCGATGAGATTGGAGGAAGCCCTCCACGCGCGCAGCGCCTCCATTAATCTCGTCTCCGGGTCTCCGAGTGGGGCGGATGGCTGGATGGATGACCCTGTCCCTGTGTTGTCTTTTTTAAAAAAATTTTGGGGCGATTTTTGTGTGGTGTTTTGTAGGAAGGCTGGCTGCCGTTGGATTTCTCAGGGTGCGTGATCAGGGCATTGGGAATTGCTAGGAGGGGGTAACTTTGGCTGGAGATTTGATTCGTGTAGTCTCATGACGACTCGTGTCTGTACGTCTATTTTTGTTTCTTTTTAACAAATAACTGTTTGATTTTCTCTAAAATTTTATAGGAATTCTCTCGTCCAAACAGCATCTTACCAATATATTCATACCATAATAATTGTTGATCATGCTAAGATAAAAGAGAAAGAACATTTGTACAAAACAACAATAAATATATACATGACTAACTTAAAAATATTGAGTACGATAAAAGTATTCAAATACATTATACTAGTAAGAAAGATAATCTGTATTATCATTATATAATCCCATGCTGCAAAACTTATAATATTATCGTGGAGATTGAATTCCTAGATACGCTGTATCGGTTGAACTAACATAGTTAGTATTTAACTCAAACTTAGCGTATACGTCTGGTGATCCACAAAGTAAGGCATTCACCTCCTCAAAAGTATGTTGTTCTGATGGATGCTGTGATAACTTCCTTAATCTGCCAATCTCTTCTGCAACTTCTCGCATAGAAGGCCTCTTCTCTCTAGACATCTCTAAACACCCCTTTGCTAGCTCCGCAACCATCTCAAGCAACTCAATGCTTTCTTCATTTTTTATTTGGTCATCCAATATCTCCTCTAGCCTATTCTCCCTTTCAGCTATAAGAAAATGTGAAGAGAGGTTTGTTTCCTCCTCAGGAAGATCGAGATTTATAACCTTCTTACATGTAAGTAGTTCTAGAAGAACAATACCAAAACTATATACATCACTCTTATCTGTTAGTTTGCTTGTTTGCATATATTCTGGATCTAAGTAGCCATAAGTCCCTTGAACGAATGTGACGAATTGTGCTTCATCTGTTGGTGCCAATATTGATGCTCCAAAATCAGAAACCTTTGCAGTGTAATTCTCATCAAGAAGTATGTTAGACGATTTTACATCACCATGAATGATAGGGGGCAAAGCCCATGAATGCAAGTAGGCTAGGGCTTCAGCCACTTCATGAGCAATATTCATACGAAGGTTGAAGGAAATGTGTGATCTTGATCCATAATTTTTGCCATGAATAAGTTGGTATAAGGTGCCATTTAGAATGAACTCATAGACCAACATGGGGACTTCGACTTCAAGACAGCAACCTTGAAGCCTAACAATATTCCTATGATTAATTTGGGATAGAATAAGCATTTCCTTTCCAAACTGTTTCTTTTGCCTCTCATCAATTAACTTGCACTTCTTTATTGCAACTACACTACTGTCTTTCAGAACTCCCTTGTATACAGTGCCATTACCTCCATTTCCAAGCACATTTCGTTCATCAAACTTATTTGTTGCTTCTTCTAGCTCTTCTTTGGTAAACAATTTAAATGACAAGCCCTGTTTTGACTTCATTTCCTCGAATAACAAAAGGCCTCCATGTTGTTTAAAGTACCTTCTTTTGATAGAGGCAACCCTCTTTTTCTCATGGATCATGTAAGCACAAGCCATGCTAACTACTAGTATAACAACACCAATGCTAATACCTGCAAGAATTGGTGGATCACGGGAGTATACATAAACAAAGATCTGTTCATGTAAATGTCATCGAAGAAAGTCATGAAGATGACATACCAATTGCGATTTGCCATCCAAGTTGGGATTTTATTGCCTCGCATGTTCCATTAAAAGCATTGCCTCTCTTGTTTGCAGGGCATGAGCAGTGGAATCCTCCAGGCGTGTTGATACAAGTACCAGGAACAGAGCATGGGTATTTCAATCTTTTGTCCTCACACTCATTAATATCTGAAAAATGAAAACCAACACTTATATCAACCATGTAAACTGGTTAATCCAAAAGTTTAAACCATCGAGAAAAAGTAGTTAGATTGCATTTGAGATTATAATGTGATTTGGTGATGTGTTGTTAGATGTGATGATCTTTATTATATCTGTTAGAGTGTACAGTGTCATGCACACGTCCAACGCCTCATGATTCTGCACCATCACAGGAGATCATACTTGCTATAATTTGTTACGCTAATTCTAACATATATCTTAACCATTGTGGTTAATAAGCGTTAATCGCTCATGTACCCTGTACTATATATACTCATGGCTATCAATGGAATATGTGTGTGATTTTCTATCCACCACTATGGTATCAGATAGATTACAATCTTGAGCCTCCCCACCCACCCCTCTCGCCATGGCCGATGACGCCGCCGAGGAGGAGCTAGCCACCAAGGCCGCCCTCTGGGAGCAAGCCGTCACCGTCGCGAGCATCAAAAGCCTTGTCCCCATCACCCTTGATCTACAGGCCAGCAACTACTCCCAATGGTGCGGCTTGTTCGAGGTTGGGCTTTACAAATACACCCTTGACGATCACGTCAAGGAGTTGACCACTTCTCCGCCCGACACTCAGTGGCAACGCCTCGATGCCCTTGCCCTCTCCTGGATTTATGGTGCAATCTCCGCCGATCTCCTAACCATGGTCATGGACCCCAACGCCACGCCCACGCTGTTTGGACGAGCATCGAGGGTCTGCACCGCGATAATGTTGAGACCCACGCCATCTACCTGGAGTAAGAATTTCGAGGCCTTACACAGGGTGCCCTGTCCATCACCGACTACTACCGCAAGCAAAAATCCATGGCCGACGACCTCAGCGCCGTGGACAACAAGATCAGCCACAAGACCCTTGTTCTCAACACCCTGCAGGGGCTGAGCCCACACTTTGCCTACATGCAAACACTGTTGTTCATGCGGAAGCCATTCTTGACGTTCCTTGAAACGCGATTTGCACTCATGCTCGACGAGCTCACGATGGGACCCGAGTCGTCCCAACACTTGTATCTCATCACCAACACCACCGGTGGTAGCACCGACAACTCCAAGGGCATCTCCAGCGACACTGGCAGTACCAGCAGCTTCTCTAGCGCCAATGGTGGGAACTACTCGCGTGGTGGCACCACCTACGGCACCAACAGCAGTGGTAACTGCCGCACCTCCTCCAACCGTGGCAACGGCCGCGATAACTACTCCAACAATCACCGTCGCAACCGTGGCAGCAACAACAGCAACAGGGTGGCAAGGGCTCCGCTCCTTGGCCCTCATTTCAACATACGTGGGCCGGGTCCATTCACATGTGGCCCAGGAAAGGCTCATAGCTTCTTGGTCCTAGCATTCTTAGTTCGCGTCCCGATGCTTCTTTCGGCCCCAATGGGCCACAACAACAGGCGTTCGTCACCATGCAGCTCCCATCACAGCCAAGCTAGTATATGCCATGCCATCCACAGCTATGGCAGCCTCCAACACTATCTTCTTCCGCATCGCCGTCGTGGGACCAGCAGTCCCTCATCAACAACTTCAACACCATGATGTTGACATCACTGTCCGGCGACGATTGGTACATGGACTTGGGTGCGTCTTCGCACATGACGTCAGAGCCCGATAAACTCTCCTTCGCTCATGCACCATCTCCCTCCACCCCCAGCGGCATCATTGTCGGCAATGGCTCCCTTCTTCTCATTACCCACACCGGCCGTACTTCCCTCTCTACTCCTTCTCATACCTTTTTATCTAAATAACGTTCTCGTTACTCCTTACATCATCAAGCCTTTGGCCTCTCTGTGAAGAACCTTCGAACCAAGAACGTGATCGTTAGGTGCAATAGTGAAGGCGATCTCTACCCTCTCTACTCGCCGGCGTCTTCCTCTTCCTCCGCCCTTGTCACCAGCACCTCTCCATCCACCGCGCTCTGGCATCGTCGCCTCGAACATCTTGGTTGCCATGCTCTTCAGCATTTATTTCATTCATTTTCTCTTCCATGCAATCAAGTGACCGATTCTGTCATCTGTCACACCTGCCAACTTGGCCGGCATGTTAGACTTCCTTTTGATTCCTCTACTTCTCGAGCAAATAAACCTTTTGATTTAATACACTGTGATTTGTGGACATCTCCTGTCACCAGTATTTCCAGTTATAAATACTACATCGTTGTGCTTGACGACCATACTCGCTATCTCTTGACGTTCCCTCTACGTCTCAAATCTAATGTTTTCTCCACTCTCTCTCATTTTGTCGCCTACGTTGCTGCACAATTCGGTGCCGCTCTCAAGAGCATTCAGTGTGACAATGGCTGCGAGTTTGACAACACCGCCACGCGTCTCTTCTTTCTCGACCACGGTATCACCCTTCGCATGTCCTACCCTCACATGTCTCAGCAAAACGGCAAAGTTGAGTGTGTCATCCATTCCACTAACGACATCATCCGCACCTTCCTCTTCCAAGTAAGCATGCCACCAGCTTATTGGGCAAAGGCGCTCCACACTGCCACCTATCTCCTCAACCGGCACTCCACCAAAACCCTACACCAGAAAACTCCTCATGAAGCACTCTACGGCACACCTCCATCCTATGAGCATCACCGCGTCTTCGGTTGTAGGTGTTACCTTAATCTCTCCGCCACCGCTCCTCACAAGCTTGCTCCCCACTCCACGCTGTGCGTCTTTCTCAGATATCCATCCAACCACAAAAACTATAGTTGTCTTGATCTCCACACAAATTGCAGTATCCTATCCCGTCATGTTACCTTTGACGAGGATTCCTTTCCTTTGACTCATCTCCGGCACCATCGACCCCCGATGATTTCGATTTTCTCAATAGCATCATCTCCACAGCGCCACACCTTCCTCCCTCGGTGATCCAACGACCACCCACCCCACCTACCACCCATGCTATGCCCACCCCACCACTCTCTCCGCCTATCCATGTGCCATTGCCACCACCTCATCCCCAGTTGCACCTATGGTTAATGAGCACCATATGGTAACTCGAGGCAAGGACAACATTCGCAAGCTTGTTCAGCAGCTTAACCTCCATGCCAACACACTCTCCCCCATTCCCAAGAGCTACCGTGGCACACTAAAAGATGCCAATTGGCACTCTACCATGATCGATGAATTTTCCGCCCTACAAACCAACCATACAGGGGACCTTGTTCCTCGACATCCTGGCTCTAATGTCGTGTCCGGCAAGTGGGTCTTCTGCCACAAGCTCAAACCCGACAGATCCCTTGATCGGTATAAAGCGCGCTGGGTGCTTTGTGGTTTTTCTCAACAGCCGGGCATCGATTACAACGATTATAAAGCCCGCCACCATACGCACCGTTTTTTTTTGTCGCTCTCTCTCATGACTGGCCGGTGCACCAGTTGGACTTCAACAACGCCTTCCTCCATGGCACTCTCTGAGATAGTGTATTGCCAACAACCCTCCGGCTCCACTGATCTCTCTAAGCCTGAGCATGTCTGTCAACTCAACAAATTATTGTATGGCCTCAAGCAAGCACCGCGCGCGTGGTTCAACTGATTTGCAAAACATCTTCTCTCACTCGGCTTCGTTGGCTCCAAAGCTGACCCTTCCCTCTTTACTCTTTCCCAGAACACTCACATCGCATACCTCTTGCTTTATGTCGACGACATTATTCTTACCACCTCCTCCTCAGATCTTCTACGTCGGATCATCGCTGCCTTGCATCGCGAGTTTTCACTCAAGGATCTTGGCGAGCTCCATCATTTCCTCGATGTCTCTATCACACGCACCCCTCATGGGATGATCCTCTCCCAGTGGTAGTACATCCTTGACGTCCTCAATCGCATCGGCATGTGCGACTGCAATCCATGCTACACGCCCATCGACACACGCTCCAAGCTCCCTACGTCCAACGACGTGCCTATCGACAATCCCACGGAGTACCGCAGTTTGGCCGGCGCGCTACTATACATGACGTTCACCCACTCAGATGTTTCTTATGTCATCCAACAAGTGTGCCTTCATATGCATGATTCGCAGGAGCCGCACTTCAACCTAATCAAACAAATACTCCGTTACTTCAAAGGTACTATTGATCACGGTCTCCAGCTACTCCATTCCTCGCCCAATGTACTCATCGCCTACATCGACGCCGACTGGTCAGGCTACCTAGACACCCGCAAGTCTACTTCCGGCTACGGCATCTTCCTCGGCAACAACCTCGTGTCTTGGTCCTCAAAGCGCCAGCACATGGTCTCACGCTCCAGTGCAGAAGCGGAGTACTGGGCGGTGGTCAACACCGTGGCTGAGGCTTGCTAGCTCCATCAACTCCTTGCCGAGCTACACCATCCACTCCATCGAGCTACGGTTGTCTACTGCGTTAACATCAACGCAATCTATCTCTCCACCAACGCGTGCAACACCAACGGACCAAGCATGTTGAGATTGATCTCCATTTTGTGCGTGAACGAGTTGCTCTCGGTGACGTCCGCATTCTACATGTCCCCATATCTTCACAGTATGCCGACATCTTCACGAAGAGTCTACCGATGGTCGTCTTCTCTGAGTTCCATTCCAGCCTGAACGTTCGCCCTACTCCCACTCCGACTACGGGCGGTGTTAGACTGTACAGTGCTATGCACACATCTAGCGCCTCATGATTCTGCATCATCACAGGAGAGTATACCTTCCATAATTTGTTTCGCTAATTCTGGCATGTATCTTAACCATTTTGATTAATTAGCGTTAATCGCTCATGTACCCAGTACTATATATATTCATGGCTATCAATGGAATATGTGTGTGATTTTCTATCCACTATTAATATCTAGCAAGATATTATTATTATTTCAATAGTTATTAAATAATTATAGTAAAATAATGATGTGTTTAATAGAGTTTAAGAACAGACCGTGCTCCGAAACACAATCGTAATCTATTTATAATTCAACAAAAATCATTTGCCGGAGTGAGACAGACCTCGGCAGCCGTCGAGCAGGTAAGGATTGCCTTTGTACCCTTTGGAGCAGTTGCACAGGTAGCCCGGGCCGTTCCTGGAACCCACGCACTCGCTGTTGCTACTAACGCACGCGTAGGCTGTCGCGTTCCGTTTCGCCTCCCGACACGACTCCTTCCCGACGACCCAGTCCAGCACCAGCGGCACCAACCCGCCGTTGGCGACCATGAACTTGCTGGTGGACACATACGCCGTCTGGAACTCGAACGCCGCCGCCTCGACCAGCACGGTGTACCTGCATCGGCTACGGTTGGACGTCCTGGAGCTGTTGAGCCTGTCGTCGAACGAGACCACGTAAGAGTTGAGCCCCCTCGGGATGGCCGTCTGGCAGCAGCCCACGCCCGTGCAAGAGCCGTCCTCCAGCCTCCCCGTCCTCGGGCACATGGACACGCACCCCGTCGTGTACTCGCTCTCGTTCACCGTCCCTATGTAAGCGAGCGTGTTGCACCCGATCACGGTGAACTTGTTGTCCGTGTCGGAGAACATGAACGACGAGTCGGACAGGTCGGTCCACCAGCCGCTTGGCTCGTCCATCGACCGGGACGTGTCGTTGTAGCACCAGGAGGAGATCTGGTTGCGGATGCGCGCCTGCCCGCGGAGCAGGGAGACGTCGAGGACCTCGAGATCGCCGGTGAAGGGCCTGTACGTGCCGTCGGCGGTGAGGTTGCAGGTGAGCCCGAAGGTCAGATCGCCTTCGCCCGTATAGAGGTAGCAACCGCGGCCGATGCCGAACGGGTACGGGATGTCCACGGTGCCGCAACGGCGCTGGCATGTTCGGCTCGGTTGTGCGGCCGCCGTCGCCGCCGCTGGCCGTGTCGAAACGAGCACGGCGAACGTGATTAGAGGAAGGAGCATTTTGCTTTGCTGCTGTGGCTTATTTTGATCATTTTTGCTGTTCATACGACAAAATTTAAAATAGCCTAAGCTGTGAGAAAGATGGAAGGACAAACTAGTGTAAGTTTCCAAGCATTACTTTCGGAGTTTTTTTTTAAAAAAATAACCCATATAAAAAAATTAAAAAATGGGTCAAATAAAAAAGAATTATAAAACTGAACTTCAGTCACCGACCTAACCTGACGACTGAAATTCATCACTGAATCGTTAACAACTATCATACATGATAGTCCACATACGCCAATATGGCATCAAGGTACGTGTCTTTTCAGTCGTTCAGAACGGTTCAGTAATTAAAAAACTCACAATTTTTAGTCTCTGAACTGTTCAACAACTAAAAAAAGACTATTTAAGCACTTCTTTTTTGTTTGTTGTGGAAAGATTTAAAAAACTGTTGTAAACAGCTTAAATAGCCGTCTTTAGTTACTAAAATGAAAAGGTATATACTCTGATACGCAGATGTAAATTGTAACGTTGGATAGTCGCTCAATAGTTCAACGATTGAACTTCAGTCGTTGAGTTGGATCTGTAACTCATTTTTGTAATTTTTTTTTCCTTTTGTCTATTTTTGTAATTTTTTATAGGGGTTATTTAAAAAAAATCGTACTTTCGGATGGACGAAATTCGCTGCACGCGTTCAGTTTACAGAAAGTTGGTGTCGCAAAAGGATTGATCCAGTACGCCTGCACCGTTCACACTTCACAATCGGCGCGTTCAAGTTCGTGTTATCGTGTAGGCGTAAGAAAGCGTGCCGACAAAATCGTGAAGCGGTGCTATTTGCCAAATATAAAATTCTTCTTATACACTCACTCCAGTCAAAATAAATAAAAAAAGAAAAAAGAAAATGTCATTTCTTTTACATATATAGTTAAATTTTAGCCACCAATATCTTTTTAAATATTTAGATTGACTATAAAAAATTATAAAAATATATTTCTCGTAAAGAATACTATAATATAATTTTATAATATTATATATTATAAAATTTTAATAGTATATTATTGTGAAAAATTAATATCGTAAAAGAAAATAATATTTATTATAATAATAATTATCTCTATGTGGACATCATTGAAGCTACGCCTAACTGATACCTATATAAAATTATATATTTTTTTAAAAAAGATCAACTGAATAAACAGTTCTATCTAATATTCTCCATATTTGTGTATCTCTATTTTGTGATTAATTTGAGTGGATTTATTGTGTTGTGAGCACGTTTCTAATTTACAAAAATATTTTTTTCTCGTAGTGGATAATATTGTTTTCCCCAAAGGTACGGACTAAATCAGAAATACTGAAAGTCAAAAGACGTTGTTTCAGACGGAAGAGGGCTGCACCCCCACACGTCACCACAACAATGTCGCAATAGAGCGCTATCAACCATCAAAGTTTCCAAACTGAATCCAAACTCAAAGCTGCTTTAAGTTTTCGGAACCGCATTGGACAAACCTTTCAGAAGAGAACCTACAATAAGACACGGTTTGATCGTATTGCTGTCATTCTCGGTTGGTGGCAAATTTTCATTTGAACTTGGACTTTTTGTGAGTGATGAAGTGATTTGACAACACCTAAACTTGAAGTTGAAGCTAAATAAATTATAGGTGAAAACATTACTAAACCAAACCAACGAATTTAGAAGCGTGCCAAGTCATAACCACTATTTTTTTTTCATTCCTAGGGTTAAACCCATCCATGAAAAAACTGTAACTTCTTGACTTAAGCTACATCTTTTGCCTCTAAAAAGCAGCACTCCGCACTCTTTTGAGACATCTTCTGGAAGAAAGTATACATACAAGAGAACTTGCACCAGAATCATATAACTTGGTGCACAAAAATGATGTCATCACCGTGGAGATTGGATACCTAAACACGATGTATCTGTCGAATTTACATATCTCGTATCAAGTTCTATGCCAGAGTACATGTCTGGTGATCCAAGCAAGACCTCAAGCTCTTCAGGAGTATGATGCGCCCAAGGATGCTGTGATAGCTTTTTTAGGCTGTCAAGCTCTTCCGCAACTTCTCGCATCGAGGGCCTTTTCTCACTAGACATCTCTAGGCACTGCTTTGCTAGCTCTGCAATCTGCTCAAGAAGTCCAATGCTTTGTTCATTCTTTATTTGGGCATCTAATATCTCATCAAGCCTATTATCCCTTTTTGCTAGGAGGAAATGGGAAGATAGGTTCTTCTCCTCCTCAGGCGCCTCGAGATTTAATGCCTTCCTACATGTAATTAGTTCAAGGAGAACAACGCCAAAACTGTATACATCACTCTTATCTGTCAGTTTGCATGTTTGCATGTATTCTGGGTCTAGATAGCCATAAGTCCCCTGAACAAACGTGACAAATTGAGCTTCATCTGTAGGTGCCAATGTTGAAGCTCCAAAATCAGAAACTTTCACGGTGTAATTCTCATCAAGAAGTATGTTAGGTGACTTAACATCGCCATGGATTATAGGGGGTGAGGCCCATGAATGTAGGTAAGCAAGTGCTTGAGCAGCCTCGTGAGCAATCTTCAAACGAACTTCCAAGGAGATGTGTAACCTTGTTCCATTACTTCTGCCATGAATAAGTTGGTACAAGGTACCGTTTGGGATGAACTCATAGACTAGTATGGGGACTTCAACTTCAAGGCAACAACCATGGAGCTTAACAATGTTCCTGTGATTAATTTGGGACAGAATGAGCATCTCCTTTCCAAACTCTTTCTTTTGCCTCGCATCGATCAACTTGCACTTCTTGATTGCAACTACACTGCTGTCTTTGAAAGTTCCCTTGTATACAGTGCCATTACCTCCCTTTCCAAGCACATTTCGTTCATTGAACTTATTTGTTGCTTCTTCTAGCTCTTCTTTGGTAAACAATTTAAATGACAACCCCTGTTTTGATTTCATTTCCTCGAATAACATTAGGCCTCCGTGCTGCTTGAAGTACCCTCTTTTGATAGTGGCAAGCCTCTTTTTCTCATGGATCATGTAAGCACAAGACATGCTAACTACTAGTACAACAACACCAATGCTAATACCTGCGGGAAGTGGTGGACAGAGAAATCATACATTAATTGGGAAAAATACAACAAATAATGGCTTACATAATGTTACTGTTGCTTTGAACTTTTACTATGTGTTATACTTATTGTTCACCAAACCTACATGGGTCACCTACATGCAGCTGTATCAAATGTTGAATGCTTCATCAGTTTACCAGCACAAGTTAATTCATTGATAGGAACATCGGTGCAACCCTCCAAAGATCAATGGATGTAAACCTAATCAAAAGAAGAGAAACAAAACATTAAAATGGCTTACCAATGGCAACTTTCCATCCAAGTTGGGATTTGTTTGACACTGCATCGCAGGTTCCATTATAAGCATTGCCTCTTGTGTTTGCAGGGCACGAGCAGTGGAATCCTCCAGGGGTGTTGGTACAAGTACCAGGGATCGAGCATGGATACTTCAAACTCTCGTCTTCGCACTCGTTAGTGTCTGCAAATTAAAGGCAAATCAAAACTTTAATCGTATTTTCTACAGAAACATAAATGCTGTTTCATAAAAAAAAAAATCAACCAATTACTCGAGTGATACTGACCATGGCAGCCGCCGAGCAGGTAAGGGTTGCCTTGGTATCCTTTGGAGCAGTTACACAGATAGCCCTGGCCGTTCTTGGAATCCACACACTCGCTGTTGCTACTGACACAGGCGTACGCCGTCGTGTTCCGTGTCGCCTCCCGGCACCTCTCGTTCCCTATAGCCCAGTCGACCACCAGGGGCACCTGGCCGCCGTTGGTGTCCATGAGCTCGTTGGTGGTCACGTACGTCGTCCGGAAGTCGAACGCGGCCGCCTCGACCAGCACGGCGTAGTTGCAGCGGCTGAAGTTGGCGACCCCGGAGCTGTTGAACTTGTCCTCGAACCAGACCTCGTAGACGTTGAGCCCCTTGGGGATGGCCGTCTGGCAGCAGCCCAAGCCGGAGCACGAGCCGTTCTGCAGCCTCCCGGCGCTCGGGCACATGGCCCTGCATCCGACCGTGTACTGGCTGTCGATGGTCTGGTTCTCCGACCCGATGTACGCGAGTGCGTTGCACCCGACGACGGTAAACTTGTTGTCCTTGTCGGAGAACCGGAACGACGTGATGTCCATGTTGTACGACCAGTTGTCCTGCTCATTCATGGACCGCGACGTGCTGTTGTAGCACCATGGCGTGACCACGTTGTAGATGCGCGCCTGCCCGCGGAGCAGGGAGATGTCCACCAACTCGATCTGGTAGTTGAACGGCCTGTACGTGCCGTCGGCGGTGAGGTTGCAGGTGATCACGAAGGTCAAGTCACCGGAGTCGAGGTAGCAGCCGCTGCCGATGCCGAATGGGTACGGGATGTCCACGGCGCCGCACCGGCGCTGGCATGCGTCCCTTGGCTGTGCCGGCGTCGCCGCCGCAGGCGATGCCCAGAGGACTACACTGATCAATACTGGAAGAAGCATTTGCTTGGTGCTCAGGTGCATGACTTGCTGCAGCAGGCTTGAGTTGCTTTTAATATTTTGATTAACTGTCATACGTCAAAGTATAGTCCATGTTAATTAAGCTCTGAAAAGATCAAAGGACAAATGCTTTCGTGGAAATAATTGATTACACGTGTTTTAATTAGGTCCAGGGAACGAAGTTTCAAAGTAGAGCTTTCAATATACAAAAAGTGAGTTTTTTTTATTAATAACCTACATTATTTATGATTTATAAAAATAATCCATGATTCAAAAATTTTACACAAATGACTTGTCAGTCTGTAGAGGGGTGTCTTAGCCAACTAGGTTAACAACTTTTTGCTAACATATTGACATTGCACAAGGTAATAACAAATAACCAGTCGACATGCTCGTGGTCGTGGCGCCTGGTCAAGGTGGACAGTTTGTCGAGTTCTGGGCACTCGACAAACTCTTTCCACACGATAGCTAGTTTTTCGAGTGTCCAACACTCAACAAACTCACGTGGTGATTTATTTCTATAAAATTTTTGAACTGTGGATTATTTTTGTATTTAACTTAAATTTATAAATTCAATAAATCAGTATCTTTGAAACTTCTAGTTTAATGGAGATTCAGTTTAAAAGATAAACTTGAAATTAAAGTCCCCATTTGATCTAGTCTAAATTTATTTGAGGAATTGAAATCATAATAAATTAAGTCAAACCAATCTATATTTTGATGATATAACAAAGTGGATAGGACCATCAAGGCCTATCTCAAGTGAGTTTGCCCAAACTCGACTTGAGCTCAAAGCAAACTTAGGTTCAACTTCAATTTGGTTGCAGTAAGGTTTAGAGCTTGACACCAGGTTTCAAAAAAACTTGAAAAAAATCCTCTAAGCAGGCCAATAAAATATCAATATAAGAATTTGAGTCACGTCTTAACTCAACTTGAATAAACTTGATAATGTTATAAATTTAACATGTATATATTAGAGTCTATTTGAAGTGAGCTCAAGTCAAGATTAATTAAACTCGAGCTCAACTTATTTTGAGTTTGAGCCAAATTTGAGTAGGTCGTAAGCTTTTATCTTTTTGACATCCCCTAAAAGTGGAGCAATTCATTGTTTGTGTTTTTTTTTTATCCAGAGTTTAGGATATAGGCAATAACAAAGTCACCGGATTTTTGTAGATAATAACAAGGCTATACTTGTGTAAAGGTATTGGCGGCGGCGGACCAAGTAAGGAACCTGCGGGGTCAGCTAGCTCCTTAAAAGTAAAATAAAAATATTAATGGAATTTTTAGGAAAAAAGATTAGATTTGACACCACATGGTCATATTATAGGTCCGCCACTAGATCTGATCACGTTTCCAATAACAAAGTCACAGGATTTGACTAATTGTAGCTCTTTTAGTGCAGCTATCTAAACAAGTATACAAAATAGCCATGTTTTATGAGAATTGTACCTATTATTCAGTCAAACAACAATTAAAAATAACACTATAGTTGGACCATCAACCACTAGTAACCACAGTAAAGTTTAAATTCATCTTTTCTATTTGTTAAAAAAAAAAATCATCTTTTCACTATAATAACAAAGAAGAAATCTGCATGTGTTTGTGAACTATAACACCTACTGTAGCTAGCGTAATATTTGCAAATATTCTTATTTCAAAGCTAGATATCTCAAATTTTCAAATTAAGACACTAGGGGCAATATTTTGATATCTTTTATTTGAAAGATATGCAAGTCCAGCATTAATCAGTAGTACTGAGATCTAAGTCAAAATATGTTAGTCTTTTCTTGTAAAAGAGTGTTGCACCTGCACGACACCACAACAATGTCGTAAACTAGAGTCTTATCAACTGATGTAAGGTTTCCCAATCACATTTGACAAACGAGCAATGCTTCACATACTAATTTTCTCAATTTTACAAAATCTTTAGGCCAGTTAGAGATAGATATGGATGTAAAGAGTAATGGAGGACGTGTATTAGTTTTTATAAAATTTTTGTAATTTTGTGCATGAAGTCTTTACTTTCAACAGAAAACTGACAATAATTTTATGGAAACAACTAAGGAACTAATGTACTAATCGTATAGCCTTGTAGACTATTGATCAACGATTTGGAAAAAAAAAACCTAATGTAGATTGTCAAGAGAAGATAGTATCTTGAGGTCTAGAATTTTTTTTTGAAATAACCCTATAAAAAAAACAATTGCAAAACTAACTCTTAACTTTTTAAATTTGCAAAAAGGGCTCTCAGTCGCGAAAACTCTTAGGCGACAGTCTTCAGTCGCTATCCCGGATAGCGACTAAAGACGTGGCACGGCACAAATGCCCCGCTGGCACCTGTGCCGTGCCAGCCAGGTTTCAGTCGCTATCCGGGATAGCGACTGAAACCCGCAGCTTTCAGTCGCTATACCGGATAGCGACTGAAACCCCCTTTATATTCCCCAGCCGTCCCTCTCACAGTACAGTGCAGTTTATTTTTCCGAAATTTTACAAAAATTACTGAGAGAAGGAAGAGAAGGAAGAGAAGAAAGAGGAGCAGAAAATTCTTTTTCGGAGATTCTTCAAATCGCTGAGGTATATTTTTTTAACTCGTATATTTAAATTAATTAGATCGTAAACTCGTAGTATTTAGATATGATTTAGAATGATTGTTAGGGTTAGTGTGATTGTTAGGGTTAGTGTAATGGTAAATGCGTGAATGTGATGAAAAAAAATTTAGAGTTAGGGTTAGGGTTAGGGTTAGGGTTAGTGTATGTTCACAGATTAGGGTTAGGGTTAGAGTTAGGGTTAGGGTTAGGGTTAGTGTATGTTCACAGATTAGGGTTAGTGTATGTTCGCAGATTAAAAAATTTGAAGAACCACTAAAAAATGTGATGTTTTTCAAATTTGAATTTTATTAGTATGGACGTAGATTAAAATATTTGTTAATATGTAGATGTAAACATTTGTGATTATGTATATTAAAATGATTGTTATTATTAGGGTTAGGGTTAGGGTTAGGGTTCACCGCTGTCGCTTCTTTTAGTTGGGGTTAGGGTTAGGGTTAGGGTTAGTCATCACTGCTGTCGCCCTCACCGTCTTGGTCTTTCCCGCACGGGTTTAGAGTGAGAGGGGTTATTTTTTTAGGGTTGTAGGGAAACATCGTGTTCCCCAATAGCGACTGAAACGGTATTTAAACACCGTGCGTCGTTTTCACACAGTACGGCCATTTCATTTTTCCGAAAATTCTGAAATTAGCACAGAGAAAAAGAGAAGAGAAGGAAGAGGAGGAGAGGAGAAGAGAAGAGAAGAGTTGGTTTTTTTTGTTAGATTTAGGGGTAGAGTTGTCAATCAGTTAGGGTTAGGATTAGGAATCGCGGCCTCATTGTCGTAGTCATCACCGCTGTCGCCCTCAACGTGTTGGCCTTTCCCGCATGGGTTTAGAGGGAGGGGAAAATTTCTGTTGTTTGGAAAATCATGTTTTTTGTAGTATAATGAGCAATGTGAGTTCTCTAATTATACACTCTTGTACAGCTATGGAGCAACCCAATACAGTGTACGTTTATTACGGAGCCGGTGTAATCCGTAATGGACCAAACGGTGATGATCTTGGTGGTTGTATGTATGTTTGCGGTCAAATGAGACAACCACAGTCAATGTCTTTCAACTATTTGAAGATGTGGTTAGTTCACCTGTTACAACTTAATGTTACGACGGATAATCTTAAAGTGGAAGGCATGGTTCCGGATGGAAACAAATGGGTGCTGAAGAGACTGAAAGGTGACAAATCATGGGGTTCGTTTGGACGAATTGTGACAAATCCAGGCTATGCTGTCGGAACCATCATACTGTACGTTGAAATGTCAGTACATAGTTCGGAGGGCAGCCATTCGGTTGAAAGAGAAAACACTAATATCTGTACCGGAGGAGGTCGCGATGGCGGTGGCGATGTCGATACTGGTGCAGGTGCCAGTACCAATGCCAGTGCAACTTGCAGTGTACCTAACACAACTGGTGTAGGAAATACAACTCAATTTGGTGGCCATCAAGTAGATGCAGCTGAAGAATTACCAGAATTGGAGGAAAATTTTAATGAAGAGGAGTATACTGATCCGTCGGAAATGTACGAATCTCCTGTTGAACCCACGGAACAGCATAATCCTATGAGTGAGTGGACTGATCCATCATCCTTGAATAACGCTGTGGTTCATGATGAGCTGGGTTCGCGATGGTCTTATAATGAATCAACCGTCCAGCTTGGACAATTGTTTCGGAGTAAAAAGGATGCAAAGAAAGCCATAATTGCCTGGGCTGTCTCACTAAATAGGCCATTCCGGGTGGTCAGATCAAATCCGAGCCTGTGGACTGTGAGGTGCTTAATCCAGAATTGTCCATGGTATGTACGTGTCTGGTGGCCACGAGATGACCCGTCCTTTCGGGTGACCAGAGTTGACGACCACGGATGTCTGGCTGAGGGCATGGTGCAGCATCATAGAAATATCACTTCCAGTTTTGTTGCCAGTCTGATTCTGTCAGTAGTGAAGGCAAATACGGCAATCACACCGAAGGTGATAATTGCACATGTCGCGGAGAAGTACGGTTATAATATCAACTACCCGAAGGCATGGATGGCTAAACAGAAGACGCTGGAGGAGCTTTTTGGTACATATGTTGAGGCATACAACTTAGTACCGAGGCTGTTGCGGCGGATATGCGAAGCAAATCCAGGCACAGTCACCGCAATTGTTGATACGCCGGCAATCGGCTCCGAGGGTGCTGTGATTCCTGGGTGCATGGTACTGCGGAGATTTTTCTGGGCATTCGCACAGTGCGTTGCATCGTTCAGGTATATGAGACCCGTGCTTTGCATTGACGGAACATTTTTGACTGAAAAATACCAGGGAACTCTGCTGACTGCTGTGGCTGTTGATGCCAACGACCAGCTTCTCCCCATAGCATATGCTGTGGTCGAGGGGGAGAACTATAGCAGTTGGCTGTGGTTCTTGGGCACTTTGAAGAATGAGGTTGTGAAAGACCGGGAGCGCGTGTGCTTGATTCATGATCGAAATGGAGGAATGCTGAGTGCGATGGAGTACATGCGATCAGGAGAGGATCCATCGCTGAGTTGGGATGATTTGCAGAGTCGTTGGTGCTCACGGCATCTTGGCGCGAATTTTCACAGTCGTTTCAAGAGCAAGCGCCTGATGGTCGTGTTCAAACGGCTTGCCAAACAGAACCAACAGTCAAAGTTCTCACAAATCTGGAAGTCACTGGAGGAAAGTACGTTGGCGGAATTGCGAGAAGCAGGGGTTGCAGAAGATCGCGGCGATACTGGCACGGGAAGCCGCCGGGGTCGTCTCAGTTTCAGTCAGTGGATTCAGCCCAAACCAATGGAGAAGTGGGCGTTGCTTCATGACACAGGTGGGGCTCTGATCCGGGAGGATCTCCAAGTCCTTACCGCATGCGGCTTCGCGACCAAATCCTAATCGCATACGGCTTCGCGACCAAGTCCTAATCGCATACGGCTCCGCGACCATGGATGGGTCCGCGACCAGGAAAAGGAATTCGTTCCCTGTTCGGAATTGTAATCCGATCCGAATGTGTATAACTAAGCTTATCTGTTTAGGATTAGTTATATGAGTCTAATACGTTTAGGTCTCTAAGTCTGATACGTACTCATACGATTGGACTATAAATACCTTGTAATAGGTCTAGTTTAGATCATCGAACTCAATCGAAGAGTCATAGAACTTATTTGAGTTTTAGACACTTATAGTTCCTTCGACGTAGACAAGTGTGTCTAACGTTCGACGTGTAAAGCCCTCTTTGAAATAAAGAGTTGTGCAATTACTTTGGGTTTCGGTATTTCCGAGTAAGATCCCGTTATTCCGCATATTAGAATCTGGGCGAGCCTAGTGCGAAAACCAAGGCTAGGTCTCAAACGGATCAGGCTCGATACGGAATCATGACGACAAATCTGGCCGAGGTGTACAACTTCGTCCTCAAAGGTGTGCGATGCTTACCACTCACTGCAATAGTTGAAATGACATTCTATCGCACAGTAGCGTACTACGACAGCAGGGGTTTGGCGGCATCAAGGCTTTTGCATGACCGCTTAACACACTGGCCCAAAAAGATCAATGATTACCTCGAATTTCGGACAAGGAAATCGTTGACACATGATGTCACAGTACTGAGTCGCTTGCACGGGAAGTACGAGGTTCGGCTAAGGCACAGACATGTCTGTGGCACACTGCGGGCTGGTCGGGTCCACGAATGTCGAATTTCAAATGCAGATGTCCAATGCACATGCAACAAACCTCAACTGCTGCACATTCCTTGCTCGCATATCATCGCTGCCTGCTCTGTTCCTGGGATCGATCCGGCGCGATACATATCAACCTATTATACTCTGCAGTACCTGTGGAAGACCTGGGATGGTGTCTTCAATGGGTTTGCGGCGGGGGAAAGCTATCGACAACTATCCCCGGAAGATGCCATCACGTGGATCCCAGACAAGAGGCTCCTCGTAGGCCATGTCGGCCGACGTCGATCCAGGAGGATAAATAACAATATGGATGCAGCAGAGCGTGAAGATGACGTACGTAGATGCAGCGCTTGCCGGCAGCCTGGTCACAGAAGAGATCGATGCCCGCGGGTGACAGGCGCACCGTCTTCGTCGCAAAACTAAATGTTGTATTATTTCAAGTACTTAATGTTTTGTCGTGAGTTGTACTGAATTTCCATATATCAGTTGTACTTAACTTCCCTAATGTCTTCTCGTGAATTTACTG
Source organism: Pharus latifolius (assembly GCA_019359835.1). Classification (NCBI taxonomy): domain Eukaryota; kingdom Viridiplantae; phylum Streptophyta; class Magnoliopsida; order Poales; family Poaceae; genus Pharus; species Pharus latifolius. The sequence continues at coordinate 69,639,869 of CM033320.1, read as the reverse complement.
AATGTTTTTTTATTTACTCAATGTTTGTTTATGTACTCAATGTTTCAACTTCTCAACCAATATGTGACAACTGCAGGTATGGCGGAGGACCATCAGCTTCCCGAGCTGATTTCACAGCACCATCAGGAGCGTCACCGTGCTCGACGCCTTCTACAGGGCATCGTTCTCCCAGCCTTGCGTATGAGGGCACCGCGTGAGATGTGGCCTCTAGATGAGCGGTTCGCGCCTTATTTGCTCGAGGCCGGACTGTTGCCTTTCGCTCGCATGGTGGATCGGGCGAGGCGATTCCCTTTCGACCGAGCCCTCATTACTGCGCTTGTGGATCGGTGGAGGCCCGAGACGCACACGTTCCACTTCAGTTTTGGCGAGCTCACTATCATGCTGCAGGACGTCAGCATGCTACTTGGCCTGCCTATCCGCGGGGAGATATATGTCCCAGCGGCCACCGAGAGAGCTGCATGGCGCCTAGATTTCCTACAGCGCTTCGAGGGAGTAGGGCCAGCGGGGGGGTTTGCGCAGGACGTGGGAGTTCCCCAGAGTTACCTTCGCGCAGTGCGCGATGCTGCGCTCCCCGTGGCCGCTCCAGAGGAGGTCTTCAGGCGCCACCTTGAGGTGTACTTGCTGTACCTGTTTGGGTGGTTGCTCTTCCCTGGCACCCACGGAGACATCTGCGAGCGGCAGTACGTTCAGCTCGCCAGGAGTATTGCCGACTCGGCCCTGGGCCACGTGCCGAGGTTCAGTTTCGGATCCGCTGTGCTCTGCCACACCTACAGGGGGTTGTGCGACGCCACGAGCAGAGACCAGGTCAGCTCTCTTTTCGCTGGGTGCGCCATTCTCTTGCAGATGTGGTCGTACGAGCATTTCCCCATCGGTCGACCGCTGGTTCCGCGGGATCAGTTCGCATTAGTCGGGGATGGGAGAGACGTCCCCGTGATGGGATGGAGGTGGGCTAGGCTGAGTTTGAGGTGGGCCACAGATCAGGCGCACCTCTACTATCCTTCGTACGCCACAGACTTTGATCTGCTTCTCGACGACAGCGTCATCTGGGATCCGTGGACCACCGCAAACCTCCAATCCGTCGCTCCAGCCGGCCTTTCTTCTTTTTGTACGCAGGATGAGCCGTACTGGCGCACCCAGGTTCTACTCGTCTTCTCGCACATGGTTGAGGGTTACTCGCCTGAGCGAGTTATGCGCCAGTTTGGCCTACGCCAGGCTGTCCCCGTGCCGCCTCCTCGACAGATCCCGCACCATATCCACGAGTACGTCAAATATGCATTACATTCACATGTTATTTTATACATAATTTCCATCACAACCTAATTGCTTTGTCCGCAGGCAATCCAGGAAGGGTCGAGTGAGGGACGATTTCGTTCGTCGACAGCAGCCTTATGTGCAGCAGTGGATGGATTGGGCGCACACACGCACGGGCGAGGAACACAGGCCATACAGCCACGACATCCATTTTTCCTATCTGTCCTGGTACCGACCTCGCACGATCTACCGATTGACGGGCGGTCCACCCGCCGCGCTTGATGAGCCCATCCCTCCCGCCACCATCGATGACGGCTACGACCGACGCCTAACTGGGCGAATCCACTCTTCTGTGAGTTCCTTAGCTCTTTGAAACCTTACTTTCACATGGATTGTCGTTCTATAATTGCATTAATTCGTGTGCACAGCTAGACATCCTCGGCAGCATCTCTACTGGTGCACGGGACATGATGGTCAGGTCCCGCCTCGGACCCACCATGCCCAACGACGATGTGTACGCATATTGTTCAGAGGTCGAGCGGCGGGTCGATCAGATTTTAGTCGGTTTCAGAGTGCTGCTACCACCTCACTTGACCGTGATTCCCCCACCATCACCGTCGGCGCCAGGTCCTTCCTCGCATGTGCCACCAGCGGACCGTCCGTCGTCGTCGCGCCCTCCACCACTGCACACGGGTTTCGTGCCTGCCGACAGCTCTTCGGACGACAGCTCTTCGGATGAAGAGCTCGATACTCCTCCATGGCACCAGCCTCTCGACCAGGCACAGCAGCATCCTACACAGCCGACACATGTGCTTCCTAGCTTCCTTCCCGATGCTCCGCCGCCTACGCAGCCGACACAGCCTTCCCAGTCTACGCCAGCTGCGCAGACACCACCAGTGAGGAGGCGGCGCGTCAGGGATCGTCAGCCCCCCTCTCGGTACACACCATCAGAGTATCAGCCCCCCCACAGAGGGGCAGGAGGGGGCACTAGTCCGATGTATGCTTTTCTCAGACTGTTCAGTTTTCGTATTTTTTGTTAGGTTTCCAACTTTTTGGGGTTTTATGTTTTCTACTGTTCTACTTTTGTATGACTTTGCGTTTCTACTTTTCAGCTTTTACCTATTCATCTGATGCTCGTTTTCGTATGATTAATCTTTGCGACTTTTGCACCTACCATCTTTTGCGCCGAGACGTCTGGTTTCGTACAAATGCGTCGAACCAACGAGACAAAACTAGGTATCAAAAGCACGGTATAAATGCGAAATTGGTATGTACTTGTACGGTCCAGATGGCAAAACTTTGTTGTCTTACTCTTTTTCGCAAATCAGCCTACAATTATCGCGGCTTATACCTTTTAAAGATTTTCCGCGGAACCTAAAAAGGCTAAAACCCACATCTCATCTCCAAACTTCGATCTAATTCAAGGAGTATCTCCCATTCACTATTCTGACCAAGTTTCCCTTCTGTAAGATTTTCAAAATCTCATCCGACGCCTTAGTTTCAAGTCTCGCTATTTTTTGAAATTCTAATTACCCTAAAGTACCCTGTTTTCGAATTATCACAAAATCATCAAATCTTGCCAAATTTTATTCAAACTTCTGCTGAATATGCTCCAGAAATAAAGTTACACTTGTGTGTGAGATTAGATCTCAAATCAGCCATCCCAATTTCAGAATTTACAAACAAGTCCTACTTCTCAAACGAAATCATTATGAAGTCTTTCGATTGCGACCACGGGGCAAAAGAGGGAGCAGTGAAAGTTTCCCAGGTTTCAGTCGCTATCCCGTATAGCGACTGAAAGCTGCGGGTTTCAGTCGCTATCCCGGATAGCGACTGAAACCTGGCTGGCACGGCACAGGTGCCAGCGGGGCATTTGTGCCGTGCCACGTCTTCAGTCGCTATCCGGGATAGCGACTGAAGACTGTCGCCTGGAAGTTTTCGCGACTGAGAGCCCTTTTTGCAAATTTAAAAAGTTAAGAGTTAGTTTTGCAATTGTTTTTTTTATAGGGTTATTTCAAAAAAAAATTCTGAGGTCTAAGTAGGACCTTCATTAATTAGAAAGTGGAGTAAATTGTTCTCTTGGTCACGAAATTCTTACAGTTGTATCATTTAGATCTTTTAAATTGAAATTTAGTTTGATATATTCCTAAATTTGTGTATCTTAGTCAATTTGACCCCTAAATTTGCTTATATTAGTCAAATTTATCATTCTGTCAATTAAGAACTGAATTAATTAAATGCAAAGCTTGCATTTTAGAGACACATATTTTTTATTCATAAAATTTCTCATCTCTTTTTTAATAATTTCTAAATATTTAGTCAAAATAATGCCATACTTTCAACTCTATATGAGCATGACATCTCATCAAGAAGTTGATATGACATACAATGTAATATAATATTATACTAAAAAAATTGATATAATATGTCACATTAACTTAGAAATATTATTTCTTGAGGTTACACAATTTTCTATTAGTTTAACCAACAAAGGACTTAAATAAAACAATCGAGCAAGTTTAGATACATAAATAATATAACTGCAAAAATTTAAGTATTCATAGCACAATTTACTCTTAGAAAATGTGAAGTTCCCAGTCTAATTTGACATATCTTTTCTAAGAAGCTCAGTAAATTTGACACGAAAGACTGAAACTTTAGATGATGATTAATTTCTTTCCAAGATCTCACAATCAAGGTTTGCCCAAAGACCAAGTTAGATGACATATATGCCACTTTTATACAACTTCAAATCAGCTTATTCCACAAGGAGAAACATGAATTAGTTGTTCCTGCATGTATTTTTCGGAATTTCAGACAACATTTGTGCCACATATTTGTTGATATTTGTCTCAAAAAATTTCATTTATAGGTCATTTTTTTTATAAATATTCATTTGTGGATTGTAGTTTTGTAATAGGATAAGGATTAAATTTCGAATTTGGACTCTGGTTTTGTGTTTAATTAGGATTCTTCTGTATTAGTCTATATATAGATCATTTAATCTACAATACAATATATCTTAGTATCAGAGCTAAACCCATATTAAATCAACCCTAATCTTTCACCACGCACCGCCACTGCCGTCGGCAATTACAGCCACCATTGTGCGCCACCCGCACCACACACTGTTGTCGTTAGCCGAACACCGCTTGATCTTTTTTTCTTTTGGCTGCCAATTTGGCGCCTCGACACTCAGATCCGCCACACATGTTGACTCTAGAGTTTGAGGGAATGTCATGACTGCAGGCAAAGTGCACGGCAAATAGGGGGACGCTTCAATTTTTGTCAGAGGTACAACAAAAGTTAGTGACGACTGGCGATGGGAACACAAATTACTACAACTAACATGAAGCAGTTGCTTGAGAAAATTGTTGAGATAATTGAAGCCAAGATGGGAGTGGGCTCATTGTCTGGTCAAAAATTGGTACCACAAACTAAAAAGGTACAAAAGTTGGAGCTACTGCCGAATGATATGAAATTGGAAGGAACCATGAATTATATGAGTTGGTCGTGAAAAGCATTGATCATTCTGAGGACAAATGGTATTGAGCACTATGTAGAGGAGACATTTCTTGAACCTATAGAAAGAGCAAGTACAATATGAAGGACTTGAAGCATTACAAATTTCTTGGTAATGGCTTGGCTCATGACCTCTATGTCTCCAACCATAGCCCGAATGGTGGAGGCCATTCTTACAGCAACAGATATGTGAAAAACCTTGACTAAGATGTACTCTGAAGCAGGGAACTTGATGATGATGGCTAAGGTTCACAACAAGATAGCAAACTTGAAGCAGGGGAAGATAGTTCAGGAGTATGCTGCTGAATTGCAATCTTTGTGGTCAGATTTGAACCACTACGATCCTCTGACATTGCGAGATGCTAAGGATATCACTACAGGCAAGGCCTGGGTTGAGTGCAGGAAGGTCTTGCATTTTATAAAGGGTTTGAATACTGAGTTCGAGCATAGACAGGCCACTATATGTCACTAATCCGCGCTTCCAAGTCTTGAGGAAGCCATCTTCGCAGTGGTTCAAGAGAAAGTTTGCCTGACGGTGATGTCAACTGGCCCATCTCCTCTTGTTAGATTTGCGTTGTTGGTTCCATCTCATACTGATAACAGGGGGTGTTACAGTTGTGGAGAGAAGGGACATCTTAATTATACTTGCCCTAACTCGCAAGTGCAGAAGGACGTGGTTGGGGTGTTGGCAGAGGCAAAGGAGTTGCTCGAGGTGGTCATGGCAGAAGTTGAGCTGACTCTAGCAACAATGTGGCTATGAAAGACTCTAAACAGTCTAGGATCGTGGAGATGACTACAGATCAATTGGAAAATTGGAAGAAGTTTACTGCACAGGCAGATAGCTCCAAAGTAAAGATATTATTGTTCAGAATTTTTTTGCGTCCTCTCCTTTTGATAACTTTGCCAACTATATACATGTGGGTGCACGTACTCAGGCACTTGTATTTACATATATACATTCTTCTATAGATTGTATTGTAGATTTAGAAGTCTCTAAACATGTGACTGATTCATTAGTACGAAAGGGATAGACTTTTCAGCCACTTTTATTACAAAGCATTTTTATGCATAGACAGGATATTTTAAGATGCCAAGATAGTTACGCTCCCTTAAGTATGACCTATGAATGGGTCTTAAATGGAGAACTTTCAGTTGATCAAAGGCAAAGAAATGAACATATGCCTATGATTTTAATCAAAAAACAAAAAAAGAATCAATGGAACGAAACTAAAGATCAACCATCTTTTCTTAATAAATGATGGTTGCGTGCATTGAGTTCACATGCCTAACTAGAAATATTAGTGGTTTAATTATATCCTTATGTTTTATATTATGACTTTTCAAGCCAATTGGGCATGCATGCATGTATGTGCTGTAACCACTTTAGTCTTTAGGTGATGACAGAGACTTGTGTTCTAATTTAAAGCCATCTCAATGAAACATGATGATATTTCTTTTGTCAAATTTTCTTGCAGCTTCTCTCTCTTACCCAAAGTATGGTTAGATCACGTTGTTGCCATTCTTTTGATTACTTTTAGTGTTTTCTATTAAACTGTTTGATGCTACTTTCTCCTTTTACCAAATGACAAATATTCCTCTCAGATTTTCTTGGTGAAACTGGTCAGATTCTAGTTGAAATTCAGGCACCTCTACTTTTGTTGTTAATTTTCGAGGTACTAAAATTGAACCATCACCATTGTTTTTTTTTCTTTACTTTTTCTATGAATCTAGTACCGATTTATTTTTGCAATTTTGTATGCACCTTTTTGCATGGTTAAATCAACATCTCTCACTCTTAAATCAAATCTCTCTAGCGTTCCCCCATCTCTTTCTTTAACAATTTAATCCAGGTATCTAGCAACCAATGGTGGTGGTGCCACCACCCGACCATGGGTGGCCACGATGGTGGGATGGATGGCATGTGGATTATCACACGGCGCCAACCACTGTAATGGGAGGGGTCGGTCAATGTAGGTTACCAAGGTGGGTTGTCGGTAGAGGAGTGGGTGGTGATGGTTGTGGAGGAGGCTATAAGTATTATGGGGATATATGTGTAACTTGGGTCAAGTCATTGTTGGGCCGACCCGAGACTTGCGATTTTGGCCCGATATGAAACTTTAATGGGCTGTGTCGGCTTGCATGCGTCACTGGGCCATGTCGGGCTGTGAAACTTGGCCCAACGGGCGGCATGGCATGGTAAAGCGTGCTGGTTCTGGGCCGATGGCATAGCACGGCCCGTTAAAGCACAACGGTTGGCCCATTAGCCTGTGGGCCGACATGGCACAACATACGCAATAGTCGGCATGGCTTAGCGATAACAGTCTGTGGGCCCCACCAACAACGGTTTAAATTTTAAAACTATATACCCCAAACACAAAAAAAAAACCCACAACTCATTCCAATCTCTCACATTTCACTCAAATTCCTCACTCTCTCATACTCTCATCCTCATCAAAAAATTTTCTCTACTTTTTCATCTCAAAAAAATTTTTATTTGAAAAAAACACTTTTTGTTGCCGAAAAGTATATTTTACTTAAAAGAGCTAGTTTTATTTTTAAAAATTCTGAAATTAGTTATATTTTAATTCAAAACATCTTTGAAAAATCTTTTTTGATATTAGAATCATATTTGCCTTCTAAAAATTGTTTTGGCTCTCTAAAATGTATTTTTACACTCTAAAATTATTTTTTTCTCTTGAAAAATTATTTTTGCTACTATATGGATTTCAACAATATTGATTTCAAGAATTTCAGTGTCGATGACATTGATATTAAGAATTTTGTTGCCGTTGAGGGCACCATCGAACCGAATCCGATGTCATCTCCTCCAATGATGGGCTCTGGCTCTATGGCGTCAATGGCATCAATCGCAATAGAGAGTAAAAGAGCAAATAAGTTAGGATGCTGGCAGTATTTTGATCCGTTCGAGTTTGTCGACCTAAGTGGAAAAAAGGTAAAGTGTTACTCGTAAATATTACAAAAAAATCTTATTAGTTGCACCTACAGGTGGGATCGGACATTTACCCCGTCACAGAAAGAGCTACACCAAGAAACAACTACATTCTCACGGTCAACAAACACAGTTAAATTTCAACGCTAATGGTATTGTAAATACTTTGAACTATGACCCTATGGTAGGTAGGGAATAACTCGTTAAATTTATTGTTTCTAAAGATTTGTCAATTAGAATAGGTGAAAGTTCAACTTTTGAAAAATATAATTCAAAGAGGATTTTGTCCTCAGTTTAAAAAAGTGAGTAGAACTACTACTAGAGGTAATATTTTAGTATATTATGAAAAACAGGTAGAAAATAATAAAGAAATTTTTTCAAAAATAACATTTTGTTTTGCACTTACATATGATTTTTGGTCTGCCAACTATAAAAAAAATAGATTATCATAGCGTAGTTGCATATTATTTAGATGATACTTACACTTTAAATAAAAGATTTATAGATTTTAAATTAATAGATGTTACACATACTGTAGAGGCTATCACCAATCATATATTAAATGTAGTTGGCGAATATAAGTTAAAAAATAATATTGTTTCTCACTCTTGACAATACTTCAACCAATACGAAAGCCTTGGACATACTGATTCCAGTACTTGAGTCATATGTTGAAACGTATGTTCTCCACAAAAGTGAATCTACCACATCATCAATCTCAACGTCCAAGTAAGTATAAAGGAAATGTTCAGGCCTTTAGATAGTATTCGCTTGATCATTGTTTAAATTACTTCCTAAAATGTATGTGTCACCAAATTCAAGAGTTACTGCAAGGCTAACAATATGAGGTCTCGAAAATTGTCCACCTACATGAAGGTAAGGTGGAATTCTATGTATCTCATGTTAAAGAAAGTACTCGCATACAAAAATATTTTAACTTTATTTATTAATGTTCGATTGAATAATGAGTTTCTTTCTTAGTATATTTGGTGTTTTGTTGAAAGATTTTACAATTTTTTGGAGTTATTTTATGATTCTACTAAAATATTGTCTGGTGTTTATTATCCTACATCTTGTTTAGTTTCGAATCAACTTTTTGATATCAAAAATTATTTGAATCATATAGAACGGACTCCAATTTTTTTGTACAAAAAAGGAAGAAAAATTTTAAAATGTTTTACAAACATTTCACATATTTATTTTTTTACTTTTATTTTAGATCTGAGAAAAATTAATTGATTTGCAAGCTGCTTTGTAGCAATTAAGTGTAGTCTTAAACATTGATTATTCTGAAAATTATTCATATGTTGTTGATGAAATTTTTCGAGTTTTTTGTTTGTATAAGGCTAAATTTGTCAATTTACACCGAAGGCCAATAGCACCGGTACCGCAAGAATCAGAGACACGGAGGAAGGTAGGCGATTTACTATTGAAGATGCTAAGTGGAGTCGGATCATCTTCATAGAGCTCTATCCAAGTGCTTCCAACACCATCGCCTAAAAGTTCACAAGTGGAGCTCAACCACTATCTCGACATTGATTATTTGATGGATCTTGAATTTACAAATGATCTTGACAACTCCAATAATGTTCTCTTGTGGTGGAAGAACAACTAACGACGATATCATCTGTTGTCTCAGTTGGCGCGGGATGTTTTGATTGTTCCGGTACCAACAGTTTCTTCTGAATCTATTTTCAGTATGCCCGGAAAAATAGTTGAAGACAGAAAATCATACCTAGCACCAAGATGGTGGAGGCAAACACCTATCTTAAAGATTGGGAAAATGCTACCATTCGACAACAATATAATTTGGTGGACGCCGAATTCACTAGCGAGTTAGAATGACTTAATATTAATTCAGAATAATTTTTAATTGGTTATTGTATTCTTTTTTTCTTTACTAATATTTTATCCCATTGGGTTATATTTAGTAAGATATTTAACGAACCAGTAATATTTTCATATAAGTAATAAATTTTTTTCTCATATTTAGTAGTAAGGTTTTACTCTCATTTAAGATTTTTCATAATTTTGTATGACTTATTTACAATTTTTACTCTCATTTATGATTTTTCATAATTTTCTACAATTTGTTTGCAATTTTTTTACTCTCATTATGATTTTTTAAAAAAATTTTATGACTTGTTTGAATTTTCTACAACTTCTACCTTTTTAATGATTTTTCTACTTATTACATAAATTATTTTCTAATTTAAGCCTTTTTTGTATTTTTTTAAATTACTATTATACACCAAATATTTTTCTCAATTTTATAATATTTTTTAATTTTTCTTCACTGTTTGTAAAATATTTAATTATTTATTTAATTTTTAAATAATTTTAATGTATTTAATAAATAATTCAAAAATTCGAAACGGATTGGACCCGTACCGGCCCAGCACGAAATTTGACCCGCGGACTATTGTGCCATACCGGGCTTCTACATCGAGCTATTGGGTTGGCTCGGTACAACATAGTAGTGAATCATGTCGTGTCGGCACAGCACAACCCAAACAACTAGCCCGACGGATCTATATCGTGCCGGCCCAGCTCGGCCAACTTGTAGCTATATATGGGGATGTTTAGTTGGTGTCTAGGACCACCTTCGGAGGTGCCCCAGGTGAGTATGGGAGTTAGACCTCTAATTTTGGTTGCTTGACTCCTGGCGTGTGCGGCTCTCTTTTTTATTTATTTATTTTTTAGTTCCATGAAACACATGAGGATGGTTGTTCCGATGACAACCTACACTCGTCGAGGACTGACACTTTGTTGAGGAATGACGAGGATTGGCAGGACATGCCTTACTTTTTTTTGTGTTTTTCTTTGAGCTTCGCCGAAGACTACTACTCGTCACTACCGTCATTGTTGCATGTCGCTCCTTTCTCTCCGCTTGCCACCTTGGCTGCCACCAAGAAGGATTCTATCAATTATTTTGGAATAAAATAGTTTGAGGAGTTATTATCATCTTCTAAAAGCATATTTTAAGTTGTACACTTTATCTATTACATAATATATCTTTATGTTACTTTTTTCTTTTAGAGCTAAAACACCACTCAAGCACTCTTAAAAAATATGCTTGACTGACCATACAAGTTTTAGATCAAACACATGATAACAAGAACATCCACCAAACATCTTATATATCCATATCACAGCAAAGCCCAAGGTTGAGAGAGAGGGATGGACGGTCGTCGAAAGATGGCTAGACGACTCTTTCTTATATTGTGATTTCATATTCGGATCAAAATAACATATTGCAAGGTGAATCTAATTAATCAAGGGACAAAGCATGAGTTCACTAATAACGTGTGCTCTTTAAACAAACTTTGCTGTGTTGAAAGAAGAAGAATAATTTCAGTAGGCATAGATTTGGATCATCACGCCTCTCTCTTTCTATACAAGAAAACAGAAAGGAAAAATATTAACTACGGATTAGTGCGCGCATCACTTCCTCATTTTCCCCTTAAACTCCGTCATGAAATATCTCTCTTTTCCTCTCTCTCGAAATAACCCTTTTGTCAGAAAATCCACTCTGAATGCAAAATAAAGAAAAAAATAGAGAGAGAGAGAGAAAAAACTAGTTAGCCAAGAAAACAATTCAAAGATCTGTCTACATCATCGGCAAATCCTGGATGTCACCGGCCACCATGAACAATCTTCGCCAGAAATCCATGTCGTCGGCGAGATCGCCTGCGGACTTCGTCTGAAAACCAAGACCGTCCAGTGGCATGGACAGCGTCTCCGACCAGAAGCTCTCGTCAATCTGGAACTCCTCCGAGCTGAAGCTTTCTTCTTTGCCGCAAACAGAGCTCCCAACATTTGTGTTCTCCACCGACGAGGCCATGGAAGACTCGGCCGCGGCGGACGAGGAAGAGAAGGATCGCTCCGGCGACACCGGCTGCGTGGATTTCGGCTTCAGTGCGTTGTTTCGGCGCGCTTGGCTGGCCTGTGGCTGTGGCTTCGGTGCGAGCCGCTTCTTCAAGTGGGTGTGCCACACGTTCTTGATCTCGTTGTCCGTCCTCCCCGGCAGCCTTGCTGCAATCGCCGACCATCTGAAACATAGAGAATTTAATTTTAGAGACTTGTTTAGTGCATACTGTATTGATTCAGGAGGATGTATTTTATTTTTTGCAAGATTTGATTCCACGGCAGACTCAAGAACTGTCTCTCCTCCACTGAGCGCAGCAGCCAAATTAAAAAAAAAAAAAAAAAAACCTCTAGCCTCATGACGTCATCTATGATGCAATTATAGAATAATGTATTGCATCTGTTTGCTCTAGTAGGGTTCAATTTACGACGGTTCCTGATACATTATCAGAAATCTCTGTCTCGATCAACATATATAGTCGGTTCCAGCCGGAATTAGTGTTAGTGTTGTAAAATTAACATAGATACGCATAAAAACTGTGCAAAATAAAAAAAAATGACGGTAACAACCAGAAATTAGAATTTGTCCGGAAACTATTTTTGGCACAGAAGGAAAAGGAACAAAAGCTCCATTCTTGGCATTTGAAGCAAGAATGATAGATTCCTTCATGCAAAGCAAAAGCTAATAAAAGTTCAACACAAAGGCAAAATAATACTCCCTAGAAAAGAATGGCACAAAGAAAAGTACCGATTGCCGAGCTGCTCGTGGAGGTGGATGATGGCGTCCTCCTCCTCCTTGCTGAAGTTGCCGCGCTTTATGTCCGGCCGCAGGTAGTTGATCCACCGCAGCCGGCAGCTCTTGCCGCATCGCAACAACCCTGCCACACACAAACCTTCAGCTCCTTGCTCTTCTTTACATACCATTCGGTAGTAGCTACTGCTACAGTGAGGACTGAGGAGTAGATGGTATACTCACCGGCTTGCTTGGGCAGCGCGCGCCAGTTGCTGTGGCCGTGGCGGCGGATGTGGGAGACGAGGACCTCGTCTTCCTCGGGCGTCCAGGGGCCCTTCTTAAGCCCCATCTTCTCGCAGCAAGGAGACCTCCCCATTGTTGTATACTTCTTGCTTCCTTCCTTCTTGCCGAGGCGTTTGTGTAGTGTGTGAGTTAGGTTTTTTTTTTTTTTCCTGCTCGAGCTCGAGAGTTCGGGTGGTGTTTTGAGCCTTCGATGTATTTATGCTTGGCGAGCTGCTGACGCTACACAAACGTGCTTTAATTAAATGGTCAATTCGGGCAACTTCCGTGAAAGAGAGGCTGTCACCCAGGTGACAAAATGAGGAATTGTTCATTTTGGTGGAGCCTTGCATGGAGTCACTATTGTTTCTTTTGTTTGTTTGTTTTTACCCCTTATTTTTAGTGTTTATAGGGTAAGATTTTCTTTTTACAAGCCGCTATTTAAAACTTTTCGGTTGTTTGGTATAGAGTTGGATGATCGAGACAAATCAGAATAAGAAATTGATGTGCATAATTTTTGTATGAGATTTCTTTATAAATGAAATAGCGGGTCCTATTGTGGTGTTTATTGAAAATATGAGTTTGTTATGATAAAATTTGAACTTTCACTCATCTATGTTATCTATCAAGAATTGGTTCTCAGTCAGCCAATTGAAATCCTGGATGCGGCATATGGGCAAACTAGCAACCCCAAAGTTTTGTTCAATATAGGCATAAGGCATTTTTGGTCTCACTAATTTGTATAAAAGGTTATTTTGGTCTTTCTATTTTGAACAAAAAATCAAATTAATCACTCTAATTTCTAAATATGATCAAAATGTTTCTTTTAATTAAATATTAGAATTAAAATTATGATGTAGTATAACTGTAGACTGACTGGATAACACATATGACTGAGAAAAAAGAGAAGAAAACCCCAAATACTTGTTATAGAGAAAAAAGAGAAAAAAAATTGTGAAGAAGAGGAAGGAATGGAAGGGAGGGAGGGAGCTTGATGATCGGGCTGTAGCGTAGCACCCATGCACGCCAATAGTGATAGCGGTCATGGCAGTGACTCTCCTATGCATGCATCAGGAAGAACAAGATGTGATAGTGTGCATGCTGCAATTCAGTGGTAGAAAGATTATATTTTGACTATATGTTTGAATGTTTTTTTTTTTTTGTATATTAGGTGTTTGGTGGTGGTGTGGCGCTTGTGCACCCATGGCGTGGTGTGCTAACGATGGTGCCCATGCACCCACGAGGCTTGCGTGCCGGCACATGACATCTATTGGTCTTATCGTGCGTGCCAATGGCATAGTGCCCAATGGTAGTGCCCATACATCCGAGGCTTGTGACTTGACACACGGCATTCACTCGTTCGGGAAGTGAGTGGCGGCACCAATGTGCCTTGTGCTTGGCACTCTTGTGCGTCGAGATCTGAAGTTTAGTGGCAATTTTATAAATTTTGAGGATAATTTGGATTTCTTATGTTTTGGTTTGGATTTTTGTATTGGTGTAGATGATTGGGAGATTTCGGAAGAGGAAGAAGGAGGAGACGGGCATCGATGAGATGCAAAGGATTAGTCCACAACATTATCAAAAGGCATGCTACATCATTATCTTGAGTCCAGATTAAATTTGAAAGAACTATTTCTAGCCGATTTAGAAATTAGATAGATATTTTGATCCTTTTGAAAGTAAAGAAACAAAAATAAGTTTTAATGCAAAGTGATAAGACCAAAACCTTCAATATATAAAGATACTTCATAGATGATTTTCTCTCACTCAATCCCAATTTTTTTCCCTCCCCCCGCCCTAGCCACCAATTGTGCCGCCTGCACCCTATACTTTCTTCCCTTACTACTCTTATCACCCAAACATTTTCACTTGCTATTGCCTTGTCACTTGGCCAGGTCTGTTAGGATCCTTCTCCTAAGTTGTTAGAAACAACATTATAACCACTTTCTCTGAGAAAGAAACCCTCACCTTTCCCTACTTCATTAATGCTCTTTGCTATTAACATTCTCTCTTTTACCACCTCAACCATTGGTGCCACCGGTGCCCCAACACCAACGCCACCACCTTGCACCCCCTCCCACTAACCATATAGCGTAGCTAATACATAGCTTAGTCACAATATTTTTAATTAAAATATTCACATATATCAAATTAATTTGTTAATCTTGTTGAGACAAAGATCATCATTTGTAAGTAAACATTTTGGTTTTTAATTGTTTAACATATTATGGTGTAGAAGACAAACATTGTTACTAATTGATCAATTCGGGCAAATATAGTTGTTCATAACGACAAACAGAAAAAAAAAAAAGTACATACAAGTTTTGCACATTTTCCCCTTTGATATGTAGTAATGACAGTTTAGGTCGTAGATGTAATTCATGAGAGTAGAGCATTTGAGCTATTTGAACGAGCTGTAACTTCTAGATGGATGGAAATTCTTGGTTAAGCATTTGGATAAACAAGCTGTCTAAAAGGAAATTAGGGAAGCAAACATCTTTTCTGTTGGATTGAGTAGCCTATTAGGATTCTTAGCTTATTAGGATTCGTATTAGTTTTTCTATTAGGATTCTTATTAATTCTTTGTTAAAGGTTATAAAAAAAGAACAATTGTATCTATTTTTACAAGCAAGCAATAAAACCTTAAAATCAAATTGGTATCAAAGTCATCACCACTCAAATGCCACCACCGTGTTTACTTACCTGACTTCATCGGTCGTCCGTTGCCGCACCTCTGCACCCGCGCGCCGCCCACGCCAAGCCGCCTGCGCCCGGCGACGGCAGCTAACGCACTGCGCCCATGTGCCGCGACCACCGCCGAGCCCGTGTCCACACATCGCCTGCTGAGCCAATGCCTCACCGAGGCCGCCCACCGATTTTTTTTATTCAATGATTTAGATGACTCCAAGTCAAGATTTTCTGTGGCAGATCTGGATCTTATGTATACCAGATCTTCTGTGGTGTAAAAAAGAGAGAGAGAGAAAGAGAAGGGGATTGTGAGTGCATGAGCTCAATTTCTTTTTGAATCTGTTGAGATGACAACCACAGTTCCAACCATGGAGGAGTTGATCCGGGAGGATCTTCAAGTCCTGATCGCATACGGTTTCGTGTCCTTAATCGTGATCAGAAGGTTTTACGACCATGGATTGGTCCGCAACCATAGATTAGTCCTCTGGTCGGAATTGTAATCCAACCCGAATATATATAACTAAGTTTATCTGTTTAGGATTAATTAGTTATATGAGTCTAATACGTTTAGGTTACTAAGTCTGATACGTACTCATACGATTGGACTATAAATACCTTGTAATAGATCAAGTTTAGATCATCGTATACAATCGAAAAGTAATAGAACTTATTTGAGTTTTAGATACTTATAATTCCTTCGACGTAGGCAAGTGTGTCTAACGTTCGATGTGTAAAGCCCTCCTTGAAATAAAGAGTTGAGCAATTATTTTGGGTTTCGGTATTTCCGAGTAAGATCCTGTTATTCTGCATATTAGGATCTGGGCGAGCCTAGTGCAAAAATTAAAGATAGATCTCAAACGAATCAGGAGTTTATGGCGAAGATGATGATAATGAGAACGAATGACATCTCATCATCAGACAAAGCTGTGATGGCAATGCCATATTCACAGATGGTGAAAAAGATAGAGCTCATGCCAAATAATGTGAAGCTGGAGGGAACAAAAAACTATCTGAGTTGGTCTAGGAGAGTGATTATTATTTTAAAGGCAAAGGGGCTTGCTAACTGTGTGCAGGAGACATCTGTCGAGCCCCTTAAAGATGGCTCGGAATGGCAGAAATGGAAAACCACTAATTCTCTGGTGAAAGTGTGGTTGCTAAACTCAATGAACCCTTCTATTGTTGGGATGATGGAAGCCACTCCAACTGCAGCCGAGATGTGGGCTGTACTAGTTAGACTATATTCTGGAGCTGGCAATGCCATGATGATGGCTGAGGTGCATGGGAAGCTTCGAGGGATGACTCAAGAGGAGCGGACTGTATCTGAGTACTACAATGAATTCCAGCAACTGTGGACAGATTTGGACCACTATGATCCGTTAGACATTCCTCATGCTAAACATCTGACTATGTTCAAAAAGTGGGTGGATCGCAGGAGAGTACTTGACTTTCTGCAAGGCTTGAATGTTGAGTTTGAACCTAGAAGAGTTGTTGTTTGCCACCAACCGCATCTGCCCATCATGGAGGGGGCATTTGCTACTATAGTGATGGAGGAGACCCGATTACGAGTCATGAAATCGGGTTCCCTACCACCTGCTGCTAGATCTGTATTGACTGTTATAGATAACCGTGAGTGCTTTACTTGCGAGAAGATTGGGCACATTAGCTGGAATTGCCTACAATCACGTGATTTTGGGCGTGGCAGGGGTGGTGGAGGACGTGATGGTGGTAGGCGTCAAGGTCCTAAAGTCAATCTTATTGTGTCTAATGAGGGATTAGTTGCGCATGACAAAGAGAAGCTTTCTGAGTTGGAGGAGCTACGATAGTTCAAAGCAAAGATTGAGAGTACCACCAGCAAGTCCATGGCCACCCAGGAGATCCCTATGACCACTACATTTGGTACTTTTGCCAATTATGCTCATGCGGGCACAAGTATTGAGGCACAGGCTTTTGCATCCTTACATATTTCTCCTTTAGATTGGATAGTTAATTCAGGTGCATCTAGACATGTCACTGGTGCTTATAGTGAGTTTGCATCTTATTCTCCATATTATTCCATGCATCGTGAAACTGTTCAAACTGCTGATGCGACTGCACAACCCATCAAGGGAATTGGCACAGTTCAGTGTACACCTACCATTACACTTTCTTCTATTTTGCATGTTCTATCCTTCCCGGTCAATCTTCTTTCTGTGAGTGCTTTGGTGAATCAAATTGATTGTGGTGTTTATATTGACCGAGATGTCTATCATATTTAGGAGAGACAGACAAGGAGGGTCTTGGGGAATGGGACTAGGCGTGATGGACTGTGGTATTTGGATCAAGGGACTGTGGATGCTGTGAGTGCTGCTTTGACTACTGCTGTAGGTGGAGAAAATATTGAAGTGATGCTTTATCACTATCGTTTGGGTCATCTATCATTTGACCGACTAAGGAGCATGTATCCGGATGTTATGAGTCGAATGCCTATGAAAAAATTCATGTGTGATGCTTGTGAGTTTGGCACGCACGCACGATCATCTTATGGTAGTATTGGGCTTCCTAGTATTAAACCATTTGTACTTATTTACTCAGATGTTTGGACCTCTCCGGTTATCTCTATTCATGGTTTGTACTTTGTTACTTTCATAAACTGTTATTCCCGTATGACTTGGCATAGAGATTGCACAGTATAAAAAGGGTATAGTTCTCTTATAAAGGAAATATACTCTAGATTTGCTGAATGAAACTGGAATGTTAGGATGTCGTGTTGTCTCTACTCCCATTGAGCAGAACCACAAATTAAGTGATCAAAGTAAAAACCCAACTAACAAGGAGAGTTATCAAATACTTGTTGGGCGTCTTATTTACCTTTGTCACACAAGACCCGATATTGCTTATGCAGTGAGTGTGGTAAGTAGATATATGCATGACCCAAGAGTGGAGCACATGGAAACATTATATAGGATTCTAAGATATCTGAAGGGAAGTTCAGGAAAAGGTCTCTAGTTCAGGAAGAATATGAATTTTGATGTGGTTGGCTATTGTGATGCTGACTGGGCAAGTTGTTTAGATGACAGGAGATCAACATCAGGGTATTGTGTTTTTGTGGGAGACAACTTGGTGTCATGGCGAAGTAAGAAACAGAATGTTGTTTCTCGATCTACAACAGAAGCAAAGTAAATGGCTATGGCTATGTCTTCTAGCTAATGTAAAATGCTCTGGTTGAGAGATTTGTTATCAGAGTTACGGTTGTTTCGAGGTTGAGTTTTGATACTATGGTGTGACAACAAGTCAGCAATCAATATTGCTAATAATCTAGTGCAATATGATCACACCAAGCATGTGGAAATTGATCGCTTCTTCATTAAAGAGCGCTTAGACAAAGAAAGTTTAAAACTAGAGTATGTATCTTCTGGAGAGCAATTTGCTAATTGTTTGACAAAAGGAATTAGTCCTAAAGAGTGTGTGTTAGTTTGTAATAAGTTGGGGATAATTGATATCTATCGTCCAACTTGAGAGAGAGTATTGGATAAAGTAGCATATTAGGATTCTTAGCCTTTTAGAATTCGTATTAGTTTTCTATTAGATTTCTTATTAATCATTTGTTAAGAGTTATAAAAGAAAAACAATTGTATCTATTTTTACAAACAAGTAATAAAACCTAAAATCAACTTTTTTCTAAAGTTACATTTCTTTTCTTTTAGATTAAACTTCTTTTAAGGTTGGAAGAAATTGTTAGAGTAATCAACAAAGAAGTTCTTGAATCATATACCAATTATATTAATAAATAACTCATATTTTGTTAATGAGAGTCTAATTTTAATATTCAACTAAATAACCGGTCGGTACAAAACTAGTTACTCTCCGACTAGTTGTTTTTAATTGGAAGTGCCATTTTACCGCCAATAGATCATCTTCTATGAGATGATTTTAATGCCAACCGTACCTCCAAATAATTGGCTAACTAATGATATAAAAAAAAAACTACTCATCAACGATTTAAGCCTTATAATGACCAAGACAGAGTTATCAAATTTATCCATATATGCGTGCGGCTCAGTCGCGAATGTGATTTTAAGCGACTTTTCTTTGGAGACCAATTATCAAGTGAAAATTTTTTGGAAGAGGTCGGGGCAAACATAGTGCGTTTCCCGCCGATTTGGTCTCATTAGTCGTATCGAATCACTGCACTTTGCATGGTACATCACCGTCACGGCACGCCGTCGGGGTACCACTAGAACTGAACATTTCAACAAGCTAGGAAATGCCCAACTTCTTTTGAAAAATATTGCGTAGGAAGAGCCGGCTAGAATACGTATTATAAAACTTTAACTGCAGATGTTATGCAATATTGAAACGCGAGATTTAAATCATAATTTGTGAGAGTTGTGATTTGAACTTTGATCTGCAATAAAAAACCAAAAATAACTTATTTAACTGAGCTATAATTAGTTAGACTTTTATCTAATTTTGTTTGATAAAGGGTAAATTGCACTGGCGGCCATAATGGAGTTTTGCGCAAAACTTTATATCCTCTAGACGCTTTCAACGTTGTCATGCAAGTTCTTGAACCGGTATAACGATATTTTTTTATATTACTTTAGCAAGTGATGAGATGGTGCATGCTTTACCGTGTAATGAGATCAGCTCTTTTCCTTAAATGATGTACATTAGGCGACAAAAAAAAACTCAATTAATCATGTTCGTATCTCCTCCAATATTTTTTTACTTTTTACTTATCATTTCATGTATGTATAAACCAAAATTTTTAATTTTTGACTACTAATATAAAAAAACCACTAATTCACCATATAAAAATAATATTAATATATTAACAATCAAATTTACTTACTTATTGTTATTGTTTTATAATTTTTACTTATATATAATTGAAAAAATTAATGGTTAAAGTGTATTTTAGAGATCATAAAAAATCTAAAATGATAAATAAAAAACAGTGATTGAGTATATGTATGTAAATTTAGTTAGCTTATAAATGTACATGTTTTTACGCAAAGAAGTGGAGGAAATTAACGTGCCAAAATTGGGTGCATTTTCATATCATATTTTCCAGAAAAAGATCAAATCTATCGGCATTGGTAGTCAAATATAACTAAATTTGCACAATAGCACCACCTTATATAGCTATTAAATATTTTCAAATGATGCATGATGGAGCAAAACAGCCAAAGAAACCTCCTATATTTAGAAGAAAACCCTTCAAGCCTCTCACCAATGCTTAATGACAATGTAGGGCAAGAAAGATATTAATGCTTAAGAGATCAAAGAGGAAAGGTATGTACATGCTAACTCCATACTTAGCTCTCTTATCTTATTGACTCATTCATATGTGGGAGTAATTGTAGTTTACAAGTTAACAATTTCGTTTCTTGCGTCTAAATCATGATGATTGCAAGTATTTAATGATAAAAATGATATATGGGAAATGGTCAAATGGGTCCTAGTTTCAATGTCGCGGTGTCTCCATTTTGAAATGCACTTCCACATTTTTACCGTTTTGGAGTTATTATACATCCATATCCCATCAAAGTTTCATGCTTGCAAATATATCCTCATAAAAAGTGCAATATAATATTTGTAAGTGATCAATCATAAAAACAAGGATGGTGAACACGTAGGCATAGATAATCAGAACAAAAGAGAGAATTGAGGAAAGGAAAGGGGAAGTTTAGAAGAAAAGTAGGATTATCTAATATATGAGTCACCATCTGACAATAATATTTTAGGATTTTAACAAAGAATATGTTGAATTGTAGTGGCTAATTGGGTATTGAACTTGGTCAACAAAGTATACAGTGACATGTTTGGCGTCGCAATATTTTGGGATATGTTTGCGATTATAGAGTTAATTTTTGCTGGGATACTGATGGAGTTCCCCTCTATATGAAACTGATTGAAGGAGCGAGAGGGGTTCTGACTTATGACCTATGTTAATCATTTGGTGGGAAAAATATTATGGTCTTTGCAAGATTAATTAATGGAATTTTGTTTGATTAGTGTTTGTGTATACAAAATGGTACTCACTTAAACATTCAAATTGTTTAGACTGATTGAGATACTTGTATTCATTTGTAAGTGGTACTAGTTTTTATTTGAAGGGTAGATGGACCACTATATATTATGATATTTCAAGTGGATGAGTATAATGTATACTACAAGTTAATAGATGATCATGACTAGGACAAATTATTCAAGCGGAGGTAAGAAATAACGACCTTACATGATATTTTTTAGTATGTGGACATATCTTAGACGTTACTCGCATTACGTCTTACAGTTACAGGACATCAACTCCATTGTAGTCTAGTGAGCCAATATATTCATATGAGTAGTACAATTACATAAATTTTAAAATAATATATTTAGCAACAAAACAGTAAGTATAGTTAAAAATTACTTCCAAGTTGCTATAGAAATTGTGTGGTTTACTTTTTTAGAAAACATTAAAACACTTCTCTATAAAAAAAATATAGTGTAACTGAGCCAAATGAGTAAATTAACATATGATGCCGTACCGATGATAGTATTAGGTACTTATTTTTTTTATTTTAGAAAAGAAAAACATCAGGCTGTCATGCTAACACTGTCATGATGTAGTCCATTTTGCTAGTTACAGGAGTATACCGCCAAATTTGCCCTAATTTTTAGGGGAAAAATTGAAGTTGATGTTTAAATTTTTTTGACATGTCTTTCATGCCATAATAATATTATTATTATTATTATTATTATTATTATTATTACCACCGCAAACAACGTGACACAGTATACTTTACCAAGCATTAAGCCGAAGGGATCTCAATTCGAAGTTTCTTTGCAGTACATGAGCCTTTTTTGATTGACCAAAGGAGGTCAAATTGGTCACCGGGCCTTCACATATGGTCCCAGTCAAAGTAGCTACAAATGATACCCCATTGTTCGTTGGCCAAGCCGATCGTTCAAATATGTGTAACTTGTATTTGTTCATACACTGAAGTGTAGCAGGACTGCAGGAGATGAGACTTGTCTCGCAATCGCTTTCTTCTGCGAAGTTTTGTTGTTACTGTTGAAGTCAAGACTGTACATTTGGTTTTCTTTAGGGAAATCGTGTTTTATATCAATCTTTCGAGGTAGAAGTATTATTTTGCACATCAACTTTGAGATCAACCCCATTTTAAGACCTGTTTTATATCAATCTTGCAAGATAGAAATATTATTTGCACATCAGCTTTGAGATCAACCCTATTTTAAGACCTAATTTTTATCGTGGGTATCATTTTAATTTCTTAATTTAATTTTATGAAAGGTTTAAATCAAGATTTTAAAGTCATTGACATATGAGGATCATTGACAAGTGTGTCTCACTTGTCAGTGACTTTGAATTTTAATATATATATATAAGTTTTTAATGTGAGAGATAAAAATGGTATTTATTTCAAAATTGAGAAACAAAATGACACCCATGAAAAGTTTTAAGGCTAAACATGTGTCTATTCCAAAATTAAGGGACCAAAACACAGCACTTCTTTCTCTCTTTCCAATGTCAAATACATTTAGGCTACAAGCAATCCAGCGAAAAAGAAAGTCATGTTTTGTCTCCTCCACTACCATTACAAGCATACTTAACAACACTAACTGCCTTGAAGTTACCAACCCAGCCTAAATTCATAATGAACCTCGACAAAAATGAAATTAAACATGAGTATTTTTATTTCGTAGACATCGATGCCATAATGCAGTGGAATGTGCCGCAACACTTGGATGAAGTCTGTCTACAAAGCTATTTTGCAGTCGGACACGAAACATGCACCTTCTGAAAAGCCTTTATCAATTGCAAATTAGTTAAAGAAAAAAATTAGTCATAACCAAATTAATACCTAACCAGTTTCCTTCTGATCCGTATGAAGTTGTTTAGTATACGTTTGGTTGTGACCAATTTTTTGACCACTTCTCAGGATCCAAACATACCATATTAATTAAAACAATTGTTCTCTTTGAAACGCAAAACTAGAAGTCCCCGGAAGATCGCACGATCCATAGTATGATCTCACCGACTTACCTTGTGTTCGTACACCTCAATATTCATGTTGCAATTCAATAAGACTATCTAGTCAAATGTCCATTGGAAAATGTTAATTTTTCGGTACCAACAAAAAATTGGTGCAAGGTTTGTTTGAGAAAAAGGGCCGAATACTTAAAAGAAAAATTAAAATGCTTGCGACATGCATGTTTTTTCCTCTCTGAACACTCCAGTAGTTTAATCGCAAAAGCTCACTTAATAATGATTCAAGTGACGCAATTAAAAACAAAGCATCCCGACAAATTAACAGATGCGCGCGAAGATCATCCACGCATGCAAGACAAGACACAAGTCCATGCAAAATATATATTTAAGACTTTAATAAGTGTTCTTAGCCATCACCATCTTCGTTCGCTTCTTCGATGAGCTCGTAGTCAATTCCCACTTAATTCCATGTGCGCGCGCGCGTGTTTATATCTTGATATTTTTATATGTAATCCGTATGATATAATCTTTCTTTTGCAGTATGAAAGACATACTTGAAAGAAGGGATATATAATGCTTTGGATCTTCTATTCTCAGATAAGTATATGTTGTACATAGCCAATAGTTGAGAATTGAATCCTATCCTGAGGACTGACATACAAAAAAAAAAAAAATTTGTATGAAGATCATCCTCATCCTCATCGCTATATACGAAGAACCTCTTCTTTACTCTCATATGAACATGTGTTGTATTGATTTAATAATAAAGAAGCGGATCCCGACATCACATAGCAGCTAATCCAAGCAAAAACTTATCCAGGTACAATATGAAGCCAATCCAAGCAACTAGTACCACACAGTCTGCATTTGCAAATAAAAATACCTATTCCAAGAAGCATGAGTTCACACAAAGGAAACTGCTGCTAATTTAAGGTTCAAAACACCTTACATTATTTATTTTTTGTGAGTGAATGAATGCGTTTCATCCAACCAAAGCATATTGAATTGCTGCATGGAACGTGTTATCGATCGTCATCCGTTCGTCATATGACATCATGGAAATCCATTTTTTTTTTTGTTTTTTGTTTTTCCAAGTGAAAGCAATTAAGTGAGTGTTGAATCTGTGTAGCTTTCCGGCATTTTGGATTTGGTGGATGCCCTTGGACTAAACTAAGAGAGAGTTTGTAGCAAAGACATGGGAGGCTCTTCATTTTCCCATTCCAATCGCCTGCACTTTTGGATTTACGCACAATGGATATTGCACCTCCACTAGTACTACCATTCTCTCAAAAGGCGACGACTTGTTGGCTACAAATGAAACTTTTGGATGTTAAAGTTTTGAAACTTTTAATTTTTGTTTTTTTGTTCCTTCTAAATTTTCAGTAAGTTTGTAATAGATTTGACCGACAGCAACAGTCAAAAATTGTCAAAGGCAAATTTAGATAGTTTGTGAAGTCAGTAGTAGGGAAAAAGCAGACATATTAATAACAGAATCCCTAATCATCTGTTATAAAGTGACATAAAGCATCTTTTCGAAAATAAATTAGATTATATGTCATAAGCTTGTAAAGTTTTTTTATACCCAGCGTTGATATTAGGTGAATTGAATGCTTATATATGTTTTTTGCACTTTACAGTTACTGTTATAAGTTTTTTCCAGCACCTCTTTGGCACAGGGTCAAGCCCTCTCAATTTTTGCTGCTAGTCTTTTTTGTTCCGTTCATTTTTATTTTCTTCTCTATAACACATGTGTATTGATGATCTACATTAAATATCTTGACTCATGTCTAATAAAAATTAAAATACAGATAAAGAAAACAAACAAATCAAACTTCGTTTCTACATGAACTTCTTGTCCGTCTTTCATGAAGATGGCCATTGGTCATTCAATGGCTGAGACTGAAGTGTTTGTAATTTACTTAAGAACTGAATTTTTTTTATTCCTGGGGTAACAAAAGGAAACAAGAAAGATCTTGCTAGTCATTTCCATATCTTATCTTCCTCTCCTTTTCTTCAACTGGATGTGGCTGCCAGGAATAACACATTCCATCGCTGTTTGAAAAGTTTAAAGTAAAAAAAAAAGAGACGATTGTAAAAAAGCATAAAGATATTACCACCAAACATTCAGGAAGTTTATGAAGTAAAAAGATGCAAAAATTTTGTCAACATATGGCTTGGAATGTGATTAGCGACGGTCTTTAGAAGGCAACAATATTTTACACAACTCTTCTAGCTATATGGAAACTTTGCAAGATTCAGCATGCCCTGCAAGTCATGGTAAATATATATTTTATTGTCGCCGTTACATTTTTCTTTTTGAACTAGCACCAAACATTCAGTAAAAGCAAAACCAGTCTGCACCACGTTTCCGGCAAGAGTCATATCATACTCCCATTGGATGTAACATTAACGTACCAATAATCCTTTTTTTTTCTTGCCATTTGGCAGGGAAGGTGCAGTGGATATTGGTTTCAGTATTTGGTCACATATCGTTGAGATTCTCTTTGAAAAGGCAGTTTTTGTCCTAGTTTTTTTAGGGATTGTTATAGATTAGATCTATCAAATTGTTTCGAACCAGGCTAAAAAATCTGATCCAAGTGAAAGTACAAAATAAGGGCATGAGCCAAGTTTTGGAAGCATGGTGGGATCAAAGTTTAATCCAAAATCCTAGCGGGATCTTTTTTTTTCCTATAAATTTTTTTTTATGATCCAACTAACTAGGGCTTAAGGCAACAAAAAAAGTGTCGATGCAAGTGGCGGATATATATATATATATAGAGAGAGAGAGAGATGTTGTCACACATATCACATCTAGTGTCATTGTTTGATTTGTTAGCACAAAAAAGTGTGGTAAAGACAGTTGCAATTATTTACACAAATGGTCTGCCACGTCAGTTTGTCGAGCTCTGGGAGCTCGACAAGCTACTAGTCGCACAGGAAACCACGACCAGAGAGTTATCGTGCCCGTGGACCACGACATCTCCTTGTCGTGCGCCTCGACCACGAGTAGCTTTGTTTTGTTGTCGTCCCGTGAAGCCGCGAGAAGTGGAAAAAGATTTTAATCCGGGAGCGGGATTCGAACCCGAGCCACGCATTTGCAAGCCGAGAACTCCCACCAACTGGGCTAAGAAACGGATTTGATATAATTGTAGTATACATTTTAATATTCTGAAACTTGTCGAGTTTCCAGAACTCGACAAGCGAGTTTTTTTTACTGTTAACCCCCATTTAAAAAATAATTACAGAACTAACTCACAGTTGTAATAATTTGCAGAAATGGCCTGCCACGTCAGCTTGTCGAGCTCTGGGAGGTCGACAAGCTGCTAGTCGCACGGGGAAGCCCTTGTCGTGGTCGAGGAACACGACTAAGGCCTTGTCGTGCTCCACGACCACGACAAGCCCTTGTCGTGCCCCTCGACCACGACAACCTCTCCAGAATTTGTCGCATCTGCAGAATTCGACAAGAGAGAAAAGAATTAATGATTAAATTGCGGATTGATTTGTAATCTGATTTCACAAATAAGTATAAACTTATACATTATACTCATCTAACAAGAGATTTGATAAAATATGACTTGATTTGATGATTTTTGATATAAACTGAAAATAGGGTACTTTAGGGTAAAATAAGATCTGAGTTTTGTCGATTTTGAATTATGGACTTCAAAATGTGATTTTGTAATCTGCACAGAAGAGAAAATTGTATCAAATATCATTTGAAAAAGATTTGCTGAAGAAATTTTGAATTTGGAATTAATCTGAAGATTTTAGCCTTTTTGGGTTTCTAGATATCAAATAAAGGATTAAATTACGATATAATTTGGACTGATATGTGAAAATGGCTTAGATGATACGATTTGGCTGCCAACTTTCTGGATCAAGGTATTGACATACCCATGATCATAATCCAAGAATAATCTGATCTGGATTAGGTCAAGATTTAGCTAAATCTGAGTTCTGAGTATTTAGGGTAATTAGAATCCTGTTTTCGAAAACAGAATAGGATTGATAGATCTGAGATTTAGAGATGGAATTGAATCTGGCTTCTAAAGACTTTTATGTTTAGCAGTAACAAGGTCAGTTCAACCCTAATCTATCTCAAACCCTAACATATCAAAATCTATTCTGTGAACCCAAATCAAGATCAGTGGGGATTCAAACCCAGGTGGACAACGAGGTAGAAGAGAGTTCCCACCAGCTGGGCTAGGAGTTTTTCCCATCATACTGTACATACATAAATACATACATACTGTATAGATATATATATATATACACACGCACATATATATGTATATGTATATGTATATATATCTATAGAAATATATGTAAGTATGTATCATATAATAAAAATATATAAGAAATCTAGTGAATTGCATGATTCATTTTGAATGTAACACACTGGAAAATAAAAGTGCGATGTACATGTTCGCTATGGGTTCGGACGACCCCACTTATGCCCATGCCCATGTCTATCTCTCTGAAAAGGCGATGGTGAGTACAGATCAGGTGGCACATGTGATCGCCGCCCAGCCGTGGTAGAAGGACCATGCCGCTCAGTACCTGCATGACCCTGAGATGGCTGTGTCGGTGGAGGGTGATCTTCGAGCTCGCTAGGTGCCAACTGATCCGGTTGGTAGTACTGATGTGCATGAGGGTCGTGCAACCCTAACATGCTCGAGACCTAGTCCTGGTTGTCCCGTTGTGGTGCCACCCAACTGGGGTCGGCCCCCTGCGGAGCGTAGTACTCACGATCGTCATCACATCCATGTGGTCGTGGGCGGTGTGGGCCCCTCGTTAGAGGGAACCTACTACAAATGCCCAGGTGATTTGTGCACAGGAGTTAAAACTTCAGAACATCCAACCATATTTACATGCATACATTAGCAAAGCGTACGGGGTCATTCAGACCTATGTTACAGTAATTGACGTGTGCGGAACCACGTCAAAATATAAGTAGCAAAATCAGTTAAGGGCTGAACCCAAAACAGGGTTCGAGCCAAAAAGCAATCATCCAAAGTAGTACAACACAACAGTGAGGAACATCCTCCTCATCCAGCAAAGCGTGAAGCAGGGCGCAATCCACATCGCTCTCGTTGAGGTTTGGTGACCCTTCAGGCGCTTGGATCTCCGGGAACGTTGTCGGGGTCTTCTTGTGCTGAGTCGATTCCATAGTCTATGAAATCGACTGATTCATCCTCTGTACTTATTGGATCAGCAAGGGTGAGCATACAAAGCTCAGCAAGTTCCCGCATAGGGAGATGTTATATGTGGTAAATGTCAACAACAAGCTCTATGGTTCTCATTCTTAGGGTAATTTTATTGAAAACAGAGATATTTTAATACTTTGGAAAGTCTCCCAGAATCTGGGGTTTTGTTTATCAAAGTAATTTATCAGACTGTACATGTGTATACTTTTCACAGAGTCAGGCTAAGCTCCCATGAGCCGCCATGGTTTGATCACATTTTAAAGAATTTATCAAAACTAATCATGCTGCATCGACGAGGGACCACCCCACTACGACCAGGCTCCAGAAAACCCGGGAGCACGGAGTATTCGAATACCTTTTTACACTCTGCAGAGGTGTACCACTGTACCCACCACGAAAACTCAACTTAAATGTCGGATCAGCTCCCTGCGACTTATACGCAGGTGACCAGGCTGAGCTTACACAACAGTTTACTGACCCATTGTTAATAATTTCCTGCCCGATACATAGACAATACCGGCCCCATTATCAAGGTAGGTACTCCCTACAACATGATACATGGCAAGCACGCGTAAGGTCCTCATTATCGTTGTGGGTCCTCCCCACTGCCTTTTCTTCTAGCCTTGGGTCCATGAAGTCCTCCTCTGGACGTATGGAAGTCCCACTTCCGGGTTCGGTCGCGCACGACTCGAGAGCCAGGCTAGGGCGACTTCCTTCTTACACCTTATCCTCTCTACCCCTCACACCACTCGTGGCCCTCTGTGGCCCACCAATTTCCACACGGGAAACCGGATCGACAACCATTGCAGGAAATGATTAACTTTAGGTGAGTCATGACATTGTGCCTGTCCCATACCAGGCGGGTGGTTAGCACGTTTTCAGGCCGCTTAGAAGCACAGCACGACGATCCCGTCCTTATGGACCCTTAGCGAGGCTTTCACAAACCCACCGCGCACACAGCGCCAACCTTCCAAACCAATCCTCGCTACTAGTCCCTATTTCTTTTATATAAAATGATCTTTTAGAAATAGTTTGCTCATGCTTCTGCCTTCCTCTTTTCTTTTACACATTTATTAGTATTGACATATACTTCTATGAGTGCATATCTCTTTTAAAGTAATACTTTTTCTCCTAAGGTGACAAGGTAAAGTAAATTGTTATGAAAACAAGGGGGGGTCCACAAAATGGGACTATCTACTCACATTATTTCTCAACATACGCTTTTATCAAAACTATCTTATGTATACTTGTGTAGATATCAAACTCTAAATAATTAAATGCATATAAAATAATAGGCGCAATATGTTCAAAGGAGGGAAACTTGCCTTGCCAAGCAGTAGTGTCGTAGTCTGCGGGTTCTTCTGCTTCCTCTTCCACGTAGTCGAAGTCTTGATCTTCAAATACAGGCATACACACAAGGTATTACAATCAACTTACAAAATACGACAACTTATGCTCACCTAAAATAATAGGGCGCTATACTGGAACGGCTTTTGATTTCTGAACTGGACTAGGGTTTGGGCTTTGGATTTCTAAGGGTTGAATTGTGCTAGTTTAGGATGGACAAGAAGAGTAGTAAATAAGACTCTTAGGGTCGACGAACATCGGACGTCAAAAAGGACGACGTTCGGGTCACGTCCGGACTTAACCTAAAAGCCGAAAAGCGAGTTAAGGGGTCTAGGTGACTCTAAATGAGATGAAAATTGGACAGCATGTGTAATAGACTAAGGCAAGGTTATTTGACAAAGTGGGACAAGCAGAAAAGGCTTAGGTTTTCCAGAATTTACAAAAAGGTCCAGGACACAGCAATTTCCATGCCATTGTACTGCTGAAATTAGGGTTTGTGTGTCCTGAGTAATTGGCTCATGCATTTGAGGGCAAACTATGTCAAACATGTAGGCTTGGGTTCCAGGAGGTGGCTGGTTGAAGGGTTTGGCCGGAGATGGCCGGAGTTGGCCGGAAATTTGATGCCAAGGTGGCTGTTTTGAACAGAAACTAGGGCAGAGCAATTGGAGCACCTAGAGTTGATCAATTTCAAAACAAATCACATATTCTTGCTCCTGGGAGTGTGGACGTCACTGCTGGATCATTGGATTGCCTGGAGGTGGCGGTTGGAGGCTCGCCGGAGTTAACTGCTGGAGTTCACGGCCGGGGGATTTGGGGATTTTTGATTGGCTGAATGAAAACCAAAATTAACTAGCTGGGTCAATAGAGCGTACTCTAAGGAGTGTTTCTTTCTACTAGCACGAGTTCTAAATCCTTTTGGATCGGTTTGAATTTTGCTGAACAGAGGAAATAGAAAATCCGGTGATAGCCGGAGTTAGAAGAGAAGTGGGTTCAATTCTTTGCTCGTGAACTATCTAGGGACTAAGAGGAGTATGCTGGTAGCTTTAGTTTGAAGAATGCATTACTGGAAAAGCTTGTCGTCGAGAGAGCTCACCTGCGGCGCGCTGGAGAAGAAGAACAGTGAAGGGGGAGCTCTCTGCTGCTAATGGCGTGTACGTGTGGTGAAGATAACACGATGCCCTGGCTTTTATAGCCTCCAGGTGGCTTAGGGGAGGCTCTGGCCGAGGGAGGGCGCAACTGGGCGCAGTTTGCCGGAGACGAGGACGGTGGCGATGGGACGGCGCACCGGCGTGGGGTTCAAGGGGTATGGCTACAGCTCGGGCAAAGGACGGCGACGATGGCACAAGGCGGGTGGTTGCAGGCAACGTGGTCTCGGGGCACGGGACGGCGACTTTTGCGCGCGGCCAGCTGGAGCGGCGTTCGGTGGTGGACACGACGGGGCGCGATACGGCGATCTGGGGGTTCCCGAGGCGTCGTCGTGGCTTCGACAAGTGGCGCAGCTCACGGGGCACGCGAGGCGCACGTGGGGCGGTGCCGGCGGCGAAGGGACGCGGTGGCGCGGCCGGTGGCGCACGGGCGGCATGCAGCGCGCGCGCACGGCACGGCAACGACAACAGCACAGTGCACATTACTGTACTGTCCTGTTTTCGGCCGAGGGCAAAATTGGAATTTCCAAGATTTAGGGATCTAATTGCAATTCTGATTTTTCCATAGGCTAGATAAAATTAGTACAGACTTATTCCAATTGAGTTTGCGCGAAAACGCGGAGATTTGACAGGGTTTCGGACAAAATGAAAACAGAGTTGGATAAAACTGGTATTTTCGTTTTCAAATTTTTCGAACGGTTGAAACTCTGGTTTTTGTCGCGAATTCAGAGATGTTTCTAAAGGATGATATGTATCAAATAGCGATACGGACATGTAGGAGAAGACGAATCTCGATTCGGACTTCGAACGGAGATTTCGGACTTTTTAGGGCTTTCTAGAAGCGGTCGTTTTCGGAAAAGAGAAAGACTTAGCCAATTTGAGACTTCTCGATACGAGGGGATCCTAGGGTACATTATGCACATATTGGTTATGGTCTTGGGTCCTTTCAGGATCAGGTGATGCAAGATGCGAGTATCAGGGCGATGCTCAGAGAATGCGAATAAGACGAAAATAGGGATGTTACAGGCGGGGTCCCCCCAACTCTCCCAAGTAGACCCCCCAGGGACTGAGTGTCTCTGTCCCTGGACAGCCTGCTCAATATGAGCCTGGCCCCAATCTTCGTCAGCCGCAAGCCGCTCTGCCAACACCCTACTCGCATCGTCCCTGTCTTGACGACGGATGCCGTCCTCATCATCAAACTCATCTGAACCGGGAGTGCGATGTCTCGACGGGCCCCCAATATGCAGATCTCTGCGTCGAACACTGTGCATTGACGAGGAACGATGAAGCCGAGACGGGCCGGCGGACGTCCCTGGTATGTCACCTCCCCAGGTCGACGATGTGTCACGATGACTGCGCCGTGCTGACGAAGTGCTCTGTCGAGCACCACTCAGGCTAGACCGGGCTGACATCGGGCTAGGCGACCGGGCCCCTCTCCAGTGCTGAACCGAGGCTACAAGCAACATCGAAGAAGAGGATTCGTTGTGCTGCTACACGGATGGAATGTAGGACAGCACGCGCCATCGCCTTGAAGCGTGGTCCTCTTTCCAAGCGAGACGACAGGTTTGCCGCCTGGCTGTCGATGGCCAACGCTAAGTCACCCTGCACATGCGAAACTCATATGGGAACTATGGAAAAATAGATAAGATAAGAGACCAACATAAGTATCCAGCGAAG
This sequence comes from Pharus latifolius, assembly GCA_019359835.1. Lineage (NCBI taxonomy): Eukaryota > Viridiplantae > Streptophyta > Magnoliopsida > Poales > Poaceae > Pharus > Pharus latifolius. The sequence continues at coordinate 69,607,222 of CM033320.1, read as the reverse complement.
ACGAACGTACCGAGCGATGTATCCGGCCTGGGAAATGAACATCAAGGCCGAGTCGAAGACTGTCTTGATGTGATAGTTCTGTCGGCGAGGGGGGGCCACACGAGCGAGTCGCGTGCGGGTGCGCGGCCCGTACCACTGAAGATAGGCCTGGGACGTCCCAGGGTCATACGGCCGCTCCTCCACAACAACATCCGTCGCCGCGTAGTCCTCCCACTCGTCGACCCATTTGGAATTCTTGATCTGCCAGTTGTCGAAGTGTTTTCCTCTACGTGTTTGTCTGCAAAAGGTGACGCGATGCACATAAAGCAAAGAAATAAACAAATATGAGTGTGTACATGAGATATAGAAAATGTTCGAGGCATACACGTGAATCTCCCGCGGGAGATGGCGTTGTCGATTTCTTTCCGGGGGCGGTATCTGCTGATTTAGCCCGAATTGGCGCATCACCCTCTCCGGAAAATACGGCTCCACCACATGTGAGAACACCATGTGCCGGCGTGTAAGCCAGCAGTCCTGGCCCGCGGTGCAATGCGAGGAAATGCCATACGGTGCAACCTGCGAGATGTGCTCCGGTGTCCATGGTCGCCATATGACGCGCGCGTCCGATAGGAGATCAAACTCTCCCAGGTACGCCAAGTAACAGCGGTGAATCTGTGACGATGACCACCTCGGCCGACCTCCCAGCCAACGGGCTCCCATGGTCGGCCGGTCCACCCAATCCTCATAGTCCGCTGGCGCATCGTACGGATGGATGGGCCGCTGTAAACGCGGCCGACCAACGGGGAAGTGCTCCCATGACCACAGTTGCAGCAGTACAGGGCATGAAGAAAGCAACGATCCAGCTGCGGTCCTGCAACATGCCTCGCAAAGGCCCATGTACGTCGCGCACAACACTGCCATCGCCCAGTTGTAACGCGGCATGGCCCCTGCGTCGGCATCGACGATACTCTCGACCAGAGGAATGAACCATGTGTACACAGTGTCACCGTGCGTGGAAGGGAACAAAATATACTGCAGCGTCACCAGCAAATACGCGAAGAGATGCTGCCGAACTACATCGGCGGGGGCATCATCGGGGCACTCACGGTAGCGCGCCAGAAATCGGTGGGGGACACCACGCCTGGATGCCGGGATCTCGTCGGCGTGGTTAGCGATGTTGAATCGGAGGAGCATCTGTGCGCGCCAATCTAGGCGTGCTGGCCGGGGGACGATGGGATGTCCACTGCCAGGTAAACCAAGCAGCATGCTCACATCCTCCAGCGTGACTGTCATCTCCCCCCAGCGGAAGTGGAAAGTGTGGGTCTTCGGACGCCATCGATCTACCAATGCGGTGATCAACGACCTGTCCAGTGTGAGATGCTGACCTATCTGCAGCATACGGGCGAACGGTAATAAACCTGCAGCCCGCAGGATGGGGATATAGCCCTCATGCAGAGGCCAGTTGTAACACCCTGTTTTGCCAAACCCTAAAATAGCCAAAATCCACATCTTGACCCCAAACCCTAATCTGCTTCAGCCATTCCCTTCTAAGTGTTGTTCAGAACATTTTTCCCTTCGGGATCACCTCCAAAATCCCATCCTAAAACTGAGTTTCGACCCTTGCCGTCTCAGAACCCTAATTACCCTAATTTTACCCTAAACTGCTTTTCCCCAATTTTGTCGAAACCCTTCAGATCTTACCCGATCATACCAAACTTTGGCCGGATAAGTTCTAATAATTTTATACAACTTATCTGCGAAATCAGATTTCAGATCAGCCCTCCAGATCTCCAAATTTGCATATCAGTCCCTGGAAGCAAAGTTCTAAAAATTGCAAATCAGCCCTTCTATTCTTTTCGGCTGTTTTCGACCAGCCCCTGGTCGTTGCCCACGACCAGCGCACGAGTCGCCGTTGCCGCGCCGTGTTCTCGCCGTGTTTGCTCGCCGCCGGTCACCGCTTCTTGTCGCTTGTGCCCGTGAGCTGCTGTGCCACCCCGTGCGCACGTGCCAGCGCCGTTGCTTCGCCATGTCCAGCAGTTAAACGGCCGCGCTCCAGCAGCGTTTTCGCGCGCGCATGCCCGTTGCCGTGGCATTGCATGCGTGTACGTGTCACCGCCGGAGCTTTGCTGTTGCCTCCGCATCTGCGCCGTTCCAGGTGAAGTTCCGATGCAACCGACAAGGTCAGCAAGGCTGCAACACCGCCTGAAGCGCATCACATCATCGTCGCCGTCGTTGCGCCTGCGCCCGACAAGCTTCTCCCCGGCGCAAGCAACCGCTGTCGCTTTATCCCTCGCAAGCTCCGCCCTTGGACCTATTTAAACCCTCCAGTGCTGTGCTTAAGCCTCATCTCAGGACTTAGCCATTTTCCCAGAGCTCTCGCCGTTTTCACCTTCTTCTCCGGCGAGCCAGTGAGTGAGCTCACGGTGCTAGCCCATTCCACAGCCCCTCTCTTCGATCCAAGTTCACCAGTGAGTTCCTCCCTTCTCCCTCTCTGTGTAATAGCAGCCAATTGCACCAGATCGATCCCCATCGCCGGTGATCGCCGGAAAGGCCCAATTGCCCTGTTTCCTCAATGCTAACCATTTCATCCCGAATTAGCTCTCGTCCCAGTAGTAGAAATTGATCCTTAGCCATTTCTTAGCAAGCCTGTGGAATCCAAATCCCCAATTAAGCTCAAATCGAAGAAATCCCATTTTGGAACCTCGGCCGTTCGCCAGTCCTCGGCGCCAAGCTTCTCCGGTCATTCTCCGACCAAATTGACTGCACCAGTAGCTTCTACACTCCACCCTTTAGCTCCCTGAGCAAGGAATCGAGTTCAAGAGCCTTGTAGCAAAAACCCCTAATCCCCAGTGTCGTCTTCTCCAGCGCCGGTCGCCGGAATTCTTTCCCGGCCGATCTAGCCCCTGAAACCTTGTCCCTTAGCTTTGCCTCAGCTCCCTGAGCATTTTCTTCCACTAGCTCGACACCTGGATCTGCCTAGATTGTGAGTTATGCCTTTGCCAAATGTTTGTCCAGATCAATGTCTGTGTCGTGTCGCCACCGCAGTTCATCGCCGGATTTGGCCGCCCTCCGGCCACTTTCAGCCCTTATTCCTGTTGAGTATTTTGTTCCTGTTAGTAATGCCTACCTCCCAGACAAAGTGTTGCATCAATTGGAGCCCTGGATCAAAAGTTAAGCCATGCCCTAGTTTCTGGCCATGTCCAGCACTATGTCAGTGCATGTCAGCCACTGGCATTAGCCTTGTTTGACCCCTCTGGTTGAGCAATGGAAATGTCACTTTGTCCCCTAGATTCCTGGAGTTGTGTTTTACATCTTTCCCTTCTATCACTTCTCCAGAAAACCATCCTAAGATCAGTTTAAAGTTATGCCAAAGCCATGAACCGAATGTCGACCCTTCGACGTTCAATCCTTTTTAGCCGTTTCTTCGACCAGAGCCCTTGTGACCTTGCCCTAACCCTTTCCCCTGCATGCATGACTTATTTACTTAATAATTTCTATGGAAACTATTTTCTGTATGCTTATGGTATGTGTTTGTGTGTTGGTTGATTGCCGCAGAGTCAGAAGCTGAAGGAGCAGAGGAAGTCTTTGAAGATCCGTCTGAGTACTTAGACCCAGCATTGCAAGGCAAGCCTCATTCCTTTGATCATGTCTCGCCCAATATTTTCATATGAAGTATATTCACTGTTTCTTACTATGCATGCTTATTTGAGATACAAGTTATGTTTGAATGACATGAGTAGATATTACCTAATGAATCATGAAACCCCTTTTGTTATTGAACCTTCATATATATGCTTTTGTCACCCTAGGACTCATATACTGAATGTCCACATTAAACTTGAATTGGTCAAATACATGAGAAGTTGTAATGAAAACCGTTTTGTCAAGAAAACTGATAAAAGGGATCAGTAGTGAGGATTGGATTGTATGAAGAGGGTGCGGTGCGCACCAGGGAATGTGAATGCTCCTCACTATCGGTTCATAAGGACGAGAACCTTGTGTTGTGTCTCTATGCGAATTGTAAACGTACCAACCACTTGCCTGGTATGGGACAGGCACAACTTAGTAGCTTTTTGGTATTAACAGTTCCCTGCATGGTTTGTCGATCTGGTTTCTCGCGTGGAAACTGGTGGGCCACAGTTCGGCCATGAGTGATGTGAGTTCAGAAAAATGATGAGAGGAAAAAGGTGAAAAGAAGGAAGGCGCCCTAGACCTGATTAAGCCGTGAGCGGTTGTAATCTTAAACGGTCATATGTCTTGCGTGGACACAGACCAAGGCTATGTGTCCTGCGGGAACATAGACCAGAGGCTAGGAAGTAAGGCAGTGGGGAAGACCCACAACGGTACTTGAGACTTAACTGTCTATTTACCGGGCGGGGATACTGTTAATACTGAACTGTAAAAGCGTTGTGTGATCTCGGCCTTGTCACATGTGTATAAGTCACATGGAGCTGATCCGACTTGAAAGCCGAGTGAACCAGTGGATTTAAAAAGAGGTACACATTTGCAAAGTGTAAAAGAAGTATCAGATACTCTGTACTCCCAGGTTCAGGAGTCTTTTCGTAGTGGATGTTATCCATGGGTTATAGCACAAGTAATGTTTTGGAATGTTTTCATAATGCGGTTAACAAAGTAATGACTCATGGGAGACCACTACATCTAATGTTTTATTGAAAACCTGTTTAATGTTTAAAGTATCATTTTCATGACAAAAGTACTGTTTTACTGAACAAATGACTTGGAAATCTATATATCTCTATCCATATGAACCTAAAACCCCGGAATCATATGTTTCACCCTCATGTAAGTACAATTGCATTAATCCCCGGAATGAGTGTTGCTGAGCACCAAGTGCTCACCCTTGCATTTATATCCCACTGTAGAAGAGGGATTCGAGGATCCCGATTCCTTCAGTTATGAGTACTCAGCTGAAGATGGAAGCACCCCGGACGAGCCCACTTTCTAGAAGGATCATGCACCAAGTCAAGTCAGATGTGGGAGAAGTCCCTCCAACTCCGCTGCTGATTGAAGTCAAGCTGTTTGTCGTTGCTTTGTGCTTTATGTTGTGTGTTCGGTACTTGGATACCGATTCTGGTTCTGATAAACTGGTTATTTTCTTAGCAACTCTACTTAGCGCCATTTTCGGTGCTTTGGCTATGTAATATTGGCCATGTTGGCCTGATACTTGTTTAATGATATTACTATGCTTGAATGGTTTGGAGCTCATGTGACATCCTGCTGTGTGTAACCTACCTGGGCGGTTACCAAGGTGATCCTCAAATGGGGGTCTCACACCAGTACTCCAAGGGAGCACGGACTACCAGCGGCTCCAAGTCCCCGCCCTCGGACAAGATGCGGCCGCTATGTCCACGATCACATGTACTGCTCAGTAGCTCTGGAAGATCTCTATCCCCGCCAGCCATGCCTGTCAAAACATAAAACATGAACCATTATTGAAAGTAACATAACATACATCGGGAACCGTTATTGAAAGTATCATACCCATGGATAGCACACGACATGAAAGTAACATAACATGAATCATATTACAAGGTTTCAAACAGATTACAACAATCCAATGCAAATGATAAGCGTATTACAAAGTTTATTACAAGGCTATGTCGATGGTCCGGGTGCATTCAAACAATCATTCCTGCTATATCCGGGCTGCCTACAGATCGAGCATTTCCTAGCTCGTGAGCTACCCCCCTGTGACTCATCCATGTCATTGTGTATTCGGCGTGTCTTCCGTCGCCCTGGACCCGTTCGCTTTAGATTTACATCTGGGATCCAGGTAGTCTCGCCAGCAGGGATAACTCTGTAGTCACCGAGCGTCATAAAAACTCTCCACACGCCACTCCACGTGTTTGAAAGGTTGTCAAGGCTGAAGTACTCCGAAAGGTAAGGCGCAGGGCTCACACCGAGCGCCGCACATGAAGCAAGGACATGAGAGCAGGGCTTGTGCAGTAGCTTCGGTTTGTTACATGAGCACTCAGCGACATCCCCAAGAATGACCTCGTGCACCCGTCTAGGTCTCAGTTGACCGCTCACGTTCTTCTGCCGAAGGCGGACTTGAATGATTCGGTGCAGTCTGTTTATAACTGTCACCTCGTGCCGCTGGGCCTTGTCTACACGAGCAGTCAAGTACGACTGCACAACATCTGGCAAGGTTCTCATGGGATCGTCGACTAGCGTTTTGGCGGCTACACTTCTGTTGTTGAAGTACTCGGCTGTGCGGTACCATGTCATCTCCACTACAGCAGTCACCGGCAAACACCGGACTCCCTTCAACACATAATTGCACACCTCTGAAAGGTTCGTCGTCATTATCCCAAACCTTGCGCCATCTTCGTCGTGCAGCAAGGACCATTTCTCGATGTCCTTGTCCTGAATCCATTGGGAGAATTTGTTGACGTTCGCATCATCGGTAGCATTGCTGGCCCTCCTCGTGGCATACTTCACTGTCAGCGCCTCCAATTTGTCGAACACAGCCTGGAACTTCCTCGGTTGATTTTGCATGCACAGCCTCTTGACAGATCCATGATCTGTTTATTGCGGAAGTGTGTGAAAAGGTTTGCTGCAATGTGCTGCATGCACCAACGGCTGCGCACATCCTCCCATTTGTATGGAGCATCTGGGGCCCCGCGCATTACCTCAATGGCATGGAGCAGCCCTCGGTGGCGGTCCGATATGATGCACACCTTCTCTCGATCACCAACAACCGCCCGCTTCACGTTGACCAGAAACCACAACCAACTTTCTGAGTTTTCAGACTCGACGATGGCGTATGCCAATGGAAGCAGTTGGTCGTTAGCATCCGCAGCAACAGCAATGAGGAGACAGCCCTTGTACTTTCTAGTTAGGAACGTACCATCCACGCATATGACTGGACGACAATAAGCAAATGCCTCGATGCACTGGCGGTATGACCAGAATAATCGACGGAGTACCCGAGTGTTCTGTATGGGGCTACCATCTCGACGTGTAGCTGGCTGATCGAAGAAATCTAAAAATGTGCCTGGGTTGGTCTGAGCGATGTTGCGCAGCAACCGCATCACATTGTTGTAGGCGTGGTCGAATGTGCCGAACATGCCCTCAATTGCCTTCTGTTTTGCTCTCCAGGCCTTTGCATACCTTATAGTGTACCCACACCTATCGGCAACTTGCTTCATTATTTCTCTCGGCATTATCGAAATGTTCTCTCGCACAGCCGGCTGGATGATATTACCGACGTACGCCGACGTCAGGTTCCTGTGTCTGTCCAGCGCCTCCGTGAGCAGGCATGTGTGTGCGGTAACCCTTGTCACCACAAAACCGATGTCGTCCTTCGGCCGCATTGCACGAATCTTCCATGGGCAGCCTGCTGTTACACAGGCTGCGACAAAAAGGTTGGGGTTTGACTTGACGACCTTATATTGCCGGTTAATTGCGAGGGACCAGCTCGCCACGGCATTCTTCAGATCTTCCTTGCTTTGAAACTCCTGCTCTACTTGTAAGCCACCGTGCTCGAAAGACCACCTCGAACCCTGATCCGTTGGCAACACAGCTTGACTGTATGCTGAGTGATCTAGCCACTCCTGCGGGGGACCAGGAGTATCGTCATCAGAGCCATCGGATGCCTCTGAGTCCGTCGAATCATCTTCGTCGGACACTGTGGGCCCCTCGTTAGAGGGAACCTACTACAAATGCCCAGGTGATTTGTGCACAGGAGTTAAAACTTCAGAACATCCAACCATATTTACATGCAAACATTAGCAAAGCGCACGGGGTCATTCAGACCTATATTACAGTAATTGACGTGTGCGGAACCACGTCAAAATATAAGTAGCAAAAAAAAAGGTTAGGGGCTGAACCCAAAACAGGGTTCGAGCCAAAAAGCAATCATCCAAAGTAGTACAACACAACAGTGAGGAACATCCTCCTCATCCAGCAAAGCGTGATGCAGGGCGCAATCCACATCGCTCTCGTTGAGGTTTGGTGACCCTTCAGGCGCTTGGATCTCCGGGAACGTTGTCGGGGTCTTCTTGTGCTGAGTCGATTCCATAGTCTATGAAATCGACTGATTCATCCTCTGTACTTATTGGATCAGCAAGGGTGAGCATACAAAGCTCAGCAAGTTCCCGCATAGGGAGATGTTATATGTGGTAAATGTCAACAACAAGCTCTATGGTTCTCATACTTAGGGTAATTTTATTGAAAACAGAGATATTTTAATACTTTGGAAAGTCTCCCAGAATCTGGGGTTTTGTTTATCAAAGTAATTTATCAGACTGTACATGTGTATACTTTTCACAGAGTCAGGCTAAGCTCCCATGAGCCGCCATGGTTTGATCACATTTTAAAGAATTTATCAAAACTAATCATGCTGCATCGACGAGGGACCACCCCACTACGACCAGGCTCCAGAAAACCCGGGAGCACGGAGTATTCGAATACCTTTTTACACTCTGCAGAGGTGTACCACTGTACCCACCACGAAAACTCAACTTAAATGTCGGATCAGCTCCCTGCGACTTATACGCAGGTGACCAGGCTGAGCTTACACAACAGTTTACTGACCCATTGTTAATATTTTCCTGCCCGATACATAGACAATACCGGCCCCATTATCAAGGTAGGTACTCCCTACAACATGATACATGGCAAGCACGCGTAAGGTCCTCATTATCGTTGTGGGTCCTCCCCACTGCCTTGTCTTCTAGCCTTGGGTCTATGAGGTCCGCCTCTGGACGCATAGAATTCCCACTTCCGGGTTCAGTCGCGCACGACTCGAGAGCCAGGCTAGGGCGACTTCCTTCTTACACCTTATCCTCTCTACCCCTCACACCACTCGTGGCCCTCTGTGGCCCACCAATTTCCACTAGGGAAACCGGATCGACAACCATTGCAGGAAATGATTAACTTTAGGTGAGTCATGACATTGTGCCTGTCCCATACCAGGCAGGTGGTTAGCACGTTTTCAGGCCGCTTAGAAGCACAGCACGACGATCCCGTCCTTATGGACCCTTAGCGAGGCTTTCACAAACCCGCCGCGCACACAGCGCCAACCTTCCAAACCAATCCTCGCTACTAGTCCCTATTTCTTTTATATAAAATGATCTTTTAGAAATAGTTTGCTCATGCTTCTGCCTTCCTCTTTTCTTTTACACATTTATTAGTATTGACATATACTTCTATGAGTGCATATCTCTTTTAAAGTAATACTTTTTCTCTTAAGGTGACAAGGTAAAGTAAATTGTTATGAAAACAAGGGGGGGTCCACAAAATGGGACTATCTATTCACATTATTTCTCAACATACGCTTTTATCAAAACTATCTTATGTATACTTGTGTAGATATCAAACTCTAAATAATTAAATGCATATAAAATAATAGGCGCAATATGTTCAAAGGAGGGAAACTTGCCTTGCCAAGTAGTATTGTCGTATTCTGCGGGTTCTTCCTGGTCCTCTTCCGCGTACTCGAAGTCTTGATCTTCAAATACAGGCATATACACAAGGCATTACAATCAAATTATAAAATACGGCAATTACACTTACATAAAATAATAATATGCTACACCGAGACGGCTTCTGGTTTCTGATCTGGATTAGGGCTGGGCTTTGGATTCCAGGGGTCGAGTTGAGTCAGTTTAGGAGGGTTAAAAGAGTAGTGAATAGGACTCTTAGGGTCGACGAACATCGGACGTCAAAAAGGACGACGTTCGGGTCACGTCCGGACTTAACCTAAAAGCCGAAAAGCGAGTTAAGGGGTCTAGGTGACTCTAAATGAGATGAAAATTGGACAGTATGTGTATTAGACTAAGGCAAAGCTATTTGACAAAGTGGGACAAGCAGAAAAGACTTAGATTTTCTAGAATTTGCAAAATGGTCCAGGGCACAGCAATTTTTCATGCCACTGCACTGCTGGAATTAGGGTTTGTGTGTCCTGAGCATTTGGCTCATGCTTTTGAAGGCTAACTATGTCAAACATGCAGGCTTAAGTGTCAGGAGGTGGCTGTTTAAAAGGTTTGGCCGAAGATGGCCGGAATTGGCCGGAATTTGAATGCCAAGGTGGCTGGTTTGAACAGAAACTAGGGCAGAGCAATTGGAGCACCTAGAGTTGATCAATTTCAAAACAAATCACATATTCTTGCTCCTGGGAGTGTGGACGTCACTGCTGGATCATTGGATTGCCTGGAGGTGGCGATTGGAGGCTCGCCGGAGTTAGCTGCTGGAGTTCACGGCTGGGCTTTTGGGGATTTTTGATTGGCTGAATGAAAACCAAAATTAACTAGCTGGGTCAATAGAGCATACCCTAAGGAGTATTTCTTCCTACTAGCACGAGTTCTAAAGCTCACTGGATCGGGCTGAATTTTGTTGAACCGAGCTAGCTGGAAAACCGGTGATAGCCGGAGTTGGAGAAGTAGTGGGTTCAATTCTTTGCTCGTGAACTATCTAGGGACTAAGAGAAGTATGCTGGTAGCTTCAATTTGAAGAAAAGCTCACCGGAGCGTGCTGTCACCGTGGAGGCCGAAGGTGGAGACGCGGGGAAGAAGAACAGTAGCAGGAGCGAGGGTGTTTTGGCGGTAATTGCTGTGTGCTGAGAAGGTGGTGGTGGTGCTGGCCTTTTATAGCCTCCAGGTGGCTCAGGGGAGGCAATGGCCGAGGGAGGGCGCTTCTGGGCGCGGTTTACCGGAGACGAGGACGGTGGCGATGGGACGGCGAACTGTGAGGGGGTCATGAGGTATGGTTACAGTTCGGCAAAGGACGGCGACGATGGCACAAGGCGGGTGGTTGCAGGCAACGAGGTCTCGGGGCACGGGACGGCGACTTTGCGCGCGGGCAGGTGATGCCGGGGTGGGTGGTGGACGCGACGAGACGTGCACGGCGATCTGGGGCTCCCGAGGCGTCGCCGTGGCGTGGACAGGTGGCTGGGGTCGTGAGGCACGCGAGGCGCACACGAGGCGGTGCCGGCGGCGAAGAACGCGGTGGCGCGGCACGGTGGCGCACGGGCGGTGGCGCAGAGCGCGCGCACGGCACGGCAACCACAACAGCACAGTGCACATTACTGTACTGTCCTGTTTTCGGCCGAGGGCAAAATTGGAATTTCCAAGATTTAGGGATCTAATTGCAATTCTGATTTTTCCATAGGCTAGATAAAATTAGTACAGACTTATTCCAATTGAGTTTGCGCGAAAACGCGGAGATTTGACAGGGTTTCGGACAAAATGAAAACAGAGTCGGGTAAAATAGTACTTCTGTTTTCAGATTCTTCCACCAGCTGAAACTCTGGTTTTCGTCGCGAATTTGGAGATGTTTCTAAAGGACGATACGTATCAAATAGCGATATGAACCTATAGGAGAAGACAGATCTCAATTCGGACTTCAAACGGAGATTTTGGACTTTTTGGGGCTTCACGAAGCGGGCGTTTTCGGAAAAGAGAAAGACTTAGCCAATTTGGGACTTCTCGATACGAGGGGATCCTAGGGTACATTATGCACATATTGGTTATGGTCTTGGGTCCTTTCAGAGTTAGGTGATGCGAGATGCATGTATCTGGGCGATGCTCAGAGAATGCAAATAAGGCGAAAATAGGGATGTTACAGACACTGATGGAAGGCAATCCAGTACCTCGCACACATCTACGCGAGTATGGCAGAATACATCCGACCACTCGCTAGCCCTGAATCTCGCAGGACCGGGCATGACGCTTGGCTCACCCTCCACCGCACACTCGGCTGCTCGTACGTTGCAGAACTGCACATACATCGCGAACTGCCCGAGCAGTCCGCCATGTGGGTCTTCCACTCTTCGAATAAAAGAACTCCAAGATTTGTCCCCTTTAATTTCGCGCAGCATCCAGTATGGCTCATTATCTACCTCACGAACGATGAGCCATTCGATTAGAGCAATTTCATCACGAGGCCGCTTCCCGAACATATTCAGGATCCACAAATTCAGGTCTAGAAATGAGGTGTTATGTATACTCAGCTCGCCCGTTACATACTGGCAACGGCTCATATCAACCCCGCTTTGCCCCTCGCGAATTATGCCGTCACCATAAAATATGGAAATTTTGTTCGGACTATCCATTCCCTACACACATTCATCTCACGCGTAAATAACATGACACCATTACACACATGCACATAGTTCCTAAAACCATACATACACATATACATTTGAAAAACATAATTTATAAACATAGAGCATGCATAAATGCATGTAATTGAAAATAACCTAGTTTCATAATTTCTAAATACATACACATATATATTTTACAAAACCTAATTCTTAAACATAGAGTATGCATATGCACAATTAAAAATAACCTAATTTTAAAAAACATAATTTCTAAACATAGAGCATGCATGTAATTGAAAATAGTCTAGTTTCATAATTTCTAAATACATACACATATATGTCCAAAACCTAATTTTTAGACATACAGTATGCATGTGCACAATTAAAAATAACCTAATTTTATATTTTCTATTATGTGCACATAGTTTCTAAAACGAAATACACATACATTTAAAAACCCTATTTTCCAAACATACACACATATATTTCTAAACATACACACATACATTTCAAAAACCTATTTTCCAAACATACACACATATATTTAAAAACCCTATTTTTCCAAACATACACACATATATTTCTAAACATACAAACATATATTTAAAAACCCTATTTTTCCAAACATACACACATATATTTAAAAACCCTATTTTTCCAAACATACACACATATATTTCTAAACATACACACATACATTTCAAAAACATATTTTCCAAACATACACACACATATATTTCTAAACATACACACATACATTTCAAAAACCTATTTTCCAAACATACACACACATATATTTGTAAACATACACACATACTGTAACATCCTGAGTTAGGGGTGAAAACTTCCTTTTTCATCAATAGCATGCATGCTTGTATCTGTAGTAATAGCCAGATCAGTATCTATCCTAAACCCTAAAATCTCCAAAATCTATCCTGTGACCTCAAATCAAGATCAGATTGTTCAGATGTGATCTATCAGTTATCCTAAACCTAAAAGCCTTCAGAACCCAGATTCAATTCTATCCCTAACTTCCAGAATTATCAACTCTTTTCTGTTTTCGAAAACAGAATATCTGCTATTACCTTTTACCCTAAGTTTCAGAAATCCAGATTTAATCAAAATCTTAGCCAAGTTCATACCAGATTATTCCTGGAACATGATCATGGGTATGCCAATACCTTAAACCAGAAAGTTGGCAGCCAGATTTTACCATCTAAACCTTTTTCGCAAATCAGTCCAAGAGTTATTACAAATTAGTCCTTTAATTGATATCTAGAAACCCAAAAAGGCTAAAATCTCCAGATTAACTCCAAATTCAGAATTTCTTCGGCAAATCTTTTCTAGATGCTATTTGAAACAAGTTCTTCTTCTGTGCAGATTTCAAGATCTCATCCTAATTACCATAATTCGAAATCAATTAAAGCTCAGATTCAATTACCCTAAAAATACCCTATTTTCAGTCTGTATCAAAGACTATTCAAATGTGCCAAACTTTATTAAATGTTCTTGCCAAATATTCTGTTGAATATAATCTGCTATATCAGTGAAATCAAATTCAGTTTAAACCTTCCAAAACTCCAGATTCGCAGATCAGTCCTTCTTCCAGATTTTTCTAAAAGCCAGAAAGGCAAAATGTTGCAAATCATCTTCAAATTCAAATCTAATTCAGGGAACACCTTCCAAATGCTTTTCAACACAAATTCTTCTTTTATGAGTATCTCAAAATCAAACCCTAAATCCCAGAATTCGAGATCAATAAGTTTCAGACTTATTTTACCCTAATCTACTCTATTTTCAATTCATATCAAAAATCACCCAAATGTCTCAAATTTTATCTTCTATTTGTGCCAAGTCATCTGTTGAATCAAGCCTACCAGATTAATGCAATCAATTTCAGATTTAACCTTCCAAATCATCAGATTTACAATTCAGCCCGAAATCAAAAGTCAAATATTGCAAATCAGCCCCTATTTCGACCAGAGCAGCAGCTACTGTACGCACGACCAGAGCTCGCCGTGATCTTTGCGCCGTGCACGCTCGCCGCCGGCCAAGCCCCGCTTGCATTTGTGCTCGTGCATGCTTGTTGTTGCTGATGCGCACGCGTCCGTGTCTTAGCCTTCGCCGTGGCAGCAACGTTGAACAGCAATTGCTTCCGCGCGCGACCAACAGCAGCTTTTGTCAGCAACACGGCACCACGTTGCTTTGCCTTGCCAGCTTGTGTTGCCACCGCCTTGCACCACCCAACATTGTTGAGTCCCGATGAAGCCGACAGCTTAATCAGCTTTGCACCGCCTGTGCGCTATCACGTTACCGCTCGCCGTTGTTGCATCTGCGTCCGGCAAGTCACTGACGCCAATTCATTGTTGTTTAATCCTTGCAAGCTTCGCCCTCTAGTCTATTTAAGCAATCAACACCTTGTGCAATCTTCACTTCACCAGAGCTTAACCAAATTCTCAAATTCCCTTGCTGTCGTCGTCTTCTCCGGCGAGCCATCGAGGAGCTTCACGGTGACAGCCTTAACCGCAGCTTCAATCCTCAAATTGACAGCATCAGTGAGTTTCTCCTACCTATCTCATCATGCTGTAGTATTTAATTGAACTCTTATGCACTTCATCGCCGGTGATCGCCGGAAATTGCTGAAATCAGTGAAATGCCCTGTTCCAGTTGCACAAGTCAAATTAGCCCGAATTAGCCTTCGATTCAATAGACAAAAATGATCAGTGAGCTATTTTAAGCAAGCCTGTGAAGTTGAATGGTGAAATTGACCAAGAACTGGAGTTTTTCGCTAGCCCGAGCTTCCCCAGCCGCCGGCGAACGTCGCCAGCCTTCTCCGGTGAATCTCCGACCAATTCAATCGTGCCAGAAGCTTTCTTATACCTTCTAGATGCTCTCCAAGCAAGGAATCGAGTTCAAACATCGTGTAGCCAAAACCCCCAATATCAGTGTCTTCTTCTCCGGCGCCGGCCACCGGAAAACCATTCCCGGCCGATCCAGCTCCAGAAACCTTGTCCCCCAGATGCGCCTTGATCTCCTAAGCAACTTTGCTTACTAGCTCGACTTCCAATTCGGCCTAAATCAGAAGATATAGCTATGCCCTAATTCCTGTCCAGTGCTGTGAATTGAAATTTCAGCCACCGAGTTCATCGCCGGTTTTCATCACTTTCTGGCCACCTCCTGCCCTAGGTCCAGTTGAATGAATTGTTCCTGTTACTGAGGCCTACATCCCAGACAAAGTGGTGCATCAATTGGAGCCCTAGATCAAAAGTTGTGACAAACCCTAGTTTCTAGCTATGTCAGTGCAATGCCAGGCTATGTCAGTCAGTGGCATTAGCCCATTTCACTTCCTTCCAGATGTGTATTTTGAGCATGACTTTGTCCCTTAGACTCCTGAGGTTGTGATCTACAATTTCTTCTTCTATCACAACTTGATTTGAGTCCTTGAATTGCATTTTATGCTTAGCCCTAGATTATGACATTGTTAACCCTATGTCAAAGCCTTGAACCGAATGTCGACCTAAAGACATTCATCGATTTTGGGCAAACCAGCTGCGGACTTAATGTCAATTCCTATATCCTGGAACCCTAGAAGTTCCTAGCACTCATTTTCAGCCCTAATTCTATGATTTAGCCCTAATCAGCTTCTATGGTACCTAAATCCAATTATTTCAGAATCATCAAGACATTCATCTTTGCATTATTGCATGTAGTATAATAATGTATTGAAAAGGTTGTGATTCTTGGTTGCTTGTTTGATCTTTGCTCAGAGTCGGAGCTAGAGTTCGAGGACTTCACTGCTGACCCGACATCAACTGCTGTCTTTCACGACGCGGAAGGCAAGTCATATCCTTGGTCATCTTGAACCTATATTTTAAATGTTGCTAAAACATAACCTTGAATATAGGCAATATTGCATGTGAAAGATTGAGAATGGTTGATTTATCAATTGGCAGTACTAGACTGGTTATCTATGAAATGTGAAATAAACAAGTTTTGAGCCATGAACTATTATATGTATTTATATACTTATATTCATGAAATAAAACCCCTTAGTCGTGACCAGAAAAATGGTGTGGATGGCTGTAGCACTGGAGGTGCTAGACTGCAAAGGAATGCAGGCACTGAAGGTGCAGGGTTGTGGATGGTCTGGTCATTGGCATATAAGGACTAGAACCTTGTGTTGTGCGTCTAGTGGCATGAACAACGTGCTAACCGCAAGCCTGGTATGGGACAGGCCTGAACAAGTACTTATGTGGATCGTACATGAAACCCCTGCACGAGATGTGTTGTGATGATTGACTTGGAGGCTGACTCCTACTATCACTGAAGGTGATCTGATATTTGACCCAGTAATGGGAAAATGAGGTGGGGTGGAGGTTATGATACAGCCTACCACAACTGTGTTTCGCTGAGAGCCACAGGGTCAGGGGTGAATTGTAAGTGATGCATAACAAAAGTTCTTGTTATCTCCACCTTGCCACTCACACATGGTTGTGAGGAGGGGTCTAATCATTTTGTTATGATAGGATGGGCTTGAAAGTGGAATATCTTGCGGGTAAATTGGTACTTCTCTGCAGAGATAAAAACGTATTCGAATACTCCGAGCTCCCGGGTTTATAGGAGTCTGCTGCGGTGGATTAAATCCACGGGGTGTGACACAAGTACTATTTTCTAAATAAAATATGTTTAAATCAAGATTACCCAAATGACATGTGTTGTCATGATAAGGAGTGCTGCCGTGGGCTGTCGTGTGTCGACGTGTCGCGGTAGTGCTATAATCTAGTGAACATGAATGATGATGTTATATTATGAAAAGTGCTGCCATAAGATGAGATAAGAAAGGAAAAGATTATTTTACAAATATCCATAATTCTTGACTAGTCTAGGTTCATGTCATCACTACTATATGTATCTACTCTTACCTATGACTTGCTGAGTACGTAAGTGCTCACTCTTGCAACCTACAAATCAATAGACGGAGCAATCGACAATCACGATGAAGGCGTGAAGTACTTCGTGGATCCAGAAGGAGGAGCGTCAGTCCCGTCATTTCCCTGATGTGTGTTGTTCTGCCGTCCACTTCTCTTTGTGGGTGGGTCACCTACCTTCTGCTGTGTAGATGTTATTTTGCTAAACCATGTATGCCGTGAAGGCATTGTAATCTCCTTATGTAATATCAAGGCCAGCAGGCCACACTGCTTAACTATTTTGTAAGTTACTCGGTTGCAATGTGATATACTCCTGTGCTTGACTTATCCTGGGAAGTCAAGGGTATGTGTATGCTATGCATATAAGGGACTAGCTGCAGCGAGCTAGGTCTCTACAGGAGTAGTCGTAGTCCCAGTCTCGGGGCGCGACACATACATTTCAAAAACCTATTTTCCAAACATACACACACATATATTTGTAAACATACACACATACATTTCAAAAACCTATTTTCCAAACATACAAACATATATTTAAAAACTCTATTTTTCCAAATATACACACATATATTTCTAAACATACACACATACATTTCAAAAACCTATTTTCCAAACATACAAACATATATTTAAAAACTCTATTTTTCCAAATATACACACATATATATCTAAACATACACACATACATTTCAAAAACCTATTTTCCAAACATACAAACATATATTTAAAAATCCTTTTTTTCCAAACATACACACATATATTTCTAAACATACACACATACATTTCAAAAACATATTTTCCAAACATACACACACATATATTTCTAAACATACACACATACATTTCAAAAACATATTTTCCAAACATACACACACATATATTTCTAAACATACACACATACATTTCAAAAACCTATTTTCCAAACATACAAACATATATTTAAAAACCCTATTTTTCCAAACATACACACACATATATTTCTAAATATACACACATACATTTCAAAAACCAATTTTCCAAACATACAAACATATATTTAAAAACCCTATTTTTCCAAACATACACACATATATTTCTAAACATACACACATACATTTCAAAAACCTATTTTCCAAACATACAAACATACATTTAAAACCCTATTTTTCCAAACATACACACATATATTTCTAAAATCTATTTTTCAAACACACACATACATTTATAAACCCCTATTTTTAAACATATACACATTCATTTCCAAACATACATACACACATACATTTAAAAAAATCTATTTTACAAACATACATACAAATGCACATATTTCCTAAACATATTCCTAAAAATATAATACCTACTCTTGTATACACATAAACATAAATATAAACCCTAATCACGTCATTAGCAACATAATTAACAGAATCTTAAATGCATTTCGAAAAAATTACCTCTTTTCGAAGAACTCGCAATTCTCTACAACTTTCTCTTCTACACCAAACAAATTTATCGGACGGATTTTGCTAGATCTAGGGTTGAAAGATGAAATGTGTATGTGTGTGTTGTTGCTGATGCTGCTGTTTGTGTGTGTGAGTGAGTTAGCTAGCAGGGGGACCAGCAGCAACTTGTCGAGTTCTGGAAACTCGACAAGTTGCACAATATTACAATGTATACTGCCCTTATGTCAAATAAGCTTCGTAGCTCAGCTGATGGGAGTTCTCAGCAGCAAACAAGTGGCTCGGGTTCGAATCCCCGTTGCAGCAATAAATGTTTTTTCACTTGTCGCGGCTTCAAAGCACGACAAGCAGCAGACGCGTGGTCGTGGTCGAGAGACTCGACAACCACTAGTCGCGGTCCAAAAACTCAACAAGCGCACAGTATACGACTTGTCGTGGTCGTGGGGCACGACAAGCCCTAGTCGTGGCTTTCGACCACGATTAGTACATGCCCGTGCGACTACTAGCTTGTCAAGCTCTGGGAGCTCAACAAGCTGACGTGGCAAGCCATTTTTGCAAATTATCGCAACTGTGGGTTAATTTCGAAATTATTATTTAACTGTGGGTTAATAGTAAAAAAAACTCATGACATACACAATTGAGTATGCCACGTCATACTTTGATTAGGCCAAATATACCTATTATTAATCTGGCTATAATCTCATAGAATGAGATGACGGCAATACAGTAATTGACAAGAAATGGGCCTTAAGAAAAACATTGGGCCAAATCGCAATGTACTCTCCAACTCTCATACTGTAGACAAAGCTTAGGGATTTGACATGGGCCTAAAGCCCATATATGCCTCAGGACTGGAACATAGTGGTGATTGGAGTTGGCATGACAAGTTAAACCTAGAGAGTTGCTGAAGCCATGTGAAGCAACTATGTGGCTATATGAACACACACGCTCCATTTTTTCTCCACTGTGCCTCCTCCGTACACGGGTCGGCCAAGGTGTCTGTTGTCCATCCCCTTTACAACCCCTTTGCGTGCACCGTGCACGGGCCAAGATCAATTAAGTTTGACTTGACTGGATTCAAAATTAGGATCGAACCTCTAGGCTCTAGATCCTTTTATATTCAATCTAAGAATCTCAAATAGAAAAATTTAGTATAAGCCAACTTAACTCACATATTTTAATTCGGTCTTTCCCGATTTGGTCCTGGCTAACCTAATATGCATATTAGATTTAAATTAGACGAAACTCAGTTTGTCTCAATGCAACTGAGTTTTTTGTCAGTTCAAGATGAATCTAGTCAGAGTCTAAAGATGTTTAGATTTATCACACTAACAAGTTGAGAAGTATTCCTATAATTATAGTTATCTTATCTAGATTGAACATTACCATGTGTTGGAGCTCCTTGGCCAAAATCGTAATAAACAATTAAATACTTATTATACTTCATGATGTGCTAATAGTTAGTCCCATCTATACCCATAATTTTTAAGTTGAAAATTTAGTTTTTAAAGTTCATGTTTAAGTATCATATATACTTCTCCAATATTTATGTGAACCTCTTTAGAATTAAATTAGTATTTCAAATGCTCATGTTCCAGCATTCCAAAATAAATGATTTGAATGTACACACTTAGGTCCTATTTAGTTACAAAGTTTTTTTTGGAGTTTTTGTCCAATACTATGGTTTTAAAAGAAACTGTGGTATTGAAAACCAATGTCCTGTTTGGTTATAAAGTATTTTTATGATTTTTGAAATCATAGTTTCTTCAAAATCATGATTTTTTTGAAGTTTTGCAAACTTGATTTTGATACAAAGTTTTGAAAAAAAAACTTTGACCAACTGACTCACAGCCTCTCACAATACTCTCTCTCTCGATCGATCACCACCCGTTGGTAGCTCTCCTCCCGTCGGGTTACTGCACCCTCCTCCTCCATCTCCTCCGGCCGATTGCCCCTCGCCCCTTCCTCCTCCCGTTGGCGGCCGCATACGGGGGCGCCGTCAGGTTCCGCACCCTCCTCCTCCTCCCGTGGCGTCCCCGACGAGTCGCGCGAGCTCCCATTGGATGTTGGCACCAATGGGCTGCGGTGCGGACTGGTCGGCATCAACGAGGACGCGGATGTCGGCGCCGTCGAAGCCAAAGCGGTCGACGAGGCAACGCCGCATGCGGACCACGCGGCCATCGGAGTACTCCAAGATCGCCGTCAACCAGTCCAAGATCGTGTGCACCGGCGAATCGACCCCCATCTGCAGATCAACCAGTCCAAGATCGAGCGCACCGCCGAATCGACCCCAATTTGCAGATCAACTAGTCCAAGATTGAGTGCGTCAATTTCTGCCTAATCGACCCCCATCGGATTGACTTACGCCATCAACCAGTCTAAGATCGCGCCCGTCGCGGGAGCCGCCAAGTCGCTGCAGAAATGCGACATGGTGATGTTTCGGCAAGCTTCGGTGAGGTGATTGCGCCGTTCTTGGCCGTGCACGGCATGCGACATGGTGATGTTTTGGAATTGGATGCTGGTTGTTTAGATTTTTTTGGAAGATTCTGCCCTAGTTTTGAATTTTGATTCGAATGAATGAGAATTTGAGTCCAAATTGGTTCCAATTCTATTCAAAGTTTGACTTAGTTTTAAGCCAGGGGATATGAATTTTGTCTGATTCAAATACAAATATGTTTTGATCTTATCTGGAGTTTGATTTGGTTTAGGATAAGAGAGACACTTTGCTGTTCAGATTTTGAGGATAAAATTATAGTGGAATCAAGGTTGTAGTAGTTGCATGGAGGGTCCAAATGTGTTTGAATGTTAGGAATATAATTTCTATTTGGATTTGAGGATTTGACTTTGGATTGTATTATGTAGATTTTAGATTCTAGTTATGTTTTAATCTCATACTTGCATGTGTAATGGTTATTTTTTAAAAATTCTCATAACAGCTAGTTCAGTTAAACATCAAACTGAAAACTTTGAAAAAAAATTGTCTATCCAAACACTTATAAAATTTGTTGTTTTTTCAAAAACTGTGGTTTTATAATACTACGAAATACTGTAGTTTTAGTTGCATGATAATTTAAAATCATGACTTTAAAATACTGTGATTTTCAAATACTATATTTCCAAACAGAACCTTAAAATTCATCCAATCGACCCATATTAACTGAGTTGGGCGCCATATTTCTTGTACAGTTATCAAGACGTCCAACGATATCCACCTGATGAAGCCCTCACTTTTGAATTCCAACCGCCCTAAAAATTTCCAAGTTCCAGAAACTCTGTTTGACCGAATACTTAAAATCCCAAAACAAAATAAAGAAGAATTCCTACTCCGAAAAACCACTCGTTTCGTCCCCGACTTCGCCGCGCTTTCCCCGCTTCCTCCCTTCGGGATACCCGCGAGATCCGATCCGAGCCGTCGGATCTGGCCTCGATGAGATCCCCGTCGTCCAGGCTAGGTCTCTGGGCCGTCCTCCTCCTCGCGGCGGCTCTGCTCTCCGGCGGCGAGGTCGCGGCGGCGTCGGAGGAGGCGTACGTGACGCTGCTCTACGGCGACGAGTTCGTCCTCGGCGTGCGCGTCCTCGGCAAGTCCCTCCGCGACACGGGTTCCCGCCGCGACTTGGTCGTGCTCGTCTCCGACGGCGTCTCCGAGTACTCGCGGAAGCTGCTCGAGGTGCGTGTCTAGAGTTCAATCCCGCAGGAATTTGGTCAAATAGATTTGAACATTTATGTGAATTGGTAGCTGCGTAGTAGTTCGGTATAATGATATGTGCTACTTTAGCGTTGAATTATGGAATTTTGGTTTGACAAGTTGGGATCATTTACTAGTTGGAATGGAAAGCTTATGTCTTTAGGCCAAGTATAGTGTAGTTGCGTATCACTATCTTCTAGTTAAAGTTTTGCTCTCGGATCATGTAGAACTGATTGTGCAGTTATGTGGATTGGTGTAGAAAGCTCACGCATAGGAACCAAATTCTGTGTGCTCAAAATTTGAGTAATTTGCATGGCAAATCCCACATCTTTGTTGGCATTCTCACCTTGGTCCTCAAACTTTCAATTTCTCCAATTAAGTCCCACATCTTTTCAAACAATTTCAATTGGGTCTCAATTGTTAACTAATTACTAGTTTATGTCCATGTGGCATATGAGGTGTGAGTGTATGGTAGGATGGATGTCCTTGTGGGATTATAATTATAAAAAATTCAAAAAAAGTTGACAAAAATCTGCAAGTAAATAAAATTTTGAAAATAAAACTAAAAAATGATTTGACGAAACAAAAATATTGTGAATCTTAAAGCAAAAGTAGTTAGTAATGAGTAGGTAAATCTATACTAGTGGTAATTAACTTGATCTGATGGGCAAAGCAGTTAATCCAGGTATAAAATCTAAATAAAACTTGTTTATATCCCCTCTGTTCTTGTTGGAAACGTGGAATCAGCAAACCAAACGCTGTAAATAGTGGCCAGACACCAGAAGACTAATAATACTCCCATCAAACAATACTCTTATTAGAGATGTGCATTGGCTGTCACCACAATTTCCATCCATCTATCTTGCCGCAACCCCCAAGGGCATGGATTGTTAATTAGACATCCTTTGACAGTACATTGTTATTGTTGATTTCTTCTCAGGTGAATCAGAAAAAGAAGAGAGAGAAAACAACAGGAGATCGTATATTATGAGGATTAGTTACAATTATTTAGATTTTATAAATATTTTTCATCATTTTGATATTTTTGAATATTTCTTGTTTATTTCAAATTTTTTGGATTTATTTACTGTTTCATTGATTTTCTTATTTTTTTATATTTAGAATACCAGCTGGATATCCATGTCAACATATGATGACATTTTGTGTGGCACATGGATATAAACTTGTAAAATAATAACTAGGATTCAATTGAAATTTTTCGAGAAAGATGTGAGACTTAATTGGAGAAACTGAAAATTTGAAGACTTAGGTGAGAATGCCAATAAAGATGCGTGACTTGTGTTGCAAATTATTCTTCAAAATTTGCCTTTGGATGGTAGGGAAGATGGGAATTTTGGCAGGAATTGTTGCATCTTTTTGTTGATTGATGTAGGGCAAAGTTGCTTTAAATGTCAGAAAGGAACAGTAATGCTTCTGTAGTAAGTTTTACCGGTACCTTCTGCTTGTTTTCTTAAACAAGAACGGATCCCACACAACAATGATTCTACATCATCTTTGGCCCAACACAATAATTACCAAGTATGTTTTGTGTCCAGATCTATACATTGTCCTTTCAATTTGTGATGAAGAAACTTTCATGTAAGTAATTAGTGATGACTATTATGTGCAGACATCTATTCAAATTTTGGAGCTTATTGCATAATTTATCTGAGTACTGTTGGATTGGATGGAGTATGGACCTATGATGGCATTTGGGTGAATAACTCTATGTATAACATTTCTATTCATCAAGTTGACAGTTCATACCAGTAAGGTGATATTACTGCTGATATTAGCTAATGTGTTGTAAGTAAAAGAGGATTTTTGTTCACCTTAAGGTGTTTTCTTTCCAGACAATCTGCACGTATTATGTGTATTGTGAAACATATAGGCAGATTACATTAAATAATGCTTAATAAATACAAATTTTAAAATTTTCTGGTTAAGCTTCTCCTAGTAGCCCAAAGAATAAAGCCAGGGGAGAAACAGCTTGAGTTTCTTTATATGATGGGAGCTTTTGCTTTATCTATAAGCAAGAAGGTTAAGCTTCTACCAATACCAATAAGCTTAAGCATAGGCCCAACACCACACGAGCCCCGCTCCCACATGCCGCACCCAAATACACACCCATGCACGCACAAACAAGTCCTAAGTGGAATATCATGTTATCATGTGGTCATGTAATATTTTATACCAATAATCCTTTTAAAAAAAGAAAATAACAAATTTAATATCTGGTTTAGAGAATTTACAAAAACAACTCGTTTCTTGTGCGATATGGATATAGGACGTGCGGTAGCCACCTGCCGCACACCCCTTGTGTGACGGGAAGACTTCCGTGCAAGTGCATGTGTGCCATGATGTGCTGTGCAAGTGCTGGCCCTTGCCACACAGGAGCTGTCGGCAGGTCTGGCTACCGCACACACAACTTCTACACCGTATAAAAAACAGATTATTTTTGCAAATTCTCTGAACTAGATGTTTGATTTGTCATTTTCTTTTTCAAAATGGTTAGTGGTACAAAATATTCTGTGGTCATGGACTGTGTTATAGTTCTTTACTTCGCCAGACAACATGATTTATGCTAACATTACTGAAGCACAATGAGTATGAAACATTAAAAATATAATCTCACATTGTTGCCTGGTTTCTTCAAGAATCTCATTTCTCACTTTGTGACAATTTTAATATGTACTAATATCGTCTTAGATAAATTGTAGGCTGATGGTTTTATTGTGAAGCATATAACATTACTGTCTAATCCTAATCAAGTAAGGCCAAAGAGGTTTTGGGGTGTCTACACAAAATTAAAGATATTCAACTTGACAAGCTACAAAAAAGGTACAAGTGAAAAATAGTTTTAAGTCTGCAACAAGAACTTTGTTCTTTTTGGCTTTCATTTCATTTTTGGTTTGGTCAGGTCAATATAATTCTGATTATTTGCTGTTTTCCCAGTTGTTTATCTTGATGCAGATACTGTTGTGGTGAAAAGTATTGAGGATCTTTTCAAGTGTGGGAAGTTTTGTGCAAACTTGAAGCATTCAGAAAGAATGAATTCTGGAGTAATGGTTGTAGAGCCATCTGAAACTGTTTTTAAGGATATGATGAGCAAAGTGGATAGTTTGCCTTCTTACACAGGAGGTCAACACATTTCTTTTCCAACATAGTTCCTTTTTTAATTATTTTTTTGTTTTCCTTTTATGAGCAGAGCATGTTACTTTGTTCGTTTATATCCAGGCAAACTTCTGAAAGTACAAACTGATTCTCCTCCTCCTGTTTCCTCTCTTCTTATTTGTTCATATTTTGAATCCAAATGTAAACACAAATGCTTTTCTTTACAGCCTGCACCTTTTGCTTTCAAGTGCATGCTAGCATATGTCAAGAAGAATTCTTGTTCTTGTTTGATAAGCTGAGATGAATTATATGCAAAAATTTCTTGTCATTTGTTTATACTAAAGGGATATCTGTACCCTCTAGAGAACCTTTTCACATGGTTTTTTAACTATGATGGGAGTTTTCGGTTAGCGCAGAAGAGTTGTGGGTAATGCTTATTTATATTTACACCTTCATAATTGTGCTGAACATTTTTATGATTGTTGATCTTTGCTTTTTCTAGTCCTCTAATCTAGGACTGATTAATTTATGCAGGTGATCAAGGTTTTCTCAATTCATATTATGCTGATTTTGCCAATTCTCATGTTTATGAGCCCAAGCTATCTTTAACGCCTGAGCCGGAGACACAACGCCTCTCGACAGTGTATAACGCTGATGTCGGTCTTTACATGCTAGCCAATAAGGTTATACTCAATTCATATGCACATGGGTCGTGTTGCATCCTTTAAATCCCAATGCTTATATCATTCTATGTGATCGAAATAAAAACATCATCATCATGCCTGTGTTAGTGGTTTCACACTGGACTAAACAAAAATATTTTGGATTTTCAAAACAAAAGCTTCCATATCATGTACTAACATTACTCCATTACTATTTGTATTCACCCCTTTTTTCCTTGACATTGTTCAAAGTATTCATGAGAATTAGGATTCAGACCCTTTTGGTAGCCTTGTAATAATTTATGTTCATATACCATCTGTAGCATGTCATTTGGCTGTGACTCATTTTCTAACCTCTGCTGCAGTGGATGGTTGATGAGAAAGAACTTAGAGTCATTCACTACACACTTGGGCCTCTTAAACCCTGGGACTGGTGGACGGATTGGCTTGTAAAACCTGTGGAAGTATGGCAGGTAATATCTATTTAATTAGTATGTAATTTTTGGTAAAACAGGAACTAGCAGCATGGTAGCAATGAATGCATGTCATCCATGGTTGCAGACTATTCGGCAAACACTTGAAGAGTCTCTTCCTGGAACTGGTGGGGGGAGGAATCCTCGTGATCAGCTGGTGGTCAAAATTCTGTTCATTCTTCCCATTTGCATGCTGTTATTTGGTTATTATGAATCATGCTTTCAGGTAAAAACTTTCTTGCATGGCAAGTATTTTCTTCAATATCATACAGATATGCCCTTAAATGGTCATTGTAATGCAACCTTATATAGTTTTATCTATCTTATGTTTTTGACAGACTAACAAGGAGTTGTTGGGTATAAGATCTCTTTGTGCTTTTGCTAGACGAGCTCGCTACAAATACAAGTCTGAAGAGGCACTTCCTTCTTATTCAACAGTTGGAGTTGCTTCATCTTCCTTTGCTAATTCAAATCAAAGGGTTGGTTATTATTTTCAACCATAGATTGTCAATAGTAAATGTTGGTATGAAGTTAAAATGCAAATTACATTTTTTATTGGGTCAAGAATTTATTGACTAAAGCTATAATCTATAAGATCTGTTCTGGGTCATCATCACTTTCAGGATATCTTGAGTAATTTTCTCAATATATTTTAAAGTTCATAGCCCTTTGTGGGTTTTCTTTTCTTTGATAAGTGTCCTAAAGAAAAAAATGAAGTTACGGCCCATATGACGTCTTTGCCTTCATATTGTTTGTTCAATGGAGAAATTCGGATCCAACTTCTAATGTCTCTGATGTTCTTTGTTGTTGGTAACATGCTAAACAGTTATGACATTAATACACTAGGGGAGCTTTTGTTGTAGCTGATTTTGTTGAACTCTTGAATGCCATACTTTTATAACTTCAGGATTGTCTTATAATGATCACTAAACTTGAATGGTTGCCCACAATATCATAAATGGTAAGGTCTTATTCCTCTTGAACAAATCATTGAAGGGTCCCTATGGTGCAAAACCTAGGAGGATATCTGTACATTGTACATTGTTTTCACAATTTGAATTTACCCCTGATGATGCATGTCATATTTAGCACGAGCCTTTCAATAAGATGTATTGATGTTCATGATGTTAGCTTGATGGTTGGTTAACTCTCCTGCAGTTCTTTAATGGAACGCACTTGAAGCTACCTTCTTATTTTGGGGCAATCACTGTGCTAGCCTGTTTTATGTCTGCTGCAATATCTCTTGCTTTTGCTTTTATTATCATTCCACGTCAAGTGATGCCATGGACGGGGTTGCTGTTGATGTACGAGTGGACCTTTGTGACATTCTTCTTACTGTTTGGGAGTTACCTCCGTTTTATCTATAGATGGGGAAGTGCTAGTGCAAATCATGTCGGGTACAGCAATTTTGATTCATCAGAGAATCACGCAGGAACAGGTACTTTGACCTATATATACTTCCTTCAAAATGTAAGTTTCTTGTTCGAGCTAAGAAACAATCCGGTACATTTGCAGGCCATCAGCGGAATACATCTGACTGTGACACGGACGCTGCTTTCTATTGGGCAGGGATGGCTGTTATATCAATTATTGCACTGCTGTTACCAACTGCCTTGGGCATTACTGCTCTGTTTGCAAAGTAAGACCCTGCGTGGTTTTCTTTTCCATTGTCTTTTGTTGTTATGGAAGTGGCAAAATATAAGACAATAGTATTTGGTACTCTAGATACCGATAATCAAGAATTTATTTAGTTTTATATGCAACCTTTCACACTGTACGAGTGAAATATAAAGTAAATACTTCTATCATTTTTGTTCACGTCAAAACACTTTACCAATGTTTTTGATGCGCATACATACACTTGGTCTAAAAAGTCTTGTATTGACACGTAATTTTACCAATGTTTTTGTGCCTCTACGGGCTTACAATGTTTTCCTTATGTCGTTCCCTTTGGCAGGCTAGGGTTGATGGTAGCTGGTGGTATTCTGCTGGCATCTTTTATGACATATGCTTCGGAGCATCTAGCTATCTCGGCCTTTGTCAAGGGTCAGAGAGATAGAAACATCCCGAGAAGTAGGAGCATTTGTTTTTTGTGCTAGTCATTCTTTACCTACGGCTTGGGTTTAGTTTATGTTTCATATGCCCATGTTGTATTGTAAGTTTGTACGCAAAAAATTTTGATGATTCCATTTAATACAAATATGCCCGAAAGAAATTTGATGATTCGTTTACCACACAAGCCATCATGATTCATGATGTTGGGGTTGAGCTTAAAGCTTAAGGTCCTCCAAATGATGCCCTGTGTGGTGTGCAAGGGTTTGGATTCCCGGTGAGAACTGATTGGTTCTCCTCGAAAATTGGTCATCTTAGTTTGGACAGAGAAATATAATATTGATTTGGAATATATGTGATATAGTATTATTTTAAAAGATTGTATAAAT
This sequence comes from Pharus latifolius, assembly GCA_019359835.1. NCBI lineage: Eukaryota > Viridiplantae > Streptophyta > Magnoliopsida > Poales > Poaceae > Pharus > Pharus latifolius. The sequence continues at coordinate 69,578,437 of CM033320.1, read as the reverse complement.
TAGTGAATATACAAGTTAGAGAAATAAATAAACTTGATCTAAGTGCAAGAAAAAAAATCAAAAGTGAGACGAAATCACCGAGAACCAACTAGTCTATCTCAGCTAGATCTGAAAATTAGTCTAAAAAAAGGAAATTTAAACCATGGTAGTGTGTATAGTAGAATACCTACTATAATTTTTTAAATAGTGTTGTGTTGTTTCGTAGTAAAAGTTTATTGACAAAGCCAAGCCAGTATCTATTGTATTTCACCAGTTTTATCATGCTTCTAAGCTGGGAAGGTTGAGAGATTGATCATCTGCAGTACCTCAGTGATCTTTGCCTCCAGGCTATATTGGAGTTCACATATTGTGAAACGGAGAGACTTTCTCCTTCAGCTTTACTAAGAAGCTTGGTACATGTCCTACTTTGCTCGAGTGGTACATGTTGTATTGTAGAACTCTGGAAAATTACATGGTTGGATGCCACATATGAAACTTGTGATGCATCCGATTTGGGAATGCCAGCTGAACACCTACATCAATGTAGTGATATGCCATATCACGTTTGTCAGCTATCGCATGAGGGTGGGGGGCTAACCAAATCAAAATCTTCTTCGGGGACATATTGTCGATTTGTGTCAGTTGTCACTATTCCATTCACCCATGCTGCCCAACCGTCGAGTCCTGCCTGGTCCATAGAGGGGACCTTATGCAGAGATTTTTCGATTGCTATGAGTTGCCATTAAGCAAAAGTATTCTTTGGTGTCTCGACCTCTAGGGCTCTAGGCAAAGAGTTGTGGCAATTATTATTGTCACCAATGGAGAGTACTACGAGTCTACGAGTCATAAATTGCACGAACTTCCTAATAAACTGAATTTGATTTGTTGGATGGGTGTTTCTTTCTTAGAGATAGTTTTAAAGGTTTAGGGATTTATCTTTTGAGGTGGTGCGATGAATCATGAGAATTGTTATGGTGTTTACTGAGCAAATGTCATAGATCTTATAGAGGAATTTTGGAGTATTACACTGTTTACATTCTCTTGAGTTGTAAATCTACTTTTCAACTCCCTGGCCTCTTCCCTCTATCTCACACATGTAGGTGTCACGGACCACCCCCACCCTTTTATTTCATAGATCATTAAACCTTGTTCCGACACATTCATCGTTCCCTAGAAATATCTTCTACGAGGACTGCATGCATCTGTGAATATGTTGGACCATTCGAATCACCTTAATCAAAATGTTTCGAACGTTCTGGCATTGTAGACAGTCCCTTCAAAGAAATCTTGTGGCCCTTTCCTCCTAACCACATTACCCATTCCTCTCAATCTACCCTTCCCATCCCACATGGGCCACAACCACCTGTCCTTGTATTCGTTGCGTTGCCTTCAAGTCTCCCTACCATACAGAGAGATGTGGTATCAACTAACCCCATATTTCTTTTTGCAATACAACATCTTTCGATCTGGAAAATTGAATTAAAACTTTTAAATTCCTCTAATATTGACATCTTTTAATCTATAATTTTGATTAACGATCCGTTTGATCTGATGAAATTAATCCAAAATTATCATATCAATATAACCAGTTCATCAACTAGACTTATATATTTTAAAATATAATACGATATGATATCTTGTTATATGTAATTCTGGTTGATGATTCGTTTATAACGATTTGATTGTTTTAACTTCATAATTTTAATGGTAAAAATGAATGGTCAATCAAAATTATAGTTTAAAAAATATGAATGCCAAAATATTTTAAAATTTCCGTACAAAATATAAAACAGTGCATATTCAACACACTAACTGTTTGTTGTGTTTTGGGAGCTCGACAAACCCATCTTGAGTTTCCAAACTCGATAAGCACCTGTCGCATGTTGGAAACTCGATGTGTTGATATGAAGAGTTATTTTTATAAAAGACAATCAATGTGGGTTGTTTCTATAATTTTTTTTGGTTGGTTATTTTCAAAAAAAATTCTCAACTAACCCCATATTTCTTTTTGCAAAAATGCCCAATATATAAATAAAATTTACATAGAGGTCCATAGTACTTTAAAGATTTTAGAAAGATTGACCCTACTAAACATGTAGGTTCGAACTTTTATCAACTCCTTGCTGTCACTTGTATGGTCTTAAGAGCAAAATTCTAGGTCACGTTTGAACTATGAATGCGTAGTTTGTACCTCCTTCGTGTAGGAAGAAGTTAAAAGAAATTCGGTATGTAAGATTTTTGAGGATGGTATTGGTAGGAAAGCACATATTTCAATTCAAGATAATCCTACTTGCGACTTACCATAGAAAAAGGAGGATACGCAAAGAAGACTAAAGCTGACGAAGTTAAGTAAATCCAGCTTCCTGGATAACTCGAGACGACAGTGACAGCACGCAGTGGAAAATAAGAATATACTCCAGTTCAGTGAACATACACATACTTAGCTTGTATTTGAGAATTTGAGACGAAGCAACCTTCGCAGTGGTCAATCTTGGTGAGCGCACGTATGGACCATGCAGTTCTTCTCATGGCCAAGGCCCATCTGGAGTCTGATCTGATCTTGCAGTGCAGCAGTTTCGGGCCCATGTCACGTATGGGCTCTGAATCGCCATGATAGCTACAGATTGGACAATAATTTATGTACACTCTAGTGATACTGCCTTGTCTGTGAAAAGCACATCAGTGAAATCATGGCAAAATTTTGTTGTACAGAAGTTTGATTCCTTGATTCAAAAAAAAGTTTGATGTATAGAAGTTTAATTCTGTAATAATCTTGGATTCGAATGCAAATTGAACCGCTTCACTTCAAATTTCAGTTGCATAGTAATTTCAATTGGTGCATGTTAATGTTGTGAGTCATAGCATTTTATTGGTTGGAGTCCTGGAGATTATTAAGGATTTTATTTTTGGAGGGAGTTTGAAAAGAAGGAAAAGTATAAGAAGTTTGGAGTATTAAAATTTTGTGGAAAAAAATTTATATAAGGTGTTTTTAATAAACGAATGACACTTTAGAATTCTTTTGAAATTCCTCATGATTGAACTCTTTAATAAGAATTTGGAGAAAAATGAAAAAGAGGGCCAACTTCATGAAAAATTTCCTTTAAGTTACACACTCTCTCTCCTTCTCATTTCAAACTTCTTGTATACTTTTTTATTGAATGATCCGAGCACCAATTTTTTTATATAGTTCATGCATTTTAGAATTCCAGTGGATTTAGAAGGACATGTCATTCAATTCATGTGTTTTTTCTAATTTTTTTTCGCATTTCATTCACCTTAATTTTGACTCACATAGTAAGTGAGTTTATATTGCAAAAAGGATGGAGTATAGTATCTCTATTAAATAAAAATTTGAAAGTAAGTGAAAATAATATTAATGTAAAATTGAAAAAGAATATTAATGAGGGTAAAATTGTAAATGTATATTAAAAAAATATATTGGGATTGTAAATAAGTTTATATTATATTATGTCTAAAAACAAAAAATTGGTTTTAGATTGTGAGATAAAGAGAGTATTAAAAAAAAAACCTTGTAGTTTTTTTAGAAGTTTTTTTGGTCTGTATGAACTTCTAACAAAAAGAGTTGTCATGTGCTTATTTTTTTAAAAAAATTTATATTATACATTTAAATTTATGTTAAATCTCCACCTTCTATTTCTTCTCTTCTTCCTCTTTCTCTTCTCTTCTTCATATTGCCGCTCAATGTATACCTTACTCCTCATACTCCTCCTCTCCCTCTCCTCTGTCGGCCACCATCGACCGTGGTTGATGATGCCACCGTTGCCTCTTTTTTCCCAGTAGCCACATCCCCCACTGTCTATACCAGTAATTAGTGGCGCTATGCCAACTCGTCGTCCACCCGTCATCAAAAAAATCAAGTTGGGGTTAGATAAACTTTAGAAGACTAAATATAAGAAGAGAAATTTAATCAAGAGTGGAGAGATATGTCTAAGATAAAAAAATATTTACCTATTAGCAAAACTAAAAAAAACCTTCAAATTTTAGTTTATAGTATTTTCGATTGATGCATTTTAATGTTGACACATATATCTCCGTCTGATTTGTAAGAAGTTTTTAAGATAAAAAAATATTTACCTATTAGCAAAACTAAAAAAAACCTTCAAATTTTAGTTTATAGTATTTTCGATTGATGCATTTTAATGTTGACACATATATCTCCGTCTGATTTGTAAGAAGTTTTTAATACTATACAAATGTTACTATTAGTCGTTTTCCAGTTTGCCTAAGGTGCTCAAATCTCAATTCCTTAATTTGCTAGTAAATGGTAAACAAGGTGGCTACCCCGATGTAGGTTAAGTACGGACTACACTGGTCCCCATCAACGTCGCAAAACGATGGAAACATACATCATTGGAGATGGGTGGAGAACCATATAATTGACACTTCCCAATTGGTCCTATGAGATTTTGCCTCCTCTTAATGGAAAGCTGGGGGGAGATTTGATAAGTAGCCCAAACATATGTGATCCGGTGGGGCTTACACTCTTGTGGGGATCTGAGCTTGTGAAGGATGCTGTAAGCTTATGTTCTGTGATATTTCTTCCACCAGCCACACGAGTTGTGATCCGATTGGTGCTCCCCAATCTTGTATTATACTGTTTGCTTCTGCCTTGATCTGTAAACCTTGTCGTGTGCTAGTAGTTCTAGTGTGATTTCCGTCTGAAGATTTCCTGTTTCTTGCAGGGTTTTGATCCATAGCAGCTATCAAGAGTTCAAGATCCAATTTTTTATCCCTCGTTTTAGGGTGATTTGGACTTCTTGGAACTTCTCTAGTGGTTTGTTGAGGTTAGCACGGGACCCGTTCGACGAAATGTCTGTGAGAGGCTTGGGAGCTGGTTGCAGCTGGTTGTGCACACGAAGCTTATGATTAGCTGTTCTTGAACTGGTCATGGTGGATTGGAGAGGTGGGGTTGGTCACTGACCATGGACAGTTCGCAGAGGACCATTGTTTGGTTCAGAAGGGACCTCAGGATCGACGAAAATCCGGCCTTGGCTGCCGCAGCGAGGGATGGCTCTGTCATCCCTGTCTTCATATGGTGCCCGGCCGAAGAAGGGAAGTTCTGCCCAGGCCGTTGCTCACGGTGGTGGCTGAAGGAGTCGCTCGCCCATCTCAGCAAGTCGCTGGAGTCGCTTGGTTGTCCGCTTGTGCTGATCCAAGCAGAGAGTAGTCTTGGAGCGCTTCTGCAGTGTATTGACTCGATCGGTGCCACCAGAGTGGCTTATAATCATCTATATGGTACAGTCACTCGTCCATGTTATGTCTTAATTCATGGCGTTTCTTCTTTTATTGAATATTAGCACATGAAGAAATTTGGCTTCTTTAACTACATCTTTTGAAATTTCAGCCAATTACATTGTGTAGTTTGGTCGGAAGATGAAACAAGAATGCTTAAATCTTATATAGTTCTGCCCCCAAAGATCTGGAAATGGCATTCTTGTTGAACTGTTAGCATTATTGTTCATGTTCGTTGCAGTCTCATATGTTGGGTTAAGTATTACATTGATCATGAAATATGGTGTTCGTACTCAGGATCAATTCAGCCCTTCACTGTTTGAGTAGCTTATTTACCTCGCAAAGTTTGGGGCTTTGGGCAGTGGCTGGATGGCTCAATTTGCCCATTTTACATGGTGTTAAGTGTTAACTCAACCCGTTCTAGCAATTCCCTAATGTGTAAGATATTTTCCAGATAAATATCTAAAAAGCTTCAAATTCATATAACAAAAACGGTTGATATCCAAAATTAGGATTAGGTAGAAAACACATCATAATTTTTTGTTGTCTACTTTTTCTGGTTTTCAATAATTTATTCACCAGATAATTTTTTTTAAAAAAAACTGAGACTATACAAGAATTTGATATTTTCTAAAATTTGAAATCAGTTGAAAATTTTTAAAAGCAGTTTCAAAAGCCAAAAAAAAGTATAAATTTCCAGATTTTTTATTAATTTTCTTATGAAAGTAACTAGTATTCCGTACATTCTTGCCTTTTTTTTTGTTGTTGCCTTTTCTCCCCTCTCAGTGTGTGTGATGGTGGTGGGTGTGTGTGTGTTGTGGTGGTGGTGGTGGTGGGGGTGGTGGGGGTGGGGGGGGGGGGGGGTGTTTATTTTATTATTTTAATCTTTTGAACTTTTACATTTTTATTTTTTTAACTTAAAAATATTAAACACATCACTGAAGTTGTTGACTGGGCCGGCATTGAGTACTAGGTGACATGATGGAAAAGATAAAATAAATGGATTGTGCAGGCACTGCAAGGGTCAAAATTTACTCTTAAACCTGAAGTTCAGGATTCAGGTTCTTATTTGGCACAATCCCTTTCTTGAAAATTCACACTTTTCTGAGATTTTGAGGTACTCCCTGGGTATTCCTAAATTCAACTTATCTGATGTGACCTCTGCTACATGTTTGTCATGAAAATCAAATCTAACGTTTTCTAGTTTTAAACATACACCTCCAAGGATATGCTTCTAGTTGGAGTTATGTATTGCTCTTTTTTCTTACCAATATATTTACTGTTGATCTCCTTTGTACCTTTGAATCTTTGTTGTTGGGTCAATTTAATCCTACTCATTCTCACTTCATATATTTCAGACCCAGTTTCGCTTGTTCGTGATGACAAAATCAAGAATCAGCTTTTGGCTCTCGGAATTTCTGTCCAGAGTTTCAATGGTGATTTACTATATGAGCCATGGGAAGTTTATGATGAGAATGGGCATGCGTTCACAACCTTCAACTTGTACTGGGAGAAGTGCATGAAATTACCAATTGAGCCATCACCATGTCTTGCACCTTGGAGGTTGGTACCAGCCCCAGGTACATTGTGGCCAGCATTATCTTTTCATCTTTTGAATATTTCTATGGGTTTACCATTTCTCTGCAATTAGAACAGAGTATACTTATTATCTGTCTTTTTCCTGTGTTCTAAATTCTAATTAATGTCGAGGAAGCAGCTTGCAAATGTTTAACAATATGTTGTAAATTCAATAAGTATGATAGCTAGCATATGTTGTTTACTTGTATGCATCAAACATATGCAGGTTTAGCAATTGATCCTCTTAACTGTTATATCCAATGCATAATCTGTCAACATTTAGCTGCTTTAATGCTTAACATTTTTTCAGTTTGACATTCAGGTACAGAAAATTTTCAAAGTTGTTCAATTGATGATCTAAGTCTTGAATCTAATAAGGATGAGGAATCAAGCAATGCTTTGCTAAGCAGGGCCTGGTCTCCTGGTTGGCACAATGCAGAGAAGATGCTTGATGAATTTGTTAATCATGGTCTCCTAGAATATTCAAAACACAGAATGAAGGTTGAGGGAGCTACAACCTCGTTGCTGTCACCGTATCTTCATTTTGGTGAGGTAAGTGTGAGGAAAGTTTATCAACTTGTCAGGTCGCAACAGATCAAGTGGGAGAATGAAGGGAAATCTGAAGCTGTGGAGAGTGTTCGCTTCTTCCTGCAATCAATTGGTCTTCGAGAATATTCACGTTACTTGTGTTTCAACTTCCCATTCACACATGAGAGAGCATTGATGGGAAACTTGAAGCACTACCCCTGGCAGGTAGATGAGGACCGGTTCAAGTCTTGGAGACAGGGAATGACGGGATACCCATTAGTAGATGCTGGCATGAGGGAACTTTGGGCTACTGGTTGGACACATAACCGGATCAGAGTCATAGTTGCAAGTTTTGCTGTGAAATTTCTATTAATTCCATGGACTTGGGGGATGAAGTACTTTTGGGATGTGCTATTGGATGCTGACCTTGAAAGTGACATACTTGGTTGGCAGTACATATCTGGGAGCTTGCCTGATGGTCATGAGCTCAACCGTCTTGATAATCCAGAGGTATGCAATAATGTGATTGAGGGCATGTGCACACTATTATAGAGTAAATTTATGATTTTCTAGACTTCACAAGTGAGCTCTGTAAAATCCAAATATTAATTCGAGCAATATTTATGGACTGTTGAGGTTTTTAAACCCTAATTTAGGACTGGTGATTCTTAGGATTAATTTTATGATTCTCTGGTCCACAAGCAAACCTTACAAAGTCAAACAAGAAAAATGGTACAGCAAACCCTAGGGGATCAAGAAATATGGTCCACAAGTCAATAGTACATCCCACAGTCAAAATGTTATTTATTTGTCTCCATTTTTCTCTCTTCTTCCCTCTCTTTTCCCCTTCATTCTTCCCTTTCTCTTCTCTTCCCTACTTCCCTTCCTTGCGATATTGGGAAAATGATGACTTGTTTAGAAAAACAGCCAATCACTGAATCATGCATACATGTCCACAAAGTACCAAGCATACCCTAACTACATGCTGTTTCATGATAGCGACCTAGGATAGCAACCAACATGTGCTTGTTTAGAAAGCTATTTGTATTTATTTTGTTTTCCTCATCAGTTTTCCGGTTTATGTTGTATCTAGTTTTGGTAGACTCATATGTAAGCACTAATTGATTTTTCTGTTTGCCTTTCTCTTGAGAGAGACTTATCTGTTTGCCTGTCGGGTGTTTGTTGTCTGCAAAACTAGGTTCAGGGTCAAAAATATGACCCAGATGGTGAATATGTAAGAACCTGGATTCCTGAACTCGCTAGAATGCCAACAGAATGGATCCATCATCCATGGGATGCACCAAGCTCTATACTCAAAGTTGCTGGAGTTGAGCTGGGCTTTAACTATCCTAAACCCATAGTAGAACTTCACACGGCTCGGGAATGCTTAGATGATGCTATCTCCACGATGTGGCAATTGGATACAGCTGCAAAACTGGCAGAATTAAATGGTGAAGTTGTGGATGACAACCTGATCAATTTCAATAGCTTTGACATCCCAGAGGTTGTTGTGAAGAAGGAACCATGTCCAACTACTACATCTTTTGATCAAAGGGTGCCCTCTTCCAATGGCAGTTGCAGGAATAATGACCCTAAAGAAGTGAAGGTATCAAACAATCAAAAGCTTATTTGTGTTGATGTGATGAAGGTGTCAAAGATGGAAGACACTTGCTCCATATCAAACTCACCAGTGTCGAGGAAAAGGTCTAATAGTGACAGTGCATTTGATGTCCCCACTTGTTCATCTTCAGCCGAAGTGCCCTATGGGTTGTCCAAAAAGGTCGTATTTCTCATTGGCCATTTATTTTACAGCCTTCTGTTTTTTGTAAACTTAAATCATCCATCATAAGCACAAACTGTAGTGTTACCTGACTCACCTCCAGGAAATGTCTCTGCTGTATTTTTTTTTCCTGCAGATGATTGTGTATTACCCATATACTTATTTGCATGGTAGTCATTTTCTTGTTGACATACAGATTAATGCATCATAGTTTATGCAGGTAGAGGATAGTACGAGCACCTCAAGACCATCGAAGAGACTTTCTTAGTTACTGCCTGACAAAAGATGCTGCACTGAGCAATGGAGTATAGGAGCACAATGGCCGGTGAGATGTTTTCAGTTTATATCCCAGCATAAGAAAAATTTGTACATTTTGTAATCTGGTTTTGTCGAAGCAATTCTGTAACATTGAGAGAAAATCTGTCGTTCAGTGACATTTAAAGTTTACTTTTCGTTCTGGTGTTCTATACCTTTTGTTATGCAGGAAATGATTTGAGCCTACCATGCTCACCGGGATATCCCTATCTATGATAGATCATTGTTGATCCTGGTTAAGAAATTTTTTTTTTATATAACCGGTCAAGACAAAATCTGACTAGAAAAATTCAGTCGAGTCATCGTTTGCATCCGTTTAGTCCTGGTATGTGATCAAGTTCAAGCGAGCTGTTATTTATTTTGGGGTCAGCAAAGGGCCATTTTCCCATTTGGAGAGGGTCTAGGCCAAACACCAGGCAGTTTTCTTCACTGGTTCTTGGGTGAGTTTAGCATACAGCGATAGTGTTTGGATGGATCTTAGCAATGAATGTTACAAGCTACAACTGTGAGTTAGAGGAGTCTAAGGGAGTCGTTACGGAGCTTCATGGCTTTGTTGATGAAGGGTCATTTGCGTTCTTTTCAGGAGGAATGATAAGACTCAACCCTTTACTTTCTTGCCGGTCCATCAAGAATTTGGCTCAAATAAGAGAGCACTCGTTTCGTAAGGGGAACTGTCCCAAGCTCCCCATACTGATTGCTGTTATGCGGTGCCCCAAGCATTGCGAACATTAGCATATCTTGAGCAAATATATGTTGAAGCAATTTTATTTGACGGGAATGTTGGACACGTACAGGACAACCGAGCAAGCGCCTTTCGATAGCGTAGTGCATGGATGTGCAGGACGCCCTGTCCAGGGGCAGAGGGATTCCGCAGCGAGCGGGCGATCTCGCAATGTCACGTGGAGCCGGTGGCGCGGGCTTGCGGACGTCCTCGTAACCGTGGGGCATTTTCCCGCAGGCGGAGGCCGTTTCTGGCCCAAAACGCCGCGGGTCGGTCGGATGGTACCGACCGAGCGGCAACACGCGAGGAACGCTGAGTGGGTTGGGCGGGCGTCCGGCGATTTGTGCGCGCGTTCGAGGAACGGCCGCGGTCCTACAGGAAACAGGGAGCCGGTTTAAACGAATTCCAAGTTTCAGACGGTGCACCTGGCTCGGCAGCCAGTATGCTCGGTTTTGCAAATTACAGCTCATAACGGTAAGGACTTAGCTAAGAGCAACTCCCATCAGAATGCTTCAGCCGGTAGATGACATCCAGGAGAACGTCAGCGAGGGAGACTTTGGTGCTTGCTGATGCACCGGTGTCATAGCCATAACAAAATGTATTTTTTAACTGTAGGATCCACCAAATACTCCCATTTGAAGCTGAGATGCAGGAGACGTCCATCTTTATAGTTGTTTGGTGATGATGAGCACTTGAAGTGGGTCCATCATGTAGTTTTTTTTTTGTTAAATATTAAAAAAATTTAACCGTTCTACAATTATTTATTAGCCTTTTCTATTAAATTTTCTTAACAAGATTGATTATTATCTTTTTAAACTGATTGTTTTCTTTTTATGGTTAGAAAGAATTGGCATTGGCATTGTCTGCCTATAAAATCTCATGCACTCATCATTTAGTAAAATAATTTTTATTTACATATTTCTCTAACATATGCATGAATGTGTACCTACTATTTAATATACGCTAAGAATCATGTGGATTATACCTAAGAATCAAGGAAGAAGCTTCAATTGGAGAAAATACTAAAGATTTGCTCGGGTGAATGTTTGGTAACATGGCATGGAAAAAGATGGTTAAGCACCGAGAAAGAGTGCCGCCTATTGAAGATGCTGTAATACTCCCTCCATTTTTTATATAGCTGGTGTTGCGTGTTTATACACAAAGGCCAGTCAAGACAAGTGCGAGATGGGCTTCTGTAGTCTACACAGGGCTTTGATTTAGGTAGAGCCCAAAACTTTCAGTATTTTAGCCCTAGTGGCGTAAACCCTATGTATCGTCAAACAAAGTGCGTCAAAAGCTATGTAAATTCTAGTAGCTATTTGATAAGCAATGCCTCTTAAATTGGCCCCATCAGTTATGAGATAGACGTAAGTTATTCTCAAGTGACAAACAATTTATTTCCTACAAAATGGGAAGGCGGAGCACTATAAGAAGAGACTATTAGACTTGGCCCAGTTCAGGCCCAAAATGTTTAGTTGTTCATGGGTTTAATCCCATATTAACAGTTCAGATTGAAATAGCATTATATAAAAATATGAGGGAATCAACTATACCAACTAGGTTAACTTTTTTAGACAAAATGAGAATGAAGGCCTAAGTGTTTTTGGTATGGGTTGGTGATCCGGGACGATCTCAGGTTAATAATACTAGATGATTCAGACTTGGTCAGTTGTCTGTATACGAGTACAATACGACTTGGTCAGTATTTGTATATGAGTATGGTATAGACTTGGTCGATTATAATTGGTTGTAATTGGCCGGTTGAGTCCAATACAATATGTAATTGAGTCTGATATGATATCGACTTCGACTAAGACTTGGTTATTAGGATATAGTTGAATCCGATACGTTTTCAAGCCGTTGTCTATAAATACCTTGTAATAGACTGGACAAATCATCGAATTCAATCATAGAACTCATAGACAGAGATCGAAAGCGATCAATTGTCAGGTCGACTCGACTTGTACGAGTTTCTTCTTTTTATTAAGGAATCATTTTCCTTTAATTCTGTGTTCGATTACCTGGTTTCGTCTTTCGAGTAAAAGCCAGTTTTCACATCTAATTGGGTCCAATATTCAATCAAATCAGTTGGATGTAACCAGGGTGTTACATATGGTAATAGAGTTGACCCTCGCAATACAAGAGTACAGTATGAGATGAGGCCCTGGACACATGGATGTGTGCTAAGAGGGGAGATTCTAAGCATTTGCCTCATGAGGGTGTAGTGTGGACTAACGAGGATGTCAAGTCCTTTAGGGGGGAGTGTGTGAGATCTCTAGCCCAAATGTGTGCAAGTTTCGTCCCACCAACACACATGCACTAACTCACTTATACTTCTGTCCTCACTTCATATGATACGATCGACTCAAAATTAGTGGTTTGGTCTCAAGTGGTCTTATATACACATCATTCACCACGTTGAACTAGCAAGGTGGGACTAATTGTGTATGGATTACTCTCTTATTGACAGTTCAATTTGAGATAACACGTATATAAGTCTAAGAGAATCAATCATACCAACTGAGTTAATCTTTTTAGGTGAAACAAAAATAAAAGCCTAAGTTTTGGTATATATTGGATTGGACGTACCTAAGGTGTTACAAATGGTATCAAAACTGACTCTTGGCCTGATTGTGTCGCTTGCTGTGTTGTGAGTGTCGGTGAGACGCGCAAATCACCCAAGGGTACAGTTCTCAATTGTGTCGTGTGTCTTGCCGTTAGTGCCAGTCAGACGTGCAAATCCCAAGGGGACCATTCTTGATTTTGTCACGTGTTGTGAGTGCCAGTTAGATGCACAGATCACTTGAGAGACTGACATGACCGACAAGGGCATCAGGTCTATTGAGAGGGTGAATGTAACACCCTAACCTAGTTTGGGCCAAGTGGCCTAGTAGTGTAAGGATTAGTTCCATATTAACAGTTCAGTTTGAGATAATATTGTATATAAGTCTAACAGAACCAACCATATCAATTGGGTTAACCATTTTAAGCGAAGATGAAAACATAAATGTTGGTGTGGGTTGGACATACCTAGGATGTTACAGATGATATCAGAGTTGACCCTTAGCCTGATTGTATCGCATGCCAGGTCGTGAGTGCCGTTAGACACACAAATCACCCGAGGGGACCATTCCTAGTTATCTGGCCTGATCATGTCATGTGTCGTGCCATGAGCGCTGGTCAAACACACAAATCATCTCAAGGACCGGCGTGATCAACGGGGGCATCAGGTCCTTTAGGGGATGAATATAACACCCTAACACAATTCAAGCCTAATAATGGTGGTTTTTCACTGTAATCTATTGTTATTTTGCCAAATAAATTAGTCAATTCACCTCATTTAGTCTTCAATTTTATTTATAATTTGTTAAAATTTAGTTTATTTACTTTTGATCTATCCTAACACTACAACAGAAATGCAGTCCACTAACCCCTATTTTCTAATGGTTATATGCAATCTGGGAGAAAACCGTTAGTGTACGAGGACCGTAGTGGAGAAGAGATTTTGTACTAACGGTTATGGTCTGGGAAACCATTAGTGAATAGCACGTAACCTTTACTATCGGTTATTAGTATACGAACTGATAGAAGAGAAGAAAGTTCACTAACGGTTGTGTTTTTGAACCGATAGTAAAATTACGTTATTTTTACTATCGGTTATTAGTGTATGAACCGATAGAAGAGATAAACTTTTACTATCGGTTTATTTATTCAACCGATAGTAAAAGAAACAGTGGGGACCTTTCGAAGAGAGGAAAGTTCACTAACGGTTGTGTTTTTGAACCGATAGTAAATTTACGTTATTTTTACTATCGGTTATTAGTGTACGAACCGATAGAAAAGATAAACTTTTACTATTGGTTTGTTTATTCAACCGATAGTAAAAGAAACAATGGGGACCTTTAGATGAGAGGAAAGTTTACTAACGGTTGTGTTTTTGAACCGATAGTAAAATTACGTCATTTTTACTATCGGTTATTAGTGTACGAACCGATAAAAGATATGAACTTTTACTATCGGTTTGTTTATCCAACCGATAGTAAAATGACGTCATATATAATAATGATTATGACAGTGGGGACCTTTAGAAGAGAGGAAAGTTCACTAACAGTTGTGTTTTTGAACCGATAGTAAAATAGTACAAGATCCCTATAATGTGTTAAACGCGCGGGAGTTTTCCCTCCAGTCCAACCAAACACATTTCCAAATAAGTCTCTACTCGCGCGTGGAAAACCCTAGCCTCCCCGACGTCCCCTTTTTCGCTTCTGCACCACCATTGCCGCTCACATTTGGGTTCTCCACCGCCGCCGATCACTGCATCGCGCCATCGTAGGCCACTCCACGAACTGTAAGTGTTCTTGACCAACCCTATTAAAATTGTTCTTGCCGCTCGTGTCAGTTTCTTAAATTGATACTGAACGCGATTAGAACCAGGTAGTCTTTAGGAAAGAGTAATTGAAATGAAATCAGTTTCCTAACTTCATATAAGCATGCTATATCTCCATGAATCTAGGAACTTTTGCTTGCCCATGTTGAAAGACCAATACGAGTTGCCTTAATTGGAGCAGATGCGACAAATTTGGGCTCAATATATGATGGATGAAGTGGCTATCAACGATCAATCGTAAATGACTTGTGTAATATACATTGAATGTATTGATTGGTGTATGTGTGTACTTATATTGGTGTATTTGTGAATAAACTTAATATGTGAATAATTAGATCCAATCTGTCCAATGCATGTGTATATCTTTGTATTAGTGTATTTGTGAATAAATTCAATCTCTGAATAATTAGATTCAATCTGTCCAATGTGTGTCTCTCTGTATTGTTGTATCTGTTAATAATCCTTTGTAATACTATCGGTTCATATCCTACAACCGATAGAAGAAAGTTTCCAGTACTAACTGTGTCGAGTAACTAACCGATAGGAAAACTATACAGTACTATCGGTTTCCAGTGTAGAACCATTACAAAAAATCTAACATCACTATCGGTTGAGTTCACTGAGCTGATAGAAGAAATTATCATTCATGATTAGTGAACGTTGGAATATAGGTATTTTACTATCGGTTTGCAACCGATAGAGTTGTGCTACGTTTTTTCTATCGTGCCGATCACTAGCGGTAAGAGAACCGATAGTAGAGACGATTTTAAACCGATAGTGAAAAGTAATTATGCAGTAGTGTAATCCTCTATTTTGAAGATTAGGAGACGAACATCACATGAAATGAAGAAATTTGAAGAAATGCGAATGATACCACTTAAGATATTAGTTACAACTAATATTGCAAATAGCATGGAGTTCTAGAGCACTAAACAGAGGCAACATACGTCAATAGAGTCATATACAGTTTGCCATATGGGTTGATAATCCATATGTGCAACTCGTATGCACCCCTGGTTTACAGATAAGGTCAAACAATTCATGATCTTGAAGATTTCAGTCTAGTGACCTTTGTGGTAACAGAAAAATAACTTCAAAATTCTTTGGACTCTTGGGGCTATAAAAGATAAGGAGAAGGGTTGATCAAGATATAGAATAAAATAGAATCAAAGAGTGGAGAGGAGGATTTACAATCCATCCTGCTGTCTTCCACCATCCATCATCTCCTTTAGTTTAGTTTCACAAATTATTTAATCTTTAATTTATTTTTTTTGTAATCGAGATGTTGAACACGGTGACTACGTCCGGCAGACCGATGTCAGGGTAAAATCCTAACGATCTTCGAACGTGGGTATTCAATCTATGAATAAAGCATGAGGTAATTTTTTTAATCTATTTGTCATCTTTCTATCTTTGTTTCATTGGAGCGGATTGCTTAATGCTAGATTATATTTAGGCGCCCATATAATTCTAGTCATTAGAATCGATCATGCCTTCAAAGAGGAGTGAACATTCTATGAACTTGTATCGAGTTTATATTCTAATCTTCTTAGTGAGAGCCAAAGAATTAAGGTTTAAACTATTTATTTGAGGACAAACGGTTATCACAAAGCGTAAATGATTCATCGGATCATGTAGTAATATCGCGAAAACAGGATGCACTCTAGTGGATTATAGGTGTAGTAGCATCAGAAAAATAGGATGCATTTGTTTTAAAAGATAACCGCCTACAAAATAAAATTAAAATTGATTACAATAGTTAGTAAAATGAATCTCTACAATTTGTTCGATTGAGGAATTGAATTCTGAGAGATTGTTTTGATTCATAAGAATTAATCTAAATTTTTCTTTCCTTACTACTTTATTCTTTTCCATTACTACTAATC
Organism: Pharus latifolius; assembly: GCA_019359835.1. Lineage (NCBI taxonomy): Eukaryota > Viridiplantae > Streptophyta > Magnoliopsida > Poales > Poaceae > Pharus > Pharus latifolius. The sequence continues at coordinate 69,562,010 of CM033320.1, read as the reverse complement.
CAAGATTTCAAGAATTCCTTTGTCATAAGAAAACAATTTGTATTCTCGTGAGATTGACAACTCTACTCATTAGAAGACTATAATTAACACTGTGCGCTTGTGGGACATCAAAGATTTTTTGTGTCTTTGTCAGCAATGCTATCCATGAGGTTGGTTCTATATTGACAGTTCAGACTGAAATAGTATTATATAAAAATCAGAGGAAAACAACCATACCAATCAGATTAATTCTTTTGGACAAATCGAAAACAAAAATCTCAATGTTATTATGAGTTAAATGTACCTAGGATGTTAAAGAGACCCTCTCTAGAACCCAAATGCACCCAGAGCACCACAGCTCTGGGTGCCATTCCATACACGATACACAAATAACATGTTTGAGGAGTCCCTTTCCTTCATCGGTGGTTCTCTTGTCTTTAAAGCGAAAGATCAAAGATGAGCCTACAATGCCGTGAACTCGGGAGCGTGGCTTGCTTTCGTTCTCATGCTTCATTGACGAGGCCAAGGGTCAGAATCACATGTATGGAGTCTAGTGGCTCGCGCTAAGAATTAGATCTCTACCCGTACTGCAGGCCGAGGAAGCTCTGTGGAGGTTGCGCCTCACATGCTCCTTGTGAAGAATCACTCGGAATCCCAGTGGAAGTTCTGCCTTACATACTCCTCGTGAAGAATCACACAGAATCCCGATGGAGGTACACCTTCGAGTAATTCACAACATGCATCCTTCCAGCTTTGGTCAATTTGACCGAGCATGATTATCTTCTAAAATAAGCTGCTCACAGCCCATCTCCCAAGGAGCGCATCTCAACAACAAGCACAATCTTCTACATTCACAAAACCGCTATGATCTTGTCGTTTCTATGTTCATGCATCCTGTCTATGATCAATGAGGCTAAACGACCATGCAATCGGGCACAAGTCAAACTCATCTTCGTCGACAAGCCATTGTTGGGCACTAACAAAGCAATGGCAACGCTTTCAACAAAGTCAGACAATTACATAGCTGGTCATTGACAAGGTAAAGACTTGCAATCTACATCAACCAATTGGTAGGCACTAACAAAATGAAGACAACGCTCCCGTCCGTGACCAGTGAGTGAGGTCAAACAATCACATAGCAATGAACCGACAAGGCGATGGCTATCTAATCCACATCCGTCCACAATTGAATAGACTGAACCTTTCATATTGTCAAACACCAGTGAAGTGAAAGCAACTCATATCGCTAGAACTGACGGGGTAAAAGGCCACTGCATTTCACATTTTCACTACATCATTAACCAATCAGCCCGATGGCATTGCTGTTTTGGTGAAATCCAAGCAGAAACCCAAAGCCCACTCACCGCAGTCAATTAAATATTCCCGGCCCAGCCTCCAGCACAGGCTCCAGCGGCCCGCCCCGGCCCAACTCCCCCATTAACCCCACAACCCCACGTCACCACACCGCCGGACGGCCACCACAGCACTACACCAGACACGCCTACCGTCCTGGAAATATCCCCAATCCTTTGAGGCCCCTCGCCGCCGACGGCCAGATCTCCGGCTATGGAGGACGACGACGCCGCCGGTTCCGCGTCGCCGTCGCCCACCTCCTCCCCGCTCCCCACCTCCGTGGCCCTCCCAGTCGCCGAGCCCGTCACCGTCGCTGCGCCGCCCGGCCACGTGCTCACCCTCGCGCTCCCCATCCAGAAGCCAGCCTCGGGGAGGGAGGACGCGTGGAGCGAGGGCGCGACGTCGGCGCTGATCGACGCGTGGGGGGAGCGGTTCAAGGCGCTGGGCCGCGGCAGCCTCCGGCACCCGCAGTGGCAGGAGGTGGCCGACGTCGTCTCCTCCCGCGATGGCTACTCCAAGCCTCCCAAGTCCGACGTGCAGTGCAAGAACCGCATCGACACCCTCAAGAAGAAGTACAAGGTCGAGAAGGCCAAGCCGTCCTCCCAGTGGCCCTTCTTCCAGCGCCTCGACTCCCTCCTCGCCCCCATCTACAAGCCCGGGGGCGACGCCGCAGGTAACGCCGCCTCTAACACCGGCGCGCGGCGCTCCGCGCCGGCGGCGCTGCGCGTCAACTTCCCGCAGCGCAGCCGCACGCCGCTCTTACCTGCTGCCGTGCCGGCGGCGGGGGTGAAGCGGAAGCCGTCCTCACCGCCGCAGCCGTCGGCATCGTTGGAGTCCTCCGACGGGTTCCCGCCGGAGCCGCCGATGGCGGCCGCGAACGGGAAGCGGACGAGGGTGGAAGCGGCGGGAAACGGTGCGGCCGGCGGCCGCTCGGTGCGGGAGCTGGCGCAAGCGATACGGCGGTTCGGGGAGGCGTACGAGCGCGTGGAGAGCGCGAAGCTGGAGCAGGCGGCCGCCCTGGAGCGGCAGCGCCTCGAGTACGCGCGCGAGCTCGAGGCCCAGCGCATGCAGTTCTTCATCAAGACGCAGATGGAGCTCTCGCAGGTCAACAGCCACCCCCCTTCCACCGCCCCCGCAGCCACCGGCGCCGCCTCCAGCAGCGGCTGCGGTAGCGCAAGGAGAATGGCATTGGCCGCTGATGCCGGGGCAAGCAGCAGCCACCAAGTTCAGTACCGTGTCAGGGACGGCGGGCACCACCACGCCCCGCGCCCACGTTACCAGTACTTCCAGAATAATGCCGCCGCTGCCGCTGCAACAGACGCCGGCAATGCCGGCGACACCGACAACGACGACGAGGAAGAAGATGTGGAGGAAGAGAGCCAGTAATGGCGCCGGCATAACGGCGGCGATTCAAGAATCTGTATGGGATATTGGTATTGTCGTAGAATTGCTCCAATTTAGGCTGTCTCAAGATCAAGAAATGACTAGTAGGTAATAGTGGTAATCTGTAGCTGTTTGTTGCTGCTTGTTGTTACAAGAACATTTGATGCCAATGTGGCAATGCGAGGTTGTATCTGTGATTTGTTCTTCACCTTGTGGAGATGTCTTGCATTATTATTGGTTAGAATTGATTTAATTTAATTATCCATGCTAAGATATTTAGGTGCTTATATCTAAACTGTATTTTAAGTATCCGACAGTGTTTCAAAAGTTTCGTAAAGTTACGGTTATGTCTGACAGAATAGATCCAAAGTCTATTTAATCTGGTATATTCTGTAGAGGTGGCACTACATGAGATTCCTTGGTAATATCGACCACAATGCAGGCCGTTTTTCGTCAGATGTAAGTGTGTTTTAGAGGCCGTTGATGTCAATAGTCAAAAAATATCTGGGTTGGGATTGATCAAAAGTTGACTGGTGTCTTGTTTGGTTCACAACTTAATTGTGTTCGGATATACTGCACTTGGAGTATTATCTCATCATGTCAAGAAACCTCTTCCATTCAAATCAAGTGTGTAAGAAAGTCAAAAAAAAAAAAAAAGGACTAACTGACTCAATCTTATATATACCTGATATTTTTTTAACAATGGTCAATCCCATCTAATCCTAAAATCGAAGGTTCCTATCAACACTTCGATTAAAGAAAAACAAAAGAGAAAAGCCGTTATTTTTGAACAGTGGTAAATCCAGATTGTCATTTTTCATCCAACAATTTGCACACTGGTAATGTCGTTGCAGTGAGTAGACCACTTCAGGCTGATGGCACAAGTAACTAATCAAAAGATTTAGGCAAAAAAAGAAAAAAAGAAAAGCCAAAATAGGGTGGAGACGCGGGGAATCGAACCCCGTGCCTCTCGCATGCGAAGCGAGCGCTCTACCATATGAGCTACGTCCCCATATTATTTCCGGTTCCATGATTTTAAAATTTAAATAAATAACTTTGATTAGCCAAAAGATTTCCATTGGATCAATTAAGTTCGTTGGTCAAATCGCGTCGATCGACTCTAAATTCAGAAGAAGAATGGACAAAAATTATCCTAAATTATGTTGTGCGTTTATATCATTAGTTGAGTTGGTTTTTCACTTTAAATGACACACATCACTTCGCTTGTACTAGATCTGTAGGTGGCTCCGTACATTACACAACAATACAACATATGAACATAGGACTATAGGAGAAATATGGTTGGATCATTCTTGCCAAATTGGAGTACACATGAGTAATTGCCACTAAACCCAACATCATTTGCTCTGCGTGTTGCAAGTTGAGGGTACAAAATAAAACAGAGATAAATACATCACACATGACATTGGCTTCCTAAATAATGGTATGATAAGATCTCAGATCAAATACAATATAGCAATTGTCACAAAGGAAATTTGGATTCCATGTCAGTTAATTTACAAAAGAAGTGTAAAAGGATTACACAATATCATAAGAAATATGTCATTATTCTACATATATAACTAATATTGGGATTTTGTGTGTGAGTGACAATAATTTTAAAAAAAATTGTCTTTATAAAAATATATGTTATGTTGACAACACATATCTCATCTTGCTCTCCTCTCTTCTTACCCCAATTTTACTATACATCAATACAATACTCAACTAAACACACATAGTGACCATATGAAAAAATGTGAGATCGGTTGATCACACATTATTCTGCCAAAAAAAGATACAAGGGATCTTCTCGTTGAAAGCAAATGCCAAACGTCAGAAGAACTTCATATCAGCTAGCTACAACTCAAGAAGAAAAGGAGAAAGTGTTAGAAAACGTCAGGCACAAAAATAAGAAGTAGATCAAACAAGAACACGAGACAATCAATTTAACGTGGAAAACCCTTGCGGGAAAAAACCACGGGTGCCGGCCGGCAAAACTTCACTATTTTTCGAAAGAGTTACAAAACACAGGAGATTACAATGAGATGTCTCTCTGTGCAGTTTACAAGAGATATTTATAGATGGTGGCGACCTAGAGTCCAATTAGGATACAAATCCTAACAACTAACCAATTAGGATACAAATCCTAATAACTAACCAATTAGGATACAAATCCTAACAATTTGAATTTGGATCATATTCAACAAACTCCACCTTGAGACAAATTTCATCTTGTAGTCTCTGGATTTGAATCATATAGCAACAAACTCCACCTTGAGACAAATTCCATCTTGTAACAATATCAAAGTAAACATCTTCCTGGAACAACAAAGAAAGAACCGGCGGCACCAACAGCCACTAGGGCTCAAACTGTAACACCAACTAAGCTTGAGCAAAGCTCAAACTTAGTAGCAGGAACTGATTTTGTCATCATGTCAGCAGGATTATCATGTGCACTGATCTTGCATATCTTGATGTGACCTCGAGCAATAACATCACGAACATAATGATATCTGACATCAATGTGCTTAGTTTTCTCATGAAACATCTGATCCTTGGTAAGGCATATAGCACTTTGATTGTCACAAAATATAGTAATGTAAGACGTGACTTCACAAAGCTCAGCATACAAACCTCTCAGCCAAATAGCTTCTTTACATGCTTCAGAAATAGCCATATACTCAGCTTCAGTGGTGGATAAAGCAACAGTGGCCTGCAGACTTGCTTTCCAGCTAACAGCACAACCACCAATGGTGAAAACATAACCTGTGAGGGATCTTCTCTTGTCCAAGTCACCAGCATAATCAGAGTCAACATAACCAATAAGTCCATCGCCAGACCTCCCAAACTGCAAGCAAGCATTAGAAGTACCACGCATGTATCTGAAAAGCCATTGAACAGCCTTCCAATGTTCCTTGCCAGGATTAGCCATGTATCTACTAACAACACTCATTGCATGAGATAAATCAGGACGAGAGCAAACCATGGCATACATAAGCGAACCAACTGCACTGGAATAGGAAACTCTAGACATATACTCAATATCTTCATCGGACTCAGGACATAGAGAAGAAGACAATCTGAAATGAGCAGCTAGAGGAGTACTCACTGGTTTGGCTTCATGCATATTAAAGCGACGAAGGACTTTCTCAATGTAACGTTGCTGGCTAAAATACAACAAACCAGACTTTCTGTCCCTGGTAATTTCCATACCAAGGATCTTCTTTGCTGCACCTAAATCCTTCATGTCAAATTCATTACTTAACTGTGCTTTTAAATTGGCTATCGCTGACTTATCTTTTGCAGCAATTAACATGTCATCAACATAAAGAAGCAAATATATAGCTGACCCATTAACAAATTTCATATAAACACAGCTATCAAAATCAGACCTCTTAAAACTGTGTGAGAGCATAAATGAGTCAAACCTTTTGTACCATTGCCTTGGAGACTGCTTCAAGCCATAAAGAGACTTCTTTAATCTGCAGACAAAGTTCTCTTTTCCAGGAACAATAAAACCCTCAGGTTGGTCCATATAGATGTCTTCCTCCAATTCTCCATGTAAGAATGCAGTCTTAACATCTAATTGCTCAAGTTCATAATTATTCATAGCAACAATACTGAGAAGAGTGCGAATGGAACTATGCTTCACAACAGGGGAAAACACATCATTATAGTCAATACCTGAGATCTGACTGAAGCCTTTTGCAACTAGCCTTGCCTTGAACCTTGCCGGTTCAGTAGGAGACACTCCTTCCTTTTTTTTGAAGATCCATTTACAGCGGACAGTTTTCTTATCTTTAGGCAATTTTACTAAATCCCAAGTACCATTCTTTTCGAGTGACTCCATCTCATCTTGCATAGCAGTCATCCAACTGTTGCGATCAATAGAAGTAGTAGCCTCAACATAATTAGAAGGTTCTGCATGACCTTCAATTTCTTTTGCAACACTTAAAGCATACGAAACAATATTGCATTCTTCAATGAACCTTTTAGGTGGATTAATAGACCTTTTAGGCCTAGCAACTGCAATAGAATGTTGTGGAGGCTGTACAACTGGAGAAGAATGCTCAACAATAGGTGAATTTTCAGCTATAGGGGTAGCTTGGACAGCAGCGATATCATTATCTGGTGTATGTTCTATATCAAGAAAATGCTCCACCTGCACACTTGATTTCTGTTGTGGCTCTATAGAAGCATTAGTAGCCAGATTGTCATGTAACATAGCAGATTCATGAAAAAGAACATTCCTACTTAACACCACCTTGTTAGTTTGAGGATTCCACAATTTATAACCTTTAACACCAGATTTATAACCAAGAAAAATGCATTTAATAGCTCTAGGTTCCAATTTACCAGTATCAACGTGGGCATAAGCAGTGCAACCAAAAACTCTCAATTGTGAATAATCAGTTGGAGAACCAGACCATACCTCAATTGGAGTTTTCTTATCAATAGCAATGGAGGGTGTACGATTTATAAGATAGCAAGCAGTGGAAGCGGCTTCAGCCCAAAAATGCTTAGGCAAACCAGCATTAGACAGCATGTAGCGGGTCTTAGAGATGATAGTTCTGTTCATACGCTCAGCTACACCGTTTTGTTGTGGAGTATGAGGGACGGTGTAGTGTCGAACAATGCCTTCGGACTTACAATATGCATTAAACTCATCAGAACAGAATTCCATCCCATTATCAGTGCGAAGCTTTTTGATCTTCTTTTCAGTTTGCCTTTCAACCATAACTTTCCACTCTTTAAATGCTGAAAATGTTTCTGATTTATGCTTCAAGAAATAAGACCAAACTTTTCTAGAATAATCATCAATAATTGTCAACATATAACGAGCACCACCTAGTGAAGGCACGCGAGATGGTCCCCATAAATTAGAATGCACATAATCAAAAATACCTTTCGTAGTATGAACAGAAGTGTTGAATTTCACTCTTTTATGCTTCCCAAAGACACAATGCTCATAAAAATTCAGCTTGCCAATGCTATGGCCATCAAGAAGTCCTCTCTTACTCAATTCTGCCAAACCAAGTTCACTTATATGCCCAAGACGCATATGCCAAAGATTAGTACTATCAGAATCAGATAATGAATGCAAAGTTACAGCAACATCACCTGTAATTGTTGTGCCTCGAAGACGATATAAATTTGCAGATTTCAAAACGCCTTGCATTACAATAAGAGAACCTTTTGACACCTTCAAAACTCCATCTCCACCAGAGTACTTATATCCTTTGTTATCAAGAGTACTCAAAGAAATTAGGTTCCGGGTCATCCCTGGAACGTGCCTCACATCTGTCAAAGTTCTAACCATACCATCATGCATTTTTATCTGAATGGATCCAATTCCAACAATCGGACGTGGTGAGTCATCACCCATCCTAACAGAACCAGCACCTTGAACAGATTCATAAGTGATGAACCAATCTCTATTAGTGCATATATGAAATGATGCGGCAGAGTCAATAATCCATTCATCACCACTACTTGCACATCCAGCCAAAGCAACAAGAACCTCACTATCAGAAATACTATCAATAGCAGCAACTGAAACTTTACCTTCTTCATCTGATGTACCTTTCGGCTTGTATGTGCCGTTTCTCTTTTCCTTGTTCTTCAGCTTGTAACATTCAGAGATGTCATGATTGTCTTTCTTGCAATATCTGCAGAATTTTTCTTTGTCTCTGGACTTAGAACGGCCCCTGTAACCGTTTGAACTCTTTCCTTGGTAACCATTATTGGATTTCTTCTCTTTTGTTCTGCCGCGAACAATTAAACCTTCGCCATGCGAAGTAGAACTTTCAGTGGGCACCATCTGTTTCATCTTTTCTTTAGCATGCAAAGCTTCATAAACTTCATTCAGGGTAAGAGTATCACGACTGTATAATATGGTATCTCTGAAGTTTGCAAAAGAACTAGGCAGCGAACACAATAGAATAAGACCTAAGTCCTCATCATCATATTTTACCTCCATAGACTGTAGGTCAGCAACAATCTCCTTAAAGACCGAAAGATGGTTAAGCACGGAACTACCTTCTTGCAACTTGTGTGTGTATAACTTCATCTTCATATGCATCTTGCTGGTAAGATCTTTGGACATGCAAATTGATTCCAGCTTTAACCATAGGCCAGCAGCAGTTTTCTCCTGCAAAACTTCCTGCAAAATATTGTTGGATAGATGAAGATGAATTTGAGACAAGGCCTTACGATCTTTCCTCTTTTCGTCGTCTGACCAGTCCTTTGAATCTTTCTTCCCGAAACTGTCAAGCGCATCATCCAGATCAGTATGCGCCAGCACCGCCCGCATCTTGACTTGCCACAGAGAGAATCGCGTGTTCAGATCCAGCAGCAGAAGATCATACTTCATTGACGCCATGTCGACAGAAACTCTAGATTGAACGGGTGAAGAACGTGGCTCTGATACCACTTGTTAGAAAACGTCAGGCACAAAAATAAGAAGTAGATCAAACAAGAACACGAGACAATCAATTTAATGTGGAAAACCCTTGCGGGAAAAAACCACGGGCGCCGGCCGGCAAAACTTCACTATTTTTCGGAAAAGTTACAAAACACAGGAGATTATAATGAGATGTCTCTCTATGCAATTTACAAGAGATATTTATAGATGGTGGCGACCTAGAGTCCAATTAAGATGCAAATCCTAACAACTAACCAATTAGGATACAAATCCTAATAACTAACCAATTAGGATACAAATCCTAACAATCTGAATTTGGATCATATTCAACAGAAAGTGCTTGCAGATTATTTCTCTGAAACTATTTGGACCAATCTGGCCAGACCATATACCCTAAACTTGCAAATACTCAACTTCACTGATGAAGACCTGAGTGCTTTAGAGACAACCTTCGCAGAAGAGGAGGCGAGGGAAACAACAATGGCAATGCCTGCTGAAAAGGCGCCAGGGCCAGATGGTTTCATCATTCTCTTCTACAGACTGAACTGGGATGTTATAAAAGAGGATCCGATGGCCTTGATTGGTACCTTCTACGAGGGAGATATCAGATACCTTCAGAAAATCAACGGAGCACACCCTAATCCCAAAGAAAGAAGAGGCCTCATCTTCGAAGGACTATCAACCAGTCAGCCTAATCAACAGAGTAGCAAAGATAAGATAATACCTAAGCTGCTGGCCAGGAGACTAGCTGTGCACATAGACAAACTTGTCTCCCCAAACCAAAGTTACTAGGATCCGCTTCCACCAGGATCCTAATACAACTGATACAACTGATGCAAAGGAGGGGATTTGGGAGGAAATGGACAAACTGGATAGCCAATCTACGAGGATCCGCTTCCACCATGATTATCCTCAACGGTGTCCCAGTACAAATCATCAAGCATGGGCGAGGACTATGTCAGGGAGACCCGCTGTCTCCACTCTTCTTTATCTTGGTCATGAACATCTTCAGAGCAATTCTGGACTTAGCAGAAGAACGCAATGTTCTCTCTGAAATAGGGAGTCAGGCGACACGCTTCAAATGTTCCATATACGCGGATGATACTATTCTCTTTGTCAAGCCGAAGTGCGAGGAACTATCTGTAATGCTACAACTGCTACATGTTCATATGAAGAAATTGAGCATATTGCAGACGCTGAAAGGCTTGCCGCTGCATGTTGAAAAACTCAGGAAGAATGATTGCCTTATTCTCATCGAGAAGATCGCAAATAGACTAGCGGGGTGGAAGTCAAAGCTCTTATCGTCAGGGGGTTGGCTCATATTGATTAAATCAGTTCTCTCATCAATCCCAACTTATGAGATGACAATGGCACCTCTACCTTCAGGGTGATGAAAAGGACTGATCAGCTCAGGCAGAGCTACCTCTACCTTTGGAAAGGAGAGGAATCGATTAATGGAGGTCACTGCCTACTAGCCTGAAGGATCGAGCAGATTGCTCCAAACCTGTTCATTTAAGTCCGAGCAAGAAGACGATCCGTAGAAGAAGCCTCAACAAATAACACATGGGTTCAAGACATAGAGGGCGCCCTCTCTATTCAAGCAATCACTGAATATTTGCACCTCCGGACGCAGCTGCCCCCAGTTGCCCTGAACCCGACACAAGAACATAAGCTAACTTGGAAATGGACAAGCAATGGAGTGTACACCCCGCCTTTTTCTAGGTAGCACATTGTTCCTAGGGCATAAAGCAATTTGGAAAGCAAAGGCTCTGCTCAAGTGCAAGATATTTGCATGGTTGATCTTGCACGCCATGGAGTGCCTCAATGCAGACAACCTCGAAAGAAGAGGATGACCAAATCAAGGAGTTTGTACTCTCTATAGAAACGGCTATACATCTCTTCAAGGACTGCACTTATACTAACCACCTGTGGAATTATGCAATGCAAGAAACAGGATTTACGGCAGCACCATCGAGCTTTTTCAACGGTAAACTAGCTAAAATGGTGGGAGGATACTAAATTTTTTTTTGAATAACCCAATAAAAAAAAGAAATTTCAAATCTAATATAAAACTTTTAAAAATTTCAAAACTAACATTCAGTCGCGAAGAGGACGCGTGACTAAGCTTCAGTGGCTAGCCTAGTTAGGGACTGAAGACGTGGTACGGCCCATATGCACTCACTGGCTCAGAACTGTACCACGGAAAGAGATATAAAAGTATACCACAGCAATAAATTACACAAGTCAGTTATAGTGTATCTGGTTAAGGCGTTACACTCCCACCCGAGGAACCAGAGTTGAAATTACACAAGAGGACGCGTGGATCTGGTGTGCCCGAGCATCGCCTTCGCTCTCGAGCCACGATCGCCGCCTAGACCAAATCTGCGCCCCCGGCTCCCGCCTCCGCCGCTCTCCCTCTCTTCTTCTTCTTCTCACTTCCTCCTCAATCTCCCCTGTTGTTTCTCACCCCAAAAATCCTCCGACGACATCCTCCTCAGCCACAGCATCGACGGATCTCCACGATCTTTCTTTACCAGCTGAGCTCCAGTTCTCTAGCATCGATGACGAGGTATCCATATCTTGGTTGAATGGTTTCAGATCTCCTCTCTATGCGGTTTCTGGGTTGGATGGTTAGATCCGTGTGTATGTGTATGTGTTTGATTGGATTGTATGTGTGGGTGGATGTAGAGGTTGGTGCAGCACCAGCCCACGTACCAGCCGACGTCGGAGGAGCTGAGCATCAGTAAGATCAAGTTCAAGACCTTCGATCTTGGCGGCCACCAAATCATTTGCCACTCCCAAATTGAGATCAAAATTGAAAAGGACGCCAATTGTAAGTACACCACCACTACCAGTTTTACAAAATTGAACTTTGTAATATTCAAACTTTCAAATGCACCTTTCAAGTTGAGCTGCTGTGAAGCATTTGCTTAAGTAGAGCACAAAATGGTGAGATGCAGAATATGTGTTAACACAAAATGGTGAGAATGCAAGTTGAGCTACTGTAGGTGGTCTGACGAAAAGATGAATTGAAGTGTGGTTATGTGTTAACAGAATTTAGTAATACTATTAGTCTCCCCTTGTTATGACATATGCCAGGCCCTTTTTTGAATTATTGGGTGAATATAGGGTAATTTTTGTCCTTGTAGTGATGCTAAATGTATGCATAATTGTGATTGTAGCTCTCTTTCCAGCTCAATCATGAGCTACAGGTTTGCATTAGTAAGTTGAACATCTTGTTAAGGAACTAAATTTCTACAAGTTGCATTCCTTAGAAAAAAATTACCACGCAGTTAAAGGTAGATCAAAACTTTGATCCTTCTCTGTAGTCCGAGTTTGAGTTCATTTGAAACCAATTCAAATCAACCTTGCATTAGATAGTTGATACTTGATACTATCTTTTGCATTTCTTAAGTCTATATTTTTTCCAAGCAGTCCATAAGTAGATTCTAACTTCTCATCGTCTCTTTGTCTCTTCATCAAAACACCTATTTGAGTTTGTATAATATCACTATTCCAACATTTATCAACAACAGTTGCATTTTGGTTTCAGTTTAGGAAATTGAACAGTTGGAGAGGGAATCATTTCCATATTACCAAAGTTTTCCTATTATCCATAAAGTCTTTTTAAGAGCAAGATACCTTCCTTATTTAAATACAACAATAATTCATCATTTGTATTATCTATTTATCTTTTTTCTAGCTTCAGGAACACGTTTTCATTGTTCATATCTATTTAGCCTATTGTTCACATCCTTTGAATTTATTGTTTTTGTTCTCTCTTTAGACAGTTCAATAGGACATTTACTGCTTTTGTTCTCTCTTTTCATCAGTCATGTATGCTATATCTGTACATGTATATCTAATGTGATTGTATTAATGGATTGCCTGAAATGTGATTGTATTAATGGATTGCCTGAAATGTGATTGCTTGATAGTTAAACTGCGAAGCTTCTGATGGAGCAAAATGTGAACAGGAAGAGCAAATATGACATCTCCTGCATTGTTGTGAATTTCCTGTGTTAGCAGAATTCAATCAGGTTTCATGTTGCCTCTTAAGTGTACAATGTTGTGATGTTGTTCACTGTTTTATGCTTGCTTTTATTGGATGTTTTGATTAATCCTTTTCGACTAAGATTAATTCAGAAAGGGAATCAAGACTTGTAGAATATGGTTGTTCCTTAGAAGTGATAAAATATTGTTATTACCTTAATTTGGGTGGATTTTTTTTGAATTTTCCTTGAATTTTTTTGAATTTTGCTATTTTTTGGAATTTTTTTGGAAGGCTAGGATTTTTATCCTGCTCCTTCCAAACACATGCTGGGATTATTTCACCGGTAGGATTATTTTTCAAGGGAATTTTTTATTACCAAAAATCTTAATCAGATATGATTTCTACCAATATTTTTATCCCTGTTACACAAATAGGACCTAATTGTGTTGCAAGTAGTGTTCAAGAAATTGGTAGAAATTGATCATTGTTGCCATTAGTATACCTGTTGAACCGACAAAACTGGGATATTTAATCCCGACTAGTTTTAACTCCAATTAATCCAATGTAGTCCCACTTACCTTAAGTGTTTTTTGAAATTTTTGAAAAAAATCCAGGAACCAGTTACATATTAACTGTTTTTTTTATACATGCCTGCAAGTTGCATGTATGTTAATTCTCTATTTGTTCCCCTTCTTAAACGCCGTGACGCCGGCATGTTGTACCGCGAATTTGATGTTTTGCGAGGCAACCCAATCGGTTCTTTGAATTAAGTACTGTTAACTGACACACCAACGTCCAAATTAAAGTCTCTCTTTCTAAAGGTTCTTCAAATGCAGATCCAAAAATAGATCTTGAAATGTCTCAAAAAAAAAAAAAAAAAAAAAAAGAGAGAGAGAGAGAGAAAAATAGATCTGAAAATTAGATACCACACATAAGGTATTGCATGTCGTTTTACTCATCCAATTGTTTAATAGATCATCTAAATCGGGTGTTTTAAATATCTCAAAAAATAATTGACTAGTTTGAAACACTGAATTGTCTCTCCAAAATTCAATGTTTCAATAGTCGTGGAAAGAATAAAGAAATTAATTTTTATTAAAAAGCAATTACAAGGGTTGTTAAAAGATTAATTATGATTTCTGTATCTTGTACAGTAACCCTCTATTTAACGAAAATGGTCCTACGGGAAGATGTGAGGCCTGAGTATAGCCGCATATTCCGTAGCACGAGAAGTATGCTGCGTTGGACTCAGTCCCTCCCTCGCGTCACCCTAACCCCAGATCTTCTATAGCATACTACTCCTATGTACTATACACTAGCAATTTGTGGCTGTGGTAAATCTTTGGATGGAACCATCGATTAACCATTAATTGAAAAGTTGAAAAGTTGAATACAATTTTGCCTTCACAATAATTTATACAATCAGAAAAACGATTGATGCTAATCAAATTCTGTGATCATTAATTTTTCAAAAATTAAAACCATTAGAAGTCCTTTCAATACACAATATCTGATAGTTTGCCTCCGGCTTTGACTCATCATGCGGCTAATATCTTTTTGGGCTTGACGGTTAACTTTTAAAACAATACTTTTTGTGGCCATGTATTTCACGAGGGAACCGAGGACACATGGCGGATGGCCACAGAAAATCCAGGATTGTTTAGGCGACCGGTTAATTGCTGCGATTAAGCAGGTAATTATTGTAGGTCTCGTCCTAATCACGCACCACGCAAAAGGTGGGAGAACGGTAATCCTGAAATGGCTCCGCATAATCCGGGAATTATTAATGTTAAACACGACTCCTCCACTTTGAGAATGCGGTTTTACAATACCGCCCGTGCTTAATGCACATGTTACTGAGGTGTTTGCATTAAAAATAAGAAATAAAAATATTATAGCATGTTAGTGGCAGTCAAAATTAAAGAAATAGCATCCGCAACATATATCTTATTTAAAAAATCAACAGTTAGGAGAAAACAACGAAGAAATTTGATATTTTTGTCGAGAAATTGGGAAAGCAGTTTTATCTTTTTTTAAATTATTTTTTTTACAAAGGGTTAGGACCCCGATTTCCATTAAGGAAACTGAATCAGTTGCAAAGTACAGCAACATCCATTAGCTACGTATAGTAGAGCATGCCCACTGAAAGACAGAAATAAAGCCAAGTCTAATGCTTTGCTAACCATTAACCAGACCCAACAGAGTATTCAAACTAACAGGCAAAATACTAGCTTAACACACATGGAGTAGACTTAATTTATTAGAATCTTCCAAACAACCCAAAAGCATAAGCAAAAAGAGTCCCCCGGAAAACAACAGCTTGTTCTTTCGAGGATCATTTGTTGCAGAAAGGCACTTGGATCAAAAACAATCGGCTACCCATCTCCCTCCACTTCCTCCTTTGTCTGATGCTAACATCTTAACTCTCTTCAATTGGTCCTCTTGTCTTGACTTTCGGAGGACTTAGTTTCTGCACAAGTTTTATATATAACTGAGATTGAGGTTTTGTTTGAAAGAATTTAATTTATGTCAGAAATAGAAATAGTTTTTTGAAGAAATTGAGGAGGGAGATTTAAATTTTTTAATTCAATATGAGTTTAAATTTCTTTGAAAAGTCTTTCCTACAACACTCAATTTAGAATAATTTATATTTCTAATAACTTTAAATTAAAAACTGAAATTCTCCCAGTTAGACTCTGTTTTTTATACTCCAAACATATGCTATTACAAGTGATCCGAAATGGGCAACATGAAGTTGATTGGACACGCAGTTATATTCCTCACCTTTCATTCTAGTCTTTGGATATCAAATAAGGATCATCCGAACAGCACAATTTGAAAACGATGCATTATCATAATACACTCCGATAAGAACCTTTAAAAAACCATATTAAAAAAAGATATTACTGGGTCAAATGCATCAACGGTTATGATCTCTATAAAAAAAACATCAACGGTTACCGGGGACAATTTGGTCATTGTAGGTATGCGAGGGGGAGAGGAAAAAAAAGCCCGTTGCGACAATGACTCGGTATTAAGAAAACAGTGCAAACCGTTGCTTTTTCTATCGATCCCGAGAGAGTTCTTCGTTCGGAACAGAATCATATCGTTTTCGGGATCAGGAGGTGTTCTTCCAAACTTTTATATTCCCTTTCTCCTCTTCGATCTTATATTAGTGACTCCAATCTATCCCCTATAAAATATTCTAATTCAATATTTATATCAAATTTTCTGCTAACACCATGATGAAATTTTTTTTTTCTGGAATACATTACTTAAAATTCTATCATCTTAGTCAATACGAGGAATCATTCGATCATGATCTATTTTCTTATTTAGATCATAATTTTATAACTCCCAACTTAAACTTTTAACAACAGACTCAACTTTCTACATTACTTGTATAGTATTTTTGTAGCAAGACTATTTATAATAAAGCATATTTAATGAATCTTTTTGTTATACAAGCGATGATGACAAATTATAATCAGAAAATCATCTGTTTATTGTGATATATATCATAATGATAAGTTATGATAGTTTCCACAAAAATTGATTCTTTTCTTAAAACTTCTAGTTTGAGCTACTATTTTGTAATATAACATATTTGTAGAAAGGTTATTTTTTTAAGACATGATAACGAGAGATGCTAGTGATATGATCTACATCTATTTCTTAGAGTTTTAAAGATGGTTTGAATGCAATAATTAGAGAATTTTGTGTTCTTGTCATATTTGTCACCGTGTAGTTCTACTTTTTTTTTTGTCCTTGCTGTTACGATGTGAAAGAATCATGGACTTTATCGAATCGCTTGTGTGGAATCTAATATCTTCTTTTGGCGACAGCCATTAACAAAAACATCCTTAATTAGCATGGGAAAAAGGACATACATTAATGTGCAATCCTATTGAATAACATCCGAAAAATCTCAGATTAAGATTCTCATACGAAAGATATATGTATTATCAAATGGTATAATGCCCGTGGGACGCGATCTGCGGTCTGTTATAGACTTTCAATTGTCACATAAGAAGAGTCGTTTAATCATGATATGAACACCTAAGTTTAAGTTTTGAAAAAAATGCTAATTTCTCGTTTCGCAAGTGATCTTATCCCATTTTGCCCTTATGTTTGGTTTTAATAGAATCCAGGGTTCAAATAAAAAAAAATTGATCTCCACCATATGATTTCTCTATTGTATGATTCATATCACATTTGATTTTCTCAATTATCTTGGAACATAATAATTTCAAAACTCCACATATTAACTCAATTATATGCAAAATTCATGGTTTTGTTAGTTTATTCCACGACTAACTATTTTCACAAACTTCACACAACCATATATGATTTATATGTAAGTAAGATCTCATTCAATGACTTACACTAGAAGAAAAAACTTTAGTGAAAAACTATTTATATGATACTCTACTCATTAATTTTTTGATTATAATCTATTTGTGATCTGAATTAATATTTGACATATAATATAATATAATCTTACTAGAAATTATTTCTATTACATCACCACACCAAACAGAACCATTTGTTTTGGTGATGCAATAGAATTATCAGATCCCCCTCCCCGTGCGAACACTTGTCATGCACATTGCACCCTTACAGACACTTACACACACATACACACAAAATAAGCAGTCTCACACACAAAAACAAACAACGCCTCCTCTCCTTCAGCGCGGAGAATAGGAGACACCGGAGCTGAGGCGGTTATCCCCTCCTCTCATGAACTGTGAGCTCACTTCTCTCTCTTGCTCTGATCCCACATCCTGTTTTTTCTCAGTCTTGAATTCTTCCTAGTTGCAGGCAAGATTCTTGTAGGAACTGCATGCTGGGTTTCTTTTGATCTTTACAAGTTGCCGAATTTGTTTCTGGGATTGTTGTTGTTCTTGTTGTACTTGTAACATGTTTGTGAAAGTGAGAGAGACAGATTTTGGTCTGAGAAGATGCGATCCTTCGGTATCTTGCTCTCTGAATTCACTTCTTTTTTCTTTTTTTGGTTTCCGTTTTGTTTCCTTTTGTGAAGATTCCTTTGGTAGGCTTTTAGTTTGTCTTCTGTTCTTGATGGAACTCTGGCCCATCTGAAGTCTGAACTGTATGAAAAAAAGATTACAAATAAAAAAAAAGACCTAATTAGTTTACTCTATTGTTCTTGTTTCTGGATATCTGGAAGTTTGGGTGAAGAACTAGATGAGTTTTGTGTTACGCCCTTCTGTCTCATCATTTTGTGATGGCTTTTTAACATCTCTTTTTGCAGCAATTTGTTCAGATGTTAATACTTTTGATAGTTTTGTTTATGAATGGTACCGTCTTAAGAAAATTACATGTTAATTTGCAGGATTTTGGAGGCGGTAGTCTAGATTAAGGATTCGGTGTTAGTCAAGTTGTTGGATTATATAAAATAGAGCTAGAGGCCTAGATGGGTGGCTTCGTCGATCCCTTTCTTCCGTCGCCGTCATGGTCTCAGGATATCGTGTTTACCGGTTCATGTTGGAATGGTGGTGCTTCGTCTCTTGATGATTCTTCAGGAAAATTCAAAGGAACTGCATCTAGTGAAGACACGGAATTTCACGGGCAAAATGGTTCCCCGCCCATGCTTATGAACGATATCACAAAAGAAGTCATCCACAAGAGCCCATTTGCTGTCGAAGCGATGTCACCTGTTAAGCTACATGAACAGCTTTTGCAGGCAGAACTGCAGAATGTCAATGCGCAAGGCCTAAATTTCGTGCTAGATGGCGCAGTTGAATCTGCTATGATGGCTGGGTCATTGGGCTCAATACTGAGAACACCATGCCCTATATCGCTTACCGAGAGCGCCCCGATCCTATGTAGTTCAAATGAAAGTAGTGGTAGTGAGCAGTCTGGTCTGCCCCAGTTCCTCGCAGGCGAGCAATCCATACCGGCTCCGGCGATGTGGCCTTCCGCATATGCGAACATTTCTTCTTTGGTGGGAGAACAAACATCACAAACATTTGGTTTTGGCAGCATTCCTCCTAGTGATGATCTTTTGCATGAAGCCTGCACCCCAGATGTGAAGAATTATCCGTCACCACTGCAGCTACATGTAAAGATCCATAAGCATAAATCTTGAATTCTTTCAATTAAACTATATTATTTTCTTAAATGTGGTGTTAATACTGGCATGCTTTGGTTGTTGCAGGATGACAATGAGTTCAGCACCGGCCAACTGCTTTCGTTCTCCCCTGCACAAGAAATGACTTTGAACAAAGCCAATTTCAAGATCAATCAAAAGGTGAGATTTTCTTTTTTCAGACATGTTTGATTTGAAGTATATTTGCTCATTGCCTAACAATAAGTGGTTAGAATGATTAAAATAAAGACACATAGTACTAGTTAGCTGATAGTTGACACAGAAATGGGCCATGATGCATTTGTTTACCTAACCTGATTATAACATCACAGGAATTCAGTGGCCTACATCACCTTAACCTTTCCTCACTCGTTTCTGGGCCACTTGCATCGTTTAATCGATCAGGAACAGCACAGAATCCTAACCAGGTTTCTGCTCTATCTCGATTGTCAATATATGTTTTAACAGTCAGTTCTTTTAGCAGATGATGTAAACATCTTTCCTGTATATGTAGTTTACTGAAGCCAATAATGGCAAGAATGATATGGCAGCTCAAGTCGTAACCCAACCTGAGGCGCATAATGGCAATGGGATTGGTGGGAATGGTGTTGCCAAGTCTCGTGTAAGAGCACGCCGAGGTCAGGCAACAGATCCACATAGCATTGCTGAAAGGGTAAGCCAATTCATAATCATATTTTGTGTGAATTCAGTCAGTTTATGCACACTCTAATGGACTACTCAATTTTGTGGTTATATTGAATGCAGCTTCGAAGAGAGAAGATTTCAGATAGGATGAAGAATTTGCAGGAACTTGTACCGAATTCCAACAAGGTACTCACTGAACAAATTCTCTTCAGATCATGCAAACCTTTTCTCCCTACCAAATCAGTCTCATCATGTGCCTGTTTCTGAACCTGGAATTCTACTGAACAGACGGACAAGGCATCGATGCTAGATGAAATCATTGAGTATGTCAAATTTCTTCAGTTACAAGTCAAGGTTTGCACATTGCCACCATCTCCCAGTTTCATATGATAGGACTGATTTGCTTGTCTACTAATGTTACTGCTCTTTCTTGCAGGTTCTAAGCATGAGCAGGCTCGGCGCGACTGAAGCGGTTGTTCCGCTTCTGACAGAGTCTCAAACTGAGGTAAAATTATAAGTTACTTCAGAGTACATTTCATGCATTTCAACCAAAGACCAGATGTGCTCAAACATGCTTAATGCATTGGTGATGTAGAGCTCTGGATTTCTGGTGTCCCCAAAATCAGACAAGCAGGCAGGAGGCTTCGCTGAGCCTGACCTACAAGACAGCTCGGCTTTGGAGCAGGAAGTGGTGCAGCTGATGGAGAACAACATGACAACTGCAATGCAGTACCTGCAAAGCAAGGGCCTGTGCCTCATGCCAATTGCACTGGCCACGGCGATATCGAGCCAGAAGGGGACCTCTTCTGTGGGAATCCCACCAGAAACTGGCACAAGGGCCAACTCAGAGACGGCTGCTGAAGACAATGCCATCACCGGCTGCAGCGACAGGGCTTATGTCAAGAAAGTAGATGCTCTGAATCCTGTCAGCATTCCCAGAGAGATGAAGTCCAGAGCATAAATGGCATAACAATTAGTTATATTTCAGAAGTTTTTTATTTCTTGCAGCCTCTGAACCTAGTTTAACTGTGCAGCACCTTTTCATTACAAGAACAAAGCAGTTTATGCATCAAAAACCTTTTTTTAAACTGAAAATTGGAAACTCAAAAATTATTCTACTACTTGAACAGTGAAAAAACAACAGATTTGAGCAGGTTTAAACTCTCATTAGGTGCAATTGTTTGATCCACAAACACATATTTTCAGTTCTTGGTATCTAGTCCTTCCTGGACAGCAGCTGTGCTCGGAGCTCGGCCGCGTCGACGACGTCGGTGAACCGGTTCTCGGGGATCCAGTAGCCTGTCTTGGGGTCCCTCATCCAGAAGATCTCCTTAGCTGCTGCTGCTGCTGTGTTCACGCCATCCTCTGATGCTGCACCTGAAATTCTTGCAGCCACCTGTGCACGGTGCTGAACTTCTGCGCCCGCCGCCGCGGCGAAAGGCCGCCGGCTGCGACAGTGTGGAAAACAGAGCATGAGCAGATGTAGAATTGAAATGGTTGAGAGAGGAAACAGATGGTAGTAGAAGCAAGCAGAGTATACTTCAGGGAGAGCAGCTTGTTGATGGGTTGTGCTCGTGACATTGGCTCTAATGGCTGCTTCTTGGAGACTTTGTGTGTATGTGTGTATATATTGGAAGAAGATTTGGTCTAGGGTTTTGGGTTTAGCAGCCGCCAGCCTCCGGCGGGCTGGGTACAGCTCAAAAGGCGGGAGTATAGTTAGAGTTGTGACTTTAACTAGGTGGGTCTTGCATGTTGCTGTGGGTATTTGAAGAAAAAGATTTATAGATGATAATGTATTGTATTCAGAACTGAATGATTATATTCAAGTTATGTCTTGATTCGATCAGTTATGCACTGAACAATCATTAACAAATTTTATATTATTTGAACTGGATGAGCATGAGCAGGTTTTGTATCGATACGATCAGTTCTGAAATTTACGACTACGACCAGACTTGATAAAATAGGACCATGTTTTTGGGTTTGATGACCACGACCACGACCAGCGTTTACAGGACCAGTTTTGAACTGAACGATCAACACTAAGTTTTGTGCTGACAGTGAAATATTACCAGTGAAAGTAAACAAATAGGTCAAACAGTAATTTTCGAGGCGGTCTACGAGGTCCATTGGTCATTTGTATCTTTGTGGTCGACCAGTTTTTGGACTGAATAAAATTAACAGGAGCAGTACAAAAATTTGGTCATAAATCTTGGTCGAAGAGTAAAAAAATAGTGGACGCGCTTGCAAATCTATGGTCGAATCACCACTCTTGTCCGTGGTCGAATGTGGTGACTGGTGAAGCAGCGGTCTGTTTTATTTGTGATGGTCGTTTTCTTTGCTGGTCAATTTCAACCCTGTTCGAATAAAAATGTTTGCTTTTGGTCGCACAGTGAAAAAGCAGCCATATTTCTTTTGGTGCGAACAGCTGGACAGTGCGAAACAGGGTGGTCGTAGCTGCAAAAACGGTCAAAACATTGGGCTCGTCAAATAATAGCTTGTATTCCTTGACTGGTCATTTTGTTTTGTCTATGGCATGAACGTGGCGTCAACGTGGCACAACGTGGGGGCGAATTAAGGTTTGGATTGTATATAGCTGTAAACGATCAGGTTTTCACTGATTCAACCAGTTCTAAGCTTGCAATTTTTTGATTGGCCAAGTTCGACCAAGTACCTAGGACGATACTACCAGTTTTGTTTTGGTTGACTATAGGAAACAGTGTGAATCTTGGTGGAGGTATGAAAATAGTGGACGTCGCTGTAAAATCTCTGGTCGATAAAATTGCTTCGAAGGTGTACATTATTTTTTTGGTCGCATTTGTTTCTCTTATTTTATGTTGGTTGTTTTTTTGTTATCTGGTCGAATGCGACAAACTGATTGACAGAACAAAAGTTATGGTCGTGGCAGGAAAATTGGTCGTAATGTTGAAACAAAAACATAAATTTGGGCCGGTGTGACCACTTTTTTTGGGTTGATTGTCGACGAAGATACTATGACCAGCGATTGTAACGATACGTTCAGTTTTGGACGGCGCAGACCACGGAACACTATCAGGACTTGTGCTAATAGGATAAAATTGGCCGGGACAGTAAAAATGTTGGTCGTGAGATGCAAAACCGGTCGTACAGTGATTGTTTCCTATATTCGGCTACAACCTAGCCTATTGATTCGAAATAAAAACAAAACAGATCAATAAAAGTAGTGTTCCAGCCAAAATCAGTGCGTTTATTCGACCAAAGAAAATATGACCATCATAAAAAAACAAAAAACTATGAGAGAAACAATGTTTGGTCAATTTAAAAGTGGTCGTAAATCTCTAGTAGATAGATTTTTCCCCGAATTTTTTTTTGCTGGGTTGTGGCCGAATGTGACCTGTGGTCGCGGATGCAAAAGTACCGGACATTTGTTTTTTGGACGGAAGACTAACATTTTTTTTGGTCGCACATTTTTTTGGGTCGAATCGATCATCTTGGTTGTGGTCAAATGTGTTACCTGGTCGAAACATAGGTCTTACAGTCAGGGAGCATAAGTCTTGGTTTGTGGAAACATTTTTTTGGTCGACTCTGGGAGCAAAGTCGGTCGCACTAAAAAAATACTTGATCGATTAATCTTGGCCAAAGAGCTAATTGTTTTTGATCAGTTGGTTTTGGTCATAATGTTGGGCTAGTTGGCATAATGTTTGGTCGAATTCTTTGTTTTTTATGCATTTGTTTTGTGGACGAATCCTGCAAACCGAGTTGATGGTATGGAACGGTGTGTTTGGTCGACCTTTTGTCTTGCTCCAATCAGATGTCTAGGTGTTGTCAAGCGTGGCGAAAAGAATCAGGAAAAGAATCATGAAGTGCACAATCATGAACAGTTTTGGGCTGAATGACCACGGTTAAGGCTTGTGACTATACGACCATTTTTTTGGAAATAGAAAAAATGGTAGTGCCGGAGTGGTCGTATCATTCTACTGATACAATAAAGTTGGTTGTTACATGCAAAACTGGTCAATACACCAAGACCAGCCAAACTGTGCCTGGTCGAAGTAGCGGGTTTTTTGGTTTTCCTGGGCTTTTTTTCTCTTTATGATGGTCAATTTTTTTTGGTCGAACAACTATCTCATTTTGGTCGGCTTCTTTTGGCCGATACAGGTTTTTGGTCGCATATTGTTTGACTGTGGTGTGGTTTGTTCCTTTTTACCCTGGTCATTTAATTGTTTTTCTGGTTGAATATAGAATTGGGGATGGTCACAAGCATTTGAACAGTTGGCGACAATCAAGTTTATTGATTCGACCAGAAGACAAAGGGTGACCCAAAAAAAATTAATGTTTTGGCCAAAATTAGTGGACCATAAGAGTTAATTGGTTCGACAAAAAAAAAATATGACCATTACAAAAAAATTAGTTATTGGTACGAAAAAATTGGACGTATTTGCATAGTTGATATTTTTTTATTGCTCGAATCAGTAGGCCTAAAGTTGGCCGAATGTGGCGCTTGCGCAAGTCAGTGATTTGCCCCCTTTTTATGATATTCGCACTTTTTTGCTTTGTTTGTTCATTTTTCCCCAGTTCGAATCAAAACTCATGGTTTTGTTTGAGAAGTAAATAACTGTGGTCGAATTTTGTTTGGTCGAATCAACATCCATGGGTCGTGGTTGTGGCAGGAAAAAAAACTAGTCTATTCGTTTTGAACAGTAGTAAATTATTTTTATTTAGTCATTTTTTGTTTTTTCGGTTGCATTTTAGTTTTCTAGTTGAATCATCTTCTCATGGTTCATGGTCGAATATTACAAAGTGGGCAAATTTTTTGCACTGGTCGAATCAAGATTCGTCAGATCATTGATTTGGTTAAAAACAAAACATCATTAAAAACAAAAAACTATCCAATTAAGAAGTCATGGGAGAGAAATGGCTGGTCATATACTCTGATCAGTGAAATATCTAGTTGTTCAAACTGGGTAGATGTAGGAAAACAAGGTGCCGGGGCTTTTTTTTTGAGATGGTCAAATCAGAATTCTTTTGTGGACGTTGGATCACCGCATCAGACTGTTGGTTTGGTTAAAACCAAACCATCACTAAAAAAAAACTGCTCGATTAAGAGGTCGTAGGAGAGAAATGGCTGGTCGTAAACTTTGACCAGTGGAACATTTGGGTGTGTGGTCATTCATGGAACAGTTATTTTTTTTTATTAATGGTCGAGCTGATAGGGGCGACAAATTGTTTTTTGACTTTGTAGTTAAAAAATAGGTAAGATCTTTGGTCGATTTGGTAGATTGGGCGATGTTGGGATCAAAATATAAGGGACGATGTAGGTCAGTGTGGATCGAGGTACTTGTCGTTTTTTTTCCTTGTTTGTATGGCACATATTTTGGTCGTATTAGTTGGTTGTATTGTGTATCGGCTATGGCAAATGTGTTTTCCAGCGAAATTAGCATATCTGAAATTTTTTGGAGCGAGATTTGGTTGAAATACGAAATGGATGGTTCGGTAACATTTTTTTGTTGTTGTATAGGTGAATTTGTCTATTTTGTTTGGCTGTAGCAAAAAAGTGATTCTATGTTGGCATTAATTCATAAAAGGTGATGTTTTTTTGGTTGTGTGGGTTTTTTTTTTGGGATCCTGGGTGGATTGTTTTATTTGGCTAGAGTAGTATATTTGGGTCTGCACTGTTTCTGTTCTTTATTTGTTTTGGTCTGTTCAGCATTTTGTCAACAATATTTTTTGTTATATATTAGTAAGTTTTTTTGTCATTAAATAACTGGTCCTATTTTGAGTAAATTTGACCTGGCAGTGATTTGGATGTGAACAATAAAATAGAACAAAATGTAATGATAAGGATTGGCAATACAAAGGAGGACATAGCATATGTAAGTTGTAAATGGCAAAATATATAGAGATTAAAGTGCAGCATTTGACATCTTTAGCATTGTGTACATAAGATGCATGCACTGACCTGAAAAGAAGGAACAAAACATGTGGTAAATAAGGGGTCCGTAATGAGAGCAACAATGTAATGTATTTGGAAACAATGAATGTATAAATATGTAAATGAATATTTGTGGATTTTGTGGTGTGTTAGATGATGAAATTGTGTATGTAACAATGATTATTTTTGGTTAGTTTTTGATGATATTTGGTAGCATTGAAATTAGCATGGACAAATTAGAAAAGAGAACATTAAATGAGACGTAAACAATGGTATTAGTAATGTAAAGACATGCAAAAATCTAGGGATATTAAAGAAATTAATAAGACAAACCTTTGTTATATGTGTCAATTAGGAGTCGAGTCAAACTCAGAGTCTGTTGGGATTGATGCGGACATAGTCGGGCTATAATGCAAAGTAAGAATAGTTATTAACAGAAAATTTGATATGGCTTTGTCATGTTTATAAAAGCGAAGTAGGGAAAAGATAAAACCTTGTCTTTTGATGTTTTGTGTCTTGATCAAATGTGAGCGATCTTTTGACAGAGCTGGTGCATAGAATGTTGGCAAAGTAATATTGTGAAAATGAATTTTTCTTTGTTTGTCAGAAGCAACAAAAATTTTTTTTATATCTATTGCATAATACCTTCTAAGTGGTTGCGATGCTGTGCTGGTGGAAAAAGCAGGAATAGAGCTTGGTTGTTGTGAGCCAGAAACAAAACTTTCGGATGGAGCAGTTGCATGTGAAATATCTTGATGTGTGTCTGCAATGTTTGTAACAATTTCACTAGAGAAGATATGTTTGATGTGTCAGCATGTAAAAAAGGTAACGTGGAGGGAAAAAATTGTGCACAAATGCAAGACATTACACCTGGCAAGTGGTTGCACAAGATTTGGTACGGTGTTGTTAGTAGCAACGTGACAGAAGTTTGTTGCTCTGTTGGATAGCTTTTTTTCAACAAATATTTCATAGCATAATCTGATGATGCTCGATCGCTCATTGCAATTTCAAAGAGTTGTTTCGAACCAATTTTGTCTATTAGCACTGGAGGAATGTCAGTAGGATCAATTCTCATACTTTGCGATACCTCAGTAGCTGTATGACCAATCAATTGCTCAGCAGCTGCAGATAATGCTACAACGTCTATGCTGCATGTGTTGTCAGAGGGAGTAAGGGGAAGTTTGTACCTAAAACAGAAGATGTGGTTAGCTAAAGTCTAAAAAAAAAAGATGAATAGAAATTTGTAATATTCCTATAAAAAGAAGTACTTGCATAGCAATAGGTTTGCCAAATCTTTTGCAAAATGCTCACTGTGGTATCGCAGGTATTGTGTAGTAACCCACTCTACAATTGTGACATGCTGGGTACCACCAGTTGATGTTTGGTACGATTGCTTTTATTGTTGTAAAACAGCTATATTTTGTTCCTTTCTGCATTACGTGACAACATATTGATAATAAGATGGAACCATAATTGTATAAAATATGATGAGACATTTGGAAATTCACAATTTTTTTTGGCATATGTATTTATGCAATTATGATAGTTTGTTAATGTTGTGGCATACCTCGAAAGCAGATGGTAACAGTGCAGAATGTTCTTGGAGATTGATCATATTTTCAGATGGATTGATCAAAAGTTGATGAGATGGTTGCGGCAGTTGAAGCTGAACTGGCAAAATCTGCTATTTATATCTACAAACATAGATGCAATAATGTTTAAAGTGTAATAATTAGAGCGTGTTGTTATAACGAAAGAAGCAAAATTATATGACATGTGTTGCCAAACCTGGACCAGAATTGTATGACTTCTGGAATGTCAAGATCTATATAGATTTTTGTTACTGATGTAGACGATGCTTGTGGTTGACCTTCAAATTTGCATCGTATGATTAAAATTTTTTTTTTAGACATTTGCCTGGCAAGAAGATATGTGAGCTTCAAAATGACCAAAGTAGTGTCAAGGTTTATTACTTAGGTATTTCCTGATAGAGACGCCAGCAAATATGACAACAACAATGCCATCATGATTCTTTTGTGCAATAGTTTCTGCATCAAATTGCTCTCCATGTTCACCCCATAGAGTAATTTGTTGGCTTTGTTCGCTAGATGAAAGAAACAATAAAAAGTTGGAAAAAAACAATACAGAATGTTTCGTTGGAATAACTATGTAAAACAAAATAATTATTTTTTAAAAAACAAAGCGTACTCTTTGTTTTTGATTTCGATTTTCCTATTTTTTTTGGGAGATGTTGCACTAGCAAAGTCGTAAGGGCCAACATTGCTCAAAGCACTGATCAAATCTATATGTAGCAAAAAATCAAGTAGAAGTCAGTATGAATATCGTGTTGCAATGATGTGTTAGTGACACTAACCTACAAGTGGAGAACGCATGTCATCGTATGTGCTAATGTTTTCAAACGATGAAAATAAAAATCCATGTCGAGGAATATCCGATCCTCTAGATTGCAATTGATAGATCTTTGTAGAACTATTGAATTGCAGCATACAGGTTTCATGTTGATAAATATATGATTTCTTTGATGCCTGGACAACATCAGCACTTGATATGATATATACAAATCCTTCAACAAAATTTGCAGCAAATTGAGTAGTATGTCTTTTGAGAATTGTGAGCTGAAGCTTTGTTTCCTAATTCATGAAACAATTAATCAATATATTGAAGAAAAGAGGGAAAAAAGAAGCTGGTAAATGCTCTGGGAGAATTGACGAGGATTGACACCCGGGTCACTTCTAATAAACTTCTGGTTCAAGACAGGTTCGAACCAGACATGTGTCTGGAGATGCGGACTCAAGCTATTCTGAGGGGCATCACCACGAGGTCGCAAGCTTTACGCGATCAAGTCGCAGCTTTACGCGGTCAGACCGTAAGCCTTGCGCGGTCAGAAGTTCGTGGGCTATACGCGAACTACATATTCGGGATATCGCGCGGTCAGCCAATGTCCCGCGGTCAGAACATCTGCCGATCAGGATACTTAGGATCCATCTGTCCGGTTGTCCATACAACAGAATATTCTAGGTATCCCGAAGATTCCTACACGTGGAGAATCAACCGTCAGGAAGTTAACACGTACAGTTATCCATGAATAACACGTGTTTAACCTACGTGGAGGTTAAGAGCAGTTTCAAAAACCGCATCCAACCGTCCGTGCAACCGATTGATGCAGTTTCCTTCACATGGCACCCTTTTAAACGGTATAAAAGGATGGCATGAAGCATCAATCAGAGGGGAGAAAAATCATCTAAATTAGCCAAGTCTACGGCACACCTCATATAGCATTTTAATAAGTCTTCTTTAGCTTATCTTTGTACACTCTTACAGGAAAAATCCTCGCCTGTGAGGACTTTTTCCTCCACTTGTAAATCTTTTACCATACTTAGTGAAATCTCAACAGGACGTAGGGCTTTTACTCCCACCATTGAGGGCCCGAACCTGTCTAAACTCTCTGTGCTCCTGTTCACTATTGTTCAGCATACCTTCCCGAAGGGTCATCTTGAAAGGTCTCATAGTTATAAATTCTGCATAAGTTCGGCTGAGGACTCCGAGTCCGAATCGTCGACAGCTGGCGCCCACCGTGGGGCCTTTCTCAAGGCGTCCTAATTAAAATTCGGAGGTTCGCCGAAACATGGATGGAGCATATGATTCCGAGAATGATTTCGATCTCGAGGATTATGCTCATATCCCAATGCCTTCTCCAAGTGATCCCGTTCCGATGGAAGAGGTCGAAGGCCAGAATCTTCCACAGGATGAATCATCTCCCCAAGTCATGTTAATCGACCAGGAGGTAACTAGCACAAGGTCAGAACCCGCAGAGGTTCTTAATGTGCTAGGTGATGAATCCGGCCGTCATGCGATCCCGCTGAGGGAAAGTATGATGGTGACCCTGAAGTTAGCCCAGGAAGGTTCGACCCTGATAACCTCCACCGTCTCTTTGATTTTGAGTCTGACTCGGAACAGACCGAGATGTTCTCCCCATCGACGACTTCTCTCCCTAGGCAGTTTGCTGCGTTGTCGGAGGAAACTCCCGATCAACAGGCTGCCAGGGAAGAACAAGATCGCAAACAGAAGGAGGAGCAAGATCTCGAGCAACAAAACAACGAACTACGCAGAACCGCCCTAGAGGCTCTTTAAGATGCGCAGGCTCGTTACGATGCTGCCCCGAGTTCTTCTCGACGGTCGCGTGGTCGTAGACGTGACCAGACTCCTTCCTTACCACCGGAGCATTTCCCAGTGGACGAGGAAACGATAACACCTGGTGCCCCTAGGAGAAGTACCCATGGTCGACTGCGATCTATCGCGGAAGTCATGCGCAATTTTCCTCCTACGGTCACGGATGCGCAGAGACCGGCCTTTTTCAGGATCCTGGCGGAAAGACTGGATGAGGTCGCATCCGAGGCGACCCCAACAGCCTCTTCCCGCTCAGTGACACATTCCCGTGAACGAGATGGTCCTCATTTTGGCTCTGGCCGATGGAATTACCCGCCGCCTATACCGTCCCGACAGGACAAATATCGGCGAATGCAGGACTCTCGTGGTAGGGATCGAGTTCCCGTTCACTCTCGTTTGGGACCCCGAGTAACCTTGCCATTAAGTGAGTTTGCTCGAAACCCAACCGAAAGTCGCAGGATGGTTCACGGTCCTTACGTTGGTTGCAAAGCTTTCTCGCCTGGCCTACGAGCAGTCGTTTGGCCCGATAAGTTTCGACCAGGGGCCATTGAGAGGTTTGATGGAACTCAGAACCCATCCGAGTTTCTTCAGATCTATATTACTGCCATCCAAGCAGCAGGAGGCGATGACAAGGTCATGGCTAACTACCTGCCAACAGTCCTTGTAGGACCGGCTAGAACCTGGTTGTTCAATCAGCCTGAGGGTTCTATCTACAATTGGGAAATGCTATGCGATGCCATCCTCAGCAATTTCCAAAACTGTTATCAAAAGCCGGGTAAGGAGGACGACTTGCATAGATTGCGGCAAACTTCGACCGAAACGCTTCGGCAGTTTGTCAAGAGGTTTGTCGGGGTAAGAAATACCATCCCGAACATATCTGATGGCTCCGTAATCAGGGCATTTAAGCATGCCGTTCGATACCGGAGATTCACTGAAGACTTGCTTATCCACCCTCCTCGATCAGTGGCCGATCTGTTCGATATGGCTGATCGATACTCCGATGCAGCCGAGGCAGTCGAATGGAACCGAATGGTTGACAAGGGGGACCTACCGCCCCAACCAGGCTTCAAGGACGCCAAGAAAGAAGATTCAAGCAAAAAGCCGGAGTCTTCACCGGGCGGGAAGTCAAAAAAGTCGAAGAGGAACCGCTCTGGACAGTACCGTGAGGTCGCGGTCGCAGAGAAACCACCTTCGACCAAAGGTAATAAGTCTTCTTTTAAAAATAAAACTGCTTCTGGTGGCCGGGATTCCGACCAGCCAGAAAAATCAACTAATCCGCAGGAGGGCAAAAGGTGGTGTCCACTCCACAATTCCGCAGGCCACGATCTCAAAAATTGCAGGAGTTGGTTGAAACAGCTGGATGATTTCTACCAAGGAGCTGGGCCAATGCCGACCTTACCGCCTAAAGAGCAGGCGTGCGGGGTTAGAGACGTCGATGGAGACGAAGAAATGGCTTACCAGGTGCCTCAAAATCATGTTAATGTCATTTTCGGAGGTTCCTCCTCTTTCGTTTCCAAAAGACAGTTTAAAACCTTTTGCCGAGAGGTTAACCAAACGGAGACATCCCTTGGTGAACCTCAATATCCTCGTTGGTCGGATATGCCTTTGACGTTCGATCGCGCTGACTGTCCTGTGGGGCTAACTCGACCATTGAGGTTACCTCTGGTTATTACCCCAATCATCAGTAACGCGAGAGTCGAAAGGGTCCTGATCGATGGGGGAAGTTCCCTTGATCTTTTATTGGTCAAGACACTCGACGAGATGCAAATTCCTCGTTCGAAGATTAAGCCCATAATCCATCCGTTTTATGGGATAATCCCAGGCCCCTCCATGATGCCATTGGGACAAGTGGTCCTCCCGGTCACTCTGGGAGAACCAGATAATTTCCGAACAGAATTGGTTACTTTCGATGTAATCGATTGTGATTCAGCTTATAATGCAATCTTTGGTAGGCCGACTCTTGCTAAATTCATGATGGCCACGCACTATGCTTATCAGTGCGGGAAATTGCCTGGCCCCAAAGGTGTCATTTCGGTCCGAGGAAGTCGGAACGTGGCGCTCACGTGCGACCGGCTATCTTTGGAGATGGTCGATCAACTTCCCCTCTGGGACGCTCAGGTCGCCACTGTCGCCGCCGATGCAATCAGGGTTGCTCCTCGACCAGATGAGAAACTCAAACAAGTTCCTTTGTACCCAGATGACCCATCCAAGACAATTCGGGTTGGGTCAGCCCTGGATGACAAATAGCAACTCGACCTCGTTGCTTTCCTCCGAGCTAACGCAGATGTGTTTGCGTGGAAACCGTCCGACATGCCCGGTGTCCCAAGGGAAGTAATTGAGCACAGGTTAGCAATTCGACCTGGACAATGACCAATAAAGCAAAAACTCAGGCGTTTTGCCACCGACCGACAGGAAGCCATCCGAGAAGAGTTAGACAAACTCTTACAAGCCGGGTTTATCCGCGAGGTGAATCACCCGGATTGGCTCGCCAATCCGGTCATGGTCCGCAAGTCAAATGGCAAGTGGCGCATGTGCGTCAACTATACTAGCCTCAACAGTGCCTGTCCGAAGGACGACTTTCCCCTTCCCCGCAACGACCAGCTGGTTGACTCCACTGCGGGTTGCGAACTGATGAGTTTTCTGGATGCCTACTCAGGATATCATCAAATTAGCATGGCAGAAAACGATGAAGAGAAAACTGCCTTCATCACCCCGTTCGGCACATACTGCTACGTCAGAATGTCGTTCGGTCTCAAGAACGCTGGTTCCACGTACCAGCGCTTGATGCAAAAGACCTTTCTTTCCCAGATAGGGCGTAATCTCGAAGCATATGTAGACGACTTGGTTGTAAAGAGCACCAAAAGATTGTCTCATTTGGACGATCTTGCTGAAACCTTCTATAACTTGAATCGCTTTGGAATAAAATTGAACCCGGAAAAATGTTCTTTCGGGGTTTCTTCAGGAAAGCTTCTTGGTTTTCTTGTGTGTTCCAGGGGCATTAAGGTTAATCCTGAGAAAATCAGAGCTATTGAACAAATGAGGTCGCCCTCGACCATGAAAGATGTTCAACGCCTGGCTGGTCGCATGGCGGCTTTAAGTCGCTTCATATCGCGATTAGGCGAAAGGGGACTACCTTTCTTTAAAGCCTTGCGTAAACATCATAACTTCACGTGGTCCGACGAGGCCGAAAAAGCATTTCAGGAGGTAAAAACATACCTTTCCAGTCCGCCGGTATTGGTGTCTCCTGAAAAGGAAGAACCATTGCTTCTGTATTTGGCGGCCACCCCACACGCGGTCAGCGCAGTTCTGATCGCGGAAAGGGAAGGAGTGCACAGACCCGTCTACTATGTGAGCGAAGTACTTCATGGTCCTAAGGAGCGCTACCCTGAGGTCCAGAAGATACTTTACGCGCTACTGATGGCTTCCCGTAAGCTACGACATTACTTTCAAGCACACAAGATCACAGTACCCTCCTCTATTCCTTTAGGGGATATTGTCCGAAACCCAGAAAAATCTGGTCGAATCGCCAAATGGGCGGTCGAATTCGGTGCCTTCGAGATCCATTTCACCCCTCGCACGGCGGTTAAGTCTCAGGTTTTGGCCGACTTTGTGGTCGAATGGACCAACCCTGAGCCACCCGTACAGTTGGCAAAGGAACTGGAGTGCCCCGATTATTGGACAATGTACTTTGACGGCTCCCGTAGTTTTCAACACTAGGGGGCTGGAGTGGTCTTAGTTACGCCTCAGGGCGAACAGCTTAAGTATGTTATTCAACTACACTTTGTTGCTACCAACAATGCAGCAGAGTATGAAGGTCTTCTTGCAGGGCTCCGGGCAGCAAAATTCCTCGGAGTCCGTCGATTAGTGGTGAGGGGGGACTCACAGCTAGTCGTAAACCAGGTAAACAAGGAGTACAGCACCTCCGATGAGACAATGGCTCATTACCTGGGGGAAGTGAGGAGATTGGAAAAACACTTTAGTCACTTCGAAGTCCAATACATCCCGCGAAAGGACAACATTCTCGCAGACCAATTATCCAAAATTGGATCCTCACGCTCATCCGCTCCGGCAGGAGTGTTCATTGAACACTTGGACCATCCTTCGATCATGACTTCGGTCGAGGATGATCCGGCAATAGCCTTCGTTGCCAACCTCGGTCAGGAACAAGATTGGACTCATCCATTGAGGGTCTATCTTGAACATGGGACCCTACCCGAGGACGAAACCAAAAGCGATCGGTTAATTCGAAAGGCGCGTCTGTACAAACTCATAGATGGGGTTATGTACAGAAAGGGTACTCAAGGAGTATTCATGCGCTGCATATCTCAGGAGGAAGGAAAATCCCTCTTGAAAGAAATACATGACGGTGTATGCGGTGCACACGCGTTACACCGAACACTGGTCGAAAAAGTTTTTCGACAGGGATTCTACTGGCCTTCGGCACTCGATGATGCCAAGCTTATGGTCAAGATGTGTCCACAGTGTCAGTTTCATGCAAGACAGGTTCATCAACCTGCTCATGCATTGCAAACTATTCCTCTCGCATGGCCTTTCGCGATCTGGGGAATGGACATCGTCGGTCCTATGCCACAAGCGGTCAATGGGTACAAATTTCTGTTCGTAGCCATTGACACGTTCACAAAGTGGATTGAGGCCGAACCAGTACGAAATATTACTGCATCAGCCGCGCAAAAGTTCTTTCACAAGAACATTGTGACACGATTTGGTGTTCCAAACCGTCTCATCACAGACAACGGTTCTCAGTTCGCTAGCGATCTTTTCCTAGACTACTGCGATCAGATTGGGACCAAGGTGTGCTTTGCTTCCGTGGCACATCCTCAAAGCAATGGTGCTGTAGAACGGGCCAATGGGCAAGTATTGCAAGGCATCAAAAAACGTGTTTTTGATCGCCTCAAGACCCGCTCGGGGGCTTGGGCAGACGAGCTCTATACTGTTCTATGGGCACTACGGACTACCTCTAGTCGAGCCACCGGTGAGACACCCTTCCATTTGGTTTATGGAGCCGAGGCTGTGTTGCCTATGGAAGTAAGTATTGGATCTGTTCGCACGAATCAATTCGAACAGGTCAACCAATCCGAACAGCGATCGCGAGATCTCATCCTCCTGGAAGAACGGCGTGATCGCGCCCTGATTAAGTCCGCGGTATACTTGCAGGCTCTACGCAAGTATCACAGTAAAAAGGTGCGACCACGTGATCTCAACGTGGGCGACTTGGTTTTACGAAAAATTCAAGACCATTCTAACCGCAATAAATTCTCCCCAAAGTGGGAAGGACCATACACTGTCGTCACAGTGCCGCGGCCAGGGTCTGCGCGGTTAGCCATGGAGGATGGTCGGATTTTGTCCAATACTTGGAACATCGATCAACTTCGCAAGTTTTACGTGTAAGTATTCCAATCACTTTTTCCCTGTTCAATTAGCATCTTTTCATAAAAAACATGTCTTGTTTTCATACAATGAGTATTTTTCTTTAAGCCCAAATTATACAAATTCGACCTGGGGCTGATCGCCGGCGGTTAGGTTATTACAGCATTTTTCAACCGGATTCGCTGGTCAATCTCATGATCACTTCCAGATAAGTCACTCCTAAATAAGCCGTTTCTCAACGCACACGGGACTATCTGGCTAGTCTTCAGTCATCTGGGTGGCTATCAGTTTGCAATAAGGTTAAAATGTTACTTTAATCTTGACCATTGGTTTGAAGCGCATATCCCTAGTCACCATACTTATGTTTTCCCCTCTGCTTAAAATACTAAGGCTTCAGTATTCACAAAACAGAGGCGGGGGCTAGAGGAATATACTTATAGTATGAAACTTATGATGTGAATATGCACTTTCTTTTGAAAAAATAGTTTTACATACATGGCATTGTAATTACAATTGTTGGGTTACAAAATGTAAGGATCATTCGATCCTCAGCTCAGCCAAGAGTTTGTCAACGAAGGGCTTAACTTCTTCAATAACGGCGTCAAGCAGTTCTTCACTCTCGACCTCAACCGGTCCCACCAGCGCGCTCAGATTCGCATCTGGGCCATGGTGAAGTCGAACCCGGCTGAGTACGGCAGAAGCGGCTGATCGGACTCTCGTCCTGATTGTCTCTTCACGTCGCCGTAAATCTCCAGGGAGATATTCGAGCAGTGATTCTGCTTGAGTTGTGAGCAGTGATGCCCAATCGCTGACACTTGGGTCGTCCTTCCTCAACTCTACCACGTTGGTATTCAAAAGGCTGGCTATGGCCTTCAGTTTTTCGAAGACCAGTAGGCTCAACTCTTTGACCACTTGATCAGTATGGTTGAGCGAGGACTCGAGAAGCATCTTGTCCTTGCCAAGCTGTGTAATGTGACCTGCTTGCGCTGTACAAAGAAAAGAGGTTATTAAACAAGAAACGGCTTTAAGTCTTCTCAAATTGAGAATCGACTTACCAGCCTTCTCAGACTGAAGTTTATTGATTTCAGTCCGTAGTTTCTGGAACTCTGTAACTGAGTTCAGCCTTATCTTGGCTAACTCTTTCTTTAAGAATGTAACCTCTCTGCAGCAAAATCAGGTCAGTCACAATTAAAGCCTACTTATATTAACAGAAGAATGACGATACTCACTTGCGCAAGCCGTCACGATCTTTTTGAACAGCCGCCATGCTAGCCATTGCAGCATGCGACTGGCTCGTCACCCATGACAAGCCCTGTGACACAAAGCAAGAGAGTCAAATATACTCTAAAGGCGGTTCAAACGCCGAAACAGGGGTCATCATACCTTCATAAACTTGTTTAAAGCAGCATCATCCATGCTAGCAGGAATCCTTGCTAGCGCGCCGGAAGTGCCTGCGACGGGGACAGTTGATGGGAGTGCCGGCCGGACGCCACCCCCAGAGGCCACTGGTGGTGACCTAGTCCCTGTACTTGTTTCACCTCCCGCGGTCCGGACGACTTCCTGAACCACGGGAGTAGAGCGCTCTTCATTAGAGGCTCCCTCATCAGCCCTAGCTTCAACCTCCCCAGTGGCGGTTGAAGGTGTAGGCGCTGTCTTCTTTCGCCTAACAGGAAGAATGGGTCAGGCAGCTTTTATCTAACATTACTGTCAAGTAAGAGTTCTTACCTTATTTGAAATCCCATTCGTTCCTGGGACTTCTGGGAAAATTCCCTTTGTGAAGGAGAGCCGTCTCCGGTTCTTGCCTTCCTTATGGTAAATAAGACAGCACCCCCCTGGAAATGTCGCGTTACAAGCATATTCTTAGGGAACAGGTAAAAACACATAGGTCTTTACCTGGGCCACCGGACTAACTGGTGGGGCTGCATCCGAAGGCCTTGGCGATTCCTGAGTTGCTGGAACCGTCACAGCCGGCCTTTGTTCGTCTACTTCCTCCTCTGCCTGCGGAGGAGGAGGATTTTCCTCCCTGGAATCCCCAGTGGTCCCAGGGGGAAGCTCTCCTCTCTGTATGTACATTAACTTATCAAATGTGCAGAAAGAGCCATAGGGGGAATGATCGAAAAGATTCTTTACCTCAGTCGTCCCTTCGACCAGGGAAGCAGAGATGATTGACCCTGAAACCTCGGAGGCTTCAGGAAGTGGAAGGTCACCCGCGACCACAAGATCCTCGGTGGTCGCAGGGTCAGCCACGGCCACCTCTTCGGCAACTGTGGTCTCTGCGGGGCAGCTTGGGGCATCGCTGGATGGAAGATCTGCGATCTTCCTCCTTCGAAGGATAATAGGAACGTCATCCTCTTCCTCCTCGCTCCCCTCTCCCTGTACGACGAAGAAGTGATTCCATGTCGCGCCTGAAAAAGTAGCAGGAATGCGATATCTTACCGCAGTCTTTCTTGCAAGACGAGGAACGCTTCGTGAAGACCCCTCCCCAGGGTTCAGCTTGGTCTTCTTAGAGGCAGGACTCTTTGTCCTGGGTCTCTGAGAGACCTTCTTCACGTTCCTCGCCGTCGGCTTCTTCAGAGAGCCGACATTTTCACTTGAGAATGTCGCATCTGCAAACCTCCCTAGGAGCTATTCTCATTCCAATGGGATTGATTAGTGCTGGACATACATGAGACCTGTAAAACAGAGGCCAAGTGGAAAGTTTACCTTTCGGCGCTCCTGTTTAAGGTCGTCGCCGGCATGAATCAAGCTTTGGGGGCGAGGCGATCCCTTGGGGCCCTCTACCTCGGCGTTGTACGCCCTGAGGAGGTAGTTAGTCCGCCTCTCAATCTCAGCTGAGGGCAGGACTGTTCCCAGATACGAGTTAAATTGATACATTTCAAAAAAGACATAAAAGGATTTCAATGTCAGAAATGAATACCTTCGTTATAGTCCAGGGTAGTGTCCGCCATGGACTTGATCTCCCAAGCCGGATGAGCCCTTTCACGTAGGGGGCTCACCCGATTCTTTACAAAGTCTCGGATGACGTCACGTGCCGTCAGCCCTTGTTCGACTAAGTGAAGGATCACCTCGGCATGCTTCATGAACTCCGCGTTCATCGCCGGGAGAGTATCCAACTCGCTCGGCTTCTCCGGCCGCGAGTTCTCAAACCACAGCCCGCTCTCGGTCGGCGGGGTGCAGTAAAACCATTTCTGGTGCCACCCGTGCACTGAGTCTCGCAGGGGTGGGGAGGGATACTCCTTTTTATCCCTCAGCCAGAAGTAGATGCATCCGGCGGCGTTGGTGCTCTTCGACCACGCCGAAAAGTAGAATCGTCGGAAAAGATCCACGCTGGGATATACTCCGACGAAGGCTTCACAGAGATGCTGGAATACTGCAAGAATCAGCATTGCGTTGGGGTGGAGGTTGATCAGTTCCCACCCGTAATGTTCAAAGATATCCTTAAGGAACCGACTCTCAGGGAATCGGAACCCGCAACGAAAATACTCCTCAAAAACCACCAACTCGCCTTCCTGGACAGTTGGGGTTTCTCGGTCCTTCTCCGCAGGTCGCCAGTTAATGAGCAGCCGCGGAGAAAGGATCTCCTCCTTCTCAAGCACCATCAGGCTCTCCTCAGAATGATGAATGGATCTGCTCCAGGACGCCATCTATGGTATATAATCAAAGGGGAAGCTGGCGATTTGGGGA
The DNA here is from genome assembly GCA_019359835.1 of Pharus latifolius. NCBI lineage: Eukaryota > Viridiplantae > Streptophyta > Magnoliopsida > Poales > Poaceae > Pharus > Pharus latifolius. The sequence continues at coordinate 69,522,946 of CM033320.1, read as the reverse complement.
AGATGAAGGCTGAAGAAAGTGAGGGTTTTGAGCGGCGGGAATTCTAAGGGTTTTTTCGCGGCTGAATGGCTTCCTCAAGAAGCTACCTACTGCTTTTTATAGACCCAAGGTGATGTATTAATGAGTAAACGGCTCGTTTCAAACGTTCCATTGAATGCTTTATTCATTTCCCATAATGGATACTGTCTCTGATGGACCCGATAAAGTACTCAAGCGTCGGATCTAAAACAAAAAGACTTCTTTGTTTTGGAAACTGAAAGTGTAAAAGGACTGAAAAATTTTCAGTACTTTTCAGAGGACGTTTTTCCTTTTTATACTTTGAACATTTTTTTTCGGAAAAATCATGTAACTCAATTTTTGACGTACTGGAATGTTTCTAATTGGGTTATGGTTTTATCGAAATCATGTCTTAGGCTGAAACTTCGATCCTAATCGGAGTGACGACCTGACCGAGTCCCAACTCTGGTCGAACCTTAGTTCTGACCGCGGCTTTAAAACTGATCGCGAAATCAGGGCAGGTCGCGGTGCTTTTTTCTTAAAAGTGATTTTGATCGCAGAACTAAAATTGCCTGTGTATGAATTGTTGTGAACGTAAAGTTCATGGCTATATTTTCGCACAGAAGATATGGAGAATATTTCATGAGAAATAAAGAGCTTTTATTTCTTACATTCTTTACATACAAAAGGGATGCAGTCAATCAAAACATCGACTTGCTCCGAAAGAAGTTTACAAAGTTCCCCAAGGGACATATTGTTGTCAGTAGGATCTACACTGACAACCCCCAGGGAACTGGCAACTACCCTAAGTCTATCTATATCGTCCCTAACAACAGACGCACTGTTGTCCCTAATCAAGTCAGAGAGTTCTCGCTGTTGCTGAGCGTAGTCCCTCTCTCGACGGAAATGGTGCGCCTCTTCTCGGGATCGATCAAGACATTCTGCTAAACGCAGAATCTTCGAGGCCATCTCCTCGGTCTTCTTCTCCAGGGCATTCTTCTCTTCCAGAAGGGTCTGTCCGGAAGGAAGAGATGGAACAGCAGAAGGCTGATCGCTGGGGCCTCCTACCTCCTACATTTTTGCAAAAGTTAGTTATACTAACTAAAATTATCAGCAAAAAAGGGAGGAAAATTGTTACCTGTCCCGGTGCATAATCCGTTGATACACCCATCTTGGGAGGAAGATCATCATATGGTGGAAGAGCAACCTCCCCAGAAGAAGATTGCTTCGCCAACCCAATATGGCAATCATCTAGTCGAGGGATAGTCACCGCTTGCCGACCAGGATGTTGATCACCCAAAAGGATGGGAGAATTGAATGTGATGAGATCTTTCTCTAAGGATAAAGGCCTAACTTGCCGAGAGGCATGAACGGGGAGGGTCAAAGGAACTGAAGGAAGAAGGAAACTCGCTACATTCTTCACCTTTGTTCCACTGGAAGATCCTTCGTCAACCTTGGGTTTCTTCCTTAAGGGAGACAGGACTTCATTTGTTTGAGACCCTTGTTCGACAATTTCCCCTTCATCGCTCTCAATCTCGATGATTTCGTGATCTGCCATTGGGAGGAGTATATGAAAAGGAAGGAGACAGGATAACAAGAAAAAGAAAAAGGCGCGAGAGGGAAACTGTAAATCTTTACATGTCCAGGGGTCTGGTATTTGTAGCCGCCAGGGCGACGGTTCGCCTCCCAGACACCTCGGGTTTCGTTAAGACATTTACAATTTTACCTCGAGATAAAAATCTCTACGGCGCCATCATTGCCCGTCACGTAATGTCAGAACCCGTCTTGAAAAACCAACCGTTTTCACTTAGTGCGCCACTAAGTGGAGAAGTTAAAGGGCCGGGTTAAAAATCCAATGCACGGTTTTTTAAATTCGAAATAAACACGTCTCTCCATTTTCTTCGAATTTGGGGGCTAGCTGACGAGGATTGACACCCGGGTCACTTCTAATAAACTTCTGGTTCAAGACAGGTTCGAACCAGACATGTGTCTGGAGATGCGGACTCAAGCTATTCTGAGGGGCATCACCACGAGGTCGCAAGCTTTACGCGATCAAGTCGCAGCTTTACGCGGTCAGACCGTAAGCCTTGCGCGGTCAGAAGTTCGTGGGCTATACGCGAACTACATATTCGGGATATCGCGCGGTCAGCCAATGTCCCGCGGTCAGAACATCTGCCGATCAGGATACTTAGGATCCATCTGTCCGGTTGTCCCTACAACAGAATATTCTAGGTATCCCGAAGATTCCTACACGTGGAGAATCAACCGTCAGGAGGTTAACACGTACAGTTATCCATGAATAACACGTGTTTAACCTACGTGGAGGTTAAGAGCAGTTTCAAAAACCGCATCCAACCGTCCGTGCAACCGATTGATGCAGTTTCCTTCACATGGCACCCTTTTAAACGGTATAAAAGGATGGCATGAAGCATCAATCAGAGGGGAGAAAAATCATCTAAATTAGCCAAGTCTACGGCACACCTCATATAGCATTTTAATAAGTCTTCTTTAGCTTATCTTTGTACACTCTTACAGGAAAAATCCTTGCCTGTGAGGACTTTTTCCTCCACTTGTAAATCTTTTACCATACTTAGTGAAATCTCAACAGGACGTAGGGCTTTTACTCCCACCATCGAGGGCCCGAACCTGTCTAAACTCTCTGTGCTCCTGTTCACTATTGTTCAGCATACCTTCCCGAAGGGTCATCTTGAAAGGTCTCATAGTTATAAATTCTGCATAAGTTCGGCTGACGACTCCGAGTCCGAATCGTCAACAAGAATCAACTATATATTAACATTTGTAAATCAAAAAATTTTCAAGAGGAGAGAAATGATAAGTACAACATTTTTTTGTCGAAATCAGTTATGACATGTATGCATGATTTTACAAAATATGCACTCATTAATGTTAAAGTTTACAATAATATAGCATTACAAATATGAATTACTGTGCCACCAAAAAAAATGTCATGAAGAGACAAAATGTTACTACTGTTTTGCAATACATCAATTAAATAAGTAAATCATAGTTAAATAAGAATGTGAAGCTATAGCAAGTATTAAGCAAACAAAATGAACGGAATCATACAAGTCCTAGGCAGAATCAAATTGACTAAAAACGTCAGCAGACAATGCTTGTATAAAACAGTGCAAACTAGTTTGGAATATATTAGGTTGTATACCTCTTCATCAAGCAGCAAACCATTAATGCTAATCAAAGGATTAGTTGTAGTTGATTTAAGATTTTTTGCATGCCATATACGAATCAAACGACCACGTACTTTTGATCCATGTTGCCCAACACAAAGTGTTTTCAAAGGAATGACTGAGGATGTAGACATTGTGTTTGCCTGCATTAATTTGCACAGAGTATTAGCCAAAAAAGTTGATATCTACCAACTAAGTATATGGAGTAATGCAAAAACAACATAAATATAAAAAAAATGCAGTAAATGATAACAGAGATATTATGTAACAGGTAAATTTCTGAAGCAATAAGTGGCTGAAAATGTATTATTTGTATCAATGATTAAGCAGAAAAATTGTGGTCATAAGAACAAATGTGAGCTTACTGACCAGAAATATTGGCTTTGACAAGAGCGTCACAGAAACAAATAACCATAGACAAGCTGCAAAAATATGTTGACAACAAATGTATTGATGTGACCAACTGGTCAAATATGACCAGTTCCAAAATTGATAGCCATGAACAGACTGTGCAGTGAGTAATAAGACCACTACTTAAATTAGCAATGTCGACCAAAACGTGTAGTATTCTAAACAGGCCCTGAACTAATATCAGTACGATCTGGACTTCCATGAATCATATCAGAACGCAAACAAGAACGACAGCTAGGAGTGAACAGAAGAGAAATTATCAAATATTTCTCTATACACTATGTTATGAGTGCAGTTTTCATAGTGTTGCGAATTGTTCTCAATGAGAACACGCAATCCATCTGGCGATATGACACGTCACAAAGCAACATATAATTGTCCATGAGAAAAAATAGGAGAAGGCAAATAAACACCGACACGTGAAAGTGTCTGTCCTTGGCTTTTGTTGATTGTCATGGCATATGAAACACGCACTGGGAATTGGCGTCGCTTCAATTTAAAAGGCCATCTTGAGTCTGAAGACGTCGCAATGATTCTAGGGATATAAGTTCTGATGCCTTTATTTTTACCTATGATAATTTCTGCCTCAATAATCCGATGTATCAACTGAGTAATTATTAGCCTAGTGCCATTGCATAATCCATTAGATGGATTCAGATTACACAAAAGCATTATGGGAACACCAATTTTCAGGTGAAGATGATATTCTGGTGGACCACTTATTGAAATTGTGTTGAGAAATTCTGTCGGATATAAGGCTTCAGTAGTTGCAGAATCAGACAAGTTATCAGCAATAGAATCGGAGCTGTAATACGACATTTCTTCTGTGGCTAATGATTGAACCATATGTTTATTTATAGATGTAACTATGTCATTTGTTGGTGCAAGGATGACACGCTGACATAAATAAGAATATGTATCATGTAAGCCAAAGAATGAATCATATACAAAAGAAATTAGACCATCTAAATTTCTCTGAGTATGGGGAAGGAGTAAGTAATCAGGAATCTATATGAAAATGTCAGATGAAATTTCATCGTGTGAAACAAATGGTGTTGTTCCATTGCCAACACTAAGCAACCAAGAAGAAAATTCAGTAAATCATCGAGTATCTTCACATGACAAATTAGGACACTTGAGGCGCATGTTCTCAGATAGCTGTATTACAGAGCAATTATGCCATAAGTACAAACATGTGATGAAAGCATCTAGGACTTTATGTTTGGTTGCTTTGGGAATTACTGGCAAAGTTTGACGAAAATCACCTCTGCGAACCACTGTGATACCACCAAATTGTTTTGATCCATTATGAGATTCAATATCAGACAATATATCTTTGAGTGTATGGTCTAATGCTTCAAAGCAATGTCGATCATTAATCAAAGTTTGATCCCAAATAATTAGCGAAGTGTGTTGAATAAATTTAGCAAGATCTGTGTTCTTTTTTATAGAACACATGGAATGTTCATGTATATCCAATGGAATTTTGAAGCGTGAATGAGAAGTGTGACCACCTGGCAAAAGCAATGATGCAATTCCAGATGAGGCAATGGCTAATGCAATTTTGCCTCTAGACCTTATAGTGGTAAGCAATGTATTCCATAAAAATGTTTTCCCAGTGCCTCCTTAACCATAAACAAAAAAGATTTGGCCAATGTTATTCATAACAGATGCCAAGACCAGATCATAAACTTACTTTTGATCAGCGTTAAGGGGAAAACATGAATCAGATGCATGGTCCATAGTGTCACCATGAACAAATGATAACTGCTCAAATATCAGGTGATTTGTTGTGGTACTTGTTGATTCAGTAGGTGTAGGCAGATTGAAATGAGAGAGCTACTGAATAACCTGCATCTCTAAGCAAAGTAGCAAGTTTTGTCAATACTATATTTCTGGCAAATCGTTGAGCAAACTGGATATTTGATTGTTGTTGAATGCTGGGCAATATGTGGTATAAAATATCCTCAGACATGGAAGATGCACATCAGCAAACAATTTTGCTGGATCTGCAACTTCACAAAATAATAATAAAGTTACGAAAAGATTGTGAAATTGAGCAGATGAAGCCCATTGAGATGCATCTAGAAGAGTATGAGACCATTCAATGTCATCAGCTAGTAAACCCAAAGCTTCATATGCAGCTCTGAAAGTAGCGTATTCATGGGCAAAAATAATTCTTATATCAGAAAATTGGCGAGGACCTTTTGCAAAGTGTAGCAACATGCGTAAGTAGTATAACTCGCCTTGTGCAGGACTGACATGAGCTATTCGACCTATTTTCCTTGATGACCATCGAGGAGCCCAAAATTTCTCATATGAATGCCATGTCCATTATTCTGGGAAGTCTACATATGTGGTGGTTCGTGTAGAGACATACTGTGAGTTAGCAGTGAGCCATGTTGTTAATTTTGTGATAATAGTGCTAGGATTTTCTATAACTTGTTGAAGGTCGTCATCCTCAGTGAAAACCACATTGTTTAGAAATGGAAGGTGAATAGGAAGTCGTTCAACAGCTGGAGTAGCGTAGTGTACATTATATTGGAAAATCCTCCAACATGCCTCATGTGGTGTGACATAACGACATTCAAGTTATCTGTTTATCTCATTAATAGGTTGAGGAGAATCACTTGAAGATGTTGTAGATTGAATCCCAATCTTTGCACTGTCAAATCCTTTTGTGACATACTTGAATACATATTTGTGCATGCCATCACGATTGACTCGCTCGACATTTATGTGTGCCAGATATTTAACCACTAAATCAACATTGTGAGGAACAAGAAATCAATTGTCAATATCTATGCCATTTCTGTTGGCTTTGATTCCATTATCTGGACGAGCATAATGAACAAATCCATTACTTAAAATAGTGGTTTGCTTGCATAAATCTTTTGGATATGATTTTGTACAATTCCCATCAGACATGCAAGGTGATGACGGATTAGATGCACCACATGGACCATGCATCATAAAAGAAGATATTTCCTCATAGCCTGCTATGTCAATAGAAGGATCCAGTAATTGTGCAAAAATATATTTATCAATGTATTGAACAATTATTTGTTCATTTTTTGAAGCCATAATATAATGTGAACATGTGGTAGACCACATTTCTGAAATTTAGTTGTATAAATCACTATACAAAAGGAAACAGTGTGTAAGAAGATAAGTATATAGAAAGAAAAACTGAAGCAAAGGTAGTCAGTATATTACTTGCATTGATTGGACCAAAAAATTGATATTTGCTGAAGTCATCTATCAGCATAGCAAGTTTCATGTTGAAAACTCTGTCAACAATATTAGGGCGATCAGACGGGCATTGACCCTGTATGTGTGACAAAGCATTTGAAATTTCTTACTAAGCAGGATTGCAAGTATATGTGATGAAAAAATCTGGACGACCAAATTTCTAACAAATAGCTATACAATCTTGATAATTCTGGTATAGATATCGAGGACCATCGGTAAAGGTTGCAGGTAAGATGATGCGTTGTTCAGTAGTAGATCCACTAGTAGCACCTCTATCAACAGACTCGACTAATGATCTGAAAGGAGCAGATCTATATTTATTCTGAAAAGTATGGCTTCTATAATGATTAAAACGTGAATTCTCAATACAACAGTATGCATCAACAATATATGCCTGTGTCAATGCTTTGGAACGTAGAGGAGTATTAAACTCAGTGGGTCTATCATGTAATCTGTAAGCATAATATTTAGCCATCATAACATGCTTTCGCTGGATTAGATCTAATCGATTTGAAGGAACATACATCATGTCTCTATGATAATTATTTTCGCCATATGGAAACAACAATGGATATTGCATAGCCATAAAATGACAATGATCTTTGCTTATCTGTTGAAGAGTTGATGAGTGGTCTTGTACGATGATGTCTCTACCAGCATCGTAAAGTTCAAACCCTCCAATGACAAGGCCTACTACTTCAACAACGACTGGAGCACTATATATATCACCATGTGTATCTGGTTTGCCAAATATCCGTATAGAATAATGGTCATTTATATTTCCATCATTCTATCACGAGCTATTCTGAAAGTCCAACAATTGGATTGTGCATATCAAGCACTATGACAAATTCTTGAACTAATGATTGGTTAGGTCTGAACCGAGTACCAGATGAATTGGTAGGTGCACATATTCTGTTGGAAAGTTCATTCGAAGTGTCATATATGTAAAGCTGTGCATATGACGGGGGCATACATTGAAGAAGGCAAAAGTGATCCAATACGGTGGCAAATTTGACCAATCTTGAAAACATAAGTGCCACGGTCATCATTAATTGAATGAATGATATTAGCACCCATGGATGTCATAGCAAACATCGAGTTGTATTGTCTGATGTTCTTTAAGTAATGAACAGTCGGTAAAGATGTGAAAGTTGTTAGCAAACTTAACAATGTCTCAGGAGGATGTTGATATCTTGGCAACTGCCACCTTTGCAACAAAGTGAATACTGTGGAAATGAAGTTTGTCAAGTTTTGTGCAAACGTTCTTCATACCAAAAAAAGCACCACAATGAGGCTGAAATATTGTACCAATTGGCAATAAGAAATTATTTTTGGAAAATGTAGTTAGAAAAACAAAGTGCTATTGAAATGCAGCAAAGATAAGAGAAGGAAGATACTAAAATTGAAATATCATACAATGATGGTTTAGGAGAAGAAAGATACTAAAATTTTAAATAGCCTACGGCGTTGGTTTGTGACAACACGGTGAAACGGATATGGCAGAGGAGCAGCTACAACAAAGCATCGAGTAATAAGAGGATAGTTAGCAACCAAATACACAATAAATACATTGTTCCAATAACTGAACTAAGAGATGAATATATCAGAAGTAGAAGGTAGAGAAAAAGTATCAAAATTGGTGCGTTGATTTGGCAGTGATGAATCGATGGAGGCATCATCATTAGTATTTGATGCTACATTGGCTATGCAGTGAGTAGCATAAAACATGAGAAAGATAGAGGGAAGATCTTAACAAAACTTAGTAATTTGAAATAGAAAGAAGTTGATCAGATATGAAACAATATATATTACTTGTATTTGTGTGCCGACGCGTAGCATATCTACAATGCAAACGTGTTAATGCAGAAGTTGCCGCATTTGGGCAAGGAAATGCAATAGTAGACCCATTATTGCAACAACATCGCTGCCTGTGGACAACAGATGGGAGTGTACCATCCATTTGTGGGAAAAATAGCCAAACACCTTCATGCATGTATTTTGCATAAAGTAAGAAATGCAAGACAAAAACTACTGTACCAAGCATATCAAAATAGGTCAACAAATTCTGGTGCATATTGTCGCATTAGTAGACAAATTTGGACATGCTAGACTAATATGAATAGATCAAATGTGATGTGAATACATAATGGTAGGCCCAAACACAAAAAATGATCAACAGAATAAATCATGCTCAACACAGGGAAATGTGTGGTCGAATAAGTGGAACACCAGCTTGGTCGATGCGGACACGACCAACACTGACAAGAGCAAGATTTGTAAATATTATATATTAACATATGATTTGTTTTTTTGTAGGTCGGATCAATTAAAGTTGTTGTCTATTGAGTATATTGTGTAACATAGAATGTAATCATGCATTATGCAAATCACTAACAATATAATACAGTCATCTATTATTCTTGTTAGACAAAGCTGACAATAACAGTCACCATAAATAACATGTCCAAAGCAGCGACAACGTTAGTTAGCAACCTTTTTTCTGTATTTTAATGACCCTAGAATACTGGAGAGTTTGGAATTTTGGATGAACATTTTGTGCCTCTTTTGGCTATTGCAAGGAAGGAAAAAAAAAAAAGCAAGTCTAACCAAATATTTCAGTCGCAAACATAACAAAAAAAAGTGTTTTAATCTTGCAATGGCACCAATTGTAAATGCACTAATCAAATAAGCCACAATGAAACAAACAATGTCTGCAAAAACATGGAACACAACATGATGCAAATAACTAACAATTTAGTCAGCACTGCTGGGGGAAACCGACGAAATTGTACAAACAAAATAATTCAACCACCGTGAACAGAGTTTTACAAATAAAACAAAAAAAAATTTAGCATGTAAATCAAATAATAACATTGTAATAAATTTTTTTTGTACCTAACTAAAACTAACCTGATTATACATGATAACAACTAATGACTAATCAGAATATAAAGTAGCAATATTTGCTTATTTTCCAATCCTTAAAACAATTAATTAATAAAAAAGCAGTCCCAATCTTGGACTATCCTATTTTTAGCTGGCAAGTTATTGCAAGTCAGGCTAACAACAGGTTTTCCTCTATATTTTACTGGCCCCAACCTACAGGAAAGTTTGGAAGTTTGCATGACTATTTTATGCCGCTTTTGGCTATTTCAGGGAAAAAAACAGTTCGAACCAATTAATTTAATCACAAACATATCAAAAAGAAATGTTTTGATCTTGCAATACCACCAACTATAAATGCACTGACCAAATAAGTCACAATCAAACAAACAATATTTGTAAAAACCTGGAATAGAAAAATAGTATAAACAACTCACAAATTAGTCGGCACTGTTGATAAGAACCGAAGAAACTGGTCATACAAATAATTTGATGACTGCCAGACAACTTGTACGAATAAAAGAAAACAAAAAAATCAGCATGCAAACCAGCTAATCATACTGTAATAAATATTGTTTGTGTTGCATCTAGGCTGTTATGCCTGACCTAATTTTGATGATTAATGAAAACAAAGTGTTTTAGACTAATTGTGCTGTTGAGATATTTGATACAGAGTTGTGTTGGGAGGAAATGCAAGATGATCAAGATAAACCCGATGTAAAATGGATCAAGCACAAGTCGCAAAGCACAAAGATGAGAAGAAAATCGAGATGCAAAGGACCTGAGGTAATATAAGGTTTTGTTTTCACCGATCTCGGCGTATGAAGTTTAATCGGTTTAGGATCTTATTTCTTAGTTTTAACCATACTATAAAGAGGGGTTGCAAGTCCTTTCTAAATTTCCAATATAAATTGAGAAATTACTAGGTCACTGCATTACATTCATTTCGGTTGGATTTGGTTTTGAAAGATTTGGTGTTTTCAGTTGAGTTTTTGATTGTAGAAGAATGTTTGCATGTTCTAGAAAGATCTATGCAGATCTGGCTTTTGCTTCTGTTGACAAAAAGATAGCCCTTTTGATTATATTTCAAACAAGCTATTAAACTTTCTAATCGGACCTCTGGATCAAAAGTTATAACTATTTTAATCCATACTGACTGTCAGTTTGTTATGCTGACTCAGTTTGAATGTCAGTTTGTGTTAACTGATAGTTGTTCAGAGAGGTTGTTTTTTGAGCTGAAATTTTTTGAACTAAATTGATTCTCAGTTGTCAAACTGACTATCAGTTTGCATTTCGACCTTAAACTGATTTATTTGAGTTTCTGTTTTAACTGGTCGATGTTTTAGTTGAAACTGACTGTCAGTTTGTGATACTGACTGTCAGTTTGGAGTATCAGTTTCCATATACGACCATAAACGGCTAGCAATTTTTTATCCATAAATTTTTTCAACCGTTGTGTTTCAAACTGACTGTCAGTTTGTGCTACTGATTTTCAGCTCGAGCTCCAACGGTTCTTTTGATTCTTGAGGCTATAAATAGATGCTTTGAGCTATTGTTTTGGATATCTAGCAGCCTCACATTCTTATACACTCTTGAGTTTTAGTTCTTTATACAAAATCTTGATCTGTTGATCAAGTAGAGTGTTTCTGAGATCCACCGAGTTTTCTGTTCGCATCGTTCTTGCATACTTAGAGTTTCTCGGTGATTGTTGGAGGTCTAGAAGAGACCTTGCTGCTTATTACTCTTGGTAAACACCCTCACCTAGACGGTTTGGTGGCGTGGCCGTTGACCTCTCCTATTCTGAGATTGTCGGAGAGACTCGGCGTGTTTGTTAAAGGCATCGGTGCTTGCCTTTCCGGGGTAGACAAGGAGCAACCACTAGTGAGAAATATCTTTCGTGAAAATTGAAGTAAGACTCAATTCACTTGAGTGCTTCAACGAGGATTAGGGGAGACCGGGCATGTCTCTGAGACCTCGGGAAAAATCTTGTGTTCGTTCTCTCTATCTTTTCTTTTTAATGTATTGAATTGCAATTTGGTTCTTTTCTTTGCAAAAGTTTTTTTATTTGAAGTTTTTAAAGCCTCCTATTCACTCCCCTCTAGTCGGCATCCTTGATCCTACACGTGTATCAGAGTTTGGTCTCTCAATTAAATAGGCTTTACCGCCTAGAGAGAGGATGACGTCAAATGCGGGGTTTCATCTCAGTCATACCGGACGTGCGCCTATCTTTGATGGGACTAACTATCCCTATTGGAAAGTGCGCAAGTCGGTATTTCTAGAGGCCATGGGGCTTGATGTATGGGACATCGTTAAACTTGGTTTTACATCTCCGGATGATCCGGCAAGTCACTCCGATGACGACAGGAGAAAACTACAATTAAATGCTCGGGCCAAAAATGCGCTCTTTGCCGGTTTGTCTTTGAACGAGTTCAACCGTGTGAGTAATTTCACCACCGCTCACAAGGTTTGGACCACCCTCGAAGAAATATGAGGGAACTACTAAAGTCAAAGAGGCAAAGTTGCTCATGGTAAGACAACGATACGAGACATTCACAATGTCGCCAACCGAGTCCGTGGATTCCATGTTTACTCGGTTGAACAACATTGTAAATGAACTCAAGGGACTATGAGTTGTTTTCACTGACATTGATATTGTAACAAAAATGCTCAGGGCTCTTCCAGAAAGCTTCGACACTCTGGTGATGGTACTCACCAACTCCGACCTATCGACCACCACACCGATGGATCTCTATGGGAATCTCATTACCCATGAGATGAATCGGAAGGAAAAGAAGGAAGCGGCCGAACCTTCGGAGAAGAAGAAGAAGGCGTTGGCTTTCAAAGTCGACTCCAAAAATAACTCTAGCGATGGTTCCTCCAACGAAGATCTAGCTCTTATGGTAGAGAATACTCAAAAACTTCTCGCACGTTACACAAGAAGGGTGTCAGCATGGACACACGACCAAAGGGGTCAAAGCAATCGAACTTCAAGGACATCATATGCTACGGATGTCACGAAAAGGGACATATAGTATCAAGATGTCCAAACAAGAACAAGACTTGGGAAAAGAAGAAGAAATTCTTCAAAAAGAACAATGGCGCAACTAAGGAAGCATGCTTCGGAGAATGGATGTCTGGAGGTGAGAGCTCTGACTCCTCAATGAAGGAGGTTGCTCCAAGAAGCTAGCCGGACTGGCTCTCGGCAACATTTCGACTAGTTCATCCCTTTGTCTTATGGCTAAGGGTGATGAAAAGGTACATTCTTCTGACCCTTCATATGATGAACTTGTTGAAATGATCACTGAATTGAATGAAGTGTTTGGAATCACTAAAAAGAAGTATAGAGCACTTAAAGAAGAGTATTTTTCTTTACGCACTCAATACTCAAAATTAAAAGATTCTTATGAAAGTCTGCTCATTAAATATATTACTAATGCTTCTTCTAAGGTAGATGTAGCCATTTCATGTGGTCTAGATGACACTCCTTCTCATGCTATTCCTACTTGTTCTCTTGATATTCCATGTGTTTCAAATGAAACAATTTTAAATGAAAATAATGAACTTAAGGCACAAGTTGAAAAACTTGGAAAAGGTCTAGAAAATTGCTACAAAGGAAAAGTATCTCTAGATCTTATTCTTAGCAAACAAAAGTGCTCATTTAGAAAAGAATGACTTGGATACTTTCCCAAGAAAGGAAAGAAACCAAGTACAAAAACTATTTTTGTAAAAGCATGCAACACATTTTGCTTTAATTGTCATGAAACTGGTCATTCGCATGAAGTATGTTCTTTAATGACTCCAAACTATTTTGATACTTGCTTCAAAGGTCGAAGAAAGTGTATACTATAGCAAAGTTTGTTGGTGCACCCATGCTAAATAAAAAGAAGAAATCAATTTGGGTGCCCAAAACTTTGATTGCTAACATTGAAGGACCCAAAAAGGTATGGGTACCTAAAAAGACTTGATTATTTTATGCAGGTGAACTGCAAGACCGGTGGGAAGCATTAGGAAGCTATACTGACTGTCAGTTTGAATGTCAGTTTGTGTTAACTGACAATTGTCCAAAGAGGTTGTTTTTTGAGCTGAAATTTTTTGAACTAAACTGACTGTCAGTTTGCATTTCGACCTCAAACTGATTTATTTGAGTTTCTGTTTTAACTCGTCGATGTTTTGGTCGAAACTGACTGTCAGTTTGGAGTATCAGTTTCCATATACGATCACAAACGACTAGCAATTTTTTATCCGTAAATTTTGTCAACCGTTGTGTTTGAAACTGAATGTCAGTTTCCCAAACTGACTGTCAGTTTGTACTGCTGATTTTCAGCTCGAGCTCCAACGGTTCTTTTGATCCTTGAGGCTATAAATAGAGGCTTTGAGCTATTGTTTTGGATATCTAGTAGCCTCATATTCTTATACACTCTTGAGTTTTAGTTCTTTATACAAAATCTTGATCTATTGATCAAGTTGAGTGTTTCTGAGATCCACCGAGTTTTCTGTTCGCATCGTTCTTGCATACTTAGAGTTTCTCGGTGATTGTTGGAGGTCTAGAAGAGACCTTGTTGCTTATTACTCTTGGTGAACGCCCTCACCTAGACGGTTTGGTGGCGTGGCCGTTGACCTCTCCTGTTCAGAGATTGTCGGAGAGGCTCGGCGTGTTTGTAAAAGGCATCGGTGCTCGCCTTTCTGGAGTGGACAAGGAGCAACCACTAGTGAGAAATATCCTTCGTGGATATTGAAGCAAGACTCAATTCACTTGAGTGCTTCAACGAGGATTAGGGGACATCAAGTCAATGTCGTGGACACATGTTGGAGAAAATATTGGTTGGATTGACTCATCTTGAGACACTGTTTAGTTTTTATGTGTCATTAATTTGCTTTTAATAGTTATTTTGGTTTATCTTTAGACCTAATATCATCACGGTTTCATACATGCGTAGTAGCATATTTGGTATCATCAACCGCTATTTTTAACCGAGTAGTCATAAATGTGACATACAGATATGTTATGAACCATGTGATTGAAAGTGAATGGTCGAGATGGAATTTATCCCTCTCATATCTTGAGATATATATCTCTGGGCCCCTTGATGTAATCAGACTAAGAAAGTGCATAGCCGTACTGAATATAGTTGAGAATCAACTATGGAAAGATTAGTCCATTACAAGATCAAGAAAGGACCGAGCTATTCAAGGATGACACGTTTCTCACCTTGAGTTTGATCTGGTATCGTGAGGCAAAGAGATAATCCATGATAAGTTGTATATGTTCGTCGGATATGATCTTTGTGTACATGCGGGTAGTCATAATGTCTTGCTAAGGACCGCTTATGACTTGTGATTCGACAAGTTGTTTCCGATCACGTTCAAATATACACGAACTTACAAGGTCACACACTTAATGGGTTGGAATATTAATTTGGATGAGATTCGAAATGAGTCCCCTATTGGTAATGAGTTTACCGTTAGGATTAGGGTTCGCATTTGAGTAAGACTTATCTGCAAGACCGTATAAAAGGAGATGTGGTGGGTATGCATCCATCATCTGATCTATTCTGGCTGCCACCACCATCCGAGAGATAGATCTTGTAAAACTCTAGTCGCGTGCCCTGGTACTAGCACACAAACACGTGGTGCTCCTTCCCCAGACGTGTGGGCTCCCGTAGAGGTGCGGCTGTTATTGCTGCACTACTGGTCACGATCCGGTTGCAACATCGACTCTTCTTCCGCTGCTGCATTGTTGCATCCGCGCGTCTAGTAGTAGAT
Source organism: Pharus latifolius (assembly GCA_019359835.1). Lineage (NCBI taxonomy): Eukaryota > Viridiplantae > Streptophyta > Magnoliopsida > Poales > Poaceae > Pharus > Pharus latifolius. Next base: position 69,507,431 of record CM033320.1, on the reverse strand, counting down.
CTCTTGATCTATGATCTATTGCTTATAAGCTTATTGAGATTTCGGGTAAAACCTTTGAAATTGCGCTAGAGTAGCGAGCCCATTCCCCAATAGTTTGAACATTGAGCAAGTCAGTCATGTCGTTAGCAAACAAACGGCAAAACATGACACGCGTCGCACAAATAGTGAATCAGCAATGTATGCGAACCACGTAGCAGGACGCATTGATCACTGGAAAAATTTTGATGCTCGTCAAATAAATAGCGCCTCGATTCACGTGGCCATGCAGCGCTGGTCGAAAGTAGCCGGTCGCACAGGAACAACCGAAGTTCGACTGGGCTCCAGCAACATAGGTCGAATCGGTCGGGTTAAATCAACGCACAAATCGAACAACAGGACTTAGTTTGCTTGTCGAGTTTTCAACTGGTCGAACCCGTAGACCTGGGCGTGGTCGAACGTGGAAAACAGATGGCGAGTGGGGAGCAACTGGACTATCGGGGGCACGTTCGACGACCTAGATGAAGAGAACGTGCCGAGCCGATCCAACGGGTAGGAGCAAAATGACTACGCGGCCTAACATTGACCAAGCATTCGAAGTGCAGGGCAAAGCAGTGGGATTCACGCGGATGGCACGGATGAACCGAAGAGGCCAATCAAATGATGACGAAAGCGGCGTCGATGTGGCCGTGCACGGAGGCGAGTTAGTGCAAGATTTAGTTTCCTTGTCAAGTTTTTAGTTGGTCGAACCCGCATACTTGGTTGTGGGCGACCGTGGAAAACAGCTGGCGAGTGGGGAACAGCTAGACTGTCGGAGTCACGTTCGACGACCCAGATAAAGAAAACATGCCGATCCAACGGGTAGAAACAAAATGACGACGCGGCCTAACATAGACCAAGCGTTCGAAGTGCAGGGCAAAGCAGTGGGATTGACGCAGACGGCCCAGATTAACTGAAGAGGTCGATCGAACGGTGACGAAAGCGGCATCGACGTGGCTGCGTGCGGGGGCGAGTTAATGCTCGGGTTGTATATCAACACATGATATGGTTCTTGTGCTAACTGGAGAGTAAATGGCTATTCACACAAGTCATACACTCATGTTGTACAATCTAGTAGTGAGAAAGGAGAAAGTACAATATTGTGTAGCCGAATCGCATTGCCTGCTTTCTTCAGTACCAATCGCATGTAGGGATTGAGGAGAGATGAAATTTGTCTTCCCAATTTCTCAGACATGATCGAAATTTTTCATCCATTTAGGTCTTGGTCATTTCAAGGTTGATTGAGCAAGTTCGAAAAACCCGATCAACACATCATGCATCTTTATTTGAATAGCAACAAGTTCATAGTGATGATGTTTTCCTACTATATACAAATGAGATAACCAGCAGTCATTAAATCGAAAAATAAGAATAACCATCTTCTATTGGATGGTGCTCACTTCCCTCCTCTACTCTTACCATTTGAGCTTCCTCTCTCTACACTGGCACACCCCTCGATGCCACCTGTCTTCATTTGTCTCAGGCATCGCTGTTGGTGTGTTGATGCCTCCAATTACAATCTTGTCCTCCACTTTCCCCTACTCCCTTTTTTTCGTCCTTACCGCTACTCATTGTCGTCACCTATAGTTTGTAGTGTAATGTCACTGAGCCACCCATCTCGGACTCTCTATACTAAGAAAGAAAAAAGATTGGGCCGTCCTAGTCAAATATATAGCCTAGATCCATAGCCTATTAGCATATTGGTCAATTAAGAGATGTTTGATTTGTAGTCATAATTTGACCTTCCACTAAAAATTAGTCATGTTGATCAAATTTAACTATTGTTTGATTTGTTATCAAAATTTTGGTATATCAATGAAGATTGCCTAACTTTTAGTTTATTATCTTGTCAAAAGTGGCCAAAATTAGAGTCAAGAATTTGATGGCCAAATTTGAAACATATCAAAATTTCAACGAGAGAACATAGGGCCAAGTTAGGCCTGAAACTAATCATACACTTAGGCCAACTAATTTAGGCCCAGTTCATATATCCGTATTAGCAGAATTAATTTGCAAGTACTTGTTGCTACTGGGAGAAGTGGGAAAATATCTTTGGACCGACGACCAACCACGAACCCGCGAGCAAATCGATCTCCTTTCTTGCGGATTCCTCGCCGGGCACCCCCCTCCAGCCTCCACCGTCAGCTCGCCGCCGGCAAGATCTCTCTCTCACACTCTCTGTCTCTGCAGCAATCCAAGAAACAAGAACAAGAAGAGGCGTCCATGGACAAGATGAGGGGGGCACTGGAGAGGGCGAAGATGCTTGTGGGAATGGAGGTGGACGAGGAGTCGGCGCTGCCGCCGCCGGAGGAGCAGTCCTTCTTCGACGACCTCAACCGCCACTGCACCCTATCCACCACCCAGGCACGACCGTACACACTTCTCCCTTGCCTTCTTTATTTACCTCTCGGATCCAAGGCCAGGGGCTCTCCCTGACTCAGATCTGGCCAGAAACCTAGTGGCAGTCCTTGGGATGGAATCAAGTAGTTTGATTAGGTAGATAAATACAAGCTACTTCCTGTGGTTCTTGGGGATTGATTAGGAAATTGTGGTGTGCATTGTTATATGATCACACGACTGTTACGGTTATGCTGAAGTGCATGTTTGGCTTATTATTTTTGTGCATTATTCATATGATGGATGATCGGGTGGTGTTGTGTAACTGAAATGTGAGCTTGTTTGGCTATTTGGACAGAGGTTGTATGGCTTCGCGATATGCTTGGCTGCCGGCTTGACGTGCACTTTCTTGGTGGGTTTTTACCACACTCACTTTCTACTCTAGTGTACACTTCATTCTTGCTTTCTACTGTCATGGACGACTTCATTCATCTGCAAGTTGTAAATTATTCAAATTCGGGATGCTGAGATAGAATTTTTTTTACAGTAACTACCGGATCATCTACACTTTGGTTTAATGCTGGTGATTCATTCTTCCAAAATGTTCTTTATCTTGGGTGTGATGAGTATAAGAATGTCAATACGCCTGTAGATAAGAAATGCTTATCGTGCTGTTCACTGTTCGCATTGTTAAGCTTTTGCTCTTTGAACTAACATTGCTTGTGTGATACAATGTTTAGTCCTATCTTACTGTTATCAGAATTTTTTTCACCATAATGCCAAGAACAAATTTATAAATGTTAATGGGTTCATATAACACAAATTTTGAAATTGTTTTTCTCCCATTCGTGTTTTCAAGGAAGTCTATCTTTCCCTTCCCTCCCATCTTTTTGTTTGGCAGATTGAGAACTAATTGATAAAATACCTTTTTATTGGAATAAGCAAAACAGAATAATGCTCTTGCAACATAGAACAACTGCCTGCCTGTCGTTGCATCAAATGATAAGATTGTGACAATCTTGCAGTTGCAGAGCAAAAAGAGAACAGTCCATATATGATTCTATTCACTACTAATGTTAACATTATATCACTTGACTAATTAGTTTATTGAATTTGCATTGCTTCTTTCTCTAACTACTATTGTTTATTTCTTTCACTCCCCCCAAATGCAGTCAATGCTAGTTTTCTTCAACCCAGTAAAATTCGGGCTAACATTCACCCTTGGCAATTTGATGGCACTTGGAAGGTTAGTTTTATCATTTGCCAACAATATTCTGTATTAATATTTTTCTGTAGCTAGCTATTTTATAATCTATGTGTTTTTCCTTAATGATTTTTAGATCTTGATGCAGATAGAACAGAATTAATTTTGAAAGTGTTGTCTTAAGCTGTGATTTTCCAATATAAGATTATAGACAGTAGAATTTGCTATTGAAGATGCTTCTGGCATACCTTGTAAAGTTATTTTTGTTGAATATCTTTGGGTACCAAGAAAATCAGTTTGATGTTTTCCTCAAGAAATGGTGTTTCACTATTTACTTTTGCCTCTGGATGTATATGTTCAGTTTAGGAGTTTGTAAAATCCGAACCTTCATTTCCCTTTTGTTTCCATCGGCAAGAATGTGTCTTTCTATGTCCTGAATTGGCTTGAGACCTCCTGATTTACCTTATTTCAAAATTTCTCCTGTTAATTAACTCTGACATGGTGTAATAGCTTCCTTTAATACAAATCAAACATCAGTATCTCAAGATCTAAGAAACTACTTTCTGATTTATGTCCCATAGTATTCTGGCAACCTTTTTTTTTGGTTTTTTTAACTATGTCTTTGTATTTCTTGTTAAAGTTTTTCCTCATCCCAATAATACTGGGATCATTTGTTTGGCAGTACAGCATTTCTTATAGGTCCCAAAAGGCAATTTGACATGATGCTTGATTCTGTGCGCATATATGCCACTGCTATATACATTGCAAGCATCATAATAGCACTGTTCTGCGCGCTCTATGTAAGTAAAAACAATCTGTACATAGGTTATGAATTTTCTGACATGCTTCCTGCAAGCAACAATTGAGCTTTTCCCCCTTCCGTGTACCAACAGATTCACAGTAAACTACTGACCATGCTAGCCATCATTTTGGAGTTTGGTGCCCTAGTTTGGTAAGTAAGATCTCTCTCAATGATTGAATTTTAATCAGATATTTGTTCTCAAAAAAGAACACCCCCCCAAAAAAACCCTTCTTGGGTCCATCTGTGTGTAAAAGCAGAAATATTGTTCCATTTGCTCATGAAGAGGTCCTGCATTGCATCTTTACTTCAGGAAATAATGTTGTAGTAATTCCACAAATCAAATTACCTCAGAGATCCTGTAAACTAAACATTATGGTGTCTATAAAAGGGGATGGGTTGGATGACAATGGAAGTTAGCGCTTAGCAGCGTGCAGGTTTGGAGTAGAACCTAACTTAAAGTTATGATTATTGATATTTGCAGGTACAGTCTAAGTTATATACCCTTTGCAAGGTCAATTGTTTCAAAAGTGATGATTTCTTGCTTTGACACTGATTTCTAGAGCAATTATCCCAATTGTCTGCCACCACTGGATGAGTAGATTTTGATGAAGTATGGTGTACCTGATGAAGGGGTAGTGACCTCACTTCCACCGAGAGCTCTTGCTGTCATTTTGGGTATCAAATTATGCATCTTATGTTTGGGAATCTAGTCAGCCTTTTCCTTCTGTACCACCCTTTGACACATTTGTACATGGTTTTAGTCAGTCCTTTGCTCTTTCTGGGATGGGCATTCCATTCTTGAAAAAAATGCTTGATGCATTCCTTGTGGATTGATAGGTCCAGGGATTATGGTATCCATGTATGCTGATGAAAATTATGTTGCATCATCAGTATTGTGCTGCTGGTGCGGGCAGTTTGCTTTTCTAGTGTCATTAAATATGCGTCGAATGACATTCACCTTTTTATGGTACAAGTACATGTTCAATATGAGTTGTTCAAAAGTTTGTCATGGAATAATGTCTCACCAGACATGCTTTGCATCAAGAATATATCAAATGTGTTGTTGGCATAAGTATTGCGGCGAAATCATATCTTAGCAAAATCAAAGCCTTCCATGATATATTTGAAGAGGTATTTATGCATGTTGTCATGGTTGACCCGTTTCACATTTATATGGGCTTGGCATTTGACAAGAAGATCAACATTGTGCAGAATAACAAATCGGTTGTCGAGATGTATGTCATTAATTAAAACAGTGGCACCATTATTCGGGCGAGCATATTGTGCAGACCCATTGTCTAACAGTACTGTTTTGGCACAAAAAGACTTAGGATATGATTTAGAGTATCTCCCTTGAGACATTGATTCGGGAGGATCTTCAAGTCCTGATTGCATACGGTTTCGCGATCTTAATCGTGTTTGAAAAAGTTTCGCGACCATGGATGGGTTCGCGACTATGGATTGGTTCGTGACCATGAAAAGGAATTCGTTTCCTATTCGGAATTATAATCTGATCCGAATATATATAACTAAGTTTATCCGTTTAGGATTAGTTAGTTAGTTAGTTATGTGAGTTTAATACGTTTAGGTTATTGAGTCTAATACGTACTTATATGATTGGACTATAAATACCTTGTAATAGGTCTAGTTTAGATCATCGAATACAATCGAGTCTAGATTGAAGTCTTAGACACATAGTTTCTTCGACGTAGGCGAGTGTGACCTAACGTTCGACGTGTAAAGTACTCTTTGAAATAAAGAGTTGTACAATTATTTTGAGCTATGTTTTCGATCAACCTTTGGATTTCGGTATTTCTGAGTAAGATCCCGTTATTCCGCATATTAGAATCTAGGCGAGTCTAGTGCGATAACCAAGACTAGGTTTCAGACGGATCAAGTTGGTATCAGAGTAACTTTTCTATCTTGTGGATGGTGAAGACTCGCCAAGGTTACAAAACCTCTGGTGAAACTCCAGACGATCAATTGACGGTTCCTATAATCGCGTCTCCGACAATGTCTGACGATACCTCCATTCAAGCTAATCTAGCCAAATAAGTGGCTAAGCTCTCCACCGACATGGAAACTGTGCTTGCTTGGATTAAGCAGCAGGCTATGATTGTACCTCCTGAAGTAGGGAAGGTTATGGGTGTGAAGAATGGTAAAGACTCGCGCAGGGCAGACGTAGATGAAGATGAAGGCGACCATAAGGCCGATGACCTCGCCAACACCTCCTTAGCTGTCGGAACTTTCAAGGTCGACGCTAAGATTGATATACCCATATATAATGGGGAGATCGATGACGAGAAGTTAGATTCATGGCTCGATCAGCTTGAGACCTACTTTGACCTGAAAGGATTCAGTATCGCTCAAAAAGTGAAGTTCGCACCTTTGAAAATGAAAGACCACGCCAAGACTTGGTGGAAGGCCCTTGTCGCCAGTGGTAAAGCTGACGACCTTACGTGGGGTCAATTCAAACGACTTATGCGACAAGAATTCTATCCGATGGGTTATCTTGAGGAGAGATGAGAGCGTTGGCACAGAATGTACCAACGGCGCTACCAAACCGTCCAAGAGTATACGACGGAGTTTTGGCGACAAGCAATGGTCATTGGCATCTCACTGCCCGATCCTCAGGTATTTCGGAAATACACATTTGGACTTCAAAAATCGATCAATACTGAGCTAAGTCTGTTCGACGTCCAAGACATTGCGACCGTAAGTACAACCGCTATGGCGATCAAGAAGAACAAATCCCGCAGCGACAAAGGCACGAAGGACAGTGCGACTTCGACAAAAAGAAAACCGAGTCCGAAGAAAAACGCTTCGAAGCCAGGCATGGGTACTTTTTGTGAAAATTGTCAAGTCGCGGGACATACCAAGGACAAATGCTACAAGCTTCATCCTGAACTTCGACCAAAGAAAAACAGATCAGGGAAAAGAAACAACCACGGCTACTACGATTTCACCCGACGAAGAAGTTGTCCGTGTGAATTCGGTTAATGAGGCGGATACGACCTTGTCTCTGATGGCAATGCCGAAGGAGAAGGGTTCAGATCCACCGAACGACCATCACCCAACGGAGGACTTGTTCACCATCAACATCCAGGTGAAGCACGAAGTGGTTGCAGCGATATTCGATCTCGGAAGTCAGAAGAATCTGGTCTTCGCTGGACTGGTTCGGCGACTTGGTTTGAAGACAACCACACACCCGCAACTATATCCGCTGGGTTGGTTTACATCCGACGTGAACTAACAGATTACGAGTCAGTGTGTGTTGAAGTTTGCAATCTCTGCACGGTATATCAATGAGGTGCAATGCGATGTTGTCCCTATCGATATCTATCAGTTGATCTTTGGGAGTCCGTATCTGTATGATCGAGACGCTCACTTTCATCGGCGAGCGCAAGAGTACGACCTCACCAAAGACGGAGTTAAGTTCGTGATCAGTAGAGACATCCACGTCAACACTTCGAACTTGATTACCGCAAATCAATCCAAACAAATTGTTAATGCATGTCACAAGTATGTGCTTGTCATGATTCGACCCATTGGTCAAGGTGAGGGTACTCGACCAGCATTCTCGTTGGTGTGCCAAGAGGTTTCTGGTCGTTTGTCGGGAATGCTGGAAAAATACAGTGATCTGTTCGAGACTACCCAGGGTCGTCCGCCGAAACATCCAGTCGAGCACGAAATTCAACTTGTGTCCGATGCGACACTGCCCAATCTGAGTATATATCGCAACTCAGTATTGGAGAATGAAGAGATCAAGAGACAACTTGGTGAGTTGCTGAACGATGGTGTCATCCAACTGAGTAGTTCACCTTGTGAATTTTCTGTGGTGTTAGTATCAAAGATAGATGGGACTTGGCGTATGTGCATCGACTATCGAGCACTGAACAAGATTACCATCAAGAACCGATACCCCTTCCTTGTATTGATGACCTGCTAGATTAATTGAAGCATGCCATTGTCTTCTCCAAATTGAATCTTAAGTCAGGATATCATCAAGTCAGCATCCGAGAGGAGGATACGTGGAAGACTGCATTCAAAACACGACAAAGTCTGTTCAAATGGCTGGTCATGCCATTTGGTCTCTGCAACGCCCCAGCAACGTTCATGCGTCTTATGAATGACGTATTGAGACAGTTCATCGACGACTTTGTGATCGTTTACCTCGACGACATACTGGTTAATAGTCGTTCGTGGGATGAGCACCTCATTCATGTCGAAAAGGTGTTCGAACAGCTTCGGCAACATCGACTTCACTTCAATCGTAAGAAGTGCGAGTTCGGCCAGCAAACTCTACTTTACCTACGATTCATGGTTGGCAATGGTACGTTGCCAATCGATCCAGACAAGGTAAAAGTGATTCGCGAGTGGCTGCGATCGCGAACAGTTACGGACGTGCTAGTTTTGTGGGAGCATGCCAATATCTTCGGAAGTTTATCCGACACTTCTCGATTGTGGCTTCTCCATTGCATACATTAACCATGATCGATCATAAGTTCGAGTGGACAGGGAAACATGAGGACACGTTTCTCTTGCTGAAAAAGAAGATCAACGAGACGCCTGTGTTAGCTTTGTCGAATCTCCAAAAACCATTCGAGCTAGAAACCGATGCCTCAGGTTATGCCATGGGCGCAGTGCTCATGTAAGAAGGTTGACCAGTGGCATATCACTCCGAGTTATTCCAAGGAGGTCAGAAGAACTACCCGATTTATGATAAGGAGTTATGCGCACTGCATCAGGCCGTGAAACATTGGCGGTGTTATCTTTTGGGTAAAGAGACTGTGGTCCACACCGACCATCAACCGTTGTAATATTTGCAAACTCAATCCAAGTTACAGCAAGCTCGACACATGAAGTGGATGTCGTATCTGTAGCAGTATAATCTAGTGATTAAGTACAAGAAGGGCGTACACAACAAATTGACGGACATGTTGTCGCGACCACCAGTTACGACCCTCTGTTTATCAGCATTCATGCAGATCGAACCCTCATGTCATGATAACTATACCAATATGTACAGTGAAGACCCTGATTTTCAAACAGCATTGACTGAGGTCGAAACAGGGAACCCTACAGAGTTCGTTCGTCGAGAAGGACTCTTATACAAGGGCAATTTACTTTGCATACCTCGTGGAGCACCTCGAATTCAATGGATGCGAGAAGCGCACACATCGAAGGTAGCTGGTCACTTTGGGGTTACAAAGACGTTGCAAAATCTTCACCGACATGTGTTCTGGCCGCGTATGCAGCAAGATGTGGCTAGTTTTGTTCGAGGTTGTGGTCTCTGCAGCATCTCGAAACCGGCAAATCGAAAATTAGGTTTGTACACTCTTTTGTCAGTTTCATCACAACCATGGGAGAGCATATCCATGGATTTCTTGGGAGGATTGCTTAAGACCCGACGTGGCAACTACTATCTATTCGTGGTCGTTGATCGGTTCGCCAAAATGATTATTCTCATACCTTGTCGAAAGACTATCACGGGAGAAGAAGCAGCTCGGATATTTTTTCATAACGTTTGAACACACTTCGAACTGCCGACTTCTATTGTGTCTGATCGCGATACCCGGTTCCTTAGTCACTTTTGGCAATCGCTCTAGACGATGATGGACACCAAGCTAAAGAGGAGTACTGCCTTTCATCCGCAAACTGATGGTCAAACCGAGGTGGTAAATCGCACAGTCGTTCATCTCTTGAGAGGATATAACTCGAAGCACCCGAAGACCTGGGATGAAAGCATACAGTACCTGCAGTTTGTTTTTACTTGAGTAGTGTATAGTTCGACTGGAAAGTCGCTGTTTGAGGTCTGTTTAGGATTTCTACCACAGAGTTCATTTGACATGGAGTTTGTGAGCCCTACCTCAGCACAGAACAGCAAGGAAGCATCTGACCAGGATCGAGCACAAAAGTTCCTGGAGGGTATTCAGCGACTCCATCGAGAAGTTGAACATAATTTGCTGAGAGCTCAACTCAAGTACAAGGCGCGACATGATTGGCACCGAGTTTATGCGCAATTTCAAGGAGGTGATATGGTATGGTTACATATGAGTAAGGAGAGACTTAAATGTGAAGGTAAGAAATTCAAACCCATTCGTTATGGTCCTTTTCGGATTTTAAGGAAAGTGGGTAATAATGCTTGTCAGCTCGAGTTACCTCCATACATGGATATTTACTCGGTTGTTAATGTTGAGCACCTCAAACTCTTTGAGTCTTCAATGCTGGATGATGAGCCAGATACCATAGTACCATATGTTGAAGACGTGGTCTATCAACGTGACGAACCTCTACGTGAAGATGTGATTCTGGAGAAGAAGGTGACTACCACCCGCAGTGGCATAAAAGAGACTTTTCGAATCGGTCGGAAAGATCAACGAGCACGTGCGGCAAAGTGGTACACCAGAGAAGATGGACAAGATCAGTTTCCGCATCTCCAGTTTGATCGAGAGGTCGCAACAGGGGTTGGCTCCTTCTCAACAAGGGAGTCATGATCTGGGAGGATCTTCAAGTCCTGATCGCATACGGCTTCGCGACCTTAACCGTGTTCGGAAAGGTTTCGCGACCATTGATGGGTCCGCGACCATGGATTGGTTCGCGACCATGAAAAGGAATTCGTTCCCTGTTCGGAATTGTAATCCGATCTGAATATAACTAAGTTTATCTGTTTAGGATTAGTTAGTTAGTTAGTTATATGAGTCTAATACGTTTAAGTTATTGAGTCTGATACGTACTCATACGATTGGACTATAAATACCTTGTAATAGGTCTAGTTTACATCATCAAATACAATTGAGTCTAGATGTCTTAGACACATAGTTCCTTCGACGTAAGTGAGTGCGACCTAACGTTCGACGTGTAAAGCCCTCTTTGAAATAAAGAGTTGTGCAATTACTTTGAGCTGTGTTTTTGATCAACCTTTGGGTTTCGGTATTTCCGAATAAGATCCTGTTATTTCGCATATTAGAATCTGGGCGAGCCTAGTGCGAAAACCAAGATTAGGTCTCAAACGGATCAGACATACAGGGTGATCGCGGGTTTGTAGCCCCACATGGTCCATGCATCATAAAAGAAGTGACGGCTTCATATCCTATTGGATCAGTGGCAGGATTTGGCAATTGAGCAGAGATCATAGAGTCAATCTGCGCAACAGTCAACGCAGCAGATTTTTGAAGCCATATAATAACATGAACATGAGGAAGACCACATTTCTGGAATTCAACAGTGTAAACCACTGCAATAAATGGATAAAAATAGAGTAGGGAAATTTAGCAGAGAAGCAATGGTAATGGGTACCGCTAGAAATGATGGAGCTAAATTGGAATGGAAAAAATAAGGGAAAAAAGATGACCTGCATTTATGTCTCCAAAGAACTTTTTTTTTGGTAATATCATCGATAAGCATATTGAGTTTCATCTTGAAAACTCTATCAGTGAGGTCTGCTCTATCTGAGGGCCGCTGATGCGGTATATGACACAAAGTATCAACAATTTCTAGCCACTATGCATTACACGTAAATGTCACAAATAAATCAGGGTAGCCATAGTTTCCACAAACGGCAACACAATCTTGATAGTTTTGGTATAGGTACCGGGGGCCGCTAGTGCAAGACACTGGAAGAATGACACGTTGCCCACCGGATGAACCAGAAGTAATGCCCCTACCAACAGAGTCAACCAAGGATCTGTATGGGCTTGCCCTATACTTTTGTTGAAAAGTCTTACTTCTATATTGACTCAAGCGAGCTTCTTCTACGCAGCAGTAGCTGTCAACAATGTAAGCCTGCGTCAATCCTTTGCAACACAGAGGTGTGTTGAAGTCAGAAACTCTGTCATGTAATCTGTAGGTATAGTATTCAGCCATTGTCACAGTCTTTCACTGTATTGAAGTAGACCGAGGGGAAGAACGATATCTAAGATCTTGGTGGTACCCATCTTCACCATATGGGAATAGAATAGGATATTGCATAGACATGAATTTGCAGTGGGCCTCACTAATACGCTGCAATGTTGATTCCCGATCTTCGATGACAATGTCTATGCCAGCATCTGTAATGTCTACATCATCTATGAGCAAACCGACTACCTCAGATGCGATTGGAGCACTATATGCCCCACTGTATGTTCTAAATAATCTGACGATGGGGTTGTGAGCATTTAGCATATCAATAAGGAGCCGAACTAAGTGCTCATTTGGACCAAATCGGCCATCCCCAAATGAAGAAGCGACACCCATCCTGTTCGTGACCTCACACGCAGTGTCAAACATGTACAGTTGTGCATACATCGGTGGGGCGCCTTGGGTAGGCAAGAGGGAATCAATGCGATGACATATTTGGCCACTGACTTTAAACACATAAGGACCACGACCATCATTGACCGAATTGACAACATTTGCCCCCATAGATGTCATGGCAAACATAGAATTGTATTACCTAATATTTTTGAAGAAGCGGGAAGACAATGAAGCATCAGTAGATGTAAGTAAATCCAAGAGAGGTTCAGGAGGCAAGCGGTATGAAGGTAGGCTGATACTGCCACCTCTACAACATAAAGAATATTGCGGAGAAGATGTATGATGTTGTCTTCGAATCCACTCTTCGTACCAAAATAAAGCAGTACAATGCTGACAAGTATAAATAGGGCCACCAAGATATATAGGGGAGAAGATCGTACCTAAACAGAAGTAGAGATTGAGCAATAAACCAACAACGTGAGACAAGCATAGATGGGCATATGGCAGCAAACATGGCAGAAAAAGTAATGCGGCAAAAGATGGAAGGGAGAAGACATCAGTAGTGGCGGGAACTTACGGATGTGAGTGTTGCACGCAGAATCAATAAGACCTATTGAGAAATACATAATCAAGAAAAGAAGTGGTAAGGAAGGCACAAATAAAGGAGGAAGGCAACAGTAAACTGTAAAGAATTCTATGGCTCACCACTGTCACCAGTGGAGGGAGGTGGGGGACAGAAAATGACGATGACGATGTAGACGCATGGTCGGATGCAATAGAATGTCCAAAATGAACCACTGCATCAGCAGGGGAGAAAATGTTATAGAACACAACTGCAATAGAGGACCATACCATGCTGAATAGGAAATATTGGTAAGAAACCTAGCTGGCGGCTATGCTGCAACGCAAGCCTACGACGACGGCGGGATTCCGCTGCCAAGCATGGGTTCGGACGCGGAAGTTGTGCAGGTGACCAATGGGCACGCGACGAACGACGCACCCGAAGGCTGTCACGGGATCGGCATTCCATACGCAACAGAAGCAATTTATGCGGCCATAATGTCTGTGGGTGGGTTTGGCCAATTTTTGTGAGTCAATGTTTTGATAACTGGAACGGCACGATTGGCGAAATGTTAATTGGGAGAATAAAATTGACGAAAGGGATATAAGGTTGCGCAAATTGCATGAGCTTTATCTGAGATTTATCGGCAGAAATAGTTGCAATTATATAGTATTGGCAAAGCCACCCAAGATTACTTGGCACAAGACGAATGACGCACCCAAAGGCTGTCACGAGATCAGCATTCCATACGCAACAGAAGCGATTTATGCGGTTATAACGTCTGTGGGTGGGTTTGGCCAATTTTTGTGCGTCAATGTTCTAATAACTGCAACAGCACGATTGGCAAAATGTTAGTTGGGAGAATAAAATTGATGAAAGAGATATAAGGTTGAGCAAACTACATAAGCTTTATCTGGGTTTTATGGGGAGAAATAGTTGCAGTTATATAGTATTGGCAAAGCCACCCAAGATTTACTTGGCTAAAAAGCAGGCAATCGGAGGAACACATGGTGTCGACAACACAGGCAAACTGCGTTATTCAGCCATTTTAACAGGAAACGCAGCAACACCAATATGGTTTGACGTACAAGTCGGCGGCATAAACTAAAAAAGCGGGGGGAGGCAACCAGGACAAAATCAGTCACGACGAAAATGTTTTTTGGTGGCACAAACACAATGCGCCAGAAAATAAATCTGAAAGTTAAGACGACAACATCCCTGAGAGGCTACCGCAGCAGCAGATGTGCCAAAGGTGCTGGACCAAGCGGGGGGTGTTGGGGGGGGGGGGGGTGGAGGTCGAAGACGAGCTAGGGGAAGCAGGTGAGGAACACACTAGTTGTAAGCGGGCCAGCTGACGACCAAGATCGCGGGGAGGGGCAGTGTTGGCGGTCGAAGACACAACGCAGGAGGTCAAAGGCATCGTGCATACATGAAGCATTGGTTGCGACGGGAGCAACAAACGGAAGGGAACATCCTCCTCTACGAGGACAGTATGCACTAAATTCTTCAAATTAACTCGTTCAATAGTGAGTGGTCGAAGTAATCCAAGCAAGCACAGCACACGCAGATAGTATGTACTAAATTCTTCAAACTAACTCGTTCAATAGCGAGTGGTCGAATTAATCCAAGCAAGCACAACACACGTCACAGGAACATGAAAGCAACATAGATACAGCAACGGGATACAAAAATAACAGACGAGGAACAAAGAAATCCAGGATGAAAAATAATAAGTGATAGACAAAGGAAACATACCAGCAACACGGAAGGAACAGCATGCGCCGCTGAAACCTACAAAACGAACACATCAAATACAACCAAAGACGATGCGAACACGCCGATGAAGCTGCAAAAAGGAGACAAAGAAGAACGAAAAAAACCAAACTGAAAAGTGAAGAAGCCAACAAGAGGAACGCACTCGGCAATAGAGGCGGCAAACAACACACAAAGAACTCACCACAAAGCTGGGTGAAGAACAACAGGCCAAAACGGAGAATCCAGGACCGGCGAATGCAGAACGAAACAGCAAAACACAGATTTGGAACAAAAGGCAAGCACAGCCACAATATCAGCGAAAATATCGTACGCGAACGGCGCCGAGTTCAAAGACAAGTACGGAATCCACCCACTTCCGCAAAGAAAGAAATCCACACCATAGAAGAAAAGGATCCAATGGCAACAACGAAGAGGATGATGCAGACCAATCCAGGAGCAGCACCGTGCAAGCCACCAACCAGGACGCGTGGAGCAATCACAGCCGTGAAAGCAGGGCATCCAATGAAGCAGGAAAAAGGGAGACGTCGGTGAATCACCAAGTGCGGACGTGGGGGAGGACGCGGCATAATCACAGCGGCGAAGCAAAGGCATCAAACGCGTGGGATAAAAAGCAAGACGTGGCTCAACCAGTCGGAGGAGTCATGAACAGTTCCAAGTTAGTAGGTTTCAATATGTTTAATATGTTAGATAGGAACCACTTCATCATAAATATATGGTTCAAAGTTCAGTGCTTAGTATGAGCTAACAACATGTAAGACTGGGACAAACCTGTCATTAGTTAAACATGGGATCTCTCTTATTATGAGTTAAACAACAGTGTAGAACACAACACACCACACCAATGACCCAAACTAGGAGTTTTTTTTTATAATTAACCCACTTAAA